>OZ014478.1:36603631-37969573 GCA_963965965.1 Trididemnum nubilum | reverse complement strand
TCTCGTACCAAATCATTTAGTTCCTCTTGACTGAAAAGTCTTGGTCTTTCACCTTCAAAGCATTCATATTCTGATTGGCACTCAGAAGACGACAAATCAGAACTGGTAGTTGAATCTTCAACGTCTATCAAAACTGGAGGAGGAGTTGGTACAGGAACATCTGGCTGGTGAAGAATAGGACGAATAGCGGACGGTAAATTAGGGTACTGAATGTTATGCTTATTCTTCATGTTAAACCCAGAAACATTACAGCTACAAAAGTAGTAATCATTGCCGTGGCCTTTAGGCTCTCTCCACACCATTGGGACACCGAATGACATAGATTTCTGCTTTCCTTTGCTCCAACGTCTCAGTGATTCAACACAACTTCGACAAACCTTGTGTGGAGCCCATGTTTTATCTTGGTCCCCAAGCTTAATTCCAAAGTAGGCATAGTAAACATTTTTAACAAAATTTGTGATGTTTTGGCGTTGAGATTTTACAACAAGTAGTTATGTATATGGCGTGTTCGATGCACAGAGGCTCTGCTACCGGCCCTATCAAAATTTAAGATAGAAGTCACTATAATATGGCTCCCAAAAAATGCACTGGAAACAAAATGATTAGTAAAAAAAAATTAACATGCACTGAAAGCGGTTTTGTGTTTGTAAGAGATTTGGCAGCGATACAAAGTAGCCATAGTAAGTTAAAGATAACATTCCTTTACGCATAGCACTTAAGCGTAACGGTGCTTTAAAAGATCAAATTACAGTCTGAAGCTAATGTCTCGTCATAAAATACACAAAGCTTAAGACTGAAGATTGCAACAATAGTTTTTATCTGACCGTCAGAGGGCGAAGAGAGCAACAAAATCAAACTTTGATGAGCGTGACATTTCTGTCACGTGACGTGTTTTTTAGCAAGTTATTCATAAAATCTTTTTCGCGACAAAAGATTTTTTTCTTAAAATCAAGTCACGGGACAGAAATGTCACGGGACAGAAATGTCACGCATGACGCTCAAACGCATTGAAGTGAATGGAAGATTAATGGAAAATTTTATGTGTTATTTGGACTATATTTAGAAAAAAATGTTGCGCAGGTGGTTAGTACATAACACTTAAAACGGCTCATATTACACTTTAGTATAGCGTTAAAGAATGTTGTTATGTAAACTAACTAACTAAACGTAGCTCATATTTCTGTTTGTCGAAATTTTTACAACAATTTCATTTGAACTTCGAAGCTTTAAATTTATTAATCTGTTGTCATAACGTATTTTGTTAATGTGTTTTATTTTTTCACCATTTTTTAATAGTCCATAAAAACACTCCCATATAAAATTATTCCGCGAAATTACGTCATTCAAGAAACAGAAGACCGGGTTCGAATCCCAGTGAAGTCAAAGAAAATGCTTGAACAACAAATTAAACGTAGCCCACCTTTTTGTTGGTCGAAATTTTTCGAATCTCAGTAAAGTCATTCTAGAAAGTACGTATTCAAAGAAACCAAAAGCAAGGTTCGAATCTCAACAAAATCATTCTAATTAAACATAGCTAGTTTTTACATTTAAACTTCGAAGTGTTAAATTCATTAATCTGTTGTCTTCACATTTTTTATTAATATGTTTAATCTTTTGTCCATCTTTAAGTAGTCCATGAAAACACTCCCATATAAAATTATGAACATAGACACGACCCCAGTAATCTTGGACAGTCATTTCAAAATATCCTTTCTCAGTTATTCTACCAAATGTTGGTTCTCTAGCAACAACATTAACAACGCATCCATCAATGCTTCCAGCGTATGCATTGTGTGTTGGATGAAAATAAAACTCACGATTTTCAATGACTAATTTAGTATTCATTTTTATTTAACCACAGACTAAATTTTCTTAAGCATGAAAACCATTTAAAGATAATTTCTCTTATATAATAAAAATGAACCAATCAAATATTTTAGATCAGGCGGTTCCAGATATTGGAGTTTCTACTTTAAAACCGTCACCCTTTAGAAATTTTCCCCCAACCTTAAAGAAAATAGCTCTTAATGCAGCTGGTAAAGTTCAAAAGCGTATAAATGATTTTGCCGATTGGCTGATGGCTTACGTACCACCAACTAATAAAGCAAGTGCTTCAGCAGCATTTCAAAAAATTTTAAATCTTTTTCCTAAAAAGACAATTAAGGTGAAATTACTCAAAACTGCTCTGAAAAACTATGCTAAATCTTATGATGTAGATATTGTTGATTTTAGCCCATTGAAACAATTGAATGAAACAGAGAAGGTAGTGCAAGATAAATTACGGTTAGACCTGGTTAAAATGAAAGGATTGAAAGCAACAGTCACTCTTAAAATAACCTTTGAAAAACAAAAAGAAGGTGAAGTCATAACCAAGACAGCATTTTTTAACAGTAAAACAAATGTCATCTTAAATAAAGATGATGTGAGTGAAATGCAACAAAATGCATCTAATCAAATAATAAATAAAATTGGAAATTGGCTTAGTGAAGGTTCTGGATGGTCTATATTTTCTGTCGATGGGCACTTCGTTAACTTAGTTCAATATACCCCTCTTCATGGATCAACTTTTATTGCATTACCGGAAGAACTTCGAAATGCTAAGAAAGGATTAATTAACATCAAAAACAAAGACAACGAATGCTTTAGATGGTGTCATTTAGCTAAAGTATACAGTGAGAAAGTAAAAAGCAATCGTGAAAGAATAAGTCATTACAAAAAATATGTAGACACACTAAATTATGACGGTATAGAGTTTCCAGTTTCTATCAAGCAAATACCAAAAATTGAAGAACAAAATAACATCAGCATAAATGTTATTGGTTACGAAAACAAGCAACGCTTTCCTTTATTTGTGTCTAAAAAGGTGTTTGAAACAACTCTCGATTTATTATTGATAATGGAAGACGAAAAGCAACATTATGTTTGGATAAAAGACTTTAATAGATTTATGTATAATCAAAGCAAGCACCAACACAGAAAACATTTCTGCAGATATTGTCTTCAATGTTTTAGCAGCGAGGAAATTCTACACAAACACACACCAAACTGCATAATAATAAATGGAAAGCAAGCAATACAAATGCCCAAAAAAGGTAGCTCGGTGAAGTTTAATAACTTTCATAAACAGCTACCAGTTCCCTTCGTTATATATGCTGATTTTGAAGCAATAACTCAAAAGATTGACAGCTGTCAGCCAAATGATGAAAAGTCCTACACAGAAAGATACCAAAAACACATCGATTGCGGCTTTTCCTACAAGATAGTTTGTTGCTATGACGATAAATTCAGTAGACCAATTCAACTGTATAGAGGTAAAAACGCTGTTTATAAATTTTTGGAAGCTATGTTGGAAGAAGTTGACTATTGTGAAAAAACGAAAAATGAACATTTCAATCAACCTATGGATTTAACGAACAAAGATGAAGAAAACTTTCAAGCAGCTACAAAATGTCACATTTGTAAAAAAGGCTTTTCTGAGGAAGACAAAAGGGTTAGAGATCATTGTCACGTTACAGGAAAATACAGAGGGGCGGCACATAATGAATGTAATAGAAATTTCAGACTTACTCATAAGATACCAGTAATCTTTCATAATTTAAGGGGTTATGATTCACATTTTATTATGCAAGAAATAGGAAAGTTTGAAAAGGATATCAAAGTAATTCCAAACAATCTAGAAAAATACATGGCTTTTTTCTTAGGCAGATATTTAAAATTTATTGATAGCTTCCAATTCATGAGTAGCTCATTAGAAACTCTGGTTAAGAACGTTCCACTTTCTGACTTAAAATACACATCACAAGAATTTCAGGATGAAAAACTAGAACTAATGAAAAGAAAAGGAGTTTATCCCTATGATTATATGAACAGCTTTGATAAGTTTGACGACAGAAACCTCCCACCAAAAAAGGAATTCTATAGTCTTTTAACCGATGAAGATATAAGCGATGAGGATTACAAGCATGCGCAGAATGTGTGGACTACTTTCAAGTTGGAATCCATGGGACAATACCACGACTTGTACCTTAAGTCAGATGTTTTGCTGTTAGCAGATGTATTTGAGAAATTTCGAAAGACTTGTCTTCAATATTACGAATTAGACCCTTGCCATTATTTTACTTCTCCCGGTTTATCATGGGATGCAATGCTTAAAATGACTGAAATAAAACTGGAATTAATGACAGATATTGACAAATTTCTTTTCATTGAAAAAGGTGTGAGAGGGGGAGTTTCATACATTTCTAAAAGATATGCTAAAGCTAACAACAAATACATGAATAATTACGATTCAAAGCAGCCATCAAATTATATTACATATCTTGATGCAAACAATTTATACGGATGGGCAATGAGCCAAAGTTTACCAACGGGTGGTTTTAAATGGCGATCAGAAAAAGAAATTGATTTAGCAAATTTACCTAAAGGAAAAGGACTAATACTAGAAGTTGACCTGGACTATCCTGAACATCTTCATGATAGTCATAATGACTATCCATTAGCTCCAGAAAAAATGGAAATTAAACATCACCTCCTTTCAGACTACTGTAAACAATTACAAACTCAGTTTAATATAAAAGTTGAAGGAGTTAAAAAATTAATACCTAATTTAAAGTCAAAAAAGAGTTATGTTCTTTATTACAAAAACTTAAAGCAGTATATTGAATTAGGCTTAAAAGTTACAAAAGTTCATCGGGTATTAGAATTTAACGAATCACCTTGGTTAAAAAAGTATATTGATTTCAATACAGAAAAGCGAAAAACCGCCAAGTCTGACTTTGAGAAAGATTTTTTTAAACTTATGAACAACTCAGTGTTTGGAAAAACAATTGAAAATCTTCGTAAACGTGTCAATGTCACTCTGATCAACGAACCAGAAAAACTATTAAAGCATTGTGCAAAACCAACCTACGTTAGCAGCAAAATATTTAATGAAAATCTTGTTGCAGTTCATAAAATCAAAGAATCTTTAATTCTAAACCGCCCCGCGTATGTAGGAATGTGTATTCTCGATATTTCAAAAACGTTAATGTATGATTTTCATTACAACTATATTAAAGAGAAATATGGCAAGAATGCAAAACTCTTATTTACAGATACAGATTCAGTAACATATGATATAAAAACAGAAGACGTATACAAAGATTTTTGGGCTGACAAAGACAAATTCGACTTCAGTGGTTACAAAGAAACCTCAGACTTTTATGACCTAAAAAACAAGAAAGTAATTGGAAAGATGAAAGATGAAACCGCAGGTGTGCCAATAGTAGAATTTGTTGGACTTAGATCTAAAATGTACAGCTACGTCACAAACGATGAAAAAGGCTGCAAAACTGCAAAAGGAATTAAGAAAAATGTTGTGAGGAATCTGTTAAAGCACGAAGATTACAAAAACACGCTCTTCAATAATCGTCAAATGTTTCATAAAATGAAATCAATTAGAAGTGAAAACCACAAAATTTATTCCGTTGAAATCAACAAGAAGTCTCTTTCGTGTTTTGATGATAAACGATATATTTTTTCTAATGGAATTGATAGTTTTGCTTATGGTCATTATTAATTTTAAAAAATATATGCTATTATAAAAAAAGATGGATGAAAAATGTTGTGAAAATCCTGACATAAAAATTATAAATGGAAATAGAACTTGTATTAACTGTGGTGTAGTTCATCACCCATATTTTGTAAATGACTGGATTGATTATAATCCACGTAATGTTGTCTTACGTAAATCAGTTTACAGTAGAACTGCTTATGTTAAAAGTAAAATAGAGCAACTTAGATTGTCTCCTAACGAAACACGAGCATTCATGGCTGTTTGGGTAATTGTGGAAAGTAGATTAAAAATTATCACTAGCAAAAGGTTTCCTAAGTTAGATTTTTTTATAAATAAAATCTTAGAATATTTAGACATTTCCAAACAACCTTCATACAAAATTAGTGATGCATTACGTAAAAAATATGAAATCATGTGGAAACAAATCGTTTAGCATGTAATTTTTCATAGCTTTCAGAAATTGGTGGACATATATCAGCAACTTGGTCATCAACCATAGCAAGTTCTCTTTCGAAAAACTCGTCAATATCACCAGATCTTAAAAACAGTTTTAACTTGTTGAGTAATTTCTGATACGATTGATAAGCATATCTACAAGACTCAGTTTTTTTGGAAAAATTTTTCTGCGTCGTTATTGTCTGTAAAAGAACACCTGTACCGCTAACAGACGCCAAGAAAATCGGATTTAATGTAACAGAACCAACCACGGCCCCAGTTGTAGTAAAAACAACAGATGACAGCTTTAAAGCTAAGTCCATTCTTTTAAATTTTTTAAACATTTTCTTATAACACCAATACTGTTTGTGATAAGTGTGATACAGTTTTGTCAATTCATTCACTTGTTCTTGAGTCAATTTTCTACTAATGTGGTTAAAGTCCATTGTTTATTTTACGATATACAATTACGCTTCTGGCTGATCACCCACTTCAAGCTGTTTAACTTTAATTACGACGCTGCTCATTTTCATTGATACCGAAGAATTTGAAGAAACATAGTTGTATTGTATGCGAAACACATCTCGAGAAGGATTAGGAAAAACAATGCAGTTTAAATTAAAGCAATCGAATGGGGGTGTTACTGTTGTTTTACATATTTTATCTGCTTCTCCTTGACTAACACGAATTATATCAATATGTAATTTGTCTTCATCGTCATAACTGGTAACTTTCACAAGTCCGCTTACGCTTATTTCGATGTAACTGCTGGTTACCTCATCTCTCAAATGAATACTATCGGATTGCAACGACAGAAAATCGTTCCCAGCGACAAGAGGTGCACTCACGAAATGCAAATTGTGATCTGTATTAGTACGAACTGAATGAATAGCACTTGATGGAATTGGCCTCGAAGAAGCAGCCAAAAATATTTGAAATTTTGGACGATATATATTTCGTTTAAAATAACGTTTATTTATTGCACTGGTAGGTTCGGAAGGTCTACCTACGTTGAAAATGGTATGATTTTTCATATCTAAGTTTCGTGAAATGGTTACATTATCGTCTTCGGTTTGAATGTGTTGTGTTATTTGGTCAACATAATTTTTGTTTGCTGCTTCACCCGGTGCTGTGGGATCTCGTAAATTTATGATAGTGTGTAATCCTTGTAAGTTAATATTATCTCTCACATTTGTAACTAAATTTTCAACAAATTGTTTAGTTGCTGCATCAGAAGGAAGACTAGGATCAACAAGTCCTTTTAGAATCAATGATTCACCTAATTCAATTGATGCGTTGTTAGGTGGAATATTTTCTATACGAAAGACCCTGTTTGGTAAACGACCAAGTACTTCCACACCATATATTTGAGACCTCTGAATTTGAATTTGAGAGGGCGATACAACATATTGATCATCGTTGTTTATACCTAAAGTAGCCAACCTTGAACCAAACTCAGAGTTTTCGGCAAAGTGGACAATGTTGCTAATTGCATTATCCAAGAATCCTTTATTTACACTATCTGATTCTGTTACAGGATTGGCTAAGTTTGTAATTTTGTGGTTGTTTAAGTTTAAATCACCATACATTATATCTCCTGACTTGGAAACTTTGTGTTCAATACCTACAACCTTAACAGTACTTGAAGATTGACTTCCACTTGTTCCAAATTTTGAAATATTCATTTTGTCCTTCTTTATTATAAATGAACATAATAAACTTTGATAAATATTTAAGTGGGGACAACAAGCAAATCAAACATCATTATCTTCTACCAGATTGTCATTACATGATAGTAGGATCGACAGGGTCAGGAAAAACAAATTTGCTTTTAAACATGGTTCTCAAGTGGATGAATTACGACCTTTGTTGTGTTTATACTGTTAATCCTGAGCAAGATAAGTATCGATTTTTAAAAGAGCAAGGTATTGAAGTGTTAAGCCCTGAAGACTTGCCTCCAGTAGAAGAGCTTGACCCTCAACAGAAAGTAATAGTTTTTGACGACATTAAGCTAGACAACATGAAAAAACTGATGGAATACTTTTCTTTGTCTAGAAACAGAAATTGCAACTGTATTTACCTCACCCAGTCATACTTCAACACTCCAAAGTACATAAGAAGAAACACTAACTGTTTTGTTTTTTTCGGGAACTTAGACAACAAAGATATCAGACACATTACTGACGATCATGCTAAAGGTATAACAAAAGAAGAAATGGAGTCGATTTACCGTGAAGCAACCAAAGATCCTTACAATTTTATGGTGCTGGACAAAACAGCCAAACACCTACCCCTTCGTTACAGAAAATGCTTTGACCATTTTTGGGCTTAAGCTTTATATGCTATATAGTAAACATGCCATTTGTAAATGAAGAAGAGTTGAAAAACAGAAATAAACTCGTAAAGGATTATATTAACAACCGAAAGCTTTTGAAACAAAAACTGCAAAAAGAAATTGTAGCCAAACAACAACTGCAAAAGTCTGCCTCTGAAATATTTCGTCCCATTACTAAAACGTTTGAAGAAACTCAGAAAAAAACTGATGAAAGGCAAGACCAACTAATTCAACACATACAGCAACAGCTTGCCATTGAAGATAAACCTCGATCAATTTATACTGTGCATTTTGAGAGTGCTTTCGATAACGAAGAAAAAGAATTGCTTACACAAAACAATTTTGAGACTGATATTGTGGAGCTTGTAAAACGCGGGCCAGGTTACATAAACGCATTGAAAGACAGAGCTAGATTAATCAATCAAAGATTAGGTGGTTTACGAAGAAGACGCGATGCTGATACAGAAGTGATTGATGAGCAAATAAAAACTTTTAAAAAGTACAGAGAAAAATTAAATAAATTATTAGGAGGAATGGAAGTTACCTTTGGAAAAGGGCTTAAAGATCCCAACAAACTTTGTGAAAGACTTAATTTACTAGTAGCAGCCAAACAAGCCGGCAATAATAACAAACGTTTGGATCAAGAAATTGCAAACATTTTGAAAAAACTAAAATTGAACAAATGCATTTCACACTGCGACCACCAAAAATTATTTGACAATATATTAAAATGACATCAATACCACTTTTCTTTGACTCTAGGAAAGGACAAGGAAAATCAGAAGATTTTATAACTAGCTTTAATCCACCGTTGCAACTAGACATTAAAAAAAGTTACGAGATGTCCTTAATCAATGCTCAAATATGGTACTCTTGGCATAACATAACGAGCAGCAATAATAAATTTTTTTATTCACCAGATGGAGTAGCTGCACGACTATTATCGATTCCTCCAGGGAGCTATAATATTGAAGATCTCAATAATGAAATAAAGTACTTGATGGAACAGAGACGTGATGACAAAAATAATATAACTATAACACCAAATTTTAATACATTAAAATCAAGAATTGAACTTAAAAATGATTACATAGTTGATTTTCGAATTCCAAATTCAATAGGTGACGTTTTAGGATTTGGTTCGGCATTTTTGGGTGTAAATGGAATTCATAATAGTCAAAATCCTGTAAATATTACAAATATCAACAGCCTTCAGATTCATTGCAGCTTAATTGATGGAAGTTACATAAACGGAGCGTCTAGTGACTTACTTTATACTCTTAGTCCAAACGTACCACCGGGATATTTGATTCAAGTTGAACCTAAGCAAAACATTTACGTTCCAATCAAAAATTTAAGTCAAATTGATAGTATCCGATTCTCTATAAAAGATCAAGATAGCAATTTTGTAAATATGAATAATGAACGAGTGACTTACTATGTTCACCTG
Source organism: Trididemnum nubilum (assembly GCA_963965965.1). Lineage (NCBI taxonomy): Eukaryota > Metazoa > Chordata > Ascidiacea > Aplousobranchia > Didemnidae > Trididemnum > Trididemnum nubilum. The sequence continues at coordinate 37,959,799 of OZ014478.1, read as the reverse complement.
AGAGAGATTATGTAGTTTAACTATAAATGTTATCACAAAGAGAAACTAGATTTCATAAAAAGAAAATCATAGGTGGAAGTTTGCTTAAAAATGTTTACGACAAGGTAAGGAACGTAATCAGCACTGGTTCTAAGATACTTAACAGAATTCCTACTGGTGTGAAGACTGAGATTAAAAAACTAGCTGCACCTTTACTGAAGAAAGCCTTAGAACCCACAAAAAAGACATTGGAACCAGTCTTAGAAAATATACCAATAAACAAGCGTATTATCAATGACAGAGAATTAGAAAATCTCAACGACAGATCGAGAGCTATCTTAAGTAATTTAATAGCTGGATCAGGATTTAAAAATTATATATCTTAATTATAAAATGACAGAACTAACGAATCCATATTTGCAAATTAAAGAAACAAACTTAGTGGACAATTCAATTACTGAGTTTGAATATGTCGAATACCTTCCGAGAGACTCCAATAACATGAACAAAGATGGTCAGCACATAATTGAAACAAAAGATGAAGATGTTTTCCTTTTACCGCATAAAGCATACCTAGAAATCAGAGGAAAACTTCAAACTAATGCGAATGCTAATTACAATAACAATGACGTAATTTCATTGGTAAATAACGGTTGGTCTTTATTTCAAACTGCGCAATATCAATTAAATAACCAAACTATAGAAAACATAAACCTTTATCTACCTCAAGCATCAACTATACTTAATTTAGTTAGCTTTAGTGATGATTATTCAAGATCAACCGCCTCTAACATGCTGTGGTTTAAAGACACTGGAACTGGTTCCCCATCCCTTAAACAAAATTTTGGTGGTGTAGCAGATGATGCGAATGCAAATGCTGTTCGTGATGGAGTTAGAGCAATCGTAGAAATATACAACAACAATCTACAAGCAAATATTGGTTTCACCGCAAGACAGAACATTACTACGGGAAATAAGCAAATTACTTTAATGCTTCCTCTTTCCCAAATATTTGGATTTTGTCGTGATATCGATAAGGTTTTTAGGGGTGTTAAACACAGTATAGTCGTGGATAGAGAAACATCTAATAACTATATTTTACGTGCAAATGGTGTTGCTGCTGGTAAGTTTAACATAAGTCATATCTCTTTGTGGATGCCTAAAGTGAAACCAAGTTTAAGAGTTGAATCGGAAATAGATGCTATGTTAGTAAAAGGACATATAAAACAGCTATACTTTGAACAAATGAGAGTGTATCGAACAATGTTTCAGCCAACGGAAACAAGCATGACTTGGAGAATAACAACCCAGCCGGGAACAGAACTTCCTAGGCATGTGTTTGTTGCGTTTCAATCGAGCGAACGAGATAACAACCAGCAGCTAAACAATATGATTTTTGACAATGCAAACTTGAGACGTATTAGTTGCAGAATAAATAGCATTCAATATCCTGAACGAGAATTTGAATGTAATTTTACTCCACAAAATAGAAATTATTCGCGTTTATACATGAGTTTTCTAGAGGCTGTAAACAAATACCAAGACGCTGACACAGGCTGTCAATTATCAGCTGAAGACTGGGCTAGTTTGTATCCAATTCATCATTTTGATGTTAGTAAACACAATGAACGACTTAAAAACAGCTCGGCAGATATTGAAATAAGGTTTAGTCTTGGTGGTAACTTTAGAAATATTGCAAATAACGCTAACCAAGCTTTCTATGTTTATGCAGTCGTACTTTCTGATAGATACCTTCAGTTAGAAGGACTTTCAGGTCGAATGAATATAATTATCTGAACATAAAATAAAATGTATCATAAAGTTGGATTAACATTATCACAAAATCAAAAAGAAAAAATGAAACAAGCTTTTCAAAACAAAACTGGGCTTACACTCACATTTAATAACCACCAGTTACAGGGATCAGACTTTCTTGGTTTAACAAAGACGCAAGTTAACAAAATAAATGATGCTAAAGCAAAAGGTTCAGGTGTTACTTTGAAGCTATCAAAACTACAAATTTCAAAACAGGGTGGTTTTATTGGAACTCTTTTAGCAGGTTTAGCAGGTAGCTTGCTACCCAGTTTGTTAGGAGGAAAAGGACTTGTGTTACCTGGATCAAAGGGTAAAGGGCTTATGTTGCCTGGAACAAAAAGACAAGGTAGGTCTTATCGCTTCGACGAACCTCAGATTCTCGGAAAAGGTTTAATACTAGGAAAAAATTCTCCTTTCAAAAATGTTCCGATCTTGGGTTTGATTTTATAAAGTCTAATATAAAATGTACCACGATTACTCATTGAACTTGACACAAAATCAAAAGAAAAAAATTGTAAATGCATATAAAAGCAAAACTAGCGTAAGTGTTAGACTAACAAATGCAAGTTTACAGGCTAAAGGCAACGTTAGTTTGCAACTGACAAGTCGACAGATTAATAGAATTAATAAAGCAAAAGCGTCTGGACACGGTATTCAAATAAACTTTAGTAAAACACAATTGCAAAAACAAGGTGGTTTCTTAAGCAGCTTACTTAATTTAGGAAAACTAGTGTTACCGTTTTTAGCTAAAAAGGTTTTGCCAACTTTGGGATTAGCAGCTGCTTCCGGGGCCATCCAAGGAGCAACTAATAAAGCAGTAAATAAATGAAACCATTAACAAACCTAGACATTGATAAAATCATGATTAAGTGTGACAATTATCGAGGAACATTTAGCAAAGATATGTTACCAAAGGCTATGAATAAAAATGAGTCAGCTGTCGTAAACTTGCAAGATTATTTTGCGGGTAATGGGACTCATTGGGTATGTGTTTATAATGAACAAAAATCAAATAATGTGGAATATTTTGATAGTTTTGGCTTAGTTCCACCACCAGATGTTGTAAAATACATGAAAACTACTAACAAAAACATAATTTACAGTGATGCACAAATTCAAAACATTGACTCAATTCTGTGTGGTTACTACTGCCTCTATTACATAACAGAGCGAAACAAAGGAAGAACAGCAAATGAAGTTATGTTAGACTTTCATGAAAAACCTACAGCATTTAATGAAATGTTTATGAAATTTTATGTTACTTATATTAAAGATGGAAACTTACTGTGTTCGAGAAAGAAGAAAAACTAAATGCATTCCAGGATCTGAAGAAATGGTAAAAGCAAAAGGAAATGGTCGTTTAATGTTACGCTGTATTTGCAAAAATTGTGGCATTCCAAAATATACTTTTATGAAAAGCGATAAACTAGGAGGATTGTTGGACGTTCACAAGTTAATAGGAAAATTACCAAAGCCAAAAGGTGGATTTACTCTTCCAAGTCATAAATATACAGGACCATATAATCCACTAGATAAGCAGCTTGATGAAAATGATAAGCCTTTTCCTGGACAAGAACCATACAATCAGGTAGATGCTATTGCTATGAAACATGATATTTGTTATCGGGACAATGACAACAAGCAAGGTAAATTAAAATGTGATAAAGATATGCTTGACAGTTTATCACAAACAAAAACCAAAGGTATTCGAGAATCTTTTGATAAGAAATTAGTTCAAGCAGCAATTGGAACTAAATATAAACTAGGATTAGGTTCAAAAAACGTAAAGAAGCGTCGTGGAAAACAGAACTAGCTGATGAGCTACACAAACCAGTAAGAAAGAAGTTTCCACGGCGCAGAGTAATAGCTAAGTCAATAGATGAAATTTGGGCAGCAGATTTGGTAGAAATGCAACAATTTAGCAAATGGAATAAGGGTTTTCGTTATTTGCTTATGGTAATTGATATTTTTTCTAAATATGGATGGATAGTTCCTTTAAAAAACAAAACAGGTGATTCCGTGGCTCATGCTTTTCGAAAGATATTAAAAGAAGGTAGAATCCCCAAATACATATGGACTGATAAAGGAAAAGAATTTTACAATAAGGATTTGAAAAAAGTATTGAAGCAAAATGATATTAATATATACTCTACTGAAAATGAAGAAAAAAGTTCAGTTGTTGAACGTTGGAATCGAACTATTAAAAATAAAATGTGGAAGCAATTTACAAAACAAAGTTCAACTCATTATTTGGATATATTACCTGACATACTAAACAAATACAATAATAATTATCATAGGTCAATAAAAATGACACCAGTAGAAGCCAGTAAAAAGAAAAATGAAGGTATTGTTTATTTTAACCTGTATGGTGACATTACACATGTGCAAACAAAAGCAAAGTTTAACGTTGGCGACACTGTAAGAATTTCAAAGTATAAAAGAAAACTTTTTGATAAAGGATATACTCCAAACTGGACGGAAGAAATATTTTTAATTTCTAAAGTTTTAAATACAAACCCACACACTTACGAAATTACTGATCTTAAAGGAGAATTGATTTCTGGAACTTTCTATGAACAAGAACTTTTAAAAACCAACCCAAATAAATTTAGAATAAAAAAAGTTATTCGTAAAGATTACAAGAAAAAATTGGCATTAGTTCAATGGTCTGGATATGGTAATGATTTTAACAGCTGGATTCCAATGGAAGATTTGGAACAGCTTTGAACAAATAATATGTTCATATATAAAAATGTTTTGTGGATTTAAACCTGAACTTCAAAATTTATCTGCCCCAGAAAATATTGAAGAAATAAAACAAAAATGGAATAAGGATGTTTTAACATATTGCATAATGAACTTAACACCAAAGCTTACAGAAGAGACAATAAATCAACAAATTGATTCTGCTTTCAAAGTTTGGAAAAGAAATTCAGCACTTAAATTTAAAAAAGTAAAACCGAACGAAACTATTGATATCAAAATATCTTTTTGTCAAAGAGAACACGGAGATGGATTTCCTTTCAAAGGAACGGGTGGTGTGTTAGCTCATGGGTTTTATCCTCCAAGAGGTGACCTCCACTTTGATGCAGAAGAAAATTGGGTTGACAAAAAAACTCCTCCTGGACATAATTTGTTTGTTGTAGCTGTGCACGAAATTGGACACTGTCTTGGATTGAATCATTCAAAAAATCGTGATTCAGTTATGTTTCCTTCTTATAAACATGAATTGTCTGACAAACTACCTCATAGCATTCTTTGTGAAGAAGATATTATAAGAATACAAACTGCGTATGGGAAACCGAGGCCTAAAGCAAAAATATTTGATGACAATAACTTCTCTGTCAAAGTTAAATCAGTAGAAAATAATAAAATAAAATTAATTATTGAAAAGAAAACAAAATGAATACTTACAGATTCAGAAATCCAAAAAAATCTTGGCAAACGGTCCCCCCCTTCCCGATGTTAGGGGGAAGGGTATTAGTCTCTATATGAGAGGGTATCACGCATGCCACTGCGCTCATTGTAGCCGTTTTTAGGTTTTTTTAGATTTTTTTTTATTTTTTCTATTTTTTTTTTCAATTTTCTTTTTTCAATTTTTTGTTACATCAACATCCATTTCTTCCAGCATGGGTTGAGGTTTATTCTTGAACAAGAGTGGTTGTGTTCCTGTTTCTGTTTTCTGTTTTAGTTTTTCTAATTTTTTTATTTCTTCTTCCAAAAGTTCTTTAACCATTTTGGAATCTTGTATTTTGGTTGTCATTTCTCGCAACCTTTGTCGTTGTTTTCTAAGAGTTACTTCCACTTTCTGCTTTTCTTGTTTTTTTTTTATGATTCTTAGTTCTAATTTATAGATTTTTGTATTTCTTGCCTCATCTTCGTCCATTTTCTGATTGAAACGTTCTTGTTTAAGTCTTATATACTAACCACCTGCGCAACATTTCTTTTTCTAAATATAGTCCTAATAACACATAAAATTTTCCATTAATCTTCCATTCACTTCAATGCGTTTGAGCGTCATGCGTGACATTTCTGTCCCGTGACATTTCTGTCCCGTGACTTGATTTTAAGAAAAAAATCTTTTGTCGCGAAAAAGATTTTATGAATAACTTGCTAAAAAACACGTCACGTGACAGAAATGTCACGCTCATCAAAGTTTGATTTTGTTGCTCTCTTCGCCCTCTGACGGTCAGATAAAAACTATTGTTGCAATCTTCAGTCTTAAGCTTTGTGTATTTTATGACGAGACATTAGCTTCAGACTGTAATTTGATCTTTTAAAGCACCGTTACGCTTAAGTGCTATGCGTAAAGGAATGTTATCTTTAACTTACTATGGCTACTTTGTATCGCTGCCAAATCTCTTACAAACACAAAACCGCTTTCAGTGCATGTTAATTTTTTTTTACTAATCATTTTGTTTCCAGTGCATTTTTTGGGAGCCATATTATAGTGACTTCTATCTTAAATTTTGATAGGGCCGGTAGCAGAGCCTCTGTGCATCGAACACGCCATATACATAACTACTGGGGCTGAAGTCCCTTAGCCCTCCTTTTGGTTGCACCACTGGATCAAGTACAAAGAATTCTGGCAAACGATTTTTTTTTCGAGAAGGAGACCAACAAGCGTTGTAATTTTCAAGGGGCCACAGTTCATGAAAGACTGAAAACTTCAGATTTAATTGTTCTTTTTAAAAAAATTTCATTTATGTTTAAAATCTTCAGAAATTGCGATTTCACACATTCCCAGTCACCCTACGGCGAAAATCTTTACGCAATATTTTCCAACCAAGTTAATAGAGATGCAGTAAGAAGAGCAACTCAATCTTGGTACAACGAGGCAAGTTTTCTACTCACTTACGCAGAATGACGTATTATATTTGATTGCTTCATTGCCGGTATCGGCTGAAATCTTAAGTTACTGCTTCTGATCAAAAAGTAAATAATTGTTAAGTAGTAATAGTAATGAAGTTTATGTATCAACTAACTCAAAACATAAAATCAGAAAAAGAAACACAAAATAAGTTTCAACTGTCAAAAATTTTTGTTGAAGTGAACACCAAATGAGGAATTAAAATTTAATTTACAATGCTCTACTGCATTATTTTCTTGTGAATTCTGATTCAAGAAAAAAGATGCTTTGAAATTGTTGAGTGGTGATTCATAAGAAAAGGGCTTGTTAGCTGGTAACTGATCACACGAGGGACTCCGTGGTTTTGACTTGCCACAAAAGTAAGTCTTATTCTAAGCGTTTAAACTAGAAAAGTTTGCGAGTTATCAGAAAAATGTATTAATACTAAAGCTGGTGAAAATTTTAGCGATTGTATTTAAATCTATCTGTTTAAATCGAAACCCAGCAAAAAAAAAACGCAATTTCTTATGTTCATAAATCTGGTCGTTTGGCAAGCTCATCTCAATGGTTTCAAATAATGGGTTACGAAAAAGTAGACGCGGACAATTACACTCGATAATTGGCGGTTTAACAATGAAAGCAGTACGAAAAGAAGAAAAAACTGAAATTGAACAAAACAGAGCAAATGGTTTATGAGCATTTTCTTGTCTGAAATCAAACTGTTTGCAAGTCATTTGTCTAAAACCCAAGTCTACGGTGTGAAGTATAAGGTTTGGTTTACACAGTTAGTAAAATCGTTATTGTGCATATTTTAAGTTTATTTAAAACAGAAATTTGATAGGCTCAGCGTACCACTTTTCCAGCGTACAAGCTGCAAGTTGCTTAAAATAAACTAAGAATACGTTCGTATCCTTTCAATTTTACACACAGTGAAGGCCTGGCTTGAAGGAGTAGTCAATATAGGCAAGCTTAAAAAATTCATTGTGATTTTAAAGCTCATTTTTTAATTTAGACCGAACATTATGACTTCGAATCTAATTCATGCGCTCCAAATGAGGTTTGCGGTCATTACACGCAAATGGTGTGGGCAGATACCTACAGGCTTGGATGTGGAGCGGCTCTTTGCGCGTGAGTACCAATAATTAACCCTACTTTACACTGCTATTTGACCAACTCAATTTACACTAGCAGGGGGGCAAAAATGCCCCTATCCAACTCCTAAACCAAAAGTCATGGAAACGCCATATTTGCCATGCGGGTTGGTTTACACAGAACTTAGTTAGAAAAAGCAGTTTTGGAAGGACTATTTCTCCATAGTGACGTCACGGCCATATTTCTGAAAAGTGATATCATTTTTGCAATGACGTTACATGAGGTTCAAATTTTATATTTGGGTTTATTTTTTAATACCAGGTAAGAAAGTGCCCAAGTCAAAGTTGTTACGTCACAAAAACGTCTTATGACGTCATTTAAGTGAAATATTGACTATAAAATGTTTATTGCTCAGATTTCGGAAAGTGACTTCGGTGAATCTCAAAATTGGGAAACTTCACCTGAGCAACTTCAAATTTTCAGGGGTTATTTGTAAATAAATTTGAACCTAAGTCAAGTTAATTCGAAGTAAAAAGCGTTTTACTGAAAGGATTCATCACAAAAAAAGAACGAAAAAGGGGGCATCCATCCCCCTGTAAAATAGGTTTAAGTTAGTAATTTCAATTGAAGCACTACTAAATAGGTCTAGCTTTCGCTGTTTAATGGTAAAAGTAATCGGATGGTAAAATTCTTCCTTTTCCGGAATGAAAATTAAATATAGGATTCAACTGTCTTTTTAATTTTGTTGAAATAAAATCACATACTTTTATAGTATATTTAGTTAAAATTCCAGTTAGCATAGACTAATTGGATCTAAAAAGTAATTTTTTTACGCTCTACTCGTATTTTATTATTGCACCAGAGCATTTGTAAAATGTGTGAACTTAAACCTAACGGTTTGGACACAATTAAATGAGCTCATGTCATTAATATTAGACGTCAGCTTTCATTTGTTCGGAGCAATCAGCATTAAAGTGTAGTTCCAAACACTTCTTCATTGTAGGCTAGTTTGCGGTAAGCTGTTCAAAAATATTCTTAGTTTTTAATAGGTAACTATTGAGTTTTTTCTCATTCTTTTGATTGTAAAAAGTATGTATTTACATTTTTATTTATTAAGGTGTTTTCTTCACCAAGAGACAGATAAAGACCTTTCTGTCGTCTAGTCAAGTTGCCACGTGTCTACCTTTCCACCACACTGTGGTCGGAGGGGTTCGCGCACATTATTTCTTTTCAATCTGAACATCAAGCAGAGAGACTTTAGATACTTTTTTATTATCTTTAGTTTGACTCGACTGATAATCGAATACAAGTCTACTACAACTGTATATTCTTTAGCAGTCGCTTAAACGCTATATCCACTCGACTGATGATGGATTATATTGCAACTCATCCGGCATTTTATATAGTTCCATAATTACAAATTTATTCAGCATATGTTTAGTGACTGCAAGTAATTGCGGTTATATTAGTGTAGTGAAGTAATCGTATCCAACGTTTGCGTACAGTTCTGAACGGCCAGAGTTCGACGAGCAGCTGATTGTATCTTGCAACTACCTCCCTCCTGGAAAGTAAGTTTTACGAAATAACTAAGATACAATCCTCATATTTTCCTCAAAATTATATCTTTACAATGCCGGATTTATGTGGTTTAGCGCCCTGTAGCCCAAGTTTGGTGAGGTCCCCATTTTTTGATGGAGCTAAAATTAAATCAAGTTTTCCATAGTTTTTAAATCAAGTTTATTTTATCAAAATGCTTAAAAGGTTTGTCGTCGCAGACGCGCAACCACGACTTTGTTAAGTGGGCGGTTGAACTCAAACGACTAATAGTTTCGCTTGAAAAATGTCTCAATTGAACAATCTGTTTGAAAAATGACTTATGTGTATCACAAGACGAAAGTTGGGGGGCACAGCCCCCAACCGTCGAAGACTATGACGATCTGGGAGCAAAGCCCCCAGGCGCTGGGCAATTTTTGTCATTTTCAGAAAAAAATAGCCATTTGGATCAAATTTTGTACCTTTTTAGAGTCATGTGAAAAACTAAATTGCTAAGATTTGAAAGCCAGTTAAAGAAATAAAATGCCCAGCCCCTTCAAGGTTCTCCCTTACCCGTAGTTTAAGTCCAAAGCATGCCTAAACGCTTACAATTTAGGCTTATATTTTTAAGTGACTTGGCTAAGGGGTGGAGATGATCCCTCTGGTTGAAATATTGAGTCGTCGGCATTAGCAGCGAAAAAAAAAAAAATTTAACGTCAAGCAAATTACAAAGCAATTATTACATGCCCACCCTTTCTTTGTTCTTGGAGTAAAGATGCGTCTGTGACATCAAAATGCCAGAATTAACCTATTACGAAAAAAAGTTAGTAGAAAAGTTGACCAAACTAGTTCGCTACGAAACAAATATTTTTATTTTGCACAACATTGCGCTAGTACAAGCTACTAGTGATGGATGGTGGTGGCCCACGGTGCCCTGGTCCTTTGGCTCCCCTAAATTCGGCCCTGTATCTTTGTATCAATAGCTGTTCATTATTTCTTAAACATTATGCATTTTCCAGTTGCCAAAAATAACAAAACGTTTGACTCAAAATTCATTCGCTATGCACAGCACGTGCATAACAACTCATCCAGGAACAAAATAAGCTGTATTTTTTACCGCTCCTCGTAGCTTACAAGATTTGCTCTTTTGTTTCAACCATTAATATTCTTGGTTGTGTAGCTTTATCGGACGGCAACCGTACGAGGCTGGCAATGAGCCGTGTTCAACTTGTGAATTTGGTGATGATGAAGGCATCAATTGTGTAGACGGACTGTGCGAAATTGTTCCTCGTGTACTCAACAACCTTACGCCTTCTGCCGCAACTCAGTCACCCACAACTATGTCATCAACCCAGCCACCGACTACATCATCAACTCAACTGCCAACTATACCATCAACCGAGCCGCCAACTACCACGTCGTCAACCCACCCGCAAACAACCACAGCATCAAACCAGCCGCCAAATACGTCATCTACTCAGTCGCCAATTTCGTCATCAACCCCATCTCCGACTTCATCTTCATCAACAATCATGCAATCACCAGCTACATCATCTAGTTCTTCACCATCTTCGGTATCCACGCCAGAACTACTGCCAATTACGTCATCATCCAGCACAGCTTCCACAGCCCAAATGCCATCCAACTCTACCACAACGTCTCGGCCAAACGTGACTTCAACATCGAGTTCTCCTCCATTTACGACTACAACAGGTACAATATTTTGCTTAAAAACCGTTTGAGCCATTAGTTATGATTATCGACGGGGTAACACGAGAATGGGAGCCAGACCGAGCAGACACCACTTGACGATTCTTTGGATTATGATTTACATGAAGAAGGCGGAACTATCAGCGCTTTGACAAAATCAGTCAAATATTCAAAAATCAATCTATTAGTTTTTGGAATCAAAATAAAATCTTTCATTATACTTGCTGTACTATGCCAAAGCGTGTAATGAGTTTACGGGGCCCATCTCCGCATCATTGTTCCCGGGAAACACAGCTTCTTTTGAAGAAATAGCGCAGCGGTGGCAAGTCGTTGGCAACTCTGTGTCTGATTTGACCAACCGGAGAAATGAACTTCAAATCTTCACTCCACAGACAATCGCGTTACCGCTCGACCAGCTAGCTCGATCATCTACTAGTTTTTGGTATTGTTAATGTATTGTTTTTTTTTAATTAGATTTTAATATGTTGATTTTTTATCGCTGATTGTCCACCTTCTTTCTTTGAGTCATTGAGAATACTTTTTTTAAACTGAATAATTTTAGGCTAAAATATCATTGCGTGCGGTAACTTCAAGTTTGTGTAATGTATTGCAATATAATAAATGATTGGTGGTCTACGCTGTAACTATAGTTTAACTCGGTTAGGAAAGCGCCTAAAATACCTAATGTCTTTGCTGAGATCAAAACTGAACATTCTGCATATACTGAATTACAACAGCAGCACAAATGGGGGGCCTAAGGGGCTTCAACCTCTTCACCTTTAGCCCAGTCGCTTTGAAAATTTAACCCAAAAATGCAAGCGTTATGTGTGTTTTGGATATGACCTGAAACAAAAGGTTAGGCTAAAGAGGTTGGGCAATTTAATTCTTCAACTGGCTTCCAAATTTTAGCAATTAAGTTCTTTCAAATTGCTTTAAAAATGTTCGCAATGTGTTCCAAGTGGCGTTAAAATGTCGATTTTTTCCCAAAAAACTACAAAATTGCCCAGCGACTAGAAGCTTTGAACTTCCCCTCAGCAAAATTTTGTTTCCGAGCAAAAAGTACAACACGTACGATTTTTAACCTTCAAAGCGTTTTCAAGTTTGCAATGCAGTCTTCAAGAGTGAAATCAGATGTAAAGCGCAGCACTAATTGCTTGTTTGTTTGGTTTTTCGAAAGCATTTTGAACGACTCAAATCAAAATCAAATCTTTCATAGTTTCGCTGTATTACACCGAAGCATGTAGCGAGTTAGCAGGGCGCATCTCCGCGTTATTGCGTTTGCGGGCAACACAGCTCCTTCCGAAGAAATTTTGCTACGGTGGGGAGCCGTTGGCAAAACTGTTCGATTTAACCGGCACGAAATTTGATCCTTAGACCTCCCGCTCCAAAGTCAGTGGCGTAGAAGGTGGGGGGGCGCTGACCCCCCGCTTGGTTTTAAAGTGTCGATCGTGTGTCAAAATTTTGGGCAATTTCATATTTTTTGGGCAATTTTGTGTCAAAATTTTGGGCGATTTCATATTTTTTGGGCAATTTTGCCCCCCCCCAAAATGTTCAGCATGCCCATTCAAACCCCTCTTTCCCTTCCCTTCTCTTTTTTTGAAAACCAACAGAACAGTAGGAAATAAATCGAACAATAGAAATAAATAGATGACCTTTCTTTTTTTTTTTTTTTTGGAGACCACCTGAATTTGGACAGAAAGCCCAATTGATTTTTCGGGCAAAATTCAATGCATCAAGTCATTTTTCGGGCAAAGTTTGGTGCCCCCCCAAATCATTTTCAGCTCCTACGCCCATGCCAGAGATCAACGCGTTACCGCTAGACCAATTGACATGAACGATTCAACACTATCTTAATTCTTAACTAAATTTGAACTTTTTAATAACTTCCATTTCTGAGATATTATTCATCAGAATCACAACAAATTTAAAGCTCATTTCCTTTAAATTATTACTAGGCTCGCTAAGACTTGGATAATGGTAAAAAGTGTAATATTTTTCTTCTTCTACTCCGTATAAATTGCTCAAATAAAAACGTAATGTATAGTAATTTTGCAGAAAGTACATCAGCGCAAGCCTGTTCGTTTGATTGCCGGTTTCCACTAGAACTTGTAGAAGCTTACCAAGAATGGAGAGAAACTTACACGTAACTAATTTATGCTACTTAAGTGTCTAGTTTATTTGTGTATTTTTAATATTCTTAAAATCTTTTGAAAAACCGTAATCAGTATTTGTTGCACTAGAATGGAGCAAAACTGAAGCAGGTGGAGAAGTTCAAGTATCTACTGCAGGTGTTGCATTTAAGAGTGACGGAAGGCAAGACGAAGAACTGGATACTTGAATTTTAAGGCTATGTAGACTAGAGCAGTAATGCTAGCTGTGTACTATTCGCTTGTCATGACACGAGATCGAATGATCAAAAAAGGCAAATTTTCGAAACAATCTTCTTCCTTTGGTCATAAATCTTGCAGGGTGATGACCGAGAAAATGTGATTGCAAGTACAAGCGTCCGAAATAAGGTTTTAACTAAGAATCGAAGGAGTTACGTTGTTTTACAAGTTGCGTTGTTCTGAATTTGAAAATCTCTAAACATCGAGCCGCTACTTACGAAAGTGTTTGTGCCATTCATGTCTAAATGGAAGATTCTACTATTTCACCAAAAATCTTTATCTACTTTTTTATTAATTCAGACCCAAATCTTACGTAAGCTAAAATTCTTACTCTAAAACTAGCCCCAAACCTAATCCTAATCCAAACTCATACCCTAATCTTTATCTTTAAAAAACTAAATAAAAATTGCGCGGATTAATATTCCTCAGTTTCGTTTGATTCTCCTAAATTACAAAAAATGGTGAAATAGTCACTTCCTGTCCAAATACAGCCCTAGATTTTGCTTCCAGCTGACCATCTATATGGAGGCACACGCTGCAAGCCTGTAATTACTTATCACTGTACCGTATCCTTGCACGCAGGCGCGTAACCAGAAATTCGTAATGGAGAGGCTGTTTTGGGGGTCTGGGGGCGAAGCCCCCAGCGCTCGAAAATTTTGCATTTTTTTGCAAAAATAACTTCATTTTAGAGCTATTTTGATTAAAAAATAATGCTTTTAAAACGTGGCTTAGAAATTGGCAGTGCAAACAAGATTAAATTGTTGGCATAAATGGGCTATTTGGGAGGGGGCTAATGGTAAAATGTCAGTTCTCTTGTTTAGATGCTGGTAAATTATAAAATTGAATAGTTCAATCAAACTCACACGGAATAATCTATTTCATATACAGTTTATAGAGAAAAATAATTTGGGGGGGCTTATGAAAAGAGATTTGAGAGAAATGATTGGGAATTAATTAATACTGAATAGCCCCCCCCCTATTTTTTAGTTTATAGTATATTTGTTGATGACATCTATGTTTAGTATTTTTACACTTGCGATCAAGTTTGATTGCTTATTTCTTATCATTTTTCAAAGTTTTCATTTATTTGTTAGTTCTATTTTTGACTAATTAGCCCTCCCCCTGAGCATATGTTTCAAAAGATGTTTTAAATCACTATTTAGTCCACTCCAACGCATAAAACAGTCTCAAAAGTGCTAAAAACGTAGTGTTTTTTCCCATTTGCATTTTGGTCGACATGCCAATGGGGGGGCTATAGCCCCCCTGCCCCCCTAGCTACGCTACTGCTTGCACGACTTTGCAGTGCATGCATTGCATTCAGGATTTTATCTTTTTGTGCAGCGAATGGAAGCGGGTATTCGAAGAATATAATGAGAGATACAGAAATCAGAGACCCCTAGACGAATTGTGACCTGGATTGATGTCTTCAATTTTTCAGTATTGTGAAAAAGTTTTTGTTTATATTCTTATGATCATGAATAGAAGATGTTAACCTGATGTATTTTAAAAAAAGCAGCGATAAGCAAGACATGACCAAATTCTTCTGTTACGCAACAAAGACTTTGTTTTGTTGATAACGTCAGATTGCAAAAATATCAAACCTTTCATTACACTCGCTGTATTACGCCGAAGCGGGTGAGTTTGCGGGGCAAACCTTCGCGTCATTGCGCCCAGGAAACACAGCTCCTTTCGAAGAGATATTGCAGCGGTGGCGAGCCGTTGGTAACACTTTGTCTGATTCGACCGGCCCGAGATTTGAACCTTGACCTCCTGCTTCGGTAACGAACGCGTTACCGCTCGACCAAGTTTAAAATAAATAGAGTAAAACATTGCTTTGCTTCCGATCCAAACGTATTTGATCCCGCGGTCTGCAATTAACGTAAAATTGTGGGCATACGAGCGTATTGTTTCTATATTTTAGCCTCCCAAAATTTGTTTCACCCACCCTGCCGACTGACCACCACTTCACAGGCACAAAATTTAAGAATAAACCAACTATGCGCTTACAATATGATTAGACCTGGAGCAATTTCTAATATTTTTTTATGGCATTATTTTAGTTAAAAACAAAACAGTCTTGTAATTAAGTTTTATTCTAAACGTTCTGAGCTAAGTTAGTTGATCAATCATCATCAGTACGAGCAATTTTACTCGAATGGAATGTGATTGCTTTTTAAATTCTTTTTGAATAAGAACACTTTTAATAATAAAGAACTAAATGTGCTTTTACACTAAATGCGAAGCAACCAAACTTTGACGTCATCAACAACCAGGGCCTCAGAGAGAAAATTTTCCAGGGGGTACGAAGGTCGATCCCGGGCCCCCAAATTTTGTTGGGGCCCCCGAGTCTTATCGGGGCCCATGCCGTTAAATCCTTTTTTTGTCGGCTGGGTGTGGATCTTCATTTAAAAGTGCGGGGATAGGATAACGATATTCGCATGCAGTTAGGACCTATGAAAAACACAATTAGACATAAAATTGGTTTAAATCCAGCTAGAGGGTTTGGGGGAGCGCTGTGAGCTCCCCCAGCGGGGTCCGGGGCGGAGCCCCGGAAGCTTTAGCACTTTTTATGTTTCTTGAGGGTAAAATACAGCATTTGATCAACATCCCAGCACTAAACTTGCTTAAATTGACCAGCAGAAAACGTGATATACATGAAAGAAAGTATGTGAAGCTGGGGATGATGACATTGACACAATATTATACAATATAATGACCTTAATAATGCAAATCCAAATATTTCACTGATAAAAGTCATTAGAAGTCATCTGCAATCATAGACTACACAAACCCAAATACCTATTAAACTTATACAGATAGAGTGAGTTGCTTAGTGATAGTTGTGTGGAGTGAGTTACTTAATGATAGTAATATAGAGTGAGTTACTCAATGATAGTAGTAGAGTACGTATGTCAACTATGACTCCGCTCTCTGAGGTTGAAATGCTTTTGAATCTCTGGAAATGTGGGCCTTCGTACATTGTTATACTGTAGAATTAGGGCTCTCAAGTCAGAGAAATGTAACAAAACGTTAATTTCGATGCAAGTGTATGGCTTTTGATACATTTTTCTCTTTTTTTAATCAAATCGGCCACTATTCGATACCCTAAAGGTTGTGTAACAAAAATAGCGCCCAATTACCAGTACCGAACAGGCTGACTGATATTTTTGCTGTAGGCAAGTTTGATTACGGTGTTATGATGCGATACCAAAACTTAACGCGGAAACCTGATTTTTTCCGGGTCCCTTGTGTCCGGGCCCGGGTACGATGTACCCCCTGAACCCCCCTCTCGCAGGCCCTGTCAGCAACTTGCGAAAGGATGCAACTGGGAACGGTTGCTTAACTTCACTTAGATAAAATTGTTGATGAGTAGTTGGCCTACTTTAAGCAAGTGACGTAAGCGACTACTCACGAAGGTTGCCAGCTTCAGTTCGCGTCCTGTTTAAACGCATCTTAACTTGGTTCGAAACGGCTAGAATAAAAGTTTGTTGTAAGGCTGTTCTGTTCTGAACTAAAATTTGCCCTTTCCAATATATCAAATTATATTATTTTGTGGTACAAAACAGTGGTAAGGAAACAAATTTAACTAAATCTTAATGTTTTTTTTTTGAAAAGCACTTTTTAAATTTGAACGTCACTGGTAGTTGATTGGTCTTTACATGACTTGTGCACTTTATTTGTCGTACGTATGTAAATAATGATTGCTGCCTCATGCTCAAGTTAATTTTTCTGCCATAGGTGCGGCAGACTTTGACGACCAATGGCGAAGACAAGATTTTGTGATTTGGGAGGATTTCGTCGAAAATTAATGTGAAGACCAAAAAAATTCACCTCAGATAAACTGAAATTTTCACCAATTACACTAAGTTTTAAGGTTCCATCGGTTTGATACCGCATGCGTTGTCTGCTGGTCTGATTCCAAAAGGGGGAGTCGCTGATGTATGCGAAATAATTACATAATAGAATTTTGACCAGAGGTGGAGTCAAGGACACAAAGCTCGAGGCCAAGGCTAAGGACACAAAAAAATGTCGAGGCCAAGGCCAAGGACAGACCCTTTCGAGGCTAAGGACCAAGGTCACAGACGCAAGTGTTCTCCAAAAGAAAAAAGGTCATTCAAAAAATTTTTTCAGGCGATCTCAAAAAAAAGGTCTTAAAAATTTTGGCAGGCGAAAAAGGTCTTCAAAAAAATTTTTTTCAGGCGATCTCCACGTGAAGAAAGCAAAAAAAATCTTCGCAAATTTTCCGCGAGGTTTCTGGCGTTTTTCAACAAAATTTCAACAGTTCAAAAAATAGTGCTGTCCTTGAGCCGAGGACAGGGATATTTTCGAAGGCTTGGGGCTTCGAGGCCAAGGTCATGGGCTTCAAAATGTGTTCTCGAGGACTCCACCTCTGATTTTGACTTAGGCTACTAAGGAGGGCCGGGATACAATGCCCCCTGTCTACGCCGTTGTTGCTGACCTTCGAGACCTATTTTCTGTGTCCTTTAGGATTTATTATTTTGAGATACAGAATAACCTTGTCTTATGTGGTGTGCAAAAACTAACAGAAACGACCTGCAAAATTGTGTTGTGCCTTGTTAGCAACCAATTGCATTATTAGAAGTTTGCCAAAGTTTTGTTCTGGTTGATATGTACTTCTGTTAACGAATTTTGTATAGCAATTCAATTTGTCACCTTCACCATTCTTTTTTTCTTTGAGTTGGTCATTCAAGCAGAAATGACCAACTCAAAATGCATTAACTTCACCACCGCGATTATTTGCTGATGACACGTGCTTAGTAATCCACGCTGCAAATCCACGTAGGCTACTCTACAAGAAAAAATAAATATTGAATTACTAAATGTTCATAAGTGGACAAAAGCGAACAAAATTACCCTTAATCCAAAAAAATCTTCCGCCTTGATAATTTTTCCTAAAACAACTCTTCCAGTTCCTGCAATTGATTTGATTTTCGACAACAATGTGATTACTATTAGTGATTCCGCAAAATACCTGGGCATCACAATCGATGCAAGATTAAATTTTGACGAACAAATCAATTCAATATCAAATAAAATAGCGAGGTCCATAGGTGTTTTGTCTAAACTAAAGTATGTCTTACCTTTCACTGCCTTACGAAATTTATACTATAGCATGATTCACCCACATTTACTCTATGACATCTCAATTTGGGGAAACACGTCCGACAGATCCTTACAGCAATTGATAACCTTACAAAATAAAGCTGTCAAAATAATTTCCGGTGGACAGTGGCGAGACCACGTTACACCTTATTACGAACAATCAAAAATATTAAAATTAAAAGATTTATATACATACGAGGTAGCAAAAATGATGCATAAACACTCACGCAAACAATTACCTAGCAGTTTCAACTCATACTTTGCTACCGTGAAAGCGAAACACACACGAACTACGAGATTAGCTTCGTCTGATTTTAATTTGTTTCTCCCTAGATATAGAACCAAAAAATTGCAGAGAAACTTCAAATATCAAGGAGTCAAAATCTGGAACTCGCTATCTGAAGAATTAAAAATTTTTTCGTTCAATCAATTCAAAGTAAAATATAAACAAAAATTATTGTCAAAATATAAATGATAAATTGCATAATAATATTTTTGAACAAAAACTAAGGAAACATATTGCAATATTTTTTAAACAGTCAGTACGCCTTGAAATCTATGAATGCTAATATATAGGTGGCTGCTCGACTCGATGACCGTGAGGTCCCCTCGCAGCCTCCTGTTGCAATTCAAGTGACTGCTTTTTGAATAATATATTGCCTTGCTTACTTGTTTATTTGTGCCTTAATTGCATTTGTCTTGAACTGTGAATAAATGTTATGTTATGCAAATCTTATCGTCATAAGTTCTGTTATAATCGCTTTATTATGGTCCCATACAAATTATTCAGTACAAACATGCTTTTACAAATGCATTTGGATAGCAATGCTTATTTTGACTCTTCTTAAATGCAGTGGTGTCTAAAGTTTTTGAAGAAGTGCCAAATGAGGCTTCCCAAAAGTGCCCGCGGACAACAATGGGCCGAGTAAAGAAGTGAAGATCAAAGAAATAAAAAAAAGAGCTTCGGCCAATTTTAGCGGCATTTTGGGCTGTTTGAGTAAATGAACACCACAAAAGCTCTTTTTTAATTTTGCCTCGTCGTTAGCTTGTTTTGAGGCATTTTAAGTAGTGAAAAATAGGTGATACCTTTGCGTATCTGCAAGGTAATTTCGGTTGGAAAATATGTGAAAAGTGGGAGCGGGCCGGATAACACTTCATTGCAGGCCGCAAATGGCCTCCAGGCCGGGCTACTATCTTAATGTAATCTCCACTATTAACGGCATTGGCGATTTGTGAACCTAACCGATGAAAGGCACCAACTTCCTGGGGTTCACAAGAACAGTGTGGCGAGATAGCTAAAGGACCGTTTTTTTTTCATCTTGCACCTTGTGTCGTTCTTGGATTATGTGCTTTAACGATCAATACCTGAAAAGTTGGAAAAGGTCTAAGCGAATTTGGCGAGCAACGAGGAAAGATAAACAAGTAATACGAAGCGACTTATGAGAAAAAAAAATGTATACTACCAATTTTTGAAAGTAATTGTATACTGTCACCATCAATTTTCGAAGCTTTCGGTGTAATTGCTTTAGTAGTAATAGTTTTACCACAATCTTTCGCTACAATTTTTTGGATGTAGAAGTCGACTCAAATTTTTTTCTCAGCAAGTAGATTGTTAGGAACTGTTCATAAAAGACGTCCGCACAAAATTGCAAAAAATTGACCCCCCCTCCCCCCATGTCCGCAATGACTAAACCCCCCCTCCCCCTTGCCCATGCGGACACAAAAATGCGTTAATTAGACACTGACACACACAAAGTTTTAATACAAAGTTTGCACGGTTTAATTAATATACTAAGTTTTCATACAAAGTTTAATTATATAATAAGTTTAATTACAAAGTTTAATTATATACTAAGTTTTAATACAAAGTTTACACAGAGCAAGCACAGCGCAAGGTGACGTAAAACGTACAGTCATGTGATTTGTTTTGTGTGCGCTTCGCGCCCTTAAAGGCCACCTAATGTCTGCAAACCAATGCACTTAAAATGCAATAAAAAAGTATTACTAATCGAATGCTCAAAACCTGGTTTAGATGCACGTTCTGTTTCAAGCTTTCGCGTTTTTAAAAAGTGACATGACGTCATTAGACCCAGGAGTTTGGTGCCTTCGACTTTACTTTGAGCTAATTACGCCTTTTTTGCACAACACTTTTTGACTAGCAAGCTGTTATCTCATGCCTTTCCAAAATCGCCTATCCTATGCAAAGATAAATTAGTCGAAGACACCAAACTTTTGGGTCTAATGACGTCATGTCACTTTTTAAAAACGCGAAAGCTTGAAACTGAGAACGTGCATCTAAACCAGGTTTTGAGCATTCGATTAGTAATACTTTTTTATTGCATTTTAAGTGCATTGGTTCCAGACATTAGGTGGCCTTTAAATTACATGACTGTACGTTTTATGCGTGGTTCACACTGGCCCGGAAAACCGAAAACGGAATAAAACAATCTGCGATTTTCCGTCGCGGAAAAAGTTGACATATGAACGTCCGCATTCCAGAAACCCCCCCTCCCTCCTTGTCCGCAAATCTATTACCCCCCCTCCCCCCCTGAGTGCGGATGTCTTTAATGAACAGCCCCTTACTTTTCCTCAGTCCTGGTTTTAAATTCGTAAAATCGAAAATTTTGTTGTATTGAGGGATTTGATAATATTGGCTAGCGTTTGCCGCACACCGTGATTAGTGGAAGATATTCACCTAAAGTAGATTGGATTTAAAAAATCAGTCAATTTTCTTCTAATAATCTCCCAAATAGTATACACAGTATTCTTATATTTCGTCGCTTCTAAACCCTTTTTTCTAACTATCTCGTGAAAATCAAAAACGAAATTCTTGGAAGAATAATGGTTAATAACTGGTTGACACTACAGGTATTTTAGAAATACGGTACGTTTGAAATTGACGCAATAGCGTAACCTTGTAATCCAAGAGAGGTAATTTTCGAAACAGACAAATCATTATACTTGATTGGTCACAAATACGTGATTCCACTTGACACACAATAATGTGCACCTCTGAAGTAATCAAGCTCATAATTTAGAGTAATGTTATGTTCGATTAGGGTCGAGAGGTAGCACTCGGCCCCCGGCCCTGTATCAAAAAAGTTGTTTATTGAAAAAATAGTAGAAAAGCAGTTAGTCAGTCATTTTTCTGAAAAACTGAAGTTAGTAATACTGTATATTGTACTCGATTTAAAATTTTATTCTTTCTTTTTTTCAACAGTTCAAGTTCATGAAGCTTTTTTTCTACAGCTTTCTTATCAGTGTTTATCAGCAACTATCTCCAGACAATTTCAGATATTATAAACTAAAATATTTTCATAGTAGATCTCTAGCGCAAAAAAGTAAAACACCGAGATAATTTCGAAAAACCGCAAAAATCGCTCCAATAAATCTCTCAATTTATTAAAATGCAATATAAACGGAATTAATGCAAAATAAATCAATAACAAACCACATAATTCATTTTTGAAAATAGAACACCCAAATAATCAATTGCATAAAATATTCAAAAGTCTGTGCTCTACTGCTATGAGATAATAGGTTACATAAACGATTAAAGCAGGATTTATTTTAAGGTGTCGACTGCTACCGGCAAGATAATCAATCAGAGCAAACTTGTAGACGGGCCGACTATTTCCGGCCCGAACCCGGCCAGAAGCCAAAAAATATAAGCTCGAACCAGAAAAATAATTTGAACCGCAAACTAGTCCCGAAAACCCAAAAGTTAATTTAGATCCAAAAAACATACACGAGTAATTGCTTTTTTCAAACAACATTAGTCTGCTGTGACTAAATGAAACTACATCTTAATGATAATGATAAATTGTTATAAATTATCTTAATAAATTGTTTTGCAATAATGATAACAGCGTACTAATAATCGTATTGAAGCTTAAATAAAGTCAAGTTTTAATACCACTTGAAACACAAGACTCGTATTAGGCCCGGTATTAAGCTAGAAACTTTGTCAAACTTAACCTTTTGAACCCGGCCCGACTTACAAGTATCAGTCAAAGAGTTATCGAATGCTTTCTGTGGAGAATGAAGACTTAGCAGAAAAGCGATGCAACAAAAATATTTTGTGAATGCAAACAAAGAACGTAATTGAGGAAATTCAAGAACACTTTTACATAACCATCTCTATGGAAACTACCGTTTACAAGCGGTCATTAACGGTCCTAGCAATTTCTTTTCTAAGCCGTTCAAAGAAGCTGCAAAAAATTTTCGCGACGCCGATTTTGATCATGAAACGAAGCTAATCATGTACCATAATGTACTGTACAAAAAATACATTGCAAGTATTTACATGCGCTTCTATCAAAAACAAAAAAGAGCACTATTATACAGGGGCTTTTGTTGAAATCGAAATCTTCATAACACCGCTGTGATATAAAAATTACACAATCAATGCATATATCCAGCAATGACACAATGAAGAAAGGCAACGGTATCATTCAGCATCTAACGCAATCAGTGAAATTGCGAATTGTAACAACAGCAAGTTCAGGAATTATGCAAGTATATAAAATTCGTACCAATTAACTGGTTTAGAACATCAGAAAATCTTAATTGTCGAGTTTCATCAGGTCATTGAATTCTAATGGAGTAACCTAGAATCTCCTGATGAAGTTATAAGGTACGAAGAGGCGAAACGTTACAACAACCGACATGTTTGCACTGCAAACACTTTTCTTCTATCAATTAGATACACAGTGTTATTCATTGCCATGCTAATACAGTAGAGTAGTTCTTTGTTATTAAAGTTAACAAAAGGTCAAAATGTCACAGCTTGATTTCTTCAGTCACAAAAAACCATGACAGCAAAAAAATCATTAAAAAGATAGAGATGCTAAAAACAAAGTAAAAGCATTTGCTCAAAGCAAAATTTCCTCTCAAGTTGGAACTGAGCCAGAAGTATGTTGCAGTTGTTGCTGTTCACAATTAAACAACATACAAAATTGGATATTTTATTACATTAAAATCAAATTACAAAACCACACGGCTTCGGTGTTCGTTAAAATTTAGCGATGAAATGGCACGAGAAAGCAGATGTTAATAAATTTGGCAATTAAGGTTGTCCACGTGCCCGGGCAGCAGGTAAAATTACACAAAAATTTTGACACTCGGTACTAAACAATACAAAGTACAGGTAAATACAACTTCAAATGAGAGCCCAATAACTGCAAGTAATTTAAAAAAAGAACACCAAATCCAAACAAGTCATCTGGCCGCGAATCAATGACGTGTACCCACAGAGGATTGGGATGGTGGGGAAGAAGGGTATGACTGACTAAGCAATTTAGCGGGAAGGTTTTATTAATTATCATGGGAATACATGGGACAAGTTCGGCCACCTTTGCTGTAGAGGACAACAACCAAGGCTGGCAGACTGCCAAAAGTACAACACAACTTGTAAATTTTAGAGAAGATTATTGAACATAACCATAAAATATGTATCTTTAGTTGTATGATTCAACATTTTTTGACGAAATATTTGCAAAAAAAAATGCAACATGTAACGCAACGTTAATTTTAGAATCAATGATCAAGAGAGCTAAATGGATTGAAATCAACAATTTAAGTCCAAGATGAAAGAACGAGCTTATTAATGTGTACTGAGTGTGCGTTTTATCTGGAAAGTTGGGATTCGCTGCGTTATTGGACAAACCTGCAGTGCCTTATCGGCGCTGAATGTGACGTTTCCACGTTATAACATTTCACGCTTCGCCAACACTCAGCATGGTTATCAAAACAAAATCAGAATATTAGGAGCATTAAAATTAAATTTAGAAGCAGTTTTTCTAACTAATATACAGCTAGAACAGTAGTAGGCTTATAACCTATTCAAATAAAGTTGATAAATTGAGTCGAAACGTGTCCAATAAACGGAAGTGGGCAAAGCACAAAAATTGCGGAAGTTGCGTAGCGCAAAAATCATTAAAATATTTAAACTGCGCATTTAGTAAAATATTACTCGTGCGTACTTCTGCTGATAAATGTCTTCCATCTTTTTTTTTTCCACAGTAAAATCAAAATACATCCAAATTCAAAGGAAATCGTACAAAAACGAAGATTTTTCAAACCCGAAATACTTTTGGTTACAATAGTGCGTGTTTCGTAACAAGAGCGATTTTGATTTGCAACTTTAATTAACATTTTGATGAGACCAGCGTAGCTTTTGCTTAAACTCGAATGACTCCTGAGTCAATTTCTTGCTGCATTTTGCTGGTCATTGGCACGTAGGTCTGCTGCTTTGTATCAATGAAGTAAATTTGATTCCCTGCGGTGTTATCCAAACTGTAGCCTTCCTTCTTCAAATTCACTTTCCTCTGTTTCAGTGTACCGGTGATTTCCATCTTCTCTTGAAGCCTGCAAAATACAAGTTCATTCATTGATGTGCACAAACCAATCACTATGCGTCTAAGCACACCCACGCCACGCACTTCTTTTTCGTTTTGTTTGCACGCACGGTTCTGGTCAGGCTGGGCCACCATAACGGAAAGACTGCTTGGTTCTCACGGAAATAAGTGTAGTGTCTTTCTTGAGACACAACGACGCATTGCCAGGTCGGGAATCGAACCGGGATTCAGCAACCTTTTGATCACTGGCATATAATAGACAACCCCAGCTCGACGCTCGACCAACTCATGAAGCTATCGCCGCCTGCAATACTCGTATACCAAAACCGGTACCTAATTATTTTCGTTGCTAAAAAAATTATAAACGGGCAGTTTTCTATTTGAAAAGGAATTCATAAGCATAGGCTAAATTGCACATCTCAAAACAGTGTACAACGCCTCATTGCAGCAAACTAAAACTGTAGAATTTCAAAATCTGCGTTATTCTTCATTTCAAATCCGACACAGATCGCAACTCAACGAGTTCTGTCCGAAAAACTTTAGAAAAAAGCTTGTGAAGTCAACTTTGCTAAACGCCACATCAATTTTATAAGCTTTTAAACGTTGATGCAATGTGAATTGTGTTTTAGAAAAAAGGCTAACATTGGTTAAATATTTTTTAGATTGGTCAATAGTGCCTGCCAACAATTTAAAATTGAAATTATTGCTTTATGATGTATTTGATATCATAACTAAATCATTTACCGGTACTATTAGCAAAATAAATGTTAGTTGCTGGGTTAAGTAGCAAAAACTACGCGTGCGAAAAAAAGGTTTCTGTAGCCGGTAGAGCACTGGACCGGTAATCCACACCCTGCAAATTCGGATCCAGAGGAGGATAACTTTTTCAAATTGCTTGTTTTCAATATAGTCATAGGTCACCGTCTGCTGAATCCTTCCTTGGCTTCGGCACTGGCATCCTATATGCTGGCAAGCACGCAAATGGTCAAACAGTATTACTTGAGTTATTTTGTCTCACCTTAGAAACAACGGTCTTGCATAGGATGGTAGATACTCGGTGATATGTTTGTATAACTGAGTAAAATCAAGCGACTTTTCCGGTACAATTGCAGCCATGCCAGCTCTGCCATCCTTACCTGTAAATACACATATAAAGTATGGCACTTACACGCGAAGCTATAAAGTTAACGTCGTCAAGAAGGAGAAAGTTGTTGTACTAAGGACAGCTTGCGAGCTGTGTAATACAAGAACCAAGCGGTTTTCCACTCGTATAAAACAAAGTACCATAAATAAAAAATCCTTTACTTCCAATAGACCCACCGCCGCTGTGCATGGTCAGTAGGGCTTGGCAAGTTTTGAGCTAGAGGTGGCCGAGGAAAACTATCGGCTGGAAACAGCGTTGTATAACCGTGTGCATTGCTAGCGGGTAGGTCGGGATTAACGTCCTTTCACGGGTCCACGACTTTTCGGCGCCAATATTCGGTGCTTTTTACTAACACTAACCCTAACCCTAAATAAGTGAACTGTCAAAGAGCACCGAATTGGCGCCGAAACGATCTGTGCAGAAAACGTACGGAAACGAAATAGGTGGCGCCGAAATGGTCTCACCGAAAAGACTTGATCCCTCCTTTCACAGCTCCCGTTTGTTTCATCTACATATGGCTTTGTACGAAGTGTTGTTTGATCAAATTAATGTATGATGTTAATGCGATGATAAAATAGGTGCTCATTTTGACCAAAATTTAACAACAAACTAAGAACAAAACCAACCTTGACATGAACGAAGTAATCAAGAGCACAGGCCAAATTTAAAAATCGAAAATTATTAGTTTTACAGTGCCACATCGTAACGAAATAAGCACAGTTCTGCAATCATAACCAGTGGACTGTACTGTGTTGCAGAGTTGTAAACAGGCCAACAAGTACGAACCCGAGCCCGGCCCGGAAAGTGATTTGAAGTAAAAGCCAGGCCCGAAAATCACGTTGGATCTAAAAAGTGCGCACGGTTACTGCTCATTATCAACCTACGCATTGCTGATAAATTGTGACGTCATAATAATAATAACTGTGTAATAATAAACGCATTGATGTTTCCACCAAATCGTCTTACAGTGTGGCAAAGTTATGTTAATCAACGCTTTTATAGCATCTAAAAGACAAAAACACAAGTCAAGTACGTATATCAAGCCCGATATTTTGCCAATTTTAAGCCTTACCCGACTTACAACTCTGCTGTAGTGCAGCTTTGACAATCGACAAAACTTTTACGATCGACAACGCAATTTTTTCAAGCATAAATGTATTTCATTCTGTAAAACAGTCAGCCTCAGCTAAAATTAGCTGGTTCTCATGAAAAAGCGTATTTTAATATCGCCGTGATTCACCAAACTAAGTAAAAATGTCCATTCACTCTTGATTGTTTCTTTATCCTCAGCTTAACGAAGCCGCAGCCGATGGAAAGATGTAAAAAATCTTCAGAACAAAAGGTACTTGTACAACTGTCACTTTTTATCAGTTTACCTGGAATTAGAACTCCGTACACGTTGGCTTCTTGAACCCCTGGGGCTTGTGAAATTGTGTCACCCACTTCATTAGTCGATACATTCTCTCCTTTCCAACGAAAAGTATCGCCTAATCGGTCGCAGAAAGTCACCCGATATCGCCGATCAATCTTCACCAAATCACCAGTGTCGAAGTATCTGTCGCCTTTCTAACAACAATTAACTCGCATTATGCATTTGATCAGCTGTATTATTGTAAGCGTCATAAGATGAACAAAAATCGAAATTCAGGACGTCAAACCAACAGCAGGCTGAATTTTTACGAACTTTTCTTATAGTTCATGGTTACAATCTGTCTTTTTTGTCTGGAGTCAAATACATTTTACAAACTGACAAATACATTTTACCAAGACTTTGTACGATGGTAAAGTGTGCAACTGAAATGTCAAGAGCTCGATTTGATTCGCGCTGCGTTCTTTTATTGCTTTCTGCAAACCTTGCATTAGAACTAGGGTTCGGGTAAGGGGGCCAGCCTCAAACAAAATACAACGACGTGATGAAAAAAGGGTACACTTCGGAAAGTATCACGAGTCAGCCCGAAATTAAGACGAAATTCTCTAATACTGAAGTTTGAAAAACTGGATCTTTGATTAAAAAAAGCCGCATTGCACAATTTTAATGCAGCTATACCGAGCGGATAGAGTGTCTGCTACTGAACAGTAAACTCGGAAAAGACTCCCAATCGGGTCACACCAAAGACTATAAAAATTGGTTTTCACAGCTTCCCTGTTTTATTTTCAGCAAAGACTCCACCAAGTGTAGTAGACGGGTGGCCAGGTGGCAGCTTGACTCGAAGGCAGCAAAGGTCCCTATCCGTTGATGTCTCTTGGCCAAGGCACCAAGTGAAAAAAATGAAATTGCAATTCAAGTACAAGTATCGCAACATGTTTCTGCTATATATTGTGGGCGCGGTATAAACCCTCGAATTTTGAGTCACAGTTCTAGTGTGAACGCAAAGTACAGACAGGGCACGCACATCTGACTAGCAATATTTAGCAGCAATTATTATCAAAACAATTAACTCATTGTAATGAATTGATATCGTGATAGTTGCCGAATTACTCGATCAATAATAAGGCAACTGATTACCAGCACTATATGAGCGAGCTCGAATAATCACGTAAGTAAGTGGACTTTGTATTCCGCCGGTTTCCCGTTTGCAGACAATTAGTGCAAGCTTCTAATAACGCACAAGTGATATATTTCTTTAAGTAATTCTTATATTAATGCTGCATGAAAATAATTGTGCATTGTCATTACATGGAGCTTAATGCTGAAGTCAAACTAGCATTGGATGTTTTTTTGTAGTTATTTTTCGCGGAAAACTTTCGGTCAAATGTCAGAAATATTTCGTCATTTCCACGACTGCAAGCTTGCTTTTGGGGTGTGCACGCAAAAAATTGGAAGCTTTTTCATAAACTTTTATGGCCAATTCCAAAGACCACTGTTTTTTTGGTAGTTGATTGAAACGTTCAATGGTCAATTTACCGGCAAAATCAATCAAGGTTAGGTAGAATAGTTTAGTCCACTCTAGCCAGATTATTACTGGTCTGCTCAAATTTTGCAGACGGATTCTTGGTCTCATACCGATGTTTGATTCAGCGACCGAACAGCAAGTGGACAAATATAACTACTGCAGTACAGGGTTGCGCAGAAAAACATACCATTGTTTAAATTCTTACTATGACACGCATGTTTCAGTTATCCACATAGTTAAAGTGAATTTATGTCGGGATAAAATTGTCGTTTAACCTAGAATAACAGATTAGAAAAAATAGTGATTGATTTCTATAGTTTTTCAAGAGTTTTAAAGTCTCGATTTAGCCTGCATGGGAAAAATTATGTATACACTGCGAAAAATTTTTGTCACTCATAAAGAAGCAGTATCCGCAACGACCGCAAATTTAAGAAATTTCAGATATCATTTTCGACCAAAAAAAAAAACTGTTTCTGATGAAAAGCAAACAAATTCTCTTGGCAGTGAGTTAAAAGTTTCAAGTTGCAGCCTCAGCACAGCTTCAGTTTGGTGCTAGTTCAAGTTTGTTTATTGACGCCACTAAATAAAGGAAAAACAAAAACGGATGGAACAGATTACATATGGTAGTACTATTAAAGGAAGCAGCTCCTGAATGACAGCCAAGGGTCCGCGAGGTCGTTGAATCTGCAGCCACTATGGGGAGCGATAATAAAAAATGAGGCATCTTTATTCGAGCTACAAAGAACTGACGTCAAAAAAAAACACAAGGAAAGAAAAATTAAAACAAACAAAAAACTAGAGCTACAATGGTAATATGTTGGTTAAGAGATACTAAAATTTAGTACGTTTAGCTAATAATTTAAATAATTATAATGTTTAGAAGGTTATATACCAGTAATATACAAACGTTATTCAAGTCAGCACTTCATAATTTAAAATATAGAGACAAGAAAATTATCACAAGGAGTTCAGTGAATTTGTTTGCCTTCTTTCAAAACCTTTCTAAATGAGGTCTCTAATATCATTGAAAATGAAATTCCAAAGGTTTGCACCGGAATGTTCAATTGATTGTTGCGCTCTTTTTGTTTTACAAAGAGGAATTATTGAATTAGAGGATGCGATAGTAGAGTTTGCTGACTGTGCGAGAATTTGGCCAATGTGAAATAATGCTTTCACTTTGGCCAAGTGCTACAGGCTCCTCCTCAACATAGTAGGAACACCCCAAAATTTTTTTCAGGCCAAATCCTGACTTTAAAAGTCTTGAAAAATTTAAACAAACTAATCACTAGTTTTTCGAATCTTCGATTCTAGGCCAAGCGACAATTTAATCCGGACATAAATTCACTCCCAACTACGTGGATAACCGAAACAGCTTTGCCATAGTAAGGTTTTAAAATAAATTTTTCTACCCCACCTTGTATTATCGCCATCGATGAAAGCACATACCAAAATTTCAACAATACTTTTGTGGTTGGAACTGCTCAGCTCTTTCCCGCAGGTGAGAGCATGGTGAAGCGGAAACACTACAACACAGAACCACCGCAGGGCTGGAGAGCCCGGGAGACAAAAGTGGCCATTTTCACACCGCCTAAAGATTGGGTGCCCATCATTACGCAGGCGGCCAACACTGATGAGTACCCAAAGACCACCTTTTACAAACCACTGAGTGGGCAACTTTACTATTCTGCCTCAAATAAATCAGGAGCACAAAACCCAAATAAACTAAATTCTGTCTTGCACTACATAACATTGATTTCGCTTCGCAGTATGCTTTAAAAAATTGAATCGTCACTAACCCTAAAAACATCGTGTAATATTTTTTTCTGGGTGAGGCTTTCCTTTCCTTTGTACGACGATATTCTGAATTGCTTCGTGATTTTTCCAACCAACAACCCAGGCTCGTCATAATCAGCATAAACAGCCCTTCAAAATGCAAGAGATAAGAACCATTTCGCAAGCCAATGCTTTCGTGGCAACTTCTCGATCAATGATCGAGTGGATAGAGAGTCTGCTACTGAAAAGGTAGACTCGGGTTCGATTTCCGGTCGGGTCAAACCAAAGACTGAACAAATTGGTATTCACAGCTCCCCTGCTTGACGTTCAGCGCTGACAGTGACCATTTTTGAGATCAAAAACTGGGAAGACCTAAACATAAAAAAATTGACAAATGACTATTGTCGGTGATACTAGTACCAGATTAAGTGTCGGCGATAAATATAAAGATATAGCCGCAGACAACTGGACATTTGAACAACCTTGTTTCGGGATAAATTTATGACAAAAACTTAGGAAAGTCTACAGCGCTTCATAAATAAAATAAAAATCCTACAATTTAAATTAACATTGAAGCATACAAAATTTATCTGTGAAAGTCGAATTGAATGTACCTCTTACGTGGTAGTCGATTTTTTCCACGGAGCAAAACTTATTGTTTCATAAAAGATGACAGTAGTGTGCCTTAACACTAACTGATTTTTTTATATATCAGCTGACTTTGGTGGGTATGCGCAACCCGCTTCGTCACGTAGTACCAAAAATACACATAAATATAGCACAAACCTGGCAAAACTGAAACAGGATGGTGAAACGGGTAGTGACTGAACTGAAACAGGTAGTGACGTGGTAAAGAGAGAAGATAATAAAAGAGCTATGTAGAAAACAAAGGAGACAAAATAAATGAAAACGTAAATGCAAGACATAGTTTGTGGAAAAGCAAAAGACAAATCAAGACAGATCAGGTTTACTAAAGCAAAAACATACAAGCAGGGAACAAATTTGAAATTATAAGACATAATCTGATACAAAGGACGTGTCACGATTAAGCCCAAGTTTAATGCAGCCCAGGTTGTTGATCTCCTCTCTTTATCACGTCACTATGAACCCTTTTGTTTTAGTTTTGCCAGATTTGTGCTACATTCATGTGTACGTCTTGCTTTTTGCTGCTGCCTGACAAAGTGGATAACGTATCCACAAAAGCTTGCAGATAAATAAAAAAATTAGTTCGTCTTAAGGCGCACCACTGTCATTTTTTTGAGTTATGTTTAGACTAACACGGCTATCCGGAAGAACTTGAAATTATTTTTTATGTTCAGAGCGGTAAAAAAGTCCAGCGACCTAAACCAAATGTTCAATTAAAAATGGTAAAAACGCAGTTCACATATATAACATACCTTCCGTCACTCCCTCGAACCACTTCTTCTTTATCAAGGTTGTATTTGATCACAGCTCCAGAACCCAACTTCTGGAAATACAAAAAACGCTAGTGACTGACGTGGCAGCGAAACTAAGATTAGCAAACCTATATGCAAATTTTACATACGCTACAAAAATAAGCATGCGTTTTTTGAGAGTAGAAGCATCCAGCCTGGGTTATCTGCTAAAATTAAGAATAATCTAAAACGTATTTTCACCAAATTTCAGCTTTCAACTGATTGTTTCTACAGTTGTTAAACGGCCAATTAACAAAAAAAAAAAAAAAAAAATTACGCATTTTGGAGAAAAGAATGAAAAAGAAAAGAATTTTAGATATTCTGGCCATAAAGAACAGTCATATCAAAAATCATCTGCTAGGTCAGTGCTTCTTAAATTTTTTTTTGTTTTCTTCACTCTTATAACCCTCGATATGCAAATAATATTTCATGTACATACTGTATAACCAAGCGAGCAACCACGATTTTGTCAAGGGGGGGGGGGGGGGGGTCGAACCCAAAGGTAAATTTTTTTGTCTGAAAAATGTCGAAATAGGGTAACGTGCTGAGCAAACTGGTGCAATTCACGCATATCACAGCCCCCAGCAGCCACAAGCCATGGGGGTTTGGGAGCAAACCGTTGGGTGATTTTTGTAACTTTTCATCGCAAAATAGCCATTTTAGCGCCATTTGGATCATATTTTGTACCTTTTGGGAGCCACTTGAAAGCCAGTAAAGAATCAAATTGACGAGCCCCTTCAAACCCTCTCCTAGGTCAAGTCCAAATCATAGGTCACGTACAAATCTTATAGGTCAAGTCTAAATCATGTTTAACCACTTTTGGGTTAAACTTTCTAAGTGGCTAGTCTAAGAGGGGGGTGGCTGAAGCCCCATTTATTGCAACTACGAAAAGGTGAAATTATTCAAGAGTGATGTTGCACTGAGCACACAAGCATGGCGTTGTTGCGTCACTTGAAAGTGAAATCTTTGTGATAAGTTGTACTTTTGAGAAAATCTAGGATTTTATGTGCGTCTTATGGTCCAAAAAATACGGTAATTAGCTAAAAGCTAATTTTATAACCAACCAAAATCCCTAAAAAAATAAAAATGAAAAAAATGAGCGCTTGACAGCCTGTTTCTGAGATCTGATTTCATTTCTAAGTGTAAGAGATCTCTCCGACAGTGTTACCAGTTATAATTACTTTTTTTAAATAATTTTTTAAGGTATCTTTCCCATTGGTTAGAAAGCACTGAATGAGAGTCTTCAGCATGAATTAGTGAAACAACAGAAATACTTCTACAAATTAGTTAGGATGTCTCCATTCCTAGAAAATTAGATTTTAACGGGCAACACGTTGGGGAGATCTTTCAAACTTTGAAATGAAATGTTTTAGTTGTTTCTCTATCTTGTGCACATAATCCTAGATAGATGCTTCACCTACGTTAATTCTAATCAAACTAGCCCGCATATAGCACATCAATGTACAATCATACTTGTCAGAAAGCTAGAGCCTAAAATTATCGATTAAAATCAAATCTTTCATATATACTCGCTGTATCACGCCAAAATGTGTAACGAGTGTGCGGAGCTCATCTCCCAATCATTGCGTCCCGGTAACACAAGCTCCTTTCGAAGAAATTTAGCAGCGGTGGCAAGCCATTGGCAACACTGTCTGACATGAACGGCCAGCGATTTGAATTTCAGACCTCCAGCTCCAGACACGAAGGTGCTACCGCTCGACCAACAGGTCGGTTAAAAGCATTGATCATAATATTAAATACCTGCAGCAACGGACTGTATGTGCCGATACAACCAAAATGGTTATGAATATTGAAAAAACCAATGTTGCCTTCAGTCGCAGCGTAGAATTCTAATACGAAGATGTCAGAACCGTATCGATCCAAGAAAACTTTCCACACATCTGGACGCAAACCATTTCCGACTAGAACCCGAAGTTTGTGCTCTTTATCGAGCGGCGTCTGAAAATGAAACTTTACAGAGAATACTTTTTGCAAAATTTGCAGGACAAATAATACGTTTGAAAAACCTTTATTGTTTTTTATAAGAACAATTTCATAAGAACACGACGCTCATTTTTGTTCAAAATTTAAAAACAAATTAAGAACAATGCCAGCCTCAGTAGCAAAAAATAATTAGGAAATTTCAATCAAAAAAAAATTTTTTATCCAAAAAAGAAACTAAATGCTGTACCGATAAAACACGATAAATTTTAGCAATTTTTCATACTTTTTTTAGCAGAATTGCAACTATTCGAGTGATGTTGTGCACAGCACAAACTGAGAACATTTCTTAGAGTCGTACAAGTTAAAGAATTTGCAATTTCACGATGCTGGAAAAGTAGCAAAAAACGTTTGTTCAAGCATTGGAAATTATTCAGTGTTAGAAATACGATCGTAAAGACTGTCATCAATGCTCTCAAAATTTAAGAATAAATTAAGAAAAAATGCGGCTGAAAACTGACAAAAAAATAAAAACAGCCAGCCTCAGCTCAAAACTTACAGGTTCTTGGAAAAAAAAGTGTAACGCTAATCGATTTATTAACGAACGACAAGTCGTTACATATCTTTGACGATTCTAACATTCGTATTTTTTGTGTATGCTAGACACACACTATTTTCGTTAAGACAGTTACCGGAAAATATGTTACTTTAACATTATCAGTCACCTCAAGAAACCACGTTTAATTGCAAACTCTTCAACCGCATAAGCAGCAAAATTGTAAAATAAAATATTTTAACTTACTTCAGGTTGCTTGCAAACATATCGAATTGTTTCTCCGACATACTGCGCAACTGTGACGTCATATTTGCGACAATCTGGAAGAAACTGACTGGCAGAAAATTTCTTTCGAAGAACAATCGTACACCCTGCAAAATGAAACAAGAAGACACAAAACTTATTATTCATATATTACATGCACCGGATAGAGGCCTGGTGAAGATATTTTTGTTACGGTACCGGAACCAAACCCAGGTTTATATTTAGTACAGTGAATACAGTATCTTTGATAATGGAGTAAATACAGAAACATTTTAGTAATACAGTATCTTTAAAAACTCTAAACTTTCTTGTTTTGGCGACGTCAATGGACACTAATTCAGGTTTAAAAACTCCAGTGTACTTCAACGTTGCGCACGGCTATTATCGCTCAGCTTATTAGAATAACAAAGGTCAGCTAGCGGTAAATCAAATTCACGTAAGACTTTTGCTTTTTACAAGAGTCAGTGAACTTTGGGTTGAGGGTGGCTGTTCTTAAACTTTCAGTTTCATTTATTCTTAAATTTTATTGGAGATTATAGAGACACAAATTTGTTCTTGCTCAGTTAAAAGCTGTCTTTTGTAATTGATCATGATTTTCAAAGTAGCCTTTAAAGAGTTTCAACAAATCAATATTGGCAATGTAGAAAAAACTAACAAGGTTTCCTGATTACTTAAAAATGCAATGTACTGGTCTGTGTTCTCAATTCGTTTTTCGTGGCAAGGCTGGCATTGTTCTTAAATGTGAATTGCAAATTGTTTACAAAAATGAGACTTGTGTTCTAATAAAAAGGAGAACAACAGACACTACAATGACACAGGGAAAATACATCAAGTTACACTTGCTTAGTATTTGCAAGTCATTAAGTATCGAGAACCTCACGAAGCCTGATGTTTTTTACTTTTATTTTACATAGCAATTTGCTGAAATGGCATTACACTGTACTATGAAATTGGACCTCTGGCATACCGAAAAATTCAAACTTAAGTACCTAATAGTCCAATTATTATTTAACCTAATAGCTAGTAAAAAAACTTTTCGAAAGACAGCATTCCGGAATCAGGTTTCTTATTATCCCAAGAGGCAAAATTGAATTGTCATGCTTACCTGCTCTAAGCACTCCAGCAAGGCCAATAAGGGCCGCAGCGCTATGGTAGAGCGGCATGGCAGTGTAGACTCGGTCATCAGGTTGTAGTTTGCACAAGGCCAAAACCCCAGCACCGCTCCAACACTTGTAATTGTCTACGTTCACTGCTTTGGGAAGGCCTGACATAAAACAATATGTTACGTTTAAATTCAGCAGAACAACGATTCGAAAAAAAAATAGAATAAAAAACAGAATCTTCTACGTAGTCAAATTGACAGCTAAAGGCAAAAACCCAACATTGACACTAAACGATCAAATCACTTTAGGGGGAATTTTGGACAATTTGAGGGGGAAATATTGGGTAAATGACCAGGAACTTTACAAAAATATGGAGCAATTTTTTAAACGCTTTCTTTCTAAACAAAGAAAAATTCACTTAATTTTCAATACTGTATATCTAATGGTGTGGATCATAAAGCAACTACTAATTCAAGGGTTATTACTGGTTTAACCTACGTTGCTACTAGGGCTTCAAAAATACTCAATAACGAAGAGTTCGAGCAAATATCCACTTATGGGTGAAACAGACTGTTGGACTTTACAAGATTAAATTTTTTAACGTTTTTGTTTTAGTTCTGCGGTAATCTGCTGCTTTGTTTACGTTGGTGGATTCCATCACCCTATAATGTATATGACAATTTGGAAAATGAATCATGAATGAGCACTTTAATTTTGTTTTTATATTTTGAATCGTAAATATTTACATTTACTTGAAAATACCAAACATTTATTCTAATGTGATAAATTTTGAAAGAAATTTGTTGGCAATTGTATGAAAGATATGGAAGTGGAAACCCATAGAATTCGTTGCCACCATCTCTGCAAGAAATTTAAACTTTGTTGTTTTTAAACAGCCTCTAAAAGCATTTTATTTTAATTAAGCCTTTGAGGATGTTACCACTGTTTGGTTCCAGTATTAGTTTGATACTTCTGTTATGTATTGAGTTTAGTTCTGTAAAGCTACACATCGACACCTGTTGGGCTGTTGGTGTTATCTCAAGGGGGAAATAATTTGCTTATTATCATTAATTTACATCAAACAAATATCTCAGTCACCAGTAGTTCCAGAAGTAAAAATGTAGCAAATTGGATCATGGAAATCCACATCCTTTCTCCAGCCAAAAGGACAGTCCTCAAAAGGTTGCTCGTCTAAACGTAAATACAGGTTGAGCATTTTTCAACAAATATATAGTGGTACATGTTTTTAGATCTAGTTTTGCATGACATTTCCTCAACAGCATTCAAGCAAAGACCGTTTGATACGCACTACCAGCAGCTCATCATGCCACATCGAATCTGTGGAGCAAAAGGTGAAGACTGAGGAGCCCTAAACACGTAAAATCCTGGCACTCATGGCATGCCAAACACGTAAAATATTTGAGTGATTTTGTGAAAGCACTGATTCTTCCACCTAAACACATAGACGTTGTCGGTTTTAAACAAGGATGAAAGGCAAAACAATGGGGTGTTTAAAGTTAGGCCAATCGCAAAGTACTAGATTAGCGTTGACTTCATCATTCTTGACCTAGCCGTTCCAGTGATATTTTTACTTCAAACATGACGTAGGGGCCTCAAATGTTATAATTTTCATTGGCAACTCTGACATTGAAAACCTTCGGGTCATTAGCGACGCCATTCCAGTTCTAACCTAAAGCAATGTGGCTATTAGGCTGTTACATTGAGTCGTTTCGCTGTGCACTAATCACTTTGATCTTGTCAGCACAACAGATCTAAGCTCGAAAAAAGATTACTGATTGGCAGCTTAAGTAACAAACGTCTCAGAACAAGTGAAAGTAAGGCTAGTAGATTAGGAATCACGTCTTTTCGGTGCGACCATTTCGGCACCACCTATTTCATTGCCGTACGTTTTCTGCACAGATCGTTTCGGCGCCAATTCGGTGCTCCTTGACAGTTCACTTATTTAGGGTTTGGGTTAGGGTTTTGGGTTAGTGTTAGTAAAAAGCACAGAATATTGGCGCCGAAAAGGGCCGTGCCGAAAAGGGCCATGCCAAAAAGGGCCGCATCGAAATGGTCGCGCCGAAAAGTCGTGGACCCAGTAGATTAGTAGGCCACTCTTTGCAACTTAGTTGGAAAAGTTTATTCTGGGGTAACAAAATACTGTAAGCAAGCACTGGCGTTGATTTCAGGGAGGCAGTGCCCCCTTGGGTCTGACACTGAAGGGGGCAAAATATGTCTGGCTCCCTTGGTTTTTTGGTAAGGATGTTCACTTGGCACTTCAGGTAAATAAGTGCTTTCGATGCAAGCCCCATAATTTAGATTATTTTACAAAATCAAGGTGTAAACATTAAATACAAAATTCCGGACTGAGATAGAACCAAAATGCGGCAAAGACTTTTTTTTGGTCTTCACCAAAATTTGGGAGCAAAATTACACACTAAAAGAGAACCACTTTGCGGCAAAAACCTTCTTTTTTTTATTGTCTTCACCAGTGTTCCCTCTAACTTTTTGACCAATCAGCGAGTGCCCAAATTATCTTGAAACAATTGCGCCCAAAGCTGTAAAAAGACGTTTATGTGCCCTAAAGTTTGTCGCCAATCCAGTATAAACACATACTAAATGTCATATTTCCAAAAGTTATTTAATTTTCTAAAGCTATGTTCATCATATGGCCAAAAGTTATTAGCCTATACTCTTACAAATCGCTGATTCGCTGACAAAAATCGGCTTAGTGGGAACACTGGTCTTCACCTGAATTTGGGGGCAATATTCCAAAATTCCGGACTGAAATAGAATTATTAAGTTTAACCAAACTTCGCAAAAAAATTTTGTCCCCTCGGAATTTGCTTAATCAACAAAAAATCGACGTCTGTGTAAGCAAATACTATAGGCCTACTCAGGTACTGGTAGTCTTATTATCAGGTATGAGTTTATACAGGGTGTTCGAAAGTAACCGTGCATTTTTCAATAATTTTTGTTTCATATCTATATTAATAAATATGTAAGGGCACAGTGACTTTCCGAACACCCTGCACTTCGTAGCCTAGTAATAAAATCCTTATTTTAGACTAGGCTATAATTTAGACTCAAATGAATTAAATATATCTGACAGCTTAATTTTTACTGAGATCTCTAGGCTACCGCACAGTTTACTCTTTTTACGAGCTCAGATCTGTTTTGCTGACAAGATTAAACTGATTAGTACACAAAGAAACTACTCAATGCAGCAGCCGTTATAGCAGCGATGCTTTAGGAAACTCAGAACTGGGAGGGCATTGTTAATGGCGCTGAGGCTATTAATGTCAGGGTTGCCAATAAAAATTATAACATTAAAAACACCCAAGTCGTGTTTGAAATAGACTATCTCTGAATTTCTGGAACAGCTGGGTCAAAAAGGATGGAGTGGAGTCAACGCCAATCTAATCTAATATGATTTGCCTAACTTTAAATACCCCCATTGATCTTGCCTTTAGTCTTCATTTGAACGAATAAATTTAAATATACAGGTAATTACAGTTCTTGATAAACAAAAATAAAAACCAATTCGAGCTACTATAAACACTAGTAATTCTGATATCATAATGCAAGTTCACAGCTTTTCCTTCAGTCGAACATGCTGTACCTGAAATTGGTTATATTATTTTTCTAACCAGCTGGCTTTTTTAATCGGCTGCTTTGTAATCACTTATTCTATGCCTTGTTTTTTGTTGTTTTTTTACTTAAAAACTAGTAAAATTCACCCAACTTAGATATGAAAAACAGTTAATTTGGTCCAACTACGCTTACTTACTGGCAGCTCATGTTGAGTTGAATGAAGTTAAAGAATTTCTCAACTTAGGCAACATTAGATCAAAATAGTACAGAAAAAGTGACTATAGGTAAAGTGACTCAAAGCAGCAAAGTGAACAAACAAATTTGAAAAACAACTTCAGCCGTGTGTAAGAGCAAAATCTTTAAACTTGACTTTATGGTAAAAAACTTCAAACAAAATTAAGGTTTAAAAAGATTTCCTGTCAAATAAACAAACCAGCAAGCTTCTGCCTGCACCAGTAAAATGTCTCACCAGTAAGAGTTTCAAATGATTCATAATTCGAAACAGCTGGGCCATAAACGTAAACTTTGATGTTTCGTTCTTTCAATTCTTCATCAATTTGAAGAGCAGCCTAAACAGTATGCAAAAGACTTCATTTAGAAATCAGTGTTTTCAACCACTGTGCATGAAAATGCCAGTGTACAAACCAAATTGTAACTGCCAAAGAACAATTTTTTAAGTTGAAGATTATGGTTTTTTCCAATGTAGTCGTTGTTTAGAAGTCACAGTTTTGATAGACACTTTTTAGAACACAAGGCAAAATCAATGGGGGTATTTATAGATGGCGAATTATATTAGACTAGATTGGAGTTGACTAAATCCTTTTTGACCCAGCCATTCCAGAGATATTCAACTTCAAATATGACTTGGATTTCTAACGTTATAATTTTTATTGGCCAGTCTGACGTTGATAGCCATAGCATCGATAGCGATGCTATCCCAGTTCTAACCTAAAGCAATATCACTTTTAGGCTGCTGCATTGAGTCATTTCGCTGCGCTCTAATCAGATTGATCTTGTCAGCACAATAGAGCCAAGCTGGTAAAAAGAGTAGACTGTTGGAAAGCCTAGTGATTTCAGTAAAAAAATCAAGCTGTCAGATACAATGAGTCTAAATCATAGCTTAGTCTAGCAATAACGCTTTTATCACTAGGCTACGAAGTAAAACTCATACCAGTAACTGATAATAAGACTACCAGTTACCTGAATATAGGCCTATTGTATTTGCTTACTGTATTTTCTGACCTAGAATAAACTTTTCTTACGAAGTTGCAAACAATGGCCTACTAATCTACTAGCCTTACTTTTGCTTGTTTTTAGATGTTTCTTTCCAAGGCTGCCAAAAAGTTTACTTTTTTTCCAGCTCAGATCTGTTGTGCTGGGAAGATCAAACTGGTTAATGTGCAGCAAAATGACTCATTGCAGTAGCCTAATAGTGGCATTGCTTTAAGTTAGAACTGCGATGGCAACGCTGATACGCTAAGGCTATCAACATCAGGGTTGCAGATAAAGCAGTTTGAAATTTATTGATAATGAAAACTGAGACTCTACATTAAAGACATTAGAGATAAAAACATTATACACTCTACCTCTACAATCTACATCGTGCTTGAAGTACTAGATCTCTGGAATGGCGGGGTCAAGAACGATGGAGTCAACTCCAATCTAGTCAATCTCGATTTTTGCTAGTTGCAAATCTTGTGAAAAAGTGAGCATTAAAAATATTGGTCAGCAACATCCTGGTGTGAAACAACTCATCCCGAGAATCCTGACACCAAAAGCTCCAAATTTTCACACTCCACTTTTTTTTCTTTCTTTTTCTCCTTTTTTCTTCTCTTTTCTGCGCTACACTTTTTTTCTCAAAACGAATAATGTTCGGTTATTGTGACAAAGTAAAATATTTTCTGTCGATCGCAAACTTCATAGGAATCTCTATTTTGCAGAAACAACTTAATAAAGCAGTTGTATTTTAGCGAAAATAATCTTGATAAAATTCAAAGTCAGCCAGCAAATCCGTAAAAATGCTGGTGATAAGTTTCAAACAATGACCGAATGCCGTGACTGAAAGTAATATATTCTGCTATTATTAAGCGACAATGTAGATATTTCAAGAATAATAATCTGTGCGATGAAATTACATAGAAAAAAAAACTCAAAACAAACTCTATGTTAAAGAAAATATTAAAATATAATTCAAAGTCAAGTACCGCAAATTGAATTTAATTAATGCAGCAATCAAACGGTCAACAACTTTTAGGTGCGGACATTTAGGCACTAAAGGAAAAAATTTTTTTCCAAAAATTAATTAATTTTTTCCAAAAATTTTTTTGTTTCAAATAAATTTCAAAAAAAAAAACAATTTTTTTCATTTTTATTTTTTCGAAAACGAATTTTTCTTTCAAATAAACGCTTGTTTCCAAAAAAAAAAAGTTTTTTAAACGAAAAAGTTTTACTTCAATTAAAATGTAAATGTTTTTGAAGCATTTCGTCTGACACTTGTCAAGAGGAATCGTCAGAATAGAGAGCGCAGGAAAAGAAGCGGCTATAGGAAAAAACCAAGCAGTAATTGGTTGGAAAAGGACTAATGAGAGAGCATCATTTGTGTACAACCTTTAAGTTGAGAACGATATCTTTTTATCTGCAGAGGGCGAGGTTAGAAGTTTTGATAAAAGTGACTTTAAAAGCAGATAGATGGAAGGAGAGCGAAAGAAGTTTTACAAAAAATTGATTTCTTATTGTATTTTTTTTTAATAATGTCACTTTTATCAAAAGTTCTAACCCCGCCCTCTGCTGACAAAAAGAATTTTTTCTCTTAACTTAAAAGTTGTACGCAAATGACACTCCCTCATCCATCCTTTTCTTGCCAATTACTGCTCAGCTTTTTCCTATAGCTGCTCCTTTTCCTGTGATCTCTGTTCTGAAGATTCCTCTTGACAATCGACAGATGAAAAGCTTCGAAAATTTTAACATTTTAATTGAAGTAGCACTTTTTTGTTTGAAAAAACTTTTTTTTCGGAAAAAAGCTTTTATTTGAAAAAAAAATACATTTTTGAAAAAAAACTACAAAAAGATTTTTTTGAAAAAAAACTTATTTGAAACAAAAATTTTTTTTTGGAAAAATACTTTTGAAAAAAAAAAATTGTTTGAAATGGCACTTAAAAGTCTGGCACCTAAAAGCCCAGGTGCGTCCAGGCGCCTAGATGTCCAGGTGCCTGGAAGTCCAGGTGCCTGGAAGTCCAGGTGCCTGGAAGTCCAGGTGCATAAAATTCCTGGCGCATAAACATCCCACACCTAAATGTCTGTGCCTAAAACTCACGATCTGGCAATTAAAAATTTTTTTTGCCTATTATTATTGGATGACCACGTCATAATTTTACAAGCATTTTCATAAAAAAATTTGTTACTTTTATGTCTGATGTTAGCTACAGTTTGTCGATAGACATTTGAAATTAGAATTTAAATAACCAAGAATGAAAGTATATTAAAAATGCAATGTTTGTAATCTCTAATTAATGAATTTCCCAATGGGTGGTTTGTTTAGTTATAAATCTCAATTAATGGAACTGTTAGTTTTTTCAATCGCATTTTTTAACTACCTTGAATGACTTTGAAAGGACATAACAACATATTCACATGCTTCATATCAGCATGCCAAATTATCCTCTGTCTTCGCTCGCAAAATCAAAACATTCAAAGAATAGCAAGTTGATAATCAAAAAGTTCAACCATTAACAAGGTGCTAATTTCGATAAGCTACAAAACTTTTCCGTTATTATGAGTCGAAAGCATAGAGCAGAAGAGAGAAAAAAAAGATAACAGGAGTAAAAAAAGTGGAGCACGAAAGTTTAGAGCTTTTGGCATCAGGATGTCCCCAAGCATCCCGATTCCCAGGATGAGTTGTCTCATTTCAGGATGCCTAGCTTCATAAAAATATGGATAAGAAAATATATGGAACATGTTTTAATAGTTTTAATTCAACTGATTCAAAAAAGTGCTCCACAGCATTGGCCAGAGCAGATGATTTCTAAATGACATGTACTACGTTATGAAACATATTTTAATCAGAAATGTTTGGGTTTATTTTAAACTATAATTAATCTTGTTCAAATTGAAAATTTTGCATTGAATAGTGCAGCCTAGGTGATAAATAATCACAAAATGTACACTGGTATGGTATAATCTCAGGTGACTACAGCACAAACCTGCAACAATTCTTCATCTTTGCCAATGATAAGAACTTTGATTTCTGAGATGTCAATACAATGCAACAAAGATTTTTGCCTTAAATTATAATTCAAGAAGGAAGCAGTCATGCCAGTTTTGTTAGCACCTGCCCATAATGCTACAAAAGCTGGCTCGTTTGTCATCATTATACCAATCTAAAACAAGATAACATAAAATTACGAGCAGTGTTGCCTCGAACTTTTTGACTAACTGGCAGGTACCCAAATTTTCTCAATTAACAATTGTGTCCAAAGTTGTAAAACATGTTTATGCGC
Organism: Trididemnum nubilum; assembly: GCA_963965965.1. Classification (NCBI taxonomy): domain Eukaryota; kingdom Metazoa; phylum Chordata; class Ascidiacea; order Aplousobranchia; family Didemnidae; genus Trididemnum; species Trididemnum nubilum. The sequence goes on along the minus strand of OZ014478.1, from coordinate 37,915,747 downwards.
CCTAACCTTTGAAACAATTCAATATTAAAGTTGTTAAAAGTTATTTTTCTACAAATTTGTTGGCTTTTCTAGAGCTATGGTTATCATATTGCCAGCAATTATTTGTCCTTGAGCACACAGGTCCACGACAACTGACCGCGACAAATTGACTGCGGACAAACTGACCGCGAACAACGCCGATTGGCTGAGAAGGGCGATCCTAAATATATTTTTACTATCCCCACAGCCATCTTGCCCAAACCCTCACTTTGTGACGAAATCAGTGTAACGAAACCATTGGTTCGCGGTCAGTTTGTCGCGGTCAGTTGAATTGGCTCGAAGCACACAACTCACTGATTTGCTGACAAAAATTGGCTTAATAGGAACACTACCTGTATCAAGTATTAAAAATGTTATGGCAAAGAAATGTTTTTGATTATGTGATAGTTGCATTCAGATGCTGCTCTCACAATAATTAGGCCAATTTTTAAAATTTAATCAAAAAATTCACCTAGGTTTAGTGTACTCCTTTATGCTACTGAGGCTAAAATGATTAAAAATTAAAACATTTGGCTACAACAAATATGCAGCAGAACATGAGCTTTTTGCAAGTTTCAAATTTTCTAAGTTGGAGACACTTGTATTAATTAACATTTTACAGAATAAAGTCAATGCAAGATGGAAGCATTTTGCTTTCTTAGGAATTCATCACTTGCACGTAGACACCTTTAAAAAATAGCTACTGTATAATACAAGCACAGTGAGATAAGATCCAGAAAGTTTTTTTAAGCTTGTGGAACTAAAAAATTTTAATAAAACAAATGCAAGAAATACAATTATAAAACAAAATACAAACAAGCTAGCAATTAATGAAACAACAAAACAATAAATATGCAATTTAGCTACAATCATTTAATAGTCAATTTTATCATGAGTGCAGAAACTGACCTTATCACCTGCTCCACAGCCAAGCTTTCTCATTGCTCTAGCACATTGATTGCTCCATTCATCAACCTCTAAATAACTATATTCCTTGTTTTCAAAAATAATGAACTTATGGTGAGGAAAGCTTCGGGCATTTTCTGTAAGCCTATAACAAATCAACACTACTAAAGTGACATGTCAACCAAACCACTATTTTTCACATTTTATATTAAATCAATCTGCGACTTTCAGCATGGAAAGTGTTGGCAAAAGCCAGAAGACAATTCACGTACTTGCAAACGACTAAGACTGCAAAAGTTACCACAATTCTGAATTAGTTGTCAGTGCTTAAAGTCTTTTATTTTGTATACCATAACAAAGTGAACTTAGAAATAGCAGAACATCAGACATTGCAGATCTTCAAAACTTTAGTATTGCTTTTGTTTAGTTGAAAATTTTAAGAGCAGGTGTTAAGAGAGAACTTTAGCCTATATTGGTTACTTGGGTGGGCTATTCAAAATTGCCAGTTGAGTAAGCCTAATTCAGGGATTGTAGAATTTTCCACACTGAATTAACTCATTTTAACACTGAAATGAGAGGAAAATTGTTAACTTTGAACTGCAATATCTTGAAAACGAAAAGACGCAGAAAGTTCAAAATTGATGAGAATGCATTTTAGGTTTTTTCCTATATTTTGAACAACTGTGAAAAACTTGACTTGAATGCCCCTTTAATGCAACTTACAAAGAGACACATCTGGGTCGTCCACAGTTAAATAAAGAAAACATACAGTAATACTGTATTATGTAGGCCTACCATACCAATAGGCTATGCATTTGAAAAATAAGGAACTCAAAATCACCAGGACAAATTCTTAGTTTCACTGTTTATATACTGATTTTAAATCAGGAATATTGTTGAGAGTTAATTATTTCAAACTAATACAGCTTTAAAGTTTAATCGACTTTAAAACACTAATGAATTCAATTTCTCTTTGCAATGAATTGTTATTCCAAACTTCAGTGAATGCACATTGCACATTCTGACATTAAAACCTTGCATTGTGTTTTCCATTGGTGTATGTTGATATCAGATATCACACATTATTGTTAGACAAATGAAGTCACCATGTTGTTTACAACTTAGAACGGATCACAAATTCATTCTTAATTATCCTTACATTACAGTAATAGCTTATAGCTTAGCTGTTAGGGCATCTCAAAAAAACTTACTTGGAACAAAAGCTTATATTTGCCTCCTTATACTGACGCAATTTACGTAAAGAAAGAACCACAGTTTTTATGAAAACAAAATCTTCCAAAATCCATGAAAAATATCTTTTAATTATTTGCCAAACAAACACTCCAGTAGCAAACAATGCAGCTATGGAATAAGGAAGGGAAGTCATTGCTCTTGTCACTTGGTACGGTACCGGTACAGTAATATTACTTATAGAAGGCACAAGTAGGCCTAAGCTTTTACAGTTTTACTTCTGGTTTTGTCACACTTCAGACCTACAGTTACACAGCAAAGACAATTCTGAATTGACAACCTGCAACAAACAAAGGAAAAGGTAGAATGCAGAAAAGCCACCAAGCAGATATAGTCATTGTACAAACAACAGAAAAACCATCAAGCAGAGATAATCATCGTAAAGCATATCATCGAAGGATGCAACAACGTCATGATCACCCTGATGATCCTTTTATGTGTAAAACAGACAGTTGGATTTTAATGGGAGTTTAATGTTTTAATTCTGTAGAAATCTTTTGTCATAATGACTCTATCTTAGCTGCATGGAGCAGTTTAGAACCCTGATATCAACCACAGCTCGGGCATAAATGGGTAACATTTGCTGATTTGCAGACTTGAGTGGTGTTCTTTCAAACAGATAATTGCTGACAGGAAAAGCTATTATGTATTGTAATATTAATTCTAATACTGTTTAAGGAAAGAATACAGTTTGTACATGGTAACTGTTGTTAGCATGCTGTACAGTAGGCTATACAAGCCAAAGGTGTCCATAGTCCGATCCAAATTTTATTCGGCCCACGCACAGTTTATCTTTTTTTGATCGAATTTTCTCCTGTAGATGCGCAATTGTATTAGCTCAGGAAAAGTGGCGAAGGCCTTTTTTTGGTCTTCGAGTTTCTACTTAGCTCATTAGTTGCACATCGATCCGGTCAATCGAATCACATCTTTCATTATACTCGCCGTACTACGCCGAAGCATATAACGTGTTGGCAGGGCCCATCTCAACGTCATTGTGCCTGGGTAACACAGTTACTTTCGAGGAAATGTCGCAACGGTGGCGAACCGTTGGCAACACTCACACTGTGTCCGATTTGACCGACCCGAGGTTTGAACCTCAGACCTCCTGCTGCAGAGATGAATGTGTTATCATTGATGAACTGGCCAGTAGATGTAAATGTCATGGTCGTAATTCTAAGTTATTTAAAGTTGCAAATCGTTGTGGTAATTCCTAGCTTAGAAATTAAAAAAGGCTTTGAGCAAAACTTGTCATCATCATCGTCGTTTGAGTAGTTTGTGAAACATCAAATCAAAAAACAAGTTTGAGCTACCGGTAGTGAATTGCGTTGTCATCCAGGTTTTGTAGTTTCCCAGTTGGAAACTCCTATATTAAACTATAGCAAATATGACATTGTTTGAGTTTTGTTCTTCTGCGTCGCAATGATGGCATGTCATACTTTTGGGGAGGAAAGCAATTGAAAAGTCAATGGAAAGAACGATCAAACTACCAAAACTAAGTTTTTGAGTAATTTTTAAAAAATTTGAAACCCTATTGCCCAGTATGCAATCCATGTACTGGCCATGCCGAAGTTTCGCCACGCAGACGCATCGCCACGCCAAACAATTTTTTTTCATTTTAGAACCTTGCAAACTTTATGCCAACTTAAAAAAACTACACAGCGTTACCAAGGAACAATGGAGTTCAGCGCGTTTGCAATCAGCTGATGTCTGTGCAGGCATGCAGCAGTGTTCGGAGTTCCTTACTCAGCTTTGGTGCCTTCCGTTAACCGCCTTTCAGTATCGCTTTGAAATTTTTTGAAATAATGCAAATACTTCAATGACAGTTGACCTCTTTGGTCCTTGGCAAGTGCATCAGTGCAGCCAGGATTTTTGATCAGGGAGTGGCTTAAGCCCAAAGTAAAAAGTGTACATTGGGAGATGCATTGAGCAGACTAGTGTAACTCAAATGCATCACAGACGGGGTTAGGGGTGAAGCCCCTAGCGGCTAGGAAGTTTTTGCCATTTTTTGGAAAAAGTAGCTATTTTGACGCCATTGGATCACAATTCGCACGAGTTTAGAGCCATTTGAAAGAACTATATTTTTAACATTTGAAAGCCAATTGAAAAAACCAAATTATTCAATCCTCCTTTTATTTACAATTTAAGTCCAAACATCATTTAAAATCTTGCGTTTTGGGGTTAAATTTATAAGCGATTTGGCCCAAGCAGAGGAAAGTAAGGTACATTGCCTCATGCTATATTTCAGCAGTAAATAATAATCCAGTCAAATATTTTCCTTTGAGATTTTTGTTTTGTCACAAAATTAACCAATTGTAGGGGTCTGACAAGGGGTCCTTGAAAACACCTTTGGCCTAGACGAAGTCCTCGAAAACACATTTTGAAGTCTTTGACCTTGGCCTCGAAGCCTACAAGTCCTCGAAAATGCCCTGCCCTCGACTCGAGGACAAAACTATTTTTTTGTTGGTTAAAAATGAAAATAACCAAACAAAAATCTTCTATTCTGACAATTCATTACTTTTCCTTTTCTTTTTCGAAGATTGCCTAAAATTTCGCTGAAAACGTGCGGTTTTATGCGCAATGACCTCTTTTTTTTGGAGAACAATTGTGCGCTAAATAAAATAGGAAATTTGCCGACCATAATACAGAAAAATTGTGTCCTTGGTTCTTGACCTCGAGAATTCCTGTACTTCCCCTCGAGAGGGTCTGTCCTCGAAAAGTTGGTTCTTGACCTTAAACATTGTTTACTGGACTCCACCTCTGGTAGTAGTACATGTAGGCCTAGGACCACGGGGCCTAGGCCCCCTCAATTTAAATTCAAAAATTTGTTCAATGAGCATTTTCCCTAGCTAATTTTTTTTTCAAAAGTATTCTGGCGAGGAGGAGGTAATTTACTTAAAAATGGTTAGTTACAACAAGTGTTCTTTTGTAGCGAACTAAACAAAAAGCTTGATGACACTTAGTCAGAGCCGGTTAACAACAATAAAACACCTGTAAAATCATTAAAATAATGCCCCCAACAGGCTATTTTGCCGTTAAGCTTCACCATCCTCTTGAGGAGCCTAACAGCAAAACAGCCTAACAGCAATAATAAAACACCTATAAAACACCTCTTGAGGAGCCTAACAGCAATAATAAAACACCTATAAAATCATTAAAATAATGTTGGGGGCATTATTTTAATGATTTTATAGGTGTTTTATTATTGTAAAAATGGTACAATAAATGGTTTCGCCAACAAACCATGTTTTTGCCTGGCCATATTTACATTGCGCTGGACCCTTGGCACCTTGGAGATTCTTGCAACATCTTTCAGCCAAACATTGGTGAAAACCAAAAAAAGTCTCACCATCTGAGCACGGGGCCCTCAGCTGGCACTCTGCCATATTATGGTAAATCTGGCTACTGGCCCTAGTTATTGCATTAGGCTACATTCATAAAAAGGTTAGATAAGGGCCTAAATTAGCAACTTTTAGGACAAAAACTTTCAATTTCTACCAGGTTACACATTGAAATTGGTTTTCAAAAATTGAATTGGGGGGGGGGCAGGGCCCCTGGTTGTTAATATTGTTGTTAGAGTAATTACTGTTGTAGGCGAAAAATGCAAAAAAAAATGAAGAAACATTAGGAGTTTTTGTCAAATTTTTGTCATTGGTGACATTCAATTGTGGGTGCCTGGGCCCCTTGGTTACACCTATAGACAAGTGACTGTATGTTTCTCGGTGAACTGCAAAGATGGCAAAGCAGGTGCATAGCCAGAAATCTGCAATGAAGAGCTGTTATGGGGGCCAAGGAGCAGAGCCCCCAGGCTCAAAAATTTTGCATTTTTTTGGCAAAAATACCTTAATTTAGGTCTATTTCGATAAAAATTAATGCTGTTAAAACATGGCATAGAAATTGGCAAGGCAAAAAATGATTATTAGGGGTATGACAAAAAATTTTTTTGGCGAATTTTTTATTCCCCATACTACCATTAGTGGAGTTTTTTCTAGTTTTCCAGGAATATATAGCTACTAGACCTGAATTCATAAAGAAACTCACCCTCCTTACTGAAATTGCTTAAAATTATTAGAAGTGGTCAGTTCCGTAAACAAACAGATGCCCTTTTTGTGATCTTAAGTTTTCAATTGTTCTGAGAACAGCTGAGGCATTGAAAGCAATAGCAAATGCTCAGGTTAGCTGTTAGTTCATTTCACAAATGCTAACATTTCTGACATAACTGCTAGGTTGTTTGCCAAAGCTTCTTAGAAAACAAGACTAATTTGATAAAAATGCCAAAACTTTGCGTAGAGTTAAACTGAAATGATATGATGTGCCGTTACGTGATTTCTAAAGATTGCTAGGTGATGAGGCAAATCCAGTTGAGTTTCAGGGTGGCCTGTGTGATATGGTAACTTAGTTTTTTTATTTATGAGTTAAGCCTAATCTCGCTTTTTGCTGTAGGTTTACAAGGCTATCAAATTTAGATCATTTAACTTATTCTCTGTAAAACTTGTGAGCTGAAATGTTGAAGAATGCACCTCCTTCAGACAAGAACAAGAAAACTTGGATTCCAAATTTAATGCAGTTCCAATACGGTAAAACTTCAAGACGGCATACAACTGTGGAGTGTCTCAGGCAAATGAGCAAAATTCCAAAAGAACAACGTATCTTAGATAGATACAAAACTTTGGCTTCAGGAGTGAAAAGCAAAAAGAAAAGATCTCAAATTTTTGCAGGTGAAGTAAGACAACTATGGAAAAACCTGACTTTGCCTATCCAGCAAGGTAAATCAACAGTTGAACGAAAAATTGAGAATGTAATCAAACAGTATGAAAGAAATAGCTGAAGACCGGGAAACTATGATTTTGCTAAGTTGTTTAATGTAACGGATGAGAAAGGTTGTGCCAAGAAGACAGAGAGTTTTACAAACTGCAGATGTCAACGAAAGGTAAAGTAGGCTACTGCAGCAGAAAAGAAGGCAATAAAGCGATTCATCCAAGAAAAATGAAATCATTTTAGCGGGAAGTTACAGAAGCTTCAGTAACAGAAGAAATCTTCCACGACGATGCAGAGGAAATTTCAGAAAGTGAAGAATCTGTGCACGAAGAACAGCTTCCTAGTAGTGATGAAGATTTTGGGAAGTCTTCAACCTCTAAAAAACAAAAAACTGCTTCTGCAATACGTTTAGTGACCACAGCAAAGTTAAGTACAAGGAAAGCCCACAAAGTCTGCAAAACGTTGTCAGAAAGTGGTGTTTCTATACCTACACCCAGTCAAAGTGGTGTCTACAGAGCTGTAATGAGAAAAGAAGAATTAAAAAAGCATTTTGTAGAAAATTTAAGACATAAAAATTGGTGTTTGCATTTTGACGGAAAGACAATACAGAAGAAGGAATACCAGGTAGTAGTTTTGAAGAATGAAAACAAGGAAATCAGGCTTGCGGTTGTTGAATTGGCAAACGGAAAAGGAAAGACAATATTTGATGGGATAAAAGCAATTCTTGATGAGTACAATCTCTGGTCTTCAATAAAAATGATAGTATCTGACACAACTGCGGCAAATACTGGAAACAGTCTTGGTGCAGTCACACTGCTGCAGAATCACTTTGAACATATTGGATAAGAAAAACCTGTATTCATTGGATGCCAACACCATATTTTGGACACGTTATTGAAACATGTACTAAATAATCACTTTGGTGGAACACCAACATCGCCAAATCTCAGTTACCCGTCCACTGCAAGATTAACAGAAGAGTATGCACAACTCAAGCAAGCGTTCAATAACACTGGAAAATTGTTAAAGAAAACTGAATGTGACTGGTGGCGAGATGACATGGCCTTTCTTTATCATTTAATATCATGCTCCAAATTCTTCAAAACTACTCAAACCTTTCCGAAGGTGAATTTTCAATCTCTTCCTGCTCTCAGTAATGCAAGGTGGAACTCCAAAGCGATTTATACTTTGCTCGCATTCATTTTGATGCCAGAGTTTCGACAGAAAGCTGAAACAGCATGTGACTTCATCATTGGCTCATGGAGTGATATCTGGTTCTCTGCTCAGCTTTTCAACCCTGCTAACTTTGCCATCTATCAGAAGCTTGCCAAGAGCATTCAAAAGCTTTGAAGTCTCTGAGAAGGTTTGGTCCAGAGAGCCAACACCTATACCAACACAACGATCAAATATCTGTGCAGAGCGAGCAATTAAAGTAATGCAAAACTTTCTTCCACTCTGCACATCCACTGAAAGACTAAATACTAAATTTCTTTTAACAAATACACAGTAGTGAAGTATTAATTTTGCCTCGTGTTCATTGTAAACAAATAAAACTGCACAATTTTCCAAGGAGTCATGAGTTAACTAGACGGCTAACAGTTTTATCAGTTGGAGGGTGAAGTTTTCTTAAGCAAAATCAAAAAGATCCATATTTTCTTGAGTTGTACATAAAAACTCCACAAAATATGATATGGGGACATAGGGTTAAATTTTTGTCATACCCCTAATGATTATACTGCACTAGTTGCACAAATGGGCTATGTGGGAGGTAGCTATTGCTAGAATTTTTATAAGCTGGTAAATCATAAAATCCCACACCAGTAGTTCAATAAAACTCTCAAAGAGTAATCTATTTCATCTAGCCCTATACTTCACATAGAATGATAGTGGGGCAAATGGAAGTTTAGGAGAAGTGAGCAGAAGTGGAGTCGAAGGCCCAATGTTGGAGCCCATGGACTTAAAAAAAAACCGAGGCCAAGGCTAAGGACCGACTTTTAGTAGTAGTATTCATTTATTTCTGGCAATTCTTAGAATACAAAAAAGTAACAGTTTCAAACAACAGTTTACCTGAAAAAGGATACAGCAACAAAACGATGTACATTATACATGCAAGAAAATAAAAATATGTATATGCAATAATAATACATAAAAAGCATGGTCGCTGCACCTTCAATAGTAAAAAACTTAGGATTGCATTTACTTCAACAAAACGAAAGAAAAAAAAACAAAGAATCCAAGTTAATGCATAATTGCCACAGTGAAAGATTTAGATGCCTGTCAGTGTCTTAGGTTATAAGTTACCGTATTTATTCGAGTATAAGTCGCATGCGTGTATAAGCCGCACCCCTATTTTTGACATGAAAAACAGGACAAAATTTTTTTAACGTTATTCATTCATTGCAATCTCATAACAAAAAATTAAAAACCATCGAAGTCATCATTGCTGTCACTGTCTTCAAATAGCCCTGTTTACCTCTGGAACATCCTCATCAGCACCAATGAGGATGGCAAGTGATGTAACCCATCGTGACTTGTATGGATAAGTGATAACTAAACATGTTAGAACGTGAAAAAAAGGTGACAGCGTTAAAAGTGCAACGTTACTCGCATGGAAGGCAATGAGTGATATAATCATACGAAAGGAGACAGCGTAGAAATGCATAGCAAGGAAACACCTCAAAAAATTTTGTATGGCATACAATGCACTTCATGTATTCGTGTATAAGTCGCACCTGACTTTTTGGGTGATATTTTGGTACAAAAAAATGCGACTTATACTCGAATAAATACGGTAAACACTTTTGATGATGTTGTTGATAAAAGAAGGAGGGAAAAGAAATACGCCAAAAATTAAAACGCAATGAGTCCAATTAATTTTAAGTTGACTCAAGTTTCAATTAAAAAATTAATTAAAAAATCACAGTGTTTTGAAATTTGTTGAGTTAAAATTGGTTAGTTGAGTTGAAATTGATTAGTAAGATTAAGTAGATTTCGATTTCATGACTATAAAGTCTAACGGTTTGGATAATGACTTTAAAGCGCAGTTGTGGAGAATGCAGATAAAGATGCTGGATGAAGGATGCAGATCGAGGTGTTCGGTGTAGAAAATAACCCTAGCCCTAAAAAATAATAATAACAATAAAACAAAGTATAATAATTACACAGCAGCAAAAGCTTTTGCACAAAATTTATGGCAACATTAATCACAGCATTTTTCATTTTAATAAACTTGATTTCAAATTGTTTCAAAACTTTTTGAAGTTTTTTAATTCTTTTATGTCTGAGGCAACCCTATTCCAGATTAATGGGCTTTTATATTTTAGGGGTTGCTTCGTGATATTGATTCTGCAATAACTTGGAAAATAATTACAATGGCTTCTTGTTTGATGAAGTGAGGCTGTATTTTTTGCAATATCTGTGCAATTTTGGTCAAAAAAATTGCAAAACGCAGAAGGTAAATTACCATTTTCATATTTGTGCATAAAGCAGGCTATTTCTAAGTTGGCTAATTGTTCGATAGTGAGATGCTTATTAGATTTCATTACATCATTTACAGGTGCACGATAATTTATATTGTAGATCATTCTAATAAATTTATTAGCAGTGCGCTGTAAACTCAGCAATGCAGTTTTATTCCTGTTGCACCATGTGCAAATGCAGTAAGAAAGATGCGACTGTATCATTAAATAATATAATATCTTCAAAATTTTAGAATTTAGAAAAGGAGATGCTTTTTTAACTACTCCATAGCTAATACGAAGTTTCCACAACAGATAATCCATATGGGATTTTCAACTGAGATGCTCGTGCACATTTAACCCAAGAAATCTTATTGTAGTCACTTTTTCTATGTGGTTGTTTCGCAGCATAAGTTTTAAATCAGGAGAGGTACATTTACAATTTGGAGTTCGAAATACCATATGTTAAGTTTTTTTGATATTCAGAAACAATTTATTAGCAATTAACCAGTTATCAATTTTCTCTAGTTTATTATTTGCGTTGTTATAAAGTGCTCTAAAGTTATAAAGTATTCACACAAAAAAATGCTTGTATCATCGGCCAACATTAAAGATTTGCTTACAGATAATGCATTTGAAACATCATTAACGTATATTAAAAATAATAATGGACGTAAAATAGAGCCTCGAGGAACACCAAAATCCATGCTTTGCTGGCAGAAAGCTAATAGTCAATTTGAACCTGCTGTGTTCTTTCTGTAAGATAATTACGAAACCAAGAATCTGCACATTTTCTGCAACATTTCAAGCGATCTCCAAAAAAGATAATAATAATAATAAGGAAAAAAAATGAATTGTCGTATTAGAATTTTTGGTGAATTTTTGTTTGGTTATTTTCTATCAATCAAAAAATAGAGCTGTCCTGGAGCCGAGGACAGGGCATTTTCGAGGACTTGCAGGCTTTGAAGCCAAGGCCATGGACTTCAAAGTTTGTCCTCGAGGCCAAGGACATCCTTAAGGACTCCACCAGTTGACTGCTGTCACATGTTGCATTTCCAAAAAAAAAATTATGTTTATGTGAGGTTCAGAATTGAAAAATGGGGGACAAATAAGGGAAAGGGGACAAGTGAATAAGACATGGAAAAGTCAATAAAATGTTGCATTTTCAAAAATTATTTTTAGATTTTTGAAAACTAGCTGAAAAATGCAGCATATTGATATTTTATGCTTTGACTTTTTTCAAGCATAAACAGGTTAAGAGATACTGATCAAAATATTGTGATCAATGAAGCATGACACATGAGTAATTTGAGCTTGGCGGAGTCGGCGGTCAAGAAAAAGGATTAAAGCAAATAAGAAATAACTTTCCCCTAGTTTCGTGTCTGTAACTTAACTCTCTTTTTTAAGCTGTGTTTTTTAAATAATCGCCAGGTGAGAGGCTGCAGACTTGGCAACCACGCCAGTTTCCTAATCTGGACCATGTCTTTTCGCAGCCTGTCACCAGAAAGACATTGCCTACAGTTTCATATTGAAGCATATTATTTGTTGTATGTGTCTTTCTGTACAAAAATAAAACAATCAATCAATCTCTTTCTGAAAAAGCTTTATGCCAAAGCAGCTGGTAATCTTGCGCCAGTGTTACGTCGAATGTTGTAGCAGCTCTTCAACTCGCGCCGCCATGCCAAACAAACAAATTTTCCACGCCGGAGATATTCGAAAAAGCATACTTAAAATGCAGGTTGGCCAAATGCTCAAATATGAGACAGCTACTTCGGAGCATTCTACCATTTGTAGTTAAAAAATTTATTGAAAAACAGATATATAAATTTTAGACACTTTGCAAAACAAAAAGTTCTTAAAATTTATTAAAACAAACACAAACATTGGAATTTGGTTGTTTTCTCACACAAACTGGAGTTTAATCGTTCTCGTTTATTTTATGCTTATTATACTGTTATAAGCTATCATCAAATTTAGCAGTTAACTTTGTAGAATCAAACATCAACTTCAATATTTAAGAAAAGGCATATCTGGGAAGGCAATATTTGGGGGTTTAAAGTGTTTTTACTTCTTTTCAAAAACCATAAAGCATGCAATTTAAGCCCTGTTGATTATGCAGCTTGAGCTGCTTACAGTGAAAGGACTGCTCTGACCTAGAGAAAATAAAGCGTCGAGTTCTCATCCAAATCAATGACACAAGCCATGTGTGATATCTTACGTTTGCAATTACAACCACATATACTCGTAAAAAAGGCAAGCAAAAGTAAAGCAAAAAAAAGCACAGCTGCTAAATAACAAGCAGCAAAAACAAATGATTACTATTTAGACCTACACTGAGCGTAGAATCGTGAGCCCATCTTCAGTTTACTGTAATGAACTACTGGCAGCAACATGTTGGTGTAGCGGTGCGCTAGACGAACAAAATTTCTGTTTAAACTAAAATGTACTTGTACGCTTATGATTTTGCGCACAGTGTACAGTTTGAAAACCGACCCTTATGTTAAAATGACACTTGATAGAAGTAACCAAATCTGGCATAAAGCTGTAATACAGAGATGTAAAAGCACATACCAGTAAGAAGAGTTAAGGTATGGTAGACTAACTAACCTAACCAAAACAGTAAATGAACTCTTAAGTTCTGTTCAAATCAACTAGTGACCAGTGTTGGAGTACTCGAGTACAGTACTCGTACTCGAGTACAACTTGAGTACCATTTTTTGAGTACTCGTACTCGGAACCCCAGGTACTCGGTTGGTACTCGTACTCGAAGGTCAATGTACTCGGTACTCGGTCAAAAAAAGAGCCGAGTACACGAGTACATTTGGTCTTTGCTAAAAGTAATAAACAAAATGAATTTTTGATAGTAAACTGCAGCCAATAAAACCCGCTAATTTATTGAGTTGCTTTTGCTGGAATCTGTGCAGACCGCAGCTGAACAAACAACTTTTTAATGGTGAGAACGAGCGAAATCAAGCGGTGGAATGTGGTTAAAGTGATTGGGTCGACAGCGCATAGTATTGTTTGACAACTAACGCCTTTCTCCTGCAGAAAACGTGTGAAAGTTGCCGCAAATTTTAACTAATTTAGCAATTAAAGTTACATAGCACAGAAATCGAGCCATGCGTGTTACAAAGATGGCATCAGTTGGATTAGCATTTTACAGTTTCACCTCAAATATTGATAGATTATTTTCTACAGTAGATGTATTACTGTAATCTCCCAATCCTAAATAATGGTTTTACTGTAGTAATGGAAGGGGTATCCGAAAAAGCATAGAGTTAGATTTGGAGGCAATATTTTCAGTGTTAAATTTAGGTCAGATAGAGATAGTTGAGTTGCATAATTATTCTGTAGCTGAGTTGCAGCTGTAGGCAAAATTTTACTTTTTTTTGCAAGAAATTGATAAAATAATAAGTCAAGTCTTTTGATAACGCATGTAAAATGCGTTTGAAATATTAATATGACTAAGCACTAATTAGGATTATTTTGTAAAAATGGATGTTAGATTTGAAATTAAATAATAGAACTGTAAACAGGTAAATATATAGAATAAAACTACCGCTATAAATTACTGTTGTAGCCAGTGGCGTACGCAGGATTTTTCAGTGGGGGGGTTTCAAACGTGACATCAAAAATTTGTTCGCGATCTATGCTTTGGCGAATAAATAACTTAGTGCAATGTAACAAGATGGAATCAAAGTCTCACAGTGCGTAATGCAAATAAATCTTTTCAAACCAAATACAATTAAGCATACATCTATTATAGTTAACATCACAAGCTTTGCAACTGAACGATGAAGAAAAAAATTGTTCAAAACAAAAGCTACGAAAACCCATATGATTATAAACAGTGCAAAGTGTGAGAGGTGCGTAGCCAGAAATTCGCAATTGAGGGTCTGTTTCGGGGGTCTGGGGACAGAGCCCCCAGCCGCCGGAGGCTATTGGGGGTCTGGGGGCTGAGCCCCCAGCGCTTGAAAATTTTGCATTTTTTTTTTTAAATAACTTAGTTTTAGGGCTATATTGATAAAAAATAATGCTTTTAAAGCATGGCATAGAAATTGGTAGTGTAAACCTGATTAAACTGTTTGCATGAACGGGCTATGCGGAAGGTGGCTAATAGTAAAATTTTAGCTCTCTTGCTTACATGCTGGTAAATCATAAAATCGTATAGTTTAGGAAAACTCTCACAATCTATTTCGTCTATATTTTACAGAGAAAAATAATTGGGAGGGGGGCTAACGGAAAAAATTTTGAGACAAGTGATTGATAATTAACTAATACTAAAAAGCCCACTACTATTCCTAAGTTTATAATATGCTTGTTGATGAAACCTATGTTTAGCATTTTTACACTAGCGATCAAAGTTGCTTGCTTGTTTTTGGACATTTTTCAAAGTTTTCATTGCTTTGTGAGTTTTGTTTTTGACAAATTTGCCACACCCCCCTCTAAATTTATGTTTCAAAAGATGTTTTAAATCACTTTTTAGTCCATTCCAGAACAAAAACCAGGCTCAGAAGTGCTAAGAACGTGGTATTTTTCTTATTCAGCATTTTGGTTGACAGGCCAATGGGGGGGGGGGCTATAACCCCCCTGCCTACGTTACTGAAAGTTACTCTAACTCGTAACACGGCATTCCAGAGTTTCAGTATTACATTTAGTTGCTTACATTGTTGCATTAGATAACAAAAAAGTTAGTTACTACATAATTAAATATTTCGTATTACTATGAGAGTAAAGAAGGAGCTTGTTCGTTTTGCTCAATAAGACGATATTTCAAATGATATACGTCGGATCAATAGGGAGGATGGTTTAAACCCCCACCCCCCTGTGTACGCCTTTGCGCATAAGTGAGCTATGTGGGCGGTGTCTAATGGTAACATTTCAGTCCTCTAATTTACAAGCCGGTAAATCATAAAATTTTGATTTGAAAAACTCACAAGCATTTATATTCTGTAGTTTATAGAGTGAGAAAGTTGGAGAAGGTGGAGGGGGGCGAAAGGAACGAGATTTGAATGGATTATTAATTAACCAATACTGAAACCCCATCTTTATATTTTTGATGAAGCCAATGATAAGCATTTTTAGCGGTTAAGTTTGCTAATTTTGCCAATTTTTTAAAGTTGCTATTGGTTTGTAAGGTATATCTTTGACAAATCAACCCCCCCCTAAGAAACTCTAAATGCTTCAAAAGTTGCTTTAAATCATGTTGGAGTCCGTGTCATTGCAAAAAAAAACAGGCTCAGAAGTGCTAAAAACGTGATATTTTCGTTATTGTGCATCTTAGTCGACAGACCAATGGGGAGGGGGTTGAACCCCTAAACCCCCCCCCCCCCTTGCGTACGCCCTTGGTTGTAGCTGGTAGCTGATATTAAATGGCAGCATTATTTTACTGAGGTGGAGTTCTCGAGGACACATTTTCAAGTCCTTGGCCTTGGCCTCAAATCCTCAAGTCCTCGAAAATTGCCTTGTCCTCGGCTCGAGGACAGCACTATTTTTTGAATGGTTAAAATTTTGTAGATCGGCTGAAAAACGTTTTTCTAGACCGTTTTTTGGAGATCGACGGAAAAAAATTTTTAAGACCTTTTTTCTTAGGAAAACACTTGCATTTGTGTCCTTGGTCCTTGGCCTCGAGCATTCCTGTCCTTAACCTTGGCCTCGGATTTTTTTTGTGTCCTTGGCCATGGCCTCGAGCCGCGTGTCCTCGACTCCACCTCTGTTATTTTATGCTCACATAACATAGTCACCTCCTTTGAAATGCAGCATTATTTCGAGAACATTTACTACTACGTCATTTGCAGTTCAGTGTTACAAGTTTTAGATAGTCTTTAATTAAATGCATAGGAGAGCACAAGTCCATTAATCGTTAATCCGTTAATTACGAAGCTAACTTTTTCATTAAATCGTTAATCCGTTAAAAAGTTTTTTCATGTTAAAGGACTAAATTTACTTCCGTTAAGTTCTTTTAACTTCCGTTAAAGTTTTTATCGTTAATATCTTGCACCATTCATTTATCATAATGGTACAAACCAGTTGACACTGGTAACAGTTGTTGCGTATTAGCACGAGCTTTATAGAAGAAAGCGAAGAAAGGAGGCTCTTTTTTGTGGCAAATAATAAGCTGCAGCCTCACAGGTCTATTAATCATCGCTGTTCGCAATTTCCAAAGATTTTCCAATCGCAGCGTTATTAGTGCATATGAACTTGTTTTTGTCTTGAAATTAGATTAGACTGTAAACGTAACTTCCAAAACACAAAAAGACCACCATAGCAAAAAATTTTTCCTTACAATCAGCTCAACAACGTCAATACGTGCTCTAAAACCGAGTGAACATAAAGAAATGTATGTTACACGCAAAATATTAACGAATTAACGGACTTTATTGACTTCCGTTAATTAAAGCAGAAAATAACGGATTAGCGTTGACGGAAGTGTGAAGTTTGTTAACGGACTAGTGGTTAACGAAGCTAATGTTTTGCATTAACTTGCCTACCTATGATTAAATGTTAATTGAATATAACATTAAATCGCAAAAGTTCTCAAAAAATTGTTGTGGGTAATCGTGTTTGGGGTAGAGGGCTTTGAAAGCTTACTTGTGATTGAAAGAAGCATACGGTATACGAGGTGTCGCTTTTAAATAACAAAACTGGTGACATAAAGCAATTTTATTGAAGGAAAAAAGGTCGTTTTATTTTGTTTCCCCTTTGATGTATTCTCCCTTAGCATGAACACAGCGTTTCATTCGGATTTTCACAAAAAAAAAGAACACGACAACGCTCTTAACATAAAAAAAACAATTAACATTGCCTTGAATGTTGATTTTGCTTTTTTAATTCGTGGTGAGTTTGCAGTTTTCCAATGCATGGACTGTCTCTTTGTCTTTGGGTCGTACTGGAAAATTTATCTCTCATCGCATGTACAGTAAGCACGCTGTCTAAAAATTTAGGGTTTTCTTCAATTTGTTTTGAAATGTCAGCGCAATCCTCTTGGCGTTTTTCTTTTTGATCGCTAGTTAAAAGCTTTGAAACATCTTGCGCACAGACCTTTGTCATATGCAGATTTTCATGCAGTACTTGCCACATTGTTTCTTTGTCAATGGACATCCTCTCTGCAATCAGTCAAATACTAAGCCGACGATCTTCTCGGACAATTTTTTCACTTTCTCGGTTATTGTAAGTGGTTTTTGATATGGTTGGGCGTCGTAAACGTTCATCATCTTCAACTTCAGTTCAGCCTTCATGAAATCTTTTGTGCCATTCAAAACCACGGGTTCTTGACACGCATTTTTTGCCGTAAACTTCCATCAAAGCTTGAATGTTACCAAAAATTTCAAAGTTAATTCTTTGCTCAGTTTTAGAGTTAAACATTTTTCTGCGGCTGTAACAGAACTTTTTGCAACAATGAGCAATTTGCTGCTTCTGCAAGCCAAGGTTTTTTCCGACGCGCAAAAAACCGTGCACTTGCTTTCAACGTCAAGGAACCTAATTTGTTTAAAATATAACAGTAATTTTGCGTGTAACTTGTCAGAAATTGTCGCCTGCAGTTGTGCGCCTTCTTAACATCCCACTCACAGAAAAAAACGTATTCGTATATATTTTTGCGACAAATTTTGATCCGATACGACTTAAAAATTTCTTTTTCTAAACTTGTAAAAGTACTCGTACTCGAACTTTTTTACAGTACTCGTACTCGAGTACATTTTTCAATATCAGTACTCAAACTCGAAGTTTTTTGCGGTACTCGTACTCGGAAGTTGAGTACTCGACTCCATCACTGCTAGTGACTGGTTTGTTTGCTCGTATGAACCAGGCACTCTGCATTTGTCTAACGAAGTGACTTGGCAAATGGAACATTCGCGGTATTTTTTTTCCTTGCAAATGGAGACATTGCCTTTTTCATACATTTGGTTTAAATACGACATTTTGTCGTGAAGTTGGTGCAAGCTGCGTAGTGTAATGGGTACAGCATCTACGAGCTAATCATCCCACCCGGGTTCGACTACCGGCGGAGGTGCAAATGCGTAGAATAGAAGAATACGCGGAGTAGACGGATAAGGGAATAAGAAAAAAAAAAAACGTGAAACACTTTTTTTTTGCTTCAAAACCTTGCATTACAGTTAGGGTTAGGGCAGCGATGCCAGTCTGAGGGATAGCAATTCCCTGCAGCAGCTATTCATAGCGCCTGATCCATTCGCAAGAAAAAAAAATACCGCGAGTGTTCCATTCGCCAAGTCACTTCCTTTGTCTAACCACATCGACGAAGAACTTTTTTGGGTCAACTGCTTGGTTTTGCTGCAAGCCCCAAAATAGCCCTAAGCCTAATCCTAACCCAAACCCCAACCCAAACTCTAACCCTAATCCCAACCCTAACTCTAACCCAAACACTGAACAGAGGAAAAACACTACTTTGCCTCTAGAGGCAAAATACCGGTAGCCACTTCCAAATTATCAAATGTGTTTCTTAAGGACTCATTGTCACTTCGGGAATCGAACCAGGAGTCAGCAGCTTTTCAATCACTATCTCGATGCTTTACCAGCTGAGCTATCGCCACTGCAACTATAGCGGATAGTGACTGATAAGTGATAAACGCAGTAACTGCCAGCACTAATCTGTAAATAAAGACTGCTAAGAATGTGTTTTTTATACTAGCCTATGCTGCCTCCCTAATGAAAACTGATAAATTAAAAGATTAAGCTTTCTTCAAATCAACTTGTAACTGATAGTGATAGAGCACTAACAGTAGCAGTTGACAGACTGGTAAGCATGTCTGCGCTTAACTTTTACTTTTCATTTCAGTTTTAATACAGTATCACTCAGTCCATTGGGCTATGCTGATAGCACTCAAAACTGCTCAATCTACAAGCTAATTCCTCTTGTCCATTAGGATTAATTTACACAGTGATATAACTAACTAAATTATCTACCTATCTGCCTATTTCATTATTCAAACCTTGAACTAGTTAACGTCAGGGTTGGATCCATTCATTTCTTTTTTAATTTTTAAATTCAAATTCAAATTCATTGACTTTGAAAAAATTAAATTCAAATTCAAATTCATTGACTTCAAAAAAACTTAATTCAAATTCAAATTCAAATTCATTGACTTTGAAAAATCAAAATTCAAATTCAAATTCAAATTCATTGACTTTGCAAAAGTCGAATTCAAATTCAAATTCATCAATAATTCGTGAGCGGATTCAAATTCAAATTCAAAATTCAAATTCAATCCAACCCCCACTTTTTTACACCCAAGATTCAAAGCGGATTTTGCAATTTGCATCTAGTAAGTCGCAGTCTCGCAGTCACAGATGTGTACTAGCGCATCGCAGTCAGGGCCTGCGAGAGGGGGTTCAGGGGGTACATCGTACCCGGGCCCGGGCCCAGGGGGGGCCTGGAAGAGTTCAGGTTTCCGCGTTAAGTTTTGGTATGGCACCATAACATCGTAATCAAACTTGCGTACAGCAAAAATATCGGTCAGCCTATTCACTTCTGGTAATTGTTCGCTGTTTTTGCTACACAGCCTTTAGGGCATCTAGTAATGGCCGATTTGATTAAAAAAAAAAGGAAAATGTATCAAAAGCCATACACTTGCACCAAACTTAACGTTTTGTTGCATTTCTCTGACTTGAAAGCCTTAATTAATTTCTACGGTATAACAATTTACGAGGGCCCACATTTCCAGACATCCAAAATCATTTTAAACTCAGAGAGCGGAGTCAAAGTTGACATACTGTGCTACCATCATTAAGTAACTCACTCTGTCTGTATGAATTTAATAGGTATTTGGGTTTGTGAAGTCCATGATTGCAGATGACTTCTTAAAACTTTTATCAGTAAAATATTTGGATTTGCAGTATTAAAGTCGTTATATTGTATAATATTGTGTCAATGTCATCATCCCCCATTTTACATACTTACTTTCATGTATATCGCGTTTTCTACTTGTCAATTTAAGCAAGTTTGGTGCTGGGATGTTGATCAAACGCTGTATTTTACCCTCGAGAAACATAAAAAGTGCTGAAGCTTCCGGGGCTCCGCCCCGGACCCCACTGGGGGAGCTCACAGCGCCCCCCCAGACTCCCTAGCTGGATTTAAACCAATTTTATGTCTAGTTGTGTTTTTCGTAGGTCCTAACTGTATGCGAATATCGTTATTCCCTCACTTTTAAATGAAGATCTACACCCATCCGACAAAAAACGATTTAACGCCATGGGCCCCAATAAGATTTGGGGGCGCGGTATCGACCTTCGCACCCCCTGAAAAATTTTCTCTCTGAGGTCCTGATCGCAGGTGCGTAATATACCAACAACTCAAGTTGCTTGAATCCAGCGTTGGATCCAGTACCGTCGCCAGAGCAAACGAAGTGAAAGGGCACTAGCCAAAAGTGGGGGAGGCTCTAAAATTTGCGTACAAAACTTGATCTTCAGATCTTGTACGGCTACAATTTTGCGCAATTTTAAAATAAGGCCGGCCGCGTTTCTTAGCTCGTTTCGTCGGCGGCCATTAATCGCTAGAAAAATCTATCCACAGCAGTGAATGCTACCAGACGTAGAACTAGGATTTTGCAAAGAGAGGTGAACCAAATTTTTTTTGTACAAAAACTGCTTAAATTAGCCCCCGAGCTGAACAAACTTATGCAACTCAAGCGTTTCACAGACAGACATAGATACTAAATACTAAGTGAATGTGTATGGGGCCTGAGGGCGGTGCCCCCGGCCGCTGGGCAATTTTGAAGCAAAAAAAAAACGCAATTTTAACGCCATTTTAAAATCATACTTCACACTTTTAGAAGCGATATGAATAACTAAATTTCTAAAATTCAAAAGTCATTTCAAAGAATTGAATTGCTTTGCACCTCAACCCCCTCTTACTTTTGGTCAAGTCTAAAATACGTTTAAACGCTTGTATTTTGAGATTAAATTTTCTAAGTGACTTTGCAAATGGGGTTTAAGCCCCGTCACCTTAGTTGCGCCACTGAGTGTGACCTCAAAATGTTGAGTGTGCTCTAAAAATCAAAACAGCTGGTCTTTGAAAAAAAGTTTTCACGCATTGTTTCATGTCATGATCACTAACAAGGTACCGGTAACAATTCTGCATGCTTACATGTCTCTTCCGCAATTCCGCGACACATCCGTAAAGTCAGGTTAATGTACAGCAGTTGGTTGCCAGCAATGTGGCGAAGAATCGAAAAAACATAAGAGTAGAATTATGTTTAAACGTAATTATTCCTTTTTCCATCATTGTCTGACTGTCTGTTGTCTTGTCGTTGCGTGATGTTTCAAAAGCAGTGTTTTTAGTCAACCAAAATGGAGGCACAAGCGGCCTTTAGAGGGTACGGCCCCCTTTGCCCCTCTAAGCGACGGCACTGGTTGGATCCATTCATTTTGTTTTTAATTTTTAAATTCAAATTCAAATTCATTGACTTCAAAAAAACTAAATTCAAATTCAAATTCAAATTCATTGACTTTGAAAAATCAAAATTCAAATTCAAATTCAAATTCATTGACTTTGCAAAAGTCGAATTCAAATTCAAATTCAAATTCATCAATAATTCGTGAGCGGATTCAAATTCAAAATTCAAATTCAATCCAACCCTAGTTAACGTATCGACTAGTAATCAGCAACCTATCCCACATCTGTTCGCAAGCCCTAGCTCAAACCACCTACTAAAGACTGCACGCTTTAACAACTTCGGGAAGGTTAACGTTCCTATGGCAAAAAAGTGGAGTTTGATTTGATCGTTTCATCAAATGTAACTAGAATGTGACATCGCAAGCGATATCTGGGGACTTCGCGACAGTGCCTAACTTCATTGAACAATAGACCTTAAGTGCACTTTGAAACAACAACCCAATTGCATTAAAAGAGATACTGCTCTAGATTGGTTTTATTGAAGAAATGAGAACTACTACAAAGGTAATAAAGAGGTGCCCCAAACCTTGTTTTACTACTTTCCTTTCTTGCGAAAATCGATTTAGTGCGTTTGGCTCCGTACCATTGGGCAACCCTGCGTTTGAAATTTTGTGACATCAGAAAAGGTTTAATTAAAATTTCTTGCAAAACTAGGACCGCGATAATCGAACATCGCAATGCTTATTTTGCGATATTTTTTGAAACAATAAAGAAAGCGATGTTCGATATCACTTAAGTGGAACATGCAAAAATTCGAAAACCATGAACTGAATATCTGATTCATCAACAGCCAAGCCCGTCCAAACAGATAGGCCTACGGCTCAAAATCGGTTTTATTGAAGAAATAAGAACCACTTAATTAAAGGTGTATAAAGAGGTGCCCAAACCTTATTTTACAGAGGTGGAGTCGAGGACGCAACCTTCGAGGCCAAGGCTAAGGACAGACTTCTTGAGGCCAAGAACACAAGGCGCAAGCGTTCTCCCCCCCAAAAAAAAGTTTCCCCAAATTTTTTTCAGGCGACCTCCATAAAAAAAAATTCTTCCCAAATTTTCCGCGAGGTTTTTGCCGATTTTCCACGTAAAGTAAAAAAAAGGTCATGTCCATGGCTCATTTTTAACGAAACAAAAAAGTGCTGTCCTCGAGCCGAGGATAGGACATTTTTGAGGACTTGTGGGCTTCAAGGCCAAAGACTTCAAAATGTGTTTTTAAGGCTAAGGACGCCCTCGAGGACTCCATTTCTGCCACTAACAGAAGTGAAAACGTAAACAAACGACGCTATGAACTGCACCACATGTCTGTCAAGATAGCCCGTTCACAAACTGTAGCAGCTTTGTACAGCTACTGTTTATCTCTCGTCAGCTAAATTAGGCTTCCCAACTCTTAAATGACCGCTGTGCTGCATTGAACATCTTGCAACAAGATTCGTAGTCCATGAAGCTCACTTAAGAACCGAAAATGAAAAAGATGGCACATTATGAACTTAAATTTAACGTTAACAGGTATGTAGTTGATAGCTTTCAAAATTAGAAGTGAAAAAGAATTTATGTTCTGCTGTACAGTTAACGTTACTTTTCTACATCTTATGGCCATTGGTACTCAAAACTACCATCCTTTAGTGGGCGCGCAAACTATCCGTTACTGCTAAAATATTACACGGGGCAGTGTGCTTTACTTCCTCCCACCTGGGCCAAATCACTCACAAAAATTAATCCTTAAATGCAAGATTTTAAAGGAGAATTAAACAATTTCATTTTTTCAATTGGCTTTCAAATATTAAAACTTTAGTTCTTCAAATGGCTCGAAAAACGTGCAAAACGTGATTTAACGGCATTAAAATAGCTATTTTTTACAAAAAATCCCGCAGCGGCTGGGGCGGAGTCCCCAAACCCTAGTCTGCGATACGTTTCACTAACTTTAGTTTACTCAACGCGTCTCCCAGTTCAGACATTTTAACTTTTGGTTCAAGCCCTCTCCTGTGAGCAAAATCCTGGTTACATGAAGAACCAGGCCACGGCTTCTGATCTTTCATTTTACATCTTTCTCCCATAAAAAGTTTCTCTTTCGGAAATTTATGATAACGTCATTACAAGTGATTTGCGGTTTGTGCCCCCCCCCTCAATAAAAAATCCTGGCTACGTCTAATGGTACATACAACCTACTTGTGACAGAAAAGCACAGTTGTTTATTGCAGTTGATAAATTCATGCGTATGCTTTACTTTTACCAAAATATTAAACATAACAGTTTCCGAAAATCGTACTAGTATTAGTCAGAAGGTACAGTAATACGGAAAAGGTAATTTAAACATCTTGAATTTTTTGCGACAAATGCATCATTCCTTTCCAAACAAACACCAAACACTGCCATTACACGTAAAATTTCGGCGTTAGGCAACCGCTGAAATACTATACAGTTGTAAACCTACTGAATAAGCGAAATAGTTATATCTTTTTGTTTGCAATGAGCACTAGCACGAAGTCGAACTAAATATTTTTGCCAAACTTGAACTCGAACTTTGTCGACCAAAGAAAGCAGAGTCTTAAAGGCACACCACTGTCATCTTTTTGCTAAAATAGGCTGAACGCCTAGCCCTGGTAGGATGTTTTTTCAGATGGGCAAAATCGCCTTTTCATGCAGGAGCGTCGGATTTCCCAATCAACTCAGAAAGTGGACATCTTAAACGATAACAGTGTAGGCTACTGCAGTGAAACACTACGTCATTTACAAAAACTGCACTTTACATTATCACTGAAAAGACTTTGTAATGCTATCCGTTAACCAACCGTCAAGAAAAAAATACTTTTCTTTACTAAGAAGCCCGACATAGATGCACAATCTATAACTATAGAATGTCAAGGTCTAAAATGAAAAGCATGAGACAAATGCTTTTTACGTGCTTGTTTCGGAGCAGAAAAGGAGAGCCGCCCTCACAGAGGATTACAAAACAAGACTAGTGGATAGTTGGGTATCAAATCAGCTGTGGTCGTTTATGCAGTTATAGAGTACCAACTCCTAAAATTACTTGAAAATAGCCTTTTTTTTCCGGGTTCTAAATTAGTTTGCTGAGATTCCGTAGAGCAACATTCTATTCTACAAACGCTCTTAACTACAGGAAAAGGAGAGGCAGTTTCAACAAACGAAATAAAAATGATATCAGACCAGTGATACTACTCCTAAACCATAATGTAAATCGTAAACAATACACCGTTTCATTGTACTATTGTCACTTCACTGCAGTAAGTTTCCAGAGCCCACCGCCAAAAATCGACTGCTTTCACCTTATGGACAGTATAGACTTAAATCGTTTTTAACAAGCAATAATAAACGATACGGTAACTATTAGTTCCACATAACCACTTTAGCAGAGTCAGTTTAAGGTGTTATATCTTCTAGTTTCATATAATTTTAAAGAATATTCTTGTTATGAAGCTGCACTAAATTGATGTCTTTGCTTAAAAATGCACTTGATTCTTTGCTGGTAGAAGCTGCATTTGCTTTTCCACGTGATGACTCGGCGTTTCTGATTCAATTGTCAGCTTTGAAAGTTTCTGTAATGTATAAACAAAATCAGGCCCTTGACGAGGATCAGCAATTTAACTAGAAAACGTTTTATTTCGTTGCTTATTTATTGCAATTTTGTAAATGAAGAAAGCTGTACATTGAGCAATGCCAGTTTACAGTTCAGTAATCCTGATCTCTTTCGCAATGAACTGCCTCGAAGTGTTAGTCCACCATTTGCCAATAATCAAAACATTACAAAACAAGTAATTTTTACTAGCACTAATTTTTTTTGAAATTAGGAACCACATCACTATCAGCAATGTGGAAGTGCCAGTTCGTGAATTGCTTCCTCCTTCTTCGCTTCCACTTCCACAACCACATGATGACGTTACTTTTGCTTATAATATTTTGTCTTCAATATTTTTTGGCTGAGCAGATATGTCAAAATTAACGAGCCAAGTCAAGTGACCGCGACAAACAGACAGCGAACAAACTGACCAGGAACTAACGGTTTTGTCTCAGTAATTTTGTCACAAAGTGAAGGTTTGGGCATAACGGCTTTGGGGATAATGAAATGTTTTTATGATCGCCCTTCTCAGCCAATTAGTGTTATTTGGTTCGCGGTCAATTGTCGCGGACCCAAAAATTACACTGTTTACATTATCATTATCTTAAAAACATAACATGAAACCAAAATATGTATCAGTAATTGGTTTTGTCATCACAAGGATCTCAGCATAGACATAGACAGGAAATCGAATTGGAAGCGGACCAAAAGTGAAACGTCCAATCACATGCTCATATCTTTCAGCTGATACTAATTTTTCTAACCGTTTAGTGCAAACTAAAAATAAGCGACAATTACGTAATGGGGTCTAGAGACGGATTTCCCAGGCTACGGCCAATGCTTATCTAGCAGTTTGGTAACCGGGAAACATATACAAGTCTAAAATCTTTATTACCACGAACATTAACTCAAACCCCAACTCTAAGATTAAACCTAACCTTCAATCAAACACAAATCCTAAATTCAAATCCAACACTGACTTCGAAGACATTTTTTAAAAAATGCCACCATTCCTCATCTTCATTTTATTATGCTCAAACAAAAAATAATCCCTTTATTTTGTGGCATAGAAATACTGTTAAAATAGCAACATTAAACTAATTGGAAAACAACAAATTTCAAAGTGTAAGATCTTGAAAACGGAAAGGCGTAGAAACTTGAAATTTGGTGAGAATGAATTTTAGCATACAACATTTTGGTTAAGAATGAAAAACTTGACTTGAATGCCCTTTTACCTTTGAAGTTTCAAACGACCACATCTCCCCATCAATAAACGCTTTAAAAACACCACATGCATTAGCCAGAGAAAGCAACTCAGCAGCAATGTTAAAAAGCATAAAAAAGAACTCTGTTCTATGTAACTATTAGGCCGATTATAATCAGTAATTCAGCATTTTTATTGGTCGCACGTCGACTCAGTATTGAGTTTTTCATTGTTTAGAGGAAAATCGCCGATTTTTTGGACACACGCCGACTTACCAAAACCTAAAAGGAAACATTGATTCTGCTTACACTTTCCTTAACCGAACAAACCCTGTTAATTACCTAACAGCAAAAATCAACATCCCTAACAAATAGCCTTCCAGATGCACCTCAAAAACCAAAATTTATTCAAGCTACGGCCTACTACCATTCACCAAACCTTCAAGATCCAGCAAAGCAAGTAAGTAACGTAACCAAATTACAAACTTTTGACACACTCATCCAGCAACTATATCAGTGTTCTCTCTGCATTTTGGTGGGTCTGCATGCATCCCAAAACAAACAATTTTCTTCCAGCAAACAAAAAACAATTCAAAAATGAGTCAGAGAGTGTCCAATAAAAATACTAATCCACTGATCAAAATTGCTTTAATGGGAGCATATACCTCCATCCAATTGCAAAAAGCCACAACCCACATTATGTTCACTGGTAAATACCGGCTTAACGACAACATATACCTCCGTGCAATTGTGCAAGACCGCAACTCAATCATTTAAACTTTTTTCCTTCATCTTCAACAACTCTCTACTGAAGCCTAAAACAAAAACCTACAAGAAATATACAAACCATGATGCAAAGTTGTGTTATAGACCAAATTTTGATTCCAAAAGTACAGTAATTCCACTTTGGGAAAAGTTCTATGGTCATTTTTGGTGATTACATCATTGCTATCTTATTTCTTTCAAGAAACAGGAGCAGAAGACCAAGCAGGCAGGTCTAAACAAAAACGCTCTCCCACAAAATACAGCAACAGATGGAATCTACCAGAAATCTACAACATTTCAAAATCTAAAAAAAGCTATATCCAGCACCTTTTACCAACTTATTCATCATATAGTATAAAAATTTAAAGTAACTTTACACAATATCAGCATGCCTTCCATACAACTAAAATTATTTACAGTTTTTTTTGTTTTTTTCAAGAGGTACAGTAATTTTTGGGTGAACCAGAAGCCCTTCAAGAACAATGTCTAACATTCAACAATGCCTGCTACTGCCAGGCGCGTCACTAGAAATTTGCAATGGGGGGTTGCTTTGGGGGTAAAGCCCCCACTGCCAGAGGCACGGAGATCTGGGGCAGCGCCCCCAGCATTTGAAAATTTTGCATTTTTTTGCTAATAACTCAATTTTTGGGCTATTGTAATAGAAATATATGCTTTAAAAGCGTAACATAGAAATTAGAAGTGCATACATGATTAAACTGGTTGCATAAATGGGTTATATGGGAGGTGGCTAATGTTAAAACTTAATTCTCTTGTTTACATCATAAAATCCTATAGTTCAATAAAACTCTCACAGAGTAAACTATTTCGTCTATAATTTATAAAGAAGAATAATTAGGGGAGGGGGAATGATGGAAAAATATTTGAGAGATAAGATTGGTAATTAACTAATATTGAATAGCCCCCCAACCCCAGTTGATGAAACTAAAATAGATTTTTTTTACCATAAATAGATAAAATTAACTAATATTCCTCAGTGTATAATACAGGGTGTCCGTAAAGTTACTATACAGTCTTACAAGATACTATGCAGTTTCATTGTATAATACTGTCTTACAAGTTACAATCAAGGCAAACAATTTCTATGACAAATATTCAAATTGGAGGCCTTCAGCTCCAATACATTCTCGACAACATGATACCACACTCTGACAAACTTTGGTGCACAAGTCATGATCAAGGTTGGAATGTATGGTCTCATTTGGAGTTTTGTGAGTATTTCATGTAGAGAGATTCGTTTGATACCAATTTCTGCACTAGCATGCCGAAGTGATTTCTTTGGGCCATATGCCTCAGCAACTGTAGCCAAATTTTGTTCAGTGCACACACTTGGCCGACCAGAACGCAGAGCATCGGCAACTGAGCCAGTATCATCAAATTTGTCTCAAAGTTTATAAACAGCCAAACGTGTTGGAGGATCTGTATTAAAATAATGATTCCAATCACGAATTACATCCTGTGCATTTTCTGTTTTCCAATATCGCTTCAAAATAAATTTGCGCTCTTCCAAAGTTAGCTTGCGTGGCATGCTTGATTGAATAAACTTGTAAAAAAAACAAATATTAACTATGTAGTAACAAAAACTATTACATATAACACTGTATAGTAACTTTACGGACACCCTATATATTTGTTGATGAAACCTATTTTCAGCATTTTTACACTAGCGATCAAATTTGATTGCTTATTTTGGCCATTTTCCTAACTTTTTTGTAATTTGTTAGTTTTATTTTTGACAAATCATATCCCTCCTCTTGAATATATGTTTCAAAATATGCTTTAAATCTCTTTATCTCTTTTTAGTCCATTTCAGTGCAAAAAAGAAACAGTCTTAGAAGTGCTAAAAACGTGGTATTTCTTTATTCAGCATTTTCATCAACAGGCTAATGGGGAAGGCTTAACCTTCCCCTGGCTGTGCTACTGGCTGCACTGGCAAAATTAACCATGAAAAGACAATTTTTATGCCTAGAAAAACAACAAAGCACCATATCAAATTGCAGCTTCACCAATAGATCTGAGATAGGGTAAGTTTTTGCAATTCTTTAAAGCTTTTGAAACACAGAAACTTTATGTTTCAATAGCACAATGTTTTAAGCTGTTTCCATTAATTTTTATTCTGCAACTTTTTCTGATTTTACAAGCAACTTTTATCAATTCTTGCATAAAACATAAAAACTTGATTCCAAAAATATGCTTTGAAACTACAGTATTTCAGTTCAATTGCAGTATTCTCTAGGTATTGGACAACAACAAGCTTTGTGACACATTGGCTGTAACTTAGTGTTGTCTATGATGGAATAATTCATTAATATTGCAGAAGTTCAGCTACAACCCCAGAACTGTGCTAATACCACAGTGTCAGAACCAGGGTTGCAGAGTCATTGTAGGAAAGGTCGGAATCCAACTCCTACCCTATTGCTTTGAAGCATCCAACCATGTTTACACTCTTTGTCCATAGGCCTAAATTTAACTTCTTACTTAAACTTTTGTTAAAAGTAAATGCAGCTTTTGTAAAAAATAAAGGAAACTTTTTCAGGATTTAGGGCAGCAAAAAATTGCCTTACAAATAATTATCATATGCAAGTTCATAAAACCAACAAACGTATCTGGTAAATTGAAAAAAAGCGACAACAATATTATGATAAACCTACTAACCTGAATAAATTTGAAAGCAACTTAATTCTCATGATGATTGCAGTTTCACCTCAGGCAGTTGGGCATCTTCAAATTGATACGTATTCCAACACAATTTCCAGAATCCGAAACAATAGAACTACTGCGATTAAATTATTTAATGCTTTGCGAATTATCTTGCACAACAATCCTGATAAAATTGCAACGTCATAATTTTTTCTGCCAGCAAATAGCAGATGTTGGAAGTAAACATTAAACAACTTTTGCATCTTAACAGCAAAAATCACTTGGCATGAATGAATTAATAATAATGGGAGTTACATTCTCAATTAATAATGGAAAATCAATACAAAACTAAAAATTAAATAAAAAGTTAAACCAAAAGCAGCCAGTAAAACCAAAATCTTAATGAAAACAAACAACCCTTCAAGGTTCTAATTTAAATTTTCAGTTCTCAAACTGTAGCAACTTCCAGTAACTGTAATTGAAACTCAATTCAAACCATGCATTTACCAGTTCACAGCTGACTTGAACCAACGCAATGCCTAGCCAACCAAGTTTTGAATTTAACTACTCTACACTTCACCTGAAAAGTTCATTGTTAAAAAACGACTTATTTCAGCAGCTCCAAAACTAGAATATTTTATCACAATTTTTGCATGATTTAGTGGAATTAGAGCCTATGGTAGAATTTCAGCCTGATTTAGAAGAGGCAGAGAGGTGGAGTTCTTGACAACACATTTTGAAGAACTTGGTCTTGGCCATGAAGCCTATAAGTCCTCAAAATGTCCTGTCCTCAGCTGGAGGGCAACATCATTTTTTGATTGATTAAAAATGAAAATAACCAAACAAAATACAACATAAACTTTAATCGACTATCAATTTGTTTCCTTTCCTTATTTGAAAAAATAATAGAATATAATAGCCAACCAAGCCAGGTGATACTGAAACTTAATTTAAATGGCATTGCTTGAAAGCTCTAATCAGAAAACGAGGGGGCAAAAAGCCTTCAGAAAATTATAGTTTTTATTTCTGCAAATAGTTTTAGTGCAGGCAGTAGAAACTGCAAAGCACTAAAGCTACCCAGAGACATAGCAAAGAACCCATGGGTTCGGAAACAAATTTGATTTGCTAATGCAAAAACATGACCAGTGCATATTTTGTGTGTGAATTTAGAAGAAAGTATGTGCATGATATTGAAATGTAATACAGTGCCACTACTACCAGGGATGGCATACTAATATTATACTACAGTAAATATGTTAAGACTGGTATATGTTGATACAACTAACAAAACATATCTTGAAAATGACAACTTGTTCTGAAAATATCTGACCACAAACAATTTGCTTTAAGAAAAAACGAGCTACTCTAATCACTGGCAAGTAATGTAGGGGCAAAGCCACATGCTCTAAACAATTTGTGCGTTAAAAATCGTTGCTAGGAATCCTAAATAACAAAGTATTAGATCACTGAAAATGCTGCATACAGAATTATAAAGAAATTAGGTGTGAAGTTAAATACAACTACAGTATAACAATTGTTCAAATGCCTGGAGAGATGTGCGATTGTGAGTGAACCTAATAAAATTTTTACACCACGTCATTATAAGTTGAATAGGGAAAGCTCCCAAGAAAAAATTGGTACAAAAAATGTGGAGTGTGAACCCTTTGAAGGTGGGGCCGGAACTAATGTCTCCAACATCTTCCTTCTAAATAGAACCTTGCTGGGATCCTCAGAATATTTTTTGAAATTAAATACTTCATGTTAAATTTAACAAAGTTTCTTTTGGCAGCCTAAACGTTTGCCATCATTTATTGATAGGCATTAGATATGAGACAGGCTGTCAAGTCATTGAATTGAAATAAAAAATGACTGCTGAACATAAAATAATGACAAATAATGACAACTTTTAAGTATAAATAATGACAATTTTCAAGTATAAATCCAAAAGACTGAACTGAAAAGCAGTCAAAAAAGCTCTTCGTGTAGTATTTGAGAAATTTCTAAGGTGAACTAAAAAAAAAGATCTTCATGTAGGTTATGTGAGATTTTTTTGGATGATCTCCAAGAAAAAAAAAGGTCTTCATTTCAATGGCTCACGATTTATTGCAATTTATCCAGTAAACTCAAAAAATATCAGCAGATTATTTAAAAAATAATTAAACAATGACAACGGGTCCAAAATAATGAAAACTAATGAAATTGAAAAAAATAATAAAACAATGACACACTTGACAGCCTGTATGAAAAAGACATCACGAAATGTAAAGAAGAGATTGGCATAAAATTCGAGTTGGAAAATTGTGGAAAAACTGAAGTTCTACTTACCTTAGCATTTAAGGTATTATCTTTTTAAATTGCTTTAAAAATCTAAGTGTTTATTCCTTTTTAAAGTCACAAAAATTGCTGGTTTTTCCAAAAATAAAATTAAAAACACTAATATTATTCAACATGGGGCATAAGGACTTTGCCCTTGCCCAAGAACTTCGCTTTTTTGTTATGACAAAAACTTGAGCTTACAAATTTACCCGGTACAGTATTTCAATTCATTTTAAAAACATAAATTTGAAGTATTTGCAGTACTTATTAGATAACAATATTTTTTAAAATTTCATTAAAGGCAGTGGCTATTTTGCCTCTAGAGGCAAAATTGGTTGCAAACAGAGGTGAAGTCGATGATTGTAGGAATGGTCAAGGACCACAGACACAAGTTTTTTGAATTATTTTGGGCAAATTTTTAATAAGTTTAGGAAGTGGCTATTTTGCCTCTAGAAGCAAAATAATGTTTTTCCTCTGTTTGGGTTAGGGTTAAAGTTGGGATTAGGGTTTGGGTTAGGATTAGGGCTATTTTGGCACTTGCAGCAAAATAGCTGTTAGGACTATTTTGCCTCCAAATGGCAAAATAACATGGGGCTATCTTGCCTCTAGCGGCAAAATAGCCACAGCCTAATTTTTAAATGCAAAAAGTGTTTAAGATATTGCATTTCATTAAGTTTTTGGTGATAATTTGAACACACTGTAGATTAGTAGTTTTTAAAAATAATCATGAATGTCATTTTGAAGTTTTACACATTATCAGCTGATGTTGATTATTTACCGTGCCGTAGCAGTATCCTGGCAATGCAACAAGGCCATAACCTGTAAATCTGAAGTGATGGATGAATGGGATATACTAATACAGCTAAATTAAAAATTATTACCATATAAATTCAGAAATTGTGAATTTTAATGCCTTAAACCCTCTTTTTTAGTAGTTTTTGAAACACAAACCAACTTGTTTGGCTAAACAATTTGTTTTAATGAAGAAAAACACTATTTAGCCTTGAGAGGCAAAATAGCCACTCCCTAAAAATTTTGGAAAGTTTGCCCAAAATAATTTTAAAAAGTTGTGTCCTTGGTACTTGACCATTCCATTCCTATAATCATCAACTTTACCTCTGTTTGCAACCAGCAGCAATAATTTGGCTATGGAAGCTTTGTTACAATAATCATCATTCATTCACAATAATATATACCGGTAACATCTATTTTGCCTCTCTGCTCTGGAGGCAAAATAGTCGGGTGTCGTTAAGTAATGTCGCTTTATTTGCGGCAGCTCTCTCCTTCTCTCCGATCTATTCTAAGCTATTCCCCAGATCCACCCCTAATCCCAATGAGTGCACACATGCGAGGAGCAAGAGCATGCGCACGCTCATACACGAGTCATAGAGATTCCGAAATAATGCTGACGGCTCATACTTAACGACTCTATTTCTAACAACTCGACTGGGTGTTTTAAACATGCCTTGCAGAGTAGGGATTGCCATATCGAGACCACTATACACACGTGGCCTACTAGCCAACTGTGGTACCTGTTTAGGGCAATTTGGAAATAGACATTATACTGTATATCATTATCTTCACTTGGTTAGTAAGCCTCCCACTATTTTCTTGTTTTGTTTGTTTATTAGACATCAGTTGCCGGTACAGAGTACCTAACAGCATCAGGCATTACCTCCAGTGCCAGGCCTATGAGTCATATTACCGGTATTGCACGTAAGGAGCAGCTTATGCTACCTACTATCAACAACACAATGCTACCTTCTCCATCATTCCAGTCAGCAGCGTGGCCCAAAGGGTAAAGCCATGTTTTTTATGAAGATCCTGCTTGCAAGATCTGGGGTTGCAAAATACAACTTAGTACCGGTAATATTTTGACACTAATATTTTGGCACTGGGAAAATGGACACTTTGAACAAAATCAAATCATTGCACAAACACTACCGTACCAATACAAAACAGCATTTTCACCAGGCATATTAGTCAACATCATGCAATCATATTCTTGGTTCTACAATCAATAACATTAACATTACACCTAGGCTATCCTAGTACAGTAGGCCTATCGTATGTGACAATACACCTACTACAGATGGTATATATTACCAGTGTGCTTAGCCTATAGCCTAATAGCCAACTAAAAAGAGTCATTCATTAATACTCTACAAGGCCACAAACTTTTCTAAGTCTGAAATACTCAAATAGGTTCTCCCATCCTAAAAACCAACTTTACTGCGAATATTGCAGTAGGCCTATTATTACTAATACCGGACTAGGATAGCCTCTCAGTGAGGTGCTCAAAACTTGAAAAGTTTTCTAGAACAGCCTTAAAATGAAAATCCCTAATTTCTCCAACTGAGAGCTTGCGTAAAAACTTTTACAATTTCATCAAACTACCGTACATAAAGTTATGAAACAACCTTCATAGACAAAGTTTGCAATGGTGTTAATGAAAAAATTCAACACCATTTCGTCATAAGTAAGTATTGACTTTTGCATAACTGAATCTTCTATCAGGAATATTACTACTATATAAACTTCATAACAAAAATTTTCATAATATCCTTTCATGACCAAATGGTGTTCATTTTTTTATGAACACCACATGTAAAACCCTTGCGAGTACCACAACAAACAATCTGAGCTAGCATAGACTGAGCTAGTGATCAAAAGGAGTACGGAGTAGCCAGAAAAAATGGAGGAACTTTTTTATTTCACAATTCCATTCCTACATTGTAAAAACCCTAAGGTTTCAAACTGAAAAAAGGAAATTTGGGGGAGATTGGTGCAATGCAACCCCCACAAAAATTATTATCTTTTGCTTTTGTCTATATCTAACTATCCTGAAACTGATGTTGGCATGCCTTGATCAATAATGATGATTACAAAAATTTGGATTTTGAAAATCCCATTGAAGAAATATTAGCCAATTGTGATACCCAAAATTTTACCAACAATTTACTTTTTGTTTCATTAATCTATTCCGAAAATTTGATCTACTTAAGTTGAGTGAAAAATTTTTTTTGAATTTTGTATGACTCATTTCAACCATTTTCCCCCATCGCAGCTCCCCCAATTTTGAATATGTTTTAGTCACCACCAATATCCACCAAATCTGATAATTTGGCCTATCTACGTTAAACAATTCAAAAGTTCAAAATTTTCCAGCTCCCTTTTTAGGGGGAATCCCCGGACGTGACACCCCCATTTTCAGGCACACACCAGTTTGTTTCGAACTCTATACCACTCCATGATATCATCCAGAGGTGGAGTCGAGGACACAAGGCTCGAGGCCAAGGCCAAGGCCAAGGACACAAAAAAAATCCGAGGCCAAGGCCAAGGCCAAGGACAGCCTTTCCGAGGACAGACACTCTCGAGGCCAAGGACAGGAATGCTCGAGGCCAAGGCCAAGGACCAAGGACACAAAGCGCAAGTGCTCTCCAAAAAAAAAAAAAAAGGTCTTCACAAAAATTTTTCAGGCGATCTCCGAAAAAAAAAAAAAAAAAAAAAAAAAAAGGTCTTCACAAAAATTTTTCAAGCGATCTCCACGAAAAAACGCTTTCCAAAAAATTTTTCAACCGCTCCCCAAAATTTTAACTTTCCAAAAAATAGTGCTGTCCTCGAGCCGAGGACAGGCCAATTTTCGAGGACTTGAGGCCTCGAGGCCAAGGCCAAGGACTTGACCTTCGAGGCCAAGGCCAAGGCCAAGGACTTCAAAATCTGTCCTCGAGGCCAAGGACGTCCTCGAGGACTCCACCTCTGATATCATCCATCTGCGCTTTGTGGTTTAAAAGGAGATAGTGATAGAAGAAAAACAAAGAAAAAAAAAAGAAAAAAGACAAAAATAAGGAAAAATTTTATCCAAGACGGAATAAATGAACATGACCAATACAAAGGTACTGATTAGTGTTTTCAAAAACCACAAATTTTTTTCAAAGAATATCACTACTTACCGAGATATACCACTTCAAAATTTACCACTTTTTGTCCATTTTCCGCCTCAGAAATTTTGGTCACGCGACTGGGAGCCCTCAAACTTGGTACGCAAACACTTTCTGCCTCTACCCATGTTGTGTCGGAATTGCAACTTTCCACGTTGAGCATTTTTTTGTTATAAGCGAAATAAAAAAATTTCGGCTCAAAAATAGCCGTTTTTTGTCGGTTTTAGAGTCCCCAAATCATTATCACGTAATTTTCGACCCCCAAAATTGGCATGCATAATGCTTTGTAAACTTGTAATGTTGTGTTCAAATTTCAGCTTTCCCCTTTTTGCCGTTTTTGACTTATCATAAAATTAAAAAAATTTTAATGCTCATCTATAAAAATGGCCGAGTAAAAACATAGGAACTACGCGCGCGCGCGAAGTCCCAATTATGTAATGTAATGTAATTACATTTTATTCACCAAGTTGCCTTGGCCAGGAGACAGCGAAGGGACCTTTCGGTCTTTGAGTCAAGCTGCCACCTGCCCACCTGTCTACCACGCACGATGGAAGCTTCACTCTGTCCCTTTAGTTGCTGAACGTCAAGCAGGGAAGCTGTGAATATTAATTTTTATAGTCTTTGGTTTGACCCGACCGGGAATCGAACCCACGTCTACCGCTTCAGTAGCAGACGCTCTATCCACTCGACCACTGATTGGTTAATTTTATTTTTTTTTAATACATTGTTTTTTAATACCGTACCACAGTATATTAACTGACCGTACCTAATTTTACGAAATATTGATTGTTCTTTCACAAAAAAAATGCTACGATAGGAAACTTGAAGCGATAATTGCTCGATTTCAGTGCAAAACCAAAAATCGTGCAAAAGGGAGTTTGATCACTAGTAGTCTGGCAACTAAACGCACAACAGGGGTCAGACATACAAGTGGCGGTGGCGCCACCTCCAAGCTCAGGTGGCGCCACTTGCAGCTTTAGGTGGCGCCACTTCTAAGTTTAAGTGGCGCCACTTCTAAGTTCAAGTGGCGCCACTTCTAGGTTCAAGTGGCGCCACCTCTAATATTGGGTGGCGCCACTTCTAAGTTCAGGTGGCGCCACCTCTAAGCTTCAGGTGGCGGAACTAAGTTTACAGGTGGCGGTACTAAAATTACAGGTGGCGGAACTAAAATTTACTAGTACCGCCATCTGAGAATTGACACTTGAAGCTGCAAGTGGCGCCACCTAAACTTAGAGGTGGCACCACCAGATATTAGAAGTGGCGCCACCTGAGCTTGGAGGTGGCGCCACCGCCACTTGTATGTCTGACCCCGTCTCTAAACGCATAATCATGTGAATGTTGTTGTTTGCACCGCCATCTAGTGTTGGAGTCCTATGGTATAGGCTAGAGATTAGAGAACATGCAGTAATTTCACTCCCATTGATTCCATTGTCCACTATTTTTAATCGGTGGCCGCCAGTCAATATAAAGTGAACATGCAACCTTTTCAACACTAGAGACGCTAAAGTATTTTGAATGTTTTGCAACCTTTTCAACACTAGGGACGCTAAAGTATTTTCGAACGTTATATTTTGATTTTCGCTAGTTTTCGTTTAGAATAAAATAAACTACAAACCTAAAAGTGGTGTATCGGCGCGAAGCATGCTCGACGTAGTCGGGATTTCATAATGACGTCATAATAACCTGACAAACTTGCTAATTAAAGCGATTTCAGTGCTATTGTCGAACGTAGATTTATGCAAATCAAATTGTTGCAGCTGAAAGTTTTGCATTGAGTCGACGTGATCGAGACATTATTGTGACATCACAACTCAAAGAGAGTTTCTTTGTTTTATTTTATTGCTTTTTGTGACTTCATGGGACATCTACGGTTTCCTTAAATGTAGATTAATTCATGCACTGCTGAACGTTTTTATGATATTGAATGTAAAAACTTTAAAGTAGTAAATCGGCTCGAAGTAGTCATGACTCCATTATGACATCACAATGTTTTTTACAAGTTTGCTATTTTCAAGCGATTCTGGAGCAATTAAGATCTTAAATTATAGTTTGATGTTAATTGCCAGTATAAATCAAGTCGATGTGATCGAGATGCTATTGTGATGTCACAAAGTATTGACAGTTTTTTTGTTTTATTTTTTTATTTTGCGACTGGATCACTTCAACTGATGTGAAACTTTTAAGCAACAAGAAATATCTTGATATCATTTGTCATCAATACCTTGCGATCTAAAATTGCTTGAAATTATCAAACTTGTCCAACGACATTATGACGTCATAATAGAATCACGACTACATTCGAGCAATTTTTTCATGTCCAATTTTGTTATTAAAATAGCCGTTTAGCAATAGAGCATCAACTAGTAAGAATTTAGTTAAACCGTAAATGCATTATCACGCCACAGTAGCATTTCTACCTTTTTCGAATCTACACGAAACCTTCAATTTCAATGAATTCTTTAGATACCAATATAATTAAATATTAATAACTGATATAAGTAACACTTGGAATAAGCAATGTCATTAACGTCATTATGACATCATAGTACTCTACCGACTTTCGAACCGATTTAGCACTATAAGGTTTACAACTTATAATTTCTTTAATGCAAACACCAAAATGCTGTTCAACCAACGGCAAGCATTAATATAAAAATGCTAATTTATTATGATATCACAACAACATCCCGACCACCTCGGTGGGTGCAAAACTTTGAAATGCAACGATCAAATTTCTTGATGTGATTTAAGATGAATAACTGTTTTAATATCCCTTAAAACCAGAAATTTGTTAAACAGCATTATGACATCACAATAGAATCCCAATTACTTCCAATGAATTTTGCACTTTCAGTTTTGCTAATTAATATAGTAAATGCCAGCACAATTAAATTAATCAATAGTGCATCAATAATTAAGAATTTACTTAAACCGTAAATGCATTATGATGTCACAAAAACATCTCGGGAGAGAAACTTTCGATCGTAACGAAGACATTTATCACGTTTACATGTAATCGATTCAAAAGTTAAATTGATTTATCTTTTTCTTTCTTTATTTTACGTTAGTTTTTTTTTTGCTCTTTTTATCTATAATAAAGAAACAAAGGATAAAATCGATTTTGCTGTAGAATCGATTGCATGAAACTGCACTTACTGATGAAATTTATGATTGACAACTTTGTTAGAGTCATTTAAATACCGTCAAACTTCGATACTATGCCCCCTCGCTACTATGCCACCCACGCTACTATACCACTTTTGATCGTCACCAACTAAATACAATAGAAAATATATTTACTATGCCACCACTTACCCTCGCTACTATGCCACATGAGGTACAGTATTGCAGTGTATTAACGAAACAATAAACGCTACGAACGAAACAATTAAACGTCTGTGAAACGGCAAAAGTATACAGTATGTGCATGTAATATGTTCTCTCAAGTTATCTACTGTAGCTCAGCCCAAAACTCTGAGGAATCGTCGGCTGGCGCATGTTCTTTCTGCGGATTTCATGCACTTCGTCGTCTAGCCGATCGCATGCTTGCATCACACTGGCCTTCACACTGGCCTTCCCTAAACTACTGCACTGTACTGTACATTATACTGAAATACATGTAAATTATAATCGTACAATACAACCTGGCATTACATTGTTACATCACAAGGCTGTTTTTACAAATCCTTGTTACTATGCCACCCTCGCTACTATGCCACTTTCTCTCGGTCCCAAAGGGTGGCATAGTATCGAAGTTTGACTGTATTTTGTATGTCATTTTGTAACTTTTGTATTTTGTAACTTCATTATGATGTCATAATACAGTCACGACTACTTCGAACCGATTTAGCAGTTTCAAGTTTGTTGTTTTATTTATTCAATACGAGCACTAAAAAGCTTTTAGTGGCAAGCGTTAATACAAAACAAAAAAACTGTCAATACATTGTGACGTCACAACAGCATCTCGATCACGTCGACTTGGTGTAATATTGTCAACCACTTGAAAAAGACCTGGCATCAATCTACAATCAGTGATCTCACTGAAATCACTTGAAATCAGCACATTTGTCAAGTTATTATGATGTCATAATGACATCGCGACTACTTCAAGTGTGCCTTGAACTGATACAACACTTTCAGATTTGTAGTTTATTTCATTTCATACCGACAAAGCGAAAACTATCGATGAAGGTAACCTAACGAAAAACGAAATATAACATTCGAAAATACTTTAGCGTCTCTAGTGTTGAGAAGTTTGCATGTTCACTTTGTATTGGCAGCCAGGAAAGTGGCGGCCACCGATTAAAAATCATGGAAGCAAAATTGGCTGAGTAAAGCTATTATACAGTTGGTTATCTATACTGTGCGTATACCTACCAATAGCAATTTTAGTCACATTAGGACACCAACACTAGAAGGCGGTGCAAACAACAACATTTCTTAAGGAGTTTCCAGACTTCTAATATAACTACTATGGTTTGATCACTCTTTCCGCTGGCTCTTCAACTATTTTTTACGTGGTCATCCCTGTAATTAGCAGAGGTGAAGTCGAGAACACAAGACTCGAGGCCAAGGACCGAGGACACAAACGCAAGCGTTCTCCAAAAAAAAAGGCCTTCAAAAATGTTTTTCAGGCGTACTCCAAAAAAAGCGTCTAGAAAAACTTTTTTCAGCCAATCTACAAAATTTTAACCATTCAAAAAATAGTGCTGTCCTCGAGCCGAGGACAGGGCAATTTTCGAGGACTTGAGGCTTCAAGCATTGTTCTTATGTAAAGACAATGCTTCAAGACCAAGGACTTCAAAATGTGTCCTCGAGGACTCCACCTCTGGCAATCAGCTTATTTAAAGTGAAGCAAAGTTTGCTGACGAGAGAATGCGCATGATCAACGAACAAAGCATGACTAGATGGGAGTTTGCCAGCAAACCTAGTGAACGACCGACGCGTAGCTAATGTTGTGACGTCAAAAATACTTTTCGTCTACCGGCCAGATTATTATGGAACCTCCAGAAAAGTAGAAATCCCA
Organism: Trididemnum nubilum; assembly: GCA_963965965.1. NCBI lineage: Eukaryota > Metazoa > Chordata > Ascidiacea > Aplousobranchia > Didemnidae > Trididemnum > Trididemnum nubilum. The sequence continues at coordinate 37,874,472 of OZ014478.1, read as the reverse complement.
AACAATGTCAAAAAATATCAGCGTCATCGTTTCTAATTCTAAAAAAAATAACCCATCAGATTAAGCCAGCGTTTCTCAAAGCATGGATCACGACCCAAAGGTAGGTTGAACAAATAGAAAAATCTTAATAGCTTAGTGAAAATCCTATCCTATCAAATTACGTGCTAAACCAGCATCTTAAGTGATTAACAACAATTTGTCTTAACCGGCAAGTTTGACGTCCTTTTTAACAACAATTTGTCTTAACCGGCAAGTTTGACGTCCGGTCAAGTTTGACGTCTTAACCGGCAAGTTTGACGTCAAGTTTGTCTTAACCGGCAAGTTTGACGTGAAGTGAAAAATTGTTTATTCCCTAGAAAGGCTCTGCCGCTGTGCAAGCCCTTAAGGTTTGTCCAGTTCGGCCAAGAGTCTTGTCCAGCTGGGGAATAACTTTGTTAGAGAAGCTGAGGGCTGCCGATGAGAGCTAAAAGCTCGAAACAGCGCTGTCCAGCTCTGTGCAACAATTTGTCTGTTAATGCTTCCACCATCAGTACTATAAATACATATATCGTAGCTCAAGCGTAAATTCAAAATGCATACAAAGCTATCCTGTAATGTCTAGTACATATTATTTATTTACATAAGATATACTCTGCATTGTATTGGTTCCAGATCTATGTTTTTGCCTTAATAATAACAATTCTAAACTTCTATCTCGAACAGACGACGATTTGTATTTTTAATTCTTTGTCTTACAAATATCTACGAAAAAACTGTTTTAGCTTAAACGAAAAGTAAAGATTTGGGGAATCTATGTATTTGGGGGATCCCGGGCAGGGGTGTCACCTCTTAACCATGCAAAAACATTTATTTTTTAGAGACTTAATATTCAAAACAATTAGCTCTTTAAAAGTGATTTAAAGAAATTGATTTAGGAGGGGTCCAATTTTCGTTTTCCCGAAGTAGTGGTGCCCTAAACTATGTCAAAACATTTGTTTAATATTTAATAACATTAAAAACAGTTAGCTTCCCAGCTTTAGCCATTCGAAAAATTGATTTTTGGGGGTCTATTTGGGGCAGTGAAGTTCTTGGAGTGGTACCCGCAAACTATGTCAAAATAATTGCCCATTTAAAATCTGCTGATATCATAAAACACTAGCACCCTAGCTTGAGCCGTTCAAAAAATTGATTTTTGGGGGTGCATTTGGGGGTCCCCGGGGGGTGGCACCCCCAAGCTATGCCAAAATATTTGTCTGTTAAATATCTGCTGATATCAATACAAACTGGCGCCCTAGCTTCTTTTGTCTTTTGTTTTGGAATAATTGCTTGTATTTTTAGTAGGTTTGGTCAAATTCAAAACTTTCCAAGTTTGAAATTCTTGCGTACGAAAACTACGGTACGAATTCCGAAATTCAATTTCGCTGATATTAAATTTAAGTTAGATTTTACATCGAATTTTAGAAATAATTTTTTTTAAGTCATATTTCAAGTTTCTTAATTGATCCAACAAAAGTTCCAACCCTACTGCTTTTCAGGAATTGGCTAATTTAGATAATTATAGTAACGATACCAGACCCATATTTTGAGGCGGAAGTGCAGGTGATAGTTGACTCGATGACATTTAATCCTTCGCCATCACCTCATCAAGAACTGTGGTCTAATGTACATATTTATCTCGAAACTGGGTAACTGCTTGCGTAATGCGCATAATTCAGTCGCTGTGCTTGATGAAAAAATAAATAAATAAATAAATGAGAAAAATGAGAAATGAACTGTTCAAAAAATTGATTTTGGGGGTTCTATTTAGGGGGGTCTTCGGGGGAATGTGGCACCCCCAAACTACGTGAAAGTATTTGTCTGTTAAATATCTGCTGATATCATAAAACACTGGCACCCTAGCTTGAGCTGTTCAAAAAACTGATTTTGGGGGGGGTCTATTTGGGGTGTACCCAGGGGGTGGCACCCCCAAACCAAGTCAAAATATTTGTCTGTTAAGTATCTGCTGATATCATAAAACACTGGCACTCTAAGTTAAGCCGTTCAAAGAATTGAATTTTAGGGGGTCTATTTCAGGGGGTACCCGGGGGGGGTGGTACCTCCAAACTACGCCAAAATATTTGTCTGTTAAATATCTACGGCTATCAGAACAAACTGGCTCCCTAAGTTAGGCTGTTCAAAAAATTTGATTTTTGGGGGGTCCATTTGGGGGGTCCCCAGCGGGATGTGGTACCCCCAAACTATGTCAAAATATTTGTCTGTTAAGTATCTGCTGATATCAAAAAAACTAGCACCCTAGCTTGAGCCGTTCAAAAAAGTAATTTTGGGGCCCCATTTCGGGGGGTTCCCGGGGGAGTTGCCCCAAAAAATTTTGGGAGAAAAAATTGCGTTTGCAGCTCACCAACTTTACACAAAAATTAAATGTCTATGGTTTGTGGTTTAGGAGAAGAAGACCGTATAAAATTTAGGAAGCAAAAAAAGGAAAAAAAAAGAAAAAAACCTCATTGCGGCCAAAAGTGGGTTGGTTGGGATGAAAGGGTTCCGGGTATCTTGAGACATACAACCATGTGAAATATTTTTTGCCGTACTTAAGCCGTTTTTGACTGAAACCGCTTTTTACGCCAAATTTGCGGGGCGGTTCAGAGTTGTAAACGGGCCGACTAGTTCGTGCCCGAACCCGAAAACTAATTTCAAGCTTAAAGCATGCTCGAAAAAAACGAAAGTTAAGTTAGGTCTGAAAAATTTAGCAATGTTGCCAAATTATTTTGATTATATTTTTATGCACCAAAGACAAAAAGTACGTCTCAGGCCCGAATTAAGCCCGAAATTTTTGTCATCTTCAGGCCCGAACCCGGCCCGAACCGTGGCCACCGAAACAACAAGGCCTCACGCATGGTTTTGAAAAAGGCGATGACGTCATCGCGAGTAGTCTGTCTGGCGAAAACTTTTTTGCTTGCTAGCGGTAGGTGATTGCTGTGAAAAACTACATTAGTTAACACTTAAAGTGAAGTAATTTAGTATATTATGAATACAATACCTGGCAAAAAATTATAGATAGCCTACACCGCATTCTTGCAATATTGAAAAATTAGAATAAACAAATATTCTTTTGGTTTTTGATCTTAGCGCAGTAAAATAACTTGAAGATTTGTGCAATGTAAAAGTTAATTACACTGCAACTTGTATTACAGATAGAAGTGCGAATATTACAATTTAATGAATCTCTGCGTAACCAAATAACACTGCTTTTATACCACATAACAGTTACAGTAAAAATAATATAATATTGTGATTTGCGAAAACATTCAAGAAATACTGTAAACCAAGTATTTAACAGCAAAAATCTTGATCATACATAAACCAAATATTTAAAAGCGACTAACATTCATTGCAGAGTTAATATTTCAATGTTGAAAATGGTCTCAATGGATCACGACATTAAAACAAATATATAGATATTATTTTGTCCATTACTATAGCTATGCCATTTCCAATATAACTACTAGATTTTCAATGCGCATTTTAATTTTATAACTCCCACTACGTTTAACTTATTGACAGAAGTTGATGTCAGCTATTTCAAATAAAATCAAATGAGAGAAAAAAAACACGTTTTAATACTACGCATTAATGAATACTGAGCGATTTCAAGGTATTATACAGCACACATAAGTCATTGAAGAGTTGCCAATTTTCTTCTTTTTGAAAACTTTGCAGCCCCAAATACATCGTTTTTCATAAAGCAATAATTGTTTAGTAATAAGTTAACACAAGAGTAGATTGCCATTTTAACCGATTGAATAGACTCATGATTGGACGAACAGGGAGCCAAAAAATCGAGCAACAGCACTTCATCCTCCAGTGTAACTAAAATTGAATTGACTGAAAGAGCACGTTGTGAGTTTGACCTGAGAAATTCGTCAAAAGCATGCAATCTTTTGTATTATAATACAGCTTATGAGTCCTATGTGCAAAATGTCAGCATTAGGATGTAAAAGATTTCCACTACTTATGCCTTTGATCAAAGAATAGTCGAAGCTGGTATCATCCACATCGCTGGAGACTATGCGAAGTTTACACTCCTCGCACTTTAATTTTTTGTTCATGGAATCACAACAATAACCGCCAATATAGGCAATCACGGGAACGGTGTCGCAGGCAGAACTAATGTCTTCTTCCGTAATAACAATTGGAATGGGAAGAAAGTTAGATGAAGATGTTTACTCTACTGTTTTTCCATTTTTTTCATCAAATGTTGAAGTTGTACGCAGAATTTCGTGAGGATGAAAATGAAGTTAGCACACCTAGAAATACAAGTAGAATATTAATATACTTGCTGCAAAAATCGCAGGGCGTGTTATCGAAATAAACCTAAACTAGGCCATTTAATTTATAAAACAACCCTCTGTAATACATCATAACACAAGTTTTCAGGTTATGAGCAAAATATTTAATTATCATACGCGACAAAAATCTAATCAAAGCTTGATATTTCTTCGTAGTATATGTACACAATTAACTTCCAAAATAATATTTTCCGTATAGTATGTTGCACCAACTTTAAGTGGCATCGAAAAATTATCTACCGTACTTCAGCAAGTAATGAAACAGCCAATAGTAGGCTAGTCTTGAACACTTGTTTAACTTACTTTGATATTTTTGGATGGAATAAAATCTTTTCTTTTAATAGAATGTATCCATTTTTTCTTTAAATCGGTTTCTTCAGGGAATCCGAAAACGGCTACTTTGGGACCTATATCATAATTTCCTTTGCAGTTGGGCACACTACACCTATAAGGCTTCACTTCGGAAGGTACCAAAATATTCAAAGTAAAAGTAGGTTAGGAGATTTTAATTGCATAAATTAAAATTTTGTCCTGCGACAACCACAGTAGTAAATTTAAAACAAAACCAGTATTAAACTAGCAAAGAACTCAGTTCAACAACATTTGCTAACTATTCTTGTCCTAACTCATACATTTAATAGCTAGCATGCATGCTGATGCAAGGTAAAGATGATAGGCTTACTTATCATTTGCAACTTAACACAACACAAAATAACTGAGCTTGATTTAATTGGAAACTTTTACACAATCATGGCTTCATAATTTTTGCGGTTCTGTAACCGTAATTATTTCAGTGTGCTTGAAATTACTTTTAAAAATATTGTTCGCTGCATTGTCCTTTGACCTGGTACATTGTCTTTTTATAGTTTTAGTGGTTGTTTTTATTAAGAACTCATACTAAAATACACTGTGAATAATTTATACACTGGTACTAATCAAGTTAGTAAGTGGTAATATTTGGGTAATTTCTTAAAATACTGAGTACTAAATTATACTGCAAAATACTGTAAACGTTAACAACATATTTCTTAACTGAATAGTGCAACTGAGCAAAAGTACTTATTGCAGAACTGTCACTCTTTCAGTGAAACGCTTGTAATTGTGCTTTACAAACTAATGTAAGTCCTCGCGATTTCGCACTTTTGTTATCTAATAAAACAACAGCGCAGAAAAGTAGGACAATCAATCGGACTACTTGTAGTGACGTCACAAACCATGCGTGAGGCCTTGTTGTTTCGGTGGCCACGCCCGAACCCGACCCGAAAAGCCCGGCCCGACTTACAACTCTGGGGCGGTTTTCGGGTTCTAAAACCAAGTCACGTAATCTATTGCCTCGAAATTTGGTGCAAACATATAACTCATTAATCTCAAACTGCTGTCAAAATTTCATGTACCTAGACCCAACCATTCTCGAGTTATAAGCAAAAGTCTGAAATTTCGCACTCGTTAATTGGAAAATGGACGAGTAAAAACAAAGGCACACGCGACGCGAGTGTCGGTCGTTCCAATTATGTGTACTAAGTTAGTATTTCCATGCAATCTAACCATCAAATCAATCGCGAAAATGCGAGCATCAACAAATATTGCTTTGAATAAAATGCAAATAAATCAGCATAATTTCAGCTGTAAAATGAGTACATTCACGAATTTATTAGCTCAATGAAAAAAATAGCGCACGTGTACACAAAAATAAATGGAAAACAACAATATACTCATATTCCCACTAAGCAAGGAAATATCGAAAAGACCCAAAGTCATCCAGTCAAGGTGTTTCTTGATAACGCCAAGTTGTTGAAAAAGATGACAGCAAGTTTGGAAGAAGAAACTAATAAAAAAAACATAAAGAAACAAATCAAAAAAAGAAAAAATCACAAAAATATATGAAGAGGCAAGATGTTTAAGGAAATGAAAAGCGTGATAGCAAAAACATGATCAAATCAATCAAAATCAAAATTTTTATTGCACTCACTGAATTACGCCAAAGCGTGTAACGAGTTAGCGGAGCACACCTTCACGTCATTACGTCCGGGCAACGCAGCTCCTTTTTAAGAAATATAGCAGCAATGGTGAGCCGTTGGCAACACTGTGTCCGAATTGACCAAATTGTTCGGTTCAAATCTTGTTGCGGTCAAATCGATACAGGGTTGTAAAAAAATAAATCAACAAAAACATAAACGTTCAGAGATACTGAACTAACACAAAAATCATGCAAAATTTAAATTTCATTTTACCGTGACACAGTTAAGTCAATGTTCTCAGCAGTGCCGTCGCCAAAGCAAACGAAGTGAGAGGGCACCTGCCGAAAATGGGGGAGCACTAAAACGAACTGAAATTTTTCACATAAAAATTGATGTTTTACCGCTTCAAATTACGCGCAGTTTTAAAAATTTTGTGTTCATGTTTGAAAAAAGAGACGTATCAGCCTGGCAGCGTTTATTAGCTCGTTTCTTATGCGGCCCGCATAATCACTTGAAAAATCTGTCTGTGAATGCGATCAGAAGATCAACCAGGGCTTTGCTAGGAAAGAGGGGGCTTGAACTTAAGGTAAAATTTTTTTGCACAAAAACTGTAGAATTTAGGCCCAGTGCTGAACAACCGATGTAGCTCAAGCGTATCACAGAAGGGGCCTGGCCCCAGCCTCTTGGCAGGGGTGCCGAAACCCGGGGGGGATATATCCCCCCAATAATTTGACTGTATACCCCCCAATAATTTTAGTATGGTCTACATCTGCATCCCCTCCAATAATTTGACTCTGGTGTGCATCTGAGCGCAGGTCTCCACCTCAATTCGGGGAAAAAAGTGTTCCATTCAGTAGCGTAGCCAGGGGGGCGGGGGGGGCTATAGCCCTTCCCCCATTGGCCTGTCAACCAAAATGCAGAATAAGGAAAATACCACGTTTTTATCGTTTCTGAGACTGTTGTTTGTGCTGGAATGGACTAAAAAGTGATTTAAAGCATCTTTTGAAACATATATTCAGGGGAGGGGGGCTAATTTGTCAAAAAAAAAAAAAAAGTCACAAATCAATGAAAACTTTGAAAAATGCCCAAAAATAAGCAATCAAATTTGATCGCAACTGCAAAAATACCAAACATAAGTTTTATCAACAAATATATTATAAACTCAGAAATACGGGGGAAGAGGGGGGGGGCTATTCAGTATTAGTTGATTACCCATCACTTCTCTCAAATATCTTTCCGTTAGCCCCCCCAATTTTTTTTCATTATAAAATATAAACGAAATACATTACTTCGAATGAGTTTTATTGAATAACAGAATTTTGTGATTTACCAGCATGTAAACAAGAAAACTGCAATGGTATCATTAGCCACCTCCCACATAGCCCATTAATGCAACCAGTTGAATCATGTTACGCTGCCAATTTCTATGCTACGTTTTAAAAACATTATTTTTTATTAAAATAGCTCTAAAATTAAGCTATTTTGGCAAAAAAATGCAAAATTTTAGAGCGCTGGCTTCGTCCCCAGACCCCCAGCCCCCATTGGCCTTCGGCGGCTGGAGGCTCCGCCCCCAAACCAAAAAATTAGCTCCCCCATTGCGAATTTTCTGGCTACGCGCCTGGTTCCATTTTTGGTGAAGACCTTTTTTTTGGTCTTCACCTGAATTCGGGAAAAAAAGTGTTCCATTTTTGGTGAGAACCTTTTTTTTTGCTCTTCACTTAATTTGCTCACCTGAAAAAAATGGTGGTCGAGGTTCATTCCCCCCAATGTTGAAAATAGGGCAAAATTGGGTAAAATTTGGGTAAAATTGGAAATTATCCTCCCCAATGCTCAATAAAAATTTGCACCCCAGGCCAGAAGACAGCGAAGGGACATTTCGGTCTTCGAATCAAGCGGCCACCTGTACACACGGTGGAGGCTTCACACTGACCTTTTTATTGCTAAACTTCAAGCAAGGAAACTATCAATACCAATTTTTATAGTCTTTGGCAGGGTTGGAAGTCGATGTTGTTTAAAAGCAAAGACGAATTGATATCGATAACCCACACAAAAAGCAAAGAATTGTTGATAGTCAACAGCAGAATCAAAAAGCAGACAAAAGATTAGCAATCGATGCCGAAATGTCAACAAAAATTTTTATTCTATTTTTCATTAGGATGCACTCAAATTTTTGCTGTATTGATCATTAAATGAAACTTGTAAGTGGAAAAACTATAATTGCCGTACTATAAAGGATATAAAAAATACGCTTTTTGGATAGTTATGTAGAGTAATATAGCATAAGCAAAACGAAACGGTGGAAGCTTAGGCAGATTTATCAAGAGCAAAAGTAAAGCATAAAGATCCTACTAATTGATAAAATGTAAGCATACAAAATAGAAAAGACGATGAAAACCGATAAAAAATTGAAAGCAAAGAGTCTGCGATAATCGATAAAGGAACATCTTTACATCTTTATTACGAAACATCTTTACATCTTTATAACATCTTTATTACGAAAAGGAACTGCTAAACCATAGTGGAAATCAAAAAAAAACTTGGGAAACTTTAAAATCACTCTTACCCAATACTGACACATCAAAAAAAATGTTTAATGGACAAAACTACGATCCAACCAAACTATTCCAAAAAGCGAATCAATTTAATAATTTCTTCTGCTCTGTTGGGGAAGACTTAGCTAAAAAAGTTTCTTTGTTTCAAACAGTAGACTACTCGTTATATTTAAGACATCGTGTTCCAAATTCTATTTTTTTTGAACCTCCAACAGTTAATGAAATTATTGCCTGCATTGGTTCCCTCAACGCGAACAAAGCTGTAGGTTATGACAACATTCCTGCTTATTTTCTGAAAGTGGCTGCACCCATCATTGCTCCTTACCTATGCTTTTTAATTGATTATGCTTTTTTAAATGGAATTTTTCCTCATAACTGCAAAATTGCTAAAGTTATTCCCATTTATAAAAAAGGGAAAAAAGATAATCCAAGCAACTTTAGGCCGATCTCAATTTTGACTTGCATATCAAAAGTTATTGAAAAAATGATATATAAACGAGTTTTTTCCTTCTTATCAAAAAATAATGTCCTAGCCCCACAACAATATGGGTTTCAAAAAAATATTTCTACTATTCATGCAATCTTAGAACTTTTAACGGCCACTTACGACAATATCAATGCAAACAATTATACGGGAATACTGTTTCTTGATTTAATGAAAGCATTTGATACAGTCTGTCACCAAATTCTTCTTGCTAAACTACAGCATTATGGTATCCGTGGTCCAAGTCTTCAACTAATAAAATCGTTCCTGGAAAGAAAACAATTTGTTTCAATTAATGGTGTCAATTCAGATCTACAGCATAATAGCTTCGGCATACCTCAAGGTTCAACGCTTGGTCCTTTACTTTTCTTGATTTATATAAACGACTTACCTAATGCTGTCCTGGGTTCTACAACACTTTTTGCCGACGACACCTGCCTTATGTTAAGAAATTCAAACCTCTTGACCCTACAAAATGATTTAAACTCTCAGGCCTCCTGTTTAAATAAATGGTGTAAATCTAACAAATTGACCATCAATCCACAAAAATGTCATATTCTTGCAATTTCTCCAAAATGGAACAAAAATGTAACTGACTTCTTTATTAATCTTGATGGAACCGTTATTAGTGCTGAAAATAGTGTTAAATATCTAGGAATCAATCTTGACTTGAACCTGAACTTTCGCAAGCACATTGAAGTTATTGAAAATAAATTGTCTAGGTCCTTAGCTATACTGTTTAAACTAAAACCAGTATTACCTCAAAATGCGCTTCTAAAATTATATTATGCTATGGTTCATCCTTATTTGATTTACGGACTAGTTGCCTGTGGTTCAACTTTCCCTTCTTACATAGAAAAACTTAACAAATTACAAAATAAAGCGGTTAAACTAATCGGTGGAGGAAATTACCTCGATAGGGCTACTCCATACTATTCAAAACTGAACATTTTAAAACTCCCCGACTTATATAAATTTGAAATTGCTAAATTCGTTCATAGATTTATGCATAATACCCTTCCACAATCCTTCTCTAATTTTTTTACAAAGGTAGGTCAAGTCAACACTCGTACAACAAGATCTTCTTCTAACCCCAACAATTTATATATACCTTGCTATAAAAGTAACAGGATTCAGCGAAGTATCAAATATCAAGGTGTAAAAGTTTGGAACTCAATTCCAGTTAAAATTCAAAATCTACCCAAGTCACGCTTTAAAATTAAATTGAAATCACATTTAATGCAAGCTTATCTAAAAGAAATAAATTGATTTTATCTTGAACATTTGCGGTAAATTGGTCAGCATTCAACCTGGTTACGACCTTCTATCCGTCTGTTCTATATTAAACCGTTAAAAAGCAATCCGGGTGGCTGCTCGACTCGAAGACCGAGAAGGTCCCTTCGCAGCCTCCCAGTTTCCATTCGTGTACCTAATTTGCTTGTCAAATCCTTGACTTTGTTTTTTGTTTGTTTTTTGACGCGAGTGGCGACAAATAAAATTCTGTTATGTTATGTTATGTTATGATAAAAGAAAAGCAAAAAATGTAGCATCGATTACCGATTACTAATCGATATTTCCAACCCTGGTCTTTGGCTTGACCCGACCGAGAATTGAACAAGTTGTAGTTGTTCCCAGGTTGTTTTATAATATTTACAATTTACAGTTATTCGGGTCAAAATCTTGAGCTTAAAGAATTGCTTCAGGCTGGTGCACAAAAAATGCCATCAAAAAAATTAGATGGTTTGGAATTAAAATCCAGTAAAACTACCATGCGGCGCCAGGTCTGGTTTTGATAAAACCAACAATGACACCATAGAACAGGGCATCAAAGCACAAAAATAGACAATGGAAAATCGTTTTCATCGACAGTTGAAAGTTTTGATGAAGCCATGGACTGGTCAATTGGGTAACGGGGTCTTTTTTTACGACAACCCCGATCGCATGATCTAGGTTCGACCCTCACCCTGGTGACGTTGTTGCGTCCTTGGATAAGACGTTTTACGATGATTATCTCTCCTTGGTGGCTACGAATAAGCAGCAAATTTACGTGGGAAGAAGTCAAATGGTCAACAGGAAAGCTTGGAAAATGGTCAACTCCCAAGCGGGTGACGATTCATCCAAAATAAAAGCGCCCCCGTCGCTTCCTCGTGCGTGGAGGATACATATGGATCAAACAACCAATCAATCAACTTGTACCAACAAAGGGTTGATTATTATAATGGTCCGCAACGTGGTTGAGAGGGTAAAGGCGTCGTTTTTACGACGACCACGATCACGTAGTCTTGGGTTCAACTCGAACCCTGATCACGTAGTTGCGTCCTTGAACAAGATGCCTTAAGATGATTATCTCTGCTTGGTGGCTTCAAACTTGCAACAAAGTTCCGTGGGAAGAAGTCAAACGTCAACCGGAAAACTTGGAAAATGATCAACTTCTAAGCGGGTGCGGATTTGTCCAAAGGATAGCAACACCGTCGCTTTCTCGTGAAAGGAGGATAAAGATGCGTCAATCAATTAATCATTGCATACTGACCTGCATTCTGCTCTAATGGTTCAGTCTCGAGACCATTTTCACATATAGGCTCTAGACTCGTACCAAAGACCAAGTTCCACTCTAAAATCTAAATCTAAAACCAAGATCTTAAAACTAAGGTTTGAGGACCTCGGCAAGATATAACAGTAAATGCAAACACAACGTTTCTATTGTTTACTTGATTCAGCTCTTCTATATTCAAGATTTGGCACTTACGCGCTCGGTGTGGACAATAGATAATTGCGTTGTAGTAGTCTATTCCTACGCCATCAATGCAAATTAATAACACGGAGATCGGGTGGCTGTTTGCATCAAAGATCGAGAAGGTATCGTACAGTAGAAGCCTCCCAGTCTCCATTCGCGTTCATAATTTGTACTTCAAATCCTTTTGACTCTTTGGTGTGCATTTTAACGCGAATTGAGGCAAATAAACTTCTATTTTTTCAGTTAGGTTGATGCGTGCCACAGCTCCACGCACCGTCTATCTTTCTCATCAAACTCGCAAAGATCAGCGATGGAGCAAGATTTGTTTAAGTCAAAGAAGAGAGCACGTTTACCGACGTTGTATTGTGTCATCTTCTACTCCGCAGGTAAAACTTGAGGATGGATTAGTGCAGCTCCATAGAGCATTGCATTTTATTGTAATACATCAAGTTATTCAAGCACCAGTGCAACAACATTTATTTTCCTTTTTTTTTTATTGTGAAGCATTGCACTGCATCACCGGTGAAGGTGCGTTTACGCTGGACGCGAGTAATCATAATTTGACGACATCGAAATCTTGCGAAAGGTCTCAAACTTTGTAAGCTGTCGCTTAACTTCGCTTAGACGAAATGCTTGTCGAGCGAGAGGCCTATTTTGAGCAAGTGACGTAAGCGACCACTCGCGAAAATTGCCAACCTTCGCTTAGCGTTGCTTCGCGTCCAATGTAAACGCACATTAAGTATATTACAATCAACAACAGACACAAAAATAATAGCAATGCATAAAAAATTGAAATATTAACACTGAGTAGAATAAAAGAACGCAAAATAATGAAATTAAATAGGTCTTCGAGACAGCTGTAGATAAGCAAGCCCTTGAGCACTGATCAAAAACATAATGTGGCAGAATGCTTATGTAGTAGCTGATGGTGCAGAGTCACTGGCGAAAGTTGCGTGCGACAAGGTACAATTTTTTTGTCAAATATTGATGTATCATAACGTATGTTTGCTCAAACTTAACTTGCCGCCACCGCAGTCCTCCCGGAATAGAGAGCAGAAAAAGAGCGGGAAATTACAGTGACAGTAGATAAAATATCCGTAGCTAGTTTTTCAATCTCATAAAATTTTTGTTTGTATGCCATATCATGGATCTGATAGTCTCACACTTGTCGCAAGCAGATAACCTCACTAGCACAAGCACAACTAGAATATAACTTTTTTGACTTTATGCTTTTGCTTATTTTTAGCACTTATGAGAATAAAGTCACACACTAAATGCTACAGTTTCACCAAAAAAGCATTGTAAACTACTTTGGTTCTCCTTTTCAGACTGCTGGCTGCTTCACTAATTTGGCCTCATTGCAAACTCTTTTTTAAGATTTCAATCATATTCCTATGAGTAAACTTATTGCCTCTGTAATAATTTTTATCAAAAAACAAGTTATTTAAAAAAAAAACTACTTAATTAAAAAAAAATATCTAATTAAAAAAAATAATAATAAACTACTTATAAAAAATTACTTAATTTAAAAAAAAAAACACTTAATTTTTTTTAACGATAGATTACCACGGTATTATAACATTAAAAACATCTGATGATCCCACAAAACGGGTGAAACAAACTGTTGGGTTTTATAGGTTTTAATTTGTAATGTTTTTAATGTTTTAATACTGAGTAATCTACTTTGATATTTGCTCTATCTTACAGTAGTTTTTCTGATGTAAGTGTTTCGGCCAAACAAAAATAAACTTAAATTTTCATAATGAAATAAAATTTTATACACTTTTTTGTAAAATGGTGTAATTTTTGATAAATTGCAAGTATTTTTCTTTCGAAAAAAATATCTTTGTTTAAACCTGCAACATTCCGAAGTGAATTCATGAATTGTGTAATGAAACTTTAGGGCCCCTTGTGACATTTTAATCTGGAGTCGCTCTGGTTTTTGCTCGTGCATTGAATACAAAACACAACACGAAGTTATTGCATCTGAACAGCATTTTAAACGAGCTTTAAAAATTTTTGATAATGAAATGGACTTCATTTGAATAAAGCGTAGCTGTTGCACTTAGATTTCTTTTAAAATGTATCACCATAAGGTTAATGTTTGAACTTAGTGAAGAGTAGTCAGAAATACGTACAATTCGTGCACCTTCATCACTTAGATACAAACATTGCCTATACTTCGACTGGAAATTCGTATTTTTCAGTTTGTTCTTCGGCGTTCAGTAGTTCTTCATAGGTAGGTGGTTCGTCGTTGGCATCTGGGTAATCTTCAAGGGGTTGCGTATGTTGGTTTCTTCTGCCACTTTGCGGCAAAGACAAAGTTCTTTCAGCGTGTGGTGGTCTGTTGGTATTATTACCTTGAGAAAGCAGTCGTTTGTTCGTTTTATACCACGTGCATGTGAAACGGACCATCACAATAATAAACATTATACCACACCAAACAATAATGGCAATCAAGCTCCAGTCCAGTGTAGCCATAATTGCAGATACTGAACGCAATGTCGTTATCTAAAAGAATATTTCATTAAGTTTTGCTATTTAGATAAAACAGAAAAGTTAAACGTTGTGCTTGTGGTTAGTTTGAGTGATGCCATTTTGTTGGGATTGGGGCCGCGTTTTTCGGCTCGTGTTCGGATTTGGAACTGAACTAGTCGGCCCGTTTACAATTCTTGATGACTATGTTCACTAAGAGATTGATGGATGGGTAGGATTGAAAAATTTTAATATTTTCCTAATAATTTGCTATTTCAATCTGAATACTTTGTTTACTGTAAATGTTTTTTGCTCAAAAGTATAAACAAAGCAGTGTTAAGAATACTGCACATTCAAAACTTTTGACTGCCATGCAAGTGCCACAATCACTCGACAAAAGTGATTTGCAATCGTTATTGCTAACAATTAAAGCGTGTTTAAAAGTCTCAAATACCCTTCAAAAATTTTTGAATTATAATTTATCCAGATTTTGAGCTCCTGTATGATTAAAGATAGGAGCCGGAAATTGAAAGAAATGGAAAAAAAGAAACGGCACGGGAATCGAATCCGATCACTTAATACACAAAGTCGATCTACAGGCTAATTTGCATTTGACAACATTATTATTTTATAGCTGCACTAAAAAGTCACTGCCTCATACTGCGTAACAATGTAATTGTTTTTGATTTGGTAGTGGCAGATCAGCCGTGTTTCATTTCAACTTGACTCTGTTTCTTTGTTAGTAGAAGAAGCAAGCGAAGCAATGTAAAAACGTACAAACAAATTCAGTTTTGCTCAAATACTCCGTTATAAAATGCTTCTTTTTGATGAGAATACAGTTGATCGAACCACATCAAATCTTTCTTTATACTCGATGTATTACGCCGAAGCGTGTAACAAGTTTGCGGGGCACGTCTCCGCGTCAATGCTCTTACGGGCAACGCAGCTTTTTTCAGAGAAATGTTACAGCGGTGGCGAGCCGTTGGCTACACTGTGTCCAACTTGACCGACTAGAGATTTGAACCTCGTACCTCCCGCTCCACAGCTGAATGCGTTTCCGCTCGACTAGCTGGCCGGATTTCGATCGAACCATTATTTTGAAAAAATAAAAATGTATTTCGAAAGAAGATATCAGAAACTGCCCTCTTTTTTGAGGGTAGAGAATTTCTACCTTGAAGGCCAGGTCTACGTCGTGCGTAATTTCGTAAGCGTACGAGAGTATCCATGGTTTGTTTTAACCAACTGCCAGCATGTACGTTGGTAAGGTGATACGCTGGGCTGAGTGTAGAACGGCTTAAAATAAACTAAGGATACGCTCGTTCACTCACGAATTTACTCGCAGTGTAGACCAGGTCTAATTCCAATCAGTCGTTTTTGCTTCAATTGACAAAAATAGTTTCCTTTCCATTCAAATAAAAAAAAAAAACTTACAAGCAAATCCGCATCTACCTGGAATTGCGTGAAGTCTTCCGGTTACAGATAAAGTGGCCGGATCGAGTTTGAAAGGTCGGCCTTGACAAGATGATTTTCGTTCTTGCCACTCTGATCTGCTTCAATTATATTATAGCAAAACTTTGTCAGTCTGTTCTCTGCTGATTGGAACTGATTATGCTTAATAGTTTGAGTGCTTCATCATTTCTGAAATTCAACAACGGTAAAAGTTGTTTGATTTATTTGATTTATGATAAAGTTTGGGCAAAATAAACTTAATTGTTTGCTTACTGCCAGGACCTGCAAATATGACTGTATGGCTAACTAACTTATTGCATTGAAGTGGACAAGCACATTATATTTACTTTGTAAGCAAATTTCAACTTATGTAATGTAAGAAGAAATGCAATGATGTAACAAAACTCGAATAAAAAAGCGATTGGTTTAGAAGTTTCGATGGAATCTCTCATTTCAAGTGCAAGTTGCAAACAGCTTGCGAAAACTTATCATTCTGAAAAATGACAATTCTGCAAAATACAGCTTTTTTTAATTTTATTTATCCAGCCAGTACTTCCCATGTTTATAGTACTGGGTGATTTTTGCGTTCTGTGATCAGAGACATTAAAAAAATATTTGTTGAATTTTACTGCCTACTTTTCATCTGCCATTGCGACGGCAATAGCTTACAGTTCGTAGAGGGTCGGATCAGCGATCGAAAGGTTGCTGAATCCCAGTTCGATTCCCGAACTGGCAATGCGTTGTTGTGCCCATGGAAAAGACACTTCGCACATACTTCCGATTGAGACTAAGCAATCTACCAGTTGTAATGGCCCAGATGACAGAAGCTTTACAAACAGAACTAAAAAAGGGGGCTCTGTGTTGGCATGGCAACGACGCAGAATGCTTGGCTCATAAGCATAAATAAAAAAAAATTACTAAAAATGGAATATAATTCTTTCAACTGTAATGAATAATCTTTCACAACGACGAATAGAACAAGAAATCAAAAATTTAATAGCAATATGGCTGCAACGAAATAATTCAGAAAAATCAATTTCACCAAAATCAGCAGAAAATGGCAAAAAACGGCAGCCTGACTTTGGCAAAACAAGTCAAGCAAGAAAACTCAACCAGAAACGAACTTTTATAATCATAGCACAGTGATAAGCAACAAGTTAAATCTTTCATTATACTCGCTGTATTACGCCGAAGCGTGTAACGAGTTGGCGGCTAGCAAGGCCCATTTCCGTGTTATTGCGCCTGCCGGTCATAGCTCCTTTCGAAGAAATGTAATAACTGTGCGGGACGTTGGTAACACTGCGCCTGCTGCTTTGACTGGCCCGAGATTTGAACCTTAAACCTTCCGTTCCAGAGATGAACGCGTTGCCGCTCGACCGATTGTGGTAAGCGGCCTCATGTCGAGAAAGTTGTTCTAGCATCACGAACACTATCAAGTATCAAATACCCTTTTAGGATCATTCAATTGACCTCTTGAAAACTTGGAATAGTTTTTCCCTTTGCAGAAAAAAAGGTAAAAACATATGTTCTTGAATATATTTCCACTACGTGGATTCCAATCTCGAAATTAAAATCTCAGCAATTAAAATAATATTTATCAACAGATATCTGAAAAATGGAAGAATCATAAGCTAACAAAAGCCCTCATTCTTTAAGAAATCATATGCACATATTAAGCCGGGGTGGCCGACTGGGCATCGCTAAAAGAATTTTTAAGCTTTACATGATATTAATTAAGTTTCAAAACGATCAATTTCTCTAATGAATTAGCAATGTTTAAGAAATGGAGTAAGAAATCTGCAAAATCTCAACACGACAGATCCTGGTGTGATGCAATAAAAGATACAAACTAATCATCAACAAAAACAAGAAATTTGATCAGAAGCATTGATCCCTGCAGTCATAGTCGTAGCATGCTGAATTATTTGAATACGATAGGCATTTTAACACTTTTTGAATCAATCAATTTCAACTTTACATAATGCTCTCTGCTGCCACTTGATGTGAAATGATTGAATCCTTTTTCTCCCGCGAAATAGAGCGGCGGAACTCATTTTGAGCTAACCTACGGTCCACGTTTCTGCATTTGCAACTTAAAAGGTAACAAAAAGACTTCCTCAAATCCGCAGAAAATCCGATGTATATGAGCGGATTTAATGCGCTGTTAAGATAGCCCAGCCACAGAACAATTCGGACCTGAAAATTAAACAAAAATTGCCTTGAGCAAAGCAACAAAAACTACGCACATAGTCAGATGATCCGACACCATCTATTTTTGCACCTCCTACAACTTATCTATTTGTTGTAGTAGTAAGTTAGAGCATATTTACATTTATCCTCCTGTTATTGGACAGGATCGGATGACCCGCACACTTTCCATTGCGATAACTACAATGTACTCGGAGGAATCCGCACCTGGTTAGGCGTTTTCGATAACCCAATGTTCCTGTAAATTTCTTCGAATTCTTGTCCACTGAATTTGTTGCTTGTTCGAAGCCACCAAGCAGAATAATTATCGTCAGGCGTCTTATCCAAGGACGCAACAACGTGACCAGGGTGAGGTTTGAACTTAGATCGAGCGATCAGGGTCGTCGTAAACACGATGCCTTTACCCTCTGGGTCAAACTGCTTAGATTCATTGTACAGTATAAAATTAATAATACTGTAAGTGCTGATTTCAATGCTGTAGTAAGTTAGTGTAAAGTGTAAAACCCAGCAAGTATGAAGCACGACGTTCGCAATCTTCATACTTTGCACAAAAATTCAATTACAGGGAGTTTGACGTCACCATCAAAAGATGGCGCAATAGAAAATCTAGAGCAAAATACTACAAATTGCAGTTAATTTTTAAGATAGGAAACCCCCTACGGCCTGTTTCACCCTCACGGGATCCTCAGTGGGAATCTTATTCTAATAGAATTCTATTTGATTTAAATATGAATAGAATTCTGTTTGTATATCCCGAGGATCCCGTGCGGTTGACACAGGCTGTACGGGTTTTATATCTCATACTGCAATTTGTATTGAAATTTACATTCAGGGTAAAAGTTTTGATAATGCTGGTCTCTTGCTTCACCAGCAAGTAGGCTTACTTATACTTCTGCAGCTGTGTGTTCAACTTCAGATGCAAAGATGCACACTAGCGAGGAACAAAACGTAAAGGTAAATGGGTTTAAAGATCAAGAAAGACCTCAATCAAATATTTTTGCAAAGTATAACGTTACATTAATGAAAATTGAACTTGAACATACATAAAGGTAAAAAAAACAATCAATAGTTGAGTGGATAAAGTATTTCTATCAAAACGGTTGACTTTGGTTTGATTCCCGGCAAGGTCATTTTTGTATTTTTAGTCATATTCGGGTCGTATAAACAATGCAAAAAGTAATGAATGAATTTAAGCATCGACACTATAAGACTTACCAAAACAAGGGGAATACAATCTTGCGCTTCTGGGTGTTCACATACAAACGGCCTAAGAATGGTGACGATGAAGAACGGTAACCAACAAAACGTGAACACTCCGACAATAATCCCCAACGTTCGGGTGGCTTTTACGTTGCGCATGCGATCGCGCGATGTTGCCCCCGACACTCTTCGTCGAAATTGACTGAACATTTTCATTCTAAAGCAACACAATATTGATACATCGATTTACATATTTTGATTTATTAGGATCATTGAAAATACGCTTTTTTCAGCAGCTCAGCATCTGATTTGTATTGGCGCTGTGATGAAGTTATGAATGCTGGAAGATGGTGTACCCTACGTTGGTGGAAAAGTGCTGATATTCCTAGCAGCCCGACAAGGTCTTTTTTTTAAGGGGTTTTAGGAAAGGCTTTTCCCATCCCCATTAAAAAGGCCATCCTAAAACCATTACCCACCCTAAAAACCATTGTTACTCATTTTTTTAGCCTTTGCGGAATTCTATCTCAAATATAGGATTTAAAAGCACTGATGTTAGCTCGAAAACAAGATTTTCAATACCGTTTTTGTTTTTACCTGATTTGCCTCCAGTTTGATTTAGAAAAACGAAAGGTTGAAAAACTTATCTGCCCTAACGCTGCCTGAACTAATCTACATTGTAATATTTCTAAAATTTTGCTTATCATAATTCCAAATTTTACAAAAAACAACTCCTGACTAATGACACCAAAAGTCATACATCAATTGTCTGTGTTTTATAAGGCTATATGGCTTGCTATATGATTTAAGTAAAAACCGATGCCTTTTACATCTAAATGGGAATTCTTGTGAGTTGTGACCTTTCATATGGCGGTGTATCGATTTTGTAAATGACCTTGCGTGGATTGTTTACGAATAAGGGCACAATGTAAATGGACAAAAAGATTGCATATATTACCTGGACGGTAATATACATCGAAGAAACACATTTTTGATAATACCGAACAGCACAATCTTTCGTAATGTAATTATTATTTATTGTATCTTTATCTATAAATATCTACGCTTGTATTATCATTTTTAAAATACAGCTAACTGTATAAAGCAGTTTAGTATATTTTCAATAAGCAAGATTGTTTCTGGAAGTTATTTACCAAACACTACATAATCAAAATATTGCTTTAATCAGAGTTTGCGTTGTCTTCGTAGTTGTTTATCTGACGTTTGTCATAAGCATTGCAATTGTCACTCTTTTGAATGGAGAACGCAGAAAAAGTTAGGCCAATTACGTAATAGAAAAAAGCCGAGCCGCGATTGTTTGAAATAAAAGACTAATGACAATGAAAAATCTTTTGTGCCAGAATCTCATTGGCTGAAATAATTAACGAATGAGAAACAACATTGATCCTGCATTTCAGCCAATCACGGTTTCGTTTTCTTTTTTACACGATAAGCTTTTTTCTATGCTCTCTATTCTGACGATTCTTCTTGACAAGTGACGGACGAAAGGCTTCCAAGAAACGAACATTTTGATTAAAGTAATACTAAAGTTCTCTATCATCAACCAACTTTATAACCAAAATACATACTTTTTATTGCTATCACTTCCCAACTGACTGTTTTTTGATGACGAACTTGCTCTTCTGGTGCCTGCACTATAGCGCGGCTTAGCGTACGACTGAGCTGCTCCGTGAGATAAACTGCGAGCCAAAGACGAACTGCGTGTGTAGTGCGATGTTCTGTGAGTGCAGACCGAACCGGAAAAAATGGAGTATCGCTTGTCACTGAGGTAATCTCTGTTCGAAGTTGTACTTGTTTCGGAGGACAAAGTGTCTTTAGTGTATGAGATTGGTAAATGGTTTTCCGAAGAGTTTTCCGATGTTTGATCCTTGTTTTCTTGTTTAGGAGGCAATTCCAAAACGTTATTTTCTGATATGGTCATGCATGTTTTAAGTTCACCATTGGAAACACCGTTTACTAACCTTGAATGTTTACTTCCAGAAGTAAAATCGTTTCTTGCTTTTAACTTACGAGAGATGTTGTTCGCTGATAATGTTCGATTGTAGGACTTTTGCCTTGAATCAGAAGCAATTTCAAATTCGCTAGATGGCGTAAATAATGCAGGACTGCTCATTTTTCGTTTTCTGTGGGCAGGATGTGAGTTAGATATGACTGATTGGAGATTTTTTATATTGCCATTTGCACTTTGTGATGGGGTTAGATTTACTGCTAAACATTCGTCTTCTTTTGAATTAGAATCATCACAACACGATAACTGCGAACCTAAGTCTGTAGTTTCACCAATGAAAAAGTTCGAAAGTTTTGCGTTTGAATCCGCATTCAATGAATGCAGTGGAGTTGATTCCTCATTGCTTTCACCATTTTCTTTTACAGTTCGAAAACAGCCTATAGCAACACACTCCGCAGTTTCAGACAAACAACAGTCAGATTCGGAGTTAGAAAATTTCCTGGAATTTTTTGAATTTGTTAAATTGTTGTTAATGTTTATTTCTCTTGTAGGTATGGTTGACGGTGAATACTTGCATTCATTTAAACATCCAAATTCAGGGTTGTGGCAAGGCGACTCACTAACATCCTAAAAAAAACAGCCATAGTTCAATAAATTTAAAAGGGCATTCAGGTCGAAAATGCTTGATTTTTTCTCGAAAATTTTTGACATATTTTTCCCCTGAGAAATTTTGCCAAGGTTGCCAATTAGAACCAAAATTTCAAAAATTGACTGGATGTTCTTGATTCTCCATAAGTATTTTTCGGCATAATCATTGTAAATCAAAGTACAGGTATAAAACTATAAAATTAGCTGCTTCTTAATAAATGCAAGCCAGCTGTCCCAAACCTAACCTTCTGTCACAATGCCGATAAAATTGCAACACTAAGGTAAGTGGAAGACGGCTAATTTTTAGCTGCAATATCTTGAAAACGGGAAGGCGTAGAAACTCCAAATTTGGTGAGAATGCATTTTAGGCATATCCGAACATTTTTGTCAAGAGTGAAAAACTTGATGTGAATGCCCTTTTAATATTGCGAATTTTCTTTGTCTATAGCCGGTTGGTCGGGCAGTAACGCGTTCGTCTCCGTAGCCAAAGGTTCGACGTCAAATCTTCGGCCGTTCAATTCGGACTCAGTTTTGCCAACGACTTGCCACCGGTGCTGCATTTATTCAAAAAAAGCTATGTCGCCCCGGCGCAATGACAAATAATACAGGAACAGTAACTAAAAAACTATTGTATCCAGACAATTGCCAGAGCATGTGCTAATATGCACTGCACAAGAGTACAGTGCACCTCATCCACACAATAGCATATGACACGAAAAGTTTCACCGATCGCGCACATTACATTGTAACTACATCTTTATCACCAAGTTGCCTTAGCCAGGAGAAAGCAAAGAACCCTTAAATCGATCAGTAGGCGAGTGGATAGAGTATCTGCTACTGAAACGGAAGACCTGGGTTCGATTCCCGGCTGCGTCAAACCAAAAACTATAAAATTTGGTATTTACAGCATCCCTGCTTGACGTTCAGCAATAAAAGGAACAGTGCGAAGCCTCCACCGAGTAATGTAGACAAATGGCAGCTTGACTCGAGACCACAAGATCCCTTCGCTGTCTCCTGGTCAAGGTAGCTTCCTGAATAAAAGGTAATTGCATTTTGCAATTGCAATTACGCTTTGATCTACGAGTCAAAAATGCGCAGAATACGTCATTTCATTGAAAGCATCTTGCGATTTTTCTTTTTTTGCTTTTACATAGTAAAAGACATCACATGAAGTTGAAAAGGGCTCATTTTTTTTTAACATTCTTAAAATATCACGCGTTTTACGCGCGCGTAAAACGCGTGATCGCTAAAACGGGCTTTAAATACGTAATCTAAACCATCAGATGTAACAGCCAAATGTCGATCAAAAGGAGACAGGTTTTGAATATGCTTCAAGTTTAAACGTCTGATTTTTTTTAATCAAACTTCAGTTTAGTCTGAACTATAGGTTTAAGAAGTTATTTCGTTGGTCTCTTGGAGACCACAAAACAGCTTTTTGGCGTTTGCTCGAAGAAAGGCTTCCGCCAAGCAGCTTTTTACACTTGTACACCAAGAGCTTAGTATTTAGCACAACATTCATTGAAAACCTTTTTTTAAATGTGTTTTTAGGGTCTTTTTCCTAAATTAGCTGGGAATATGGCACAAAAAAATTATGCTTTTTATTTTCAAAAATTACTAACGGCTTATTGTTTGGAGCAGCTAGGGGGCCACAAGTGTTGAGAGTCATCGCAAAAAGAGGACACACAGATCATGCAAGTTTGAGAACGACATTGGTCTAAAAATGACGTCATGTTATTTCTACCTGAGAATAAGATCCTGAGGATTGTTTCCGATCTTGAGATTCAAATTTCGACGCTTCGACATAAATCTTCCAGTACATGCACAACATTACAGTAAGAGGAAGATAGAATGCGCCAACTGTGGAATAAATTGTGAACCACACCTCTTGACTGATTAAACAGGTTTTGCCTGAAAATAAAGAAATACGAAATCACCTAACCTACTTACAATTGGTACGTCGGAATTGGACTCAGAGTCTTCACGGGGGGAAAAAGCAGTAAAATTATTGCGCTTTATCGGTGGAATAAGTTGTCTTCTGGGCCCAATTGCTTTGCACTGGACATAAAAGAAATCACTGAGGACGTTAACGAATAATTTTTTCTATGGAACGACAAGATATGAATGGATTGGTAATACAGTAAAAGATTGGACTCTTCACGTTGAGTATTTCAACCTCGCTGTCGTTGTTGATTTTGCAACTGTAGGCTCATACGTCATTACTAATTAGTAATCATATTTAAGTTGCACTGAGATTCAAGGCTGGATACAGTAGCTGTAAATAACGATTACGGATATATTGAGCCGGCCTGAAGTTTGCTGAGTCCCACCTGAACAATGCGTCTGACTACATCCCTGTTAAGATGATAATGACTGTGTTGACTCTTTTTTTTTTTTTAATAAAATTTTTCGATTGAATTAGCATATTTTAGCTGCTTTCTGCCCAATCATCAAGCGAACTCTGCGAACTGCGAGGGTTACTAACTACGAAGATGCAGAACTACGAACTACCTACGAAGATGCAGAATTGTTAGTCGGACCGGGCTTTTCGGCTTCTGGCTTAAGGTTGAAGAAATTTTGGATTTAATTCGAGCCTGAGACTTCTCTTGTATTTTATGCAAATCTAATCAAATTAAAAAATAGAAATTTTGTACCTTTTCAAGAAACGTCTAAAAGCATACTATTTTAATTTAGCCTTTGACGACATTAGCACTGTTTGATGCCAGTATTTTGCTGCTTATTGCTCTAGAATTAGTACCTCTGTTGTGTATTAAGTTTGTTTCTGTAAAGCTATTAAAAAGTTACTACGGCCCCTTAGTCAGATGCATTGACACTTGTTGGTGTTATTTCAAGGGGGATATAAATTGCAGTTATTAATATTATTATGATTAAAATCAAATCTTTCATTGTAGTCGTTGTACTACTCCAAAGCGTGTAACGAATTTGCGGGGCCCATCTCCACGCCATTGCGTCCGGCAACACAGCTCTTTTCGAAGAAATATAGCAGCGGTGACGAGCTGGTGGCAATACTGTGTCCGATTTGACCAGCCCGAGATTTGAACCTCAGACCTCCCGCTCTAGAGACGAGCGCGTTACCGCTCGATCAACTGGGTCCAAAATAACTTTGCAACTCTGAATGAGAATTTCATTTAAGCAGCAATATTCGATTTGTTAGGAAGCAATTTGTTATTGCATCACTGTTTATCAATTAGTGGTTATATTTAGTCACAGCAAAACTAAAGAAATTCAAAGAAAAGCAGCAATTAATCGTATACGTTTTTTAGAAGCAACTGAACTTTCGGGCTTTTTTGCGCCCATCGTAAGCTAAGTTTCAAATCATTTTTCGGGCTTGGGCCGGGTTCTGGCGTGAACTAGTCAGCTGTTTACAACTCTGGTAAGATGGGAAAATCGTTTAAAGTTTAAGCCTACTTATTGTGTGGTGTAATACCTGCGATGACAAGCTTGATATAACAATATTTTTCAACAAGTGACATGGATTGCTTGACAACCAGGTTAGCTGCGTGCCTTTTTAGGTTTGAATGGAAACTAGCTGATCAAAGTGTTATACTATCAACTATAGCAAAACTCCCGCTCAAATAAAATTGATGTTTGCCAAGTCATCGAAATGGATCTTTCGCCTTTACAGGCTTATACCCTAGGTGGCCTTGCTTATACACATTACTTGTGCTATTTCTAAATCATGTTTTATGACAATAGGCAAAATTTCTTGATTGATATTTGTTGAAAATATCAAATCTAGACATTTTTATTTTATTAGTTGTTTAAATACGAGTTTATTGGTTTGTGAATTTACTTTCTACATTATTTTGGTCCAAGGTACAATAATACTTTGCTAAATTTGGAGTCAACGTGCTATTTAGCCACTCCTAAAAATCTATAAATAGAACTTGAATACGCCTACGTAATGAACCTGAACGTGTTCAGAACAATACGAAGTCGCAACGATCAACAAGAAGGAAGAATATTTCTTTTATTCGAATTCCAAGCCCAGCCTTGACACTTGTATGTTCCTGCAGGGCAATCAGTGCGAACCACACTAACATTAAGCACGCTTTCTTATGCGTTCTGTTTGTAGGTCTGTGGTCATGCTGAGCAATCACAACGGGTAGACTGCTTGGTTTCAAAGGGAAATAAGCAAAAAGCGACTTTTTCTCTTTCCAAAACCACAACGACGCATTGCCAGTTTGGGAATCGAACCAGGAGCCAGCAACCACTAACCTAAAAAATCGATCTTCCCCAACTGAACTGATCGCCGCCGCAATTAGTGTGTCCGCTCAAGTTTCTGCGACCCCAAAAACCAGGTTTTTGGGGTAATTTTCAAAACCCGAAACCCGGGTATTTTTTGGTCCAAAACTAGGGTTACATTTCGTTGTAATAGTGCGCAAGTTTTATGTATTAAGTTACGTTTAAACCGGACGCGAAGCAACCAAAAGTTTGACGTCATCAACAACTTGCGAAAGGTTTCAACCGGTCGCAAACTTCGCAAGCGTTTGCTTAACTTCACTGAGACACAAATGTTGATGAATGGTTGGCCTATTTTGAGCGAGTGATGTAAGCGACCACTTGCGAAAGTTGCCAACCTTCGCTTCGCGTCCAGTGTAAACGCACTTTTATTCAATAAAAATTCTTTCAATGTTGAAGAATTCTGCTGAAAAACATTACAGAGAAAAAATTGGAAACTTTTTAAAAATCGATTAAAACACGGGAAAAGAAATCCCAAAAAACAGTTGGGTGCCATAATTAATGACGTGCCTAGGAGTAGGAGAATGCGGGCAGTAATCAAACGTAAAGGAGCACGTTTAAGTTACTAAAAGCGTCAATTTTTCAAAGCAGATATAACCCGGGAAAACCATGGTTTTCAGAATGCAAAACCTGTGTTAAACCCCAAACTCGAGTTTAAAAAAAGCAAACCGAATCGGGCACCCTAGAGGCAATATGGTCACATCGCCGAAAACTGATGATAATTGCCACAAGTTTAAGCCAAACAAATATTATCAACTAACGGTGCAAAAATTTTTTACTTGCTCGTAAAATTAAACAATGGATTCGAATTTTATCACGACAGTGTACTTATTGGCGACCGCATAAGCCCCAAACAAAAGACGTTTTCCAAACAAGACTCAATTCAAACAACTGCAAAATACGAGTCAAATACTCGACAAGGAAGATGGATTTATGCAAACAATTTTGAATGATTATAGAGACCTAAAATCTACCTGCCAAGTTCGATTGAGTGTTTGCTTATTCGATAAAGTCTAATATGGTACATTAAAAGCAACAAAGTAATCATGTAATTGGCAAAGTTTCGGACAAACTGATAATAAAACGTTACTCTGACACAAACGAACGTTGTACCGTATCGCGGCAGAAGAAAAATTAGCATAACAGAAATGCAAAAATCTTTAGCAAAACACTGTTATGATGCAGTTATACACGATGGTTAGCAAAACATAGCGTTATTGCGATGCTTTCTTGCAAACAATTTCTTGAAAAGAGTGAAGCATCCAGCCAATTCCGGTAGTTTACAAAAGCCAAAATCAACATACAATTTTGAAACGTTTTGTTCTCATTTTGGGGCTGCGGTTGCAAAGATATTCAACAAATACAAAAAGGTATCCCCTGTAAAAACTTTTTGGAAACCGTGAATCTGTTCTCTTAGCCTGAACTAACACGGAAAAAAGAGACTAAATAATATTTACCCTTCCAGTAACATCATGTGACCTATCCGATTTTGGTTATACCCTCCCTTTTTCTGGAAATTCAAGTTGGGAAGACAAACTCAGGGTTTCCAAAAACCTTTTTAAGAAGATATCTTTTTGTATTTGCTGAATATTTTTGTAACCACAGCCCCAAAATTCGAACAAAAAATTTCGAAATTATATTTCAATTTTAACTATTATCAGAGGCGCCAAGAGCCGAACGTGGGCCCGGGGCCAGCCCAGATATTATGGATTTCCGGTTTTGTGAACTCCAAAACAGACGGGGAAAATGCCAGAGTTTCGTCCGAATTTTGATGTGATCTCCAAACAAAAAAGGTCTTCAAGGAAAAATGCCACCATTATTTCAGGATTTTGAGGTGATCTCCAGAAAAAAGAAAAAAAAAGATCAGTCTCCCACATGCTGATTTCTCAGTGTCATTTCGATGGGCCCTCGGCTGGGCCCCCTGAAGCCAACGGGCCCCATGATGGGCCGCCTCATGGGCCCCCTTAAGTCCATGGGCCCTGGGGTCATTGTCCCCCCAGCCCCTCCTCCTCTCGTAGGCCCTGGCTATTGTAAACTACCGAAATTGTCTGGATGCTTCACCGCTTTTAAAGGTGTCTCATATGACGATCATCTAATTCCACGCGCGCTGCTGCAGAAGAAAGAAATAAAAATTTCTACCATTGACGTCACAAACTTTTTACCAAGAATAACTAAAAATGTTGAAAAAAGTCACTAGATTTTAAATAACAAAAGATTGTCAAAAAGTCAAGATTGAAACAAGATTGAAAAAAGTCGCTAGATTTCGAAAACACAAAAGTCACTAGATTTCAAAAAAGTCACTAGATTTCGAAAATCTTCCAAACCATACACAATGAAGTACCTTTCTAATGCTTTCTACAGTATAAAGCAACGGTGAAAAACATTCAGTACGTTGTGTAATCTTGAAGTATAAAAATGATTTTTGACATAATTATGCGGAACTGTGTTGTATATAAAGTGATAACTATTTGAATGCCATTGCCATTGACGACAGACAGACAGACAATTTGTTGTTAACTGCAGCAAAAAATGCAATTAACAAAAAGAAAATCAATTTTTCCTTAACAGTAACAAAGACAAAGAAATTTGATTACATAAAATAAGTCAACATAGGAGCTGTGAAGTGACTTCAGGGGGCTTTCGAGTCAAACAGCTCCATAAAATACACCAGAAATTTTACATTTAATTGAAAAAATTAAATAAGTACAATATATAAAGTTCGAACACTACGACTAAATGAACTTTTAAAATGATGAAGTCTTCATGCTGATCATGCTAATTAAAGTGTAGGACATTGTGGTGGGGTTAGCAATCGGTAACGTTTCTGGAACGGGAGGCCAGAAGTTCAAATCTTGGGCTGGTCAAATCAGATACAGTGTTGTCAACGGCTCGCCACCGCTGCGACATTTCTTTGAAAGGAGTTGTGTTGCTAGGGCGCAATGACGCGGATATGGGATCCGAAAACTCGTAACACGCTTCGGCGTAATACAGCGAGTATAATGAAAGATTTGATTCATTTGATTTTGATGAAAAGACTACAGTACGTCTTCGTAGGAAGATTAGGTCACGTTTTGAACCGCTTTTTCCATATTGCTTTTCGGGGGCATTTCAATGATTCCTTTGATGCAGTTTCTTGATTTTGGTTTTATTTTCAAAGGTGGTTTCGAAATTTACTATTTTGGCTGAATGGCAAACTGGCACTTTTTTAATCGTAGGTTCCATTGAGGTAGTAAAAAGTTTTCTCTTCAGCTTGAAAGTATTTTCAAAAAAATTTTTGTGTCTCAATTTTTCAAATAAGATTGACACCCGGTCTAATTAATTTTTTATCATTAAGTCGCAATCCCACCTACCTCGAGTTTTTTCACCATAAACGTCACAATTTAAATCGCCATATCGGCCCCATTCATCAGAAATATTCACAGCTATTCTGCAATGAATAATATCCTGTTAAAGTCAACAAACAAGCTTGAAACTGCCAGATATGCATAAACATTGAAGATTAATTTCACAATTTAAAAGCTTTCTAGCAGCTTGTAAAGGCTTTGGCTTTGTAGCACGCGTTTCTTGACAAGCTATTAAGTCAGCAAACCAAGTAGAATTTGAGATTGTTTTACTTATGCAGAGAGGTTATTAATTTGCTGTAACTTTAACATCGGTAATTTGATTCGCTTTTATGGCCAATTAAGTAACTCATCTTTTAATGCGTGTGACACCTCATAAATTACTTATGCAGGCTTTTGATTTATATTGGCCATACATCAAATTATTCGTTATGAAATGTTCAAAAGCATAATTTTGTTGTGAGAAACAAAAATTTTTTAGCTCCAAAAATTTTTAGAAAAGCTTTAACATGAGCAATGCATAGTTTGTACGCATACTATAATATTTACTAGATTAATAAGGGAATTTGTCTAAATCAATCATGTTTTGAAGTTGCTCCAAGAAGAAGGAGCAGGATTAATTGCTGTGATTTCACTCAACAATATTTCGTTCATATCTTTCTACTGTATTTAATGCAAGTATAACTTCTAAGAGTATAAAAAACATTTTAATGTCGCTCACAAACTTAGTCGGTTGCGTGGACGAGAGAATAAAGGCGTAGTATTCATGACAACCCTGATCGTATGATCTGTGTTTAACCCGCACCCTAGTCACGTTGTTGCATCATTGGATAAGACGCTTTACGATGTTTATCTCTGCTTGGTGGCTTCAAACAAACAGTAATTTCAGTGGATATAAATTCGAAATCCACATGAACATTGGATCACTGGAAACTCCTAAGCAGGTGCGGATTCCTCCAAACATGAAGTTATTATCGCAATCAAAAAGTGCGTGAATCGTCCAACAGTTAGCGTCTAACGCAGTGCGATGAGGAAAGGACAAAAATTTAGCGATAACAGCAAAAATATTGTGCGTATAATCGGCAGTATCATTAGTTTATTTTCAAGATAAACTCAGAATGCTCACAGTCTTTCCAGCGTTAAGCTACCAGTTGGCTAAAATAAACTAAGGATACACTCGTGCGCTCATGCTTTTATACACAGTGTAGACCGGGCTTGAATGAGTATTTGACTGCAACTCAATTTGAAGTAGATTCGCCACGAAGTCTCTGCGGAGCAGCAAAGTAATGCTCCATGACCAAATAATTTTGAACAAACAATACAATATGGAGACACAACCATAAATATCCTTGTGCTGGATTCGCCATATCTCTGCGAATCTATGGAAACTCCGTGGTAAATTTACTTATCTGATGCGAATTGCGTCGCAGTGAAGTGGCAAATCAAATTCATATTCTTGCGAATGCGGCATAAGAAAATTAAAAAAAGTCACACTTTAAAAGATTTTGAATTGAATGTTTAAAAACGCTTTTTACAGCAATATATTTAAAATTTTTAAGTTGTATTTCTTGTTTAGCTTATAATAGGCAGATTTCTTACCTAAATTTCCCTTGTAATTATGCAAAGTAAAATAACGATTGTGAAAGAATAATCCATTAAATCTACTATATAGATTTGACTAGTCACAACTTTGAGCATGATAAATTGAGTTATGTAATTGAGTTACTTACTTCACATATCTACCAACTACATCACGAGTGACGTAAACTTCGCTACGTAAATCACCTAAAGAGACAAGTGCAATTTCGTTGGTTCGTTGTCTTTCCTCTTCACTGCAAGTTTCTGCCTGTGGAAAAACAGTAACTGTCATTCGTTGCTCGCCAAAGTTCATTGTTTTGTGAACCGAGAAGAAAAGATAAAGTCAGTGACAACCAGTGCCAGACCATCTAATCGTTGCAACTCAGCGCCCTGATAATGTTGACTATATGGGCCTGACCGGGAAACGTACAAAAGTATGAGAGGCCGCCTACTGGTTCAGTACCCACACAGGCCCGGTGCCAGAGTAGCATGACTGGGGGGGGGGGGGCATAAACAATTTTTGGGAGGCACAAAAACTTTTTTCCTCGAATTCGAGATTGAAGACCATAAAAAAAGGTTTTCATCGCGAAATATGCGCGAAATGCACAAATTCTGGAATGAAGATCACAAAAAAAAGGTTTTCATCGCGAAATATGCAAATTTTGGAGTGAAGATAAAAAAAAAGAAAAAAAAGGTGGTCTTCATCGCGAAATATACGAATTCTGAGCTAAAGATCTAAAAATGGAAATAAAAAAAATAAAAAGGTCTTCATCGCGAAATCTGCGAAAAAACGGTTCATGCCTAAGAATACAGGGTTGATGACCAGTATTTTGGGGGTCTCAGGCCCCGAACTGCTATCCTGTGGCACCGAGCCTGTTACTTTCTTTGGGGCACAATCTTCGCTTGGGGGGCACGGCCCCGAAACGCCCCCCGTGGCGCCGGGCCTGTACCCACAACACTTATGAGCTATTAGACTGTGCTGGTTTACACTTTTGCAAAATTATACAATCAGACTAAAAGAAAGAAATTGTAACGAGCCAAATGTCCTCGTCTTGATGTAATTGTAATTACATCTTAGCGAAAAGACAGGAAGGGACCGTTTTAAAGTCCACTTAGAGACCTTTCTGTCATCGAGTCAAGCTGCCATCTGCCCACTAGTCTTCTACCCACTGTGAAGGCTTTTAATGCTGAACATCAAGCAGGAAAGTAACGATTACCGGTTTTTTATTTTTCCGTTTGGCCCAATCGGGAGTGAGTCGAGCCTGAATTTACCATTTCAGTAGCAAACGCTCTATCCACATGAGCAGAGATGCCGCACTCGTTAAAACCGGAATTGTATCTCTGCTTAATAAAGGATCTACGTTACAATATGGGTTTGAATACCAATCGTAGGAAGTCAATTTTTTGACGACCTGAGGAAGATATAGCAGATAGCTGATGGCGAAATGTCTTCGATTTTGTTATAGCATCAGTAAAGATATCCGCGAAAGTAAAAGAATGAATTCGTAAATTACCAAACCCAATAAATTCTCCATGTATATTAAAGGGGGTGAACCATCCAGCTGGGATTATGTGCAAAAAATAAAGAATAATCTAAAACATGTCTTCACCAAGTTTCGCCAGTTTACTTTTTAGCGTTTCTGAGATATTTGATTTCAAAGTAAGGAGATCTCCCCAACAGTGATGCCAGTTAAAATTTCGTTTTTCTTAAAACAATGTTTATTGTAATCTTTCTCATTGGTTTGAAAGCTCCTAAATGCCAGACTTATGCATGAATTAGTGTTACAACAGAAACACTTCTAAAATTTAAATAGTATATCCCAATTCCTAGAAACTTGGATTTCAACTGGCAACACTGTCGGGGAGATCTCCAAATTTTGAAATGAAATATCTCAGAAACGATAAATCGTAGAAAGCTCAAATTTAGCAAAGAAGTGTTTTAGATGTTTCTTTAATTTTTGCCCATAATCCCAGCTGGATGCTTCACCCCCTTTAAAACTAGTGCATTTTATTAACTACAGTGAGATAATTCTACTGTAGCATCAAAAGTTTTTCGTCAAAGCACGTGATAAAAAAAATTAAAAGACTTTTTCCTGTTACTTTACATGCTGATAAAAGCAAAACAAAATTATGTGTTTTATATTGCATTTCTATTGTGATTTATATTATATACTCGTATATCATCATTCTGTATGATCACCATTAACTTCAGTATGTTTGTTTGATGGATTTCCCTTCTAAGCGTTACGTTTTTTGGTTGACTGGTAGCTCAAAAATAATATTTATTATAGTTCGCTTTTTATGCAAACTGTTTATAGGCCAAAAGTTCAGTAATATTGACCAAGAACTCGATTTATTAAAATAGTCGTGGCAACACTTAATCTCATAATCGCATTGTATACTAAAACTCATTTTGGAAAGCCACGTAAATTTATCAATGACAAAATATTCCAAAACACAATAATACATACCTGAAGCAAAACCTGCAATGAGTTAGAATTTGGACTGGTGACACTGCATCGGTATTTTGTTATGGAATATGGCTGACCAAGATTAAAAATATTAAAAGAGGTAAACTGATATCTGAAAACAAATCAAATAATTATCAAAAATTCATATACACACGGTCTACAACCGCAAAAAATAAAACACTAGTTATTAATACAATGCGATTATAATTATATTTTGATTTACTAAGTTGCCTTGGCAAGAAGACAGTCAAAAACCTTGCAGTCTTTGAGTAAAGCTGCCGCCTGCCTGACTCTTTTTCAATGCTGAAAGTCAAGCAAAAGATCTGTTATGAATAACAATTTTTTACAGTTTTTGGCTTGACCCGGCCAGTAACTGAACCCGAGTCTTCTGTTTCTTTCCGTAACAGAACCAATGCCTCTATAATCAGCAATATTGCTCTGCAATTTAGAATCAACGCAACCACTTATTTTCAAATACAGCATAGCGACATATGCAGTGGTGCAAATCTTTGTTGAGCATTGGGGGGGATAATTTGCGATTTTACCCCAATTTTGCCCTATTTTCAACATTGGGGGGGATAAACCTCGACCAAAACTTTTTTCAGGTGAGCAAATTAAGTAAAGACCAAAAAAAAAGTCTTCACCAGAAATGGAACACTTTTTTTACGTACTGACCTGCGCTCAGATGCACACCAAAGTCAAATTATTGGAGGGGATGCAGATGAAGACCATACTCAAATTGTTGGGGGGTATACAGTCAAATTATTGGGGGGGATATATTCCCATCCCCCCCCCCCCCCCCCCCCCCTTGTTTCGGCACCACTGGGCATATGCGATATAATACTGAAGTAAATAATACAGCGTAGTGGCATATATGATATTGTACTTTGGAGTAACGTGCTGATATAATTTGTTTCTGTGAATCGTACTGCATAGTGACTGTGGCTCTTGGATACGTCGACATTGTTGGTTCCACCAATCAAAAGTATTATAGGCAAGTAGGCAATGCGGACTAACGAAAAGAAACCAAATCTTTCACAATACTCGCAGTAATTCGCCGAATTAAGCGTGAAACGAGTTGGCGAGGCCCATTTCCGTGACATTGCACTTTGGCAACACAGCTCTTTTCGAAGAAATGTCGTAGCGGTGGCGAGACTTTGGTAACACAATGTCCGATTTGACCGACCTGAGATTTAAACTTCAGCCCTCACGCTCCAAAGACGACCACGTTATCGCTCGACCAATGAAAAGAAAGGGTGGCAAACATCAGTCCTTCAATAACATGCAATTCACATTAACTAGCAGCCCCCCCAACGAATTGATTACGGAAATAGGCAAATTTGAACCAAACAAATTATGTACATCACTTCAACGCTAGTACAGAAATACGTTACTCACAAAGCAACCGTACAAATAAGACTATTCTTTTGGCGAGCGCGACCAAATCAAGCAACAGTTTTGGTCTTGCTAAGGGAGAGTGTGAAGCCTCTACCGTGAGTGGTAAACAGGACGTGGGCAAGTAATAGCTTGATTAAAAAACTGCAGGATCTCTTCGCTGTCTCTTGGTCAAGGCAACCAGGCGAATAAACTGTAATTACAGTTATCACTACAATTATCTATCGGCCAGTTGGTCGAGCGGTAACGCGTTCGTCACTGAAGCAGGAGGTCAAGGTTCAAATCTCGGCCGGCCAAATCGGACACAGCGTTGCCAACGGCTCGCCACCGCTGCAACATTTCTTCAAAAGAAGCTGTGCTGCCCGGGTGCAATGACGCGGAGATGGGCCCGCAAACTTGTTACACGCTTCAGTGTAATACAGGGAATATAATAATAGATTTAGTTTGACTGCAATTATCTAGCGGTAGCATTATAAGAACCGTTTAGAAGAAAATGCATTGCATTTTTTGGTTTTACGATTTTAAAATTGCAGAAAATCGGAATTCATTTCCCCGGTCTACACTGCTTTCGGTTACAAACTTAATCCATTTAAAAGCAATTGATCTGTTACTGTTTCAGTGTATTGTTTGTAGGATTTAGCTGGCCGGTCAAAAGCAGAAATTATAAGTCTCATAAAAATAAACATTAAAGTGATAAATCATTTCCTTTTTCACCGCATCGTTAAGCCGGTTAAAAGAATCGAAATTTTATTAAATTTTTTTTTCCCCTTTTCTCAAGTTTCCTCTAAAGTTGATTTATCTCTGAGCTAGTTTGGAGAGCTCTTGGCGTTTTATATTATAGGCTAAACGCTTTTAAAGTGCCGTTTTTATTCGTTTTAACATTCATACACTATTAAGAATAGGTGGGCACAAACCTGTTAATAACGAAGCTAACTTTTTCATTAACTCCCTAATCCGTTAAAAAGTTTTTTTATGTTAACGGACTAAATTAACTTTCGTTCAGCTCTAGCAACTTCCGTTAAGGTTTTTATCGTTAACGTTTTGCACCATTCATTCATCGTACCGGTACAAACCAGTTTGCACTGGTAACACTTACTGGGTATTAGCACGAGTTTTATAGAAAAAGCGAAGAAAGATCTTTTTGTAGCAAATAATAAGTTGCAGCCTCATAGGTATCGCTGTTCGCAATAAATTATCGTATTAATTGTCGCTGTTCGCAATTTCCAAAGATTTTCCGATCGCAGCTTCGTTAGTGCATTTGAACTTATTTTTATCTTGAAACTAGATTAGACTGTAAAATGTAACTTCGAAAACACAGCAAAGACGACCACAGCAATACATTTTTTCTTGCAATCAGGTCAACAGCGTCAATACGTGTTCTACAAGTGAGTAAATAAAAAGAAATGTAAATTACGCTCAAAATACTAACGAATTAACGGACTTTATTAATTTCCGTTAATTAACGCTGAAAATAACGGATTAACGTTAACGGAGGTTTGAAGTTTGTTAACGGACTAGTGGTTAACGAAGCTAACGTTTTGCATTAACTTGCCCACCTATGCTATTAAGTCTATCTTAGTACGGTAACCAACTAAAAACAGGAAAAAAAAGAAAATAGTTCAAAAGATCAATGC
The DNA here is from genome assembly GCA_963965965.1 of Trididemnum nubilum. Lineage (NCBI taxonomy): Eukaryota > Metazoa > Chordata > Ascidiacea > Aplousobranchia > Didemnidae > Trididemnum > Trididemnum nubilum. Next base: position 37,837,797 of record OZ014478.1, on the reverse strand, counting down.
TATTTGCTTATGCAATTTGTTGCTAAATTCTGTTAGCTTTAATTCTCAAAAGAATAAATCAATGTCTAAATATATGTAAGCAATCAAAAGAGTGCTATTTAGCGGCATAACTGGTATTAAACTGAAGTATAGATAGCAGAGGTGGAGTCGAGGACACAAGGCTCGAGGCCACAAGGCTCGAGGCCACAAGGCTCGAGGCCACAAGGCTCGAGGCCAAGGCCAAGGACACAAAAAAATCCAAGGCCAAGGACCAAGGACACAAGCGCAAGTGCTCTCCAAAAAAAAAAAGGTCTTCACAAAAATTTTTCAAGCGATCTCCACAAAACAACGTTTTCCAAAAAATTTTTCAAGCGCTCCACAAAATTTTAACCATTCAAAAAATACTGCTGTCCTCAAGCCGAGGACAGGCCAATTTTCGATGACTTGAGGCCTCGAGGCCAAGGCCAAGGACTTCAAAATGTGTCCTCAAGGACTCCACCTCTGATAGATAGAGCTTGACCGATAAAATTCAGCCAACCAATATTTACAGGCCGATAATGGAGCAAACCGATAATATCGCATCGGCTTTTTACGCAGATAAATTCGACCTGCTAAAACGCACACACACCCACGCTTGCTCTGCATTTATTGCTATGAACGAACAATCCCAACTTCTGTCCCAAGTGAGCTAGAGTTCAGTACTGTAGAAGAGATAGGCCTACTATGATGATAAGGAACGCTTTTTTGGTGGGCATATTGATGTCAAAAAGCTCTAGTTTTTAAGCTACTGTCTAAAACTGCTGAATTTCTTTTATTGATTGTCATGAATGTATTTTGTAAGTGATGCATGTTTTTATTTGTAATTGAAAATCAACCTCTTAATTTTTGAATTTACAATTTATCGGTTTCAGCCAAAACATTCTAAAAATATCGGTAGCAGCCAGAAGAAGTCATAACCGGTCGAGTAATACTGATGTGTCATTGAAATAACTTAGCTTCTAGGTGCAAAATTGACTGTGCTACCAGTATGTACACCGTACAGTATATAGGCTACTACACGGCAGCAACATTCAATTTACTGCATGTGCAATTGTGTACGGAGTGAAACGTAGCTGTACGCAGGTTTGGCACTATATCAAGTCATGTTCGTTAGTTGTTTAAGAAATTCTAATTCCGATACTTTTTGGCTTGAGAAATCATGCAAAAAGATAAATGCACTGTATGATGCATACATGCAAATGTTGTCCGCGCCTTGTCACGTAGCATGCAGTACATAACCCTGATCCGTTCAAGTTATCGGTAACTAGAACCGTTGAGAGAAATTCCGGGCAGGGGTACAGTACGAAGACGACCTAATTTCTTCACAGCTGACCAGATACTTTTTCATTTTGGATCTATTTTTCTCCCAAATTTAAAAAGAAGACCAAGAAAAAAATGCCATTGTTGGTTTTGAACTTGATTTGCTTCCGAATTTAAGAAGACATAAAAAAGGTCTTGGTCGGTTTTGGATTTTTTTCCCGAATATAAGTGGAGGTCGAAAAAAAGGCATCGCTTCTGACTGATTTAAAGTTTCATCAGGGTTCCGCTACTCAACAGTTCTAACATCTTGGTGCTTGCTTGAGATCAATACTTAAATCCATCGAGCCCCTTAAATCAGTGCGAACTCCCTGGAAACTGCCGGGCCCCGATTACTTTGTCTCCACTAATTCCTCTCAACGGTTTTATCGGTAATTCAAAGTAACTGACTTTTGAGTGGAACTCGTCGAGTTGTTGACAGCAGTTCGATAAGGATTATAGGTGTTTGGAGTGTTAGTTAGTTGTGCTTCTTGAGCGTTGCTTGCTATTGAGTCAATAGGATCCAACCACTGCGGACCTAAATATCATAGACAATAATTAGCAGTATTGTTACGACATCAATGCAATATCCAAAAAGTTTGACGTCCTAATTGGAGCTGGAGGCTAATTGGAGCTGAGGGCTGCCGATGAGAGCTAAAAGCTCGAAACAGCGCTGTCCAGCTCTGTGCATATCAATGCAATAAATCAATCAATCAATCAATGCTGGCGTCCTAATTGGAGCTGAGGGCTGCCGAAGAGAGCTAAAAGCTCGAAACAGCGCTGTCCAGCTCTGTGCATATCAATGCAATATATTAGCGCATAAAGTTCTTGTTTTTGCAGATAATACGATAATACGGAAGTTGTATGGCAAAATATGATGATAAAATATAATATATAATCAGGCGCGTAGCCAGGATTTGGAAAAGAGGGGGGGACTGTTTTGAAAGAGCGAGAAAAGTGCAAACGACCTTGACCCGAATTTTCATTGTTCTTGATTCAACTTCACACGGTTTGTCCGAAAATTGAGACAAAATTTGTCGGAAAGCTCAGAAATTCAAAGTTTTTTTTGCCCAAAATCAGGTGGTCTCCAAAAAAAAAGGTCTTCACCGAAATTGGGACTGATTTTTCGGCCGAAATCGGAAATTCAAACGTCTTTTCCGCCCAAAATCAGGTGGTCTCCAAAAAAAAAAGGTCTTCACCGAAATTGGGACTGATTTTTCCGCCAAATCCGGAAATTCAAACGTTTGAGGGGGGCTGTTTTCCTATGGGAGGGGGCTATTTTCAATTTTTCACAAAAAATCGGCCTCAAAAGCACCAAAAACGTGCGATTTTGCATACTTCACGAGCCAATGGGGGGGGCTCGAGCCCCCCCGCCCCCCCCCCCCCTGGCTACGCTACTGTATATAATAATATTCTATTAAAAGTTCACTTAGCGCGATTGTCTCCGACAGCTGCCGATGGACTTCGCAACATTATCGCGACAACGAGTCTCTCCGATTGGCGTCCAGAGCGTATTGGCGAGTATCGCAAAACCGCGCGACGCATGTGCGATCACCACATTACTTATGATTTTTTCAATTTCCAGCAGCTGTAATATCGTTCGTTTGAGAATATTATTTTAACACTTTCTATCAAATGATCTCCACTATAAGAAAAAATAAATAAAAAATAGTATTAAAATTTGTATTAAACTTGTGCCTTTACAACTTTGGATACTGTCTATAGCTTATCATTAATTTCTCCGTACATTGTTCTTAATAAAAGTTTGTTCTGTATATAAACATGCTTTTATTGTAAGTCTTCTGAAAGATTAAAGTGCATTCATAAGACCTAAGTTGTAACATTTTTAATTAATTTTTAGTAAGTTGTCTCTTCTTTTCTTCTTTCTTCATTGCGCGCTTTTCCGTGAAGGTTACGAGGGCAGCAGCTCAAGATTGAGCCGCCACACCTCACGGTCTTCCATCACCTCCAACATTTCTCTAGGGCGAAGTCCTAAGCGATTCCATCCAAGATCCTCAATGTAATCGGTCCATTTAGTTCTAGGTCGTCCTACTGGTCTTCTCCCGTTTGCTTTGGCAAGTAAAGCTTGTTTGGGGAGTCTTTCCTGAGACATTCTGCTTACATGGACAAACCATCTAAGCTGAAATCTTTCAATTCGGAGAAGTAACGGCTCGATGTTGAGAGATTTTCGAATCTCAGAGCTACGCACCTTGTTAAACAGTGTAACTCCTTCGATTCTTCGTAAAAACCTCATTTCGGACGCTGGCACTTGTGATCGCATTCTTTCGGTCATTACCCAAGATTCATGACCATAAGTGAGAATGGGGACAAAGACTGCTTTGAAAACTGAGAGCTTTGCCTTTTTCGACAATTCTCGTTTCATGACAACCGAGTAGTGCAAAGCTCGCATTACTGCACTAGCCTTGCCTATTCGGGTATCGAGTGGTTCATCTTGCCTTCCGTCACTCGTAAATGCAACCCCAAGATACTAGAACTTCTCTATCTGCTTCAGTGTCGCTCCATTCACTTGCAATATGCACTGATCAGGGTTTCTTGAAAGATGAAGTACCTCAGTTTTGGTCGTGCTTATTTTCATTCCGGCGGAGTTGCATGCATCTGCAAAGCTATTTAATGCGCGCTGGAGGCCAGATTCTGTGGAAGAAAGTAGAACCAAATCATCAGCGAATAGCAGACGACTAATTTTGCAATTTCCAATCGTGGCACACTCATCAGCTTGGCTGCATTTGTCGATCCAATTCATGTAAACAATAAAAAGGAGAGGTGACAAAACGCACCCTTGCCGGAGTCCAAAGCCCACATGGAACGGCTTTGATTGCTTGCCATTTACCCGAAAACAAACCTTCGGTCAGCAGTAGAATGACTTAATAGCGCGTAACAATTGACCATCAACGCCATACTCCTGCAAAACCTTCCAAAGTTTATCCCGAGGAACTCGGTCATATGCTTTTTCAAGTTCAACAAAGCATGCAAAGAGATCTTTGCCATACTCCCAAGATTTCTCGAAGATTTGCTTCAGAGTGAAGATTTGGTCCGTGGTGCTGCGACCCGGACGAAAACCGCACTGACCATCTTCCAGTTTTGATTCCACTATTTCTCGGCATTTCCTTTCAAGGCATTTGGCATATACATTTCCTGGCAAACTAAGGAGTGATATCCCTCTGTAGTTTGTACATTGCTTGCGATCTCCTTTCTTGAATATCGGAATAATCACACCTGTTTGCCAATGTCTGAGAGTTTTGCCAAGCTTCCACGCAACTTGACACACACGCGTTAACCAGAGAATTCCTTCTCCAGTCAGCGCTTTCAACCTCTCGGGTCTGATTTCATCTTCACCAGCAGCTTTTCCAGATTTTCTCCCTTAATTGCCGTTGCCACTTCTGCTGCAGTGAAAACTTCGTCCTCCCCTAGATGTGTCACTTCGTGTGTGTCACGAGTCGATGCCTTTACAGAATTCAAAAGATCTTCAAAGTATTCTCTCCATCGTGAAAGGATTTCATTCTCATCCGTTAGAATATTACCGTCAGAAACCTTGGAGTACGTGATACTCGATCTTTTGCCACGTAAACGGCGGATGGTCTGCCAAAATACTTTGTTTGCCGAAAAATAGTTGGAATCCAACCGACGACCAAACTCTTCCCATGACTTCTCCTTGGATTTCTTTACTGCCGAAGTTGCCGCTTTTCGCGCCTCAGTGTACCGGGATTGCAAATCAGATGACGATCTATCCTGTAGCCAAGCCTTGAACGCATCTTTCTTTGCTCGAATAGCTTCTTTAACCTCTTGGTTCCACCAAGGTGTTCTTTTCTCACTATCGCCCGCCACTCTAAGCCGTTTTCGCCCACAACTTTCAGCAGCTGATGAAATGATTGCTGATCTGAACAGCAGCCATTCCTTCTCGATGTCCTCGGATACATCAGGAAGTTGTCTGAACTTAGATGATATACTGGATGCAAACTGTTTTCTTACTTCTTTGTCCTCCAAAGCCTCCCAATTTGATCCGGTAGCTCACAGACGACCGGTTGGATCTCTTGTTTGGCCAAGGTTTCGAAAGTCGTAAGGAACATACTACCAGATGGTGATCAGTTGACAATTCAGCACCTCACTTCACTCGAACGTCCAGCACATCAGAAAACAAATCTGACGAAACTATGCAAAAATCTATCAAAGATTTTTGATCCATACTAGGTTGATACCATGTGTACTGGTGAACCTCTCTGTGCTGGAAAAAGGTATTCATGATGCGGAGTTCGTTGCTACAACAGAGCTGCAATAAATACCTTCCGTTCTCATTCAGTCCAGTGACTCCATGTTTTCCGATCACACCCTTCCACGTATCTGTGTCAGTTCCAACATGTGCGTTAAAATCCTCCATAAGGACTGTAGATTCAGTAGCTGATACTCGTAGAAGAGCATCATTTACTTCATCCACAATAGTCTGATATTCACTCATGGCATTGGGGGCATATACCTGCAATAGGCACTATGACCGATCCAATATCTTGAGCTTCAACATACAGACCAGTGATCCCAAGAGAATCCAATCTGACACACAGTCTGACAAACGGGGGCTTGTGAGAATCCCCACACCCGCTTGTGCAGATATACTAGGATCAGCACCAAATAGAAGAGTTTCCATCCGCCATCCAGATCCACAGTTCCAGAGTCACGTCGTTTGGTTGAAGAAACTCCGATAATATCGAGATGATACCGCTTTGCTTCCTCAACCAATTCTAGCTCTTTTCCTGTGACGGTGAGGATATTCCAATTGCCCAACAGCAGTTATTGATGGTTGACCCGTGAATGTGCGACATTTATATCTGGAGTACGAATACTCTGCGCTGCTTCCATTTGCCTCTCCAAACGTGTAATGGGCACATTGGTGGAGCTGCCACTCGGGCTGGTTGGTGGAGATTGTCGCTTATTTTTCGAACGAGCCCTTCTGCTAGAGACTCGAACGCCATAGGGGTTTCGCTGAATGACGACCTGGGAGTCCCTAGGCGCTCCCCTGCCGGACGAGGTTCCACTTGTAAAGGTGGCCCCATTAACGTCGTTCACGTAATTTTCATTATTTGTGCTCATCATGATTTGTTTTGCAGTTTAATCTAACTGCGGAGAGGTTTTATATCAGAGTTGTCCTTCTCCTAGGTTATATGCTTACCACAGCTGATGGGCATAACCAACCCAGGTTTTAATATTTTTTGTTACCTTTGCATCAATGACTTAAATCATATGATTAAAAATTCATTTAGAAGCAAGTTGTAAAATCAGCCTACAAACATCAACAAGAACCGCGATACATTTTTATCCATAAAGCATACGGCTACCATGTTTGCTTTTTTATTCCAGAAAATAAACTTGAAGCGAACTTCTTTTGACCTCCGAAAGATTAATATAAAACCAGCCAGATTGGGAATAATTTAGATTCAATAATTGAATCTTAATTTTTTCCAATATGGCTTGCTTTATACCAATTAACAAGTTTTGCTGTTTGCAATGTGTGTTGGGTAATTTCCATAAATTTATTTTATGGAAATTACCCAATAATTTAGCATTATGACGAAGTAAAAGATAATGCAAACAGGAAAACTTATTATTTTGTTTAGCTGCAGTACTGCATCAAATTCCATCATAATAAAAAAACGAATATTTTGATTCTGAGTTGTAAAGGGGCCGACAAGTACAGACGCCGAACCCGGAAACATAAGCCCGATCCCCGTCCGAACTAGAAAAGGGGTTTGAAGCCAAAACTAGGCCCAAATATTAGGTTAGATGTTAAAAAATGCATAAGGTTGTTACTCGTCTATTGTCAAAATAAAATCACTCTTTGCTGATAAATTGTGACGCAATAATAATTATTTGTGTAATAATAATCGCATTGATGCTTTAACCAAATCGTCATTCAGTGTAGCTAAGTTACTTCGCTGTAATTACGCTTTTACAACATCTAAAAGGCGAAAACGCAAGGTATTTTGTCAATCTTAAAGAGAAGCTCGGCCAAGACCCGACTCGAAAAGGCCCGACTTACAACTCTGTTTTGATTAGTCATCTTCAGGATTATAGTATTTGATATTTAATTTTTCTCCCTTGAATTTGCAAAAACTTTCTCACCGAGTTATTTACAGTTACAGATCTTGGCGTCAAAACATTGACAATGTTTTACTTTTTTGAAAAAAATATAACTGTATTGAACACAGCAAATAAAATTGGACTTTTTAAAGTAGATTATGTTACAGTTTAAGTCATTGTGCAAATAAACGTTTATGAACCAAATCGTAAACGTTTTCAAAAAGCTTTGTGTTTGTTCCACAAAAATAAAACCACAGTAAAATTTATCTGCAAAAACAACCGATAGATTTTACCGTTACAAGAGTGTACCATGGTCATATGGTGCACCCTTGTTTGTTGGAATATTGTTTTTTTGTTTTCTTTTTTTCGAATTGAAACTTTGAAGACTATTTCTTTGGTGAGGACGTGGAACAATAACGTTTGCGCGAGGCAATCTGATGAAGAGTTGTAAACGGGCTGACTAGTACAGTCCCAAAGAAGCCCGAAAGTTAAGTTATATCTAAAAAATACTCATGATTGCTCTATACGGTTAAAATAAAACTACTTACTAATGATTTATTGTGATGCAATAATAATCGCAATATTGCTTAAATGAAGTCGTCATTCAGTGCTGCAAAGTTATTTCAATTTATGCTTTTACAGCAACTAAAAGACTAGCCCGAATTAAGAAGTCCTACATTTTGTCAATCCCAAGTCCGAACTCGACCCGAAAAACCGAAAAGACTTACTACTCTGATCTGATACTTAACTCGAGATTGTTTGATGAAGCGCAATTTTCCATGGAGGTGTGGGGGATAACAATGTAAGCAACTTACTGTCTTTGACGTTTTCTGTAAATCCAAACAGTGCAGGCAGGATTATGAGACAAGATATCAACCAGGCCGTGGCAATCATGAACACCATCAACTTCCCTGTTCGTTGCTGTGGATACGTCATCGGCTTTGTTATCATAAGATACCTGTTAATGTAAAACTTCTCAGAAAACTAATTATGTCTTTTTTCAATTTTGAAGATGCTATAAGTGTTTAGCGTAACGTCAGTTATAAAATGTATTCCTGCATTTAGACTGTCCGTTTTATTCTGAGATTCCTGAAAAAAGATTCCAAACAACGTCAATCAAAAACAGAAAAGCAAAGCCATTCAATAATATTACGAAACGTTTCGGTTAAACTAAGCTCATTTGTAAGCCTCTTTCGAAGTTGGTACGACGGTAACAAGTTTGCTTCTAAAAAAAGAGACATAAGGTTTATTTTTCCCAGCCAACCAGATCAGATACAATGTTGCCAAAGGCTTGCCACGGCTGCAATATTTCTTTGAAAGGAGCTGTGTTCCTGAACGCAATGACGCGAAAATGGACTTCGCCAATCGTACCCGCGTCGGTGTAATTCAGCAAGTGAACAGCTATAAAGATTTAACAGTATTGCTTCATCTGCTTTAGTTAAAACATGATTGCATTTAACCAAAAGTATTTTGAGCTATTCGAAAGAATTTACTAGAAAGAACAAAGGGGAAGAAAATTTGGCACACAGTTCTAAATTTGGCAATATACTACCGCAATACATTTTCATTTTTGAATCTTGCTTTGATCACTGGTGTAACTGCCGGGTGAAATGGGGGCGTTTCCCCCTCGATGTGGGTTCCCACTTAGAAATGGACCCCAAGTGTCCAACAAATTTCTAGATAAAAAGAAAATGCAAAAACGTCTTCACACAAATTCGACGAAAAAAAAACAAACTTTTGGTGAAGACGTTTTTTTTCATTATCTTTTTCTTTGGTCTGTATCTTATCCCGACAAAAAAAAACAACACCGAAATATTATGTATAGGCCTTTTTTTGGTCTTTACATAAATTTCGTCCAATTGTAAGCCCCTAGAAGCTTGCCGTTCCGATACAAACCTCTAGTTACGACACTGATTTCGTTATTTCCAAAAATATACCCGCCTAAGCATTGCAGCATGGGCTGATCAATCAGGGTTGTTTCGATGCAGCAACATAAAGTTTGAGTCGCAATGAAAATATTTTAATAACCTATAAAGATAATATCATAATACAATTCATTACCGCACGCGGCATATTTGCGACAAAGGAAACTGCAACCATTAATAGCGCTGTGTATGCTAGAGTTATTTTAATGTGATAAAGATGCAATGCGATTAAAGTTAATTTTATTTAGACAGTTATTTTTAATCATAATTCTCACCTGTCTATACTTATCATGCACAGATTCATAATACTAGCTGTGCAGCATATGACGTCAAAGCTCGTATGTACGTCACATATCATTGACCCAAATATCCATTCGCCCCCACTGTCGTAAACAATCGTTATTGGGAGCACAATAAACCCGACAAGAAAATCAGAGAGGGCAAGAGATACAATCAAGTAATTGGCAGGCTGCCTTAATTTCTTGACTGTCGCAACCGACATGATAATTAAACCATTTCCGACCACGATTGCCAGAGACAAAAGCGACGTTGCAATTGATACCACCGCTGTGACGTCACTTCCGCCGTCAGGATGTGACGCATTACTTCCTGCAATTTCGGAGTAATTTTCCAAGCCGCTGTTTGGGCATAGAGTAGGGTACGCAACTGATGACATTTCTGGGATTATTTGAGTGTGTTTCAGCTTCGAAAAGTAATTTCGATATTGGCCAAGTTTTGGTTCATCATTCCAATTTAACCTAATTATGCGACTAGCATTAATCCTAAACCTATAAATGATTCCAATTTATTAGTTTTACAGGGTGCAATTACATACCTCGGAATCTAAAAATAGCGGCCTATTCGCAATTGTAATGAGACGCAAAAGCAGCCAGATATCAGCAAACACTGTGCCCTCAAGTAACCTCTATGATTACGTGACGTAACGGTCATTGATAGCCTCGGACATTAGTGCATTTGAATAATCAGTCTCAATCGCATATAGCAAACTGGTGGCAATTATAGACAAAAAAACAAACATACACAACAATCTTTGACAATCAAGCGACTTTAAGCGTCGGTCAGTTAGTCGAAAAAACGGTCATCTACGGTCACGAAAAGGCTAAAGTTTCTAACCACAACAAAACAATCAAAATCAACACCATTAAAGCAAAACAATCAAAGACAATGCTTTAAAAAGCTTATGGCTATCTTAACACATGACTCATAGTTATTGAAAATGGGGGCAGATGAGTTGTTGTCAATAACTCGCTCTATGCTAGTAAATGTCTACGCTATGTGACCTTCTTTCCGAGGAATTGAATTTATCTGTAGACGGAAGCTCTATTGTTTTTGCTAAGTTATACGATACGGACACTAAACTTTTTTAAATTTAAAACGCTAAGCCAAAACAACTGAAAACTAAACAAATAGGAATTTTTTGTTATGTATAGACGATATTTCGATGATTCGAGCATTATGCTCTGTAGGCTTTTTTACTTTTTTGCAGGTTCTAACTTATCCTCTGCTTTGCATTCAAAGCCGAGAAAAACATTAATGAATAAGCAACGCATTCAGATTGCATTTAAAAGCGGTTAAAGACCTTTTTCTGGTCTCGCAATAGCTAGAGCCAGGTATGCGAGAATGGATGGATGGTAATATGAAAGAATATCAATAAGAAAAAAGTTTTTTATGTCATAAAAATACAGTATCTTATGTAATTATTGTAAGTTTCTCTTCGTTCTGCATAAAAACTTGGAAATTTCAGACAAAATGCAATTTCGCCTTTGAAGCATTTAAGAGATTTTATACCAAACAAACAAAAAAAAAAAAAAACGGGCAAAACTATTTTCAACATTTTCGATTTTGAAGCGATATTTCGATTAGTTGCTATATCACCATTCTACTGCATTTTTATTGAACTACAATCGAGTGAATCGTTTACGCACTGGTGTTGGACGTTTCTGTTCTTCGCTACACAACTAGGGTATGGCAACAAATACTGCATGCGAATGCAGCGCTGAGAGTCAAACGCCAGTCCACCTGACAACAGACTGTCCGCTGTACTCTCCACCTCACGGCAGAGATGGACAGATCCGACTGGATAAAGACACAACCAACTGGCTGCAAGAAACCTGCCTGGACATTTGACGAGAAGTTCAAACGACCGAACGAACGCGTGAATCGAAACGGCTAAACCAAGTACCCGAAATGAAACTAAAACTATGCTGAGAACAGGTTTTGCTTTTTTTTTTCTGAATGCTGTCTTTTTCTGTTTAATGATGTTGCATCATTTAGCTTTCGGCTCAAAACTTAAAGCATTTAATTTGGCTACATTTAGGCTCAAATATCACCAAATAAACCAGTAACTATCTGCAAATTGTAATCCGATATAACAAACATGACACATGACTGTTTCAAATGACTTCTAACTTTACCAACTGACTAGGCCGTGCATGGCTCAAGCAAAACCCAAGACTTTGCAAAAGCTTAAACTATAGGAAACAAACAACACAGCACCCGCGCTCAAGGGAGTTTCGTGTTGTGCAACATTATTCAAGACAATGGTTTAACGATTTGCATTGGCCTCCGTCGTTCACGACGTTAATCGCCTCGAATCCGACCGTAAATCCCTGTTTTTATTACCCGATACTAGCTCAAGGTCATGCAAATCAATTTTGTAAAATGACGTAAATAATGCATGCACCAAACAATTGCGCAGAGCTGAACAAGGCAGCTGCCATCAGCAACAGCAAATCAACAACCCAATACTTTTTTGGAAGATTTTATTTCACCCAAAATATTTATCTACTTTTTTATTGATTCTGACTCCATTTTAACCCAAACTCAAATTCTTACTCTTAAACTCATCCCGAATCAAACCTTAACCCAAATCCTAATTCAAGACAACCTAATCTTGATCCTAAAAAAAGCAGATAAAAAATGCGCGGATGAATATTTCGTCTTCTCGATTTGCACTCTTTAAATTAAAATTTTCCTGTGAAATACTCACTCCCTACTTTTTTTGTAACATGCAAAAGTAGGCAGGGATGCAATGGATTTAAACTTCATTTGTTTCAATATATTTTCCGGTTATGTATTGTAGCATCTGAATTTTATTCACTTGATTTTTTTTGGTTTTTAGGCCTAAAAACCTCATTGTAATTATGCTCTGTAGGCAAAACACTTGAAAATTAATTTTTACTTGAACAAATTTTATTCTCGTATGTACAAAATCGCTGATTTAGTTTTTAAAAATAATAAACTCAGACCTGGATTGTTTTTCCATTTTAACCTTTTTTATCAAGAACAGCAGCTGCGAATTGAATTATAAAATGGTAAAGCTTGGAGTATTTCTGTTTTCTAGCAAAATTTTAATGGAATCTGTAATTTTACAACAAAAACAGCTTATTTCAGTAAAAAACGCAGTTTCATCGACACCCCTCAACTCTAATGCCAATCTACCACTGTTGCTAGAGGTTCTTTTCTTGTCATCAAACAATCATTTAAAATTGAGCTGATTTCAAAAACCACTACGCAAAAACTTTTCACTTTTTTCTTAGCTTTGGGAGCAATGTGATTAATTGATTTAGCGCGTGCAATTAATCAAAAATATCACAATTAATTTGCAGCTTTTCTCAACCTCATTGAAATTGCTTCAAAGTTGCCGCTTCATTCTTCTTGACTGCTTAACAAAATCCAGGTTTGTGCAGGACCAAAATACTACCGTTACCTTTAGTACCAAGGCCATCTTTTGAGACTTTAATGGCAATATTTTTGATTTATTTTAATTTCAGGTTTGTACAGGACCAAAATACTACAGATTACATACAGTACCAAGACCATCTTTTGGGATTTTAATTGTAATATTTCGATTCATTTTAATTTTTAGCAGCAAAACTTCATTTTTTGGTTTTAGCAGCATGTAAAAAAAAAATTAATTAATTTTTAAGAAGACGTAGTAAGCCTTGTCTTTCTTTAAAATCATACCTAAAATGTCTGATGCGGAAAAACACTTTTTGGAAAAACTTCATTTCTGAAGTGCACTCTGTGCTACCCGTTTCTTCATTTTCAAACAACTTGATTAAAAACCTATTGTGTTTAATGTCGAGCCCACACATTTTTTACACAGATTATTGAGTCAGCAAGAAAAATAGAACATCACTATTTAATCAACTTGATGAAAAAACATATAGTAAACTTTTAAAGGAGAATTTCTTAATCTAAATATTTTTGGCGAAATGGTAAATATTAGGGCTAAAATTATTCACAGAATATACTGTGTATATGGTGAATTTTCAAATTGAAATTATTACGCAACCACAAGCTATATTTTTCGTAATCTATCAATTAAACAGAATTGTAGTTCTACACTTTCTTGAATTGCTATTAGTTTCTTTATAGATGCAGTCATAGCATTTTGGCCTTTGAAAAGTGATTATAGAAATGGCTCTACTTTGAGAACTCAAAATTTTAACGCAATTGAACAACTTGCATTAAATGGTGCGTATTTTCACTATCAAATCACTCAGAATATACCTCCTTAAGGTAAAAATTTTGATCTGCTAAACAGACTAAGCTTAAATAGTAAGTGCTTTCAAAACAAGCAAAAGAGGTTTTCAAAAACAACAGCTTAAGCGCTGCAGTCTATTCAGATTACAGCATGAGTAACAACACAATGTTTTACTAGCAAAACGACACCTAACAAAACACTCTAAAACAAGCTTATAATGAACAGCTGTTCACAAACGTTTTGAGAGGAAACAAAAACTTGAACACGTCGAAACAACAATCTTTTGCTTCTCATAAAACAAGAAAATTTCCTTAACAACATGTGCCATGTTTTTCAACTTCATCATATTTATATCATTTTCAAGCGTTATTCGTATTGATAGATTCTCAATGGTATTCTGGTAACCAGGGGGGTCATTACATGCTCTTCGTTATTTATCGAGAATGTTCGTTATTCGAAAAATAGTGAAATATGGTATTAGATGCTCCAAAAATAACGAATGATTGGTAGCAATCTTTCGGAAATTGTCATCAAAAATTCCATTATAATCGAATGTTCGCTATTCGTAATTTTGTATTATTTGCTCTTGGTTATTCGTCATTTGGTATAATTTGCTATCCGTTATTCGTTACTTGGTAGTACATGCTCAAATTATAATTATGAATAATGAAAAGTGAATATTCGATAACTACGTCATGTTTTGGAAAATATTTTGAAATTAATAAACCATTCGTTAACTTTACTTTTATCAATCTTGACACAATATTTTATTGTCGATCAGTATAAAAAGTTGCGAAAAGGCAAATGCCGGTACGTTTTTATCATTTTGTGAGTTAATGTTGTCTTAGACAAGAAATTGACAAATTTTTTTGGAAAGAACATTGTTGCCAATAATATGGTATAGCAAAAATGTAACGAAATAAAAATTGTGATGCTTTTGTCGTTTGTTGGCCAGAGCTTGTAATATTTAATCGTTTGCGTGCTATCTGGTCTAAAGGCTACCAGCGCGGAAGCCTAGGAAAGAGTCACCAGAACGGTGAAAAAAAATTGCTGATAACAGCAAACAAAAATTTCTGATAACAACAAACTTTGAATTGGGCACGTTTTTCTCCCTAGATAACACAAAAGATTTATCTAAAACGTATTTGCGACATATAGCCTAGTAGCCTACTATTATACACGCCAATCACTAAAATCATTAAGTGCGGTTAATTAAAACTAAATTATTTCTTAACTCAGATTGAACTTAGTAAGAATTCGATGAAATTTTACGATGTAAGCTTTGAAATAGTATTCTTATAACCGCTTTAAGAAAGAATGCAAAAAGCATTTAATAAACAATCACAAAACTAAATGCCACTGAATAAAATTTGATCACCGTTAAAAAAAAAAAAGAATGAGCAATAAAGTTTTGAAATCTCCAAAATTTCTTCAAGTTCCAGCTGCATTAATAGATTTAGTAGTGAGTACGCTCGTTGCACAATTTGCTATTAGTTTTTGCAGGATTAAATGCTCCATTAAAAAAAGAGTAGTTCTTACCATCAAATCGATAAATATCCTAATTTCCGTGCTCGATCCTTTACCCTTTCACTCATGTTGTTTCATACTTATTTTTGAAAAACTGGCTTCGTTTACTGAAACTTATAACACCAATGATTTTTTTTTTCCAACAAATAAATGACCCAAGCTTATTAATTGACAGCAGTCGAAAAGATGTAATAATTGTAATGTATATTGCAGAACAATTTCAACCAAGGCTAAAACTATAGGTGACACTATTATGACATAACAGTCGGAACAGATTTAACGAAGGATTTCATTCTTTTTGACTGAATTTTTCTGTTTCGATCGGAGCATGTAATAGCAGTTAATTCGTCATTCGTTACAGCACAAAAATGTGTTATTCACAAAAAAAAAACGAATAACGCATATAAATAACGAATATGGTCATGAATCTTGGGTAATGACCGAAAGAGTGCGATCACAAGTGCAAGCGTTCAAAATGAGATTTTTACAAAGAATCGAAGGAGTTACACTGTTTAACAAGGTGCGTAGCTCTGAGATTCGAAAATCTCTTAACATCGAGCCATTATTTCTCCGAATTGAAAGATCTCAGCTTAGATGGTTTGTCCATGTAAGCAGAATGCCTCAGGAAAGACTCCCCAAACAAGCTTTACTTGCCAAAGCAAACGGGAGAAGAGCAGTTGAACGACCTAGAAGTAGATCGATCGATTACTTTGAGAATCTTGGATGGAACCGCTTGGGACTTCACCCAGGTGAAATGATGGATATGATGGAAGACCGTGAAGTGTGGTGGCTTAATCTCGAGCTGCTGCCCCCGCAACCCTCACGGAAAAGCGGGCAATGAAGAAAGAAGAAGAAGAATAACGAATATGAATAACGAAATACCGCATATGAATAGCGAATTATGAATACAACGAAATACCATTACAAATAACGAATATTTGGTAAACAACAAAAGAGCGTGTAATGACCCCCAAGGGGAGGGAGCTGTGGGGCTGAAGCCCCCCTTCCCCATTAGCCAAGTCACTCAAAATTTAACCCAAATGTGCGCTATTTTTAACGTGTTTTGGACTTGGCCAGGAAAGGGCTGAATGGGCTGGGCACCAGTCCCCCTATCCTCCAGCGGCTGCCCCAGACCCCGTTTTTGAGACGCAGAAAAGATTTAGCTTGGGGGTCCCGTACAATATGTATAGTGCCTTACATTTATGTTACCGTTGTTTTCTCTTCTTGTTTTAAATTAAAACTATTTCAATATTTCTAAAATTGCTCTAAAGTTGGTTGTCATTGTTTCGCCTGAAGATTTGTTCTACTCATTGTGCAATTAGGCAAGACCCTCCCCCAAAAAATAGCGTAACTTGCCTTAGGTTTGCACGTGATGCGCAAGTTCTGTAGTTGGTGGCCTCTGCGAAGATACCGTAACATCCACAATATTACGCTTCCACAACGTTAACCAACTTTTAATTAATATACGCTGTGGTAACAAATTTCTGCTCGTAATACAGAAAAAACAGGCTTGTGCGCTTATGAATTACATCCAGTGTAGACGGGGCGCAACGCAATTGGTTTGGGCTTAGGGCAGGTTGAAATACATGTTCATTATGATTTTTCTGCGGAAGATACTTTTTCTTATATTGATGTAGTAACATCACTAATACGTTCATCACTTTTTTTGTAACTGGTTTTCCACTTGTGTAATTGGGTTAGTGAGTTTATCATGCACTTGATTTTTATTAAATTATGGGTAGTAATTTTTGTAAATTCCGGTATGGTATTTTGTTACAATGTTAACTTCAGCACACTTCCTGAATGAAAAGCAAAAAAATGACAGTAATGTAAAGGACTGGATGGAGGGCAATGACCCTGAAAAGCTTTGGGATTAAAACAAATATTTTTGCGGATTAAACCAAATTCGAAATTTGAAACATGCTAAGACGAAAATAGTGTTCATGGCTCAATACCAAAGCATGTTTCATTTTATATTCGTTACAAGCTTTTTGGTTTTTGAAACTGTTTTGGTAGTGCATCGCAGTTATGTTGCTTAAAGGTTTGAATGAATACACTGAAAAATGCAATATTGTACACAACAAAATGGGTCGTTCTTAAAGTTGTAATCATACAAAAACTAAAGTAAGTATAGTATAAAAACGTATCCAATAAACACTATTAACTATCAGTATATCAAAAAGTGCAGTAATGACTAATTAGGCATTCGAATCTGCAATCTAACACTAACTCGTCAATTACTGCATTTTTGCTATTTGAACTCAATCAAATATTTTAGATACTTTTTAAGATGTTGGTTTTAAATTTTAGTGATTTTTCTGTGTAACCTGTTATCGAGCAATCTGTTAGGTTTCGTTGAGACGAAATTTCTTTTGCTTTTTAAGGTAATTATATTATGATTAACAAATAACAATCCTGTTTTTAACAGAATGCTCGATTAGTATCAAAAAAATGGTATATCGTATCAAAGCATCAAAGCCATGTATATCAACGTATTGCGAATATTTTAATTGCATCTTCCACAATATAAACAGGGATGTTGTGGAAGTTTATGACCATGCAATTCCAATCAAAGAGTTCAAACACTGACCACATTCGAACAGCATTAGAAAACCATTGGCTTCTTCACCACCAACTCAACGACCAGATTTAAAGCGACGAATTTGTTTTTTCCATCAAAACAAGCAAAATTTGCTCAAACGACAAATTTATTTTTTACAATATAAAAATTAAAATGTGATCATTCATTCTAACCGTGTCATTCTCAGGTAAATACGCCTTCATTCATTTGAGAAGAATATAACGCTTAATTTCAACAGGTTCACACAGCAGACAATACTAAGTGCTGTATTACTGTGCATCACTAGCACAAGGTCTGATTCTCTATGCTCACAATGAGTAGCAATTCACTAAAACTCTACAGGACTATGATTATACCCTGCAGTATGATCAAAACACGTTTGCGACAATAATACAAGAAACCGAAAGTTCTTGTATTATTGTCTAAATATTGAGAACCGAAAGTTTGGTTGTTGTTAAAATACAGTTTATTCAGAAAAAGTTCTCTCCTTTACTGCTCACGCCTAATCTTTAAATACTGAAAATATACATTCTGTGTAGGATCCCTATTCTCTAACAAACTCACTCTCTCAGCCGTTCGAGCAATCGTTTGTTTCCATTATAAAATCCTATTTAAAAGAAAATTTAAAATCGATTAGGACGCGTCATAATGACGTCATTATATCTTGCAGTTATGCATGAACTGTTTAAATATCTTGAAATATTAATTGTAATAATAATTAAGTACCGGTATTTGCTTTTATTCTAAGTATAGAAAAATGGAAAAATGATGGGTTGTTAAAAATGAAAGATGCATAAATCAGGGGAATATTTTCCAAGCTGCTCTAATCGACCAAGAGGCAGAAGAAAAAAGCTACGCAGACTTTAAACATGAAAGCTGTTAGCTGTGAATCCAAATTTTAAAGTCTTTGGCTTAAAGTAATTGGGAACCAAACCCCTAATCCAATACCTCAGCTGCAGATGATTTTAATTAGGACAAATGATCGGATTTCGGCAAACAATCATTGTAACTTCGTCATAATGTTTCCATTTAAACCAAACCACCATTTTATAGGCTTTTTCAATAATTTTCAAGTTACTTTCTATGGAACCATGTCTTTGCTATTTTGTAAAGTCAAGGCAAAAGCTAAAAACTGCAACGTAATAATAAACCTAATAATCAATTAAAAATAACAAATAATCAATTAAAAACCTAGTTGGTCGACCGGTAACGCGATCGTCTCTGGAGCGGGAGGTCTGAGGTTCAAATCTTGGGCCGATCAAATCGAACACAAAGTTGCCAACGGCTCGCCACCACTGCGACATTTCTTCGAAAGGAGCTGTGTTGCCCGGGTGCAATGACGCGGAGATGGGCCCTATCAACTTGTTACGCGCTTCGGCGTAATTCAGCGAGTGTACTGAAAGATTTGAATTGCTTTTGATTTTGAAGTTTATTGACCAATACTAACTGTGATTAGCCATATGATTTCTAAAGAATAGCCCTTCTACTTATCTTAGCTATTATAAAAACTAGGCAAGATTGGAAAATCAGTAAAACTTTTAAATGCTATGAAACGTAAAATAGGGATTGATAAGAATCCTTCTGCAATAAAATTTACTTACAAACAGAAACGTTTTACGTAAATATGGAAAAAATAAACTTACAACGCCAGCTCTGGTGCAAAAATTACGATGAATGTCGGCAAACCAAGTAGAACTACAGTATTTCTGGTAGTAGACGTTTCGTTTTTACCTTAAGCAATCGTCACTCAATTGTTTAGCAATGCCTTACATGCATATTATACAAGTCTCGTATATATAATCAATAAAACGGTTATCAATTATGGCGAAACGGTTAAACGTTTTATTAAATTTGGGCATTTTCGCTATGCATTAATTTAACGAGTCAGTGGTCGAGTAGATAGAGCGTCTGCTACTGAAACAATAGACTCGGCTTCGATTCCCGATCGGGTCAAACCAAACACCATAAAAATTGGTATTCACAGCTTTCCTGCTTAAAGTTTAGCGATTAAAGGGACAGTGAGAAATCTCCACCATATGTGGTAGACAGGGGGGCAGGTGGCAGCTTGACTCGAAGACCCCACGCCCCTTCGCTGTCTTTTGACCAAGGCGACTTGATGAATAAAATGTGATTACAATTACAAAACTTTACTATTTGAAATGATAAAATTTTTATGCTATCATTATAGTAATCATCATTGCTTGCTTTTCCATTAACATTACTCCGCTATAGAAGCTGAAAAACTTGTTCTTCTTCATTGCTTTGCCTATCTGAAAATAGTACCAACAAAAATATAAGATCACGTCACTGTACTCACTGCTTAGTCTTAACCAAAGATTGTAATCGCTGGTACTAATCACGAGCGTTATTACATGTTCATTTTTGAAGCCCGGTTCTTGAGTCCGGCGCCGATTTAAACCTGAGTCCTTTGCTGACATAACAATGTTCTTTTCGTGACATATCAACCCTTTGACTGGCACAGTTGCATTACAACTTGGCCCTACTTTTAGCTTAACTATGCAATAAAAAGGAACAAAAAACTGGCCCGAAAAGTGGAAATGCAAAGCGATAAATACAGTAGTTGTCAAACATTGCATTCTAGGGACTGAGCTAGCTTTGTAAAATCATTAGCAGAAAAAACAACAGTAGCCCCTTCAGCCGATAAGTGAATTCCTCTGAAGGAGCAACCCGCGCAGATCCATTGAAGCGTGTAATATGCCTGCTTGCAGTAATGCAGCAACAAACAATAGTACTTTGTTTGCTTGCTTGATTATTCTGCAACAGTCAATAAAAAAAAGGAGCAAGCACTTAACAAAACGGAAACATTGAGACAATAGAGTGCATAACCAATCAAAATG
Source organism: Trididemnum nubilum (assembly GCA_963965965.1). NCBI lineage: Eukaryota > Metazoa > Chordata > Ascidiacea > Aplousobranchia > Didemnidae > Trididemnum > Trididemnum nubilum. Next base: position 37,816,995 of record OZ014478.1, on the reverse strand, counting down.
ATGTTTGCTTTCAAAATTAAGCTGATAACGAATTATTTTCATTCCTCAATTTTGGGCATATGCTCCTAACGCAATCATTCATTTTTTTGTTCTTAACCACCACAATTGTAATCACATTTTATTCACCAAGTTGCCTTGGCCAGGAAACAGTGAAGGGACCTTTCGGTCGTCGAGTCAAGCTACCACCTGCCCACCTGTCTACCACTCACGGTGGAGGCTTCACACTGTCCCTTTTAATGCTGAACGTCAAGCAGGGAAGCTGTGAATACCAAATTTTTTATTCTTTGGTTTGACACGATCGGGAGTGCATACAGAGTCAGTAAAAGGAATTAGCGATACAACGTCAGAAGAGATGTAGTTGTATGGTCGCTGTATCTATCACACCAAAATATCAGGCGCAATTTGGCCTATCCTTACAATCAACACACATTCCGGCTCAGACGCACAAGATTTATAAGAATCGAACGACTTAATTGCAGTTATTTGAATACAATTAAACCCTACGGTCTTATTCACCCGCTATCAGGATTGCCTGGGGTGTTTTATTCAAATATTTACATTTGAATAAGGCAACCCAGAGTTGGAAACGGGCCGACTAGTTCAAGCCCGAACCCGGCCCGAACCCGATCCGAAAAGCCCGGCCCAACTTACAACTCTGAGGTAACCCTGATCATCCCGATCGCGGGTAAAACAGACTGAAGGGCTTTAAATTTTTAACATTCAATTTTTACATGTGACGTGAACTGCGTTGTGATATACACTCTAACCATTGCTATCGAGCCATTTTAAAATCAGTTCAAATAAAACTCAACTCAACTATTTTAAAAGTAACAACAAACAGAAACAAGGTCCTTCGCTATGAAAAAATTTTGAACAAACACGTAAATAAAGATTCAAATATAAAAGCGCTATAAGTGAAGCAAAGCGTTATCGGTGCCAAAGTGCTACAGCTCTTTTATCTCTTTAACGGGATACTTTGCTATGTAACAACACACAAAAGCCAAATAAAAACAAAGCAACATGATACGACAATCATACAACCCTTAAACAAACATAGCTTTGACACTTCACTAAAATTCCAGTAATTGTTGCTAATTCTATTGCTTCCTTGGTGGAAACTGTATGTAGAGTAAAAATTGAATAGTTATTCAAGTAATCTTCCATCATGTTTTCATAATTAAAGGATATAGAATCTAATTGGCTCGCTCAGTGGTTCTGCATTATATGTATACTGGTATAAATTATAAGATATTAATTTTTTAACAATTGAGCAATTGCAGCAAATAAAAAAATAACTAATTCCTAGAAAGTTTTGTTTTCCACCACCAGATATAGATTGATGAGTATTTATTTAAATCAAATACCTTAAAAGTATAATTCTTAATAGTTTTATTCTTACTCCAAAGCTAGCACACACGCAATAATTGTTCGAAGGTGTTGGCAGAGCGCTAGTTTTAATCTTCTTATTCCGACTTGTTTGTTAAAAAGTTTTCAAAAAACATTATACATGAACATTACGAACAACATTGGCATAATTATCGCATGATATAGAGATAGCCGTACAAAATTCGTGTTGCGATTCTTCCAAATTTTTGGCATTTCAAAAACTTTTTCACCTGTAACGAAGGAACCTCATTCTAATAGAAACATGACGTTATTATGGCTCTATTTGTTTAAAGAACGTTCCGAAATCGACATTAGTTTTGAGTTTTTTGAAAATTTAAACTTCTGTTTTATCACAATTATTTTTACGTTATCACCTTCATTAAAATTTTGAAACTTTTAAAGAATTCAAATGCACTTTCAGTTCCATATCTTTATGGAGAATAAACAACGCTGTTAAATTTGTGCCCCATACTGGAAAACGTTTTGCTGTATTTCAAAATAATGAAGAGTAGACTATACTTTCAAACATTCAATTCAAACATTCAAATCATTGATAATCTCTATATAACAAATAATTATTTTCTACAAGCAATTACAACCAATCGAAAACGGATCTGAGCAATCTGAATTATAAAAAGTATTCAAATTAGAAACCCCTAAAAATTTACAAAACGAAACTGTGCCAATGAGGTGAATTTCAAATTAAAGACTGCTACATTTGCTTAGCTAACCGGTACAATTTAAACGCATACAAATTAACACGCAGCTAAAATCTATTTTCATTCCTGATGTGTTTGAAATTAAGAAACGCTAAGTTATGAAAATATAAATATAATTTGCGATACAGGAAGTTTAGTAAACTGAACTTCCTGTACCGTTTACTGGCTCTGGCCCATGTCCATTGAGCACTTTGGAAACCGGGAAGACAGTGTACAAGTTAAATATAATTTGCTGAATTTTCGAGTTTTATATTACATCTGCAGTATTTTATTTTTGAAATTGGCTTGCGTATTTTGTTGTTTTTTTTTTGGCAATTTAATGCTGGCGACAGCGGGATTGGCATGCTCATCTTACTCATATTTCTGTACAGTTGCTTACGAGTATTTCACGAATGAAACCTTTTTGTTACACAAACTAGCCTGTTCTACTGAACGTTCATACTACAAGAATTCAAAAGCCTGGCTTTTGTCATTTAAATGTCGTTTTGGTTTAGAAAATATTCAAGATGAGAAATTCATTTAACTTAATTCTATGAACCTATTCCAGCTAATGAGCTTAATCGTTAATGTGTTCTATAAATCATCCTAGAGACGTATCGTTGAGATTCGTGTTAATTGGTTCCCTAAACTGCTTTGCAAGCTACAAATTGGTTACAATATTTCAGTGATTTGGGAAAAAAACTGCTCCTGTTTTTGTTTGTCGGGTTCTAGTTTGTTTAGTTCCATTTCCAGTTAGTTGGGGGGTATGCTGGTTGTGTTGGATTGCACGCTGTTGTGGAGTTAGATTTCTGATATCTTTTTTTGTTTTCATTTTGTTTGATTACCGTTGGGAGTAGCCTCGTGCCCGACCCCCAAACTCGACAAATCACCATAAGTTTGAGGGTCCACACCGATTTGAGAGTTGATCACCCCTTGCCAATTTTTGAATATTTTTACAATATTGTTCTAGCACCTGGATTAGAAAAAAGCTGCTTTCTTATTTATTTCCAACTAGGTTAGTACAGATTTGACTAATTTACTACAGATTTAACAGATTTAACTAATACTACTTAAGTTAAATGTGGCAAGTGGCATCTAACACAACAGGCAATTTCTAACATGGTTGAACAAATAAATGAATTGACACAAACCAAGGGGAGGGGCGTTTTGTGGAGAAGATAATTACGTGTTTGAAGTTCAGAATTTTAACTAAGGTAAAGAGGAAGTGTTCTAAAATATTTGCACTTATTTAACTGTTTGTGAAATTTAGCTATGATTGGTCGTAGCCTAACTAGAAAAACTATTTTCAGCCTTGGAGTAAATGACCTGTGGACAATAGAATATCTATTTACTTGGGAAAGTGAAGTTTTCTAGAGATAATAAAGAAAGTTTACAAATGTAAATAGATTAATCGCAAGCAATTCAAGTGCCAAAATAATGAAGTTATAAAGCTTGCTAGAGTTTGTCAATGGCAATACATCAACGTCTATGAATAATTGGTCATTCGTATGATCTTAAACTTTAAAATAACACTCACTCATGCGTAAGAACTAAGCACTTTATGACGTTTTCCACACCAGAGCTAACCACCCTTTCTGGGATGTATTTCACATGTCTTTCGTCATGCTCGACTATCACAACGGGTAGTTTCTTGGCCCCAATGCAAAGTAAGTGTCAAGTATCTTTTTCAAACTCATAACGACACGTTAACCGTTCGAGAATCGAACCGGTAGTCGGCAACCTTTCGATCACTGACCCGCGCTCTACCTCTGAGCTTTCGCTATCGCTAAACAAGGTTTATATTTACGCTGCCGAGTTTATAAAAAAAAGCAAAAAAATATCATCACACTATTTAATAAGGAAAAAAAACAGTTTGTATGATTTTTCTCAAAATTACTGTACGCTACAAAAAAATTAGAGTATTTTTTGGAAATACAATCACTTAAATTTTAGATTTCATACACTATTCTTCAAATTCAGATTCACGAAAAAAATGGGTCTAGTTTTTCGACAATCTAAGAATAATTTTTGTAATTTAACCCAAAACTCGGTCCTGCCGAATTGATTTCATGCTCAAAAGTCATCGAAAACTTTTGATCATAAAAATTTGCCAAAATAAGAAGAATGAAAAAACTTATACGAGGGATTTAGCCTCATGGGGGGCCTAAAGGGCTCGTCCTCCACCAATTAAGATTTTTTTGCTAACTAATTCAGATGTATAGCGCGAGAGAAATTGAAGGTTTTTGTTCCAAACGTTTGTATTTCTGTTTTGAAAAAAAACTAAGCTCTATATCATCAAATTTAATTTTTTATAATTATTTTTGAAATGATTTGCTAGTCACAGTTTTTAAGCTCACAATGCTAGTAGCTTCAGAATCGCTTACAGTTCTTCCGAAATTAAAGTACGCCCTTCCGACTTCAAGAATAGCTTATTAGTCATTGTTATATGATTTAATTCGTCTTGAAATTTTAATTATGACGTCGATTTAATCAAGGTTGAATTGTCAGTTATGTAATCGTTGCATAAGGGTAATTCGGTTCATAAAATGATAAATTAGGTTAAATGTCTTGAAAACAAAATAGTTTTAAAAGTTGAAGATCAACTCTCAAAGCTTTCACACGGACAACCCTATAGAACAGCAATAAAGTGTGAAATCCGAAACTGCAAGCTTCTTACACAAGTGGTAATTTAGTTCAAATGCCACACAAATTCATAAGGCACTCAGTCAAAACAGCACCTAAATTAAGAGACAAAAAACAAATTCATAAGGCACTCAGTCAAAACAACACCTAATTTAAGAGCCAAAACATCCCAATTTTCTCCAAGCAAATACCATGTCTATTGTCACAATAATTTTCTTAAAATGATTCAGGCGTTCATATTGTATTGTGTTAGCAAAAATTTATTTTTTTATTTTTGGCCGAAGCAAGTCAAATTAAAAAATTAAAGAAAAGCAATTTTTGGTAATTAAAGCAAAGAAGTTTATTCGAAATCTACTGCAATAAAAAAGTAGTTTTTAAAGTTAAAGAGATTGATTTGTAATTTTATTCTAACTTTCTAAACTATACAGAAGCATAAACTTGGATAAAACGCTATGCCATTGTACACTAGACATCACAAAAAAAACAGAACTGTTCTGATCTTATATGCTAATAACACCAGAAGACTACAAAAAGAGCCCAAAACTTTGATAACAGCATTTTAAAACTTTGATGCTTCTGAATCTGCGTACAGTATTTTGCAGCAAAACTAACGAACAACTGCCAACAAAAAATATTTCTCTTTCTAGTCTTATACTGGCGTCAATTTTTGGTACTTCAGTCTCCAGCGAGTCGCTAGTAACGACCGCAGTGGCCACTGAGACGCAAGTATAACTGCACCGTTGCTCTTAATATATTTCGTAGTGCATGATTCACTTATCTGCAAGCCTCGCAACGAAAAAATGTATTTATGAAAAAAAAAAGAAAAAAAGAAGAAGAATGCATAGTGCATATTTCGGCAATATTGGATGAAAACTTGCTCTCAAAGTGTAATTTGCCCAAGAGTAGTGTCAAGATCGGTGTGAATTTCCTTCCTTGTTTTGATAATTGACTTGTTTCTGCTTTTTTGGCCACGAATTATATATAGTAGTATAGATTTTGTTTTGTTTCAAAAATAAGGAAATGCTTCTTTAATCACCGTGAAACAGCAGAAAGCAAATGAAATAAAGGCAAGATTGTAACAGTTAGGCAATGCTTCTGAGCCTGCAATTTCTACTCGAGTATATCGCCACTCGCAAACTGTCATCATTAAATACCAACCAATAATCTTGCGTGATTTACAATTTAATATTAAATGCTTCAATTTTTTTAAGCTTTAAAAATTCAGTTTTCCTTCTGCTTATCCAAGACCGAGTAAAAGTGAGCACTGAGCATTTGTTGTTTCATCAGTCTTGTACTCGTATTACATGATAACGCCATTAACTATCTGTTAACTATTCGTTCTTAACTGTTTTTGTCCTTGAACTATTACAGCTAGTATAACAAGCTTGTTGCACAAGCCGATCTATTCATCAAATAGCAAAACTCTATCTGGAGAGAAAGTTATAGGTTGTCAACTCAAGAACCACATTTAGACAAAATTACGGTACTTGACCGACAATCAAAAGTCGCCCTCAACTATGTAAAGTGATTTTTATCCAATCAAATCTATGACGAAGTGAGAAGAAAGTTAGAACGATTGAAGAACGTTTTAAACAAAAACGCTGACCCAAACAAGAATGATTGACACTTTGATGTCACAAATCAACTCACAATTTAAAACATAATATAGTTTGAAATAATATGCTTTGGAGAATTTTAATCTTTGAGATTTTGAATAATAATATTAAGTATGCACATTATTTTTAAACTAATTAAGCCAAGAAAAATCAAAAATGAAGCGTAGCAAATTATTATACTGAACAAATTTTAGAAAAGATTTAAATGTTCTGCATTTTTGTATGGCAGCTGATCAAGAGTTTAGATTTTGCAAATGTTATTGAAGAAACAAAAGCAAATAATTTGTTCGTTTTTTCAAAATAAAATGAACAAAACGTTATTATCAACACAGGACATTTTTCATACGATGACCTGAAAAAAAATAGTTACATTCGACAGAATGAGTAATTTGCAATGTTGCAGCGGATCGAACTCTCAACCTATCGTGCACGAGTCCGACCCCTTACTACAGAGCCATCTATTGCATAATAAAGCAATGATTTTCGTCTGTTTGTTCGTGATAATGCGAGTTAGCGCACTGGCGTTAATTTCATTTTCAAAGCATCACAAACTCATTACACCTCAGATCAAAGATAAAAAATTTTTAAAAATTGAAACCCTACTAATAAGTGATTACATCACTTTTCAACTGGTACCTACTTTTCGATAATGAGCCTCTAGCCCCTGCTATTGAGCACTTTTTAAGTGGTTTAAAAGAAAATTCATCTTTAAAATAAAGCCAATTAACCTCAATGGACGTGATCCGCTTGAAAGCTTCTCGTGCTCAAGGTCAAGTGCGTGATAGTTATTGTTTATTGTCCGGTCATATTAAAAGCACACTTAGTATTAGTCACCAAATGAGTCTCTAACTGACCTTAAATTTGCATTAAAGAACAAACCATATAAAATGTTAATGGTCAACTGTCGCGGCATTTATGAATCAGAGACATTAAAATTTGTCTTGTTTGGCTATTTCTGGGTGTTTGTTTTGTTTTTTTTCTATCAGAAAAAAAATAGGCAACGGAAAATGAAAAAAAAAGCTGAAAAAGCTGAGTCCTTGAATAACCCTCACTTAATCCATTTGTTTCTAAATATCATAGCTCTACCGAAAATTTTGCGCTGCAGTTTGCTCACTGTGTATACCGTGTTTTTGAGATATGCTTTTGAATTTAAATGCCAAGCACTGTAATTTAATATTTTGTGTAACTAAACAATTGAATTTAAGTTGTACATAACGGTTTGTGGGATAAACCCAAAACAAGCTGGTATGTTTATTAAAAATTGAGAATACAATAAGCAGCGCTCATTGCTGTGGTTCTGCTTTGCATCCTTTGTTTTCTAATGTTGTACAATTGTGACAAATAGCGTCATCTCTTTTCCAAAATCGTACTCAGCGTTCAAGCCAAATTGATGCTGCGAAATAGAAACTAGTCATTCCACTGCTATCACTTGCTCAATCTCAGCCAAGCTTGGTTGTTGAATTCTTTTTAACTCCATTTCATTTAAGTTTTGAAATCATATTCCCTGTGCAAACACAAAACTATTCATAAAACGAGAAAGGATGTCAATTGATCGGTTCGTACAACAACAAAAGTCCAGACATAGAACATATGACGACACAGCCATACTTTACGTAATGCACATTAGACTTAAAGAAGTAAATATAATGGTAAATCATACATATTTCATAACATTATTCTGAAAATAGTATGCAAATCAATCAAAAACTGATTTATTTATTGTCTCGTCACTGGTGTGGATATTTGTTCATATTTAAAATAAAAAGTTCTACTCCATCACAGTTTTTAAATATCATCTTGTTATGTTACGGTAAGCACCTAATGTGAATAATAACGCCAAACAAAGCGAAAAGATACCTATTCAGCAATTGGTCTTTATTCCAAAATCCAGTTCTTTCTGGCAAGCTTCAATATCGCTACCGGCTGTTGATTTGTTTTTTGTAGTCCTTTTTTTTGGTATTACTTTGTTGTTATATTTACTACAAGACGCCTATCGTATAACATATCGTGCATAACAATTATTGCTGGTGTTTTCATTTTCATTTCCAATTTAGTATCGCCATTACTGTAAATCCATATCAGGTTGAAGTTTTACTTTATTTAATTGCTTACTTTATTTTTTTTAATTGATATTCTAATGCCGCTACGTAATTTGCAGTTTTCCTGATTCCGTCACGCCTGACTGCTTATTAGTAATATTCTTGATCTGTTCGCTATTGTACTTCGAACACATATTTTGATTGGTTCGTTATTAACGGTAAGTTTTTAATTGTTGTAGTCAAGTTTTTTGCTTCATGTTGGCCTTGCAGATCTGGAGTTAATGTTGATTTTTTAAAATTATTGTGTTAATTTCGATTGAATATAATTTTGAAAATTGAAATTTTTTTTACAATATGTGGTATATACATTCAATAAAAATTACATAGTAGTGAAAAAACTACGAAAGAAATATTATACAAAAACAAGTCCTCCAAAATTAATCACATAAAAACATATTAATATTACTTGCACATTTTTTTAAAATTTAGACAAATTAAAACAATACTTAATATTGTAAATGCTTAGCTCAATGGATTATAAACAAACATTTAAAACTATTAAACTATAGAAATACAATACAAAGCAATTGCAGCAAAAATAAAATTAAGAATTGATTCGAAATTGTACCACAACAAGCTAAGTGACTCAAGTGAGGTTGTGAAGAGGTGATCTCTTTCTAACTCGATTAAGTTGTAAGTCTTTGGCAAGTGTATGTCTTTGATGACGTCATTAAATTTTGCTACATCATTGCATCGATTTCAATCAGTCAAAAACAATTTTGCGCTTTAATTATTGATGAGGAATTTGGAGATAAAAATCAAGTTGTTCGGGGATGCGTAAAGACGTTATCAGCGGAAAAACAAGAATTCAAACTCCTTAAAGAGGCGTTTACACTGGAAGAGAAACAATGCAAAGCAATCAAAATTTGACTTCATAGACAACTTGAGAAAGGTTTCAACTGGTCGCGAACTTCTCGAGCGGTTGCTTATTTTCACGTAGACAAAATTGTTTTTAAATGATTGGCCTAATTTGAACAAATGGCCTAAGAGACCACTAACGAAGGTTGCCAACCCGAAACTTGGCGTTACTTTGTATCCAATGTAAAGGCAACTTTACTGTCAAAAATTTAAGTCAGTTAGTAGAGAACGGTTGCTGGCTCTCAACTGAATTCTCGACGTGGCAATGTGTTGCGGTGTCCTTGGAAAAGACAGTTTTGGAACAGACAATTTACGCCCACTTCCCCTTGTACCCAAGCAGTCTACCACTCTACTTGTTGTAGTGGCCCAGCACGAAGAAAGACTTTCAAACAGAGCAAAAAAAATGCTTAGAGCGTTGGCGTGGTTATATTAACGCAGAGTGCTTATGATTTATACGTATGAATAAAGAAATGACTTTTGAGAAAGAATTTAGAAGGAAGCAGAATTTAATCTATACTGCTCCTTTTTTCCTAATTTTCCAACAAGAAAAATTTAAATTTTGGAATTATCCTCATATTCGCTGTAAAGTCGGCGATATTATATCGTTTAACTTTTCTCCGTAGATAAAAAATAAAATCAATGTTATGTTCTTAGCATAGCGAGATCAAATCTCAATCGACCTTTTTAGACAAAGTTTAGTTTCAACACTTTCTAAAAATACAAAAACCCTCTTAAATTATTCATGAGGTCGTTTAATTGTACAAATTTTGTACACTTGTCCCAAATGACACTCCACTCCAGACTATACTTTAACTGTATGCATCTATAAATAAAACGTAAATTCTTGTTCAGATGAAGATGGAAGAACTGAAATCGATAAATCAATTAACAAGAAAAATTATCCCATAAAAAAATCGAAAAATCAAACATGCAAAAAACTATATATATGCTATTCTTTTTTTTTTTTCCGCCACCGTTGTTGAAATTTGCGTATAACGTACGTCGATAATCGTATTAAAGCGAACCAGCACCAAAATAATTCTGTCAAAACAGAAAAGTGTTATGTAGCTATCTTCAAAAATGAAACTAAACACATCATGAGCTTTCGCATCATGAACACATCAACTAGCTCGCATATCAAAAACACTGCGATACAATTTTACTTCAACAAAATTTTATTTTGTTTCAGCTTTGAAATATTTAAATTTTTTTATGCGATTTATATTGAAAAATTGGATGATTTTGTATATGTGCGTTCCTTGTTTTTCGCAAAAAAAAATTGGAATAAAAATTTGGTTTAACGCGGGGTCGTTCAATAAAAAGCTAGCCTATTTCTCGATTCACAGCACAAACTGATCCACGAAATTGTTAACAAAAAACTTAAATGCTGCACTGCACTACAAACATTTTATCGTAAATTATCCTTCTAAATCTAAAGCAAACGGGGTCTTTAATAGAACACGTACTTCATTCCTGGCATATAAAAGTAATTAATTCATTTGCGACACATATTGGCATAACTCCGCGAAGCAAAAATATCTCCTTTCCACGTTCCACTTGTGGCTAAGCTCTAATTACGTTTATAGGACAACTATTTTTGTTGATCGATTAAAACTCTGTCCTACTGATGTCATAAAGCGTGATCATAAACAGAACATGGAAATGCGATAAAAATGATATCTTTGGTTTTTCAATTTGTCTTTTGTTTTCGCTATTCTCTCTACGTCAAGATTGCGCTTGATCTAAAAGCGCAATGTCAAAACTCAAGAGTGGAAAATTGCTCTTGAACTCGGCTAATCGATTGATTGTAATAACTGTAATGGAACCGGGTTGTAAAATTGATCCAGTTCAATTCACTGGCAAGAAAGATTTAGAGTTATTGAACTTGAGGTTTAGTGAAACTTGTTTGATTATTTATTCATTAGGTGGATTTGGGAAAGGCCTTTCTAAATTAAAAGCAGAGAACAGAAGCAACCACAATGAAAGCAGAGAGGATAGCTCAATTGGCAGAGCGTTGAGATGGTGCATGAAAGGTTGCTGGCTTTAGGTTCGATTCCCCACCTAGCAATGCATCGTTGTGTCTTGGAAAAAACGTTCATGCATATGTGCCACTGGAACCAATCATCTACTCATTTTGATGGGCCATCCTGGCGAAAGGCTTGTGAACAGAAGCTATGAAAGAGTGTTTAGCGTTTGTGTTGTTCGAAACAGGCGTAAACTGTTTAATTCATGCGCATAAATGAATGACCAGAACCACAACGAAATAGACGTATCTCAACCAAAGTTTTATACGTGTTGCAACAAAGTTCATGATGTATTCTAAATCCAAACCTTTTATATCATCTTGCCTGATATTTTTTTCTTCAAAAATTAATCCAAATTTCTTGGCCAAAAATATTTAATTACCAGCATTTTATTTACAAAAAACACATTGTAAGGAATACAAATTTTTAATTAGCATTAAAAATTCATTCTTAAGTTTTTTCTGAGTTTGTACCCTAGAGAAATACCATTAAGACTAGAGAAATATCATTAAGTTAATTAACGGATCATAACACACGATGTGCTATCTTCTCTGCAAAAAACAATTTGCTACGAACAAAGAATGTACCACACAATAGGAAATAAAGCTATTCTTTAATGTACCGTTTTCCAGTTACTGCATAATACTTAAGCAACTTAGCAAAACGGCTACGAAGTTGAGCATTTTAGAAAGGTTCACGTCGATGTTTGAGATCTCAAACTAGAGATACTTACGTGTTTCGACGCAGTCTTATGTCAACTTTACGGCGTTACATTCAAAAACATGAACCATACACTGAAAACAATTTAATGCAATATGCGCTGAGCTGTCGCGACACGTTTCGACCTTGCTAAAAGATCTCATCAGGCGACAATAACACAATATATACATCATTTAAACAAAATATACGCATTACGCTATTGAGTTAAAATTCAAATAGAAAATTATTACAGCATGCGCATCTGCTCAGTCTATGTACAGTCCCGTGACGACAAACACTTGTGACAATACATGGAAAAGTGCAGTTGATTAACTTTAATTGCATAATACTATTTTACAAAAATAATTCGTATTTTAAGCTTTCTCCTATCAGACGAAACATAAAACAAACGGAATTGATTCATTTATTGATCTGTTGTTTTTAATTAAGCTTTGGTCTATTTAGATTTTTAGGAAGAAAGATTGGTCATAACTTTTAATCCCTGGAGAAATGCTCTAATATCGAATAATGTATTGCTAGCGGAATGAACAATTGCCAAAACGTATGAGCAGACCTTCAATTGCTCCATCCTATCCTATTTGCAAACCCTTAAGTTCAGAGAACCCCAAAGCGTGGATGCTTGGTCTTATCTTTTTGAATAATCCGGCGTTCTCAGGAAGCACTTTAACTAAAACTTAAAAGTTTTTTGATGTCTCTCAGCTTAGTTGTTTGTGACCTGTCTTTGTTTACGTGAGTAATTATTTTTACAAATGGAGTAAATAAATTCATGTATGCTTGGAATATAATGGATGGACGCCAACATTGTGCATGTTCAATGTTTTGCACACATTTACCCTCTTCTGGTAATCAATGATCTAAAAACCAAATACGAAGGATTTAATCAATTTAACAAATCGTTTCATAATCCCTCAAAAATAATTTGTGTGTTTGTCTACAATTGTATGTAGCTTGATATTTTATTTTTATGACGTATACAAAATTATTTCATCTAGTCCATACACATGCTCACAATGAGCATTGCGATGTTGGGTGCTTGAAAGACAGCAGCTTTGGTCGCGCAATGCAGATCTTGGATGTGAAAGCCTTCGTAATGATCTTATATGGACAATTTCGATACGTTAGTTGTCATAATTGACTAACGCATCTTTATTCTCCTTTCACGAGAAAGCGACGGTAGCGCTATCCTTAAGACGAATCCGTACCCGCTTAGAAGTTAACCCTTTTCGAAGTTTGCTGATTGACGTTTGATTTCTTCCCACGTAAATTTGCTGCTTGTTCAAAACCGTCAAGCTATAACTTACCATGGTAAAGTGCCTTAACCAAGAACGTAACCACGGTGTGAGTTGAATTCGGATCATGCGATCAAGGTTGTTGTCAAACAACACCTTTACCCTCTTGGCAATGTTGCAGACTAACCGAATAGTATATTAACAAGCTATTAAGTCTATTTTCGAGATTATCACAGCAGAAAAGAACGGAAGGTAGCACCGAGAAGATAGAAATTATTTCTCGATGCTTTTTAAGGGTTAATTAATTATCTACGGTTGTTCGCAGAAAGAATGCGACTGTCATCTAGAGCAAAACCTCTTTTTTCATTGAATTTTCTATTAATCTCTAATCTCCTTACTCTCACTTTTGGCTTAGTCTCTGCCATGCCTACAAGATTTTTGTTATCAACTAATCATTGTTCGTGTATAGTCTTGTCAATTCTCGTAACGGCAGAACATAATTATGTATTCTCTTGAAATTTATCATTCTGTTTTAAATAAAATTGACAATGGTTTTTTAAAAAAATAACCGAAATGTCTCCATTGAAATGTATCGCTAAGCTTGCTTCAGCTTGTTTTGAACCAACATGTGACCATGTTAAAAATCATCCACCATATTTGCGAAGAGTGTTGTCTGATAGTGACGCAGGAAATTGCAAAAAAATCCTTTAAAATCGTCTCAAGTTGCATGTAATGGATTTGAAGCCCAGAGCTTTTCCTGCTCTCTATAGATTTTACAACAGCATTAGATACTGGACACAAAAGCTCAAGCTTAATCGTTTATCCAACCGTATTTTCTTATCACGACATTGTACTAAAAGACTTCCATATAAAGCATTTTTAATCTATTTTTATGTGATTCTGTCAAATGAAGGATTTTGTTTCAGTGTATGTGGTGTACAGCATATTCTGCAACGATTCGGTTAGTCGAGCAAACTATAGTACTTGAACAATTTATTTCTCAGCTACTGTAAAATGAACATGGCAATATTGGTCTAGAGAGGATGCAGAATTCGCTAGTGTTCGCTATAGCCAACTACTGGAAGCTTGCGCATTGATAAGGCGGTAAGCTACATAGTGTAATAAATTTCTGATCGGAATAAACTAAAAATAAACCCTTGAAAAATGTCAAAAAAACTAAATTTCACTCAACTTCATCAAAAACAAAACAAAAGCAATAATAAAAATAAAATAGTAATAAAAGCAGCAATAAAATAAAAGTTTGGTGTTGACCGAAATAGCGCTATTTTGAGTATTGTATAAAGGGTTATTTAACTTTCAAAATTTCTTTTTTACTACAAAAAAATGTTTTTGTCCGGCACGACTGTTTTGCTTAGTGGTAATGTAGTTCGGTCTAGAAATTGACTGAGCTCCATGACTTAACAAAATAGTTTTGCTGGTATCGTTATCGATCAATTTTCCTAGCCTATGCGAAACTTGTAATTATAAATCTCGGTTTGCGGTGAATTTTAGTGGAGTTTCTAGCCAATCATCGGCTGTTTCTCTTATTGACATTTACGACTGAGCAGATTACTGCCTTCCAGGTCTTTTCGACAGAATTGATGTTTGTGATCCCTAATTTTGTGGCTGATCCCATTTTATTCGTGATGAATTTTTGGACCTTTTCTCTGATTGTTTTGATATACGGTAGTTAGTTGCTGAGAATCGCAGGTTGGCCGGATTCTCCGCTGTTCTCCTTTCAGCTTTGGCTTTTAAGTTTTAGTTGGCCTTGGTACCTTGCAAAGTCTTCTATTTTTTTAGTACAATTTTGCTTCTAAAATTTTTTTTCTCTTTTTTTGGCGCAAAATTCATGGCCGATTTCAATGCCTAATTTGCATAATTTTTTTCGGCTTATTAAAGCTCTGGCCCATTCCAACGCTTCATTTGCATTTTGATTGCTGGCGAAATGATAATTTTGACGTCGGAGCTTATGGCTGGCTTTGTAGACTTTTGCTTTTTTGTATCGGACGTCTATTTTTTCGGCTCGGCCCGTTTCAACTACCTGAAATTCTATCAACAGTGAAAATTTTTTTGTTTTTTACTTATCTCGATTCATGTCAGCTCAGCTGACGAAGTTTGGCATTGACCGAAATAGTGCTATTCTGAGCATTGCATAAAGGGTTATTATACTCTCAAAATTTCATTTTTACTACAATTTTTTTTCCCCACACGACTGTTTTGCTCGGTAGTAGTTCGGTCAAGAAATTGACCGAGGTCTATGACTTAACAAAATAGTTTTGCTTTGGACTTTGCTGGTATCGTTTTCAATCAATTTTCCTAGCCTATGCGAACATTGTATTTTGTAATTATGAGGGCTTAACAGTGATCCTCGGTTTGCAGTGAATTTTAGTAAAGTTTCTAGCATATCCTTTGGCTGTTTCTCCGGTAAACGCTTGCGACTGAGCAGATTACTGCGCTTCCCAAGTCTTTTCCTGGAATTAATACTTTGTGATCCCCAATTTTGTGGTTGATCTCATTTATTCTTGATGAATTTTTACACCTTCCACAAATAGCAATATATCAAAATAATAAAATTGAGCGGAATTAGTTCGTCAAAATATTATTAACAGTCTAGTTTTTATTATTTTAGATGATAAAACCGATTTCGACGCAAGCGGGCCATCCTCAGCCCGTTTGGGTCGAAATCGATTTTATCATCTAAAATAATAAAAACTAGACTGCTAATAATATTTTGTGACTGGTTTCTTTGCCGTTTTGGATTTGATTTAAAAATAAGCCTATATATTCACAATTTCTAGCCCAGTTTAGATCGGGTCTAAAAGCACCGTTTCAACGACGACGAGTCGACGACTCTGATCGCATAATCTGGGTTCAACTCGAAGCCAGGTCACATTGTTGCTTTCTTAGATTGAACGCTTTACGATGAGTATCTTTGCTTGCTGGTTTGGATCAAGTATCAAAATAGACAAGAATTTGATGATATCTATATTCTCTAGGAACATTGAATCATCGGGAACTCCTGAGAAGGTACCAATTCGCCCAAGAACTTATCACAATGAAAAGTGTGTGGATGATTCAATTTATTAAAAGCGTCTCACATTGTCCGGTGACAAGAAAGAAATGCAAGAACTGCAACTAAAACGATAGTTTGGTTTTAATTTTGACTGATTTTTGCCTTACTCACAATAAACGTTTATGCTTTGAGATTATTCTGTTTGCTGAATAATGTCTTCATTTAAACAATCAGGAAGTATAGCTTTTCTTCCGTTGTTTTAAACTACTAGCTTAAACTTCCTTCTGTGGTTATTTTTGGAGAATAGAATGAATAAATCGAAACATAACATTTTATTAAATTAATTTCGCGCCCGTTTTGTTTATTTTTAGCTCGACAAAACATGACTTTTCCATAAATCTCTGTGATTATGTGAAGAAAATACAGGTGTGAAATTCAGGAAACTTTTTTTAATTGATGATTTGTCGTTTAACGCTGACATTGTTTGTCACAATTGATGTATAAAACATGCGTATAAGTTTATCAATCAACATCAACTTACATAGATGTTTAAATTTATGTGCAAGCGATAGCATAATGCTGCAGCCAGTTTGTTTCAAAAAAAGCCAAGGCAATGGTTTCAATCAAGCACTTGCGTATGACGCAGAGGTATAAATCGGTATCGAACTCGAAAGGGCGAAAATTCGGTTCCCGATCCCGGCCGTTGCAAATTTTACAAGTGCGTTGTTGAAAAATGTGTTCATCTTGTTAGTTCTTTTTTTTTTTTTATGAAAAAAGGCTTTAATCAAGATGATATAGCTTGGGTACCATATTATGGTCTCATCAATTGTTTGATACGTTATAACCGCAGGCAAAAAGGTAGCGTTTGAAATCGAAACCTGAAAGGGATGCAACAGCAGTTTTAGTTTATATCACAAATTTCTGAAAATGTTTTGTGTAAAAACATACTGAAACCGCTACAATTTCCGGTTTTTGCGGCAAGTTTTGAAAACTGTTACTTTCGACCTCTTTTTTCTGTTAAACTGACTTACAGTGAAATAGCAGGCCAAAGTACTGTTCCAACAATGACGTAATAAGCAACTTAGTCAGGCAATAAACCTCCGACCCTCCGTTTTGGTTTGTGGTCACGTTATTACACATCCCTATGACAGCTTTGTTTTACTACAGCAACGTTTCTTACGTTTAGGGCGTTTATTTGTAATACACCAGTTATTGAATCAACTTTAATTGACAGGTAAGGTTACGTGCAATATAGATAAAGAATAAAACATGCTTTCATTAAATTTCAGCTTGCTACATTCTATTTTTACTAAGATATTTCATTTCAAAGTGTAAAATCTCCACAGCAGTGTTGCCAGTTAAAATTTCATGTTTTCTTAAATAATCCTCAAGGTATCTTTCATAACTGGTTTGAAAGCACCTGAATGCAAGGCTTTAGCAGGAATTATTAGTTATACTACATTAATACTTTAACAAGTTTTGTAGCATAACCCAATTCCAAGGAAATCAATAGTAACACCATTGGAGAGATCTCTTAAACTTAGAGAAAAAGTATCTCAGAAACGCTACGTCGTAGAAAGATGAAATTTCATGAAGATGATTATGTATATGTTTTAAATGTTTCTTTATCTTTTGCGCAAAATCTGACTGGATGCTTTACCCCTTTAAAAACTAGTCAATTAAAACCAGTACTTAAATTGTAGGGGGGACGCGGGGGAACGCATCCCCCCATTGAGATTTAGCGTCCCCCCATCAAGATTTAGACGTTCACTCATCGAGATTTGAGCGCTGGATCATGGAACGATCAAGAGCCAGCCAGCACGAATAAATCCAACAAATTCCGGCCGAATATAGTCTCAAAATTGCGGTGAAGACCTTTTTTTTTCTTTTTTCTTTTGGTCTTCACCTGATTTTGGGGAAAAAACAGTTCAATTTCAGGCAAAGACCTTTTTTTTTTTGGTCTTCGTTCAATTGCGAGGACGGAATTACATAATTTCCCCTGAAACTTGGTCAAGGCTGCAAAGCGTCCCCTATGCAAAATTTTATAATTTAAGTACTGATTAAAACTCGTCCACAATAAAAGAGCCACCATCGCTTCCTCTTGAGAGGAGGATAGATGTGGATCTATCGATCAAATTACTAAATGAATGTCGACTTTCATTCATCAAACTTGCTTATTTGCATCTTTTTTATATTGCATAGATGTTGTACAAGAACTGTCCACCAAATCAGTTATAGTTTCAGCACGACATAAGTGAATAACAACGTTGCTACAGAAAAGCCGCACGAGGTCACTCTAGAGCCACTACTGGAAAAACGGTTGCACAATTTTCCCTCACAACATTGCTCACAGGTCTCCAGACCCCTGTAAAATAAGAGAGTCACTATTTCACCAGAAATTTTTTCAACCGTGCATTTTTCATTTGTTTTTTAAGAATTAAGATCAGGGTTTGGTTAGGGTTAGGCTTGGGGATAATTTTACAGGAAGGAATTTAGTTTGGATTAGTTTTGGATCAGAATTAATAAAAATGTCGATAAAAAATTCCAGTCAAAAAACTCTTTGTAAAATAATGCGTTAGTTTTGATGCAAAAATTTATATTTTTACATAGTCTACTTGATTGATAACTTATTTTCAAAATAGTCTAGGGCAATTTAGTGCTATGGGTTCGCAAAAATACGAACGTTCGTGTTTAGTGAAATTGGTATACTATGGTCTTCGTTAGGAATGAAATTTCCGAATCTTCGTTTCGAAGATTTTCATTTTTTGCAAATATTAGTAAATATTTCACGACTAAAAAAAATCTTCAGCCGAAAATTTTTTTGTTCGGCCGAAGATTCGTTATATTCGAAAGTTTTAACGCAGTTTTTTAATTTTTTTCCGAAAATTTTTTTGCTCGGCCGAAGATTTTTTTTGGTCGGTACTGACATTTTTTGTTCGTACTAACATTTCTTTTCTTCGAAAAAAAAAACTGGAAACTGGCTCAAAATGTTCCTGAATTAGCCCGAATTTTTGGATAAATTCACAAATGCTCTTGACCACTCGTAAATTTTCCGAAGACTTTTTTGCTGGCAATTACACTTGTTTCGTAGGTTGTTGGTATGGTGCTGCAATAGAGGAAAAAGAACGTGCTACACATTATTGCTGGCTTCATCATGGCTATGTTGTATGAACTTTTGAGGAGAGAAATTTTGGAATAAAGAGAACTCAATGGTGTGTTAGAGGGGAAGCTAATCAAGAGTTTGCAGAATTTACCGCTTTACATGGTTTACCACTTGTCTTTGATAGCTCTTAATTGTAAAGACTCACCGTTTCTTTTCATTAATGAATTTCATATCGAACCAATTCATTTTAATATTTTCTACTGAAAATGGATTGTCATCTGTACAATCGATGGAATCAGCAATCCACTTCCATTTTTGATCCACCATGCCTTTCGTCTTGCAGGCGGAAAGCGAAGATGGTAGATAGTCATAATTCTGACTAACTAAAGGTGGATTTACACAATATCCGCTTTTCGTTCGCGTTTGTACGTTTTTTCCTCTCCATGAAAAAGTATGTTTTTTTTTCGACAGCGTTTTTACATGACCATATCCGTACTAACCAGACTGTCATATTTGGACAAAAGTTTCCGAAAACTTTTGTTGGTAAAGAGGTACAGCTCTGTTTTGAAACATCGCTTTTTGTACAAAATTTTTATCAATATGTAGCAGTCTACTTAGTGTCGAAATAGAGTATAAAAATGCGGAAAAAAAAGCGCATACTTCTTCAAGGAGAAGCAAAACCTAAAAAAAAAACGGATGAAAATCAAATACTGTTCAAATTCGCCTTAAATTCACAAGATTCACTTCATGAGTTAAATCTGCAACTCATTTTTGATTTAATGTCAATTAGCAACTTGAAAAAAATTGAAACTGCCAAGTTTAAGTGTAATCATTTTAACTAAGATGTAACACATGATCAAGCGGAAGAGGTGACAATCATTTGTTGTTTATTGCCAATAATAATCAATTGTTTAATGATTGTTGCATATCTAATGACGTTTTTTATTCGTGTTTTGATCGAAATTCATTCAAAAACTTTTTACAAGGATTTTTCAAGCTACAACTTTGTTTTGGAAACTAAATAATGAATATCCGAGTACGAAGATTTTTTACTCGTTACATTTTTATTCAAGGAAATGTCGATCACGAAGAAAATAAAGTTATAATTACGTAGAAAAATTATTTTAAACTTTCGAAAAACGTTGGTTAAAATCTATTCCAAAAAAAAACTGAAACCCGAATGACTTCCGAAACACGAATATTCGAGTTTTTCCGAAGACCATAGTAGGTGGCTGGTGGCCCCTGGTCAGAGAATTCTAACTATTATAGTTAAAGCACCTGCATAAGGAGGGTTAAATTGCTAAAGTAAGGTGGAATCTTTGCCTTAGCCTCCTTGATGACTGATTTCCGTATTTAATCTTGTTGTACCAACCTATTATTTCGGAATTTTTTTTAAATTTCGGTATTAAATAATCGATAAGCCGTTAAAGGTCTATTTTCTGATATTATTAAATTTCGAAGAGTTTCTCTGCACTTCATCTTGCAGAATTTAATCGAATTTAAAGCTCAAAGCTGTTTAAAAAAAAAAATATAGCCACAAGCTTATCGGGCACATACGAAATTGCTTCTATGAACAGCACTGCTTAACAAGTTCTGTCAATATGCCCACATTCACTTTCATGCTAACTGTATTTTTGTTTATTCTCTGCAGCAGCCGATGACCAGAGGTGGGCAGTAGCGCGCTACTGTAGTAGCGGCGCTACCGCTACCGCTACTTTTTGAGTAGCGGGAGCGGTAGCGCCGCTACAATACAAACCGAGTAGCGGGTAGCGGTAGCGACGCTACTTTTTAGGGCAAGTAGCGGTAGCGATAGCGCCGCTACTTTTAGAAAATGAACTCTCCGCTACCGCTACTTATTTCACGTGCTTATTGTAATATGTTTAATGAAATCAAAAACAGATACATTAGTAATTGGTATATTTGGTTTACAAAATTGTTAGTATGGGTGAGAATGCCGAAATAACTTTGTTTGTGACGTTGTAATGATGAATTTATTACGTTTTGCTATTTCCAACAATAGATTTGTGCGGGTGATCATTGTCATCTAAAGTCTAAGCTAAACTATATCCACATGGCCGTGGTTCGATAGCAGTTGTATCTGAACAGGAGTAGCGTATAGCCTAAGTCTACTACAGCTATAGGTTAGTTATTTTAAACTGATAATAGGTCTGTTGGCAAAAAGCGAACGAAAAAATTGCAAAGATGCAGTTAGGCACCGGATTAGAGACTTGCGCTTGCTTAGGCCGCATTAGACAGTTAGAGGCTGGCCTGGCAACAGAGTAGTGTGCTTGTAAGGAGGGGGCACAAAAAAGATTTTTTGGGGGGTGCGGTTTGAAAACAACGAAATGCAGTAATTTTTTTCATTAATTTTACGTGAAAACCAAAAACAGGTCTTCATCGAAATGCGGTAGCTTTTTCCGTCAATTTTAAGTAAACAAATAAGCAAGGTTTATTTTAGTTGATGATCAAACAAAAAAAACAAAACAAAAAAATAACCTTTGAAAAAAATTTTGGGGAGTTCTGTTACTGTGATTTGTTGTTGCTGTCAAACCATTTGTTTTGTTTGTTTGTTTGCAAAGCAATGTTCAGGGTTGATTAAGAGTTTGTGTTTGTTTTTGTTTCAACAATAAGCATAAAATATAATTAACAAAAAATTTCGAAGCATAGCTGTAATTTGAGCAGTCTAAATCCATGGTTCTCAACCTATGGGCTTCGACCCAAAGTTGGGTCGCCTGAAAATTCTTTTGGGTTGCTTGGTTTCTTTTTGTAGACATCCATAAAGGGTGAAATATGAATAAAACCATAAAGTAATAATAAAAAATGACTCAGCAAACCCGCTGAAATATGTGGATTCCCGAAGTGAAAACCTTTTTTTTTGGTCTTTACCTCACTTTCTGCAAAAATGGCTCGTTTAATGTCACACATTTGACTTTTTCAATAACTTTGGATCTCTTTGAAAAAAGGTTTGAGAACTACTGATCTTAAGAATATAAGCGCTCTATTTTTGATCACAAAAATGTCGTTAATTAATTTATGGGATTCTTTTTTTTTGAAAGAACAATATTACTTTTATAAAAGCACGAAACTCAGTTTTGCTCAAAATTAAAAAAAAAAAATTGGAGCAAAGCTAGCTTTAGCAGAAAAAAAAAATTTAAAGAGCATTATCTGATTCAACTCATTTGCAGATAATCAATGGCGTTCTCTTGATCTTTTCTATATTGCCATAGTTGATTTTAATGATTTTTCTTACAGTATAGGCTTAACTGTGATTACATTTTATTCACCTAGTTGCTTTGGCCTGGAGATAGCAAAGGGACCTTTCGGTCTTCGAGTCAAGCTGCCACCTACGTATACTGTAGTAATTTTCTACCTGAATTTTAACTCAATCGCACAATGTGTATATTATGTTTTATGTGATGTATATATTGTGTTATTGCCGCCTGATGAGACTTGATTGAGCAAGATCGAAACGCGTCGCCATAGCGCAGCGCATATTGCATTAAATTGTTTCAGTGTATTGCTTATGTTTTACCACACTTGGCGGAGGTTTCACACTATCCCTTTAATTGCTGAACGTCAAGCAGGGAAGCTGTCAATACCAGGTTTAATAGTCTTTGGTTTGACCCGCCGGGAATCGAACTCGAGTCTAACGCTTCAGTAGCATACGCTCTATCTACTCCACCACTGTTCAGTTATTAATAATAATGATCTACTTTAAAACAAAAGTTAACTTTTAAATAAACAAAAATAGATGTGCCACTTTATACCTAATTTAATTTACGTCACTTTATATTCCAACCAGGGTTAAGAGCAGATGAGGTTGAAAGTACCGTACGTAAAAATATAAAAACACTCAGCCCAAACCCAAAATATTCTGATTTCAAAAAACGTATAGTTTTTCAGGTACGCTTTTCAAAAGACAGTCTATGATAACCTAATTTATCTTCTTAATTATCCCATTATATACCCTATTATTCATAAGTAACTGCGAAAAAAAATTTACACGTTGTTCAAAGTAGCGGGTAGCGGGTAGCGCCGCTACTTTCGTGGTAAAGTAGCGGTAGCGGTAGCGCGCTACTTTTGAAGACGAGTAGCGGGTAGCGGTAGCGACGCTACTTTTTAGGGCAAGTAGCGGTAGCGGGAGCGGCGCTACTTTTGAAGTAGCGCGTGCCCATCTCTGCCGATGACAAACTACAGCATATCGAAAACTTATCTTAAAAAATTATTGTTTTGACAGTATTATAATTTCCTTAAAAACGCAGAGCTTCACCTATTTGTTTTCAGACAAGTTTAAACTTAATGATTCGGCAACAATTTACAACCAAATGTAATCGGCAATCAAGGCTCAAAAAGTTGGATATAGACATGAGCAATTTGGACAAGGACCTAACACGTTTTGTGGATGCCATAAAAGCTGCTCAGAGTTGTAAACGGGCCGACTAGTTCGGGCCCAAACCCGAAAATATAAGCCCAATCCCGGCCCGAACCAGAAAAATAATTTGAAGCCCAAAACATGCCCGAAAAAACCCGAGAGTTAAGTTAGGTCTGAAAAACGTAAGCGGTTAATTGCTCCTTTCCTATATGTAACTTGAGACTAAATAAGTAACTTGAGACTAAATAAACACTGGTTGTTGGTGATAAATGGCGATGCGATAATGGCAATCATTGTACACCAATTATCGTATTGATCCTTACATGAAGTCTTTATTCAGCAATGTTGCCAAGTTATTTTGATTATATTTCTGTGCACCTAAGACAAAAAGCACGTCTTGGGCCCGAATTAAGCACGAAATTTTCTCACTTTTAGGCCCGAACCGGGCCTGAACCCGACCCAAAAAGCCCGGCCCGGCTTACAATTCTGAAGCTGCTTGCAACCGAGCGCGAGTGAAAACCATCAAAAACGATGTACCGGTACTTATTTATATTTATAAAGCTAATTTCATGAAAGAAAACAAGTCATTATTTACAAATAATGCTCAACCTGTTTGAAGTGCATTGTTCTTTCGAATCATTATCGTCGCATGTACGCAACTGGCAGCCGCGAAAATATTGAGATCGACCAGCGAAAAGTCTTCTTTCCGTCTAATTAACAAAGATAACATATTGAACAAACTTTTCTAATGGGCTTCTTTTACCACAAAGTAGTAAAATCACACCGGATTCGCTTTACTTTTGTTTTGTTAAATTTGAGTTATATCGAGTTTGTTTATGTATCCGCAAATGCTTTCAACTTCCCCATGATTTAAAATTTTCTTTTGATTTAGTTAAAGCGAATCGAGCTACAAACTGCAATGTAAAAGATCTAACATTTTCCAACTTCCTTCTAATTCTAATTCAATTTCTCCGATTTTTTTCTAACTCCCCACTTTTCGTCTAGATTGTTATTTGAACTTCACTTTCCCCAATCCTCACCAAAAGCACTTTGTTATCAAAACTATTAATAGATAATTCAAAAAAAAAAGGCTTTTAAGTTAAACTAATAAACTCACCCAGCAATTAGAATTAGGTAGGAGGCATTGCTCCACATAAGTAGAATTTTCAACAGAAAGAGGTAGCTCTGAGTTGCAGATTTCTTCTGTGTCTCCTCGACAAGCAATGCACGATTGTAGAGTATCATCGGGGATACCCTATAAGAGTAACTAACAGTAATTACCCTTAAGAGTGCAAGCGCGCCACTAGGATTTTACTAAAGGGAAAGTTTTGAATCAAATGCTAAACTTTTTGTAAGAAAAAGGCATCCAGCGGAGGGCGTGTTGCTGAGGCCCTTGAGTCTTCACCATTAAGTAATCAAGTCTAAATACGTAATAAAAAGTTACTTATTTGAGTTAAATTTTCAAAGTGATCTGACTAATGGGGACTTTACCTTCTTCCGGTTGCGCCACCGGCAGAGTATGCTTTAAGTGGAGGCTATGATACATGGAATCATAGAACATGCAATTTAACGTAAACAACTTCAAGTGGATCTGAAATTTGAAACGGATTTGAAACGGAAGATGCTTCAACCTTCTTTATTTATGAATTTTGAAGAGTTTAAACTTGAGATTGGTTCATGGGTGTGGAGTTTAAATTAATGAATACAAAAACTCTTTAGTTACGATTTGAATTTGTTACTTCATAGCAGTAAGCACAAATCGATTAGAAAAATCAACAAAATTGAGGTAAAATTAACGGAGTTACAGAAAAATTAATCTGACAAAAAAAAAAACTCAACGCCATTTGACAAATTAAATATTAAGTCCAAATTAACGATTACTTTGAGATTGGCTATTACACCCTAAGCTGAATACCTAATAATTTTTTTTTAATTTTTAGTAGGCTACAACTTTTTTGCGGTATGTTTGACTGAGCACTGTTGCATAAACAATGCAATGCACTACCACTTATCACGAGATTGAAATTAAATTATGACGAATGTGGAGTATTTATATTTAACGCTGTCGCTTAAGTCCACTTTTAACAACCAAGTTTTATTCGGTGAAAAACTATCCAAAATAAAAGCAACTGTAATTTTCTTAGTTGCCTCTTTAGCTGCTCATAAGATATGGAATTTCAGTAAGATTTATTTTTAATTGATTGACGTGGCTCAATGCTAGCTTTGAAAGACATTTGTTACTGCCTAATTCAAGTTGATGTATTCTGCTCTGGATTTTCTATCGAGAACTCCTTTCGTGGTAACGTCAAACCCCACATAACTGAATTAAGTTACTGCGTAGAACGGAAAGACAGAATTTCTTAGATGCATTTAAATTAGAATCAGAACGTGGGACGCGATGGCTGAGGAACTACAGAAATTCTGAATGCAGCCTTTGAAGAACTTCATTAAATGGCTGAGTAGTCGTTCCATCTTAGGTTTCCTTCCGAAAATGATATTACATCTAGCCGGTATTTGGTAAATAGAGGGTCTACCGGAGCTGCAAATGATTCAAGTTGGAGTTACGCAAACGATCTTAATTATGTACGAATGTGGTAAACCACAAACTTTAGATCACATTTAAACAGTGGACCTCATTATTCCAGGCTTGACCTATGACAGGAAAACACCTGTCTTTAAATGCACTAAGCTGATTGAAATGATACTGCTCGCGATCGGTTTTATTGAAGAAATGAGAACAACTTGAGGTAATGAAAGAGGTTTCCCGAACCCTGCTCTACTATTCCCCTTATCCGCGAAAACAAATTTAATTCGTTTCACTCTGTACCATTGGCAACCCTGCGTTTCGAAATTTTGGGACATCAGAAAGGGATTACTTTGCAAAATTTCTTGCAGAATGTCGAACATCGCATTGCTTATTCTGCAAGCAATCTTGTAAATTGGCAATTTCTTGTAGAATAAGCCATGTGATGTTTGATTATCAAACATCGCTTTGCCAATTCTGCCAGAAATGTTGCAAAGTTATCCTTTTCTAATGTCACGAATTCACGAAAGGCTGGGTTGCCAATGGTACGGAGTCAAACGGAATGAATCTATTTTTGCGGAAAACGAGAATACTATATATAACTATAGAACAAGGTTTGGGGTACGTCTTTATTACCTCAAGTAGTTCTCATTTCTTCAATAAAATCGATTTTGAGTAGTATCTCTTTAAGTCATTGGAGCCAAAAGATAAGTCGAAGATAATTTCATCAAGCAGCAAATAGAGTTTCAGTGCAATAGCGTTAAAATCGTTTCGGCAATTGATTCAAAATTGCAAATACCTGCAACTTCCCACTATTACACCTGTTATTAAGACAACATTTTCCACAGATGCGCTCTCTTCCTTGTGATGTCACAGACGTGTAACAGAACTCTTTTCCTTCCATGTGTCGGTTGCAGAAGACACCTTGCCTGATTGATACTGGTTGAATACAAGACCGAGTATAAATAGATGTTTCCATGTTTTTAGTAATCTATCACAGTAAACAGCAGATTATGACTAAAAAGATTTCAAATCAAATCTTAATTTTACTCGCTGAACTGCACCGAATCGTATAACGAGTTTGGGGGTTTATCCTCGCGTTATTGCTGCACTTGCGGCGACACAGCTCCCATCAAAGAACTGTCGCAGCAGTTGCGAGCCGTTGGTAACACACTGTTCTATTTTACCGGCCCGAGATTTCAATTTACGATTTACTGTAACTAAGTCAATGCGAAAGCAATGAGTATTTATCCATTACCAGAATGTTGATCATGCGGTAGAGTTCTTCGCCAAAGTTAAAAAATGTTTATTTATTTTTGCTCCTAACACTAAATTCAAGAGGTAATCAAATCATTTCGTAATAGAAGCTGAAGCTCACAGTCGAGTTCGAAACCTGCAAAGCTGTTTCGTATTATTTGCTTTATATGAGATTGCAACTATATCAGTTGTGAGAAATTATAAATGTTAACGTCACAAAAAAGATTACCGACTATGAAATTTTGAACAAAAGCTATATTTCGGAGTTAAAGTTTCTTGGTGACCGACCAGTGGTCGAGTAGATAGAGCGTCTGCTACTGAAACGGTAGACTCGGGTTCGATTCCCGGTTGGGTCAAACCAAAGACTATAAAAATTGGTATCCATAGCTTCCCTGCTTGACGTTCAGCATTTAAAGGGATAAGTGTGAAGCCTCTGCGGTGTGTAGACAGGAGGGCAGATGGCAGTTTGACTCGACGACAGATAGGTCCCTTCGTTGTCTTTCGGCCAAGGCAACGTGGAGAATAAAATGTAATTACAATTACAATTCGTAGTGAAATGCTTTACCCAGCAAGCAACCCTTGGACCAGAGCAGGAAGTTTCGTCATGGGTTCCTTGTTCTCGATCGTTGTCACATCCGGGTCCTTCACATTCGAAACATGTGAAGGTCTTAAAAAATAACAATGCATATAAATTAAAAAGGTTATGCTTTGAAGAAAAATTGCTTGAGATAAATTTTGCAATTTGCCCTGAAAAAAAAGGTTTGAAGGTGATAATATTATAACACGCAATAACACATACTGTATAAGACATTATCAATGATTCATTATATTAAATATTATTTGTAATAGCATTCAACTCTACTTTAGAAAAACGGAGAAAAAATTCAATAAGTAACCTCACCCTTATGATCCCATTTTTTGAATTCATCAAGCTAAGAAAGTGTTATGGACAAGATTTTATGCTTTCCTTTAAGAAAATTAGGAGAGAAATTTAAAAAAGAAGTTCACCTACATGACCCATTGACCCCATTACATTTATTAAAGGGGTCATAAATTATTTTTGCAATAAATAATTACTGATTGTGGTCTACATCTTAAAAAAAAATATTTAGAAGTAGAATAAGCGGAGATTCAGAATTTATTCAGTGTGAACCACAATGTCAATCACCAAATCGCCGTAGATTTTGCATCATTTAAATTAATATATCACAAAGGGATCACAAGTAACTCATTGCGAACACTCTAAGGTGTCTTAAACTCTTTAAAAGTTACGACGTTGTAATTAAATTCTCACACAGCGTCGCATAATGCAATCCTAAACCCAAAGTATCATTTCGTCATTGTGGATAGTTGAAAAATCATTGAAATTCGGAACGCTATTTTAAAACAACTTAGTGCCATGTGATCAAAAGTTTATTCTTACCGTGTTGAATTGAGGAGGATCGGGATCTGCCGGGTAGGCAAATTGTGACTCTGAAAAAATGTGTATAAGGATCATCATTGTTGTCCAAGTACAATAACCGATCAGTAGCCCAATGGATAGAACGCCTGCATACTAAACCGATAGTTTTTGGATCGATTCCTGTTCGGGTCAAACTAAAAACTACGCAAATTAGTATTTACGAAAATAGAAGACATAAAGTCACAGTCTGGGTCAGCCTCAGGTTGTCAGAAAGAATGACCATGGATGGAATTCGAATCCAGATTGTGACTTTATGTCTTCTTTTTTTTGTGAATGATATATTATAAGTCTAAGATTGTCTCCTTGTATGGCTGATAGCTTGACTGGCTACACTGAGATTTGAACAGTTACGCTCCGGATCCGATATTCGCTCTCTACGAGTGACGAGCTCGTGAGCTTATCGACTTACATTCTTTTAGACGCAAATCAGTATTCGCAGTTTTTCTGCTTGACGTTCAGTAATAAAAAGAGAAAAAATGAAGTCTTTACAGTGTGTGGTAGGTAAATGGGCAGAAGCTAGTTTGACTTGAAAACCGAAACGTCCCGTTGCTATCTCCTGGCCAAGGCAATTGGGTGAATGAAGAAGCCATTACAATTAGTAGTAAAACTTTGCTCAGTGTTACTAGCGTTGATATACTTACATCAGATTTGATGTTTTTGGCTTGCAATCTGATGTCTAATGTTTTTTGATGAATATGATGTAAAATTTTTTTAAAGCGAATTTGATGTGTTTAATGAAAATCTGATGCCAATTTCGCAAATAAAGGGACAAGTCCCCCCTCAAAAAAAAAGAGTCTGGAAAAGAGGTTGCATTGAAAAGTCTATACTTTCAAATGTTCCAATTGCTCTCGGAAAACAGTTGAAATTGGAAAAGGGATCTCAAAAATAAAAAAAGGAAAAGTTCTCGAAATCTATTTGGAAAAACGTCGGAAAGAAGGTGTTATCCAAAAAAAAGTCTTCCGCCCGTTTTACTACTGTTTTTAGATGTTTTGTTGAAAATTTGCCCAAAAATTCTTGTTTAGATGTTTTATGATGTTTTTTTCCAAATGTCTGATGTTTTTTAAGGAGTCTTTGCTGGAACCACTGACTTCGGTGATTTCTCAAAACAAGCCTATGCAAAATCTTGCTATATTTTGAATAAAGATTGTTTTGGTGGTTATGTTTGTTTCTTAATTTCGAATAGCAGATGGCAGCTAAACTTATAATCAAAACCCATAAGAGCTTTTGCATCCATTTTGAACATTTTCAAACCATTTTTTCCGTCAAAAGTTACATTATACAATTTCACATCCCAAAAGTTACTATTTTTGATTTGTGCATTGTAGGCTCTTTGCTTTATAGAGAAAAAAGACAAAACGAATCGAAAAATAATACGCACTGGCCAGTTAGTCTAGCTGACGCCTTCGTTTCTGGAGCGAGAGGTCTGAGATTCAATTCTCGGACCGATCAAATTGGACACGGTATTGCTGTTGTGACATTAATCGAAATGAACTGTGTTGCCCGGGCGCAATGACGCGTAGATCGGCCCCGCAAACTCGTTACTCGCTATGGCGTAATACACGGAGAATAATAAAAGATTTCAAACTCGTTACACGTTTCGGCGTAATGCATCGGAGAAAAATAATGAACGACTTGCTTTGAAAAACAATATGCACATTTTCAAAGTGAGTTAAGTGAGAGCGATAGAAGAATCTTACAATTTGTGACCAAACGCTTTATTGCCAAATAGAGAGAGTTGACGAACTCAACGAAATAAGTTAGTATGGATAAAGCAAACAACTGTATTTAAAATTTTCAAATTTTAATGCTTTGGCTTCACTGTGGTATTGTGGTATAATCTTTTGCAGAAACCTGCAAATGTGGACTTACTGGTATTGAGTAAAGTTATTCTGGATGTAGACCTACGAAAAGACACAACTATCATTTTTTACAAGTTATGCAAAAATGAAAAAAAAAACTTTGTATTATATTTATTGTTTGCAATGTTTCTTCTTCTGGCTAATTTACAATAATAGTAAACGTTACAGTTGGTACAAAGCAAAAAATAATAATAATAACATTGAAAACTTGTTTACCTGCTGTGTGAAATACCGTAAAGTAAACAAATACGGCATATAATCCAATAAAATCCATGCAGAAAAATATTGATAAAAGCAATAGCCTATATTGTTTTAATAAATTACTTTAGACTGCCTCTTGCTCTTCTTCTTCTATATGCCTCTCGCTTACGCCTTTCAATGTTTTTGGACTGTGCTCAACTGCTCAATACCTGTTGCATAGTTAGAACAGCATCATAATTATACAGCACACCACAAATAAAAACATTGAAAATCCTAAAATCTGTTTTCCTCTCAACAAGATATTCAGGGGTTTATCTTAACCCCAAATTTCCGGTAAAGGTGAAACAGGTTGTATATGGTTTCAATGCAGAACCGGATTTACATTGCGCAGGGTCCTAGGCAGTTTTGGATTTTCGCTGCACTTTGTTGTGACTTGTAGGTGAAACCAAAAAAAAAGCTTTTTCGCATTGCTTGTTTTTAAGTAGTCGCCGTTCTGGTGACTCTTCCCTAGGCTTCCGCGCTGGTAGGCCTAAGGCCAAATAGCACGCAAACGATTAAATATTAAAAGCTCTGGCCAGCAAACGTCAAAAACATTATGGCAAATTTCGGCATATGATAAATCCGGTCTTGTTTTAATGTTTTTACTTGTGGTGTTCCTATTGTGTAAATAAATTACTTTACATTTAAATTGACTCATCTTAATCTAACAGTCAGCCTTTCTACATAACGCTTTGTAATGGTGTTCGTGAAAAAAATCAACATTTCGTCATAAAAGATATATCACGGTTGTTATGAAGATTTTTACAAAGTAATAATATTTGTGATACAAGCCTCTGTTATGCAATAGTCAATATTTATGACGAAATGCTGTTGAAGATTTTCAACAAAACCAGTGCAAAACCTCATGTAAAAAGGTTAACTGAAAGAATCGGCTACGTGCACATTTTAGATAGGCGTTTGTTCGCAGAATGTTGTGGTCTTTGTCCCCTCCCTCTCATTTGATGACGAAGAAAAAACTATACTCAAACGAAGAAGCAAAACGCTATGACCCATTGATATTTCGAGGGAGATGTCAACTACATCGCCTCAAAAAGTTAAAACATCGTTTCGTAACAACCCTTGTTGCTTGATCATGATTCTATTCAGAGTTTTAAGCCGGGCCAAGTTTTTCGGGTCGGTTTCGGGTTGAATTTGGGCCGGGTTCTGGCTTGAGATTGACAAAATATCGGCCTTAATTAGGACTTGACAGCCGTACTTGGCAAGTGTTTTAGCCTTTTAGATGTTACAAAAGCGTAATTAAAATAACTTTGCAACCTTGAAATAGCGACTTTTGTTTAACATCATACGATTATTGTTACTCAATTGTTATTATTGCGCCACAATTGATCAGCAGTCAGTAGTTTATCTTAACGCAAAGGCTACGAGTAATAACCGTACACATTTTTTAACACATGACTAACTTCGGGCTTTTTCAAGCCTGGTATTGGCTTCAAATCAATTTTTGGGTTCGGTCTTATGCTTTGGGTTCGGGCCTGTACTAGTCGACTTATTTACAACTTTGATTTAATCTTGATTTTTGAATCTTCTAAACTTAAAATTCAAATTTTGGAAACTTGAAATTCAAATTCATCGATTTTGAAAAGTCATACTATTTAATTGCAAAATTTCAAAACTCAAGTTTTTTAATCTCTAACTTTTGAATTTCAACTTCATTGAAATTTTTTGGGTGGAGTTAGTTTGAAATTCATATTCAATCAAATCCTATAATTGTGTAGACCTGTACTATCATACTCGAATTTAGACCTCCTTTCTTGACAACAGTCGCGCAGCCAGGATTTCGCAAAGGGGGGGGGTCTTTTTTGGAAGTTTAATACAACCGTAAACGAACTTGACCCAAATTTTCATTAATCTTGAATGAGATTGAGGCGGTTTTTCTGTCAAAATCAGGTGATCTCCAAAAAAAAGGTCTTCACCGAAATTCAAAGGGTTTTTCCGGCCGAAATCAGGTAATCTCCAAAAAACAAAAAAAAGGTCTTCACCGACTTTGGGTGAGCTCCAAAACCAAAAAACTCCACTATTCTGGTCCAAATAACGGCAAGTCCTTCACAACTTCTGCTCCCAAATCCCGTTGGGGGGGCTGTTTTCATTTTTGGAGCAAAAATCGGCCTCAAAAGCACTAAAAACGTGCTATTTTGCATACTCTTCTGGCCAATGGGGGGCGGGCTGTAGCCCCCCCCCCCTTGGCTACGCTACTGCTTGACAGGGCAACAACTCTCATTTGTCAATTAAATTGCAATGTGCAATCTGAAACAATACACAGCATAAACAAAACATTCCAAATTTGCGGTAGGAAAAAGCCAAACTTTTTCAAAACTCAAATCTACAATCACATGGAAAAGTCAAAGGTTAAGTCAAATTCATCGAAAAATTTTAAGCGGAGTCAAATCCAATCTAACTCAAGTCTAAATTGTTTGCACTCATAATTTTTCAAAAAAATGGGGGACCTAAATATTTTCAACAGCAAAAAAAACTGTACATTGCTGCAGTAATTAATAAAGCGCTATACCATCTCTGCCATTGCCGTATTTCTGTTAGTTTAGCACTACCTTATTATAGTCATAATTTATTTCCTATTTAATGTAGCTGTAGGCTGTTGTATTGAAAAAGTTCACACATCTGTCGCACTGCGTCGTATGTTCGTTTATATTGCATTTTAACTCAATTTTCTTCTCAATTACTCAGCGTTGTGAAAACAAGTTGTTTTTGAACAAAAAAAACACAGACTAAATCAGGAGCACAACCAACTTAAAATTTTACTTTGCAGGGAAAAATCGCAAAAAAAATTATGTAATGATCTCAACAACGAAAATGATTTTTTCTTAATTCATGATCATTCATGGTCAAATTTTATTTGAAAGCTTTGAAAAATGTTATCATAAGCCAGGGCGTAGCCAGAGGGGCCCGCCCCAGGGACGTATTTAGGGGGGGGCATTGGGCCATGGCCTTTTTTGGTCTTTTTTTTGGTCTTTTTTGGACAGCAAACAGGACTGATTCTGGGAGGAAAAATTTTCATTCTGGTCTTTGTTCTTCTCAAATTTTCTGAATTTCCTGGCCCCCTCCCCCCCTTTCGAAAATCCTGCGTATGCTACTGGCCCGCCCCCCAATTGAAATGCCACCAATGATAAAAATATGACAACAAAGCCTATTGTTTCTTCAGTTTCAGTTTCTTTTAGCATTTTCGCGTACAACAGTACACGCGTACAGTATTTAACAATGATATTAATATTGACGGCCAGAGAGCCCGGGCCCTTCAATTCAAATTTTTGCCAACCAATTTAAACGGAAGAAATTAAGAGTTTTTGCTCTAAAAATTGCACCTTAGGCTTTAATCTAACTTGTTATGAGCGTCATGCAATAACCAGGGCCTGATTTACTATATGACACAGTGCCAGGGGCCCCGCTCTCAGACGGTAAAACTGTTTTTTGGTGTTCACCTATATTTGACAGGAAGATGTAGCTAAAATCCCCAAAGTTTCAGGGGCCCCACGCAATGTAGATCTGGCCCGGGCTATAACATGACTAGTAGGCCTAACCAGTACTTAAATTGCAAGATTTTGCATGGGGGACGCTTTTGCAGCCTTGACCAAACCTTAGCAAAGAATACGTAATTCCGTCGACCAAATTGAATAAAGACCTAAAAAGAAAAAGGTCTTCGCCGAAAACTGAAATGTTTTTTCTCCAAAACTAGGTGAAGACCAACAAAAAAAAAGGTCTTCGCCGACGGTTGAAGTGTTTTTCCTTCTGAATCACTTTTCCCGCGGGGTTTGGTGCTATATTCGACCGGATTTTGTAGGTCTTTTTCCTCTGATCATCCAGCTCTCAAATCTTGATGGGGGACTCTAAATCTAGATGGGGGAACGCTCAATCTCGATGGGGGGACGCTAACTCTCGATGGGGCACGCGTCTCCCCTCGTCCCCCTACAATTTAAGTTTTAGGCCTAACCATCTGCTATACCATTTTACAACAACGATTAACCTCCACCTCGTCAATTTTTACACGGCAAAATACTTTGAAAAAAATTTAGCAAGGGGAAATGCTCATTGAACAAATTATTGAATTTGAGCTGAGGGGGGGCCTGGGCCCCCTGGTCTCATATGTATTTTTACTTTCTACCACTGTTTTTTTTTTTTTTCATGACAAAACAAAAATCTCTAACGAAAACCTTTGAGTGGATTATATTTATTGCGAAAATATTGCAGGATGCAATGTACCTTACTTCCGCATACCGGGGCCAAATCACTTACATAATTTAACCCCCAAATGCAAAATTTTAAAGGGGTTTTGGACTAAACTGTAACTAAAAAGAGGATTGAGCAATTTAATTCTTTAAATAAATTGGCTTTCAAATGTTAAAAAATTAGTTCTTTTAAATGGTTTTGGCGGCCAGTTGGTCGAGCGATAACGCGTTTGTCTCTGGAGCGGGAGGTCTGAGGTTCAAATCTAGGGCCGGTCAAATTGGACACAGTGTTGCCAACGGCTCGCAACCGCTGCGACATTTCTTCGAAAGGAACTGTGTTGCCCGGGCGCAATGACGCGGAGATGGGTTCCGCAAACTTGTTACACGCTTCGGCGCATTACAGCGAGTGTAATGAAAGATTTGATTTGATTTAAATGGTTCTAAAAATACGCAAAATGTTATCCACTGGCATTAAAATAGTTATTTCTTCCAGGAATTTACAAAAAATTGCCCAGTGGCTGGAAGCTTTGCTCCCAGACCCCAATCTGTGGTACACTGTAGTTACACAAGTTTGTTCGACACCACTCCCAATTTAGACATTTTCACTTTTTTACTTTTGGTTCAAGTCCTTTCCCTTTAGCAAAATCTTGCTTATGGTTCTTTCATTCTACGATATCTTTGTTCCATACAAAGATTCTCTTTACGAAAATTTCTGATGACGTCATTGCATGTGATTTGTTGTTTGGCCCCCCCCCCCCCAATCACAAATCCTGGCCAAGCCTATGTCTAAAGCCTTGGCCGAGCTATCTAACTCTGACCCTACCTCAAGCCTCAAAATTCAATACATAAACGAAAAATGTGATGATAATACTTCTTGAAATTGTTCTCAAACAATTCGGCTAAAGATGAAATTTACTAGCTTCTCGCTCATCTGCCTGCAGTATGTCTTCGTATGTACATTCAGGAGCGTATTCTCCATGCACGCAAGGCATGCATTACATGCCTAGTCATTTAACAAAAATAAATAAAAAAAATAATTATTTAAACAAGTACAAAACATGTAAAAATTTAAAACAGCATCCAGCTAGGTTGCCACAGTCACAGACATTACCTTCCAAGTCAAAGTAGCAACAAATAGTCTCGCTTAATTGATTGATTTCACTTTTAGCTTGATTTTAGCATATTACTAAATTACAAAAACCAGGCGTGTAGGCAGGAATTTGCATTGGGGAGGGCTGTTTCGGAGGTGTGAAACCAAACTGAAACAGTTTACCCAGTAGCGTATACGCAGGATTTTCGAAAGGGGAGGGGCCAGGAAATTCAGAAAACTTGAGAATAATGAAGACCAGAATGAAAATTTTCCAGCCCAAAACCAAGTTCGTTTTCCTGCCCAAATTTAGGTCAAGACCAAAAAAAAAAAGATCTTCACTCAAATTTAGTCCGGTTTTTGGTCAAGAAAGGTCTTCGCCCACCGTTTCTGTGCTCAAACCTTCTGCCCAAGTTGCAAGGGGGGGGGGGGGGGGGGTGTGCATGCCACAATTTTGTATATTATTCTATGCTAATTATACTATCCTGGCGAACCAAAGGAGGGAGCCATGCAGTGCCGTTGCCAGGGCGAACGAAGTGAGGGGGCATTAGCCAAAAATGGGGAGGCACTAAAATTTGCTTATAAAAACTGATCTTCAAATCTTGTACGGCTACAATTATGCACAATTTTGAAATAAGGCCGGCAGCGCTTCTTTTCGTCTGCGGCCCATAATCGCTTGAAAAATCTATCTGCAGCAGTGAATGCTACCAGATGTGAAAGCAGGATTTTGCTAAGAGGGGTGAACCAAAAGTTTGTTTTTTTTTGCCCAAAAACTACCTGAGTTAGCGGGCGTGCAAAACAAACTAATGCAACGCAAGCGTGTCACAGATGGGCATAGCCACTAAATAACTTATTTAGTGACTATGGACGGGGACCTGGGGGTGGAGCCCCAAGACGCTGGGCAATTTTTATGACTTTGCAGCAAAAATATAGCAATTTCAACGCCATTTTAATCACGTTTCGCACTTTTTGACTCCACATGAATCACTAGATTGCTAAAATTCAGAAGTCATTTCAAAGAATTAAATTTCTTTGCATCTTCAGCCCCCCCCTTACTTCAGGTCAAGTCTAAAATACATTTAAACGCTCGTACTTTGAGGTTAAATTTTCTAAGTGACTTGACTAAGGGTCTTACGCCCCTTCATCCTGGTTGCGCCACTGACTGCAACCTCAAATTAATCTTGAGTGTGCTCTAAAAATCAAAACAACTGGTCTTGGAAAAAATGTTTTCACGTATTGTTTCATGTCATAATCACTAACGAAGTACCGGTAACGATTCTGCAGGCTTACGTGTCTTTTCCGTGACACATTCGTAAAGGCGTGCAAATAAAACGGAATATTGCGTCAGATTTATGTACAGCAATTAATTGCTAGCAATTTCGCAAAGAATCGAGAAAACGTCTAAGGAGAATTATGTTTGAACGTAATTATTCCTTTTTCCATTATTGTCTGTTGTCTTGCGGTAGCATGTTGTTCCAAAAACAGTATTTTCAGTAAATCAAAATGGGGGGCACAAGCATCCGTTAGGGGGGCACGGCCCCCTGGCCCCCCCGTAGCGACGGCACGGGGGCCATGGCCCAATGCCCCCCCTAAATACCCCCCTGAGTTTACGCCTGGAATTGGAGCGATTTTTTGCCCAAAATTAGGTGAAGACCAAAAATAGGTCTTCGCCCGGGTTGGGATCCAGTTTTGCGACCGAATTCTCTTCCATTCCAGAGTCAAAGCATTCACTTTCTTATTGCCAATGGCTGAGGCAATTTTCGCTTGTAGTTCAAAAATTGGTCTCAAAAGTACTAAAAACAGGGTATTTTGCTTACTCTGCATGCCAATGTGGGGGGGCTAAGCCATCCCGTCCCACCCCCCCCTCTCCCCAGCTACGCTACTGCCAAAAACTAAGTAGCAACACGCATGCAATTTTTAAATCGCTTTCAACGGCTCAAGAGGTCGGTATGTTTCGATGATATTACGAACAAAATTAAATAGGTTTGAAAACTTTAATTGGTGCATTGTTTGTTGAAAAAGTTAGTTTGTAAGTCTAGTTTCTTTGTTTAGTAAAATCTAGTCTCTATCTTCATTTTAGATGCAATTTTAAATATAGCAAGCGTGTTGTCATTTATTTTATGTAATTTAAGCGATATGCTAAAACGAATAACTAAGCAGTGAAACGAAGCCGTGGTAACCGGTAGGTATAAGGGCATTAGATAAAGTAAGTCAGAGTGAGTTTTTGATGTAATACTGTTTGCACTATTTAGGCTCAATGCTAGCGTATGAAAGTGAGAGCGAGCTTATTAATCCAAGTAAACAACGAGTAACCGGTAGTTGGTTTAGGAAATACTTAGTTCGCCTAGTTGTAGAGTTTGCAGTACGGATTTGCAAAAATTCTAAAG
The DNA here is from genome assembly GCA_963965965.1 of Trididemnum nubilum. Classification (NCBI taxonomy): domain Eukaryota; kingdom Metazoa; phylum Chordata; class Ascidiacea; order Aplousobranchia; family Didemnidae; genus Trididemnum; species Trididemnum nubilum. Next base: position 37,778,219 of record OZ014478.1, on the reverse strand, counting down.
GTTATCAATAAATTACCGGTAAGTTGTTTAACAGGTTGTTTCGTTTGTGTTTTACTGGTTGTTAAATAAACTGAGCACGTCCAGGCCTTACCATTCCTGCCTTGCACAAGCCTATCGAATTTTTATGTCAATTACTACAACTTGCTGTTTGCTTTTGCATAATTTTAATAATTAATTAAATTTCAATTACTACCTTTTGGTCATGCTTGTTGGCCATTATTTATGCAGATTCTTTTTTTTCTTCTTTCGGTGTGTGTGTTTGTGTTTACTAAGGACCTTGCTTCATGCTGTTTATGCGTGCCGCGTGTGTCTGAAATAAACAAGTAATAATAATAACAATCAGGGGCGGATCCAGGATTCTCCGTCAGGGGGGGCGCAATTTTTAAAAAAATGTAAACTATTCTTGTTAGAGGCAGGAGTCGGGGGTCCGGGGGCGGAGCCCCCGGCCGCCGGAGGCAAAGGATAAATCTGGGCTTCGCCCCCAGCCGCCGGAGGCCCGGGGGTTTGGGGGCGGAGCCCCCAGAAGCTAGCGATTTTTTGATATTTTACTCAAAATAATTCATTTTGGTGAACTATTTATCGACTTTTGTACTCTAAAAGATGTAAAAATTCTTGTGAAATTGCACCTTCCCCCTATGCTAGTGGGTGGCTATTGACCGATGAGCGAATTGCGCTTGTTAGTGTTGAAAATTTTCTCGAAAGACAATACTTTTGCGTTGTTTTGTAAAAGTCTGACTGGCCAATGGGGGGCTATAGCCCCCCCCTAGCTACGCTGCTGGTTAGAGGGGTTGCTAAAACGGAGTCCTAGCCAGCGAAAAGAGGGCGCCCCCTGCCCCCCATCTGCATTTACACTTAGATATCAAGAATAGGCTTACTAATGAACAAGAAGTCCTGCAAGTGAAAACATTTCTGGTTGTTTTAAGTTTTTTTTTAAATAATTGACCTCTAAATGTGTTCTGCGTTTTGGGGGAGCGCGCGCCCCTCGCGCCCCCCCCCCCCCCCCCCCCCCCTGGATCCGCCTATGACAATGATAAATAATATACAGTACTTGGTCCATCTAGTCCTATTTCGTCAAACTGGTCTTCACCCTTTTACTTTGGCAAGTAAAGCTTGTTTGGGAAGTCTTTCCTGACGCATTCTGTTACATGGCCAAACCATCTAAGCTAAGATCTTTCAATTCGGAGAAGTTACAGCTCGATGTTAAGAGATTTTCGAATCTCAGAGCTACGCACCTTGTTAAAAAGTGTAACTCCTTCGATTCTTCGTAAAAACCTCATTTCGGACGCTTGCACTTGTAGTCGCACTCTTTTGGTCACTACCCAAGATTCATGGCCATAAGTGAGAATGGGGACAAAACTGTTTTGAAAATTGAGAGCTTTTCCTTTTTTGACAATTGTCGTTTCATGACCAACCAAATAGTGCAAAGCTCGCATTACTGCACTAGTCTTGCCAATTCGGCTACCATTGTTAATTGTTCTCGTCACGCATGAGTAATGCTCAAATTTCCGGTCAGATTTTTATTCAAAATGCATTGTTTCTTATGAAGCGAGGTGCAGTAGGTCGGATTATTTTTTTGTGTTTTTCCTGGTGGATAGCTAGGACACGAACAAACTCGAAAATGGTTTGTTGTCGATATTATGTATCTGAAAATGCGTAAAGCGGAATGTTGGAGTGAGAATGATAGAATTTGCGAATCGGCTAACCTATCATCTTGTAATAGCCTAGCCTAGGCTATGTATGAGGGGCGTAGGCAGGGTTGGGAATCGATACTCAAAAATGTAAAGATTTAATCGATATTCGATAGTTCATCAAAAAGTAAAGAATAATTCGATTTCGATGGCACTTCAAAAAAGTAAAGAATAAAGAATACCATAATCGATATTCGATTCCGGGTATTTGGGAAAATGATAGATGGAGAGCGATGGAACATGCAGACGCTTTTCGCTCACTTTAGCAATAAGCATCAAAGTATCGGAGTTCCTTTCTCAAATCTCAATCAAAGCAGTCAGACAAACAACAGAAAACGAGCCAATTACAGCTTCCAGATCATAATAAAATATGGAAGACAATAAATGGTTTCAGCTGTCTAAAACCAAGAAATGCAAGTGGTAAATGTAACAATTAGGCTATCAAAGCAAATCTACTCACCAGAAATCAACTTACTAACGTTAAACTGAATCGCAAACTTCTTCCTTTTTGCTGCTATTTGGCTACTATGTTGCTGGAACAAACACTAACCAGATCAAACATACTAATACTCAAGAGTTCTATAATTACAGTATGTACAGGTAGCCTACTTGTAACTGATTTATCTGTTCATTACAACTACCAGGTATCAGGGTTGCCACAGAAACTGCAAAATCAAATTCCAGGACTTTCCAAGACTTTTTTAGATGATTTTCCAGGACTGTGCAAGATTTTTTTACAGGACTTAAAATTTAATTTTCACTATTACTCTTTTATGAGCCCACTTTTTGTGCTTGTCATTAAAGAAAATTTTAATGCCACGCATTTGGATTTCTAGCACTGACTAATAGCCAGGTTTATAGCCAGAAATCTGCAATGGGAGGGCTTGGCTTGGGTTATGGGAACGGAGTTGCCAGCTGCCGGAGGCCATTGGGAGTCTGAGCCCCGAAGTCAAAGCCCCCAGCACAAAAGACTACCGTACATAATTTTCGCAATAATAACTTAATCTTAGGCCCAGTTTGGTAAAAATTAATGCATTTTAAATGAAGCGCAGAAATTAGCACTGCGAAAGCAGGATTGAACTGGTTTTATAAATGGGCTAAAGTATGTGGGTGATGGTAATGGTAAAACTTTTGTCCTAGCTTTATTTCAAGCAGGTAAACCATAAAATCCCTTCATTTGAAAACAGCTGAGCTTATTTGCACCAGCGCGCAAATATAAAATCGCTCTTCTAGCCCTAACCCCAACCCTAAACATAACATATCTAACTGTAATCCTACCTATAACTTTAATGTTAATTCTAACCCAAACTCAAAATCCAAACCCAAACCCTAACCATAATAATTTTTTAAAAAAGCGTAAATGGACACTCACCCTAACTATAACAATTTTTGAAAAAGCATAAATAACCACCACTCTTGCTCTCTTTTTCTCTATAAGCAAAGCACCCTAAAGTGCAAATGGGCGCTTCCTTTGAAAAAACTCTCAAGTATTAATTTAAGTCGTCTGCATTTTATAACGCTAGATAATTTAGGAGAAGGGGCTAATGAAACAAGATTTGAAAAACATGACTGATAATTAACTAAATGAAATACTGAATAGACACTTTACAATTTTTTTAGAAAGCCTAATTTAAGTATTTTGCATTATGCGATCAAATTGATTGTTTATTTTTAGCCATTTTTGTCAGTTGTTGCTGATTTTATTTTTGACCACCATTAGCCTCCCCCCCCCCCCCCCCCCCCGAATGCTGTTTCAAAAGTGGCTTTAAATTACTTTGGAGTCCATATTACTGCAAAAAACTGCCACAAAAGTATACTCGCAGGGAGAAAAATGTTACATTTTTTATTGTGTTTAGCCAACAAGCGAATGGAGGGCCTACAGCCCACTACACTTCTGCTGCTAGCAGTAATACTGCTACTAGAGAATCGCATTGCAATAAATTACTGTTCACAAATTCACTCTTCCTATTGATATTTAATAATTTATACATACTGCACCGCAAAGTGCAAATTTTGGCATTTCAACAAGTGCTTATTTATACACTGGCGAATAAGCAAGAACTGCTTAAAGAAAATAAGAGAGCAAAGAGCAGAAGAATAGGCACTCATTTACTCTCTTCTATTTTTTTTAAATTATCGTTTGGGTAGGGGTGCCATATTTTCATAGACCAACAAGAGGACAGTTTCGAAAATCGAAGCCCAAACGACCAAACACGCTGAAGGTATATACCGGCCAACTGGACTGACTAAAGACTTTTTTATTTTGGAGAACACAATTTTCCAAGAGAAAATTCAAAAACTGAAGACCGTTTTTTTCCTTGGAGACCACTTGTTTTTGCACCAATTCTTCCCTATGAAAATGGTGATCTCAAAAAAAAGATCTGCTGTCAGTAGGGTTGTATTAAGGTCGGCGGGAGCTGAACGCGAGTGTGGATGGAAGTATATCGATTTTAGTCGGTTTGGTCTTCGAATCCCGCCTTTCAGTGCTGAGCATTAAAAACAGAAAACATTTGGCTACTTTTTTGGTGTCCTACAGAAAAAGACGACAAATCCTCTTAAAAGAAAACGTATGGTAGCCCTACATTAGGGTTATACAGGTTTAAGATTAATCTTAGGATTGGAGCTTGCGATAAAGTTAGGGTTAGATTTAGGGTTGGGTTATGGCTAGGGTAGCGATTTTTTTATGTGTGCGCCAGCATAAAAATAAGCTCTGTCTTTTAACAAAATAAACGTTTAAATTTACCCTTTTATTTCACAATGCAATTTATTTCAACAATACTACAGACCTTCATAATGCAAATTATTTCAACAGAACCTTTGTGCAACTACAAGATACCAGTTATCACAGCAACAACAAAAAACTTCACATTCTGTCCAGGTAAATCACGGGAAAACTTTCCAAACTTTTTTCAGGACTTTCCAGGACTTATAAACAAAATTCAAGGACTTTCCAGGACAGAAAAAAAAATCCAGGACTTTCCAGGACTTTTCCAGGATGTGGCAACCCTGAGGTATATTAAGCTACTATAGACTACCATATACATGAGATAGTTTGTCAGCACTAGCAACAGTATTTTCACCACAACAGTCTGAAATAAATAAGAAAGTATATACAAAAGAAATTGAAAAGACAACAGTCTACTACAGTTAATATTTCCAATTTGCTGCACTGTCAAATGTGAATTTAAAATGTATCATGTATATATACAACATGCACTGTTTACCTGTTAGTGTTACACAGTTTAAGTTGCTAATTTCACACTATCTGACTGCATTAAAAGGCGATTCAACCCTGGTCAGCCTTTTGCTGAAAATAGCAAATTGGAAAAACTAGCCTAATGCTTTAATGTATCCTCACTAAATGTGCACTTTCCATGACCAATCATTTTCGAGATTATACAGCTTAAACAGTAGAAACTAACTTATGCTAAAACTTTGTTTTCAGTTTGCAGCATTGAGGAAATGCTGTCAGTCAATTTGTGACAATGTATTCTCTTATGGTGTTAAGCTAATTTAACCCTCAAAACGAAATCAATTGTATTTTAAACAGGAAACTAAAAACTAAACAGATACTGGTAGTGGTGAGACAGTGTAACCAATAAGAAAAAGTGGCTGCATAAAATTAGGATAAAGAATTTTGATGCCGGTGCAGTCTTGTAGTAGTAATAGGAAGGTATGGAGGGTAGGCAATAAAAGCCTGCATGGGGAAAATTCCATTGCACAACTGGTTTCGAGCTTGTTTGCACTTGTCAGGTAGAAGTTGGAATTTACAGTTAAAACTACCCAGTCCTATTTCTTGGAACTCCCTGAAGCATCCCAATCTAATCATCTTTTTGAGAAATGAAAACAAGTTCGTTGACTTCAGCTTTAAAAACATAAGGTTAATCATAGTTTTACATCATCCATGAGAGAGTTATATTAAGGTTGACCTTTGCCAGGTACAGCCAACATTACCATTTTTTCAAAATTGTAATCCCCAATTTGATTTTGGCAAGGACTCATGACTCTTTTTCCTAAAGAGAATAGTCTCGCAACTGGTGCTGATGATGGAAGAGTTGTATAATAAATAATAAACGGTTTGAGCAACTCCTTAGGCAAATCATCATTACTGTTACACCACGACATCCACTGGCTGCTCAGGGAAGATTCACCATTGCGTCTTCGTAATTTTGCTCTCTTTTCAAACCTCCAAAAAAATGAATGCTTGGAGCAATCTGATTCTTCAGGTGTAACATCCAACGATTCTGAACTAGTAAGGCTATCAGAACAGCTGATTTGAGATCTCTCAAAACTTGCTAATGCATTCTGCACGGTAGATTCAACTACTACTCTTTCAGAGTCTGAAATCCAATTAAGTCGAAATTGTGGGTGGAGTGCTGCTGCAACCTTGAAGTAGGGTGATACAAGCTCCTTTTCAAACCTTTTGCTGAGACCTTTCTTCATATGATCAACAAGATTGGTGCAATATATTAAGTTAGCATTTAATGCACATTTCCATTCTTCTTGTACATTTGTGAGTGTAGGCAGCAAGAAACCAGCACTAACATGTCAAGAGCCTTGTAAAATGTCAAGAGCAATTGCAAGAGGTCTCATGACAGTCAAAAATTCTTCCAAGAATTTTTGTTCAGCCGCATTGATGGGACGTATATCTAGGCTAATGAAAAGATTGGACATCGCTTGCTTTTGATGTTGAAGAAACTCATGGACTCTTGTCATTCCATCAAAAGTGGAATTCCATCTGGTCATGTTAGGAATTACAAAAAGCTTTCCCAAAGCTGCAGAAATTTTGTCACTGCAGAGCACTGATGAAGACTGTTTATTCCAGATAGCCCTAAGTTTGCCAGTTAAGCTTCGATAAATGGACTTGTACCGTGTATCTGACATAGCTGCACTTGCATCTTTGGTTGCAATAAGACTTAGGCGATGCGTAGCACATCTGAAATGTGAAGGTAAAGAGTACTCATCTTCACCAGTCTGTACGTTATCGTCAAAAATATCTTGAATGGTTTCAGCCGTTAGTTCATCAAAAGTACCGGTATCAGTAATGTTGCAGATAATTTCCTCTTCATTCTCAGAGCCAAATTCGGCAAATGCTTTAATGAAGTTTGAACCAGAATCCGTTACACAGTGTGTAACTTTCCTAGCAATATTGTACTCAGCAAGAACAGATTCTATAAGTTTTCCAAGAACATTAAATGTGCATCGTCCCTCGATTCTACGTAAAGCAATGCAAGCATTCTTCCAAACTAAATTATCTGTGTACCAATGAGCAGTTATTCCAATGAAGCCTCTTCTGAAAGCACTCCAGTGGTCAATAGTAAGGCAAACTCTATGGGCAGACATTAAATCTTCAGTCAGTTTCTTTTTATGTGACTCAAACAAATGGTCTGCTTTAGCAGAATAGACTTTACGAGATTTGACTTTTAAATCTGGGGCCATAACTTTCATAAAGTTTTTAAATCCTGCAGACTCCACATGGTGAAACGGCAGCACCGATTCAGCAATGTATTGGGATACAGCAAGGTCAAAATCCTTCTGAGAAAGTTTCGATCTATTCAATCCAGAGCTGATACGTGATGCTTTTAATTGCACATTAATAGGGTTGGAAGGCAGTGTTTCAGAACCTGCATTAGGATCTGCAGAAGAAGCATCACTGCTTGACCACTTTTGCTTTCTTTTATCATTTTTGTTGCATATTTCATCAAAGCTTTTAAGTGCACCAATGTGCCTACTTTTAATGTGAGCACGCAAATTTTGTCGCGATTTGTAACTGGCACTTATATTCTTGTTAACACATCGTTGGCAACTAAAAATCCAATTGCCTTTTGATTCGCCTTTTTCTTTTGAAATGTAAAATTGTTTGGGCACGAAATAAGTTGGCTGAAATGATGAATCACTTGTGGAAGATACCAATACTGGTACTCTACCTGTACTAGTAACAGGAGCACATGTACTGGTAGGTGGAGTTTCACTACTATCGGTAAAGATATTATGACCATCAGTTGACCTAGTCCCAACAGAAGTTTCAGCTTCATCCTCAGTCAAAATAACGGACATGACTAGGCTACTGTAATCTGTCATGAACAACAACAACAAGATATTTTACAGTACAGACGAAGAAGGAAACATTGTTCAGCAGCACAATACGTGATACATACCATTTTGAAGGTGAAGAATGACATCCAGTTGGAGATGAAGAATATAGAGCAATTCATATCAATTTAACATCATATTTGTTCATATATATAGTATTATAAAAGGATGTATGATAATTTATATAGAAGTAGCAACATGAAAAACAATAATAAACTGGGTTAGAAACAGTATTTATAAATAAGTCACTACTACATGTAGATGTATCTTCACAGTCCACACCAGTGTCAAACGTGATACCATACTGTGATAGGGCTATGAAATCAATATTAGTTTGATGGTTATAAACAACTGAACAACAAACACATAGCCTAGCTCTACTGTTTTAGTCTGTTTAAAATACTCACACTGATGCACTTCTACTTACCGTACGTTACATGGTAGGCTAGTAGGCTACCTATGGCTGTATAGTGTCCTAGACATACCCGTATCCATTACCGGTACCTCTTTAACTAGGTTTAATCCTATTTCTATCCAAGCCAACACACTGGGTTGGCCCATGATGCAACTGGGCTGGCTATCCTAGGCAAAGTAGGGTTGACTATCTTAGCTAAATAGGCCCTACCTAAACTGCAGCAGGCGTTTAGGCTATTCAGTTATTTCAGTGGTATCCTAAGCAAATAGTAGACCCACTAGCCTACGGTACTTTTTAAGAGACTAGGCCTCAAAGGCTATAGGCAAACCAGCTGACTGATACATTTGATTGATTAGACTTAGGCTATTGCTGATCTGCCTCTTGGCCTACCGGTACCTCCTACTGTCTTACCGGTTAGGCTAGGCTGCTTTCTTAGGCCTAAACTGAGACTACACAAAGAGGTTTAAACAGTTAAACTTCTAAGAAATACTAGGCCTATCAGATTTTTATTACTGCCTTCACTGAAAATAACGCAGTTACAGTTCACTTATTTTATTTATGAGTTCAAATTACCAGAGTCCCCTGCATAGCAAGTAGGCAGTATCGTCTTAGCCTCTAGCGTCTAGTCTGTCACCTACATCATAGCACTATGCCTGCATTGACAATCACTGCTGGCCTACAAATCACTCAACTGTATCGGAAATACAACTCCGCTTATATAATTAATTAATAATCCTCTTCGGAGTGTTTGCTCATTTGCTGTTGCATAGCTTTCTGAAAAAAAAAAATCGAATATCGTTTTAACCTGGAAAAAACTAAAGAAAACAGCATATTCGATACTCATTCCAAAAAGTAAAGGATCTGGTGTATTTGATTGAAAAAAAGTAAGGAATATCGCAATCGAATATCGATTATAATCGATTTTTCCCAACCCTGGGCGTAGGGCATCTGAGAACGTTAAAATTCTGTCGAAAAAAGGCAAGGATATTATTATTTTAACCCTAGCTACCCCGCTTGCTCGCAAACTAGCAAAAAAAATGAAAAAGAGACCAAGTTCAGAGCCATTCGAACCTAAAAATTGGCTAATGCGGTTGACAAACGAGAGAGCTTAACATAGGCAGTTAGTGAGAAGTTATTGCAGTTATCTTGGTACTTAGAGCCTTAAAGTTGGCTGTACACTTAACCCTATGTGTACCGCGGGGGGGCAAATTTGCCCCCTCTTAGTTATTTTAATATAGCTCCTTAACTAAAAAAAAGTTTTGCTTTGATACACCATGGGTTTTAATCAAATTTAATGACACACATGTTCTGAAAGTTTGGGGTCAGCCGGACAACCGGAAGTGACGTCATTTTTCGCTTTGTTAGAGGCACCCAAGGAGTTTTATGCAATTTTAAGCACAATGCATACTTATCAGAGCGGGTCTTCTATTCATTGCACTGTGTATTCATTATCAATGCTAATCTTTAGCTGTAATAAAATATTTTGTGTACTGATAAATGCATTGCATCATCATTACGTCATTGATGTCGTCATAATTCAAAAATTTTGCTTTTTCTGTTGTTTCTCGAAATAAATTGCATATTTGCATAAAAAAATATTCATTTTTATCAGCTATTGAATGATATAATAAAAATAATACTGCAATATTGTAAAATTTTGTGAATTATACAATATCTCAGTTACAAAAAATTACAAATAATAATGAACACAATACATTAAAAATGACATCATCATGCATGTGACGTCATCATGTGTTGTGACTTTATCAGAGATGTCTTTAAAATAACAAAAGTCCCAGCTGAAAGTAATATTTCGCAACATTTAGACAACCTTGCATGCTGTTATAAGGATTTACTGGTTTTGATAACGTTATCATTGTTTGCGTGACGTCACAACCTCAAAATTTTTAGTTTTAAAAATTTTATAAAAAATAGCTTTAACATGCAAAAAAATCTTACTTGTATCACTTACCAATCGGTTTTAGATAGGAGGCAAATTCCCCCCCCCCCTCCCCGGTACAAATAGGGTGTAAAAATAGCCCGAAATATATAGGGTTAAATTATTGCAATACAGGCCAGCACATCTGAGATGGGCTTCTATTGTTGTAGTCATGCAGACAGTGGTGTCGAAACAAGGGGGGGATGGGAGATATATCCCCCCTAATAATTTGACTGTATACCCCCAAACAATTTGAGTATGGTCTTCATCTGCATCCCCTCCAATAATTTGACTCTGGTGTGCATCTTAAAAAAAGTGTTCCAGTTCTGGTGAAGACCGAAGACCTTTTTTTTTTACTTTTCTTGGTCTTCACCTGAATGCGGGGAAAAAAAATGTTCCATTTCTGGTGAAGACCTTTTTTTTGGTCTTCACTTAAGTTGCTCACCTGAAAAAAGTCTTGGTCGAGGTTCATCCCCCCCAGTGTTGAAAATAGGGCAAAATTGGGGTAAAATTGCAAATTATCCCCCCAATGCTCAATAAAGATTTGCACCACTGCATGCAGATAACTGTTGTTAAAGCCAAAATTAAAGGCGGTGAATCATCCAGCCAATTCCGGGGGTTTACAATAGCTAAAATTCAACTTTTTTTTTTGATATCTTTTGTTTTGATTTTGGGAGTGCGGTTGCAAAGATATTCAACAAATGCAAAAAGATATCCCCCGAAAAAAAGTTTTTGGAAACTCTGAGTTTTGTTCTTCCCGCCAAAACCACAGTAGGCCTAATAGTTTCGAGAACTGTGGTTTTGGCGGGAAGAACAAAACTCAGAGTTTCCAAAAACTTTTTTTCGGGGAATATCTTTTTGCATTTGTTGAATATCTTTGCAACAACAGCTTCAAAATCGAAACAAAAAACATTGAAAATTATAGTTGAATTTTAGCTATTGTAAACCCCCGGAATTGGATGGATGATTCATCGCCTTTAACCTCCAACAATATTTTGCATGCTACCTTGTCGCGCACTACTAACCGCACTTGAACTGTACTGAAACGTTTTTTTTACGTAGGCTTGTCTAGCATCTCGATTTTTCTTGATCGCATGTTGACTTTTCAAAGTAGCTGCGAATCAAAATTACACTGAGCTCAGTAGAAATGACACTCAATACAATTCAAAATCACAGCCACTTAGCATATTTCTTACTGGAAAATGTACCATACACCGTCTGCGGTTTTCAAAGTAGCTGCGAATCGAAATTACACTGAGCTCAGTAGAAATGACACTCAATACAATTCAAAATCACAGCCACTTAGCACATTTCTTACTGGAAAATGTACCATACACCGTCTGCCGTATTGAGTACCGAAAGCGTCGCAATAAATCTAGTCACTTACCGTTTACTAGGTTGCGGCTTACTGTTTGCTCATAATTTGTCTTTTGCCGAATGGCTTCTTGATTTACGATTATTCATTTTTTCATCAAATTAAAGTTAACAATTTTTTCTAGTTACAGTACCAACATATCAAGTACAAACCGTGCAGCAACAACTGCAGTACATCATAACAGGCAGGTTTTCCAATTAGGCTTCTGAAACAAGTCCAACAACATAAAAAATTTTAAGCTCCTATTTTGCATTAGGCCAAAACAATTAGTAATGCCTCATGCAAATAATGTATTTACAGCATAGGCTAGTCTAAAGAATGAATTTTTAAATGAAATTTCTGCATGAAGCATGACACCATGGGAAGTTGTCTTGGCTATTATAGATAGGATAGACACTAAACTTTCAAGGGAAAATAAGCTTTTCATTTCTAACTGGCCTATGGTATAGGACTTAAAACTTTTTATCATGATAATCCTAGTAGTGGCCTTGCAGCAGAAAGTTTAGTTCATCTTCGCATTTGATTTACACTAATAAATAAACTTGTTCCTAGTCTAGAACTGTACTAGTAAATTCTTACTTCAACAGCAGAGGTGGAGTCGAGGACATAAGGCTCGAGGCCAAGGCCAAGGACACAGAAAAAATCCGAGGCCAAGGACAGCCTTTCCGAGGACAGACACTCTCGAGGCCAAGGACACAAGCGCAAGTGCTCTCCAAAAAAAAAAAAAAAGGTCTTCACAAAAATTTTTCAGGCGATCTCCAAAAAAAAAGGTCTTCACAAAAATTTTTCAAGCAATCTCCACAAAAAAACGTTTTCCAAAAAATTTTTCTAGCGCTCCACAAATTTTAACCATTCAAAAAATAGTGCTGTCCTCGGGCCGAGGACAGGCCAATTTTCGAGGACTTGAGGCCTCGAGGCCAAGGCCAAGGACTTGACCTTCGAGGCCAAGGACTTCAAAATCTGTCCTCGAGGCCAAGGACGTCCTCGAGGACTCCACCTCTGTTCAACAGTTCAAAAAGCTTAATTCTGGCCTTCATAAAACTACATAAGATTGCCAGTTGCCATAACTTTATATGAACTAAAATTACCAATAGACATTGAAACTTTCATCATACCATTATGGATCTAAGTACATCAATAATTAAACCAGTAAGTTGGAGTTTGTACTGGCCTATTTTGCAACCAAGCTTTGACAAAATTGATAAAAAACTACATTGCTTCAGATGAAAACTTTCAGCTTCACAACAACATTTTTTATATTATAAAACTCATACAGCTTAATCAACTTACTAAAGCAATAATTTAAAATACTTTTGGTTCAAAAAGTTTCTTTTTGGTCGGTCTTGTAGTATTTTACGAACGACTGTTGTGGTTGGTATCACCAAACTTCATTTTGCATTTCGTTAATTAAACTTTTCCGCTAACCGGCGCTCATGAGCACACAATGACACAACCTTTTTCACATGCTTTCCAGACTATATATATAACGACTATGATTTTAGTGAATTTAAAAAATAAATAAATGAAATGGCTTGTCAAATTCAGTAAGTGTTGTCCACCCATTGTTGGTGTGATCGGTTTGTAGTTGTTTAGATATCTCTGGTATGACGCCGATAGAATCACTTCTTTAATGCTTTCTCTCCATAAACTTAACCTCTCAGGTGTCATAACGAAAGTTAAATGTTGGTTAGGACTTAGGAGGTACAAAAAATAATTCAGAAATTAGAACATTCTTTTAGTAAATGACATAATATTTCGTGTTCAAATAAACATAATGAAAAGCAACAAATTAAATAGCTACAATTATTAAATTCTAAAGATATCAGGAAGTAGGTATAATTGTTTCTACGAAGAAGAAAACCAAAGGTATTTGATGAATGCTTCGATAGAATATCGGCTGATCATGTACAGTATTTTTGATACCAATTCCATGATATTTGATATACCAACTTATGTACCAGTATAGTTTGGCATCTCCATTGCGTCGTACAGTAAAGCTAATCAAATCTGAATACGAACTATACCGGTACCGGTAGCTATTGCTTACAGTAATTCTGAAAAAGAAAAAAAAATCAGCGAATGATTGAAGATCACTTCAAACAGGTTACAGTATTAGGACCTATCTAGCCTAGCGGACATTGAAATCGTGTGGATTGTTCCAGGCGCGTAGCCAAAAATTCGCAATGGGGGGGCTGTTTTGGGGGTTTGAGGGCAGAGTCCCCAGCCGCCAAAGGTCAATGGGGGTCTGGGGGCAAATCCCCTGCTACCGGAGGCTGGGGGCTGGGGCAAAGCCCCCAGCCGCCGGAGACACGGGGGTCTGGGGGCGAAGTCCCCTGCGCTCGAAAATTTTGCATTTTTTTGCAAAATAACTTAATTTTAGAGGAATTTTACTAACAAATCATGCTTTTGAAACGTGGCATAGAAATTGGAAGTGCAACATGATTCAACTGGTTGCATTAATGGCATATGAGGGCAGTGGCGGATCTAGAAAATTTTGGTGGGGGGGGATTTTAAGCACAAAACCTCAAAAATTCGGATGTCTTCACCGAAATTGAGAGTGATTTTTCGGCCGAAGGCAGAAATTCATACTTTTTTTCGCCCAAAATCAGGTGGTCTCCATAAAAAAAAAAAAAAAAAAAGGTCTTCACCAAAATTGAGAGTAATTTTTCGGCCGAAATCGGAAATTCAAGCGTTTTTTTCGCCCAAAATTAGGTGGTCTCCAAAAAAAAAAAAAAAAAAAAAAAAAAGGTCTTCACCAAAATTGAGAGTGATTTTTCGGCCGGGTTCGTTAGGTTTAGGTTGGTGGGGGGGGATGCATCCCTAACTGGAGCCGAATTATTCGAAATTGAGGCTGATTTTTCGGCCAAAATCGTTACTTTTAGGCTGGTGGGGGGGGATGCATCCCCCCATCCCCCCCCCCCTAAATCCGCCACTGTATGAGGGAAGTGGCTAAGGATAACATTGCAGTTCTCTTGTTTACATGCTGGTAAATCATCAAATCGTAGGCCTATTATTCAATAAAACTCACACGTCGTAATCTATTTCGTCTATATTTTATAAAGAAAATTAATTGGGGGGGCTAATGAAAAGAGATTTGAGAGAAGTGATTGGTAATTAACTAACACTAAGTAGCCCCCTTTTCCTTATTCCTGAGTTTATAGTATATTTGTTGATAAAACCTATGTTTGGCGTTTTTACACTAGCAATCAAATTTGATTGTTTACCTTGGGCATTTTAAAAAGTTTTTATTGATTTGTAACTTTAATTTATGTTTCAAAAGATGCTTTAAATCACTTTTTAGTCAATTTCAGCGCAAAAAAACAGTCTCAAAAGAGCTAAAAACGTGGTATTTTTCTTATTCTGCATTTTGGTTGACAGGCCAATTGGGGGGGGGCTATAGCCCGCCCCCCTGGCTACGCAACTGAATTGTTCCCAACTTGTATGCAAACGTGATTTTATTTAATCAGCTTGCAGTTACGAGCAATCAAACTCAAACCATAGACGCATGATTAATCGGAAATTAGCTTGTTCTGAACTTATTGTCTTGATTTTGTTGTATCCGGTACCTGGTTGATGATGTTTAAAGGTCGCTGTAAACACCGCATTGCTGGTAGCTTCGCCTTCAAACGGAAGCGTTCACTGCAATTCAGTGTACAGCCAACTTTAAGGCTCCAAGTACCAAGATAACTGCAATAACTTCTCCCTAACGACCTTTGTAACTGGCATGTTCTCTCATTCGTCTACCGCATTAGCCAATACTTAGGTTCGAATGGCACTGAACTGGGCCTCTACTTCACTTTCTTCACAATTTTGCGAGCGTGTGGGGTAGCTAGGGTTAAAATAATACTACCATTGCGTTTTTTTGACAGTATTTTAACGCTCTCACCTGCCCCCCTACCTAGCCTATACTAGACTTGGGCGAGATGATAGGCTAGCTTATTCGCCAATTCCATAGGTGGGCACTAGTCCGTTAATCCGTTAATAACGAAGCTAACTTTTTCATTAACTCGTTAATCCGTTAAAAAGTTTTTTCATGTTAACGAACTAAACTAACTTCCGTTAAGTTCTCTTAACGGACTAAATTAACTTCCGTTAAGTTCTGTTAAATTCCGTTAAGGTTTTCATCGTTAATATTTTGCACCATTATTCATTCATCGTGCCGGTACAAACCAGTTTGCTCTGGTATCAATTAATTATCGCTGTTCACAATTTTCAAAGATTTTCCAATCACAGCTTCGTTAGTGCATTTGAACTCATTTTTATCTTGAAATTAGATTAGACTGTAAAATATAACTTCCAAAACACAAAAAGACCACCACTGCAATAAATATTTTCTTACTATCAGCTCAACAGCGTCAATACGTGTTCTAGAAGCGATTGAATAAAAAGAAATGTAAATTACACGCAAAATGTTAACGAATTAGCGGACTTTATTAACTTCCGTTAATTAGAGCTAAAAATAACGGATTAACGTTAACGGAAGAGTAAAGTTTGTTAACGGACTAGTGGTTTACAAAGCTAACGTTTTGCATTAACTTGCCCACCTACGGCCAATTTTATCGTTTTCACTCCAACATTCCGCTTTACGCATTTTCAGATCCATACCGTTTTTGACGACAAATAGTGCGCACTTTTTTTCCAAAATTTTGGCTCAAAAAATCGCCCTTCGTCTTACATGGTGTAGGTAAAGTTCGAATTTTTCCTGAATCTGACCTGCTAAAATAGGATGCGTCTTACATGTCCGTACGTCCTATATGCCATCAAATACGGTAATATCAATAACCAGAGGTGGGCAGCGCAAGTCATAAAAGTTGCGCCGCAGGCGCAAGCGCAACTACTCTGAAAATTTTGCGCCGCAAGCGTTTCTGCAAGCCCAAAAAAATAATTGCTCTGCAAGCGCACGTGTGACGTTTTGAAAGGTATAATTCTAATTGACTCACTGCTCAAACAACGCTAGACTACAGAATAAAACAAATATTCAAAACAAATTATGCTCGCTCCCAAATTAGTAAACAGAAGATTATTGATTTGCTTTAAAAAACACAAGGATTTGAAAATGTGCATCGCTAAACCTCTTTGGTGAAGAACGTCTTTACACCTAACAAAAAAATACTCTCAACTCAACACTCAAAGAAACCAGGGTTCAAAAAAATTCCGAAGTCACTGTTTTTTCTCATGGTTCGTCAAGAAAATCCTTTACAAGCTTCGACTCATGTTTTGTGTTTCTGGAGCAATTAGCATCACTCTCTAACGCAGTATTGCTTACGCTGTAATCAGCGCTAAGTTCCGCTCGGCCATGCTGCTGACAAATAGAGCTCGCTAAAAAAATCGTTTTGTTTTTTGTTTGAAGAAATATTCAACCATCCAATATTTACTAATAAGAGCTATACGGTACCACACTATACTGTGGCTATACCAATGCTGACACTCGTGTTTGCAATATCTTTCAAGTTTTCCCGGACTAGCAAAAAATTTGTCATTATTAATAGTTTTTGTTGTTTCTTGTTTTTGAATTACGGTAAAAAAGTCGGATTGTTGCGAGTAACGCGTATAATGCTTAAAACATGTGTAAGATTTTTTAGAAACGAGCAGGCGCGTAGCCAGAAATTCGCAATGGGGGGGTGCTGTTTTGGGGATCTGGGGGCGGAGCCCCCAGCGCTCACAAATTTTGCATTTTTTTGCAAAAATAACTTAATTTTACGATTATTTTGATAAAAAATAATGCTTTTAAAACGTGGCTTAGAAATTGGCAGTGCAAACATGATTAAACTGGTTGCATAAATGTGCTATTTGGGAGGTGGCTAATGGTACAATTTAGTTATCTTATTTAGATGCTAGTAAATTATAAAATCGAATAGTTCAGTAAAGCTCACACGGAGTAATCTATTTCGTATACAGTTTATAGAGAAAAATAATTGGAGGGGGGGCTAATGAAAAGAAATTTGAGAGAAATCGGTAATTAACAATACTGATTAGCCCCCCCCCCCCCTATTCCTTAGTTTATATTATATTTGTTGATGACACCTACTTTAGCATTTTTACACTTGCGATCAAATTTGATTGCGTATTTTTGACCATTTTTCAAAGTTTTTATTTATTTATTAGTTTTATTTTCAACAAATTAGCCTCCCCCCCCCTAAATATATGTTTTAAAAGATGTTTTAAATCACCATTTAGTCCACTCTAGTACATTTAACGGTCTCAAAGTGCTAAAAACGTAGTGTTTTTCTCATTCTGCATTTTGGTCGACATGCCAATGGGAGGGGGGCTATAGACCCCCCCACCCCCCTGGCTACGCTACTGGAAACGAGTAGCGTTTTTCTAGAAAGACAATTGCAAAAATAAATTTTTTTGTTTAAAAATTAACTTTATAACCTTTTTTTGAATTACCGAATTGGATTTTTTTCAAATCGGCAAAAAATATTTCAGAGAGAATCGTTTCAGCGAAAGAAGACTCCTGCTGTAAATCCAATAAAAATTTTGCGAGCAATAGACGAATGGAATTTTCCATGACAAGGGTTTTATGAATCTACTACCTCGTCATTGGCGTAGCCAAGGGGGCAAAAGACCCGCCCCCCTCCCAATTAAAATGCTACCTATGTTAAGAACAATACAAACAAATCCTTATGTTTTTTAGGTTTCTTTTAGCATTGTCGCGTGTACACAGTATACGAGTACAACAGACTAACATTAATATTAACGACAAGGTAGGAAGCGTGGGCCCCTTCAAATCAAATTTTTGCCATCCAGTTTAAATGTATAACCCGGAAAAAATTCAAGGTTTTCGCCCAAAAAGTTGCAACCTTAGGCCCTCATCTAATTATTTTGTGAACTTAATGCAATAACATGATAGTTACCATCTATTGCACCAATTTCAAATCACTATCCATCTCGCCAGGATTTGTGCGACAAAATACTTTTGACAAAAAAAAAATTAGCAACGCAAAATGCTTAGGCCTATTGAACAAATTATTAAATTTGAATTGAAAGGGCCTGGGCCCCCCAGTCGAACATGTACTCCTAAACTCGGTTATTTTCATGACAAAACAAAAATCTCCAAAGCAAATATTCGAGTAATTATTTACTTCTAAAAATATTGTAGAAAGCAATGTACCTAGCTTCTTCCACCTGGGCCGAGTCACTTCCAAAATTTAATCCCCAAAACTTGATCTTTAAGTAACGGGAAGATTCACCAGTTTGATTTTTCCAATTGGCTTTCAAATCTTAAAAATTTAGTTATTTCAAATGGCTCTAAAAACGTGCGAAATATGATCCAAATGGTATTAAAATAGCTTTTTTCCCAAAAAAATTACAAAAAATCTCCCAGTGCCCAAACCCCAGTCTATGACACGTTTGGGTTGAACAAGTTTGCTCAACACGTCTCCCAACTTAGACAATTTTGGAAAATTTTTTTAACTTTTGGTTCAAGTCCTTTCCCTTTAGCAAAATCTAGGTTACAAGCCTACCCAGGCCCTAATTTTTGTCTCATTTTACGATTTTATGATATCTTCCATTTTACGATATCTTTGCCCCATAAAAAGTCTCTCTTTTCGAAAAATTTTGATACCGTCATTGCGAGTGATTTGCGGTTCGGCCCTACCCCCCCCCCCCAATCAAAAATCCTGGGTACGTTACGTACCTCGCAAATATTGTTTTCTTAACTTTAACCACATTTGATTGAAAAACAATCATTCTTAATCTATTTGAATTGAGCTTGCGCGATTGCGCTCAAAATTGCTAAAATACTTACGGCGCAAGTATCAGCACAATCATTTAAAAATAATTGCGGCGCAAACCACTATCGCAAGTAAAATAGTTGCGCTGCAATTATTGCTGCGCTAGTACCCACCTCTGTCAATAACAAACCATTTTCGAGTTCCTTCGAGTCCTAGGCTATCCACCAACAAAAATAATCTGACCTATTGCACCTCGCTTCATAAAAAACAATGCATTTTGATCAGAAATCTGCCAAAAATTTGATCATTACTCATGCATTACGAAAACATTTAACAATGGTTGTTGGCAATCCTTTTTAAATATATCCCTGGTTAAGTGGTTGAAGCAAGCTGGGAAGTTACTCGAAGGTTGTGCAACCAAGCCTGTGGACCGCACTGAAATGCGGTTTTCTGACTCTGATGTTACAGAATTAATATCAGAAACAATGTTGCCAGAAACAAAGTTTCACTCGCCTGCAGCAGAGCAGAAGTACTGAAGAGAGAACTCTAAAAGCGCTTCAGCCTCCCAGCCAAGTCGCATTTAAAATAAAACAAAAAATCCAAGCGTTTGGTTTTTTTGACTTGACCTTTAAGTAAAGTGATTAATGATGTAGCTGAAAGGGGCACAAATTGGCGCAATAATCGTGATATTCTGCGCCGGACATCCGGCGCAACATGCCAACTTGCGACTTTGCAGGTTCTACTAGAATAAGCTAGCCTAAATTTATTCCCAGTTAGTGTTCGAGTCACATCCAGTATCCGAGGTCAAAGGCCAACCGAGGGTTAAGAGTTGGTGTTAAATTTAGGTTAGTATTAATTCTATCTCTAAAATTGATCTCAAATTTAGTACCTAACTGCTGTAATAATGTATTGCTGATTGAGTTTTCTGGTTGCTTCAGTTTATCACTAAAAAAGAAAATTTGAGCAATGAGTCCTGATGCTGTAGGCATGAATTAGGCTAATGATTAAAAATTGATTTGCTGCTGTTTTAAGTAGCCTAAGTTGTTTTTATAGCAGTTTTTGGGTTTAAGCACAGGTGACACGACCAGTCAGCCAGTGACCAGTGACAGGCTATTTTTGTAGGCCCACTGACTAGGCCTACTGTACATGTCTAATACCAGGTGTGTCTGGTGTTGCAGAGTGCAGAAGCTAAGTTAATAAGTTATCAAAACTAAAGTAAAAAAAGGTTAAAATTAAGAACTGCTGCTCTACAAGTAGGTAGCCTACCGTAGGTACTGGTAAGTGATCAAAAGTTGTACCGGTAAATCCTGCTTTCTCAGGAAAAATTTTCGGCAGCAAAAGGCTTGACGCACGTTCTGTGAGCGCAGACACTTTGTAATAAAGCCAAAAAAACTAGGTAGTGACTATTTCACCGAAAATTTCAAGTTAAAGAGAATAACACGAAAATGAGAAATATCTGCGCTTTTATCATTTGCCTTTTTACTTAGCGGCTAAGATTAGGATTTAGGTTTGGGTTAGGGTTTGATTTGGGAATAGTTTTAGAGTAAGCATTTGAGTTTGGGTTAGATTTGAGTCAGAATTAATAAAAAAGTAGATAATTAACACGCTTATGGCTGAAAGTTATTTCATTTATTTCCTACAGGCCTGTTTCACGTCTTACCGCAATCATCAGGGAGTAGATCTTAACAAAATAATAACAAATGGTTAGAAAAGATAAAATGGTACTCACCAGCGTCCAGCGACGAAACAATCTATCATTTCATCTCAACCCACCTTTCTTACCAACCGCGTGACGGATTGGCTATGTGGCGACAACGAGCATTCACGCCCAGAAAAAGAAAACGAAAATGATGCTCGCTTTCCCCACTCAGCCATACATCCTACCTCTACGCTGACATACCCAAAATGAAATTACAGTACAATAAGTGTTATGAAATGTTTGTGGGTTGTTTGTGCATAAGTATGGAATTATTATACATATAATGATCATATATATAATGTTTGTGACGTAATAAAAGATGAAAATTTGGCAGAGTAGAAAATTAAGATGCGTTTTTTGTAGGACAGCAATTACAACGAAATAATATAATAATACACACTGGATTGAACTAAAAGAAGAAAGTGGGTTGGATGGAATAAATAAAGCAAATCAATCCAAATTAGAATATAGACAAAATCTACCCATGAATGCCAGTTGCAGTAATGCAAAATACAGACATGAATGGCAACACAGTAAAATATAATCAAAAATGGAAGTTGGGTTTACGACCCTTTGAAATTGCGTAATTTGAATTTATTTTTATGTCCACATTTAGATAGGATTTCTGATCACTTATTGAGGGTTGTTTCTTTATCTGACTTAAGGATTGCAATTTTCTTTTCTAGACACAAATTGCAGCGCCCGCTACCACATTCGTAGGAACGCGCCGATGTATAGATATTCCATTTTATATCTGGTTTGTTGTTGTGAATGAGGCAGTTCCAATGGTATTTTGACAATTCGGTTGCATTTGATTTGTTTCTGTTCCGGAATGAGTGTGTATGGTTGTTAAATCTGGCTTTAAAGGTTATTTAACAGCTTCCTAAATAATTCATGATTTTGCTCTTAGCTTTCTTTTTCCGAGATCGAGTAGTGTTGGTAGCATTAGCTGCAGTTTGTGAGAGCTGCTGTGGTGTTACATTGTTTTGTCGGCTGTTTCATGGAAATGTCAGTAGCAGTTGATGGGGGTTCTTGTGGCGTCACTGTTGCTGTGTATACTATTGACTTTACGTTACATCACCCATTCATCGAACAGTTGGACGTGTCGCGGCAATTGCATGGTTTTTCCTTGGTCGTAACGCTTTCTTCCAAAATCCTTTTGTTGTGATTCGATATTATGCTTTTCATGTTTGGCATGCAGCTATAGCTTATTTTAAGGGTGTTTCTGTTGCAAATTTATCGGAGCTTGTGACTGGGATTGCCGAAATGTTTGTTAATCAGTCGCAAAAACTCTTTGCTGATGTTTGTGCATACGTGCTGGCTAAAAGGTGGATTAAACCATACAACATTTCTCAATCTGCCCTTCTTTGGATTGCGTTGTTGCTGAGTCGGTTTGTAGGATAAGACGGTGGTATGGCCGCTCTTTTGCAATGCATCTTGGAAAGCTGGTTTGGCCTTTTCAAATTCTTCGCTATTAAACAAAATATTGGATACCCTGGTTTCGATCATTTTGGGAAGCTGCTTGATAATGCTGCCCGCGTGGTTTGATCCAGCATTTATGTAAAGCAGAGAGAGTCGTTGGGTTTTCTATATGGCCAAAACTTTTCTTTTCTTAAATTTATAGTTATGTCCAAGAAGTCAACTTGATGTAAACCCGCTTCCGCTTTTATTTTTAAGCCATAGCTCTTGAAAATACTCTCCACCGACTTTCTGAGTCTATCTGCAGTTCTTGCAGTACAATTACGGAGCACAGCCAAGCCATCACCACTGTATAAGCCGACTAAATTTTTCCCAAAAATGTTAGATAGCTTATCCAACATGAACAATCCGACTATTTCAAATACTTCTGCTCCGTCATACGATCCCATTGTGACATCTTACGTCAAAGCCTCGTGCTCTTACGTCAAAGCCTCGTGCTCTTACGTCAAAGCCTCGTGCTCTTACGTCAAAGCCTCGTCTGTTCGCTGATGATACTTGCTTGTTAATAAAAAATAACAATCTAAAACAGCTACAAGAACAAGGAAATAAGGAATTAAACATGCTTCAATCTTGGATGGCTGCCAATAAATTAACCATAAACCCCCATAAATCTCAAATTATTGTTATTAATCCCAAAATTCGAACGGTAATTCCAAAATTTTCGTTATCTTATGGCGACACATTAATTTATGCAGTTAAGACAACAAAATATCTTGGAATAGAAATTGACGACCAACTTAATTTTCTACCATATACCCAGAAATTACAAAAAAAGCTTTCCCGAAACGTTGGAGTCCTCACCAAATTAAAACATTGTTTACCTAAATCAGCTCTTATTGCTCTCTATTATGGGATAGTATTTCCGCATCTTTTATATGGCATTATTATTTGGGGCTCCACTTATCCGACCTATCTCAAAAAATTACAAACTATACAGAACAAAGCTATCAGGGCAATCAGTGATTCTGGCTGGAATGTTCACGTTACACCCTTGTATTATGAACATAAAATCCTCAAAGTCAATGACATATACAAAATTGAATCTGCCAAATTTATGCACAAATACGTCAACAAAAAACTTCCCGATTATTTTCAAAACTACTTCAATAAAGTTTCTGGAAATCATGGCTACTCCACTAGAGCTGCAACAAATGATGACCTCATTATTCCATTTTTCCGGACTAATCGTTGCCAAAAATCATTCAAGTATCAAGGATCAAAATTATGGAATTCTCTTCCCAAAAATATGACTAAATTAGGTTATATCAAATTTATCGAACAATATAAAACTTTTTTAATTTCTTTTTATAACTCAGATTAACTCTATCACATTTTTCAATGGTCCATTTTGTATATGCAACACTGCAATCTTAGCATAATCTTCCCCCTTAATGAGCTTTTGCTCATTTAACAAGAGGGAGTCGTTTGACTCGAAGACTTCACGTCCCTTCACGGCTCCCGTTCATCGCATCCTTTTATGTTTATTTGCAGTAACCATTGATATAATACTATGTTATTTTTGTGATGATAAATAAATAAACTGAAACTGAAACATCAAACATCTCATTCTCTCGTTTAACCCAACTAGAGCTGTCATCAAAAAGAAGAGATTTTTGACAGTGCTGAATAATTTCAATTTGCTCCGGCGCGATTGCTTGGAAAGTTTTAGCAAAATTTAATGCCTGGTTTAAAAGATTTTCACCGATGGAGGGGTAAAACTCTACCACATCGAATTTCAAAAAGTGGCACGTATCTTTGTTAGGAATGGAGTTAAACCATTTAATGATGCTTTTGGTGCTTCTCCATTGCTGATATCCAGTAGCATTAGGGATGTTAGTATTTAACTGCTCCAATATGACTTTGCTGATTTTACCGATCTCACTTTTTGCTGGATTGATCAGCCGACATTTTGGTGCATTGAAAAAATTCTCTTTGAGGTCCTTTAAGGTTATGAAGGCCTTCCTTTTTGCCATTTGTTCTACTCTATCATCCAACCTGAGCCTCGATGTTATTTGTTTTGCTTCTGAATCGATTTCATCTTTTGCACCAATGTTTGCTTTTTTGTATTGCTTGGTGATGTTGCTGGTGAGGAGCTTTCTGTAGTCAGCCGTTTTTACTTTGTAAACGTTTGTGGTCTTGTCAGCAGGGACAAATAAATTGTTGGATGATTTAATGCTCTTTATGTCTTGACTGAGTTGATGCTGGAATTTGTTGCACCGTTTAATTTCATCAGAGGGTTTGAATTCTATGTTTTTTGCCAAATCATAGAGATCATTTTCAAACAGTTTCAGATCTTCACTAGCAGGTGCAGAATATTCTGATTTAAAACCGAAAGTTTCAAACTTGTCTGCGGTGCTGTCACTTTCTCCATTGCTCAAATAAAAGAAAACTTTCCATCTGAGTCTGTTGATAAAGCTCTCTAGTTTTTCAATAAAGTTCTTCAGATACGCTTGACCGCTGGGTATAGGGATATTTTTAAGCGAATAACCAAAATTTATCTTTTCTAGGTCCATGTTTGCCATTTGGGTCTAGGTATGTCAAGCGAGAGTGCTGTACTAGTATACTAGGAGTGGAATCAATAACAAATTTGTGTTGCTGGCATAACCAGAAGAGTGCTCAATGTTCCTAAAAGGTTCAGAGCTGTTCAATTGACACGCTTATGGCTGAAAGTTATTTTATTTATTTTCTACAGGCCTGTTTCACGTGTTACCGCGATCATCAGGGAGTAAATCTAAACAAAATAATAACAAATGGTTAGAAAAGATAAAATGATACTCACCAGCGACGAAACAATCCATTATTTCATCTCAACCCACCTTTCTTACCAACCGCGTGATGGATTGGCTAATAACTCTGGACCTTTTAGGAACATTGAGTACTCTTCTGGTTATGCCAGCGACACAAATTTGTTATTAAAAAAGTAGGTAAAGATTTTTGGTGAAATAGTGCCTCCAAAAAAAAAACTAACCCTAACCTATTTCACTTTTCGGTGTAATTTTTATCTCAGATGTAGCCCACTGTAGTTCTTATGCCTACCGATATCTTTCTGATCTGAACCTAGCCGAAACTCATATTCTACTCTCTACACCTAATCAGGCTAAACCAAATCTAACCCAAACCCTGTTCTAAAGCCTCAAAAAATCAAACAAAAAATATTAATAAAGGATAATATATCATGAGTAGGCCAGGCCTATTTGGTTGCCAGTGATTTTGTCACAATGATTTCATCCCAAAGTAATTAGCCTACATGACGGACGATATTCTGAAGACAGAATAGGCTTATCTGCCCACTGCACTGTGTATTTGGTCTTGTCCTATTGCATTATAAAAATTAAAGTGTTAACTAAGAACAGCAATCATTAAACTTGGCCTATTCATATTCTACTATACCCAGAGCTGCTTTGCTCTAACCCTCACTTTGTGGCAAAATCACTTTGCTACGAGATTACTGGTAACAGCCTATTTCTCATTTTTGTGTTACTTTTTTTATCTTAAAAGTTTTTGGTGACCTTTAGGGTAGCCAAACATCCTTGAATCTCAAGAATCGTCCTTGAATTTGCCTTAAAATCTCGCTGTGTCCTTGATCCTTAAAAAATGTACAAATGTCCTTGAAAATTGTCTGGCGTCCTTAAAGTCCTTGAACCTACAAAGTAATAACCAATCTTGTTGGTTTTTATAAACTGGGCAATTAACCTAAAAATCAAAGCAACCAAATATTTGATTAACAAGGTAGCCCTATTTGGGATATTAATATTCAATGCTAAATGCATCCGCATTGTATGCAACAATAGACTCGTAATGATGAGTCTATGGGGGTAATAATTTCAGGTAACAATGGTGAAATTCAGCTGACAATGGATACAACAAAAACGTTGAGAGTAAAAAAGAGGGGGCAGAGCAAAAACCTTGTTGTTGTTGTGTATATTTGTTGATTACAATGTCACTGGAGAGCGTTAGACGCTAACTATTGGACGATCCGTGCGCTTTTAATGCAATAACTGTGCTTCGTGCTTGGACGAATCCACACCTGCTTAGGAGTTGCTAATGTTCCTGTGAATTTTTTCAAATTATTTCCCACTAAATTCGCTGCTTGTTCGAAGCCACCATACAAAGGTAATCATCGCAAAACGCCTTAGCCAAGGATTCAACAACGTGGCCAGGGTGTGGGTGGAACTTACATTTCGTGCTGGCAATCTCTGCTCTACCCGTTTCTACTATGCGTGTGTAATGCTGTATTTTATTGGACGTGTGAATCAGGCACCCTGTGTAGGCTTATCATGCAATCATACACGAGACACTTTGGGGACTGCATTATAGTCTTTGTCAGTCTAGACGAGTAGACAATTTGACCCTGATTGAAAGATAGCTTTAACTGTCTTTCTCAGGTACACAACGTGATATGCAGTTCGAGCATCGATGCAATATTTGGTAATTGTGCGATTTAAGGATAGACTTCACATTTAATGTAATGATTTGTAATACTTCTTTTAAACAAACTACGCATACACAAAGCATTACACCTTTAGTTTTATTGTTTTTTGCATGCACAGTAATTGTACATTATGTTCTTGGTAAGAGTTTCTAAAAACTTCGGTCTGCTATGGTTGATAATTAATTCTTGCAAGCTATGATTTCTTATTTGGCAACAGTAGTACTAGTAGCTTATCAATAAAATGCTCAATCCTCTTTTCACAAAGTGCTCTTGAATTATTTATTTTATAATTTTCTAAGAGTAAGAGAGTTCAGACATCAAAACGTCCTTGAAAACGTTTCTACCGATTTGGCAACCCTAGTGACGTTGCCTAATCACTTTCCAAAGTTATGAAAAGTTTTGTAGGTTGGCACACTTCAAACTTAATCATTGATAAGCATTTGATGCAAATGACGTTACAATCACCTGATTATTGGTGCAAGCTTAGAAGCTTAACACAGAACAGTTAAACAAAGGATTTGAGCTAGGGTTGAAGTGAGAATTACAGTTAAAGTTAAGAGATGTCTGCAATTGAGTGCTGGTATCTGATATCAAGCGATTTATCAGTAGGCTATTCTACAGCCAACGTAACCATTAAGTCATTTTATATCAGCAAATCAGCATATTTATTGGGTAGCCTACTTGCTGACTCTTTTTTGAATTTTGTATTGTTTACTATAAGCTAAGGAAATCACCACTTTTTTGGGCGCTTGGTGACTCATCTAAACCTAAGAGGGGATTCTGCTGGTACCAATTCTTTTTGAATCACCAATTTGGAATTTGAAATCTAGTGCAGTGAACATATCATAGCAGTGCATTTAAATCAGAAATGGAGTAAACTGCTGAAAGTGTGTCTCAGTCTGTGGTATTGACATTGAAAAAACATACAACAAAATTTCAAATTTAGTTAATTAGGTTGTTGTTGTGCACAGAGCAAATTTAACCTCCTGCCACCAGATGATGTCGGATGCTACCTAGGCCTATTGGGCGATCCACGCACTTTTCATTGTAATGACTAGGCTATTTCATGCTTCAACTACCACATTAAATTATTACTTGTGAGTGTTGGTCTGCTCAGTGTTAGTGCCATTCATGGCAGTGTCAGAGTTCCCTCTAACTTTATGGCTAATTGGCGAGTGCCCAAATTTTATTGAAACAATTGCGCCCAAAGCTCTAAAAAGACGTTTAGGTGCCCTAAGTTTTGTACTAATCCAGTATTAAAGTATACCAAATGTCATATTTTCACTAATTTGTTGAGTTTTCTAAAGCTATGTTTACCATATTGCCAAAAATTATTTGCCCTTGCTCCAACAAATTGCTGATTTGCTGAAAAAAAATCTGCCTAGTGGGAACACTGGTCAGTGTGTAAGTAGTTATGTACTGTAGGCTATAATCTTAAAGCGCAAGTGAAACATGCACTGCTTGCATTTGTCGTTACAATTCTTTTGCTGCAACTTGCAATGAAAAAGCTATATCACGCAAATCTAATTTTCAAGTTTAGACTGTGTTGCTTGCTTTGTTTGGCGTTTTTTAAAGGAAAAGGCTTGGTGCATGTTCTGTGCGCATTGACACCTTGTAATAAAGCCTTACTCCTACCCTAACCTATGACTCAAATAATCAAAATAAAAATTTTGGGGAACAAGTGATGTCACCAGAATCTTTGTTTATTTAAGAAAAAGGCAGTGCACACGTTCCGTGCACCAGGTCACTTTATTTTTTAATGAAAAATCAACAGGTGCACATTCCCTTCATGCTGACACTTCGTAATAAATCTTAACCCCTTAAACCCCTATCCTAGATCTAACTCTAACCTATAATTGTAATTCAAAGTTACTTGGCGTGCAGAACGTGTGCGGTTACAAAAGCAAAGATTCCAGTGACGCACTCGTTTTCGAAAATTTTTATTTTGATTACTACAGGTATAGGTTTGGGGTGGGGTTTAGGTTAGGCTTTGGTTAGGGCTAAGATTAGGGTTAAGGTTAGGGCTTAGGGTTAGTTTTTTTAAGCTTTATTTTGAAATTTTTGCACGCACGGAACATGCGCCAAGCCTTTTCCTTAAAAATTTCTGAAAATGAGTGATGTCATCGGAATCTTTGTTCATTTAAGGAAAAGGCAGCGCACACTTTCCATGCACCAAGTCACTTCGTTGTTAAATATTGAATTGGCAATATTAGAAAAGATTCCAAATCATTTCTGATTCAAATCATGCTTCACTAATGGACAACCCCAGTTAAGGCTAGCATTAAAGTTTGCATGTTTCTTACCCAATAGCCTTTTCCTAACAATTAAAGGTTTTTTTGCTGGAAATATTGTACTAATTTGTTTCGAAAACAAAGTCATTTTGTTATCCAATTTCTATTAACATTAAATAAAGAAATACCAGAATACTGCAGAACTTGATTAGTGCTTTAACCAAAGACTAGATAATGCTATTGGCATGTTTTATGCAGAAAAGCTTTTGTTTGTAAAGTACCTAACCAATATGAATACTTAGATGTTAGTTTTTGCTGATAAAACGGATATAATTGTTTGAAAAAGAAGGAAAGTTGTATTGATCATTTATACAGGCAGTGTTGTAACACAGTACAATGGATAACTCTGGTAGTGGTAAAAAGCTTGGGAAACCAAAGCCATTTATGAATTTCCCTCCAACCAAACCTACCAATCGCTTTGAACCTTTTTTGCCAATGCAGCGCAACTTACCAGTTTCAGATGATTTGCAGCCTGGCACATTGCCAAGTCAAGGATTTCTTGGACACTTCAGCCCATATGCTCCTAATACTCAACCTAATTCCATACCTTTCCAAACCGCTACAAGCAGTCCCTCTCCTGAGTTTTTGTTGACTCCTGATTCTGGTAATATGTCTACATCATCGTCATCAACAAGTTTAAGTACACGAGAGCATTTTATCAGAACCTACAGCCAAGAAAGTGTTGGTAAATTGAAGATTGAACCAAATACTGAGGTAAGGTATTTAGTTCAATGATTTTGTGAAAGTATGTAAAGATTGCTTAAATTATTTTACATTTGTTCAACTTCCTGCTTAATGTGCCATTTTTCATGTTGATAAATTTAAAGGACTAAAGAAATTTTCTTTGCTTTCATTAAAAAATAAAATGAAAATAAAATGCGCAATTGATTGTCTAGGATAAAGCGAATAGAAAAAAAATGGAAATAATTGTTACCATAGCATTAGCTGCTAAACTTTTGATCAGAAATTGTAAATATTACTCTACGGCAGGGGTTCTTAACCTTTTTTGTCTCGTTTACCCCTTGCCAAATGAAAACATTATAATTTACCCAAATTTTCTTACGTCGGCCGGGGGGCCAGCTCAAATCTGACGGATTTCCGATTTTGTGAATTCCAGCATTTTGTGAATTCCAGCATTTTTTGAAGTGTTGTAAAGTTTCTCCGGCCAAACACAGGTGATCTCAAAAAAAAAAGGTCTTCATTGAATTTTCAAGGTTTTTTTTGGCCAAAAGATGATCTCCCAAAAAAAAAAGTCTTCATCGAAATTTCAAGTGTTTTTCCGGCCAAAAACAGGTGATCTCTTTTTAAGCTTTGAAAATATGGCGCAACGGCAATCCAGTGCAACTCTATCACTTTTTCAATGCTAATGATTGAAGTTTGCTTTAGTTTATAATCCAGCAAATTTACCCCCTGGGGGTAAATTTTGCCTATCCCTGCTCTACGGGGACAGGAACTCACAGCTCACGGAGTGACCATCTCACCAAAAAAAAAAATGAGGAACATTAATTTGCATAGTTTTAATTTACTTTTTTAAAGATTAAGATTAAGGTTTTGGTTAGACTTAGGTTAGGGGCTAGTTTCAATTTAAGGATTAATTGCAAGGGTTAGATTTTGGTCAGAATTAATAAAAAAACTAGATAAAACTTTGCAGTGAAATAGTCTCTTCCTTTCAAGTATGGTACTATATTGAATTTTATTTGGTTCTGGGCTGTACAGCTTTCGAAAGAAATACTGCTAGTTACAAAGCATTTGCATCAGTGTGTTTGATTTAACCATCTTAGAAACTGAAACTCCAGATCTTTAGCTCCCAAAAGTACCATTTTATCTACTTATTTAACTAATTGAACCACTTTATATTTTAGGCTTTTGACTTCGTAGCAAGTGATTTGGAAGATCATGGTGAAATAGGTAGAGGAGCGTTTGGTGCCGTGAATAGAATGATTCACACTCGAAGTGGCACTGAAATGGCAGTGAAGAGAATTCGTTCAACAGTAGATGAAAGAGAACAAAAACAGTTGTTGATGGACTTGGAAGTGGTGGGTACTTGCATAATTACGTGCCAGTATAATACTTTATTACATACCTTTGTTCCATATTTATTAGTGCCACTACTGCTGGTACTTTCTGATATGGTTAGTTGGTTACAAGTGGTTACTTGACTCAACTTGATTTTATCTAAATTAAACTTTAAACGAGAACCGAAGGCAAAATCAATGGGGATATTTAAAGTTAGGCCAATCGTTTTAGGCCAGATTGGCGTTGGCTGCATCCTTTTTGACCCAGCTGTTCCAGAGATATTGTACTTCAAACACTAGGTAAAGGCCTCTAATGCTATAAATTTTTGTAGTATTTATTGGCAACCCTGAAGTTGATAGCCTTAACATTGTTAGCAACACCTTCCAAGGTCTAACCTAAATGATGTTGCTATTAGACTACTGGAACTACATTGGTTGTTTTGCTGTGCACTGATCAGTTTGACCTTGTCAGCACAACAGATCCGAGCTGGTAAAATTAGAAGACCGTTTGGTAGCCTAATGATCTCTGTAAAAATCCAGGTATCAGATACATTTCGTTCTAATTCATAGCCTAACCTAGCAATAAGGCTTTTATTACTAGGCTACAAGTACAAACTTATACCTGATAAGACTACCAGAACTTGAGTAGGGCTAGTGTATTTGCTTACAGTATTTTGTGAACCTAAAATAAGCTTTTCCAACTAAGTTGCAAACACTGGCCTACTACTCTAATTATTTTGCTAGTTTTACTCTGGCTTGTTCTTAGATGTTTGTTATCTAGGCTACCATACAGTCAGGAACGTCAATTCTCGGAAGAGTCCGTACCCCTCCAATGATACCCATTGGAGGGGTCCAAAGAGTAAAGGGCTCCCCCAATAAAAACAGTACATGTTTGCTACTTATCATGAATTCTAACAAAATAACATTTCTGTCAAAATCTTGAAAACTGCATATCACTGCCAAGATTTCATAATTTTAATCACAATACCAGTATGTATTATCACTTAGCCAAGATATTGCACAATTTTTATTTGTGTATGTCACAAACTCATCATTGTTACTGTGTGTCTGTCACTAAAGCTAAGGAAGTCTAGATGAGGAAAGTCTTGACTGTTATAGCAGAGCACTGAGAGCTTTGAAGTCAGGGTAGTTGTGGAAGAGGACGACCAAAACAAATGTGGAAAAAAAAGTAGAAGATGAAATGAAGAAAAATGGATTGGTGAAAGAGGATGAATGTGATCGAACAAAATGATAAGGTGTGATGAAGTCAATGGTGAAACAAAATCCTGCCAATTTTGTTGATGGAGAAGAACCCAGATTAAAACTAAAATGATGATGATTATTAATATTACCTGCGGTGAGATAAATTTTTCACAAAAGCAAATCTTTAGATCTATGCAAAGTCTGTCTGCTGATATTGCATGTTAGTTTTTCATAACAAGATACCACAAATAATATGATTTGAATGTGAAGTTTTGTAATGGCCAACATCTTTTTGTGGGTACAATATAACAGCTATAAAATTACAGTAAAGAAACTTAACAAAATTTAATAAATGATTGACTCCTCACATTGTATTTACTGTAAAATATTTTAATTAAATTACTGTGCAAAGCTAGCTTTGTCTAAACTTTGCAAATTACTTCAGTTTAATATGATTGTACTTTTTCTTGATTTTTGCAGTGCTAAGCATAGTAAGCATGTATTGACTACTTCGCGTTTATTCTGATGAGTTTCTGACTGTCTAGATGTCAAAACAAATCTCTCATTGTACTGTACTCGTTGTAGATGTTAGTGATACAAAAAAACTTTGAGCTTTTGGTTAGGGATGTCCATTTCAGAGTAATTATGTATTCTAGAATAATTCCGAATCCTTATTCGAATCCTAAATCTATAAAATGGTCGTCTACTATTTTGATATCAGTTCAGCACTTAACTGCTTGACTACTGCAAAACAAAAAAAGTTCAACATTTTGTTTCATTTTCAATGAATGTTTAACCTTTACAAAGATTACAGCACTACAAATCACATGATTATTGGATATTCTTATTCTGCAATGCTTCATCCTTTTCTCCGAATTTTTCGTTTTCATTTTAACTGTCAGTTTGAGTTGTTTTTAAGGAAAGGAAAAGGCCCACAACCAGGGGGGCTTAGCCCTCTTAGAGAAAATCACACCATTTTAACATCCAAGTCAAAAGAACACCTCCCAACGCTGTCGACCGGCTTGGTTAAACTAATTTATCACTTGCAGTTTTTCTTCACAACTAAACTGAATTCCGAAAACGGAACCGGTTCAAAATAGGATCCGGTTCCGTAGGATTCGGTATTCTAAAATGGACATCCCTAGTTTTGGTGTAGTTCAAGAAAAGGAAGCTATCATTTTGAGTGTGTTCTTTTTTTGCTGAAAAAACAAATGATTAGTAGTGTAATTTGATCGGTACTAGAGGGTTGGTATGTTTGCTTGAAATGGTCCCACGACCCAGATTGATAAATATTACTTGAAGCAAGTGAAAACTTTAGTTGGTGTGTTTTAGTTTCATATTGTTTTTATTTGGACCTGTCACATTTTTTTTTTTGATTATCGCAGATTTGTTAGAACTTCATGTTTTTGCTTTGATCTTAAATGCCAAAGGTTTTGGATTTTGAGCCGAGATTAGTATCGCTAGCCTTTTTTTTGGTCATTTGTCGGTTATTGACCTCAATTTTTGGTGAATGACCAAAAATGAATTATGGTAGCCAATTCAATCAAAATGACCAAAGAAAAGCTAGGTTTTGCATTCAAGACCTAGAATCATGCTTGCTATGATGAAAATGATTGGAATAAATTCTCAGTGATTGAAAGCTACCTTCAAATTTGGACATTTGATCGAAATTTCTGAGCGAAAAAATGAACCTAGGCGCCAGCAGTAAAAATAATATACTGTATTGCTCATTCATTTGAATTCACAGCACCATTAAGCATTTGTGAAGCATTGCAACTGATTAATTCCAGGATGCCATATCTGATAGATAGTATCCGGTAACGCTGCTTTGGCATAGGATCGAAGTGGTGTCTTTTGATTAGTGTGCTAAAGTTCAATCATTTTTGAGTTTCTAGTGCCATTTATCAGCTTCTCATTAAATTAAATGCTAATAAAAATGTTAATATATTTATTCTAAAACCTTCATAAATAATAACATGAAAATAATATTTTCCTTTAAAAGCTCATTATGCTTTTTATCTTTTAAAGCATTATTGTATCGTATTTAAACAAAACTGATCAAACTAAGCATATTTAAACGGGTCCACGACAACTGACCGCGTACCAAATGACGCTGATTAGCTGAGAAGAGCGATCATAAGCATATTTTACACTCCCCAGAGCCATCTTGCCCAAACCCTCACATTTGCGACAAAATCACTGTGATGAAATCAGTGACCAAATCACTGTGACGAAACCGTTGGTTGGCGGTCAGTTGTTCGCGGTCAGTTTGTTGCGTTCAGTTAACCTGGCTCGTATTTAAACTAACGTACGTAAAAAAACATCAAAAAAATTTGCTTCTGAAACCGTTAGGTAAAAAGATTAAAACTAAAAATAGTTTTGTCCACAGGTAGAAATTTATTTTGCAATTAACCTTCTTGGTACTAAAGTGTTTTTATTCTTTTAGCGGTACTTATGCAAAGTAGCCTACCCACTACCCGCTATATGTTGCATTCCAAATTTTGTGTTCACTTAGACAATGACAATATCTACAGTGTTGGGTTACAGTATTAACAATAAACACTGTATTTTTCAGGTTATGCGAAGCAGTGATTGTCCGTACATTGTCAAGTTTTATGGTGCTTTGTTTTGGGAAGGTGACTGCTGGATATGTATGGAGCTTATGTCGACCTCTCTAGACAAATTTTATCGTTTTGTTTATCATAGAAGAAGCGATCGCATTCCTGAAGATATTCTGGGAAAAATTGCTGTTGCAACTGTGAAAGCACTTGACTATTTAAAAGTAAATGTGTGGAGTATAATATTGATTCTTGAAGCTACATTTACTGCACAATGTGCTGTCAGCACATGTCACGGTGTAAAATTAAAAACGTTAGGGAGTTTAAATTTTTATTTTGTTAAATCATGACATGTACTTATTGTACTGTGTTATGACTTATAATATACGTTCTAGCTCTTGTATCAAGCACTTTTTTTGATCAATTGAAATCAAGGTTCACTCATTGAATTGTAATGTAGCAATTGTGAATATTCAGTTAAACATTGTGGCAGTATAAAGCAGGGCCACCCAAACCCGTTTTACGGGCTGCGTGTGGCCCGCGAGTTGCTTTTAGATAGAGTATAAGAGAAATTTTCCAAGAAACGAAATTAATTTGCTCCTATTCGTTCGGTCACCATCTTAAATTTCTGCAAAAAAGCATCATAATACGGCAGAGACTTTGTTTAGTCTTCACCTAATTATCCGCTAGTTTCGGCATCAAATCTCACTAGATGCCGTTTTCACTCCAGCTCGTTCGTCAAAAAGTTAGGGCCCCCTGGTATAAAGCCTCCATCATGTGTTGCAGACAGATTTAGGTTGTGGCTGAACCTTTGGAGAGTAGGTCAATTATCAACTTGCAATTGAGGGTTGTTGGTACCGGTTGCTGGCTACTTATTCGATTCCCAAGCTGGCAGTGTGTCGTTGTATCTTTGGGAAGACACTTTACACATATTTCTTGTTGTAGCCAAGCAGTCCTTCCATTGTAGCGTCCCAGTCGGACAAAAGACTTGCAGAAATGCAAACAGAAGCCAGAAAACTGGAGTGCTTAGTGTTGGCGTGGTTAGTCAATGCCGAACCAATTCAACTGACCACGAACAAACTGACTGCCAACATTTGGGTTAAGGTCAGTTGGTTCATGGTCAGTTGGTTGCGGTCAATTGTCGTGGACCCGACAGCGTAGATTGCATGGTTCGTACACACGAAAAAATGACTTAGTACTGTTATGTTATTGCTATTTCATTTTTTTGTCAAGGAGAAACTTCAAATCATGCACCGTGACGTAAAACCATCGAATATTCTTATTGATAAGAAGGGAAATATCAAGTTATGTGATTTCGGCATTAGTGGACAATTGGTAAATTCTATTGCAAAAACTAGAGATGCCGGATGTAGACCGTATATGGCTCCTGAGCGAATAGATACTTCTCGTTCGAAAAATGGTAAGTTTATGTGATGATTTGTGGCATAATTGAGCAGTGGTCTTGTAAATGCATTAATTGCTTCTGAAACGATAGACTCTGGTTTGATTCTCAGTTGGGTCAAGCCAAAAACTTCTGCAAATCGTATTCCTAACTTCCCTCCTTGATATTTAGCAATAAACGGGACAATCTGAAGCTTCCATCTGTCCACCATATGTGATAAACGGTCCATGACAACTAGCCGCGAACCAACTGGCCCTAATGTTGGTCGTCCGTTGGTTTGCGGTCAGTTTCTTGCTGGTCTGTTGACTTGGTTCGGTTATAGCAGCAGGTAGATGGCAGCTTGTCTCGTAGACCGCTAGGTCTACTCTAGCGTATTTTGGTATTTAATATTGTTCTAGTAATAATACTTCCTCATAGAAAATTGAATGACGCCAGCAAACTTCATGCGTTGCAAACTGTGAACTCAATTGTTTTATGATTTTTGTACGAAATAGACTTGTAACATAATTATTCTCAATCCGTGTACGGCCTGCCGTTTTGGGACTTGTTCCTCCATCAGCAGCGAATAGAGAGTATACTGGTTGGCTGAAAGGCAAAGTGTTGAAGCCTGCAAGAAAATTATCACTTGTGGTAACTTTGAAACTCAGCGTATATATACCACTTTCTTAGCTTTGTAATTTCCACGCTAAAAACATTTCATATTGTTAAAAAAACTCTTTGTCTTTGTTTGGCATGATTGCGTTTTGTGCAGTTTTCTATTATAGACAGCTTATAATCACGGAAGATTTCTAGAACAATTGCGGTAATTTAGAGCAGCTAGGCCCCACTTTTCCGCTGGAAATATGATGCGATGATATGCAGCAATCGCCTACTTAATGTTTGTGTTACAGCAAACATGAAAGTGCAGAATTATTAAGCTTAAAGCAGTTAGGTAAAAGCTTCAGCTCAGATTGTTGCGTATCACTGAGCGATAGCAAATGCGTGGGTTTGCATCATCTTTTTTTGATACAAATAAATTTAGGCGTTGGCAGTAACGGAGGAATTCATTGTCTTTTTTTGTTGTTGTTGCTTCATAATGCTTCATTTTGGAGTCGAATGATCTTACACCCAGTGTAACTTCGTGAGCGTGCGAGCTTATCCTTAGTTTATTTTAACCAAGTGGTGTTTGTACGCTGGTAAGGTGGAACGCTGCACGTTCTGTTTAAACTAAACTGAAAATATGCTTGTGCGCTCAATGTAGACCAGGCCTTAAAATTAACGCGTAGTCATTTACTTGTCTACTGTCCTCTTTGGATAGCGCGTTTCAACGAAAAGCCAAAATTTGAGATTGAGTTAATAACAACGACATTGTCAATTGTATGATTTTAAAAACTGCACTGGTCCGTGTTGCGATTTTTAGCGGTCTAATTTCCATCTTTATATGCCAAGTTGTCCTGGCCAAGATACAGCGAAGATCGGGCATATTCAGACCGACAGCGGTACAGTTAGTGTTTTAGTTATCTTCAGGAAGCGACACTGGTAGCTAATTTTAATCGTTTTGTTTTAAGATTTTAAGTCCTAAGTTTTGTTGGTCATAGCTTAACAAGTACCGGTACTTCAAACCTCAAATGCAGGTTTTCTCCCTCCTTTTGACTGTTTTATGAAATTTATTGCTATTTTAGGAAATGTTAACATTAGCGTGTACTGTATACACTTATCAATATATGGAAATGACCTCGTTGGCTCATCTTGACGACTGGGTCAAGGTGCTGGTAAATTTGAAAAATTGTTGCAAATTTCACAACAAATTGGTTACTGGTTGTCAGAACCACGTTATAATAGCACAATGCTCAAATTTGTTTGCTTGGTTTCGAACTGTTGTTGCTCACCAATTACAAGTTGCATTGCAACTTTGCAAACCCGTAACTTCGTGCGAATTTTGACGATTAATAAAATTGTGGTTTGTTTTATAAGGATATGACGTTCGCTCTGACGTATGGAGTCTGGGAATAACACTAATCGAATTATCGACTGGAAAATTCCCCTATCCGAAATGGAGAAATGTTTTTGATCAGCTCACTCAGGTAAGTAATTTTTTCAGCAGAAATTAGCGGTGCTCCATGGTTTCAAGTCGGATCTATGGTGCACTTGCAAGCTGAGCATTTGTGTATGTATCTAATTGCTAAGTGTTGCTATGTCAGCTTGATCAATTAAGTTTCCGCATTTCTTTCGCGGTTTTCAAATGTTTGTTTTTGAACTATTTTCGTTCAATCAAGTTATTTGTGTTGCGTATCCTGTTAAGGATATTAACGGAATTTCCTTGAATAATTTCTTTTTTTCAAATTATGGTAGCGGTTTGCTTTGAATCGTGCGTGCAGCAAATTGTGGTCACGCTTCAATGATCGTTTTGCGTGTGACGTTGTTGCTACGTCCTGCACTAGATACTACGCGAGATTTGACGTCATGTTGACGGAAAACATCATTTTTTCGAATAGGAAACATTCTTTGGCTAACCGCGGCTGCCATCAACGAAGCAGGTTGACGTTAATATTAGTACTATCTTTCTATAGTAACACGAGTTAGCTAAAAATAATTAAATTCCAAGACAAGTTACAAAACTTTTAATGACTTTTTGCAGTCCCGGCTATTGAAACTCCCGGGCGTTGAAACAGTAGCCAGGTCAGCCACCACTAGAAAAATGTTTGAAGTCTTTGTAAGTTTTTTTTTAAGTCAAAAACTCTACTAAGCCAAGAAAAACTCTACAAAGTGTTAAATGCAGTTTGCGCGCACCCAATGCCTCACCATAATTAGTTTGATTACTCACTGCTAGAGTAATTTCAGCGAATTTCTTCAGGAAATTTTTATATAACAGTAGCAATTCTCGGGAAGTAGAGTCAGATCTGATTTTATCATTCTTCGAAAAAGCATCTGCTGCTCAATGATTGTCCAGTAATAAGAAAAAAGTGGAGATTTGAGTAACTTCTCGCACTCCTGCTTTTGTAGCTTGTCGGGGTGGTGTTCTCATTTTTTCACGCCTGTTTTTCAGTTTTTTTTATTGTTCGTAAAATCGTCTGTGGGCTTCGTCTTAAGCCGATGTGTTCGTATGAACCTTTTTTTCTGCTTGCAAATGTTTCGTCGAGCTGGGCCACTACGACGGGTTTAGACTGTTTGACCCAATGTAAAATAAGCTTAAAGGGTCTTTCCAAACGATCCAGCAACGCATTGCCAGTTCGGGAATCGAACCAGGGATTCAGCAACCTTTCGATCACCAACCCGACGCTGTACCGCCTGAACAGCTATTGCCGCCGCTTAACCACTGTGTTGAATGCTGTGTGAAACATTCCATAATTAAATGTTGGTATCAACAAAGGTTTTATTATTCTTTGTGAGTGACTTTTTAACTTCAATCAAACTAAACCTTTAATTATATTCGCTATAATTACGCGAAGCGTGTCATGAGTTTGCGGGGCCCATTTCCGCGTCATTGCGCCCGTGCAAAACAGCTCCTTTCGAAAAAATGTCGCAGCGGTGGCAAGCCGTTGGCAACAATGTGTCCGATTTGACTAGCCCGAGATTTGAATTTCACATCTATTGCTCCAGAGACGAACGCGTTACCGCTCGACCAACTGGCCGGTCGACTTCTTAACTTATCTTTCCTTTTTCATCGGCAGTGTTTTAACTAGTGGGCACGTTTGTTTTAAGTGTGTATAAATGTCTCACCGCAGATTTTGCTATGTGGGAGCGCGTGTATTTCACTCGGCTTTCAGTATACGTCAGACTTGACTTTGTTTTCAGGTTGTCAAAGGACCACCACCTAAACTTCGCAATGGGACGTGTCCATTTAATTTCTCCGACCGATACATCGAATTCGTGAACATGTTGACTATTGCTGAGGCCGAGCAACGCCCGAAATACGACAAGTTGTTGGCCACAAGTTATCTACTGGATATGGCAGACCGTTTTGTTGACGTGGCCACCTACTTTAGCACTGTGCTTGAATCGATGACTGAAGCGGATTTTATGAGCGAGTCGAACTCAGACGAAGCTTTCCGTGTCTAGAATCTTCAAATCCGCTTGAATTTAATCTTGTTTTAAACGCACAGCGTTGTTGCTAGGTTTGAATGGGCCAAGCATAGCTACAGCGGCGCAAGCATATTTGAGATTAGTTTTATTTTCGAAACATCTCGGTATCTTCTTATATCCTCATAAATGCTTTTGAAAAACAAAAGTCGAGGCTAAGGTTGCATTCCAAAGTGACCTGAACAATATAATTCTAGGTTTTTGTTTTCGAAAATTGTGTTTTCTAAAAAATTGATTGTTTTTTGTCTGCAGCCTCATTAGTTTTTTGTCACTTTTTCTTTTTCCATTCGCAAACTTACGTTTTGTGGAGATAATTTTCGAAAAAGTGTGCACCTGGAAAGTTCACGCTGATTAACAAATGAAACAAAGCGATAGCAAGCTTGACTTGCTCTAGTAAAGTTTTAAAGTACTATATCTAATTTGGAGGCGAGTATTGCTGCCGTAAACAAAACTCCACTATTACTCTAGTATCTAGGCATCACAACGTAATTTTTTTTGCATTTCAAAGCTGCGATCATGATTTGCTTCTGTCATCTTTACGCATTTGTATTGTTTTGGACTTTCAAACTGACCGCCGACGTTAGGGTCAGTTTTCGTCGACTCCGGCAAGAACATTGCTAATCAAAGTTGCTTATGGGCTAGTTGGATGTGAATCTGCCGGCAATTATCGACATTTTAAATCAATGGGTTTGATGCGCAGTATTGTGTTACCTTTTTATAATATGGTTTGAACTGTTTCATCCCAGGCTTTCATTTTGCAAAAATTCCGTACTGTATCTATTGCCAAGATAGGTATCGTAAGTGCCAGAAGACAATGATAGGAACCAAACAATTATTTCTTCCACGAGTTTTTCTCATAATACGAGGTAGCTTTTTTAAATTGGCGTGTGGCAAACGACCAAATTTTATTTACAATCTAAAACTACTGTTTCTAATTGATTCAGTTCGGGAGGAATCGCATGCTGGATAATGGATTATTTTTGAACCAAAGGGATCGTTCATGTTCTTGTTTGGGCTTCTCACATATTGAAATGATTGAACTTTGTTTGTTGACAATTAGCGTTTTGTCAACTTTTCATGCCCCGTTCTTGGTTCCGGTACCTGCTTGTTGCTTAGTCTTTCAAAAAGTGTTGACCACTTACGAAAATCGTTTCGATCAAGAGTTTGGTTACATCACCAAAAAGAACATCGCGTTGAACTCTTTGATTGGCGCCTTTTTCGGATTGACTCAACAATATACAGACACCGGAGCAAAGAAAAGGATCTGAAGAGGGGACAATGGAAATGCATAAACTAAACACGCT
Source organism: Trididemnum nubilum (assembly GCA_963965965.1). Lineage (NCBI taxonomy): Eukaryota > Metazoa > Chordata > Ascidiacea > Aplousobranchia > Didemnidae > Trididemnum > Trididemnum nubilum. The sequence goes on along the minus strand of OZ014478.1, from coordinate 37,736,591 downwards.
AATTGAGGCATGTATGTTTCCAGTGTACACCCGTCCTTGCAAAGTTCAGTATTTCAAGCGACAAGTTGAACATCTTTCCGTGCATATCATGCATAATACATCAGTGCGTTCGGTAACTGGATTTTAATTTCGCGTGATGCCATGTCAACTAACGCGTAATGCTAAGAGGTACTTTTCCATTTTGTTATCAAACACGGTTTGTCTTACTGGCTTCTTTCCAGTTCTCCCTGGGCTAGTTCACTACAAACCAACTTATCTTTCTAAACTTTGTAATTGTGTCTTGATAGTTTTACGATTGCTGTGGTTTCATAAGCTAGTTTAAGTTCTCGTGATGGTTAGTTAAGAGCATAAAGTGTAATTATGATTGCGTACTTATTTCCCAAACGCCGGAAAAAGCGAAATGACCTGCGCGATCTTTTATCAGATCGAGGCGAACTTCTTGAACGAGGTATGCAGTAAGACTATGTTAAGTCTGTGAGTTACTTGGTGATAGGAGTTGCTCAATAATATTTTGTAAAAGACGTTTTATAAGACTTAATGCAAAAGAATTAAATGATAATTTAGCAAATGCCCTAAGTGTGCTGTACAATATTTAACTGCGAGTGAAGTGCAGAGTGAAATTCGATGGCGTAAAAATTTGTGTTCTTGAATTTAAGTCATTTTACAATTTTGTAAATTTAGTATTGATAAAATAGTTTTCCATCCAGCATTGAAAATTCTGTACAGTGGAACAAAGTAGAAAGAACAGGATCTGAGTAGTTTCTTCGAAGTTCTTTGCTTACGTAACCAAAAGTTTTAATCAATTAAATTACTGTCTATACTGCATGTAGTACATGACATGTCGAACAGCACACTGTTTGCCTTTTGGAGCACTACAGCATGTCGAAAAATCATGAAAAGTTTTGGAGAATCACAATTTTCTGCTGCAGAGTTCGAGTCCAGTCAAAACTTTATTAAGATCCAAACAAATTGTTGACCCTACAGTATATTGAACAAACGCTATTTACTCCCGCGTTTCAGCTCATACTCAAGTTTGTGGTATTCGCACAAGCAATATGAATAGCTTTGAATAAATCGAACTGTCACCATTTTGTCGCTTAAAATTGGAAAACTCAATAACGTAGTACGAATACTTTTTTTTGCTTCGTGTGATTTTCGGCGTCTCAATTTTTGTAAACGTAAATACAGAAAAGACCGCCAATAAACTAGTGAGAAGGATGGAATTTTGAGTGGTAGTAAAATTTTTTTCTGGTATCATCTCTTTTTTCAATGCCGAAATTCTGATTTCACATCACATTTTTCTTGTTAGGTTTATATTGAATTTTTAGTTTCTTGTTATTTTTGCAGAAACTAATGTTAAATTTATATTTTCGTGCAATCGTTTTTTTTATATTGTAGAATAATTGCATAAGAAACGAAACTTTTGCCAAAATTTAGGTTGTTGTTTTGTTCCAAACATTTTTTGTGTTTCGGTCAAGGAAAGTTTTTGTGCAAAGTTTAAGTCTTAACACTGCTTGTTATATTGCTTACACTTGTCTGTTTGGGGTGCTTGATTTGACTGTAAGATATTCAATTTTTTTAGTTAATCAGCAATTATATCTTGAAATTTCTGAAAGTTTTCAACTTACTTTAGATTTTCTGAAATAACCTCAATTCTGCTCCTACCAATGAAATTTTTAAAGCGCAGAAACACTCTCCTGCTGTGGTTTTTCCGGTTATCCTACCCAATGAACTGTGTTATTCATGTTTTCTTTCTAATTACGACTTCAAGTAAAGACTTTAAGCTAGTGTAGTATTGCATTATATCACAGCCACCAATGACAACAACCTTATAGAACCCCACGTAATCACAGTGTGGCCCAGTACTCTTCTGTGTGCACATATTCCAGTATTTCCACAGCTTTGCGAGTTGGGTTACATGCTGCCCGAGACAGAGCCGTTTAGCTCTGTGAACAAAGAATTTGAAAGCTGGTGTTTTGTTTTTCTGAGTATGCAAATGCGCTGCTGCAATTTTGATCGTAACCTAATTTTTGTTTTTGCCTGTTAAGTTTATCGTTTTATCAAATAATGATTGAATTCAATCAAGTTTCCTGGTCGCGAAATCAGAGCGAAGTTACAAAGAAGTTATAGAACTTTATTATTGAACAAACAGTTTCGTTACTTTGTTCAATTTGTTGGTAAAACAAACTTCGGAGAAGCTTTAATGAGAGCGGTCCTTATGGGGCGCCGTTTGTGTACTCTAATTTGTGCTATGTTTTTTTGCATATTTAATTAAATAGTCATTTTAATTAAATAGTCATTTTAATTAAATGTACAAAAATATATAGTCAAAGTCGAAATAAATAGTCAAAAAAACTGCGAAAATAAACCGTTGCAAAAATAAATTGTCAAAAAAACTGCGCACAAAATAAAGCGTTGCAAAAATGCGCCGCTGACTTTTTTGTATATTTGGTAGTGGAGCGTGACGAAGCCCTCTCGGATGCTCTTGGAGCGCATCGAAGAGCAGCCGAGAGCGCATCAAAGACCTGCTGAGAGCACTTTGTCACGCTCCACTACCAAATATACAAAAAGTTTACAGGGCATTTTTGCAACGCTTTATTTTGTGCGCAGTTTTTTTGACTATTTATTTTTGCAACGGTTTATTTTGCGCGCAGTTTTTTTGACTATTTATTTTGACTGTGACTATATATCTCTGTACATTTAATTAAAATGACTAGTTAATTAAACATGCAAAAAAACGTAGCACAAATTAGGGTACACAAACGGCGCTCCATAGGTCCTCGCTCTGAATGAACATTGTTTCCAGCCATTTGTTTTTCTACAATGTACTTACAAGAATTAAAAATGTTGGTGAGGTGTTTAAAACGTCATTACTGGCAACGTGGTATGTTTAGTTGCTCAGCGCTGTGTTAAAATTCCCGGTTGGGAAAGGTTTTTTACCAGGACATATAATTTGGTAGTTTTGTGTATGCTTGGCCCACTACTAAATTAAATAGGATTGCATTTTGTTGTTTTTCCACATTCGTCTGTGATTTGGACATGAACTATGCGAGGTCCTACCTGACTCATCGACTCCACTGTCAGTTCAACTATCTCTGGACTAAACCAATTCGTTATTGTTTGGGTTGGATGCGCTGCTGAAAAATACACCAACAAGCAAAAAACTTTTTTTTTTCAGATTAGGTAAATCAACGTCACAATAGAATGGATAATAGGATAAAAACGGAAATCCATCTATTAAGGAGTCTCGACCAAAGATTCCACCTCAACTTTAGAAACTGTCAGGATAAGCTAAATCATTGGCTGAAATGCACCAAGGCAGTAATTAATTTCAAATGCGTCTAAATTTACCCCAATTTAAAGTTTTTAATGCTACAAATACAAAATAAATTACATTTTTAACCACGAAAAAACACATGTTTTTAACCACAAAATATTTTTTTGTATTTAGATTATCAACAATTAATTTAGTCCATCCTAGACAACATGTTTCAGCTAGTTTCGCTCTTACTAAGCCCAGCTTGAAGTGGCCAATCTCTATTTTGTATCGATTTGCTTACGATTCATCAACGTAAACTTTCCTAAATTCAATAATTTAAGATCTTATTGATCGGGGAATATCCCTGATTTTTTGCTGTGACATTTGAGCTTGCAATTGATATATTTTTACCAGTGACATACCGCAGATTTGATTTTTAGGCTTGGTCTACGCTGGGAGTAAAACTGTGAGCGAGTGAGCGAATCTTTAGTTTGTTTTAACCAACTGGCAGATTGTACACTGGTGAGACAGTAAGCCGGACGTACAGAATTTTTGTTTAAAACAAACTTAAAAATACGATTGCACGCTGAGTAATGTCAAAACTGCACATTGGTTGATTAATTGTATGGAACAATACGAAATCTAGTTAAGCTGCAGCTATTTTGTTGTTCTCGTCATACTTACTGTTAACGTTTCAGTTCAGTTGATATTTACTTGACTACTTCAGTATGCACTTTATCGCTTGCGGCTTGGACATCATATACTATCTACCTTCCAGCCAAACAATTATGCCAAATGAAGATGGTGACTTTTGTTGATGGTCAAAAACCTATCTTGAATTTATCCAAGACCAGAGGCTTGATATTATTTATGCTGCGTTTTTATCGTGTTAAGTGATTGCGTTTTTTTTTTTGTTTTTTTTTTTTTGCTTTTTTGCCACTGATATAATAAATCAATTGTTTTAAACATGGTTGAGAGCAAGAGAAATGTATCCAGAAAGATCATCATAATACCAAAAGAAATGCCGAGCTAGTTCAAATATTAAATCGGTTCAAACTTTACCACGTTAAGAGGTATATTTCAAATAAGTGGCGTAGCTATAGGGTTTGCGAAAGAACAGTTTGTTCGAACTACTTTAGACTTATTTTTGGACATCACTAATCTTTTGTTCGGGCAACAGGCGCTCGAAAGCGCAGGGTATACTCTCGTTTTGCCGCTGAAATAAACCAATAATCGCGGTTATGCAAAAACTTTGAAAAGCGCAAATACAGTTTCGTTAGTTGGCTGTGGCTATTGATTGATTTTCAGCAAATTATACATAGAAAAACTTGATCTGATGCAGTGGCGTAACTAAGGGATGGGGCTGAACTCCCTCAGCTATATCATTTAGAAAGTTTTACCTAAATAGTAAATGTGCAAGCTTTTGGACGTGTTTTGGACTTGACCAGTAATTATAAGGAGCTGAGCAATTCAATTATTTTAAATGGCTTGAAAATCTTGATCATTTTGTGTTTTTCAAATAGCCTTAAAAGCGTGTAAAAACTCACAAAAACGGCTGTTTTTGAAAAAGCGCCCACGGGATGAGGCTTCGCCCTCAAGACTTCCAAGGTCTCTCCTACGTCTATGAAAAGCGCTTGAGATGCATTAGTTTGCCCAATACGTCGCTCGCTGGACGCTGGATATAGTTCTCGAACGAAATAATTTCAGGTTTTTGTTCAACCCCCCTCCCCGTAACAGAGTTCTGGCTGCACGCCTTATGTGGTGCTGCCTGTTGTTTTGAAAAAAATTCCTACCATAGGCGTAGCCAGGATTTTGATTGGAGGGGGCCCAAACCGCTAATTACATGCGATGACGTCATCAGAAATTTTCGAAAGAGGAACTTTTTGTGGGACAAAAATATCCTAGAATGGAAGACCAGAAGCCGTGATCTGTGAGTTACCAAAATTAAAAAAAGAAAATGTCTAAATTAGGAGACGTGTGCGAGTGAACTAGTGTAACTCAAACGTATCACAGACGGGGATCTGGGGGCGGATCCCCCGGAGGCCGTGGGGTCTGAGGAGGAAGCCCCCAGCCGCTGGGCAATTTTTTGAAAAACAAGTTATTTTAAATGCCACTGGATCGCATTACGCACGTGTTCAGAGTCATTTGAAAGAACTAAATTGTTAACATTTGAAGACTAATTCAAAAAATTAAATTGTGTATTCCTCTTTTACTTGCAATTTAAGTTCAAAACATGTTTAAAATCTTGCATTTTGGGATTAAATTTTGTAAGGGATTTGGCCCAGTTTGGTGGAAGTAAGTTACATTGCCTCCTGCTATATTTCTCAGTAAATAATAAAATAATCCATTCGAAGATACTTCTTGGAGATTTTCGTTTGGTTTTGAAAATAAACAGTTGCAGGAGTATACGTACGGCCAGGAGGTCCAGGCTCACTCAATTCAAATTCAACAATTTGTTCAATGAGTATTTCCCAAAGCTGATTTTTTTTCAAAAGTGTATTGTCGCGTAAAATCTGGCAAGGTGGAGGTGAATTATTTTTGAAAAATTGCACAATAGATAGTTACTCTTACTAACCATTGACCGGGCCGGAGTTAGATTGCGTGGGGCCCCTGGTACTTCGGAAATTTTCGCAAAATCTTCTTGCCATATATAGGTGAAAACCAAAAAAAGGTCTTACCAAATCTGAGAGCGGGGCCCCGGCACTGTGCCAAATGGTAAATCCGCCCCTGGTTCTTACTTTACGTTCATAAAAAGGTTAGATGAGGGCCTGAGATAGTAACTTTTAGAACAAAAGCCCTTAATTTTACCCCAGTTTCACATATAAAAGTGGTTAGCAGAAATTAAACTGAGGAGACGCGGGCTCCCTGGTCATCAATGTTCATTGCTGTTGTACGCGTGTATGTTATTGTTCATTGCTGTTGTACGCGTGTATGTTATTGCTCATTGCTGTTGTACGCGTGTATGTGTATACGCGAAAAATTCTAAAAGAGACTGAAACAATAGGCTTTTTTGTCACATTTTTATCATTGGTGGCATTTTAATTGGGGGAAAGGCCCCCTGCCCCCCCCCCCCCCCCTGGCTACGCCTATGATTCCTACAACATGATCGTCTTATGGTCTTATATTGAGAAATTGGTAACCAAATGGTGGATGAAACTTTTAATTGGCTCGAATTTTTTATTTTACTTTTCAACGACATTTTGACATTTTAAAAAAGTGTTTTTCGGCAGCGGCGGAACTCCAATTTTTTCCTTTATTTAATCGTTTACTATTAAAGGGGGGAAGCATCCAGCCAATTCCGGTGGTTTACAATGTCTAAAACTGAACTATATTTTTGAAATTTTTTATTCTTTATTTCGGGGGCGTGGTTACAAGTTACAATGATATTTAACAAATATAAAAACATATTTCCCGAAAAAAGTTTTTGGAAAACCTGAGTTTGTTCTTCCAGCCTGAATTTCCAGAAAAGGGGAGGGTTTTACCAAAATTGTATTTTGGTCATGTGATGTTACTGCATAGGTGTAGCCAAGAGGGGGCAGGGGGCTCTCCCCTCCACCAATGTTAAAAATGTGACATTAAAGCCTATTGTTTCTTCAGTTTCCTTTAGCATTATTGCGTACAGTAATAATGATCACTAAAATATTGATATTGACGACCAGGGGGCCCGGGCCCTCTCAAAACAAACGTTTGTCAACCAATTTAAGTATATAACTCAGGTGAAATTAAGAATTTTTGTTCTAACTTAGAAGTTGCAACCTCAGGCTCTCATCTAATCTTTTTTTGAACGTATTGAAATAACCAGGGACGAATTTACCATATGGCACAGTGCCAGGGGCCCCGCGCTCAGCTGGTAAGACTTTTTTTGGTCTTCACCTATATTTGGCAAGAAAACGTAGCGAAAATCCCCAAAGTGTAAGGGGTCCCACGCAACGTAAATCCGGCCCGAGCAATAACATGATTAGTAGGCCTAATCATCTATTGCACCATTTTTTAGTAATAATTCACTTCCATCTCGCCAGTTTTTACGCGACAAAATACTTCGAAAAAAAATTAGCTAGAAAAATTGCTCATTGAACAAACTACTGAATTTGATTTGAGGGGACCTGTGCCCCCTGGTCGTACATGTACTCCTACAACTTGTTATTTTCATGACAAACAGAACAAAAATCTTCGAGTGAATTATTATTTACAGCTAAAATATTGCAGGAGGCTATGTAGCCTTCCGTACTTTCCGCTACCTGGGCCAAATCACTTACAAAACTTAATCCCAAACTGCAAGATTTTCAACATGTTTTGGACTTAAAATTATACAGTAAGTAGAAGGAGAATTGAACAATTTAAATTTTTTCAATTGTCTTTCAAATGTTAAAACTTTAGTTCTTTCAAATGGCTTTAAAAACGTGCAAAATATGATTTAATGGCATTAAAATAGCTATGTTTTTCAAATGAAAAATACAAAAAATCGCTCAGACCCCCACAGCCTCTGGCGGCTGGGTAATACGTTTCAGTTACACTAGTTTACTCAACGTGTCTTCCAATTCAACATTTTCGCTTTTTAACTTTTGGTTCAAGCCTTCTCCCTTCAACAAAATCCTGGTTACATAAAAAACCAGGCCACAGCTTCTGGGCCTTCATGACAGAACAAGCTAGTGAGCTCCTAAAGGCCATTTTCGCTCGCTAAAAGGCGTTAACGAGCAAAAAACTTAGTAGACAAAATGCTGTTTCCCAACCGTCTAGTCTTACATGCGTTGAAAATGCTCGCTCGAATTTCTTTGCGAGATGTAGTGTTAGAACGTAATAAATACCTCATTGTGACGTCATAAGCATTTCTTCAAGCGCATTGTGTCTGTATGACGGTATGCACTGCAATTGCTATGGAAAAAGATACTGTGAGCCATGCGTTTATATCCTAAGCTTGCAAAATCCTCCATTGACAATAATTAGTTAATAAACGACAGACTTTAATTATATTTTTGGATCAATGTAAAAAAAGGAACAACTTTTACCATACCACAATTTTTTAAATGACGTGAAACGCTCTTGAGGTTGTTGGTTGGTATACTTTAATGTTAACAGCATTAATAGGTTTCAAAAATTTTCAAAAGTGATTAAGTCGAAGTACATTGTTCTTTTTAGAACCAGTAAACCTTGAGTTGAGACTAGCTGTTTTTAATTTTTTGCCGATTTTCCGCCTCATTTGTTCTTGATTTTTTTTAACTTTTGAGAGCATCGATTTCAATTTTAGCAACCATGTTTGCAACCAGTGGTGCCGGAACGGGGGGGCGGGGCAGTACTGCCCTTTGCATTTCAGTGCCATAGTAACGAAGCAAACGCTTGCTGATCTCAAAGCTCGCTTATCCAAAGCAGGATAAATTTAATTGTTTATGAACAATAGATCTAACAGTTAATTTAATGGTTTGTGAACAATAGACCCGACGAATGACCCAATTGTGCACTACAGCATTTAACACAGTAAAAAGTTAGTAGCTTACTACACTGTAAGTTTTTTTTGCTAGCTCGTGAAAGCTGATCAATTAGATGAAACTTAACTCATATCCTCCTAGCCAGTACTTAAATTGTAAAATTTTGCGTGGGGGGACGCTTTGCAGCCTTGACCAAACGCATTTGGCCTTCGTAAATACTTTAGTGAAGATTGCGTAATTCCGTTGCCGAAATTGAATGTAATAATAATAATAATAATAACAGAAATTTGTATAGCGCCCTTTCCTGAAGTGAATCAGATCAAAGGCGCTTTACAGAAAATCGAAAAGCAATTTACACGAACAGCACGGTAAAACTATCAATATATTCAGAGTGATTTTTTTTTTTTTTGCATTCTATCTCCCAAAAAATGTACACCAAAAAAAAAAGATCTTCGCCGGAAATTGAAGTGTTTTTTCGCCAAAATTAGGTGAAGAATTAGGTCTTTTTCGTCTGATCATCCAGCGCTCAAATCTCGATGGGGGGACACTTAAATCTCGATGGGGGAAAGCTAACTCTCGATGGTGGGACGCGTCCCCCCTACAATTTAAGTACTGCTCCTAGCATCAGTTCAAACTGATGGCACGCGAAAGCGCACTGGAGTTACCAGAAGCATTTGAGGAATTAAAGTTTAGTGTTTTGTCAACCAACAGAGCCCTTTCTAGAAAGAAAACGTATTAAAAATTTTTGTCGATTCAAATCACGTTGCAGTACAATTTTCATTTTCTAAAAAAATATCTTTCATTATAAGCAAAATCACTCTGCATTAATTGACGCTAAAAAGTTCATTGAAATCAATAATAACAAATTGCGTGTGTTAAATGATTTCTAAATAACGTACCGATAAAATAAAAGGGCAATCTTGTGAAATGTAATCGGTTAGTCTGTGAGCTGTGACACTCGATTTAGTTCCATTAGTTTAAACTTACCCAACGAAGATATAGAATGCTACAAAATTTCAAATTAAGAACTCAAGGATCAATGTTTGTAGGCCTCAGACCAGTGCCGTTGCTACGGGGGAGCCAGGGGGGCCGTGTCCCCCTAACGGATGCTTGTGCCCCCCATTTAGGTTTACTCAAAATACTGTTTTTGGAACATTACTCAGTGACAAGACAACACACAATGATGGAAAAAGGAATAAGTACGTTCAAACATAATTCTCCTTTGACGTTTTCTCGATTTTTTGCGAAATTGCTGGCAACCAACTGCTGTGTCACATAAATCTGACGCAATATTCCATCTTATTAACACGCCTTTACGGATGTGTCGCGAAAGATAGATGTAAGCCTGCAGAATCGTTACTGGTACGTGATACATTTATTTTCAAAGACCAGCTTGTAGAATATTGAGCGTCTCTACTTTAAATTTCTAGTTTGCCACGAAGAGATTTCAACCCAGAAATTAGTATACACCAGATTTAAACGTAATGCAGTATGCAAATCAGTATTTCTCACAGCTACATCATTAAGCGGTGAAGAATTGTCCAAAGTGACCTAATTTTCTGTTTTGCGTTTGTTGCACATCCTTATGGGGCGCCGTTTGTCTAAAATATTTTTTCATTTTATAAGGACAAATTTTGCTACGACTTCCCCGCGACTCCAGTCTATGAATTGCAAAGCTGGTTTCCGGAGTGGATTTGTTTTATCCTGTATAGGTAAATAATTATGGTTTTGTTTATGGTATAGCATGTAGTAGGCTTAGTATGGCACGATAGGCATAGTATGGCAGTGTAGACTTAGTACGGCATATAGCATGCCACAGTGGATGCCGCAGCTTAGCACAGCATTGTAAGCATAGCCGTGATACCCTAATAGGTTTTGCATGACACTCCAATAGGTTTAGCATGACACGCCTGTACGCGTAGCGTGACACCCATAAAGTAGGCTTGTTATGGCACAGTAGGCATAGTATAGTGTAACACTAGGCGTATGGCATAGTTGGCTTAATATAGACCAGTAGGCACTGGAGGTTAGTATGTCACAGTAGGGATAACATGACATCCTAGTTTGGCAGAGTATGGCATATAATAGACTTGTTATGGAACAGTGGGCATAGTATTAGTAAGGATAATATGCCACGTATGCGCCTACAGGCTAGTACGATATTGTAGGCATGGAATGGTATATAGTAGGCTTATTATGGCACAATAGGTATATTATGCCATATTGTAGGCTAATTTTGGCACAATAGACATAGTATGCTGATTATGGCACAGTAAGCATAGTATGCCACAGTGAGCATTGTAGCTTTGAAGGCATAGTATGGCATTTGGTTGGCTTGTTATGGTACAGTAGGCACTGCACCTTAGTATGTCATAGTAAACGTAGTATGGCATTGTACACATAGTATAGCATGCGGTATAGTATGGAATGTACAGTAGTAGCCTTATGGCACATTAGGCATAGTATACCACAGTAGGCGTAGTATGTCATAGGAGGCTAGTACTATATTGTAGGCATAGAAAGGTATATAGTAGGCTTATTATGGCACAATAGGTATATTATGCCATATTGTAGGCTAATTTTGGCACAATAGACATAGTATGCTGATTATGGCACAGTAAGCATAGTATGCCACAGTGAGCATTGTAGCTTTGAAGGCATAGTATGGCATTTGGTTGGCTTGTTATGGTACAGTAGGCACTGCACCTTAGTATGTCATAGTAGACGTAGTATGGCATTGTACACATAGTATAGCATGCGGTATAGTATGGAATGTACAGTAGTAGCCTTATGGCACATTAGGCATAGTATACCACAGTAGGCGTAGTATGTCATAGGAGGCTTAGTATGACATTTTAGGCATAGTACGACATGAAGTAGGCTTATTATGACATCCTAGTAGGCATAGCATGTCACAGTAGGCTCTGTGGCATAGTTGGCTTTATATGGCACTGGAGGTTAGTATATCATAGTTGGTATAGCAGGACACCTTAGGAGGCAGAGTATGGCATATAGGAGGCTTGTTATGGAACAGTACGCATATTATTAAAAACCATAGTAGGCGCTATGGGCTAGTATGACATTGTAGATATCGTAGGCTTATTATGGTACAATAGGTATAGTTATGCTATATTGTAGGCTAATTATGGCACAATAGACATAGTATGCTGATTATGGCACAGTAAGCATAGTATACCTGAGTGCGCACTGTAGCTTTGTAGGCATAGAATGGCTTTTGGTTGGTTTATTATGGCACAGTAGGCACTGCAGCTTAGTATGTCATAGTAGACGTAGTATGGCATTGTAGACATAGTATAGCATGCGAGTATAGCATGGCATGTACAGTAGTAGCCTTATGGCACATTAGGCATAGTATACCACAGTAGGCGTAGTATGTCATAGAAGGCTTAGCATGGCATTTTAGGCATAGTATGACATATTGTAGGCTTATTATGGCACTCTAGTAGGCATAGTATGTCACAGTAGGCACTGTGGCATAATTGGCTTTATATGGCACAGTAGGCACTGGAGGTTAGTATATCACAGCAAACGTAGTATGGCATTGTAGACATAGTATAGCATGCGAGTATAGTGTGGCATATACAGTAGTAGCCTTATGGCACATTAGGCATAGTATACTACAGTAGGCGTAGTATGTCATAGGAGGCTTAGTATGGCATTTTAGGCATAGTATGACATGAAGTAGGCTTATTATGGCACCCTAGTAGGCATAGTATGTCACAGTAGGCTCTGTGGCATAGTTGGCTTAATATGGCACAGTAGGCACTGGAAGTTAGTATACTTCGTTGGGATAGAAGGACACCTTATTAGGCAGAGTATGGCATATAGGAGGCTTGTTATGGAACAGTACGCATATTATTAAAAACCATAGTACAGGCTAGTATGACATTGTAGATATCGTAGGCTTATTATGGTACAATGGGTATAGTTATGCTATATTGTAGGCTAATTATGGCACAATAGACATAGTATGCTGATTATGGCACTGTAGCCATAGTGTGCCACAGTGGGCACTGTAGCTTAGTAGGCATAGTACAACATCAGAATATGACATATAGTTGGCTTATTATGGCACAGTAGGCATAGTATCCCACAGTAGGCGCTACAGCTTAGTATGTTATAGTAGGCGTAGTATGACATTGTAGACATAACAGGCCTATAGCATTCGAGTGTAGTATAGTTGGTAGCTTGGCCAAATGGGTAAAGGCGAATTGTTTACGACGACCTTGATTGAATGATCTGGGTTCAACCCGCACCCTGGTCACGCCATTGCGTCCTTGGATAAGACGTTTTACGATAATTATCTCTGCTTGGTGGCTTTGAACAAGCAGCAAATTCGGGGGGCAAGAATTTGAAGAAATCTACAGGAACGTTGGATCATCGGAAACCCCTTAAGCAGATGCGGATTTCTCCAATCACGAAGTAGTCACTGCAATAAAAAAATGTGCGGATCGTCCAATAAGTTAGCGTCTGATGCTGTCTGGTGACTGGAGGATAAATATGAGCTACAACAACAATATACTGTAGTGGGCTTTTGGCACCATAGGTTAGTAAGAGCACTATGTCATAGTAGGCTTAGTATGGCATTGTAGGCATAGTGTAACATGAAGTAGACTTGTTATGGCACCCTAGTAAGCATAGCATGTCACAGTAGGCACTGTAGCTTACTATGGCACAGTAGGCATAGTTGGCTTATTATTGCACAGTATCCCACAGTAGGCACTGCAGCGTAGTATATTATAGTAGGGATAGCATTACACCTTAGTAGGCAGATTATGATATACAGGAGGCTTGTTATGGAAACTAGGAATAGTATTAGTAAGCATAGTGTGCCACAGTAGGTGCTGCAGCTTTAGTATGACATAGTAGGCATAACATGGCACCCTGGTAGGCATAGTATGGCATACAGTAGGCTTAGTGTGGCACAACAGGCATAGTAGGCCAAAGTGGGCGCCGTAGCTTAGTAGGCATAGTATGACATATAATTGGCTTATTACGGCACAGTAGGCATAGAATAACATAGCTCGGCAATTAGACCTACAATGCATAGCTTTTCCATGAACTATCACCGTAACGAGGTGGAAAAGTCTATGTGCCTCAATGACCTGTAGAGCTGTACTGGCTGGAGATTCAATTCTCCTGAAAGGGTTACCCATGCCAGATAGGTCTAATGGTAGAAGCGAGACGAAGTATAGTTCAAATCAAAATAGTTGGAAAACTTAAAACCTGGGTTGGTTATGCCCATCAGCTGTGGTAAGCATATAACCTAGGAGAAGGACAACTCTGATATAAAACCTCTCCGCAGTTAGATTAAACTGCATAACAAATCATGATGAGCACAAATAATGAAAATTACGTGAACGACGTTAATGGGGCCACCTTCACAAGTGGAACCTCGTCCGGCAGGGGAGCGCCTAGGGACTCCCAGGTCGTCATTCAGCGAAACCCCTATGGCGTTCGAGTCTTAGGCAGAGGGGCTCGTTCGAAAAATAAGCGACAATCTCCACCAGCCAGCCCTAGTGGCAGCTCCACCAATGTGCCCGCTACACGTTTGGAGAGGCGAATGGAGGCAGCGCAGAGTATTCGTACTCGAGATAATGTCGCACACTCACCGGTCAACCATCACCAACTGCTGTTGGGCAATTGGAATATCCTCACCCTCACAGGAAAAGAGCTAGAATTGGTTGAGGAAGCAAAGCGGTATCATCTCGATATTATCGGAGTTTCTTCAACCAAACGACGTGGCTCTGGAACTGTGGATCTGGATGGCGGATGGAAACTCTTCTATTCTGGTGCTGATCCTAGTATGTCTGCACAAGCGGGTGTGGGGATTCTCACAAGCCCCCGTTTGTCAGACTGTGTGTCAGATTGGATTCCTTTGGGATCACGGGTCTGTATGTTGAAGCTCAAGGTATTGGATCGGTCATTGTGCCTATTGCAGGTATATGCCCCCAATGCCACGAGTGAATATCAGACTTTTGTGGATGAAGTAAATGATGCTCTTCTGCGAGTATCAGCTACTGAATCTACAGTCCTTATGGGGGATTTTAACGCACATGTTGGAACAGACACAGGTACGTGGAAGGGTGTGATCGGAAAACATGGAGTCACTGGACTGAATGAGAACGGAAGGTATTTATTGCAGCTCTGTTGTAGCAACGGACTCCGCATCATGAATACCTTTTTCCAGCACAGAGAGGTTCACAAGTATACATGGTATCGACCTAGTATGGATCAAAAATCTTTGATAGATTTTTGCGTAGTTTCGTCAGATTTGTTTTCTGATGTGCTGGACGTTCGAGTGAAGCGAGGTGCTGAATTGTCAACTGATCACCATCTGGTAGTATGTTCCTTACGACTTTCGAAACCTTGGCCAAACAAGAGATCCAACCGGTCGTCTGTGACTTACCGGATCAAATGGGAGGCTTTGGAGGACAAAGAAGTAAGAAAACAGTTTGCATCCAGTATATCATCTAAGTTCAGACAACTTCCTGATGTATCCGAGGACATCGAGAAGGAATGGCTGCTGTTCAGATCAGCAATCATTTCATCAGCTGCTGAAAGTTGTGGGCGAAAACGGCTTAGAATGGCGGGCGATAGTGAGAAAAGAACACCTTGGTGGAACCAAGAGGTTAAAGAAGCTATTCGAGCAAAGAAAGATGCGTTCAAGGCCTGGCTGCAGGACAGATCGTCATCTGATTTGCAATCCCGGTACACTGAGGCGCGAAAAGCGGCAACTTCGGCCGTAACGAAATCCAAGGAGAAGTCATGGGAAGAGTTTGGTCGTCGGTTGGATTCCAACTATTTTTCGGCAAACAAAGTATTTTGGCAGACCATCCGCCGTTTACGTGGCAAAAGATCGAGTATCACGTACTCCATCAAGGATTCTGACGGTAACATTCTAACGGATGAGAATGAAATCCTTTCACGATGGAGAGAATACTTTGAAGATCTTTTGAATCCTGTAAAGGCATCGACTCGTGACACACACGAAGTGACACATCTAGGGGAGGACGAAGTTTTCACTGCAGCAGAAGTGGCAACTGCAATTAAAGGGATAAAATCTGGAAAAGCTGCTGGTGAAGATGAAATCAGACCCGAGATGTTGAAAGCGCTGACTGGAGAAGGAATTCTCTGGTTAACGCGAGTGTGTCAAGTTGCGTGGAAGCTTGGCAAAACTCCCAGAGATTGGCAAACAGGTGTGATTATTCCGATATTCAAGAAAGGAGATCGCAAGCAATGTACAAACTACAGAGGGATATCACTCCTTAGTTTGCCAGGGAAAGTATATGCCAAATGCCTTGAAAGGAAATGCCGAGAAATAGTGGAATCAAAACTGGAAGATGGTCAGTGGGGGGATATATCTCTTTGTTTTTGTCGAATATCTTTGCAACCACAAACCCACAATAAGAATAAGATTTCACAAATTATATTTCGACTTCATCTACTGTAAACTACCAAAATTAACAGGATGCTTCACCCCTTTTTAGTTACTAACAGTAGCGTAGCCAGGGCGGGGAGGCTATAGCCACCCACGTTGGCATGCAGAATATAGAAAATACCACGTTTTTAGCACTTTTGAGACTGATTTTTGCACTGGAATGGAAAATAGCCCCCCCTCTTGGCATTCCTAAGTTTAGATGCGACCTTTTTGTTCTTTCTATTCGTTTTACCACTGAATTCGGACATTAAAAACCGTCACGATTTTGGGTGAAGACCTTTTTTTTCCGGTCTTCCACTGCATTTCGACAGAAAAACCGCCAGGATTTTAGTTGAAGACCTTTTTTTGGTCTTCAACTGAATTTGGACAGAAAAACCACCCCAACTTTAGGTGAAGAACTTTTTTGGGGGGTCTTCATCTGAATTGAATAGAAAAGTCGTTTCAATTCCAGATGTAGACCTTTTTTTTGTTCGTCTTTGGCCATGAATTCCGGAACAGTTCCTATTGCAAATTCCGCACCCAGGCCCGGCGCCACGGGGGGGGGGCATTCCGTGGCCGTGCCCCCAAATGACTGCTTGTGCCACCCCCCGAACGAAAATTGTGCCCCCCCAAGCGAGGACTGAGCCCCGAAGAAATTAACAGGCTCGGGGCTATTGGAGTGCAAATCGAGGCCTAAGCAGAGTTGTAAGTCGGGCCGGGCTTTTCGGGTCGGGTTCTGGCCGGGTTCGGGCTTAAAGTTGACAAAAATTTCGGGCTTGATTCGGGCCTGAGACGTACTTTTTGTCTTAGGTGCACAAAATATAATCAAAATAACTTGGCAACATTGCTAAATTTTTTAGACCTAACTTAACTTTCGGGTTTTTTCGGGCATGGTTTGGGCTTCAAATTAAGTTTCGGGTTCAGGCTTATATTTTTGGGTTCGGGCCGGGTTCGGGCCTGAACTAGTCGGCCCGTTTACAACTCTGGGCCTAAGACTCCCAAATTGGTGTTTACCGCCCGTATTTTCGTAATTTTTGTGGACTCACCCCGGATTTCATAAAAGTTTTGGGACAAAGACTTTTTTTTTTGTTGGTCTTCACTTAAGAATTCGTAAAAAATCGCAAGAATTTTGAGACGATAACCAGAATTTGTCAAAATTTTTGAACTGAAGACCTTATTTTTGGTCTTCACCTTGTTCATGTGATCCACACTAGAATAAATTTCTCTTGCCCCCGTGCCCCTTCCGAATTCACATAAATAAACTTCTCGTGCCCCCCAAAATTTATTTCTGTCCCCCCCCAGTCAGGCTATCCTGGCGCCGGGCCTGTGCGCGCCTTGTTACTAATCATGTTTATGCCTGGTTGTCATAAACGAAGACATGGGAAAAGTTGGCGAGGTTTATTAGTAACAAAATGCAACTTCAAACTAAAGGTTTTGCGTAATATTTTTATTCATAGAAATCAGTTTTATACGTACCAATAACAAAATTTGTTCTTGCTTTAGTGCCCCTTAGTTTAGCTTGTTTTCCTCCACTTACTTGCTCTGGCAGTGGCAAAGAGATTGAAAAGGTTTTCATAGTTTATTTTCCGCTGCGAACAAGTGAACATAAATCTTTTTTATTTGAAGTACAGCTGCTTGCATTGATTCGTTTCATATATTGGCGCGCTTTTTTTGTCAAGTGTTTGCTCTCTATCGGCTGGATTTTGCCGATGTAGATCGATTTAACTTGTCACGTTTTGACAGATTGAATCAAGTGTAAACATGGCTGCAGTGTGGCTAAAATGCCGTACGAAATCCAAGCCGAGCTAAAACGAATACTTTGAACAACGAGTGACGCTGGTGGGTAACCTTTCTGTTAGTTGTATAGCTGAAAGTGTTGAAGATCGCAAAAAGACAAGTAATAAAGCAATAAAATAATGGTAAGTTCGGAAGAGAAATAATTTTTATTATATGGACTATTAAAAAGATAACCCTTACAAATCGCAATAAGATAGGTTTAAGCTGCAATAAAAAAATATGCAAGACATTCATTTTTATGTAAAGGCCTATTGCTTGCTCAAAGCTCTATGACTAAGAAAAAAAAGTTCTCGAAAACGAAGTGGGAGAAACTCAGCTTTTTCATTGCAGTAATTTGACACCCAAACCACCTGTATGGACCTGAATGTTTCATTGGACTGCCTTTAAGGAGTGTTGAAGACTTGGACTTGGTACCCAAAATTGGCATGTAACCATGAATTTAAGGGCTTAGCACTCTTTACTGTTGTAACTTTTTATCTGATTAGGCAAGAAAAATAAAGCGCACGGCAACACTTCTGCAGTGGCACAATAAAAAATCTTGAAATGTTATTCAGCAGTTTTGTTTTTACTCATTACTAAGGATGGCGGTACGGTACGTTCAGAATTTGCGTACTTCAGCTGTCTTTTGCCTATGCATACAAAAAGCCGGCGCAATGTGCGACAAGTCTGAAATTTTTAAACCTCTGCGTATTCAGCTAAATTGTCTGTTGTTTCCGTTCAAATTTTTCTTCAAGATATGACATGTCACGATTATCCTAGGCTCCTAGCATCTACTGTTACAGTATAGGCGATAATTATGACATCACAATTGGCCATGCTTGTGACATCATAATACAATTCTAACGACAAACTAAGAGGCTATAATAATTACTTGGGAATAATCTACACCAGTGGTTCTTAACCTTTATTATGTTTTCACCCCTAAAATATTCTGATACGCATAGGTGGGCAAGTTAATGCAAAACGTTAGCTTCGTTAACCACTAGTCCGTTAACAAACTTCACACCTCCGTTAACGCTAATCCGGTATTTTCAGCTTTAACTAACGGAAGTTAACAAAGTCCGTTAATCCGTTTACATTTTGCGTGTGATTTACATTTCTTTTACTCACTTCTAGAACACGTATTGACGCTGTTGAGCTGATTGCAAGGAAATATTTATTGCTACGATGGTGTTTTTGTGTTTTGGAAGTTACATTTTGCAGTCTAATGTAGTTTCAAGATAAAAATAAGTTCAAATGCACATATGGAGCGCCGTTTGTGTACCCGAATTTGTGCAATGTTTTTTTGCATATTTAATTAAATAGTCATTTTAATTAAACATACAAAAATAAATATACAAAAAAAACTAGTGCAAAAATAAATATGCAAAAATTTTTTGTGCGGACTTTTTTTGACTATTTATTTTTGCAATAAGAAAAACCTGCGCAGAATATACCGTTGCAAAAGTAAATAGTCAAAAAAACTGCGCACAAAATAAAGCGTTGCAAAAATAAATCGTCAAAAAAACTGCGCACAAAATAAAGCGTTGCAAAAATGCGCTGCAGACATTTTTGTATATTTGTTAGTGGAGCGTGGCAAAGCTGCTCTTTGATGCGCCCTTCTTTAATGCGCTCTATGAGCAGCCGAGAGCGCTTTGCCACGCTCCACTAACAAATATACAAAAATGTCTGCCGCGCATTTTTGCAACGCTTTATTTTGTGCGCAGTTTTTTTGACGATTTGTTTTTGCAGCAGTTTATTCTGCTGCAGTTTTTTCCTATCGCAAAAATAAATAGTCAAAAAAAGTCCGCACAAAAAATTTTTGCATATTTATTTTTGCACTAGTTTTTTTTTGTATATTTATTTTTGTATGTTTAATTAAAATGACTATTTAATTAAATATGCAAAAAAGCACTGCACAAATTAGGGTACACAAACGGCGCCCCATATGCACAACGAAGCTGCGATCGAAAAATCTTTGTAAATAAAACTCGTGCTAATACGCAACAAGTGTTACCAGTGCAAACTGGTCTGTACCGATGCGATGAATGAATGGTGCAAGATATTAACGACAAAAACGTTAACGGAAGTTAACAGAACTTAACGGAAGTTAATTTAGTCCGTTAAACTGAAAAAACTTTTTAACGGATTAACGAGTTAATGAAAAAGTTAGCTTCGTTATTAACGGATTAACGATTAACGGACTTGTGCCCGCCTATGCTAATATGTATCAATTATCCATTTTAATTCATTCATTCATTTTATTCTTGACCAACACAACAATAGCGAATGCATAGTAGCACAATAATAACATGTAGAGTCAAAAAGAAGCTTTTTGCCTAAGCAATGCGATATGTTGCCTCCAATACAGCTTTCTTTTGTTTCTCCTGGATTCCCGCACAGGCACGTAGCCAAAAATCTGCAATCGGGAGTCCGACAATTTTGTATTTTGGGGCTAAAAAAACTTAATTGTGGCCTATTTTGATAAGAATTAATATTTTTAATATGTGGCATAAAAATTAGCAGTACAAAACCATGATTATACTAGTAGCATAAATGGGCTCTGTGGAAGGAGGCTAATGGTAGAATTTAGTTCTCTTATTTATACAAGCTGGTAAATCATAAAATGTTATTGTTCAATAAAACTCACAAGGAGAAATCTTTTCATCTATATTTTAAAAAGAAACAATAGAATAAAATCGGCTAATGGAGCGCGATTCGAGGGAAGTGATTGGTAAATAACTAGTACTGAATAGCCCACCCTCTATTCCTAAACTTAATTTTTTTTTTTTTGATGAAACTTATGTTAAGCCTTTTTCAACAAACGATCAGATTTGATTGCTTATTTTTGGCCAATTTTCAAAGTTTTTACTGACTTATGAGTTTTATTTTTGACCGAGCCCCTTCCCCATAAATAAATGTTTCTAAATATGCTTTAAATTATTTTTGAGTCTATTCTTATAGCCCGCCTAATCAAATGCTCAGATTTTTGCCAAAAGTAGTCAACTGATTATTTTTCCTACTAATTCGCCATGGCGAGATTCAAAATGCTGCTTCGATCTGCTTGGTTTCATACTTTTCGGAGTTCGAACTAGAGGTGGAGTCCTCGAGGACGTTCTTGGCCTCGAGGACACAGTTTGAAGTCCTTGGCCTCAAAGGTCAAGTCCTAAACCTTGGCCTCGAAGCCTCAAGTCCTCGAAAATTGCCCTGTCCTCGGCTCGAGGACAGCATTATTTTTTGTACCATTGAAATCTTGTTGGAAAACGCCAGAAACCTCGCAGAAAATTTGCGAAGACCTTTTTCGTTTTCCGCAATTGGAGATCGCCGTAAATTTTTTTTTTTTTATCATTATTAATGGGCAGCGGTGCAAGCGATTCAGTTACCGTTAAGTAAAGTTCACCTACTCATTGCGTAGGCCTCATTTGGGCCTATTTCAACTGTAAATGCTATGTTATTGTTGTTGTTTTGTTTGGTTACTGGTCGAACTTAGAAAGCCTTCCAGCTTCCTTTAAGTACGTGGCCAGTTTATTAATGTTACGTTTCGTTACCCAGTGGTGGCCTTAGGAAAGGAGGGGCCCTGTGCAAATTAAATGGGGGGGCCCTTTTCTTTACACACTACTTTACCATGTTTTATCTGCACTTGCAATTAAGCGCAACAACGCATTTCATAAATAACAAGACCAGAAGACCAATGCTATTGCAGCCCTAATTAAATCAAATGTTTGTTCATAAGTTCCTCTAATCTAGATCATCAACTCAATTAATTGCAGTAAATTAACGTAAACTTTCAGCAATTGCTTTCAGTATGCTTGTGTTATTACAGAATATGTTTGAGTACTTAGGAATAATGTTTGAATGCTTTATACTGCTTAGCACATGATATACTGTATACGTTAGTCAAAAACCTATTACTGCCAGTTGCTGAAAGCAGTTGAAAAAAAACAAGTAGAAAAACGACTACCAGAGTCATAGGCGTAGCCAGGATTTTTGATTGGGGGGGGGGCCAAAACCACAAATCACATGCAATAACGTCATCAGAAACTTCAAAAGAGGAATTTTTTGGTGGGGCAAAGATATCGCAGAATGGAAGATTAGAAGTCGTGGCCTTGTGCAGGCATGTAACTAGGAACTCGTTCAAGGAGAGAGCTTAAACCAATAGCCTAGTTAAACTGCGAAATTGTGTAAATTGGGAGACGTGCTTAAGTAAAGAAGTGTACTGTAATTCAAATATATCACAGACGGGGGTCTGGGGGCAGAGCCTCCAGCCGCCCGAGGCTATGGGGGTCTGGGGGCGAAGCCCCCAGCCGCTGGACGATTTTTCGTAATTTTTTGGAAAAAAAAGTAGTTTTAATACAATTGGATCACATTTTGCACATTTTCAGAGCTATTTGAAAGTACTAGATTTTTAAAATTTGAAAGCCAATTGAAAAAATTAAGTTGTTCAGTCCTCCTTTTGCTTGCAATTTAAGTCCAAAACACGTTTAAAATCATGCATTTTGTGGTTAAATTTTATTAGTGATTTCGCCCAGGTAGGGGGAAGTAAAGTACATTCCCTCCTGCAATATTTTAGCAGTAAATAACAATTCAGTCGATTATTTTCTTCATAGATTATTGTTTTGTCTTGAAAACAACCAGTTATAGGAGTACATATACGGCCAGGGGCCCAGACTCTCTCAATTCAAAAACTTGTTCAATGAGCATTCCCCTTACTGAAGCCAATTTTTTTCAAAAGCATTTTGTTGCATAAAAACTGGCGAGGTGAGGTGAATTGTAATTGAAAAATGTACAATAAATAGTTATGCCTACTAACCATGTTATTGCCCGAGTCGGATTTACATTGAGTTGGGCCCCTGGCACTTTGAGATTTTTGCAATACTTTCGCGCCAAATACAGGTGAAGACCAAAAAAGTCTTATCTGAGTGCGGGGCCCCTGGCACTGTGCTATGTGTTAAATCCGTCCCTGGTTATTGCATTACATTCATAAAAAGGTTAGATGAGAACCTCAGTTAGCAACTTTTAGGATAGAAACGCTTAATTTCACTCGGGTTATACGTTTAAATTGATTGGCAACATTAAATTGAAGGAGCCATGGCCCCCTGAAATAGTATTATTGTTGGGGGCCCATATAAATTAGAGGGCCATATAAATATTCTTGTATGGGGCCCATTTAAAATGGTTGGCAAAAATTAAATTAAGGAGCCCTGGCTCCCTGGATCAATATTGTTGTTGGGGGCCCATTTAAATATTATTGTAGGGGGCCCATTTAAATTGGTTGGTAAAAATTAAATTGAGAGGGCCAGGGCCCTCTGGCTCAATACAATTGTTAATTACTGCTGTACGGGTGTACTGTTGTATGTAAAGATGCTAAAAGAAACTGAAGCTGAAGAAACAACAGTCTTTTTTGTGACATTTTTATCATGGGTAGCATTTCAATTGGGGGGGCCCCAGGCAGTGGCGGATCCAGAAAATTTTGGTGGGGGGGGATTTGAAGCACAAAACCTCAAAAATTCGGATGTCTTCACCAAAATTGAGAGTGATTTTTCGGCCGAAATCGGAAATTCAAACGTTTTTTCGCAAAAAAAAAAAAAAAAAAAAAGTCTTCACCAAAATTGAGACTGATTTTTCGCCGGATTAGTTACGTTTAGGTCGGTGGGGGGGGATGCATCCCAAAATGGAGCCGAAATATTCGAAACAGAGGCTGATTTTTCGGCCAAAATCGTTACTTTTAGGCTGGTGGGGGGGATGCATCCCCCCCTAAATCCGCCACTGGCCCCAGGCCCCCCCCTGGTTACGCATATGATCTGAGTAGCCTAACAGTAGCAAGCAAAAAAAAAGAGTGGTAAGTTGACTTTACCAGTAAATTTTATTATCTGTTTACTAAATCTGACTTAAAAGTTGAAAGTAATATTGTCTTGGAAAGGGGGATATGTGTAATAACACTTGGAACAAGTGCGTCTTGAGGAAGGGGGTACATATGTAATGACACTTAAAACAAATGCATAAACTTTTTATCATAATTTGCTATAGTTTTTCATAATCAAATTTTTCTGCGCGCGATAGGTCAAATGGGGGGCCCCCCAGAAGTGGGGGGGCCCCTGTGCATTTGCACATTCCTAAGGCCACTACTGTCGTTACCACATTGTGAACTGTGGTTTTGGTGATTCCAAAATATTTAACACGAATATCTGGGTAAAGCTTGCAATTGGTAACATGTTGATTTGGTGTTTCATCCTCTAGGCTACATTTTGCACACAAAGAAGACTCAGCACGACCTATAGTTTTTTTGTGTCGCTGTAGGTTGCAGTGCCCAGTTAAAACTTGCACCATTCTATTTAATTGAGGCCTCTTAAGGTTAAGGAAACGGATTGTTAGTCGGGAAGACGTCCAACCTACAGACTCCTTCACCCTCAAGCAGTCCTTCCGTTCATTCCACATAGATTTCCATCTATCTGTGGACCAGTCCTTAATCGTGCTAACACAGCTGGCATACGGAACTGTAATGCAAGGTTCAGGGCCAAGTATTTTTGATTTAGATCCTGATTTGGCTACATAGTCTTCTAATTCGTTACCATTCACCCCTGCATGTCCAGGAATCCAGGCAATACTGACGTGGTTTTGTTTACCTAACTGATTTAGGTTTCTAATGCAGTTGAAGTCTGTAATGGATGTTACAGTGCACTTTATGAGTGCTTTGATAGCTGCTTGACTATCAACCAGCACAACAATATTTTGAATGAGCATATTTTCCAAAAGCAGGTTCTTTGCCACTTCTGAAATAGCTAAGACTTCTGCTTAAAACACAGTACTGTAAATTCCAAGGTGGAAAAATGCTTGTTTTGGGGAGTTGTTTGGTTATTCGGCATAAAAACCCACATCTACTCTCCCATCCTGTTTCGAGCCATCGGTGTAAACCTTGATAGTGTTTTAATTTAGAATGCTTTCAGATCTTATAGCATTCTTTTTATCCATACCTTGACGTTCGAAATTTTGTATTAGCTTTGTAGCACTTGTAGCAATTAGCTTTGTAGCACTGCAGCCAAGAAACAAATGTTTACCTCACGCCTAATACTAACTAGACTAGACTATCCACCGGCGCAGTCAGGGATGGATTAGAGGGACCAGTTCCCTCCTTTTGAAAGTGCAAAATTTCACAGAAATTATTTAAAAAAGAAAAAATGTCAAAAAACTAATTTAAAAAGCTGAACTCGAATCTATTCCTACTTTGAGTTGCAAATAAGCAGCGTCAAAACTTATACCTTTTTAAAAATTTGTTCCATGGTCATTAGTTTCTCTATCTTTAAAAAATTTCAACCGTCTAACTTGTATTGTTTTCGAGATATTCGGGTTGAAAAAACGTTTGCAGCAAAAAGGCTAAGTAAATGTGTTTTTCTCCAAATTAATACATATCTGTGTGAAAATTCATTGTATGGCTATTCGCAATCAGCTTACAGATCTTGCTATAGCTGTGAGACTGCCCTTGTAAAAATACACAATGATATTTTGTCAATTTTAGATGCCAAGTCAAATGCAGTTGTTCTTTTGTTTGATTTGTCAACTGCTTTTGATACGGTTAAGCATGATCTCCTGCTTAGTAAATTGTCCGCTGAATTTGGTTTTTCTGATGTAGCTTAGAATGGTTTTCAACCTATTTAAATAATAGGAGCTACTTTGTTAAAGGTGCTGGCTGTACTTCTCATACAGTTGATGTTAAGTCTGGTGTACCCCAGGGTTCAATTTTAGGGCCAGTGCTATTTAACTTGTATTTTAAAAGTGCTGAATTAATTGCTAATTCACATGGTCTTTTTGTGCATTCATATGCTGATGATATGCAGTGTTATCTTTCTTTTGATAAAGACTTTTCTGTAGACATGATTAAACACAAAATTGGAGCCTTTTTGCAAGATTTAAAGCATTGGATGACTAGTAATTTTCTAAAACTGAATGAAAGTAAGACCAAAGTCATCGAAATTTTATCTAACCGTAACATTGAATCCAGAATAATTTCTGACATACAAATTGATGATAGCTGTTCTTTGCCTATGCCTAATGATTTTGTCAAAATTCTTGGTGTAATATTTGATGACAGACTGAACCTTGAGAAGCATATCAATAGAGTAGTTAGTACTTGTTATGGCAATTTACGTAATTTAGGCAGAATTGCATCTAAGCTTACTAAACCTCTAAAAATTCAGCTAGTTCATTCTTTGATATTGTCCCATATTGATTATTGCAATGCCTTGTTTTATAACTTACCAGAATATTTATTGCACAAGTTGACAAAAGTTTTATATTCTGCAGTGAGATTTATTTTTGGACTTCGTGGTTCTGCTTTGCGTAAGCATATGCTACCATATTTGAAAAGCCTTCATTTTTTACCAGTGAAATATCGTATTGAATTCAAAATTGCTTTGCTCACAAACAAGTGCCTGCATGGTTATGCTCCTACATATTTGAAAAATTTAATCAACTCTCGTTCTGTTTCGGAAAGATATAGCTTGCGTGTTAATGATGATAATTGGCTGCTTCAAACGGTGACTAGCTTAAACTTTGCTAGATCCCAATCTATGTTTTCGTGTGCATCACCCAAAGTATGGAATTCGTTGCCACTATCTCTGCGTGAAATTGAAAGTTTGTCCCTTTTTAAGAAACGTCTAAAAGCATTTTATTTTAATTTAGCTTTTGAGGATATTACCACTGTTTGATGCCAGTATTTTGCTGCTTATTGCTCTTGAATTAGTACCTCTGTTGAGTATTAATTTTATTTCTGTAAAGCTATTTGAATGTTACTTTGGCCCCTTAGTCAGATGCATTGACACTTGTTGGTGTTATCTCAAGGGTGATATAAATTGCAATTATTATTATTATTATTATTAAATTATAGTTAACGTAACAGTGGGAATGAGATACAATAAAAAAATCAATTTGGTAAACATAATTGCAAAAGGTATCTATTACGTCACATTGTTATAACAATCGCGCACAAAAACTTAATTTCATTGAAACAGGAATAATTTATGCACAGAGCTGGACAGCGCTGTTTCGAGCTTTTAGCTCTCATCGGCAGCCCTCAGCTTCTCTAACAAAGTTATTCCCAGCTGGACAAGAATCTTGGCCGAACTGGACAAACCTTAAGGGCTTGCACAGCGGCAGAGGCTTTGTAGGGAACAAACGATTTTTTACTTTAGGTACTTAAAATAAACAAGTGAAAAAATCGCTGAACCCTTGCAGTAACGATAGCCATAGGCTATCCCTACTACAAGGGTTCCCCTTGTGTGACCACGGAAATCATAACCGACAAGTTTGACGTCTTCGTGGTAGCCACGTTGCCTTTTTCCAACACAGGGTAGAAACAAAACCCGTGTTGATATTTATTGAAAATGTTCGATGTTTGCGTAGCCCGTATCGCGTTGTCTTGGAATGATAATGTCTCGTCAGCACACAGCATTGCTTTTGCGGTAGAACCCGAACGAGGCAGAAAGCAGCGCGATTTTGCAATAAAAAACGCGATCCATTTTGTTTCAAAACTCATCATTTTCCAAAAAGTAGAATCAGATACCGGTACCGGTGAGAATTTGGGGCGGCCGAGATCTGACTTGCATCAGTTCACGAATTAAATGTCCCCATGGTCAAATCGCATTTCGACCCCAATAAATTTCGAAAATATTTTAATTGAAAACATTCGGAAAAAAACTCTAATTGCTGAAGGAAAGCAAATCTCTTCTAAGAGTATGCCTCTCGATATATCTTAAACGTCGAAATTGTTTTTTATTATACTGTATAGGGTCCGTTTTACCGATCACGCGTATTTATGCGTATAAATGTACGCATGTCATCAGGGCATGGTATGGAATGGAATGGAACGGAAATTTCGGTATGGAACATGGAAGATGCCAGAATGGAATGAAATGGAAGATTTCAAGAATGGAATGGAAGACAATCTTCCATACTTCCATACCAATTCCATACTAGATTTCGTGCATTGTATTTACAGAAAAATTCATAGCGATGTCGGGTAGTGATAAGTAATATTGTCACAGAAGTATTCAAGTTCAATATCTTCGGATATTATTAGTCGACAAATCGCAGTACTTTGGTTGTGTACATTGCGCAAACAGTGTACGTATTGCATCATTGTTAGTATATTGCAGTTTAATTGCAGTATTGATGTTACAGTTGACGACCTTGATAGATTTGACTTGTTGTTTTTTTTATTTTGAGGCTGACAATTTGCCCAGTCGTAAATTTTGTTTCCTTACATCGTCACAAAAACTCGTATTTGCTATTTCATCCCCGTTTCAACTTAATTTTATTTATTTTTTTGGTTTTTAAGCTTATAGTAATTCTTTTTGGTGTTAAAGCTTGGTCTTTCTATTACGATAAATGTTCTAGTTGGTGTGAGGGCAAACTTGTACAGTGATCATTGAACCATAGGCAGGCATAGCCAGAAGAATCGGACCCCCTGCCTTCCCCTTCCAATCGAAAAGCTACCAATGATAAAAATAATGACACAAAGCCTATTTATTCAGTTTCTTTTAACATATTTGGAGTGCAAATGCGTACAACGGCAATTAGCAATAACTTAATATTAATATTGACGACCATGCCCTCTCAATTTAAATTTTTACCAACCAATTTAAATGTACAAGCCGGGAGAAATTCAGCGTTTTTGTTCTAAAAGGTGCAACCTCAGGCACTCATCTAACTTGTTTATGCAATGATATGTTTTAGGCCCCAGCTAACTTTTATATTACAACAACAAGATTAGTGACCATTTATGGCATCTAATGTACCAACTTTAAATAACAATCCTCCTCCATCTCGTCAGTTTTCACGCGACAAAATGCTTTTGAAAAAATTTAGTTAGGGGAAATGCTTATTGAACAAATTATAATTGAATTTGAATCGAGGGTGCTCGGGCCCCTGGTCGTACAGATATTCCTAAAACTGGTTATTTTCATGACAAAACAAAAATCCAAAGGCAAATCTTCGAGTGCATTATTTAATGCTAAAAATGTTACAGAAAGCAATGTACCTTGATTTCCCTGACTTGGGCCAAGTCACAAAATTTAACCCCAAAATGCAAGATTTTAAACGTGTTTTAGACTTGACCTGAAGTAAAAGGAGCGATTTTTTCAATTGGCTTTCAAACATCAAAAATTTTGTTCTTTTAAATGGCTCTGAAAACGTGCAAAGTGTGATCCGATTCGCATTAAAATAGCCATTTTTTCCGTAAAATTACAAAAAAATCGCCCAGCGGCTGGGGATTCCGCCCCCATGCCTTCTCTGTAACATGTTTGAGTTGTACTAATTTGCTCACCACGTCTCCCAGTTTTGATAGAATAGGAAAAATTTGAACTTGCGGTTCTAGTCCTTCCTCTATAGCAAATCCAGGTTACGAGCCAAATCTGACGCCCAGCTTTTTGATGTTTGGAAGCCCATAGTTTTTGATCTTTCATTCTTTGTCCCGTAAAACGTCCCTCTTTTCAAAAACTTCTGATGACGTCATTGCATGATTTCCGGTTTAGCCCTCCTTTCAATTCAAAATCCAGTCTACGCCTATGCATTAAACCAGATACCGGTCGTTGCCTATGCAATATGCATACCAGATACCGGTCGTTGCATCTTAGTATTGTTGGCTCACCTTCACGAGCGGTTGCTTTCAACATTGCAAAGGTGCAAAGCAACAAAACATACGTTGCATTGCTTCCAGTCTAAAATTTCTTTGGTATGGAAGTATGGAATGGAATATGGAAGAAAATTTTAGTATGGAATGGAATATGGAATGGAAGATTTTTGGTATGGAATGGAAGAAAATTGCCAGTATGGAATATGGAAAAATCGTCTTTCATTCCATACCATGCCCTGCATGTCATTTGATTGCATGCATTTTGCCCGTCTTTCATTTTTTTGCGTTTACACTGAAAAAAGATATCAGCATAGGTGGGCAAGTTAATCCGAAACGTTAGCTTCGTAATCGTTAACCACTAGTCCGTTAACAAACTTCACACCTCCGTTAACGTTAATCCGTTATTTTCAGCTTTAATTAACGGAAGTTAACAAAGTCCGTTAATTCGGTAACAGTTTACGTGTAATTTACATTTCTTTTTATTCACTCGCTTCTAGAACACGTATTGACGCTGTTGAGCAGATTGTAAGGAAATATCTATTGCTATGGTGGTCTTTTTGTGTTTTGGAAGTTACGTTTTAAAGTCTAATATAATTTCAAGATAAAAATAAGTTCAAATGCACTAACGAAGCTGCGATCAGAAAATCTTTGGAAATTGTGAACAACAATAATTAATAGACCTATGAGGCTGCAGGTTATTATTTGTCACAAAAAAGAGGTCCTTTCTTCGCTTTTTTCTATAAAACTCGTGCTAATACACAACAAATGCTACCAGTGCAAACTGGTTTGTACCGGTACGATGAATGAATGGTGCAAGTTATTAACGATAAAAACCTTAACGGAAGTTAACAGAACTTAACGGAAGTTAATTTAGTCCGTTAACATGAAAAAACTTTTTAACGGATTAACTAGTTCAAGAAAAAGTTAGCTTCGTTATTAACGATTAACGGACTTGTGCCACCTATGGATATCAGATGTAAATGGACTAAACCGCCTTACGTAGACCTACATTTAGACCAACAGCCTAGAGAACCCGTTTGCCTGAAAAACGGCGAATTCAATACAATATCGCTCAAAAAGTTTTTTTAGTTCACCAAAAGCGTAGCTACGATGTCAGTTTGATCCTTTAATTTTATTTTCAGCTGGGGTTGGGGGAACGGGGGATCGGCTGGTTTGAATTAATCTTACAACTTTAAACTGCACAATGTCAGATGTTTATTACACTAAATAGCACGTAAATTATTTTTAGGAAATCTTTATTGATCAATTTCTATGTACGCATATTACACCGCATAGCTGTGCTGCTTTGTAACAGTGTTCTCGTTGTCTATCAGAGCAGCGAGTTCGGCGACGTTAAAATTGTGTCGAAGTCGAAACTGAGTGCGCTGGTTGCGAGCAAAAAGTCTCGCAGACGCCGTTCGCCTATTCCCCATCTACACTGTGCGTGAAATCGTGAGCGCAAAAGTTCGTTTTTAGTTTATTTTAAACCGAAATTTGTTACGCCCAGCGTGTCGCTTTACCAACGTACAAGCAGTAAGTTGTTTCAAACAAACTAACGACTCGCTCGTACGTTCGCGATTTTACGCACAGTGTAGGCCGGGCCCAAAAATTTTCTCTGGAAGCATTCTGTGGAGTTTTCGGCGCGAACCAAATTTTGTTCGCGGGCGTACTGTATGAATAAACCCATTATACTTCGGTATGACCATTTTTCCGTGAATGCTGCGTTCAGATTCGCATTATTTGATTGAGACAGTTCACCGCCCGTAAGGAATGGTCGATCGCTATCGCATTATTCTTGCTTAATGCTTAGATATCTATTTCGTACCAAGATAATAATAACAGTACAGTAATCAATCAACAAAACTTTGTATTGGCAAACCACAATACAGCGCTTTTTTTTCTGTTTGAAGATAGCAAGTAGTACGTGGTGGCAATTAATATCATTATGCCAGCTTGCCTCAATAATATCGGCAATCTGCGACTTCCTCGTGTGACCTACGTTAAGAAACCGCGTTTTTTGCATGCGCTGTTGCATCATCAAATAAAATAAAATTGTAAAACCAGGTGAAACCACATCTATTCTCTTTTATTTATTCTTTTTTTTATGCGTCTGTTGCATGAACTACGGCAGGACTCCTGCCTGTTATCGCTAAACCTTTGTAGTTTGTTACAATTTACCTAAATGAAAACTTTCCGATTTCCATTTGCTTTAATCATAACAAAAAAATTTAGTTCCCCCATTCTTTTATTTCTGGCTGCGCCGGTGAGACTATCCATTGTTTACGAAACAAAAGAATTCATGAGAGACCCTAGTCGCCCTAGTACTGACTTGGTATTAAACTATGGCATCATAAAAAGTAATGACGGGCGATGAAACTTTTGGAGTTAGTAGCCACACACGATAACACTTGCCATTAAAGCTATTATCTTTTTTTTTTTAATTTACATTACCCCTTTTAAAATGCCTAATTAACGCTTTGGGGGTAATTACCTACAGGTTAAGAACCACTGGCCTAGGCTATGTGCACGCCGGGCACCGTCGCACGAATCTTCATTGACGGCCGCAGGTTGCACATAAAACGTTTAGTAGGCAAATTCAAACAGCTTACCAACGTACCGTATACGTACCATTACAAAAAAGGCGTGCCGTACCAGCGCACCGTACTTCTTAGCAAGAATTGAGGCGTACTTACGCACCGCACCGCACTGCCATCCTTGCTCATTACTGCTTTCAGTTGTGAATTAATTAGTTTATTGCTTTGTTTATGCAATCTCGTGTGAATTTGTCAAAATACTGTAATGTAAATAACTGACAGTGTAAGTTCTAAAATTCAACTTTGTACAAATAGGTTATTTTTCCAATTAGCCCTTCACACAACCAAATCTAACTGAAAAGGACATCGGAAGAACAAATGTAAAAGATTCAATTTTTTGTAAAATATTAACGTCAAAGCATTTTACTCTTTCCAAAAGATAACGTTGTTTTTATTTGTAGTAGTGAAACATCAAAATCGCTGTTTTAAGATTTTGACTGACACGTCATTTATATTTTGCAATATGTGAAATTGTGTGTAAACAAAATCATTTTTTCTCATATGAAACAATAGTTAAGATATTTTCATTACTTGTAAGTACGTAAGTAAGAAATTTATTTGGCCTTGACCACAGACGACATCGTTCAAACAAACATTCATGTAACATAACATTGGATAAGGCCGAGGAGCACCGAGGAACGTTACTGTTTTCGTGTCGAGATGTTCCCCGTAAAACATCAATATCTGTATAACATCGAGCTCTTCGTCTGGTTCGCGGTAAAACACTAACATCAATAGTTCAAAAACTGTTAAAGTGCGGAATAGTAGTTACCAGTTTTCAATTACTTTTATGACTTTAATTTAATTGATTCTTCTGTTTGTTCTTTTTGTACTTTCGAAAAAATTAAGTGTAATGCGATTATTTCATAACTGTTATGTAATCTCTAATTTTGGGTGGAAAAAATCGGCTTTAGAAGAAAACTAGATGATTTATGAATGTCTTTTAACCGACTTTGAAAAATTGTTGGGACTTGATGTTTTTAAGCATCAATTTTAAACAACTAAAGATGCCTTGTGTCAGCAAAGAGAGCGCAAATTGTATGGATTTTTTCGTTGTGTACAATGAAGTTAATGCTGGTTCCTGAAAATCAAGATTTGGTTTTCTTAATTAATTTGTTTTTTTTACCAGCAAAAGAAAGCATTTACAATTTTTCTAGGTGCAGCTGCTAAAATTTGGTTAGTTTGTTTTGAAATCAACAAATTCATTTATTGAAAAAGGTTTTGCGATGAGATTTAAATCCTCTGTGAGTAACTGTGTTAATCAGTTACCCTGAGTTGTTGTTTGGAGTTTTAACTACGGGTATATAAATTTTCACTATCGGAGGAGGCAAAATCATAATATGGGTAAAGTCAATGCTGCCGTTGAGGGTTCCACAGCGAAAATCGGCCAAATCTCGGTGAAGATTTTTTTTTGGTCTTCACCTGAACTTCAGCCAAAAATCTGAACAAATATTGACGGACACGTTTTGTTTTGAGTATTTCACCAGTATTATTGTCGCAAATTGAGAAATTTTCCGCAACCTGCCCTAGATCGAGTCTCGGAGCCTACCTTCATTCTACAACAAAACTTCCGGAGCCTTAGTACCTCTTTGTTTGCGACGGCAGCACTGGATAAAGTGTCGCATGTACTTGGTTGCGCTTAACCAGCGTGGAGTAAGTTATTTTAAATGCAAATTTTAGGTACAAATAAATTATTGATGCCGTATTTTAGGTACAATAAATAAGTCCAGGTTGCGCAGTGCAGAGAAATTTAATTCTGCCCGCGTCGAGAATACAATTTCGGCCCGCTACCAAAGTTATCGCCTGCTATTGTGAAGGGATAGGCCTACTGGCAGTAGCATAAAGCCTCATTGCGTATTCCCCACCGGGTGCTGATCAAAACCTTTTTTCGTCATCGCGTATTTTCGCAACAAAACGCAGTGGTAGACCTTTTTTGTCCAAAAAACTGTACATTTTCTCTCATTTCGGTATTCTTAGACTTGATTAGCCCGCACTCAATCTCGCTGGGTCTAATGCAGCTCTCCATTGAAAAAGTTTCGGCGCCCTTGATATAAGTACTTCATAAAACATTCTATTAAACTTTTCTCTCTCCAAGTCGGTTAATTTTTTAACTATGGAAACACTGCTGTCAGGTATGTTCTTGTTTCAGGCTTTGGCTCCTCTTGCAAACCGCTATTTCATCTTTAATTTTGTCGAGCCTGCTTTCACAAACGACGAAGATTTTGAACAAAAATGGTCAAAAGCAGCAGAATACGCAGTAGCTAACGCAAAAGAGGCTTTCATTTCTACGTATTTGCAAAAGACCAAAGATCCACAATCCAGGTAGATGCAATTTAGCTTTGTAAATATTTGTTAATTATCATAAATCGATGCAATGTTGTTTTCCAGTTTTAATTCTGACGTTTTATCTGTGAGTTCAAAAAGACGAGCTCTTTAAATTGAATTAAGAAAGCTTTTTACCATTGCGAGTTCAAATAAAATTATTATGAATGAATCATGAATAACTGATGTACAAAATCAGTGCAAATATGTTATTGAGTGTTTGTTGTTTTTGTACCTGACAATCATCAATCATGAATGTAGAACTTTTCATAATGTACAAAATCAGTGTGTTTTTCATAATGTACAAACTGATGTACAAAATCAGTGCAAATATGTTATTGAGTGTTTGTTGTTTTTGTACCTGACAATCATCAATCATGAATGTAGAACTTTTCATAATCATGCAGAACTTCAAATTTTCATTATATACCTTTCTAAATTAAGGCCTTAGATGCTGTAGCACGGGAGATAAAGCTTTGGTGGTTTCTAATAAAACTTGCTTTCTTGTTTTTGCCTTGCAAAATCATTAATTTTTAAGTCAACGCAGCAAGCTTAAATATGAGAATAAGTATTCGAATTTATTCATTATAATATTATCACTTTATATTTAAGGTTTCGTTGGATTAATTTTGCAGTCTTTAATACCGATGACGTATTTGTTTTTGGAAAGCCTGACTCAAATTGGGGAGAACTTACACAAACTGCAATGCGCCCAACTGCAAAAGGAAGCCCAGGTATTGTAAAGTTTTTTATTATCAAAGGTGGACAGTACCGAGTACAAAAGTACTGTTACCGGTATCGACGGTACTTTTTCAAAAATGGTACCGAAGTAGCGGTATCGCGGTACTTTTTTAAAAAAGTATGCGGTATTTTCAGTTTTTTGTTATTACTTATCGATTGAAAATCAAACTATATCTATCTCACTTTGGATTAGAGCTAATAAAATTTTAGCTCCGAAATATACCCTTACGGTTCACCCCAAAGAAAGCTTCAAGGTGTGCTTGACAACAATTGATATGTGTGATTGCACCATCTCTGCATACGCAGTTCCCTATTATCTGTGATAACCATGGAAGTCGAAAATGATGAAACTCCTTTTGTGTATGAACGTACGTCATGGTATAAAGGAATGTAGCAAACGTTTAAAGCCAAAGTAACTAATTTGTTATAAGAGAAATTGGAAGCGCAAGATGCTTCTGATGAGAGTGGCGATTTGAACGAAAGTGAACATTCGGATGAACTTTTTGATTTGTACACGAAACAAGCAATAGCTCTTGCCGAGACAGTGCTACAAAGATTTTTGAAAGTTTTGTTGATTTAAAGCTTCAAATGCAAATTAGTTCGTGTACTGTCTAACTTTCAAAATGATTCACTGAAAAATCTATTTGATATAAATATAACACTGCACTGCCTTTAAGTGCAGTGGTCAAACGAAACAATCAAACATATTGAAAAATGGATGGAAGCAAACAAGTTGACTATCAGTTACACAAAATCTGAATATATGATTGTAACAAAAAAAAATTAAAACATAAGTTTGAAATCAAAATTAACAATATATGCTTGACAGAAGCTGACTCTGCCAAATATCTGGGTGTGCTTATAGACAAAAATTTAACCTGGAAACCACACATAGCTGCCATTAGCTCCATAATTGCAAGGGGTTCTTGTGCTCTGACAAGATTACGTTAAACAAAAAACCATAGGTGGGCACAAGTCCGTTAATCGTTAATAACGAAGCTAACTTTTTCATTGACTCGTTAATCCGTTAAAAAGTTTTTTCATGTTAACGGACTAAATTAACTTCCGTTAAGTTCTGTTAACTTCCGTTAAGGTTTTTATCGTTAATATCTTGCACCATTCATTCATCGTACCAGTTCAAATCAGTTTGCACTGGTAACACTTGTTGCGCATTAGCACGAGTTTTATAGAAAGAAGCGAAGAAAGGACCTCTTTTTTGTGGCAAATAATAACCTGCAGCCTCATAGATCTATTAACTATCGCTGTTCGCAATTTCCAAAGATTTTCTGATCGCAGCTTCGTAAGTGCATTTGAACTTATTTTTATCTTGAAGCTAGATTAGCCTGTAAAACGTAACTTCCAAAACAGAAAAAGACCACCATAGCAATAGATATTTTCTAACAATCAGATCAACAACGTCAATACGTGTTCTAGAAGCGAGTGAATAAAAAGAAATGCAAATTACATGCAAAATATTAACAAATTAACGAACTTTATTGACTTCCGTTAATTAAAGCAGAAAATAACGGAGTAACGTTAACGGAGGTGTGAAGTTTGTTGACGGACTAGTGGTTAACGAAGCCAACGTTTTGCATTAACTTACCCACCTGTGGAAAAAACACTTCTAACAGTATATTGTAGCATGATATTTCCGTATTTGCAATATTGCATCACTACATGGGGCATTGTTCCCGCAGTAATTTGACCCCTTTGGTATCATTACAAAAACGGATTATTCAAATTATCAGTGGTGCTGATTATCGGGTTCATTGAAAACCACTTTTTCTCCAATTACAACAACTAAACTTGGAAGATATATTTTTTGTTGAAGTTGCAAAATATATGCATTGCCTGTCATCAAGTCAAGATAAGTTTTCCCAGCAGTCTTCGTATGCACAAGTCTCATCACTTTATGACCATAACACAAGATACAGCTTCAAATCAAATTATTACATAAAGTCCACCAACTTAGGAATAGGTAGACGGACCATGCACATACTTGGACCAAAAATCTGGGCCCAAGTTCCATATGAACTAAAACAAGCTTCAACCATACAGGGGGCCATGCTTCAACCAACTTATTTGCAGAGAAACTAAAAAATCACATGCTGTCGAAATATTTAAATGATACCGATGTCAAATAATTAACAAGCCTTTAGTTACAATAAAATGAAGTAAACTTGCAATACTTAGGATCATGTTGGTCAACGTAGTATGATATGTACTTATGCTTTTTTTTGCATGGTTTTTCTGCACCAAAACCCTATTTTGATTCTATACACTTTCTCTGTAAAAATTTTCCAACATTAATGCTGACATTTTGTGTAAAATTTGCCCAAAGAAATCCTAATTCCAGGTTAAATTTTTGGCTGAAGGGACTGAGCACTTAAATTCTTCAATTTGCCTTAACTTTGTATATATCTTCATGTGCGCTGTTTTTACTGTTTGCTTTTGTTTAATATCAGCTTCGAGGGGGCAGCTGACTTGAAGACGGTATGGTCATTTTCGCTGTCTCCTGGTTTGGTTTTTGTGCTTTCACAGTTTTCATCCTTTTTGTGCATGCTTAGTGCTATTCAAAATGTGTTGTGGTGTTAGCGTTGAACCCAGTGGTGCCGATTTATGTTGAGCATTGGGGGGATAATTTGCAATTTTACCCCAATTTTGCCCTATTTTCAACATTGGAGGGATGAAGTTCGACCACGATTTTTTTCACGTAAGCAAATTAAATAAAGATCTACAAAAAAACAGGTCTTCACCGAGAAATGAAGAGTTTTGTCCCGAATTTAAGTGAAGACCAAAAAAAGGTCTTTACCGGAAATTAAAGAGTTTTTGTCCCCGAAATCACGTGAAGACCAAAAAAACGTCCAAACATCATTCAGCGCTCAGATGCAGACCCTAGTCAAATTATTGGAAGGGGGAATGCAGATGTAGACCATAGTCAAATTATTGGGGGAATGCAGTCAAACTATTGGGGGGATATATCCCCCCATCCCCCCGGGTTTCGTCACCCATGGTTGAACTTTTCCGAATAAAAGTTGATTTGATTGATTGATTGATTTGAAACACAAAGTTCTCTGCAGGAAAACACATAACCCTGTTTTACACGAGGTA
Source organism: Trididemnum nubilum (assembly GCA_963965965.1). Taxonomy (NCBI): domain Eukaryota; kingdom Metazoa; phylum Chordata; class Ascidiacea; order Aplousobranchia; family Didemnidae; genus Trididemnum; species Trididemnum nubilum. The sequence continues at coordinate 37,698,298 of OZ014478.1, read as the reverse complement.
AGCTATTTGACCAACGCATTTTACACGAGTGGAAAAAATGATTTCCATATCTAACTTCTAAACCAAAAGTCATGGGAACACCGAATTTGGTATGCGGGTGGGTGTTCTCCAATTGTTTCAGAAAAACTGGCTCTGAATTCATGACGTCATCAAAGTAACGTCACGGCCATATTTTTGAAAAATGACATCATTTTGCAATGAAGTCACAGCGGTTCAAATTTTATACATAACTTAGATTTACTTTTTGATATTTAATCATAAAATGCCTTAGTCAGGTTGGTTACGTCATAAAACGTCTTATGACGTCGTTTAAATTAAATATTGGCCAAAAAATGCTCAGATTTTTGGAAGTGACTTTGGGAAACCTCAAAATTGGGAAATTTCCTTTTACCTTAGAAGCTTGAAATTTTTAGAAATTATTTGTGATGAAATTTGACTCAGTTTGAGAAAAAAGTTTTTCTCAAGGTATTTACCACGAAAAAATTGAGAGTGGGGCGAAAATGCACCCCGTGAAAAATAGGATTAAAACTCGAAAGAGTTGGGTTAAGTTATAAATTGACAATCTGATTTTTATCAAAGTAAATGGTTGCTCGTAATCTGGATTTGTCGCGCTTTTTTCACTAAAAATTACAAAGTTTTTATAACAAACTTTCTTCCAAGCGTCTAAGACAATTAACTTGAATCATCAAAAAGTACCGGTACCGCGGTACTTTTTGAAAATAGTACCGGTACCCAGGGTACTTTTTCAAGCAAGTACCGGTACCGCGGTACTTTTGGAAAGTACCATTATGCATTTTACGCAGGCGCATAGCCAAGAATTTACATGGCCAAAGAAGAACAAAAACAAGGTCAACATCTGGAAATGAAACGATTTTTCCATCCAAATTCAGTTGATGACCAAAAAAAAAGGTCCTCAGCTGAAATTGGGGCGATTTTTTGTCCAAATTCAGATGAAGACCAAAAAAAGGTCTTCAGCTAAAATGGTCACGGTTTTCATATCCAAATTCAGTGGTAGACCAAATAAAGGGAACAAAAAGATCGTTACCTAAACTTGAAAATGCCAATAATTTTTTTTTCCATTCCAGTGCAGAAATCAGGCTCAAAAATGCTAAAAACGTGGTATTTTCCGTATTATGCATACCAATGGGGAAGCTAAAGCCCCCGCCCCCTCACTTTAGCTACGCTACTGATTGTGTGTAAGCCAAATCTTTCTTAATGTGGTTTAACGTTTTCTGTTGGTTTGTTTGTTTGTTTGTTTGCGCTCTATGCAACAAACAATGAAATGAAGTTTGAGCACCTAAAGATAAAATTATTCCGAACTCAAAATAGAATCGAGCTTTAGTTGCGATGATCAAGAAGTGTTTGAATTCAACCGATTCAATAAGCAGCTCGACTGCGTTGTCCGGATCGGATATCAAAGCACAGTACACGTCACGCATAAAATTTTAAAACCCTACTGTCTGTTTCACCCGCAATCGGGAGGTGTCTGCCAAAAATAAGACAAGATATTGAACTTGAAATAAAATTTGAAAGTCAAAAGTTCGGAACGTTGTTTCTCGTTCCGGTGCCGGAACCACGCCCGGCTCAATGGTAGCGTGCCAAACTTAAGTTAGTCTAATTTTATGAGAGATCGTTTTCAGTGGTTGCTATGTTTGGTTGCGTGATTCAACTTTTACGGCATCTCACGTTGAAATTACGTGAAAACTCAGCGTTTTCGCCTACTTACAATTTACCTCCGGCCTGACGATTTTTAGGTTGCAGTAGAATTTGCCTGTCCAGAACATTTTACAAACCTGCTGTAATGAGCGAATGATGTTATAATTATTATTGGTATTTATTGCAGGCGAAATGCCCATATCATAGCTTAAAAACACACACAAAAAAAAAACAAAACACACAAACAGCATACGCTAAATAAAAGATCATACTACATTACACAACAGGTGGTTCTTTACTAAATGGTAGGATGTACCACCATCATACACTGTGTTACAGTACGTATGAAAGTACTTCGATTCATAGAAGACATCAGAATTCATCAGCGCATTAATCCAAAGATTAGTCGATGCATGACAGCGTTTAACGAAGTTAAAAAGCGACTTACATATAAGAGCATCAAAGGTGAGTACATTTAAAAAAATTTGCTGGACACTGGCACTGGTATGACGGGGAAGACCATGAATCATTCTAAATGCATCATTGTAGGCTACTCGAAGACGCCTAATTGAATAGCTGTTGTAGTTATGCCACAACGAACTACCATACAAAGACATGCACTACGACTTAAACAAAATATTTTTTACATAAGTAGAACATAGCGAAAATTTTGACCTCAACTTGTTACCAATACAATAGAGAGCTCTGGTTTGTCTTGATATATCACAATTCTCATTAGAGCTCGAGTCCATAATAATAGCTAGGTATTTTACCCAATCGACAAATTTAACCTTATCAAGGCCAATCAGTAAAAAAGGAGGTTTTGACAGCTTAAAATTCTTCGGAGAGAATAAAACCCCGGCAGATTTACGATAATTAAATACAATGTCATGAGAAGAAGCGTAAGCATTACATACATTGACCAAGTCCTGTAGTCCAGTGAGAGGAGAAAAACTACATAAATCATCTGCAAATAAAATATGGTTCAGGCAAGAATCATTAATCATACAACCAACTTTAAGCTTGTTTAATTTTTGAGAAAGATCATCCATGTAAATAGCAAATAAGTACAGGCTTAAAACCCCACCTTGTCAGACACTTTTAAGCAAATTGTCACAAAACGAAAAATAAAATTTTGAAAAAAAATATTATCGAACTAGAAACTTGTCAGTTGTACAGCTCAATAAATTTGACACAGACTTTGGCGCTCACAAACAAGCAATTTCATATTAAAGTGGGTCTATAAATTATGTTTAGCCCAACACAAATGTGTGATAATCGTTTGCAATAAAAAAAACTTCTATCACTAGCAAATGCAACACATAAAATTTGCAAGATCTTTTTACATTCACATCAGTTCTTAGTCAAAAAATCAAATCTTTATTATTTTCCCAATATTACGCCGAAGCGTGTAACATTTAGCGAAGGGTAAAAGGTCATTGCGCTCGAGCAACACAGCTTCTTTCGAAGAAATGACGCAGCTGCGGCGAATAGTTGTCCGATTTCTCTCTCCCGAGATTTGAACCTCAGATCTACCGCTCCAGAGATGACAGCGTTACCGCTTAACCGCTGGTCGATACATCATGCAGTTACTACTTTTTTGCGTAATTCAAGTAGTCCTTTAATTTTCACGATTTTTTCAGCTTTTTCTAGACTAATTCAGGATTTCGTATATATTTTGCAGGTACATTCGGGTGGTTGGGTATATCGTAGATATTTTATTTTGTTGTTTTGCTTTTACCGAAAAAGCTTTCATGCTACTTTGATTTGACACACGACTTTTTTTCTTGTAGCTGGTTATCAAGAAGTAGCAAGTTACAATGGAAATCCTCTCGTTGCTGATGATAAAAAATCTCCAGACACATCTGCATTTTTCCTAACTGCAGTAAAAGGTTTGATTAAATTTTGTATTTAGCGCAAAGTTTCCAAGAGGGGCCATGAAGCGGCTCCCGGATGGGGAAGGCACCAGAAAAGGGCTCCAGGATGCGCGCTGGAAGCCTAGCTCTTGGGTGTCTGGTTCAAAAAGTACTAATAAATACCTAATTGTTAGTTGTTTATTTTTTTGGACTCTTGTTAATTAGTCTAAAATTTGATTTATCCAACACCTATTTTGCTCTCTATTATTTGTTTATCGTTTTGCTCTTTATCTTTTGCTTTTTAATTTGTACAGGTAGGTAATGGTGAAAAGTATTCTGGCGACTGATTTTTTCTTGCAAACGGCTACAAGTATTGGAATTATGTTACGAGGCCACGTTTCATGAAATTTATATCGTGTTGAAAAGTTTTGTTAATTTGAAAGCCTTTTTTTTGTCTGTTTTTAGAATATTGTTAAACATAGTTGAATCTTTAATCTTTCTGCAAGAATCCCATCATGGATTAAGATGATATTCAGCAAAAATATCAATAAAAGATATCTTTTTCACTACTTAGTTCTATTTTACACGAAGTATTTGACCAGCGCATTTTACACGGGGGGGGGCTATCTAACTCCTAAACCAAAAGTCACGGAAACAACAAATTTGGCATGCCGGTTGGTGTTCGCCAAAAGTTTTTGGAAAATTTGGTTTTGGGTTGATGACGTCATCACTGTGACGTCACGGCATTATTTTTGAAAATGGTGTAATTTTTGCAGTGACGTCACTGACGGTTTAAACTTTGTTCATAACTTTGATTTTTGGTACCGAATCATACAATGTTTAAGTCAAGTTGGTTATGTTACAAAAACGTCTTATGATGTCATTTAAGTTAAGTAATGGCAAAAAAAGGCTCAGTTTTCGACAGGTGATTGCGGGAAAGTTCAAAAATCGGGAAACTTACCGTTACCTTAGCATCTTCAAATTTTCAGAAATTATTTGCAATGAATCTTGACTCAAAGTCAAGTTTAATCGAAATAAAAATCTTTTTTCCGAAGGGATTTATCGCAAAAAAATGAGAGGGGAGCAAAAATGCCTTCCCTTGTGTAAAATAAGATTAATGGGGCAACTTTGAACAAGAAACAACAACGTTTAAACTCTATTATGCTCTTTTACAAAATGCAGATATTTTCAGTTTTAAATGAATAAAATGCAAACATCAAATTCTATACAGCATCTACTAAAATAAGGAGACATTATTTTTAGATTTAAATTCTCAACATCTTACCATTTAGTGTAAAGATCTAAACTTCATCAAGACGAGATGCTGCTATCAACCACATAATAGGGGAGCGCAAACATCAATTCCGTCGAAAAAGACAGGGGAGGCAGTAATCTAGCTCATTCGTATTATCAATAAACACTTACTACTAATCAATTTTCCTAGCCTAATGCTTCTGGAATACGTCTGATCATAAACTTTTTTATTTAGCATACAGTTGTAGACAGGCTGTTGACTCGATTCCGACAATTTTTCTCCGCCGTTATCTTCTCGTCTAATAAATGAAGAGTGCACTAATCAGTGGTGGAGTGGATAGAGAGTCTGTTACTTAAACGCTAGATTCGGGTTCGATTTCCAGTCGGGTCAAACCAAAGACTACAAAAATTGGCATTCACAGCTTCCTTGCTTGACGTTCAGCATTAAAAAGGACAGTGTGAAGCCTCCACCGTGTATGGTAGACCGGTGGGTAGATGGCAGCTTGACTCGAAGACCAAAAGATCCCTTTGCTGTCTTCTGGTCAATGCAACTTAGTAAATAAAGATACAACTACAATTTTTATATGATATGACTATAGATTCCAGCTCTCTAACTGGTTGGGCAAACTGCTAATAATGCTTAGCCTTGAAATGATGTGTATTGGTCAAACTTTTTAGTATGTGTTATGTTTTTAGTTGACAGCGCAATTTCCGATGTGGAATTTGAAAAAAATTGGAAAGAATGGACAAAAACTAACGTCTTGCACTCCAAATTGAATGAAGGAGCAATAGCTGATAGTTTCCTTTATCGGGTAAATATCATGTTGTAAATTGTTTCCATTATAATATTTGGCCTGCTTGGCGCCGAATTGGGAAACAAGCGTAAGATGTCTTTTCTAATGACGCAAGGCCAGTCCGGTAATTGAATATGGAGCCAGAAACCTTTCGATCATTTACTCGACAAAGCAACGCCTCCTCTGGATTCATTGCTAATGACAAACATTGGTATTTTGCAGAGATTTACAACGAAAATGTCTCCCGAGTTTCGATACGCAGTGAGAAGTGAAATTCGTAATACAGATGACGCAGCTGGCCATGATCTCGTAAAAGCGGTTAATTCCAGCGATTCTGCGAATGGAATCGAAACGTTTTCGAGCTTTTATCGTGTTGCAATCGTCTATTGATATTTCGATGCAAATATTTCAATAAACGTTCAACTGTGGTCAGTGGCGTAGCTAGGGGGGGTGGCCTTCTTTTTTCATTTTATTTCGTCTCCAACCTTATTTGCAGGAGAAACCCAGTAATTTTTCGGCGAAGACCGCTTTTTTTTGGTCTTCACCTGTTTTTGGACCAAAAATCCACTACTTTTGCGGCGAAGATCTTTTTTTTCGGTTTTCACCTATTTCTGAATCGAAAAACGGTGAAACCACGAAATCCTGACCCGGATGCCACCATCCATAGCAACGCCACTGACTGTGGTATTTGTGCAAATTCGTATTTTAATACATAAGAGCCAATTTGAAATCTGCAAATTTATTTATTGGAAGGAAAAGGTTTATTGATGAGGTTTAATCCCCTGTGAGTAACTGTGTTATTCAGTTCCCCTGAATTGTTGTTTGTAGTTTTAACTGCTGGTATATAAATTTTTATTTTCGGAGGAGGCAAAATCATAATAATATGCGTAAAGTCAGTTCTGCCGTCGAGGGTAGGTCTATAGGCAGGGCCTCATAGAGAAAGTTTTCCAGGGGGTACGGAGATCGACGCCGGGCCCCCAAAATTGAGTGAAGAACTTACAGATCTCTCAGAAAAGGTCTTCACTCAAATTTGTTCCGATTTTTTGCCCAAAATTAGGTGAAGAGCAAAAAAAAAAAGGTCTTCACTGAAATTTGGTCCGATTTTTTGCCCTAATAACAGGGACAGTTGAAGGACAAGACAGAAAAAAAAATTTTGTTTAAAACTTGTCGCGACAACCTCCACTCTACCGGGCCCCCTAAGCCCCGGTACGATGAACTACCCTCTCGCAGGCCCTGTCTACAGGCTCAGCCTACCTACAGTTATTTAGCCAAGGTAGGCTCCTGCCTTCTAAACCACGCGATTCCCCATCTTGTGACTAATTAACGAGGAATCCAAACCAAAAATCGGCAAATCTTGGTGAAGATTTTTTTGGTATTACTTGAATTTCGGCTATAAATCGGACCAAATCTCGGTGGATACCTTTTCTTTTGAGTGTTTCACCAATATTATTGTTGGAAATTGAGACGTTTTCTGGAATCTGCTCTTAGGCTGTTACTGTAGTTAAAACGGTTAAAAACGATTGCCCAAAATGATTTGAAAGAAAGTTATCTTTGAAGGAAATACCTAATGGCAAAGTAGGTAACTTACATGTCACACAGATAGCAATTAATATAATACCGTACAATTTGCTGCGAATCTAGCTGCTGAAGTTTTATTCGAACTAAAAGCTGATGTAAGCCGTAGATTTGCAGATTTTTTTAAGTTGCAGTCAAGAAATTCCAGACTAGATTGTTTCAGTTTCTTTTCAATCCAAATTAAGATTGAATGAGTTATTTTTAGCGTTTTGAACCAGCGACATAAAATATGATAGTAACCACACCAACGTAGAGCAAATATTTTAGAGTTTTGTTTGCGAGTTTTTTTGTCAGCCTAAGCCACCACAACGGATAGACTGCTTTCAATGTGAATAAGCGCAACGTGTCTTTTTCAAAGACACAACGACACACGTTGTCGGTTTGGAAACCGAATCGGTAGCCAGCAACCTCGCAATTACCGACCCGACGCTCTACAGTATCAATTAATATCTTCTCCACTTCACTTGCTCTGGCAGGTGCAAAGAGATTGAAAACTCTTTCATCGTTTATTTTCCACTACAAACAAGTGGACATTAATTTTTTTATTTGAAGAACAGCTGCTTGCATCGATTCATTTCATATACTGGCGCGCTTGTTTAGTCAAGGGTTAAAGGTCGGGTTTTGCCAAAATAGATCGCTTCAACTGGTCACGTTTTGTGACTAATGCTAAAGCTTTGAGCGAAATACCAGTCGAGCTAAAACGAATAGTTTGAACAAGTGAGGTTGCTAGGTAGGCTTTTTCGTAGTTGTGTGGTTGAGATTGTTGAAGATACCAAAAAGACATTAAAAGAATAAAAAATGGTAAGTACAGTCCAGCAATAATTTTTATTACATTAACTAATGTATTTAAAAGATTATACTAAAAAGACAACTATAGCAAATTGCAATAAAATGGTTTAAGTCGCAAGAAAAAAATATGCTGCAAGACATTCACTTGTATGTGTAGGCCTATTGTCGGCTTATAACTCTATGATTACGAAAACCAAGTCCTCGAAAAAGAAGTGGTAGAAACCCAGCTCTCTCATCGAGTAATATGCACTCCAAACCAGTGGCGGATTTAGGCGGGGGATGGGGGGGGGATGCATCCCCCCCCACCAGCCTAAAAGTAACGATTTCGGCCGAAAAATCAGCCTCTATATCGAAAAATTAGGCTCCATTTCGGGATGCATCCCCCCCCACCAGCCTAAACCTAACGATTTCGGCCAAAAAATCACTCTCAAATTCGGTGAAGACCTTTTTTTTTTTTTGGAGACCACCTGATTTTGGGCGAAAAAAACGTTTGAATTTACGATTTCGGCCGAAAAATCACTCTCAATTTCGGTTAAGACATCCGAATTTTTGAGGTTTTGTGCTTAAAATCCCCCCCACCAAAATTTTCTAGATCCGCCACTGCTCCAAACCACCCGTACGGACCTGTATGTTTCATTGGACCGCCTTTAAGGAGTACGGAAGATTTGAGCTTAATATCCAAAGTTGGCAAGAAACCATGAATTTAAGGGTTTAAAAGGGCATTCTAGTCGGACATTTTTTTGCTCGGTTTTCTCTTAAAAATTTTGATAGAGCTGAAGACTAACTTTACCAATTATGAGGTTTCTTCGACCTTACGTTCTCGAGATACATTTCAGATTTTTCTTTAAAAGGCTTTTTTTCTTCGAAATTTTGACAGGTTTGCTAACTAAAAACAAAATTTCCAGGAGTTATTGCAGGTTCCTACTTCTCGATAAATGTTTTGCAGCAGAGTGTTGTTGTCAAGACAAAGTAAAGGGTCAGTTCTGTAAATTAACTGCTTTTCATGCAAATGTAAGCCACCTTTTCTTAAAAGGGCATTTAGGACGTTTTTGTTTCAAAAATTTTACCGTGAAACCATGGTAAAACAACTTAGGCAATTTTTTTGAATTTTTTTGCACCAATGTTGATTCTCTTCGGCCAAGAAATCGTAAGATATTCGCAATTATTTTTCCCCTTTGAGTAAGGAGAAACGCTTTCCGAACATTACCAAACTGAACTGACGTGGGTCAAAATCGTTCCCAATGACTGACTGACTAGATTCGCAGCTGTCGAGAAAGTGGCTTCGTAGATCCCTGCTGATAACCGTAGCAAACCTAAACGAAAAATGTTAAGTAAAATGCTTTGCATTGAAGTTTGCAATTGCGTATTTACGTGAATAATTAACTGGCCTTCTTACCTTTAGGCAGGCGCGTAGCCAGGATTTGGAAAAGGGGGGGCTTTTTTGAAAGAGTGAGAAAAGTGCAAACGGCCTTGACCCGAATTTTCATTGTTCTTGAATCAGATTCACACGGTTTGTCCGAAAACTGAGACGGAATTTCTCGGAAAGCTCGGAAGTTCAAACGTTTTTCCGCCCAAAAACAGGTGGTCTCCAAAAAAAAAAAGAAAAGGTCTTCACCGAAATTGAGTCTGATTTTACGGCCAAAATCGGAAATTCAAACGTTTTTTCAGCCCAAAAACTGGTGGTCTCCAAAAAAACAAAAAAAAAAGTCTTCACCGAATTGAGTCTGACTTTTCGGCCAAAATCGGAAGTTCAAACGTTTTTTCAGCCCAAAAGCAGGTGGTCTCCAAAAAAGAAAAAAAAAAGGTCTTCACCGAAATTGAGACTGATTTTTCGGCCAAAATCGGACATTCAAACGCTTTTTCACACCGAATCACGACATCTACTTCACGACTTCGGCACCCAATTTCCTTTGGGGGGGGCTGTTTTCAATTTTTCACCAAAAATCGGCCTAAAAAGCAACAAAAACGTGCGATTTTGCATACTTCACTGAAGTAATACGACTTATTTTCGATGTACAATTATATTACTCGAAAATGATCGAATCATTATCTGAAAGTAGTACAGACGATAAGTAAACTGAAACTCAAAGCTACACCAAACTGAATACAAGCTCAACACTAACTTAACGTATTACTCCGCTTGCCTAGAGACTGACACGGCAAAGAGTGAACTAAAACAACTGTTAGCAATAACAGTGACGTAATAAACGAAGCACAAACGAACGATAACAAGATAAACATGGCACAATCTTACATCCCCCCCAGTTCGTTTCCCGCTCCAGGGTTATGACGTGGACCCCTTCTTGACCCATAGCCCATTGGTCGGGTCCAATTCCAGCGTGGGACGGCGGATGCGATTAGAGCGACGTACTGTAGGGCAAGCTGAGGGACCACCCATATCGGTCAAGGTAAGGGGCTCAGAGACGTCTGGAAGACTTTGATTTGGTCCTGAAGCAACTGAGGGTGTGGAGCATGACTCGTGGTGTACATCGGTATTGGAAGCGTCCTGCTGGTCATGATGGTTCGGTGTGGTAATTGGGGGGATCTGTGGGTCCTGACAGACTGCTGAACCACGTGATAGTGCATCTGGGGAGGAAGATGGAATAGGAATCGAGGGAGCCCCAGGGTCAAAAGGTGTAGTATCATGAGCTGCGGTTGGGATGGGTTGGAGGAAGCGTCGATTACGTTTGGTTATGCGTCCCGATCCACCCACCTTGATAGCATATCGATCAAAGCCCAGAGGCTCAACTACGGTGCCAACTTTATCCCATTTGCGGGGATGATTGCCCGTTTGATTCTGAAGGAACACACGGTCACCACAATGCAAGGCACCTAGGGGGCGACTGTTTCTACGCAGTGCAGCGTCGTTACGTCCGGCACGCAGACGAAGGGCGTCTTCTTTCGCTCTCCATGCTTCACGCCACGTGCGTCGTATCGAACGATTAGTAAATTTGGATAAGCGGTTGACAAAAGAAAAGGCGTCTCGTAAGGGGCGACCGAACACTATTTCAGCAGGAAACATATCACAATCGGGGTCAGGAGTGTTACGCAATTGTAACAGCGCTCGTAAAAACGAATCGTTATTTAAATCACCACTGGGACTGACGTTGGCCATCAGCAGGCGCTTAGCGGCCTTTACAGCCACTTCAGCACGACCATTAGATTGAGGAAAATAAGCCAATGACACACGATGTTTGACACCCCAAGTTGTAAAAAATTGTTGCGTGGCAAAAGCTGTAAATTCAGGACCTCCATCTGTCGATACCTCATCAGGCACTCCGAACGTACCAAAGTAAGTCCGTACAAGGCGAATCAAAGCAGCTGCGCCCGCGATGTTTGACCCAGGCGATGTGCCAAACACATCTACCCAACCTGAGAATTTGTCCCCAATCACCAAAAAGTGGCGCCCACCATAATCAAAAAAGTCGTCAAAAATGTGCTCGAAGGGCGTGGTAGGCGGGTTGATGGGCATCGGTGGGACAGCTGCTTGAGAGGGCGCACTGCGGTTGCAGTGAACACAAGAATTACGAGTAGTGTTAATGTCCCGAGTCATGCCGGGCCAAAATACTGTCGCCCTTGCACGTCGTTCCATGGCCGACACGCCTTGATGAGCAGCTTGTAAGGTTTTAAGGTCAATGCTTCTAAGCGATGCCGGTACAACAACACGGTTGCAATATAAAATAACACCATCTAAAGTATAATAGCCGTGACGAAAGGGGAGTTATTGACGTATTAAAGGAGAATTAGAGACATCTGCAGTGAAATTAGACTCAATAGCAAGCAAAAGCTTGTTTAATGCGGGGTCACGACTCGTCTGGGCTGTTAGTTCACGCCATTGCAAGCATGCGATATCAGAGGTTTCACGTTGAATAGCGGCAACGAGTGCCTGTTATACAACGTCAGGTGAGCTTTGCTCATGAGACAACACAGTAGCTATGAAATTACACGACACCGGGTGACGCGATGCTGCGTCAGCGGCACAGTTAGACACCCCTGGCAAATGAAAAACTCAAAACGCCACAATAAAGTACGCTGTTTCAATCGAAAAAGTTTAGTATTAGTAATTTCATCCAGAGTCCGGTCACCAAAAATTTTAACAAGCGTTTTGTGGTCTGTTACTACGACGAAGTCGTCGCAGCATTGAGTAAAATACTTGGTTTGCTCTAAACCCCACGCGACCGCTAACGTTTCACCCTCAATCGCGGCATAACGTTGCTCAGCCGACGATAAAAACCTAGATCCAGCTAAAGTCACCGCCAACCTGAATTGCAGCAATTGGGAATACTAGAGTCGCGCAAGCAATGTTTTTGGAGAAGAAAATAGCCGATGCCTCTATTTGACCAATCCGGCTGCAAACATGTGCGTCGGTTGGGGTCGAAAATCTCCACGCCATGCCGAATGGCGTCAGTAATAGCGGTTTTAGAGTCGATAAATGCTCTGTCGAGCTCATCCGACCACTGAAATTTGCGTTTGGGACTCAGGAATGGTTTGAACGGTGCCAAAATGTCACGAAGTTGCGCATAGTTTGCAACTTGGTTTACCAGACCAAACCAACTCCGCACGTCTGTTATGTTCTTGGGGGTAGGAAAGTTCTGAATAGCGTTCAAGTATTTGGGCAGCGGCTCTACAGCCGATTCGGAGATACGAAAGCCAGCAAAGTCAACCGAACGTTCAGCAAACTGGAACTTTTCAGGATTGAGGACGATACCAGCCCGTCCAACCAGGGTCAGGAATTCAATGGTGCGCCACCAGTGCCGTTGTAGACTATCATCATAAAAAATTGTATCATCGACGCAGCGTTCTTTACGCACAAAATCGGCGATGATAGCACTAAATCGGCGGTTGTACCCGTCTCCGGACGATAGGAAACCTTACGGTGCTCTTGTATATCGCCATTTCCCAAATGGTGTAATGAAGGTGGTGAGGTGTCGATCAGAATCTTGTAGTGGGACGCTGTGATACCCATTCCATGCATCAGTCACGGTTTTCCATGTGTTTCTCGGCACTCGACGAGCAAGATGGAACGGTGCTTCAAAAGCATGAGTTTCACGCTTACAAAACTTGTTTAATGGTGACAAGTCCACAGTGCGACGGGGAGATCCATCATGTTTCCTGGTAATGACCATGCGATGGCACCACTGTGTAGGTTCGCCATGTGGCACTTTTTCCAATATTCCCATTGCCTCATCACGAAGTAGGTCGTCGTGGACCTTCTGTTGCCAGTGAAGGGGGATGGTGGCAGGGGTGTGACATGCCACGGGCTTAGCCAATTGATCAACGTGGATTTCGATTGGGGGTCCAGCCATACAATGTAGAGGGCGATGCAGGCAAGTGTTGAAGGTAGAGACCGAATACCTGTCCAAAAGCCATGCTCGCATTTTGGCATTGTTCTCTGGTGTGCAAGGGAACGGTAGTGATGACGGTGGCGGCGGCACTGCGGTTCGTTGGGGGCAGGTGCAAGTGTCTGTAGGTTGACTGAGAGAAGAGCAGCCACCAGACATCGAGCAAATAGGGAAGGTGGGGGGCTGGGTGACAAGGTCCTGGTTGTGAGCCTCGAGAGGTGGGTGCTCACCTATCATAGGAAATTGAGGAGACAGCACACCTAGGTCCGCTAATGTAGCCTAGGACAAGTACAAGTGACTAACATCAGCGCTCACATAGATTATGGCATGACATTGCACCTCGGTCTTGTTAGCGTCCAACCCCTTAATGACGGCAAAGAAAGCCCCAACGATGTTGATGCCTGAGTGGTTTGCATCGACTAGGTCTGATGCAGGAATCAGGATGCTGCGGTCAAAACCGGCCGCTAGGAAATGGCGCAGTGACCACACATTAGTTTGAGCGCCTGTGTCTGCAATGGCAGGCACATTCCTGGCAACTATGGGGCCATGCCTGGTGCGGCACCACGATTTATCCATAGAAACACTCATGGTAATAAGAGGGTGTGCACGCATGGCTGCTTTCGTCCAGTGGCCATCCTGGAAGACGTAGTGAGCATTGTCTGATCTTCTGGATTCCTGGAGGGAGATCTCTGCTTGCTCTTCCAATGGCGATGGAGGAGTTGTCATGATTGCTCCTAAATGGCCTGTCTCATCAAGTGTTCCGCTACACTCGGTGATAGCAGACGACGTAGGTGGCGGGGGTTTCCTCCGCTGATTGCGCCGACGTGTGCGGAAGCAGTCGATGCATAAAGTAAATGGTTTGGTGTTCCACCCACGAGGGCCTTCTCTATACACGGAAAATGGTTGCTTGCGTATTGGGCAAGGGGATCGCTCCGATGGGTTGGTCTTGACCAGGGAGGGATGACGTGAGGACGAGGGGCGACAGTCTTCATTCGGAGGGGTCGCTAGTTGGCGCCGAAAAGCGGAGACAGCAGATACATCGGGGGTAGGCATAGCATTCCGTGCCATTTCCTTGCTCTCAACCAGAGCAATAACATCATTGATCGCCGTGGTAAGAATGTCTGCCGTTCCGAGTACCTCCCTACGAATGTCAGAGTCGGAGATTCCATTCAGTAATGTGTCACGTATCATGTGGTCCGTGTAGTTGACTCGTAGACCGCACGAGCACTCCGTGGAGAAGGCGCATGTGTCCGCTTTTCAGCGTACGCGTGCCGAGAACGACCTAAACGATTCGTCTCGCATTTGGCGCATCTGCATCAATTCTGTTCTGAGGACGACGGTGGCTATGGGGACAACGGCTAAACGCCGGATTGATTCCGTAATTTCGTCCAAGGGCTTAGTGGTGATATCGGCATCGAACTTAAGCAAGTTGTCATCTAATGCTTTGCTGGTGCATTGAAAGAGTTGCGGCGGGGCTGCTGTGTCGCTAATGCCCGAGCCCTCCTTAAAGACGCGCCATCTCCGCAAAAATACGTTCCAATCTTCCATGGAGACACCGATATCAATGTAGGGTCTTTCCAGTTTAGGCCCGGGACACTCGCGAGCTTGTGTGGGCTCGTCGCGTTGGTGGACAGCGGAAGCACCACTATGAATGAATGCGTGGCTCTGCAGGAGAGCGCATGCGATGGCCTCTGTAACATCTTCCGACTTGAAATCGCACCCTGGAAAGGCGCAGGATATTATCATCATCTTCGCTACTGCAGAAATAGGCCTATCCGAACTACGGTACCGGTAAGTTAAGATTCGATCATGAAGAAATACGACTTATTTTCGATGTACAAGTATATTACTCGAAAATGATCGAATCATTATCTGAAAGTAGTACAGACGATAAGTAAACTGAAACTCAAAGCTACACCAAACTGAATACAAGCTCAACACTAACTTAACGTATTACTCCGCTTGCCTAGAGACTGACACGGCAAAGAGTGAACTAAAACAACTGTTAGCAATAACAGTGACGTAATAAACGAAGCACAAACGAACGATAACAAGATAAACATGGCACAATCTTACATTCACAAGCCAATGGGGGGGGGGCTCGAGCCCTTTAGGCCTAAACCAATTGCGCAATAATCGCATAAAATTTACTGGCTCACTAATAACTGAAATCTTAGTCAAGATCTAGTCAGCTACGATGCTTTAGCCTTCAACATGTAATCATTTCTTTGGATAGGCTATCTATAGCAAGCAATAGTCATAACAGGCTGTAGGCTACTATGCCTAAAGCACCAAAACCTTATCTTGATTCCGAATACTTTGCTAGCACTTGGCGGACAAAGCACACTAGGAAAGCATTTAACCTCTCTGAATTCAAACAGCTGCTGTTCCACTAATTTATTTACCTGTACCTTCAGCACTCACCTACAGTAGTTCCAAAAAGCCCGGTACTTAGCAAAACTCGAAGTAGAAGTTACACTCTAAGAACAAAAACGATTGCCAATATAGAACTAAGCATAACAATTTATTAGACGCGTTTCGCTTTAACTTAAAGCATCATCAGTAGAATGAATTTGCGAAGTAAAAAGCACGAATTTGTTTACAATAGCCACCCATTAATACAGGTAGCCACGGCATGGCTTACGATTTGTCATGATTGAATAAATGTCGACAATCAATCTTTGCCCCTGTATCTTTTCAATGCTGAATTGTTTTAAATTGTTGTTTAAAAATGACGTCGCTATTCCGCTGTGTTTTCTTGTGTGTTTAAACCTATGATCTGTCGCTCTTTTATTCAATTATGACAAATCTTAAGCCATGCCGTGGCTACCTGTATTAATGGGTGGCTAATGTATATAAATTCGTGCTTCTTACTTCGCAAATTCATTCTACTGATGATGCTTTAAGTTAAAGCGAAACGCGTCTAATAAATTGTTATGCTTAGTTCTATATTGGCAATCGTTTTTGTTCTTAGATTAAGCAGAAACTCCGACCGTTATGCTCTAAAAGTTACACTCTGATTTATTGTGCAATCTACTTGAAACAAGATGGCCGAAATTTGGATTCTAAGGGGAAAACATGAAAGTTTTTCTCTTAAACTTTCTTAACCTGATGAGTTGCAAGAATCGCAATGGGGTCATGTCGGTAAACAGATTTTTTAAGACTTTTTCTCAGTTTTTCAAAATTCAGGTTGAATGCCCTTTTAAGACAATCTTCTGTCACAATACTCTCAAAATAGCAACACTGAAGTTGGAGGAAAATTGTTAATTTTGCACGGCAATATCTTAAAAACGGGAAGACGTAGAAAGTTCAAATTTGGTGGGAATGCAGTTGAGCCTTTTTCCAACACTACTGTAACTTTTTATCTGATTAGACAATAGAAATAAAGCGATCGGAAACACTGCTGCGATCAGGGGCGTATTTAGGGGGGGCCATTGTGCCATGGCCACCCCTTTGGGTCGCCAGGATTGTAAAATTGCATAGAAAAGTAAGCAAAATTGAGGCATGCCCCCCCCCCCCTTTGCAAGTTTGGCATAAGGTTTGATCACATAAAGGGTATGTTCTGTGCGTTTCTTTTAGGCATTGGGCTTAAAATCGGAGGAAATTTGAGTGAAGACCTTTTTTTTTGCTCTTCACCTAATTTTGGGCGAAAAATCGGACTAAATTTGAGTAGAACAATCTCTGATTCAGATCTTTGAACCAGCTATTTGCGTAAAGGATGAGAACGCGGCATGTATTTGTTTCTCACGTTACCTGGTGGGCTAACTTAATAGTAGAATTTCAGTCTTTTTATTACTAGCCAGAAATATCATTAAAGCCTATAATTCGAAAAAACTTTTTTTAGTTTTCAACAAAATTTGCAAGCCTATTGTAATTCGTGGGCATGTTACAAAATTGGGGCCAGGGCCTAATGGAACTAGATTTGAGAGAAGTGATTGGTAATTAACTGAATTAAATAGACTACTGAATACCCCCTCGCCATCCATTAGTTGTTTGATGAAGCCTTGGTTAAGCATTTTGCATCAAGCGATCAAATGTGATTGCTTATTTTAAGCTATTTTCAAACTTAACTGATTTGTGAGCTTTATTTTAGACAAATATTAGCTCTTTAACCTATATAAATGTTTTAAAAGTAGCTTTAAACCACTTGAAATCCATATCACTTTAAAAGACTGTTTCAGAAGCGCGAAAAACGTGGTATTTTCCTTCTTGCGCATTTTGGTCGACAAGCCAATGAGGGGGCTATTACCTGATAGTACTTTTGAAACTAGTAGAAATTTTATCGATTATTGCCTGGTGCTACAAAATATTTGGTGGCTGCAGGTGTAATACCGAAATCTGTGTAACCTCTGTAATCTAGCTGTTTCGCGTGACATGAGTTGTATATATCGCGCAATTGTGCTGCGACGAGTCAGATCTCATTTCGAAGATGTTAAAAGCGGTGAATCATCAAGCCAATTCCGGTGATTTATATTTTTTGATAGGCCTATTTTTAAATTGAAATATAACTTTTGAAGTTTTTCTCTTAGTTTTGGGGCTGCGGTTGCAAAGTGATTCAACAAATACAAAAACATATCCCCAACCGCAGCCCCAAAATTAAAACAAAAAATATCGAAAATTAAATTTCAATTTTACCTATTATAAACCACCGGAATTGGCTGGATGAGTCTCCGCCTTGAATCTACTAATTTTCATAGGTCAAATTAGTAAAAATAAAAACAAAACCAGTAAAGCCAAATTCACTAAACTTTAAGTTACCCTCCAAAGCTTGTTTTCACAAGATGGGGATCGTAGAAGCTGATTACTTGCTTCTTCATATACAAAAAGAATTAACCTGAAGTGAAAGCGATTGTGAAACGTTTTGAAGAGGTTGGTGTTTTGGTAGTTCAAGCAAAAGTTAGTTCAAACGCTTGGTTTAGCTAGTCAGTTTTTCAAAATCAAAGTACAACATTACTATATGATTTTACACTTTACTTCAACCATTCATACAAAATAAGCTTGCAATACTACTTTTATCGCAATACTTAAAGACTTATTTTGCAATAGCACGCAAATTTGTTTTGCAAATTTTGTTGAGAATTTTTGTTCTTTCGTTTATAAAATGTTTGTTTTTGTACAAAACCTTGAAAAATTTTCAAGAAGTAGCTTCTACTAGGTCCAAACTTTGTTAGGGCAGTAAAGTCAATATTTTGAATTTTAATTATTTTTTTAGTTTTTAGGTCAAATAAAAACTTGTCCTGTTAATGAATATCTTTAAACAGACTTCGAAAAACTGTTAGGACTTGGTGTTTTTAAGCATCTATTTTAAATATTTAAAGAGAGCGCAGCTAATTCACACATTGTACGGATTTTTTCGTTGAGTACAATGTAGTCAATACTGGTTTCTGAAACTCAAGATTTGATTTTCTCAAAGGATTTGTTTGTTTAGCAGCAAAAGAAAACACTTACAATTTTTCTTGGTGCAACTGCTGAAATTTGGTCAGTTTGGTTTGAAATCTGCAAATTTATTTACTGGAAGAATGTAGGTTTAGTGATAAGGTTTAAATCCTCTGTGAGTAACTATGTTATTCAGTTGCTCTGAATTGTTATTTGCAGTTTTGACCACGGGTACATAAATTTCCATTACCGGAGAAGGCAAAATCATATTAAAAACCGCTTTATACATGCACCATGGGCCAATCAATTTTGGATTTATTAAGCGGCAGATTTAATTACCAAATTTTTTATTATGCAATTTAAACCACTCCCTGGGGGGGTAAAATGCACTCAATTTAACGATTTTCATCAAGCTTTTCTATTTCGTCTCGATTTCTTGGTATAGATAGATCAAAATATTTAGATCAAAATAGATACATCTATACTCACCAGGTATAGATCAAAACCGTTTTTTGATCATCACGTATTTTTGCAACAAACGCAGTGGAAGACCTTGTTTAGTCAAAAAATGCACATTTTCTCTCATTTCGCTTTTCTTAGACTTTATTAGCCCACACGCAACTTAGTTGGGTCTAGGGCGACTCTCCATCGAAAAAGTTTTGGCGCCCTTGATATAAGTACTTCATAAAACATTCTATTCAACTTTACTCCCTATAAGTCGGTTAATTTTTTAACTATGGAAACACTGCTGTTAGGTGTGTTCTTGTTTCAGGCTTTGGCTCCTCTTGCAAACCGCTATTTTCTTTTCAATTTTGTCGAGCCTGCTTTCACAAATGACGAAGATTTTGAACAAAAATGGTTAAAAGCAGCAGAATACGTTGTAGCTAATGCAAAAGAAGCTTTCGTTTCTACGTACTTGCAAAAGAGCGAAGATCCACAATCCAGGTATTGGCAATTTAGCTTTGTAAATATTAATATGCATAATTGAGCATTTCTAAATTATCGTAAATCGATAAAATGTTTTTTTCCAGTTTTAATTCCTACGTTTTAATTTTAATGTGAGTTCAAGGAGATGAGCTCTTTAAATTGAATTAAGAAAGCTTTTTACCATTGCGAGTTCAAATAAAATTATTATATATGAATCATGGATAACTGATGTACAAAATCAGTGCCAACATGTTATTGAGTGTTTGTTGTTTTTGTGCCTGACAATAAATGTAAAAGTTCAAATTTTCAGCACCATTCTAAATCTAGGCTTCAGACGATGCAGCATTGGAGACAAAGGTTTGGTGGTTTCTAATAAACTTGCTTTCTTTTTTGCCTTGTTAAATCATTAAATTTTAAGGCAACGCAACATGCTTAAATATGAGAATAAGTTTTCAAATTTATTTACTACAATAAGTTATTATCTCTTTATATTAAAGATTTCGTTGGATTAATTTTGCAGTCTTAAATACCGATGATACATTTGTTTTTGCAAAGTCTGACCCGAATTGGAAAGAAATTACACAAAGTGCAATGCGCCCAACCGCAAAAGCAATCCCAGGTAAAACAAAGTTTTTTATTGTGCATTCATTGCATGAGAGCCAAATCTTGCCTAATGTAGTTTTAACGTTTATCTGTTGACTTGTCTGTTTGCGCTCTATACAACAAATAATGTAATGAAGTTTGAACACCTAAAGATAAAATTAGGCCGAGCTCAAATAGAATCGAGCTTAAGGTACGATAATCAAGAAGAGTTTGAATTGAACCGATTCAAAAAACTGCTGATGGACAGCGGGCAAATATCATAACACAGTACACGTTGCGTATAAAAACTTAAAAACTCTACCGTCTTTTCACCCATAAACGGGGGGTGTCTGGCAAAAGTAGAAACAACATATGAAATTTGAAATAAAATTTAAAAGTCTAAAGTGCGGAAGGTTTATGGTTCATGGCCGGCTCATCAGTGGTAGCTTGTCAAACTTATGTTGATCCAACTTTATGAGTGATCGTATTCAGTGGCTACTGTTTGGTGGCGGGATTCAACATTTACGGCATCTCACGTTGAAATTACACAAAAACTCCGTGTTTTCGCCTGCTTAAAATTTGCCTCCGGCCTGACGATATATTTTTCCCTTCTAGAAGATTTTAGAAACCTGCCGTTATAAACGAATTGATGTTATAACTTATTTCAGTTGTACAGAGACTTTGGGTCTCTTCAAAATAAAGTGAGTCTATAAATCATGTTTAGCTCAAGACAAATGTGTGATAATCGTTTGTATTAAAAAAACTTTTGTCTCTAGCAAATGAAACTCGTAATAACTACAAGGTTTTTTTTTACATTCACATCAGTTCTTAGCCAAAAAATCAAATCTGTTTTATGTTTGCTATATTACGCCGAAGCGTGTTACAGTTAGAGAAGGGTAAAAGGTCAATGCACTTTTTCAAAGCTTCAGCAACAAAGCTTCTTTCGAAGAAATGTCGCAGCGGTGGCGAGTAGTTGTCCGATTTGACTGGCTTGAGATTTGAACGTCAGATCTCCCGCTCCAGAGACAAAAGCGTAACCGCTTAATCGCTGGTCAATGCATCATCCACTCTTGCAATTATTACTTTGTTGCATAATTCAAGTTGTCCTTTAACTTTCACGATTTTTTCAGCGTTTACCAAACCAATTCAGGATTTCGTATAAATTTGTGGTACATTCGGCTGGTTGGCTATATCGTTGTTATTGAAAATTGCGTTGTTTTGTTTTTATCGAAAAGGCTTTTACTGCATGATATTTTAATTTAACACATGAACTTTTTCTTGTAGCTGGTTATCAAGAAGTAGCAAGTTACAATGGAAATCCTCTCGTTGCTGATGATAAAAAATCTCCAGACACATCTGCATTTTTCCTAACTGCAGTAAAAGGTTTGATTACATTTTGTGTTAGCACAAAGTTTCCAAGAGGGGCCACAAAGCGGCTCCGGGGGGGAGCGGGGTACAGAAAAAGGGCTCCAGGATGCACGGTGGAAGCCTAGTTCCTCGATGTCTGGTTTAAAAATCACTATTAAAGACTTAAATGTTAGTTGTTTCTTTCTTTCAAGTTTTTTAATTAGTTGGAATTTGGTTTATACCACACCTATTTTGCTCTTTGCTCTTTATTATTTTTTTATCTTTTTGCCCTTTAATTTATACAAATAATGGTGAAAAGTATTCTGGCGACTGATTTTTTGTGCAAACGGCTACAAGTATTGGAATTCTGTTAGGAGGCCACGTTTCATGAAATTTATATCTTGTTTCAAAGTTTAGTGTTGTACTGTGCAATTTGAAAGCTTGCTTTTTTTCACTGTTATTTTCAGAAAGTTATTGAGCATAGCTGAATCTTCTCTTTAATCTCTCTGCAAGAATCCCATCATGGATTAAGATAATATTCAGCAAAAATATCAATAAAAGACATTTTTCCACATCTTAGCCCCATTTTACACTGGGTATTTGACCAACACATTTTACACGGGGGGGGGGGCAAAAATGCCCCCTATCTAACTCCTAAACCAAAAGTCATGGGAGCACCAAATTTGGCGTGCGGGTTGGTGTTCACCAAAAGTTTTTAGAAAATTTGCATTTGATTTAATGGCGTCCTCATTGTGACGTCACGGCCATAATTTTGAAAACTAACATAATTTTTGCGATGACGTCACAGGCGGTTCAAATTTTGTGCATAAGTTTGAAACGGCTAAGTCAAGTTGGTTACGTCACAAAAACATCTCATGACATCATTTAAAGTAAGTATTGGCCAAAAAATGCTCAGATTTCGGAACGTGACTTCGGAAAACTTCAAATATCGGAAAATTTTGCTGTAAGGTATGAATTAGAATTTAACTGATTGTGCAAAAAACCTCACACTAATTTGAAACGCGCTCATACGCATCGTTTACAAAAGATGATTTCTATTGAGTCATAGATACAAAAAAGAAAACAAAGTTGTTATGATTCGGTTTTGTCACTTATTCGTCCTGAAACCTTCTAGAGTCGACATCAATTGCTTGTGCAGGTCGAGCGAGAGAGCTAGTGAGCGAGCGGTGGGGAGCGGTTTCTAAAATAAACATAAAACCGGCTGTACAAGCGAAAGGGTCAAAAAATATTAAACTAAAGGGTATTACGGTTTCAACCATCAACTTCTGAGGATTAAGAACAGAATACTATCAAACAATCAAGGGCCCGAGACGCTAACAAGTACGGTACATATACAGGTAATCTAAACTATCAGAGGGAGGAAAAAATTACTTTACGTTCAAGTAAGCATCTAAATCGTAAATCTGCGAAGGACAAAACCAATAAATAAAAGCTTGTTCATACCAAAATAATTGTCCAACCAGTTGCAAGAAGACCCAAGAAAGTTCAAAATAGTTCCAGTTTGAAAGAAGCTCAGAAACTAGCAGTAGTCAAGACCATAA
Source organism: Trididemnum nubilum (assembly GCA_963965965.1). Classification (NCBI taxonomy): domain Eukaryota; kingdom Metazoa; phylum Chordata; class Ascidiacea; order Aplousobranchia; family Didemnidae; genus Trididemnum; species Trididemnum nubilum. The sequence continues at coordinate 37,675,238 of OZ014478.1, read as the reverse complement.
TTTAAAAAAGAATCAGTATAGATTAAGAAAAAGTTAAACAGCAAGCTGGCAAAACGCCGAGCAGAGAATTATGCAAATTGGCAATACCAGAACGCAAAAGGGCAAACTGGCTAATAATTGTGAGGTGAAACATCACGTGTTAGCAGCAATACAAAGGGCAGCGATATCCGGCTCGACAAGCAGACAAGGCTTGGGTCAATACCCACTGCAGCTGAAGCGACGTAACATTTCCGTTATCTTACCAACTTCAAATTTTTAGGACTTATTTGTAATGAATGTTGACCCAAAGTCAAGTTGATTCGCAATAAAAACATTTTTTTCTACAGAGATTTATCACAAAAAAGCAAGAGGGGTCAAAAATACCTTTGTGTAAAATAGGGTTGATGGGGCAGCTTTGAAGACGAGGATACAACAACATTTAAACATGCTTTGTTGCAAAATGCAATTTTTAGTTTTAAATGGCTAAAATGCGAGCATCAAATTCTATATAGCATCTATAAAAATTAAGGGGCATTATTTTATAGATTTAAATTTTCAACGTCTTACCATTTAGTGTAAAGATCTAAACTTCATCAAGACGAGATGCTGGTATCAACCACATAATAGGGGAGCGCAAACATCAATTCCGTCGAAAAAGACCGGGGAGACAGTATTCTAGCTCTCTTATTATCAATAAACACTTATTACTAATCAATTTTCCTAGCCTAATGCTTCTGGAATACGTCTGATCATAAACTTTTTTATTTAGCATACAGTTGTAGACAGGCTGTTGACTCGATTCCGACAATTTTTCTCCGCCGTTATCTTCTCGTCTAATAAATGAAGAGTGCACTAATCAGTGGTGGAGTGGATAGAGAGTCTGTTACTTAAACGCTAGATTCGGGTTCGATTTCCAGTCGGGTCAAACCAAAGACTTCAAAAATTGGTATTCGCAGCTTCCTTTGCTTGACGTTCAGCATTAAAAAGGACAGAGTGAAGCCTCCACCGTGTATGGTAGACCGGTGGGTAGATGGTAGTTTGACTCGAAGACCAAAAGATCCCTTTGCTGTCTTCTGGTCAATGCAACTTAGTAAATAAAGATACAACTACAATTTTTATATGGTATCACTATAGATTCCAGCTCTCTAACTGGTTGTGCGAAACTGCAAATAATGTTTAGCCTTGAAATAATGTGTATTGGTCAAACTTTTTAGTATGTGTTATGTTTTTAGTTGACAGCGCAATTTCCGATGAGGAATTTGAAAAAAATTGGAAAGAATGGACAAAAACTAACGTCTTGCACTCCAAGTTGAATAAAGGAGCAGTACCTGATAGCTTCCTTTATCGGGTAAATATCATGTTGCAAATTGTTTCAATTAGAATTTGGCGTGCTTGTCGCCGAATTGGGAAATAGGCGTAAGGTGTTTTTCCTAATGACGCAAGGCCAGTCCCGTAATTGAATATGGAGCCAGAAACCTTTCGATCATTAACTCGACAAAGCAACGCATCTTTTGGTTTCATTGCTAATTAACAAAATTGATATTTTGCAGAGATTTACAACGAAAATGTCTCCCGAGTTTCGATACGCAGTGAGAAGTGAAATTCGTAACACTGATGACGCAGCTGGCCATGATCTCGCAAGAGCGGTTAATTCCAGCGATGATTCTGCGGATGGAATCGAAACGTTTTCGAGCTTTTATCGTGTTGCAATCGCTTATTGATGTTTTGATGCAAATATTTCAATAAACTTTTAATTGTGGTACTCGTGCAAAATCGTATTTTGAGACATAATAGTCAACCGAGCTATAAGTGATCCAAATCCTGGTAGTCATTCATTGATACGCACGAACAAGCATTCTGCGTCTGTTTTGCTGCAGCAAACAGCATCATCCTTATATGGGTTGTGTTTTATTGCAACTCTTTTGTCAAGCTGGCCACTTACTAGTAAATATGCGTTAAGTGTCTTTCCGAAGAAGAAAATGACGCATTGCCTGATTGGGAATCGAACCAGAGGTCAACAACCTTTTGATCACTAACAACTCATTGAGTTATCGTCGCTGCTACCCTAGGTTGATACCGCTTACAACTGTAAGAAACTAAGAATAAACGTAATGTCAAACCTCGGTCATCGAACGATTCTGTTTTAGACCAAAAATTCGAAATTTTTACGTCTCAGACTTCGAACATATAAATTCGGGTCACGAGCGAACACGAACGCACCACGATGCTGCATCCGTTGGATTTTTTCACACGATCTTTGGTGTAACTGAACTGTTGTTTTTTGTTGTTTTTTTACTATTTCATTATTATTTTCAGCAATTTTTTCAAAATTTTTTGTTGTTTTCAGTATCTTAACCTTTAATGTTTTCGATGTTTCAAAAATAAAACATAAAAAATGTTTAGTTTTTTTTTGCATCATATTAGATAGGAAATTCTTTATTAAAATAAAATACAATCTATTTCTACCCATTTTTATTTGTGGTATATAGTACAGTTTATGGTGTAAAGTAGAAAAAAAAACTTTACAAAAGTTGTTTGCTAGACTTGGAACGGATTGAATCTATTTACATTAATTCTACAGGGAAAAATTGTTCCGGATTTGAAACAAATCACTTTTCAAACTGCTTTCCTGAACGGAATATGTTCGATAACCGAGGTTTGACTGTACTTCAAATCTGACGGGCAAGTCACAAGCTGTAAAGCATATCAACTAAAGGTGGAGCCTTAAAATATATTTTGATTCGCTCATCTGGTGAACGTTTGTGAAAATATGGTTGGTTTCTCTTTTCTACGGCAAACTTTGTTGTCACTGCTTTTTGATTCGAATAGACCAGTACTGTATAGTTTTGTTATGGATTTCTCACGTTTAAACAGCGTTGAAGCAATTCCGAATATACCCTCAGCGAACATGGCAAGCAAATCGTGAGCAGTTTTAGAAAAATTCAACTTGGAAAATTGGGATCAGACTAATGAAAGTAGCAATATTGTCGGAGGAGCAGTTCCTCGATTCTATTGTAAAATTTAAACCACAATTATGACGTGAGGCAATTCTTAAACTTACCCTTAGGCTGTTAAGGTAGTTAAAGCGGTTAAAAACGATTGCACAAAATCATTTGAAAGAGAAAGCTATCTTTAAATGAAATACTTAATGGCAAAGTAGGTAACTTACATGTTACACAGAAAGCAATTAATATAACACCGTACAATTTGCTGCGAATCTCGCTGCTGAAGTTTTGCTCGAATTATAAGTTGATGTAAGCCATAGATTTGCAGATTTTTTTTGAAGTTGCAGTAAGTAACTCCAGACTAGATTGTTTCAGTTTCTTTTCAATCCAAATTGAGATTGAATGAGTTCTTTTAAGCATTTTGAACCATCGACATAAAATATGATGAAACGAGATTGAATCCTTTGTAGATTTGAAAGACTTTTTATCATGATATTGCATTTGTTTACGTCCAGCATTTTATTTTGGCTTGGAAGCTTTGCTCAAACAACTGAAGAAATCAAAAGTGAGATTTTTAGCTTATTGTTTATGGTCCAAAAATTGTGATTGCTCTCTATTGCACTGATTTGATTCATCATGTGTATGTACAAGACATTCTGTACCTGTTGAACCACACCAACGCAGAGCATTTATTTTAAAGTTCTGTTTGCAAGTCTTTTGTCAGACTGAGCAGCGCAACGGATAGACTGCTTGACTTCAACGTGAAATAAGCGTAACGTACCTTTCCCAAGGACACAACGTTACGTTGCCAGTGCTGAACCCGAATCGGGACCAGAAACTTTGTGATTACCGACCGGACGCTCTATCAATCATTAGCGCCGTGCTATTTCTCTTTTGCTTTAATAAGCAGAGCAGAGGCTAAGCTTCCAAACGTGCTAACAACAAAACTAATTACTGTGTATCAAGTTTGGCAGAAAGTTTCGCAAGAAGTGTAAATTGTATTGACAAGTAGCAAAACAGTGCGAGAAAAATGGAGGCGTGCAAGTAATTCTGTTAGGTGATTGGTTTCTACGATTGGTTTATGTTATAGTTACCGCTATGTATTGCGCAGGGACTTCACCATTTCACGATCCAAAATTAGAAAAAAGTGTTTGCAAGAATGAAGTTAATTTTGCACCAATAAAAAAAATTAGTTAATAAAATTAGCAGCGAAACCCCACCATAGTGTTTTTCAAAGTGGCAACAAAAAGCTCCTTCCACAATTGTTTCTTGCATATGATCGTGCGGATAGAGCGTCTGCTTCTGATGCGATAGAGGTTTCGGTTCCAGGTCAGGTCAAACCGAATACTATAAAATTGGTATTCTTGTTATAAAAATGCTTTTTATTATAAAATTGCTTCCCTGCTTGACGTGCAGTAGTTAAAAAAACAGTGTGATGCCTCCACCGTGTGTACTAGACTGGTGGGCAGGTGGCAGCTTGACTCGAAGACGAAAAGGTCTTTTCGCTGTCTCCTAGCCCAAGTAAATTGGTGAATAAAGATGGAATTACAATTACAATTGCAGCAAAAGTTTTAAGTTTCTGGAACCTTGTTGCAGGTAAAAATATCAAAAATCGAACAATATCATTAAATAAGTTTTTTGCAGCGCTGAAATTACCGGAAATAAAATACTGGTCGCAAGTGACAGTCAATTCCATCAAGATATGTTGGACTCTGCCTAATGATAATAATGACATCGATGATGGTAGCTATGATTTTTTTCGTGTTGGCGTGGAGCGATTGAGAAATCCGGACAGTTTTGTTAAATTCGAAAAGGAAGAATTTGTCAAAGATATGACAAAAGGTGCATTACTACGAAATCAGTTCATACTTTGAAAAGGATTGGTAGCAAATTTTAAAATTTGCTGGTTATCGACTCAGTAATTGTCAATAAACGCTATGACGAAATTAGGTATGAGGCAACAACCGTGACTGCCCTTGTGACATTTGCAAACAATGGCGCACAGACCCACATCCTAGAAGAATTTAACTAGGACCGTAATGCTCCGACCAAGATCTAAAAGAAGCAAACTCATAGCCATGCAATTGAAGTTTTGGTGCTAAAAGTAAATGATAATGATGAAATTAACTTGTTAGTTGTGGCTAAAATAAAATTTTCAAAAGTATTGAGATGTCACTAAATATTTCAAATCGAGTTCTATTTTAAAATCATCCAGATCTTTTAACCGATCAGCGGTCAAGGTGATAAAGCGTCTGCTACTGAAACGGTAGACTCGAATTCAATTCCCTGTCGGCTAAACCAAAGATTATAAAAATGGTATTCACTGTTGGACTACTTCCCTGCTTGACGTTCAGTAATAAAACGATGTAGTGTAAAGCCTTTACCATGTCTGGGAGGTAGACAAGTGGGCTGGTGGCAGCTTGACTCAAAAAACAAAAAGGCTTGGTACATAAAGATGTATTTACGATTACTTCTGACAATTTACCAGACGAAACACGCTGAAAGTCGGTTTTCAATTTAAGCAATATTTCCATTAAGCATTTTTTGTTTCTTTTTGCAAAGTTATATTGCTATGAAGAAGCGTCCTAATAATAAATTCTTCTCTAAATGGAACTTCTAATGCATTTGTGGATAGCTTGAAGTTCAAATCACCGAAACCTCATTTCAATGCCATTCCATTAATTCACTTTTAACTCAAGATCATTTTCAGTTCAACGATGCACGTTCTTATGGCTTACTCAAGGAGCTTACTACAGAGTTAACGTTACAACAGCAGTCGGGACTGAAGACAACAGGATGTTCAGTGCTGTTCAACCACCAATTAACTCGGTTCAATTTAAAACTTGTTAGTGAAAGCTTTGACTAGATTAATTGTTGTTGCTGTACTGCTGTAATTGCGTATTTATCCTCCTGCCACCCGGACAACGTAAGATGTTAACTGCCGGACGGTCAGCACGCTTTTCATTGCAATAAATATTTTGTGCTTGGAGGAATCCGCACCTGCTTTTCAGTTTTCAGTGATCCAATAATCCTAAGGCTTTCTTCAAATTTTTGTCCACTGAATTGGGTGCTTGTTTGAAGCCACCAAGCAGAGATATTCATCGTAAAACATCTATCCAAGAACGCAACAACATAACCTGGGTGCGAGTTGAACTCAGATCATATCTGCCACGCTGCCAACTAATATCTAAAATTTACATTTTTTGATATTGTTGGAATATTTCTGGTTAAATTTTGAGTACAGCAAACAACAATGGAAGTGACGTTTTTTCACTGGAAACTGATTTAAATGAAGTAAGAGAAAAAATACTGATCCGCGAATTTTTCATGTGGATTTTTAAAAGATTTTTGCTTCGTGAATACTAGAATTTTCTGTTGAAACAAAGCTTGCTAAAAAGAATTTCACAATATAGTCATCACAGAAAAGCATTTGAAGTGATTCTTTTTTTGTTTAGTCTAATCCGCCGATTTAAGAAAACCAAGCGCAATAAGCATTGATATGCAAGCACAAACCTTCAGTATACTTGGTGTACTATGACAGAGCATTTAATAATTTTTACAGGGCCCCACTCCGCGTCACTGCTCCCGAAAAACACCGCTCCTTTCGAAATGTTGAATAGAAGCTAGTCATGCAAACGCTCACGCACGAGCCATTGCCTTTTTTTCATACATTTGGTTTAAATACGACATTTTGTCACTGCATTGTTGCAGGCTGTGCAGTGTAGTGGTTATCATGCCTAGCTACCAACCCTCCGCAATCGGGTTCGATCCGCGGTTGGGTGGTGAATGTGTGATGCACTATGCAGGAACTGGGAAGGAAATGCACGAAGCTATGTTTTTTTGCTTTAAAACCTTGCATTACAGTTAGGGTTGGGGCAGGGATGCCAGCCTGAGGGGATAGCAATTACGTAGCAGCAGCTTTTCAGCTTACGAAAGCGACGTACCGTTACGCTTGAGTGCGGCTCCCTGCGTAAGTTTTGCACGACTAGCTCCTCGTGAAATGTTGCACTGGTGGTAAGCCGTTGGCAACATTGTATTCAATTTGACCGGCCTGGGATTTAAATCGAAGACCTCCTGTACAAGAGATGTACGCGTTATCGCTCGACCCACTGGCCGGTTCTTAACAAAACTAATTCAACAAATTAATTCGTTTCAGGGCATAGGTTTTATGATCACTTTGTTTTTCCTCGACTGCAGTGGACATTCTCAACTTGCGGAAAGAGCGGGCGCTTTGGTCCTAGTCAGTTACTATGCGACGGCTATTACAGCGATACAAATTTAAATCAACTTGTAGATGTAAGAGATGGGGTTCAGCATTGGGCGGTTCCCATTGATGGTGGGTAGATTTTTTACTTAATCAAAAATTTAGATCTTTACAAAAAATTTAATCTTTTCGAAGGAGAAAAATAGGACGATATGAAAAGCTTTACCAAAGAAAAAAAAAAAAACGCACAGCCAAGATAAAATAAAGCATTCTATTTATTACGAGACAATTCGACTTGAACTTAAATCATTTTCAATAATTTTCAGTGGAATATATAGTAAGTCAAAACATTCGGTATAAATAGAATGTTGCATTTAGATCTTGGCTCTGTTATTAGACCAAATTCACTCATGTTGCAGATTTAATTTGCCAATAATGGACACTATCTTGATCAACCTAGAAAACTTAATCGACTACTCGTATACTCTACTGTAGGTATAGTAGTTCAATCAGATTTTTGCTGGTTAATTTTCATGAATTTTAAATGAAAAGCATCTGATTTGACCGCCCGAAATTTAAAACTCACACCTCCCGCTCTAAAGATGAACGCTTTTCCGCTTGACAAACTGACCGATATACAATTTATATGCAATCATCAGAATGTTCATTTCTTAGAAGATTTTTGGCTAGAGAGAGCAAAAAAAGGAAGGCTATTTACATAAAAAAGCCTAGCCATGAGTGGTTGGAAAGAAGGACCAATAAGAGAGCATCAATAATGTGAAATCTTTGATTGGTTTCTCATTGGTCCTTCATTCCAGTCAATCACTTCCCTGCTTTTTTTGCGCTCTATATTCTGACTTTTCTTCTTCACAAGTGCCAGAAGCAAAGCTTCACGGAAACGAACAACCTGATTAAAGCAATGCCGCATTTCCTGCAATAGAAAGGCGGCTATTATTTTATTTTATTTTTTTAACGTTTTGTGCGGATTTTATTCGGATGGGCGGCTTCTATTTTTATGTGAACGTTTTCGTCTTCAAATTGGTGCCCAGTGGGCATTCAAGTTTATCTACCATAAGTGTCAAGAAAACGGAAACAGTAAGTCAGCTGCAATTCTACTGTCTCTTTTGTTAAACACTCATAAACAAAGTTTTCACTTGCTACTCCGTGTAAAACATTCAACAAAACAATTATTGTCCGTTGCGGCTTCTATTGTTCAAGGAAATATCGTACTTAAATTCTGTACGACCGATCAACTTTTCATTTATATTCTATAGGTTTATATCAAATTACAGCAGCAGGAGCTGGATATGAGGGCCAAGGAGGATTGGGCGCTGTTGTATCTGGACAGTTTTATCTCAAAGAAGGGATTAGTTTGAAAATTGCTGTTGGGCAACGTGGAAGGTCGATAAGTTTGCAAAATGAAGTGATGGTTGATGGTGGTGGTGGTGGAACATTTGTGATGATTGACCACTCAGAAAACGAAGATGAATTTACAAGAAGAAACACTGACATTTTGCTCATTGCTGGTAAGTTTGTGTAAATACTTAAAAATACTTTGGATACTGGAAATTTCTACTCAGACGCGTATCAGAGCAAAGTATTTTTGATGAGCCCACCAACTATCACAGCATAGAATGTTGTTAAGCCAACTAATTTTGGTTAAAGTTTTCATACTTTTCGCTTTCGTTGAAGAGGTTTTAAAATCGTCGTGGTCTTTGCTATCCACGATTCTTGGTTGAAGCAAATCATATAGTCCAGAAAAGTTTCGTAAAATGACGTAGTTTTGGGTCCCGAAACTACAAAAAAGAAAAACGGCAAAACAATTTTTCTAGGAGGGGCAGGAAGCGGACCTGTATCACGTGAAATAATAGCAGAAGCTGGTGGAAGATTGAACTACCAAGCTGGTAACGGCAGTGAAGTAGGACCAGGTTTCGGATTGGGCGGAGTTGTTGGTGGACAAATTAATGTTTCGGGTTTGCCTGGGTTAATTGGAACCGGAGGAGGAGCAGGATTTAAAGGAATTGCAACTTTTCCAACTCTCTCTACTGACGATGACGTAGCATTTCCAGCAATGGGGCTTATATTGTCTCTGAAAAACGAGCAACTAAATGAAGAAGAAAATCAATATGCACCATTGTCTGGTGGAAGGTAATTGTAATACTGCAATAGTTTATTCGCCAAGTTGCATGCCTTGGCCAGGAGACAGCGAAGCGACCTTTTGCCCACCCGTTTACCACACACGGTGGAGGTTTCACACCGTCCCTTTTTATTGCTAAATGTTAAGCAGGGATTTTGTGAATACCAATTATTATAGTCTTTGGTTTGAAAGTAGGTTTCCTTTGCCGATTGTCCAGAACTAGTACTCTTTCATCTAGCGAAGCAAGCACGCGTTGAGTCACGGATGATGGAATAACTGAACATTACAATAATTTGCACCATTTGCATAAGCGATTGTAACGGCGCTTGGGTCATAAGAACGCCTTCCGATTGCTGTTGACCGTCTCGAATGCGCAGCCAATGAGCGATTGGCTAGATTGCTTTATTACGCTATTCTGTTGAAGTTGCGTCTTGTTTGCTGCTTTTACGTTGCTTAATTTTACTTAAGATATGACGTCATCGGTTGGAGCAGTTGTATGACTGCGACACAATGCTGGTTCCTTATTTGAAAAACAGCCAGTTCAAATTATCCTCGAGGTTGTAAAAAGATGGACCCTTGACCCAAAGTAGTGACAAAAAAAGCTCTAAACATGTTCAAGAGTGAAATCAAATTTGTCTGCAAACGCAAAGAATAAAAGTTTTATTAATTTTTATATAGGCCTACGTAAGTTATGCTGGCTAAAATTTTACATACTTTTCTCTTTTGGTTTAGTTACATTGCAGTTTTGTTCAAAAGCATTAGAGCACGATTACTGAAAGATTTGATACAAAGAAAACCAGGTACTGAAAGTTTCGTTGCACAATCTGCATTTGATTTGAATAAACGCATTACTTCTTCGAGACATTCAACAGTGCCTCTGAGAAAAGTTTTGTCAGAGGGTACGGAGGGTGATAATTACGATTGTATTCCGCCGAAAACTAGAAGACCAAAAAAAGATCTTCATTAGGATTTGGCCTCAATAACGGACAAGGTGCATCACTACTAATCAGTGCTGCCACCCCACGAGATTTATCACGAGATCTCGTGATTTCGTTCCTTTCTTTGTGATTTCGTGATTTTTCATCAGACCAAAGTCAGCCTTGTTTGTCAATTAAATATGTTCCAATTTCAGCTTGGCTGCTAACCGAACTATATAAGCTTTCTTTTGTTATATACCTCGGTCTTCAATATAAATTCGGGGAAAAACCTCTACGAATTGAGGTGAAAACCCGTTTTTTTTTTTTTCAATATAACTTTGGGGAAAAACCCTTCGAATTGAGGTGAAGACCTTTTTTTTGATCTTCAATGTGAATTTGGGGAAAAATCTTTTCGAAGTAAGGTAAAGACCTTTTTTTCGGTCTTCAATGGATCTCGTGATTTTTGAAAAATTGCAGTGGCAGCACTGCTACTAATTGATTGCCAAGACTATCACTGTTGCTAATTGGTGAGTGTGTGAACTTATAGGATCTTCTGAGTCGGGGAACCCTGGACCCGGGCCGGGTACAATGTACCCCCTAAACCCCCTCTCGTAGGCCCTGGATATCATGTTAATAAAAAAAAACATTATGGAAATTCCTGCATTTTCGATTTAAATGCAGTCGGACGAGATAGCATATTACGATGAGAATTTCTAGTTTTCGAAAAATAGTTTCCTTGGCTTTCAAGGGCATACTTACAATTTCTAAATTTTGCAATGTCCATAACTTATCTTGTTACGTAAAGAAATGGTAAAAAGATGCCAAATAATTCAGGTTATTTATTCTGCTTTTAATGTATTGTACAATATTTTTAAGTCAAGTAAGCATATGTGCTTATTTTTCAGAATGCTAGAATTTTTAATTTGTAACCTCTGAAAAAATGTACATTATGCAATGTACATGATATTGGATTTCAAATGAAAGATTTTGGTTTTCTCTCGTCAATTTTCGTTGTATAAAGTCTTCATATTTTTTAATTTTAGAGGTTTGTGCCGTTAGGTCATCTCTGGAAGCTGTGTGTCTTCAATTTTTTTATTTACTGAGACGTTTGCAAATTCTTCTTCATCGTTAATTTTTATAGCCAATTCCGGTAGTTTACGATAGCTAAAATTGAAATATAAGTTTTGAAATTTATTTATTCATTTTGGGGCTGCAGTTGCAAAGATACTCAATAAATACAAATGAGATATTCTCTCTAAAAAGCTTTAGAAACTGAATCTGTTCTCTCAGCCTAAACTAATGGGAAAACAGAGACGAAATAACATTTACCCTTCATTCCCATAACATTTTGTAACCAATCCAATTTTGGTAAACCTCCTCCTTTTTTTGGAAATTCAGGCTGGGAGAACAAACTTCAGGATTTTCAATAACTTTTTTTAGGGGGATATCTTTGCTTTGGTTGAATGTCTTTGCAATTGCAGCCCTAAAATGAAAACTAAAATTTCAAAAAATATATTTCGATTTTAGTTGTTGTAAACTATCGGAATTGGCTGGTTGCTTTACCCCCTTTAACTGATATTACCACAAACTGCGCGAGCAGTTCATGACAACGCAAAGGTTTGTGATTTACATGGTGAAAAACTGATTATAGCTTGGAGCAGAGAAACGGGACGATGTGAAAAACTTTGACAAAAAAGAACAAAACAAAAAAACAAAGCCGAGATAAAAATAAAACATTCTGTTTGATACGAGTCGTTTCGGCTTAATTGAACTCACATCATTTTCAATTGAAAAAGTTTTCATTCGTCTTTCATCAAACTTACGTCATTTCCATTCATCTTTTTTTGTCAAAGTTTTTCACATCGTCCCGTTTCTCTGCTCCAAGCTATAATCAGTTTTTCACCATGTAAATCACAAATCTTTGCGTTGTCATGAACTGCTCACGCAAAGTTTGAGGTAATATCAGTTATAGGGGGTAAAACAACCAGCCAATTCCGATAGTTTACAACAACTAAAGTCGAAATATATTTTTTGAAATTTTAGTTTTCGTTTTGGGGCCGCAATTGCAAAGATATTCAACAAATGCAAAGATTTTCCCCTAAGAAAAAGTTATTGAAAATCCTTTTTCATAACGGTTACTCAGTACTCACTCCATTCTTGCACTGCATTTCAGATACCAAACTGCACTCAACAGCGTTTCCGAAGGTGGATTTGGAGGAGGTGGTTGTGGATATTTAACTGGAGTTGGAGGAGGGGGTGGATACAGTGGAGGGGGTGGGGGACCAATTGGTGGTTTTTCCGGAGGTGGCGGCTCGTACATTAAAGCAACAGGAGGCAAGGAAAAGGGGGAAGTGACGAACAATCAACCAGGATATGTGAGCATAACTGTAGTCGGTACGTTGTCATTCTGCACCAGCAGAATCATGTTCCTAATAATCAATACTACGAAATAGTTTTGCTTTAATTGAACGTTTTGTGTCTTTCATGGCGACGAATATGTTTTCACTAATAACGTCATTTTAAAACTTAACGAAAAGTTACGAGTAGGCTTATTCATACTGTATTATTTTTTACGTAGAACAAGTGCAATAACCAGAAAATGGGTAATTTAACACGTTGCACTTTTGAAGACATAATAGTTTCCTTTTTTTCAGTTGATTAAAGATTAACACGAAGTTGTCTAATTATTTTCCATCTTTATAAGTTAAATTCTTTTTTGTTTATTTACTCAATGCTCATTGCTAATCTTTTGAAAGTCTAAACTCTAAAATCAGATCTTCATTATACGAGCTATTGTACACGCTGAATATTATGCCGAAGCGTGAAATGAACTAGCAAAAGCTTTCAATGTCAGCATTGGGCCCAGGCCACACACCTCCTTTCAACAAAATACTGCTGCGGTGGCCAGCCGTTGGCAGCAAAGTGTCCAATTTGAACGGCAGGAGATTTGCAGTTCACCCCTCCTGCTCCGGAAACAAGCGTGTTACCGCTCAACGAAATGGCTGTTATGTTTTTAAACTTCCTATTTAAACCATTTCTCTCAACAGTGTTTTAAATGTAGGCCTTTCCCTTGTGTCTCCCATACCTCTTACTTTCTATCTCGTGGTCTCGTTTGTGGCTGGGATTGGATTGGCACTGATATGCGGAGCCGGATTGTACGGAGTGCACAAGTTAGTAGTGATGCTTTATTCATTAGTTCGTTCGCCTTTTTGTCCAACGGTTTTGACATTTCAGTTTTATTATAGTGTAAACTTGTATAATATTGGCCTCACATTTCTTACAACTTTAAAATTCAAACAGCACCTGTTCTGTTTATGATAGTTGTGTACCGTCCAAGAAAAGCAAAGCAATTTATTGCGGAAAAAAAATGGATGTCATTTTTTTCTGGAAAAAAAACAGCGGACAAAAGTTATAGTATACCTCGCGGTTGTTCGGCGCTCCTTGGACTTGGTCATTGTATACTATACGATTTAGTTAAATGAGAGAGTAAGTGAGTTGTTGTTCGTTCTTATCTCATAACAAATTCTTCGCGCTTGCGTATTTTCAGAATAAGTTGGCTTTCTCAAGATACGTAACATATTTACTGTAGTATAATATCAATATGCCTTCCCTGGTAATACTGTTATACCTTTACATTTCATTATCACACACATGCTTTCTTCTTAATTCATCCTCAGAATAGGCTCGGAAATGTTTTTGCATTAGCAATCCAAAATTGTTTGTGTTTGAACCTTTAGATTCATTGTTATGTTTCTGGACGGTTTAGTGCTTTGCAGTTTATATCGCCCGCACCAGAATTATTAGCAGAAATAAGAACAACAATTTTCTACATTGCTTTTTGTCCACTCATTCTCCGATTAGAGCTTTCACTCAAAGCCATTTAAAATAAGTTTAGTATGACTTGGCTTAGTTGGATATCACATTGTATTATTTTTGAAATGAGCAAGAGAAATAACGAATTGACAGACTAGTAGTTATGTTGTCTTTTGTTCAGTTATTTTTCTTTTTAAACAATCAAAAAATAAGGCTGTCCTCGATCCGAGGACAGGATATTTTCGAGGACTTGCTAGGTTCGAAGCTAAGGCCAAGGACTTGAGCTTCGAGGCCATGGACTTCAAAATGTGTCCTCGAGGCCAAGGACGTCCTCGAGGACTTCACCTCCGCTTTTTTGCAATACTTTTAGATAACATAATCATAGTCGCTATGTGATATTTAAAAAGTATAATTTAGGATAATATTTTAAACAATTATGTGAAAAGAAGTCGTTCAACCAGCAAACAGTAAGGTTTGTGTTTGGGAAACTGCTATACAAGTTGGGATCCATAATCAGTGGATGTTTGCACCGGGTCCCAAATTGATGAAGTTAAGGCATTAAAATTGAAACTTCCACGTTTAGAATTTAGTTACACGCATTTCCATTAACGAGTTACGGCCGGTTTTCATTACCACATTACCACGATATCGCTACAAAACGTAGTCAACATTGCTGCAAACGCGTTAAACTTCAAAATGACATTCATTATTTTTAGAAACTATTATTTTCGAATAATCATCAAAAACTTAACGAAATGTAAAATTTTACACACTTGCGCGCTTAAAAATAATGTGAAATTTGCCGACCATAATTTCGAAAAATTGTGTCCTTGGTCTCGACCATTCCTGTCCTTGGCCTCGGGTGGATCTGTCCTCGAAAAGTCGGTCCTTGGCCTCGGATTTTTTTTGAGTTCTTGGCCTTGGCCTCGAACGTTGTGTCCTGGACTCCACCTCTGCAAAACAGCCTTAAATTAATTTTCATCCGAAACGTTTCAAACTAACTTACTGTACCGGTAATTCATCATCAGTGATTTAAAAAGTCTAAAATGATTTTGCCTTATTTATTTTACTGTTGTTACATTACAAGACTGATAATAAATTTAGTTAATTCAAAATGCCTAAAATGAAAATTGATTTTTTAAGGCTGTTTTTAAAAAGATTAATTGTCGTTGTTTGGTTTATTCGCAGGTACGCTGACAAATATTTCAGAACTGTTGAACTAGCAAAGATTACAGCTAAAAACAAGTAAGTAATCTTTAGGCTTTGAAAAAGCATTAATTGTTTTGTAAAACTTTGTTTTCAGCTAAATTATTGTAATTTTTAGTTTTGAAATATTGGTGAGAATTATTAAGGGATATCAAAAACAACTCAGTGTTTAGCTTTAAGAAATCATCAAATTACTTAAGTCTTTTAGATTGACATTTTGTTTAGATTGACATTCATCTCTTTAAATTTTCTACAATAAAGCATTGAAGCATGACTTTTCACAAAAATAAAATCACTTCAAATAAGCTACCTTTAGAGCATTTTTATAAGTTACAAAACTAATGGTATTTCTTTTTTATTTTCATCAAAAACAATCCAGCCAAAACATAATTGTAAACCAGCGCATATTATTTACAGAGATGTTTTGGTTAATTTCTTTAAACCATTGTCTGTCTCACTCAAGTAGAAAATAATAGCAAAATTTATATAAGGTGCTAGTTTATTTAATAAGATTGACAATGGTTTAAAGAAATTAACCGAAACGTCTCAATAAATATGCTCTATATTACAGTATTTTAACTGCATTGTTCAATCAAATTATTCAAAAAGACCATTTACCATTCTGCTACGTTTTTCCACTTTCTTTTTGAAAAAATTAAAACGTCAAATTGATTTCACAACTTAATTTTTTAGATCTTTTGATGAAACTGCAAGTAATCTGCAAAGAAATCGAGCCGCAGTTGAAATTAGTAATCCTCAAAGCAGTGGTAAGAATAAATTGAGTTAAACTCTCATTTCCGCTTTGAATACAGTATTTTACATGGCTCAGTTATGTTGCTTCACCTAACCGATCAACGTTACTGATCAGTGATTATTTCAACCGGCACAATGGTCTTAACTTAAATGAACAAAGTAAATAGTACTTTCTACAGAGTCGATGGTTTAGAAATTTTAAAAGAGGAATTCTTTTTAAGTTACGTATAGATTACTCAGTTAATTTACACACTATAGGTCTAGAAGAGAAATGCTTCGGCACATTTAAGGTCGATTAATTAAAGTTGAGCAATAATTTCCAGTTGCATTTAAGCTGAACAATAATTTCCAGTTGCATACGTACAGTAAGACAGCTGTTTCGCCATATTCAAGGCACGTCAGTCAACCTTCTTACATGAGGTTTTGCATTGGTGTTGATGAAAATTTTCGACACCATTTCGTCATAAATATTGGTTATTGCATCGCAGAAGTTTGTATCACGAATAATATTACGATATCGAAGTATTCATAACAACCATGATCTAGAAATGGTGTTGATTTTTTTCATGAACACCATTGCAAAGCCTCATGTAAAATGGTTGAGTTACGCTAGCTAGGTCGAAATGACAATTATCACAATTTTGGAATAGATTCTGGGTTGGGTCAAACTAAATTAAACTTAAAAAGTAATTTGTAACTGTCAATGAAATAAATTTTGAACAATTTTGTATACTACGTCCAAATTTTAAACTTCAATAGCCTTTGCATAAAAGTTATTACCGTTGACATACTAGCAATCTCGCTTTTGCTTTATTTGCGCTACTAATTAGCTGTTAGTAAAAAAATGCCAACATTGTGGTTGATTATATATAGTCGGAGGTGGGCAGTAACTAGTAACTATAGTAACTAGTTACTTTTTAGTAACTGTAACAAAGTGGGACCTAGTTACTATTTGAAAACATTAAAAAGTTACTAGTTACAGTTACCTTTAGTTTTGGTCCTGTTAAAAAAGATTCTTTAATCGTTTGATTTTGGTTAAATGAAACACTTCTATGTAATCCCTGTTGGCGCTACGGATTACGGATTTTTTATTGTGCACTAACGTGGCAACCCTAACCATGCTGTGAGAAGATATTAGAACGTTTTTAAATTAAAGACCTCCTTTTAACGATCTAATAAGTTACGTTCTAATATCTTCCCTGCAGAAATTGTTTTGCTTGCGTGATTTTTACCAATAGCGTGTAGTGTTTGTTCAACAGATAACATTGCTGCTAATATAGCCGCTTTACCCCTTTTGTTGCTTTTCGTTTTGAAAAGACATTTTAAAACATAAAGACAGCATGAGCAAAGACACGTTGAAACCCAAACGTTCTGGTCTCAGCGATGAACATTTTGAGATGCTTGCTTTCTTGAAAGGCAATTAAATAAAGTGCATCAATGCGTTGCGTGGTGTTTTTTTGTTATAACAACAGCAACAATAGCCATAAGCAGAGATGGGCAAGATCATCTCCTTTTGGTAATCTTAAAGATCAAGATCAGATCATGAAACAAATGTGATCTTGAAGATCAAAGATCAGATCACCCAAACGCTGTGATCTTGAAGATCAAGATCGTGATCTTGAAGATCAAGATCACTTTAGTTTTAGTACTCAAAGAGAGGCAGTGGTGATCGTGGGGGGAGGGGGTAAGCTATAAATGTTAAATGCTGAATCAGTAGCGTAGCCGGGGGGGCGGAGGGGGCTGTAGCCCCCCCCCATTGGCCTGTCAACCGAAATGCAGAATAAGGAAAATACCACGTTTTTAGCTTTTCTGAGACTGTTTTTTGCGCTGGAATGGACTAAAAAGTGATTTAAAGTATCTTTTTAAACATGTATTCAGGGGGGGCTAATTTGTCAAAAATTAACGTCACAAATTAATGAAAACTTTGAAAAATGCCCAAAAATAAACAATCAAACTTCATTGCTAGTGTAAAAGCGTCAAACACAAACTTTATCAACAAATATATTATAAACTCAGGAATAAGCAGGGGGGCTATTCAGTGTTAGTTAATTACCAATCACTTCTCTCAAATATCTTTCCATTAGCTCCCCCCCCCCAATTATTTTTCTTCATAAAATATAGACGAAATAGATTACTCCATGTGAGTTTTATTGAATAAAAAAATTTATAATTTACCAGCATGTAAACAAGAGAACTACAATGTTATCATTAGCCACCTCCCATTTAGCCCATTAATGCAACCAGTTGAATCATGCTGTGCTGTCAATTTTCATGCCACGTTTTAAAAGCATTATTTTTTATTACAATAGCCCTAAAATTAAGTTATTTTTGCAAAAAAATGCCAAATTTTTGAGCGCTGGGGGCTCTACTCCCAGACCCCCGTGCCTCCGGCGGCTGGGGGCTTCGTCCCCAGACCCACATTGGCCTCCGGCGGCTGGGGGCTCCGCCCCCAGACCCCCAAAATAGCCCCCCCATTGCGAATTTCTGGCTACGCGTCTGATCAGTATTGACTATCAATGGGCAATGGCAGTGCTGATTTCGCTACTAACGTAACACATTTGACACTCACAAACCTTTTGTAGCTATTTTACTAGGTTAAACAATCACGAAAACCTTTTTAGGTTACTTTTGCTAGTTTTGTACAACAATAAGGAAATTTAAGAACAAAATCAAATCAAAAATATAAAATCTTTATTTTACTCTCTTTAATCCCCTTTACGGGTGCCGCGAGTTTGCGGGACCCATCTCCGCTTCAAAGCGCCACGGGCACACAATTTAACGTCGCAACAGTAGCGGGCCATTGGCAACTTGTGTTAGATTTGATCGACGTGGGAATCAAACCCGGTCTCCCGCACAAGATTCGCCCTTGAAGACAGACGCGTCTGCCACTCAACCATCCCGCCGATCAAGAACAAAATCCTTTTTCATGACATTAAACATTTAATGACATCGTAGATCATAGACAGTAAACTAAAAGAATTTTTTTAGACTCCATTCCGCTCTTTCCATTACCTTCCATTCCAGTTTTGACTCCATTCCGTGTCGGAGCCATGAAATAGCTTCAAAATATCACATAACCTGGCCTCGGCGATGCTTACCCTATGCGACATTTAAAAATGAAAGTGATCTTGATCTTCAAGATCAAAATCACACAAAAAATGTGATCTTGATGTTCAAGATCAGATGATTAAAATAATGTGATCTTGAAAATCAAGATCGTGCCCATCTCTGGCCATAAGCAGCTTGCGCAGAGGCACCACATGAAAATTAAAAAATAAATAGAGAAAGAAATCTGTTCATGCTTATGCCAAACTACAAAATCAACATTATTGATACTTAATTCATATGGGTAATTAGATTCATTAAAAGTAACTGTAACTCTAACTAGTTACTTCTTTTAAATGGTAACTGTAACTTAGTTACTTTTTTCCATGTGACTGTAACTCAGTTACTTTTACAAAGCAACTTGCCCACCCTTGTATATAGCACACTTTTAAATATAATTGATTGATTGATCCATATCTATCCTCCACTCACGAGAAAGCAACGGTGGCGCTATTATTTTGGACGAATCCTCGCCCGCTTAGGAGTTGACCATTTTCCAAGTTTTCCTGTTGACATTTGACTTCTTCCCACTTAAACTTTGCTGCTTGTTCAAAGCCACCAAACAGAGATAATCATTGTAAAGCACCTTATCCAAGGACACAACACCGTGACCAGACTGCGGGTTGAACCCAGATCATGAGAGCGGGGTCGTCGTAAAAACGACGCCTTTACCCTTTCGGCCATGCTGCCGACATAATGAGTCCAATGTCTGTTTCTTTTAAAAGATCAATTGCTTACATTAATTGTAATTACATTTCATTCACCAAGTTGCCTTGGCCAGGAGACAGCGAAGGGACCTTTCGTCTTCTAGTCAAGCTGCCACCTGCCCACCTGTCTACCACACACGGTGGAGGCTTCACACTGTCCCTCTTATTGCTGAACGTCGCAGGGAAGCTGTGAATACCAATTTTTATAGTCTTTGGTTTGACCCGACCGGGAATCGAACCCGAGTTTACAGTTTCAGTAGCAGACGCTCCATCCACTCGACCACTAATTGCTTAGATTACTCAATTTTAATTAAATATTTTATTTTATACATTACTCAATTTAAATATTTTATTTCGGTGTTCTAATACTGCTGGGGTCCAATGTTGTTCAATTTTCATCATTTGCAATTAAACTGAATTCTGTTGTAAAGGCCTAAGCCACGCAAGTGATACTTCATTTTCATCTGGTGAGGATACTGAAATTGAAGGAACCTATGAAGTTCACGAGAATAAAAGAATTTATTCAAGAAATTCAGGAATAGCACCTCATATAGACTCAAGGTATCCTGAAAGATCCGCTTCCCAAAGCGTTTCGTCTGTTTCGTCGGTGTCGTCGATGCAAAGTGGAATCAACGAGAAAAAGTTTGCCTTGGATCTCAACACAGGAAAACTCAAATATCGGGGTCGAAACTCGTCGTATGCGAATTCTTCCTTTACTGGTTTTGAGAGTTCAGCGTCTTCAGAAATGGAAAACGAAGTAAACGACAAGTTTTCGCCAACTTCACCACTTCCTGCGCCTGAACTTGCTAGTGAAGAACAGAAACAACAGTTTCGAAAAAAATATAATATGTTTCATAATCTTGCTGCAAGAAGCGCAAGTGATGGACGGCGGATTGCTAATAAGTCTATTTTCCTTCCTAGCACAAACTTGTGATCGCTGTAGCAATATTCACCTTTTAGTGCCTAGTAACTAGGACTATGCATTGTATTGAACCTGTGTTTGCTCGCACTCCGTTTCAGCATGCAGCTCCTTATTTCCAAAGCGCTCGCTGATTAATTTAAACTTGCGTTAATCATACGTTTGGAAGCATTTTAATAAACACGTTACTTTTTCCTGCCATGTTTTGCTCAGTGTATCAACCAAAATTTCAACGGTAAGCTAGCAGTTTTGATTTGGCAGCAGTTTTGTGAGGAGTGAAGACTTACCGTGTTTTTATTGGTTTAAATTTTATGATACGAATAGACGAGGAATGTTTTGTTTTTCGCATATCTATCCTCCTCTCAACGGACAGAGTCATGTGCTAACTATTTAATGATCATTACATTTTTTTATTGCGTTAAGTACTAAGTGTTAGGAGGAATCTTGAAGAATTTTCACTTTTCAGTGATTCAATATTTTTATGGAATTCTTTGAATTGCTGTCCACTGAATTTGCTGCTTGTTCTGAATCACCAAACAGAAATAATCACCAGAGGTAAAGTCTTCGAGGACGTCCTTGGCCTCGAGGACGTTCTCGAGGACATATTTTGAAGTCCTTGGCCTCGAACCTCAAGTCCTTGGCCTCAACCTCAAGTCCTTGGCCTCCAAAGCCTACAAGTCCTCGAAAATAGTTTGTCCTCGGCTAGAGGACAGTACTATTTTTTGATTGATTAAAAAATAAAATAACCAAACGTTTGTCGTGTCTTACTTACTGTAAATGCGGTGCAAGAAATCTTACAAGTGTGCAAGGAACAAAAGTATATGCACAGAAGTATGTGCTTGCTTGGGATACTGTATCATTGAGTGATAAATGCTACCAAAAACAATCAAAAAGGCAGCCATGATCGACGTGCTTTGAAGTAAACTGTGCTTGCTTTACATTCCTTACCCCGTGAGCATCGGCAATACACAACATTACATTCTAAGACATTGTTTATCCTATTATCCAGGAGTGCAACCAGAATTTTGTTAATGGAGTCTCACTATCTGTATCAAAGAACAGTTAAAAGAATGACGTACAAAGAACAGAATGGCTATCATTTTGGGCATTAGACTTGACAATGACACCGTTTTTCAACTTTTGGCCGTATAATTTCAATCTGACACCATCGTCTCCAAACCACCCTTGCTGCGGCGCAAGCTGCCCAACAAACCTGAAGGCATCTTGGGGCATCGACAACAAGTCAACGCTTTGACAATTTTCGCTTAGTTTCCATTTAATAATACTATGCCCGCGTCCTCTCATTGTTCCTAGACAAAGCACATCTTCTATTTTTGTCAACTTTGTAGCAAAGGACAAAACACTGCAATATGACATCATCAGATATAATGACGTCACGAAATTACATCATTTGTCATAAGCAGCTATTATGCTGTATCTTGAATTAATACTGTACATTGATTACAAAATGTAGTCATTAAACTAATGCTTTTAACAACCAATTCATTGCTGTTGTTTTGTTGCAATTTTTGGCAAACATGACGTTATAACAACTTCATAAGATGACGTCATCTGCTGCAAGCTGCTATGGTATCTTGAAATAATAAGCTGATTGCAAGATGTCGTCATTAAACTATTATTTTTTACCAGCAACTTATTGCTATCGTTTTGTTGGAATTTTCGGAAAACATGACGTCATAATTACGTCACAAAGTGACGTAAATTAAGCTACGCAAGCTGTTTATCGAATAATTGAAACAATTAACGGAGTTTGATATCAATGAGGGACGCCACCAATCTGAGCAATATTTTGCTTGCCTTCATATATTTTTTGCAAAAATGAAGTCATATCTACGTCATCTGTGACGTCATGGCATTCCAAAATATTCTAGATTGCAAAAACAATAAAATAACATCATAAAATCACCAGTTGGTCCTGTACGCTTGGTGAGAACAACGAAACTTTCTATAACCAGTAGGTGGAGCTGGAGCATAATTTTTATGAGCCGTTTGCAGGAGTTGCTCAAGCCCGATTTTTGGCTCCACTTCGGAAAACGTTATACTCACCCTGGGGAAGGTTTGTACCAAATTTCACACTTTATTCCGGAAGTGAACGATTTTACCCAAATCCTGGCTTTAGCTTCTCTACTACGGTTTTTTTTCGAAGACTTGTGCTTGGAAATACCGGATATGCTATCTCAATTTAATTTTAAAACAAACATTTACAGTATTCTGCAATACTTTTAGATATAAACAATTCTGTGAAAAGTAGTTGTTTAACGAAGAATAAGGTTTGTGTTTGAGAAACTGCTAAAAACGTTGGGATCCATTATTAGTGGAAGCTTGCTCTGGGGCCCTAACTAATGAAGTCAAGACCTTAAAATTGACCTTTTCTACGTTTAGAATTTAATTATTCCTGACAACGAGTTACGGCATGGTTTCGCAACCACGATATCGCTACGGAACGTATCGGTAATTAAAATTGCTGCTAACGTCTAAAAGTTCAAAAAGACATTCATTGTATTAAGAAATGCCCGAGAGATAAAAATATTTTCGAATTAGAGACAAGAAATATTTTCAAATTATCATCAAAAACTTAACAAAATGCAATATCTTAAACACATGCGCGCTTAAAAATAATGGGAAATTTGCCGACCATAATTTTGAAAAACTGTGTCTTTGGTCTTTGGCCTCGACCATTCCTGTTCTCGGCCTCGAGGGGGTTTGTCCTCAAAAAGTCAGTCCTTGGCCTTGGATTTTTTTTGAGTTCTTGGCCTCGAACGTTGGGTCCTCGACTCCACATCTGATAATCACTGTTAAGCGTTTATCCAAGCACGCAACAACGTAACTAGGGTGCGGGTTGAAGCCAGACCATTCGAACAGGGTTGGTGTAAAAATGACGCTTTTAATTCTCTCGGCCAATCTGCCAACTAAGATTTTAGAAAGTTGAGGTGCTGTTGCTGGAAGTGCGAAATGAAATTGCAAGTTGATTTACGAACTGGGGTGTCCTTTCGGCCCAAATTAGATACCAGTTGATTTGCGAATGACGAATCTATCCTAAGCCGCATTTACACCGGCGACTTTTAGCTGCGAGAATCGACATTTTGCCTTTTTTCTTTCTCAAATCGCGTAGGTCACTTACTTACACGGCGCAAGATTCACGTGAGATTTAGTCTGCGCGATATCGCCAGACACGCCCCCAAAAAAATCAAATCGCAGCAGTCACTCACACGGGAGAGATTTTACCGCGATGCTCGCATACGATTACAACTCGCAGAAGTCACTTACACGTTGAGACTGCGTGCCAGTGATTCTCGCCAAATCGAGTCGGCGGAAGAGTCCCTATCGCACTGGTTCACTTACACGGTGCGAGATAGTTTCAAAGCGCGGCTTGCTGGTTTTGAATTTGCAAAAGCCAATTGCTGCAAAAGCACTTCAAATGCGCAGCTTTTCAGCTTTTGCGTTTGAAACAATCACGCTTCGGAATTTTGAACAGTAATTGTATGAAGCCAACGCAAGCGTAAAACGAAATACAGGGAATACAATTGAGCAGCTAATTCCGTTAAAACTTGCAATGAAAATGCAAGGTGAAAGATGAAGCACTAAACGCTTGAAATTACTCAAAAAAGCTTATTTACCCTGCATCATTCCGAGTTAGCTTGGATGGAGCATAGTCAAGCGGGCATTAACGCTCATAATTTATTTTAAAATTCTGTCATTTACCCTTAAGGTCTTGGCTTTTCTCCACTGCAACCTGCAACCCATCTTTGACTGTGTTTCTTGTTTGGTTATGCATAATACTTTGGTAAAATAAAACAATAAAATTTATCAACATTTCTGTGCAATTAATTCTAAAAACACTTTTGAAATTACCTTTTCTCCAAGCATGTGTGACTGACAAATTCATATTGTTTGTTTCCTTAATAGTGCACAAGTATTTCGTATTTTATAGTAGATCTGGGGGGAGATCACGAGCTCATCTCGTTAAGCATTCTCGCTCGCACATGACGTATAATCTCGGTGTGGTAACTGAGAGCGATCACGAGATTTTTCTCGCTCGTAAAACTTGTGTTTTTCTCTCGGAAAGCCAAGAGGAAGTCAGAGCACTCGTACAGCAGCTTTTTATTGCAAACCGAGTCTGAAAATGGCTGCGTTTTTAGCTCTTCGAAGTGTCCGTAGAAAACAAAAACAATGTAGACAAGAAAATCCATTGCAGAGGCCTAAAAACGAGCTTATTTATGAATACCGACTGAATAAAGCTGCTATTATGGAACTTTGCGATCTGTTAAGAGAGGATTTAAAACCAGCGCTATGTAGCTCAAGAGTTTTGACGGTGGAGCAACAGGTTTTGATATCATTGAAGTTGCTAGCTTCAGGCAGTTTTCAAAGTTCAGCCAAAGATAATATAAACGTGGCACAATCTACTGTTAGTTGGACGCTCTCTCGATTTATGGATAGCTTGCTTTCCAAAAAGAAAGAATTTATTTACATGCCGGACAGTGTTTATGCTGAGGAAATTAAGCTCCAATTCTACTTGCTCGGGAGATTTCCAAGTGTTATTGGAGGTAATGTCTGAAGAAAAAGACCCTAGTATTTGCCTTCGTTGCGATTCAACAGCATTTACTAGGGCATTTATCTCAGCTTCCGACCATTTAGGAGCTCTTTTTTTAACTGCTTTTAATTTTTCCATCTTTTGTTTCCTTAACGGTACCAAAACCAAGTCCAAATCAAAACAAAGAAACTCAAAGATTATGTTTTTCTTTCCGCGTCCACGTGCAGCGTGTCCAAAGTACAGACGAATCCACGACGCATATTGCTTTTTTCTCAACTTTTTGATGCAAACTCTCACTTTTGCGTCAAACCTTAAGAGGCGATTAAGAGAAATACTCATGATATCAAAACACCCTCGCTCGTAATTCCCTCGCTGTTTGTCCTTGCACATACCGAGAAGCTGTAACGAGCGAGAAAAAAGTCGTGATCCCGCCCCTGTGCTGTTATATCATACGAAATACCAATTGTTAAATTTTATTTTTAAGTTTACTTTTTGAGTTCTTCTGAAGTGATACCAGGCGCCTTTTGTCGCTACTGAGGCACTGGCTCTTTTTTAATTTAAACCAACATTCAAAAAATCCATATAGCATTTGTATAATACGTGTTTTCATGTGAATTTGTTGTGGAGCTACTAAACCACAGCTGTTACAAAGCATCAATATCCACAACAATTAAATAAGCCGCGCATGCACTTGCTAAACTCTAGGCAATTACAATAAATATAGTGCGGAGGATGATCATTATGAACAGTGCAAAAATACGTCAGTCTTCGTTCCTGGCGTAATTCAAATGAAAAAGCGCCATAAAACCACTAGAAATTGAGAACATGATTTGCTTAGAAATAGCATTTTCATGAAATTAATATTTAATTACAATATACGGTGCAGTAGGTGTTATGTTTTTTACACTTAAATGTGGTCATTTTAACCACAAGAGATGCCGGTAGGCTACAGGCAATCTCGGGTCAGAAAAGAAAGCAAACGCTAACACTTTTTTAGCCGACAAAAACCTGTGGATGGTACTTGTCTACAAGATGCTGGACCCAACGAGTGGGCATAGGTTGTAGTGAGCCTACACTGCTAGCACTGTCAAAGCACCGATTGATTGACCATTTTTTGTGTTGCCCCGCTCTAGTTTCGGAATTCGGCCGCTTCTTATTTTCAGTTTGCTCAGTGTGCGCACGTCACCTTATTTCCAGCAGTCATTGGCTGCAAACGTTTTAAAAATTACGCGCTTTTTGGTCGAGTTACCTCTGTTCTGACATTTCGTTTCATTCGAGCAATTGGCAAACGGACGTATTTTATTTTGAAGACCGCTCGTACGGCACTCTATTAGTTTATTATTTTCAGGTTAAATTTCAGTAGTTGTTTGCCATGCCGTACTGTTCCATATTATTTGTTTTGTCTGAACAATAGAATGCCGTACTGTTCCGTAATTTAAGTTGGAGAATTTCAATTGTCGTTTGCCCAGACCCACAGGGTGAAGGCTCCAGAGTTTCGCTGGAGCACCCTGCAGTCAACAGTATTACGGAGGGCTTCTGTAACAAGCACCTCCATTTTCAAAATATATTGTCCAAACGCCGTTATTGAGAATTCATTGTCTTAGCTATTCTAGAGTTTTCAGATTTTTAACTTTCTCGTATGTTTCTGCTATGTCAGAATATTAGCAATGACAAAATTGATTACATTTTTTTAAACACAAAAAATTTTGTAAAAACACGGGGCTCATTTTTGCTCAAAATTTAATAACAAATTAGGAAGAACAACCGAAAAAGAATGAATTCCAAATCAAAAAACAAACTAAATTCTGTTCTGATTAAAAACAGTAAAGCTTGAGTGGTTTTTTAGTATTCGCGAGCAAAATTGCAACAAAGTTGAGACTATAGAGTGCTTTTGCACACAGCGCAGGTAACAAAAACACTTTTTGGCTCTCGTTCAAACAGAAATTAGTGCTCGCTTTTTCGCTTTCCGCAATTTTACGATGCTGCAAAAGCAGCCAAAAAGGCGTTTACAAGCAGACATAGCACTAGGAATTAACAAACATGGTCGCCATAATTGACATCAACGATCTCAAACTTTAAGAATCAATTACGAGCAACTGAGGCTTAACATTGGCGAAAAGATAAAAACAGCCAGCCTTAACTCAAAGTTTACTGATTCTTATAAAAAAGCGTGCTTAAGGTATTATAAAAGCAGAATACAATTACGATACTGTTACCTGTGGTTGATTTATTATACACTTTATAAAGGGTTAAAGTTTTGCTTGATTGGCTTCACAGTTACTAGCAATCAGCTCATGACTGCCGTATCTGCAGTAGACCAGTGCCAGCATGCACAAGAAAATTATTGCTTCTGCGGTTCCAATATGAAGTAAATTTAGTATCAAAATCACAATTAATTACGGTAAAAGCACTACAGATTATTTTATACTATAAACACAATACTTTGTGAAGCAAATTTAGGGTAATCGCAGCCAGCGACTCGCAAAGCATTTGTGCATTGCGCTATTCCTGGGCGACTCGTAAATTGCATACGATTTGCTGTTTACACGAGCGCGACTTTGCCCTGAGACTCTCGAGACGTTGAAATCGACCTCGTGTAAGTGATCACGAGTGAGAACGATTCTTGCATCGAGTCGCGCGAAATATAATCAGCATCGCAAATCGCAGGTGTTACTTACACGGCGGCGATTCTTCCCAAACACGATCGCGGTAAGCGAGTCTCGCCTCGTGTAAGTAACCACTCTGCGAGAGAGATTTTCACGCATTAAAAATCTTCGAATCGCGTTGCATAAAAGTCGCCCGTGTAAATGCGGCTTTAAAGGCAAGTGCACAAATTCGGCGTAAATGTTTGCAGTAAACGAATCTTGAAAGAACAGAACCGAGTTTCGAAATCGACTTACGTCTTTAATCCCTCGTCAGTTTACACAGGAACATCCTGTGTAATTAGATTTTATTCACCAAGTTGCCTTGGCCAGGAGACAGCGAAGGGACCTTACGGTCTTCGAGTCAAGCTGCCACCTTACCACCTGTCTACCACATACGGCGGAGGCTTCACACTGCACCTTTAATTGCTGACCGTCAAGCAGGGAAGCTGTGAATACCAATTTTTATAGTCTTTGGTTTGATTCGACCGGGAATCGAACCCGAGTCTACCGGTTCAGTAGCAGACGTTCTATCCACTCGACCGTTGGACTATACAGATATGGGGTTATGGACCGCCTGGTAAATTTTAATTATTTTGCCCATCTGCGCAAGTGTAGTTTTAGGAATGTGCAAAGTGCATAGCCCGCTGCGTTTGGGGCCCACCATTTGAATTGCTGTGCAAATAAAAATTATTGCAGTCCTAAACTCTGCAAATTATTGCTATAAGTTAACGTAGGCTTATCTACGGGTATTTTGACTGGTATACACTGTTCTGCCCTCAAACCTTCATCCGAAAAACAGTCAAAATTAAGTTCAAATAACTTATTCCACCCACACGCAATTAGAAACAACTAAATCGAACGCCACTCCCCCTCAAAAAAACGTCACTCAGGTACTATAAAATAATTGTTGAAAAGAAAGCACTAATCACTTTTTATTTAAAAGCGAGTAGTTTTTCAGCAGTTTTGTTCCCGCACATAGTATCATTATGAAGATTGTAAAAAAAGTAATATTTTACTTCAAACCGTTATACTATGGTTAAATCAGCTACTGTATACTCTGTAGTGTACCGGTACTTATTAATTCAGTAATTTTTTAAAGCAATTTTGTGCAGAATTCGATGACAAGGGGTACCATTTTGGAAAAAATCACAAAAATTAGCTAGCGGCTGGGGGCGCTGTCCCTAGACCTCTATTTGTGATGTACCGACATACGCCAGTATTCTTAAAGAGACACTGCTCGAAATCGGTTTTATTGAAGAAATAAAAGCTACTTGAGGTAATAATGAGACGCCCCAAATATCTCTCCCCAATTCCCTTTATTCGCGAAAATACCATTTACTCCGTTGGCTACTAATTTGCGACGTCACAACAGGCACGAGTTTGCAAAAATTTTTCGCTAAGGAATGCGATGTTCGATGAGAAAGATAAAAGGATTCTGCTTTACACAGCGATTCTAATTCAAACTAAATTCATCGGTGGCATTATACGAGAGGTATAATCTGTTGTATCAAAGTTAGACCAGCTTGAGTGATGTTTTTAGCCTATGAATGATATAAAATTTGAAGCCAAAAACAATCATACTCTAGATCAGTTCTGGTAACTTAGCCTATGTCTGCAGGTACCAATAGCAGCAGCCAAGTTTTCAGATTTGGTTAGGCTACTTACTGCTACTAGTTAGTAAGTTGTATTAGATTAGGCCTACTGCATTATTGCGCTAGTTTCTGATTACAGCTTTGAGAATAACCTACGCTGAGACCTGGTTTAATGTACTGGTGCCAATTCGGTTATTTTATAAAATTGTTTAGTTGCTGGTTGTACAATACCGGTAACGGAACTTCCCATAGCTTCGTGAAAAAAGAGTTGGAAAAAATTGGACTGGTAGACCAGTTTAAGATTGTTTTAGGGCTGTTATAATAGGCAACAGCTTACAGTAGGCCAGTTTAATTTGACTTCCTGCAGACATAGGATAGGCTACCAGAACTGATCTACAATATGATCGTTTTTGGCTTCAAATTTTATGGTTTTGGCTTCAAATTTTATGGTTCTACAATATGATCGTTTTTGGCTTCAGAACTGATCTACAATATGATCGTTTTTGGCTTCAAATTTTATATCATTCATAGGCTAAAAACATCGCCAAAGCTGGTCTAACTTTGATACAACAGATTATATCACTCGTATACTACCACCGATGAATTTAGTTTGAATTAGAATCGCTGTGTAAAGCAGGATCCTTTTATCTTTCTCATCGAACATCGCATTCCTTCGTCAGCAAAAAACTTTTGCAAACTCGTGCCTGTTGTGACGTCGTAAATTAGTACGGAGTCAAACGGAGCAAATCGTATTTCCGCGAATAAAGGAAATTGGGGAGAAATATTCCGGGCGTCTCTTTATTACCTCAAGTAGTTTTTATTTCTTCAATAAAGCCGATTTTGAGCAGTCCCAGTGGGCACAAAACGTCTAAAAGACGTTTAAAACGGAAATTGGTCTAACTGTTGTCTATTTTGCAAAATGCACATATTAAACAGCGTGTCAAGATTTAAGAATAACGTTTATTCGACTTCTTTGCAAAGACGTCTTTTCAACTAATACGCATTTTTGCAAAATAGACAACGTTTAAACAAAAATTAAACCATCTAAATTACGTCTTCTGCATAAATTTAGACCATCTTCAAACGTCTGTTTGACTGAATTTGTGCCCACTGGGGTATCTCTTTAATAAGCTTTTTCCCTACATACAAATTTGAAAGTTTTAACATTTTGCTTGGTATATTGTAGTACGTAGATTTACCACTCAGCCATACCAATCATTTATCTAAACCGCTCACAATTTTGACACTTTAAGAGACGCAATCAGGGAGTTAAAGAAGTTGAAACGAGGGCTGGGAACTCGATCGATTTTTACTTAAAGTTCAGCATTATTTAGTAGGTCCAAGTTCCCTTTAGAATTTAATTTTTTTCGAGTTAGAGTTCAGGCTGACAAAAATACTAAGTCTACTTTTAAACTTAATTGCTCTCTTTTTGCATACATGTGTAGCGTCGTCCGCAACAATCATCCAAGCACCACAAATAGAAAAATATCTGGAATCTATGGAGTTATAACTCTACAAACCAAAATTAGCTCTGAGGCTGTACAGTCTAGCCGGTCGATCGCAATCGGGACGTGTTCTTTTTAATCTTCATATTTATCTTTAATGAACTCAAACAGTTTTATTCGAGTTCAGAAAAATTATTTTGAGTTAAAGTTCGCGAAACAACTGAGTTTTTTCGAGTTTGCAGCCTGGGTAAAAACTCCCCAGTTATCCAAGTCACTGAGAAGTATAATCCAAATATGCAAGCTTTTAAACGCGTTTTGAACTTGACCAGTACTTTAAGGGGGGATGTACAGTGTAATTCTTTCAAATAACTTACAAATCTTAGCAGTGAATTTACTATTTTCAAATGGCTTTAAAAACGTGTGAAATAACATGTAAAGGCCACACCCCAACGTCTGGAACAGAATTCAACGATAAAGAAGGAAGAGTCAAAAAGCAGTTTACCGTAGAAGTTAAAAGCAAGACACCTTAGGAAGAGGCATAGGTGGGCACAAGTCCGTTAATCGTTAATCCGTTAATAACGAAGCTAACTTTTTCATTAACTCGTTAATCCGTTAAAAAGTTTTTCATGTTAACGGACTAAATTAACTTCCGTTAAGTTCTGTTAACGGACGAAAGTAACTTCCGTTAAGTTCTGTTAACTTCCGTTAAGGTTTTTATCGTTAATATCTTGCACCATTCATTCATCGGACCGGTACAAATCAGTTTGCACTGGTAACACTTGTTGCGTATTAGCACGAGTTTTATAGAAGAGAAGAGCTCTTTTTTAAGGCAAATAATAACCTGCAGCCTCATAGCTTCATAGGTCTATTAATTATCACTGTTCACAATTTCCAAAGATTTTCCGATCACAGCTTCGTTGTGCATTTTAACTTATTTTTATCTTGAAATGAGATTAGACTGTAAAATGTAACTTACAAAACACAAAAAGATCACCAGAGCAATAAATATTTCCTTACAATCAGCTCAACAGCGTCAATGCGTGTTCTAGAAGCGAGTGAATAAAAAGAAATATAAATTACACGCAAAATGTTAACGGACTTTATTAACTTCCGTTAATTAAAGCTGAAAATAACGGATTAACGTTAACGGAGGTGTGAAGTTTGTTAACGGACTAGTGGTTAACGAAGCTAACGTTTTGCATTAACTTGCCCACCTATGGGAAGAGGTGAATAAGATCCTGTAAAGGAAAAGGAGTGGACAGGCGCTGCTAGAGGAGTTCTCCTTATGAATGATTTACAGTAAGTAACAAAATCAATTGAGGCTTATAACAAGGATATAAGTACCGGTAATAAGTAACAAGACTCAGACCATAGCAGCGAAGGTGGGAAAGTTTACAACTTCTATGGGGCAAAAAAGATTAATTGCATCAAAGGAACTGGAGAAACTTGACAACTCAGATGTGAGTGTGAAATATTTTTGCATCTCCAAGTGCGCTACATCGAGAATATCTGGTTGAGTTTGCGGCGAGAAAGTATGAGCAAAAGGCCACAACGGAAGGCACGAGGCTGGAAAGCTCTCTCTTTGGAAAGAAAATTAGCAATCTCATTCTGGCCAAAGACAACCAAAAATTGACAAAACATAGTCGAAGAGGGGACGCAGAGGCTTTTCCAGAAAGTATTAAGGGTGGAGAAAAGCAAATTGGGGAGTCCGTGAGAAAGAAGGCCGATTGAAAGTAGCAGGTCTTCGTTTGCTGGCTGTTACACCAATCCTTAAGCCATATTCCATAGAGAGAAAACATTTTAGTGGTACATTTTCAGAGGAAAGTTGATCCTCGAACAGTAAAATGTTTTCTCGCTATGGAATATTTGCTTAAGGGTACTTGAACACCAGGCTTCATCCCGGCATGAACGTGCTCTGCGTCTTCCCTCAAAATTATCCACTCTAAGAGCTTTTTCCTCAAAATCTGTTGTCAGCCGATGGAAGACAAAACTCTCAATCATGCTAATTTTTTCTTCGAGAATGTTAATGTTGCATATCAGAAAATAATATCTTATTCTTTCGTAAGCTCCTAAACTCGTACCCCTCAAAACTTTACTCTGCTGGTAGGAACAAATTTAACTTCAAACCTCCTCTATGCCTGATTGTAATACTTCCAGTTCTTTGTGTCTTTGGATCTTCCAGGGCTCGGTTGCTCTTCCTTTCGATTTAATCGCTCACGTATAATATAGACCGACGAATTATTTGCCTCTTTTCTCTTTGGACGTGGTGGTACTGGTGTATACGCTTTTTTGCATTAGAGGAAGCATCACTGATGCTTATTCCTTTTCTGCTGGCCCATTAATGTACAATGTCGGTAGGGAAAAAACTTCTCAGAAGATACTATCACTCAAAACTACTAAAAAATCTTTTTTTTATCCAAACCAAAAAAAACAAACTTTGCTGATGCCTTAATAATATAAATACTGCGTACTTCTACGTAATCTGCAATGCTGGTATTGGAGAGTTAATTTTCCTCTTTTTTGGCTTCACCTGGCATCATGATTTTTGCCTCGTAAAGAAAATACCAGAGGCATAGCCGGCGCTAGTGCGGAAACAGCTAATCGAGTTAAAAATTGGGGATCTTTGCTCCCACTGGAGGCGCTTCCTGGTAATACTCCCAACTATTTCATATGAAATAAGCTTTGGCGTCAATAGTGTTTCTCTCACTCAATAGTGTTTCTCACATGAAAAGTTTCTCACTACTATTTCTATAAATCTTAGCGCAGTTAAAAATGATTTTTTTAAAGTAAGGACAAAAGATATCGATGGGGTAAAATGTCTACGGGCGGCATTTTACCCCATATATGTGAAGGCTCTTTACCCCACAAGCATTGGGGTAGCCAGAGGGGGGGCCCAGGGGGCCCCTCAATTGAAATGCTACCAATGATAAAAATGTCACAAAAAAGACTATTGTATCTTCTGTTTTAGTTTCTTTTAGCACCTTCGCGTACAACAGTACACGCATACATTAGTAATTAACAACAATATTGATCCAGGGGGCCCGGGCCCCTTTAATTTAACTTTTTGTCAATCAATTCAAATGGGCCCCTTATAATAATAATATTTAAATGGGCCCCCAACAATAATATTGATCTAGGGGGCCCGGGCCCCTTCAATTTGATTTTTGCGAACCAATTTAAATGGGCCCTCTACAACAATATCTAAATGTCCCCCAATTTAATGTTTACCAACCAATTTAATTGGGCCCCCTATAACAATGTTTAAATAAATGGCCTCCAATTTAAATGGGCCCCCAACAAAAATATTGATCCAGGGGGCCCGGGCCCCCTCAATTAAATTTTTGCCATCTAATTTAAATGGGCCCCCTACAACAATATTTAAATGGCCCCCAATTTAAATGGTGCACCAACAAAATATTGATCCAAGGGGCCCGGGGCCCCTTTAATTTAAATTTTACCAACCAATTTAAATGGGCCCTTTACGATAATAATTAAATGGCCCCCTACAATAATATTGATCCAGGGTGCCCGGGCCCCTTCAATTTAATTTTTGCCAACTAATTTAAATGGGTCCCCTATAGCAATATCTAAATGGTCCCCAATTTAAATGGGCCCCCAACAATAATATTAATTCAGGGGGCCCAGACCCCTCAATTTAATGTTTGTTAACCACTTTAAACGTATAACCCGAGTGAAATTAAGGATTTTTATCCTAAAAGTTGCTAATTCAGGCCCTCATGTAACCTTTTTATGAACGTAATGCAATAACCAGGGACGGATTTAACAGATGGCACAGTGCCACAGGCCCCGCGCTCATATAAAACTTTTTTTGATCTTCATCTACATTTGGCAGAAAAATATTGGAAAAAATCCGAAAGTGCCAGGGGTCCAAACTCAATGTAAATCCGGCCTGGGCAATAACATGGTTAGTAGGCGTAACCATCTATTGTAGATTTTTCATTAACAATTTACCTCCACCTGGTAAGTTTTTATGCGACAAAATACTTTTGAAAAAAATTAGCTGCAGTAAGGAAAATGATCATTGAACAAATTTTTGAATTGAGAGGGCCTGGGCCCCCTGGCCGTATATTTACTCCTATAACTGGTCGTTTTCATCACAAAACAATGATCTCTGAGGAAAATTTTCGAGTGGATTGTTATTCATTGCTAAAATATTGGAGGAGGCAATGTACTTTACTTCCCCTACCTGGACCAAGTCACTTACAAAATTTAACCCCAAAATGCAAGATTTTAAACTGTTTTGGACTTAAATTGCAAGCTAAAGAAGAACTGAACAACCTAATTTTTTCAAATGTTAAAAATCTAGTACTTTCAAATGAGGCTCTGAATACGTGCGAAATGTGATCCAATGGCATTAAAACAGCTTTTTTCAAAAAATTACTAAAAATTGCCCAGCGGCTGGGGGCTCCGCCCCCAGACCCCCGTCAAATTCAACACGTCTCCCAATTTAGACATTTTCACATTTTAACTTTTGGTTTAAGCCCTCCTTCCGAGAACGAGTTCCAAGTTACGTGCCAATACCAGGCCAATGCTTCTGATCTTAAATTCTACGATATCTTTGACCCCACAAAAAATTCCTCTTTCGAAGTTTCTAATGACGTCTTTGCATGTGATTTGGCCCCCCCCCCAATCAAAAATCATGGCTACGCCTATGCCCACAAGTAGTCATTTTTGGTTATGCTGAACTTATTTTGAAGGTTGACGCAATTGATCAAAAATAATCACCGAATCTTATATCAATCATGGTTTTCTCTTTTACTGAAAAGACACAAATTATTTGGATGCCGTGAAGGCGATCAAATAGCACATCAGTTAATCCGCTTTACTCACATTAAGAAAAGAGTAAAAAAGTTGTTTTAGTCATAAAATTAACCAGCTTCTTTTCTCTTATTCCATTCAGACAGACATACTAATAGCGTGATAATGTAGCTACCACGTTATGAGAACTTTAGTACTTCCTTCACGCCCTAGCTTTCCAATCTGCCTCAGCGCATGTTCTTGGCCCTATGCAATACAAGATGAACTTTTGTGTTGAATTCAATGTTTCACATGTGATTGTAGTTTTCGCCCAGCTCCAGCGCTTGCCTTTTACACATTCTAAGTGTCACTTCCTGTCCGATTTTCCAATGCGACGGCTTTTCAGTTGAATATGATGATGATATAATAAATATGATGATAATGAAGAAAGTTCAGGATGGTCCGTTAACTTTGACTACTGTGGAGTTTCTCTAGCTTGAATTATCACAACATCAATTGGCTAACAGATTACGATTCTCTTACTCAGTCTTATTCAAAAAGAATGCAAAAAGATCTCGAAAATTAGCAGTTAATTTAGAAAGACGCCAACACACAGCACATACTTTAACTTAAACAACAGTAGAGACTGATTCTGCCTCAGCTATAATTATCCGGTGCACAAAATAGTCATAAATGTCTGCTTAGCTCACAGTTTGTAACAAGAAAACTAATCAAGAGGGAGAGACTAACTAGCATAGCTGCAGTAAAAATGTGCGCTCACATTGGCTCAGGTGGTTACTAGCGTGAACGTTAAATCGATCTGTCACATCGGAACTGAAAAGCTGCGCTATCGTTAGCGATAGCTTTGCGTCGTGGATCTGAATACAGACTCAGTAGTGTCAGGATCGATTGATTCGCATCAGCCGATCCCATACACAATAATACATCCCACAGTCTCATCATATTTGCTACAGTAATATAACACTGTGACTGTGACACAGTATGTGAGCTAATATTAGCCAAGTCGTCTTACCCCACTGAGCTTTTTACCAGACTCTACCCTAACCTCCGGCGGCTGAGGACTATGCCCCAGATCCCGCTTTTGTTACGCTCGAGTCTCACCAGTTTGTTCAATGCCTTGCTTTATGTGTAACGAATAGGCTATTGATGGATTGCACGTGACGTCATCGCGCTGCTAGCCAACCCGCTGGACGTCAAAATCGCGGATCGGCGCTATGTAAATGCATGCAAAAACACTGATAGTGAAGACTATAAAACGTATTTTAAGGCTCTGTATGAGTTGATTCTTCGTACCGTAACGTTAAAGTTAAATTTTAGATAAAAGCCTGCAAAAACTGAAAAAGATTTTAAGGCGGATTTACACAGTATCCGTTTTTGCTTCTCAATCAAAAAGTATGCGCTTTTTCATCCGCATTTTTATATGTCCATATCCGCACCAACCAGACTGTCACATACTGGACAAAAGTTTTCCGAAAAAATTTATTTATAAAGGGATACAGCTCTATTTTGAAATATCGCTCTTATCGTTCACACACAAAACTTTTGAACAAAATTTTTATCTATATGTAACAGTGTACTTAGTGCGGATATGGACTTAAAAAATGCGGATGAAAAAGCGCATACCTTTTCACGGAGAAGCAAAAACGCACAAAAACGGACGAAAAACGGATACTGCGTAAATTCACCTTTAATTAGAAAGAGTTCAGTTTTTGTATGCTTTTTTTTCAGTGACCTAAATCCGGCTTGCTGCTAAGAATCGTGTAATATAAACGGTGGTAGCTAGCTTCGGTTATCAAATTCGAAGCTTACTATTGACTTATTTGTGACAAAAGTAGCTTACTTTCGAACTTTTGTAATTTCATAACTCTATTTTGCAGGATCTTCGTAATTTTGGCATTTTGTGTTGTCATTAGCGGCTTACCGCTATGGTTATTGGTTGCAAGGAGTTAAAACGCAAAAGTAGTTGCTTTCATTGAATTATTTCGTAGAGATGTCATTCAAATTTTAAACTAATTATTATATTTAACTGGCCTCAGTGTAACTTTGATGGAGCCTAAATTTGCATTAATTTCGACTTGGGCTAGTGATGTTAAATATTATTCATAAATGGTGCTTAAACTAAACATTAATCTGCCATGCGTTACTGCTGCGACGTAAAATTTTAAGTATTTTAGAATATGGCCGAATTTACGACGTGAACCAATTACAACGTTAAAAACCGATAAAAGTGGACAATATCAGACTGTGGACGATGAAAATTCTCGAAAGGCGTAACTTTCAAGACCCGCTGAGCCATGTAAGGTGCATAAATCGCTTCTGGTAGCTTTCATTTAAGGCCAGGCTGTCTACAAAAGTATTACTTTACAATCAACTTTACGAAACAATGCCCACTACAGGAATAAAACATCGATTTGCGCTAACGTCCAATGCTTTGTAATGGCATTTTGATGTCCAGTCGTTTTGGCGGGAAAAAGCTATGCCATAGCTGTAATCCATCACTATATTTTTACAAGGATTTTGGTTAGTCTCCCTCTAAGAAAATCTCGACTGCGCGCTTGCACTCGTATACAATAAATAGGGCTCATTTAATTTGCTGAGGGTCTCCTCTTTCTAAAGGCTACCATTGTTTCTTCGTTCATGTTCATACTTCTATTCCCAGCTATACTGATCAGGGATACAAGGCGAAAATCGATACCAAAGCAGTACCGGTAACTTATGTCTTGAGCTGTTGAATCAAAACAAAATTAATGAGGAGCACCAAACCTTCACAATTATGGTGAAATGCCTATTTTAGAAAACTAAGCACAAGGCCACTAAAACAAGTGAAAAGGGCGGCAGAAGCCAAGCTCCTCAACAACATGCAATAAAACACAACCAGGAGGTCTCGAACCTACCACGGGACAAGGCAAATCTAAACCCAACAACCTAATCAGGTCAATATTGGTTTTTTACGTTGCCCTGATTGTTCGGATTTTGACCACTGACCATAGGCCACCAGTAACTTTCTTTTGTTTTACGCCAGCCCAGATGATGAGTTTTTAACCTTTGATTTGCTTGTTGGGTCCGAAAATTAGTCGGTTGGGACGTCTAAGATTTAACTGGGGCAGGTCAAATACGACACCATGTGGCCTGCTGATGCTCGCTACCGCTGCGACATTTCTTCGAACGAAACTGTGTTGCCCGGGCGCAACGACGCAGAGATGAGCCCCGCAAACTCGTAACAAGCTTTGACATAATACAGCGAGTATAACGAAAGAATCTAGAGAAAAGCAGCTGAATATAACAAAAAAGTGGATGCACTGAACTCAGTTCACATTTTATTAGGTAAAAAGTAACTAAGTCGAGTATATTACGCACCATAATCGAAAATATTTCACAGTTGTTACTCATACATACAGCCACATATAAAACAATAAAAACTCCAATTAATCCTGCTCTGACTGCTACTGTTATTGAGTACTTTTCAAGAACAGCGAAAGCACTAAGCAATTTTTTACTCAAATGAATTTAACAAAAAGCTTCGTTCATTCCTTCTATTTTGGTCATCTTAAAACTTAAATGTTTCAGTAGTACTTTTTAGTTTAAAAGAGAATCTTTGCAAAACAACCAATTGAACCTCTCAACTAAGAAAAATTTCACTTAAATCCAGTATTTTATCTTTGCAGAATTAGTGAAAGATATGGAATATCTAGAATATGTTTTTTGATATCGTTCGAGCAGTGCTGCCGTCGAGGGTAGGCTCGGTCCTACCATTTTTTGCCTCGCTACTATTCAAACTCATTATTAGCTCTCGTTGGTCTTCACCATTGATTAAAGGAAAAATGCAAGAAATGTTGGTGAAGATCAATGTTTTTCGTCATCACCTGAATTTGATAGAGAAATGCACCAAATTTCGGAAAAGACCACTATAGACTACAAAACCATCTTTTGCTAAGACTGTTGGTTGAGTCTACCCACTTATCTTACGGGACGGTAGCACGGTATTTGAGATATTCCTGTCCGTGCTTGAACTTTGATGAGTCCAACAAATGATAATGGGAGTGAATGTTTCACTGGAAAACTGAGTTGAACAGTTAGAGGAAAAGAAATAAGTTATTAATATGAGAATTTTTCACTTACACTTTTAACGAATTTTGCGTTGGGAACTGATTTACAATTAAGAGTAAGAATTGGACAGGGTTAAAAAAAACAAATAGAATTTTCCAGTAAAAGAAAACTAACCATGAAATCCGAACACAGACTTAAGCACATGCAACAAGTACTAATGTTTAATCTAATAAGGACTACTTAAAATCAAATTTTGTCTAATAAAAGTAAACCATTATTGATGTGCACGTACTAAACGTAAATAGAACGGCAGTCTCAAGTAAAATAGCTAATCTGTGGGAAGTAAAGAGTGCACAATCACCAGAAAACACTTACAAATTTACTTAGGGTTCAACCTTCACCCTGGTCAGTGGTTACGTTCTTGATTAAGACGCTTTACAATGACTACCAGTGCTGGCTTGCATTTAACAAGCAGCAATTCAGTGGACAAGAATTGGAAACTCCTACGACCGGTTTCACACTGGCGATAGCTGGTCGTACGACCAAATTGGTCGGGACTTGGTCTGGGTCAAGATTCAATGTGCTGCAGCCAAAATTTAAGTCGTACGACCAAATGTCCGACGACGACCAAGTGTGAAAGGCACCATTTAAATTAATGCAATCAACATGTCTGACTTCTACGATCGTACCGATTTAGTCGTCAGTGCGAAACGGGACTAAGGAGGTGAGGATTCGCTAAAACGCGAAGTAATTACTGCAATGAAAAGAGTGCCGATCTTCCACCAGTTTGACGAGGTCCGTTGACAGGAGGATAAACATGCACCACAACAACAACAATAATAGTACAAAATACATGAAACAGTTGTCATGGCTTGTTTTTATTCAGCAAGGGACAAAATTCTGTAATGACCGTACTTAAATATACTTGTTCTTTCATCTTAAAAACAAATTCTTTGTACTGGAATATCTTTAAAACAACTTTGGAACTACATCACATTGCATAACACGCAAATATATTTTCTACAGCATATGCATTCAGAATAAATACGTCACGTTTTAGCATTAGCAAAATTGCATCCGGCGCCCGCAAAATATATGTGACCCAAAACTCCGGATGCCTTACCACAGTGTGCTCCGAATCCCCTATGACTTACAATGGCCCTGGAGGGTCGTAGTGTATCATAGCGCTTGCACCAGAAGTATTAATAATAATACAAAAACGCAACTTTCTACTATGTTTGTTACTCAACATTCTCCAATTCAAAGTTTCCCACAATGCCCTTTAAAATAAATTTTAGTTTAACTTGGTTACTTACTGGGCTATAAGACATTTTATTATTTTTCAAATAAGTCAAGATAACAAACGGATCGACAGACTAGAAGTTTATGCTAATTTTTATTTTGTTACTATCGTTTTGAACCAATCTAAAAAATATTGTCGGCCTCATTCAGAGGACAAGACATTTTCAAGGACTGGAAGCCTTAGAGAATCGGTGTACTTACCTAATACTGCGCTAAAAAAAGTGTAATCTTTTGGTTATTGATTACATACTATTTATTTCTGATGGAATTTGGGCTGCTGATTCGTAAACTGAAGTCGGTTTTGCTCTACCACGTCAGGTTATAATTTATTTTTCCAAGATATATTTTTCCAAGATACGTACGGTTTTAATTTATTTTTCCAAGATATCTTGACCTGTTTTATTATTGCAATTATTGAAATCTTTACAGCAAAACAATTATATACTACAAACACAAAATTTTCGTTTATCTATATAAACACGAGCCCATATTGTGCAAAAAAATTAAGTACAAGAAGGATTCACATAAAATCTGCAAGAAAAATCGACTAAGAAATGGAAACAAATAAAACACGAATCAGGCCAGAAGCGAGATGTACTAAGCAGAGTTCAATATGAAAAAGTAGAAACATGACAAATAGAGTCAAAAAATGGAGGAAGAGATAATAAGTAAATTTCAAGAAAGCTTAATAACAAAATTATAATAACAGGGTTTGTGTGAAAGTTGATATACGCTGCAGTTAGTGTAGAAATCCCAAAAATTTAGTATAAACAATAAATAAATCTACCCAAAGTTGTGTCAATGATCCAGACAATGTTTGCTATATTTGTGGAAAATTTTCCCCACTAGAACTTGGAAAACCTATCACTGATAGACTAAAGCATGCTTATAAACTATATTTTGCAATAAATCAGCCGATCGGGATAAGTGTTGGGCTACCCAATCCCCATGTTAATTGTTCATCTTGCTAATCTCTTCTCACTTGATGTTTATTAAAATATAAAAAAATGGCATTTTGAGTACCGTAAACCGGGGTTACTTTGAACGCCAGGGCAACTTTGAACACTTTTTATTATTTTGTTTGTTTATTTTATGCTAAGCTAAAATCGTATCTTTGTTTGCTTTTTTGTCTGTGCAGCAGTCAATTTGTAAATATTATGTTGTAAACTATTTCTCAAAACCTTTTCTGTTAGAAAAAAAAGAAAATTACTGCTTTGAGACTGATTCGAACTTGTTGACTTTTTGGCCACGTGGTGTTTCTCGGATCTGATTATGCACGGCAAGATTCAGAACTCCTTTGGCTTCTGAGTTGACCCATTTTTTCGCCTCGCTCGAAGACCGTAGCGTGATCTTCCTTTCACGATTTTTCGACACTTATTTTTTTCGTTCTTTGTCTTGCTTTTAGCTATACGCTTTGGTTGGGAAAAAAGGCAATTACTCGACCACGTGTAGCTACTCCCGTTAAAAGATTTTGTCTTGGTAAATTTCCTTCTTTTTGAACGAGCATTCGAAGTTGTAACAATACTTTTAGTATCGACTTATTTATTCATTTTTGTATGCTGTGATTCTGTGAAAGTTACCACTTGGCAGAGCTTTGCTAATTTTGTATAATATTAAAATTTTGCATTTTTCTATTTGGGCTCTGAGTTTCTACCTGGTGCAGCGCTTCAAACTTGTATCTATCTTTCCCTCACTTTCGTAAGTTATTGTTACTCAATTTTGTGATATTATTCTGGAGTTTGTGTACGTAGATAAAATTGATTAAAATACTTCTGATTAGCGACTAGTAATAACTTTTGGTTTGTAATTCGTAATAACCTACTTTATTTTTGAATTAATTTGCAGAATGTAGAAAATTTGACTTAAATTATTCTTTATTATCTCTTAATCCCAAAACCTTCATTCGAACTGACATACTGAAATATTACATTAATTTTTCATTATTTTGTGATCGCTAATATTCTGTTTGTTTATTTAACTTCCGGGCCGCTAGTGTGTGCTATTGTTTACGCGTGTACTATTTCAGGATTAAGGCAGTTACAGCCGTGAATTAATTAATACATCTTTATTCCTACATCTATTTGGCTGAGTCGTTGATCCGTGAGGCGGAAAGTTGCATCTACTTTGAAGCGACCAATTTAGGCAATTTTGCTTAAAAACGAAACAGAGACTATTCAGCTTCCAACGGTGGTTTTGCGGGAAAAAAATCAGTTTTAGAAAGATGAGACTACTTTACTTGGTACCTGAGTGGTTTTAAAGCTTTTGAATAAGAACTTCATAGCTATCTGCAAAGTAAGTCATAAGCAAGTAATATCAATATGCACATAGAAACTTTTTGTAGTATTTTTTGAAAACTTAGGCTATATGCTTGATGGGGCAACTTTGAACACTAATTTGGGGTTACTTTGAACAGTGTTCAAAGTAACCCCACCTTTAAAAATTGATGCTACGGCTCCAGTTTCATAACAATTTGTTTCTTTTTTTCAAGACCAGGATGCCAAGAGTTTATAAAAGATCTCCTGGAGCAAGAAATTATAAATCCTATGATGATCAAGCGGTAAAGGAGGCGGTGATGCAAATAAAATCCGGAAAAATGTCTCTCAGGATGGCAAGCTCTATCTATGAAATACCTCCAGGTACACTTAGTAACAAAGTAAACCCAAAACATGGTAGGAAAGCCGGCCATCCCACAGCGTTTTCAGCAAATGAGGAAGCAGCATTTGTTTCGCATATGAAAACCGTTGCTCTGTGGGGTTTTCCTTTTGATACTTTCGACTTGAGGGTTCTTGCTCAAACATACTTAAACTCAAAAGGCCGAACAGAGAAGCAATTCTCTAACAACTTTCCCTCTGCTGAATGGGCCGGTTCTTTTTTGAAAAGACACACATCCGAATTGGCAACAAGAACTTGTCAAAATATCAAGCGAAATGGAGCTCGTGTAAGTGCCTAAGAGGTTACCACTTACTTCAACAATTTGGAAAAACTCTTGAATGATGGAAAGAAAATACCACCTTCTAATTTATTTAACTACGACGAAACCAACCTCTGTGATAATCCTGGGGTTAAGAAATGTATCTTCAAGCGTGGTGTTAAATATGCGGAACGCATCAGAGACAACAAAGCGTCGATATCGATTATGTACTGTGGGTCAGCAACTGGTGAATTGTTACCATGTTGAGTTGTATACAAATCGGAGCACCTATGATCAACGTGGACGGAAGGAGCACCTCCTGGAACCCGATTCAACAGAACTCGGAGTGGATGGTTTGATGGCTGTTGCTTTAGCGACTGGTTTGAAAGTTTAT
This sequence comes from Trididemnum nubilum, assembly GCA_963965965.1. Lineage (NCBI taxonomy): Eukaryota > Metazoa > Chordata > Ascidiacea > Aplousobranchia > Didemnidae > Trididemnum > Trididemnum nubilum. The sequence goes on along the minus strand of OZ014478.1, from coordinate 37,630,886 downwards.
TTCTTTCTCAAGCAAAAAAACTTGAAGGAAGAAAATTACTTATTGGAGACAACGCAGCCACTTTACGGAAAGGGTGCTGTAACTAGCTTCTGACAACAACATCGCTTTTGTGTGTCTCACACCAAACTCCACACATTTGCTGCAACCACTTGATGTGGCTTTTTACGGACCCCTCAAGAAGAAATGGAGAAGCATTCTGGATGAATGGAAGGCTTCCGGAAAGAAAACCAGCAGGACTCTAAGTAAGGATGCTTTTCCAGGATTGTTACAGAAACTTAATGACAGCCTTGTCAATAAAGTTGAGAATCTCAAAAGTGGATTTCGAAAATCCGGTATTCACCCTTTTAATCCGCAAAAAGTGTTGAAACGGCTTCCAGACCATGGTTTGAATCAAGATGGCGATGCCAGTACCAGCACTGGTACTGCTACCAATATCGACACAGTTCGCAAAGTGTCCGACGCGGTTCTTGGAGTGCTCAAAAGGATGAGGGGCGTGGATGAGGAGAGACCAAAGAAGCGAAGAAAGAAGATCAATGTCATTCCAGGAAAAAGCATCACATGTGATAATCTAGCAGAAAAAGGTAAGCAACAGAGCACATATAACCATTCTTTTATTTCTATAAATAACCTTCTTTCTGTATTTTGTTTATTTTTTCGATAAAGACTCGAGTATTGGCAAGGGTGTTTAAGAGAATTTCTTTGATTATATTACACTGGTCAGTGGTGCCGATCCATGTTGAACATTGGAGGGGATGATTTGCCTTTTCTAACCATTTTTTGCCGATTTTGAACATTGGGGGGATGCTGCTTGAAAAGTATAGTCGCGACTTTTGAAGCTAATATTCTACCGCGGTTTCGGAAGACCTATTTTGATCCTTTTTTTTTGGAGATCGACTCTCTGACTAGCCGGTTTTCTTGTTTCGACTCGCAATTTTCAACAAGCTTGCCAAATTTTTTATCAAATTTCCAAATTTCACTATATTGCACCGACCCGAAATGTTGGGGGGAATGCAGCAAAAATGTTGGGGAGGATGCATCCTCCCATTTCTCCCCTGGATCGGCACCCCTGACACTGCTGATAAAAAATAATATTTTTGCAGGCACATCTACAAGCGCAACTGCAGTTTCCGGTATGGATAGTGAAGATGAATCGGAAAATGATCAGTCATATGAGGATGAAAGCATAAAAGATGGTGCTTCATCAGAAGATGATGCGGTTTCAGATGGTTATATTAAAGGAAATAATGCAGAAGGATCTAACAAGAAGGATGTTGCTGCTGGAGAGTACATAATTGTTGAATATGATGGGCAACAGTTCCCTGGTAAAGTGACAAGTGTTGAAAGCGAAGGCGCAGTGGTAACAACATTGACAAAGTGTAAGAGAAACGGATGGAGGTGGCCCCAAACCAAGGATGAAATTCTCTGTGAGTGGGATGATATTGTAAAAGCTCGGCCTCAAGCTATTCCTCTAAATAACAGAAACATTCTTCGATTTCCTGACCTAGAGGAGATGTGGGGAATGTAGACTAGTTGTAGAACCGCTGCTGCAATAAACTGTTTTGAGCCATGTTTCTTGTTATTTTGTAGCATCGCTGTTGTGCCAATTCGTGTAAATATGTTTTACACAGTGAAACATGGTACTTATTGTCAAAATACTATTGTATTGTTATCGAAAAAAATATTTTAGAAACTTTAAACGTGTTTAAAGTAACCTCATATAAAACCAAGTTTAAACAAACTTTAAAAATTAACCACTGTTCAAAGTAACCCCGAAGTCGGGGTTACGTTGAACATCGACAATTTATAAAAAAAAGGCGGTAAAGATCGAGACTAAAACTTAATGTTGTCTGTACTATTTAGAGACCTGGTTGGTCCCCCTAACATATAGCAATTTAGTGAGGATTGATTAAGAAACCACTGATGCACTTTATTTTAAAGTAAAAAAGCGTTCAAAGTAGCCCCGGTTTATGGTACCAATGGTTTGGCGGGAACAAAAAGACTATTTTAAGATTGCTACTTTTGTATGACAATAATTTCTGGATTCTCAAAAAAACAAGACAAACATTAATTATCCTGACTTCGATTCTGCAACTTTAAATCAGTACCCAAGATTTGAATACCTTGTTTCTTAAACTCCACCTATAATTTTAGTTCATTTGGAATACGAAGGAAGTATTGACGTAAGAGCAAGCAGCGCTTACGAATGCGAAGACTCCATCACAGAAAACAGTTCAAGAAACCCACATATTTAACTCCAGAACATTTGCTAGATTTGGCTCGAGATCTAAATTTGTCATAAAAGTCTTGAAATTTTCGATCTCTGCAGAAGAAATTAATTGGCTTCAGAAAGGAGTAAACATCACATGTTTTCACAAAAGTCCTGTTTATTTTTCATCCCTTTTTTTCGTCTTGAAGATGATGTTTGACATCAATGGTCTCTAAGCCAGTAACAAGAGGCTTTTTACAGCTTATAGATTCAAGCTGCTTTGTTCCACAATGGAAACCAAAAACCAACTGTAGCGTAGCACTCATTGCTACTTCCACAAATTATCCTGTTGTTTATCAGTAGCAGCGCACCAATCAAATTCGTCCATTCTCTTTCGCAGTGACGTTTATGAAGTAACAACACGACTAACGGACGCTGGTAGGTTGAAGCGAGGAGGCTGTTTTCAGATTTAGAAACAATTTTCCAGTGCTGTAACACCAGAGCAATACTCTACTCAAGATTTCGTATTCAAGTTGGTCCCAATAAAAAACAGCGTCATTCAAGGGGTACTAGTCTAGTACTTTCTTGGACTATACAGCAGTGAGTCGCTAAACAACTGTTCCAATTGCATACAGCCCTAAAACCAATGAAGCCTATAAAACAACGAAGCAAGTTTTAGCATGTATCCAATATGAGAGGCATAAATGGCATATTTTCGGAAACCTTTTAATTGATTCGCATTTGAGATACATTAAATATGTGTACTTTTTGTGTTTGTGGAACAGTCGAGCTGATGAACAGCACTACAGCACTGCAGAATGGTCCGATCGGGAAAACTTTTGTCCATTGTGCAGCAGGGTCCTCTGGTTGAAGAGGCAGACAAAGTTTTTCTTCCTCCTTTTCACATAGAGCTCTGGCTGGTTAAAAACTTTGCTAAAGCCATGGGCTAGGGTTTCCCATTTTCCCGGCTTTTCAAGTTCCCGGGAAACGGGAAAATTTTTGAAAATTTCCCGGGAATCCCGGGATCCCGGATATTCTTCGGGATCCCGGAAAATCGGGAAATTTCCCGGGAATCGGGAAGAAATTTCCCGAAAGTAAATTTTTTCAACTTTTTCTTTTTCAAGAAGAATGGTTTTTGTATCTTTGATAATAATCTAGACGTGGCCTAAGCGTTTTGTTGAATGGTATGATGTGCTTGTTGCTTGTAACATATTTTGCAATTAACAATGCTGGTACTTATATGTTTATTGATTAGCCATTAGGAAACGCCTAACGGAAGACAGTGAGCTCACAGTCATGCATGAAAAGCAAGGCGTTTGATTTTCGACTTGCATTAATAGGCCAATCAAGCACAGCATACTTGTTTTTCGGTTCTGTTTAATTCTCCTAGTAAAAAGCTCAACTGCGTTCGAAGAATACTGTACAAGTAGCCTACAGAATTTCCCCAAACTACGCAACGCCAAAATATGTCCAAGGGTCAGCACTTGAAGTAATTTTCTGGCGAATCGCTAGCAGCTGATGGAAACTCCCAAGACCTCCGACTCTGCCTCAGATCCCCAATTTTGGCCCCCCAAAGAAACCTTTCTAAATACGCCAGTAGCTATAGTGGCACTGATTCATTGACTGTAAGTCTGTTACAGACCGTTTCGAGGCGCAGTGGCAAGGCATTAAGACAGTAACTCTGAAATTCAAGTTCAATTCCCTCTGCCGCAATCAATTCTACCTGTGGGTGTGTAAATTGCACAAACCTGATGTTTGTTAGAAAAATTATATTATCTTAGATTTTAAATCCCCATATAGCACCTACTAACCTAATTCTATGTCTTGCAAAGAGATCTGTACAATAAGTTTTTATACACTTTAATGAACTTTTAAAAACGAAGTAGAAATAACGGTATAACGAGAATAATGAAACCATTCATTCTTCTATTAACTTGGCAGCAATAATACTTTTTGCGAGTAGCCTACGTAGGCTTAGGCCGAATTTTTTTTTTTAGCTAACAGATAACAATGAACAAAAGCCTACTATGAACAAAAGCCTTCTATTATTCACTGCATGATACTGCAGTGCAGTAAGTAGAGAGTTTGAATGCTCATTTTTGAATAAAAATATTTCTGCATGCGTTGGAGGTCATCTTGTAAAGATTTCTTGCTTTACAGATTACGATATATGTATGAAAGTTTAAGTTTACTTTTTACTCCAACAACCGAAAGACACAATTTCACTGAGATTAAGCAAGCGAAAAGTCGAGGGTTATTAGAGAATTTACATTATTACACTATCATTAGTAATTGAGTACTACACACACTATTGACATTGTTATGCTCTGCCAATCACTGTGTTGACCACTACAACAAGCAGCAGTTTTCAGTTGCAGTTGCCACGACACTACACCAGTTATAGTCTACCATAAAAATAGTATCAGGGTATGTTTAAATATCATAATGACACTTTTTTCGGCCAGTATCAATCCCCGGCCACTCACATGACAATATTTTGACGTTATAGCTTATTCCTTTCACTATGATCTAACGTTATGTCCACCCTCTCCTCAGAGTTGTCATATTATGATATTTAAACACCCTCAAACCGCTCTGTTTCCGTAAAGTCACTGACCAACTGATAATTTGTGTTAAATTAATTGCAATTGCATAGTAGCCTACATTCCAACAGTGGTCGACAAGCAATTCACAATTTCGTTATTACAAGAGTTTTAGCAGTAAGTTATGGCAGTGCTGTTTTTTGTTGCTGTATAACAGTGTTGGAATAAAAATAAATTGATTTAAGAATGTGCATCGAAATTGGGTCGGCACTGCTACAAATAGGCTACATGGCAATCTGGCATGTAGCAAATTGTCGGATATTTTACTTTGCTAAATGTTGATACATTACAAAACAATGAGCGAAGAACATAGAAATTTTTCACTCTACAGAGAATAGCTGAAGAACATATTTGTACTTCTTTTACAATAACTTATAACTTGCTTCTCTAACCAAATTAAAAGAAAAGACGTAAACCACCGATTTTTGAACCAACATCAATTTTGATAGAAACTGTATACTTTACTCCCCAAAAATGGTAGAATGTTCATTGTTCAGTTTTATGTTACATGTTTTCCCATAATATGGTTTACAACACTGCGTTCACTTAACAGTGCTGGCATGCTGCTGGTAATTTAATGCAAAACAACTTTGCAGACGCGTATTAGCGACCAATCATAAAAACAGTTAAATGAACACTGTACCGATATCGCCATCAAACCAAATGTTCAGCAAGAGTCAAAAATGTTTTGGTTAAGTCTTATTAACGTTCACACCAAGCAAGTACTTGCAATTAGCAAGAAAGTATGATTTCAAAAAGCATAATTCATCAATCGTTTTGTCCAGCAAGCGATTTCGCAGTTTGTTTATAAACAGCCCAGTTAAAGAAAATACTCCTTCAGATTCAATGCTAGTTGGTGGGAGGGCCAGTAGAGTTTGATAAGCTTTTCCAACCTGGATGTTCTCATTCTGGTGTTTTCAAACAATGTCAGTTCCATGGCAAAAGAATGTTGCATCTGTTCTTTTTCAGCAAAAACTTTTTTAGGTTGAGCAGAGGCATCGTATTTTTGCAAGTGATCTTGGAGCGATTTGCATTCTAGTTGAGTGTCTTCATCTTCTTGCTCAACAATTGTAATGTCGTCTCCATGAAAAAAGAGACGTTCCATAATATTCCACGCTGCTCTAGATAATTCCTCTGGCATAGGGAATTTAAAAAAATCTGTTTCAAAAGGATCATTCATAGACGATGGATCACGCAGATATTTCAGCAAGCCAACCAAAGTTTCATTTCGTCGTTCTCTTACGCGCTTCTTTACTGCAGAAGCTAACGTTTTGCTTATTTCGGAATCTAGCAATTCCAGCTCCGTAAAAATATATCTAATCGCTCCATCAGCTGTCAACAAATTTGCATCCCGACGGCACATAGATGTTTGGGCGCATTTAATAACTTTTAAGGCGTCAGCCAGTGCATTAAGTAGGCTCAATTCTTGTGATGTAAATGAATATGAAAGATTAAAGTCAATCATAGTTTTGGCAACTGCTTGTCGAATTAATAAGAAACGTTCTAACATATCGCATAAGCTATGCCACCTTGTTTTGACATCAATTTTAAGAACCAGCTCATGCCCAAATTGCTCTTTCACATAGGTTTGCAGTTTATCGTTTTTCAATGGAGACTTGCGAAATATTTTCACAATGGCTCTGACTTTATTAACAAGATCTCCATATTCTATTTTCAAAGTTGGCTGAAGGCAACTAAAAATTTCCCTCTGTGGGAAAGAATCTTGAGATAGTATTATTGGCTCATCATCGTCCTCATATTCAACATCATCAATGGGGTCATTATACAGTTCACCTTCAGCAGGAATTTGGTCAGCACGATCAATATTAAGAGCCTCCTGATTTTGAAACAGGTCGGATGAATGACCCGCTACGTCCATTAGCGATGCGATATTTAGTGATCGACTTTGATAGAGCACGTCACTTACAGCTAAATGTAGTGCATGGGAGTAGCAAAGATGGTAGTCGGCTGGAGAGAGGCGCCCAAATTTTTTCATTATTTGCGCCCCATCAGTGACGCTGGCGAATATGTCTGTCTGAAAATCCAATCCAAACTCCGCTAGTCTAGCAGAAACTAAGCGAAGCAAAAGTTCTGCTAGCATGCTGTGCCTTATTCGAAGTAAACCAAGGTTCCACACTTTTGAATTTGCTCCGTGAATATTCACGTTAAGATATCTCTTATTTGCAATAGAAGTATATTCATCAAGAGATAAACAAAATTTTTCCTCGATTTCTTTCCGTGCAGCTAGCTCGGCTTTCATGGTCGATTTGGCTTCCATAAAGAAAAGGCTAGTTTGCTCTTGAGCACTGCCATGTCGCTGGGATAATTTGTAACCTTGAGCAGCTAATGACTTTCGAATAAAGTCACTATTTTCGATCACGTGAAACGGAATCCCATCTATTGCCGCCATTTTTGCTACTAATTCCTGTAATGGTGGCGATTTTTTGTAGTCGCTAATAGTCGTTTGCTTTTTGGCTTCAAGTACCGGTATGTTGTTGAATGGCCTCTTTATGGAAATTGTAATATTGTGCTTGGAACGCAAATGTCTAAGTAACCCTGACGTACTTGAGCCTTTGCATTTTAGGGATACGTTGCTGCAAAGCTTGCAGTTAGCGCTTTCCTTAGTTTTGTTTTTTGCGAAATACTTCCACACGGACTCACTTTCACAATCTGTAGTAGTACCGGTAGCTGAAGAAGTACTGCAAGAAGCATAGCCAACCTCGTCACATATTGTAATTATATTGTTGTCTTCGTTGCTCACGGCCATTGGGCTAAAAAGTATTACAAAACGGATTCTAATGTAGTTTTAAATGTCTTACTTTGTCTTTAACAAATCTAGCAGCAAATAATAACAATATTCAAGACGACTGTCGAATTTATGCATTTGTTGTTTGTTTAAAAGAGGTGTTCGACCTGGCTGTATATATATTTAACAAATTTTGGAGAAAATATTGATATCCGCTTTGCCAAGTTATGATTTAAACGCAATTTGTTTCGGAGATAATGGGGCTCAAACTTCAAACTGAACCCCCGAGTGGAAATAATGAGTCATCTGGCTTTGAGTCAGCGAACTAGTTATTCATTTTCTCAGTAAACATTTTTTGTTTCTCTTGAAGAATGCTTAGTTAAAGAGCTAAAAGAGGTCCACTGCCTGCTCTGGCTCCAGACCCACGGTTGGCTTTCTCTTTTCGGTACTCCTGAAACTGAAAGTGCAGACACTCAGTTTAAGTTATTATGTAGACACTGAGTGTCCGTTACCAACCACATAGACCCTAAGTAACTAACCACATATAACCCCTCAGTTACGAACCACATATTTTCTATATAGCTCCTAACTGTAATAATTATTTTATCCCATTGAGCAAGAACTCTGCTAAAGATTTTACAAAAATTTATGTGAAAAAAAAACTCTAAATGGCCCAGTTTTTTAATGTACCGTATAGCTCTATGGCAATACTAATTAACCACCTATCGCAGTGGTTCTTAAACTGGGTTCGATCTAACCCCAGGGGTTCGGTGAGTCAGAATCAGGGGTTCGGTGGAGGTTAGGTAAGTATACACACGCTATGTGCAGTGGCGTAGCCAGGGGGCCACAGGGACCATGGCTAGAGATGTAAATGTTTTTTTTAATCTTGTTTTTTATTGAAAAACTCGAAGCCTCAACTTAAAAACATGTTTTTTATTATTGTAAAATAAAATTTTTTTTTAATTTAAAATGTTTTTTATTCAAAAAAAAACAACACCGAAATAAAAAACATGTTTTTTTTGAAAAATCTTTTTAAGCATTTGCTTTCATTACCTACCTTCGAAAAAAACTATCACAAGGCCCATATAGGTTTACACAGGGGGGTGGAGTTAAGCCTCCATTTAGTGCATTTAAATAGTCTTTCGGGCTACAACATGCAATTTTTTGAGTATCCTAGAAAAGTGCTCCTTTAAAGTAGAATTTCGTGCACCTTTAAAGCACAAAACCGCATTTTTAACCGTACAGCTTCAACACCGTGCCTGCATTGGTTTACATTTAAAACAAGAAAATTATAAAGACTGGAAACAAAGACATATAAAAAACAAAAAAAAAACGAGGGTAAAAAAACAATCGAAAAAAAAACTGTTTTTTTACATCTCTAACCATGGCCCCCTAAAAGTTTCAACACTAAGACTGAACGAGCTATAAAAGTAGTTTTTTTCTTGTTTGATTCATTGCATTTTTCATCTACGACGTAAGAAATGCCATGTTTGCGGCTAGAAAAGTATTAAAAGGATCATGCTTCCGGGGCCCTGCCCCGCTGGGGGAGCACACAGCGCTCCCCCAGACCCCCTAGCTGAATATTTCTTCAATTCTTGCAATGATTTGTGGTGTAAAAGTTTAACAGTAAACGTAAACTTTTGCCAAGCAGAAACGTTGCTGATAATTATACTCAAGAAAAACTTTTGGACCCCCTTCACAGCTAAAACCTTTATCTGGCTACGCCCCTGGCTATATGCCATTGCATAGCAATCACAATGCTCTCTAACACTAAAATGACCTTAGCATTAAAGCATAGTTCACTTTAGGCTCAAGTTTATTAACAGCTATACTTTGAATTTCAACGAAGGGTTCGGTGAATGCCAGCATAAAACTTGCGGGGTTCGGTACCTCTAACAAGTTTAAGAACCACTGACCTATCGTAAAATTAACTTAAAATCTAAACTTTTTGCTTTTCTTTATTGATATCTTATTCCAAGAACAGCCTAAGCTTTACTGCTGCCTTTGACTTGAAAATTACCATACGTATTTCGCTTTTCTGAAACTCGCATTCTCCTTTCGAGCAAATTGCAATATTCGCCCGAGTTCTCTCGCCTGTAGGACGATTGCAGACCGCAGCAGTGCAAGTGCAGCAACTATAAAGACGCGTGTGTTGCGCCACACGCGCCATGCACGTTCAAGCGTGAGGCACAAAACAAAATAAACTTTCTTTGAAGTTCAAAGTTACTGCGCTGTTTTTGAAAAATAAAACGAAGTCCGAAAAACAAGTATTTGCTGCTGCTCTTGCTAAACGCTCGGGATTTATGAGTGCGGTGCAGAGGATGAAATCATTAGAGTGAAACAAAAAAAAAACAACTAAAAATACGTCCACGAATTTACCTCAAAGTCAGCTCTGGCGCTATAAGACCACTGCAGATAGAAAGCGACAGTTTAAAAACCGTTTTAATTTCATATCAACGATACGTTTATTCACAAACTTCGCAAGCTTTGTGCAATACTAATGCTGTCGTTTCTACTGCGGAAGCCAATTTTTGCAGCAATACCAAGAGTCCCCAATACTTACCATACCGGTAGGCCTACTGTCGGATCGAACCACTGCAAATGTTCTATTTATGGAATTCTCATATTGCTTTGCGCTCTTTCTCGCTGACAATAAGTCTTCAGTCATCACAAACGATGTAGGCTACTAATCTGGTACAGTATATGAAAATTTCCCGGGATCCCGACACAAATTTCCCGGGAAACGGGAAATCCCAAAACCCCGAATTTCCCGGGAAATTTCCCGTCCCGCCATCCCGGGAGGAAACCCTACCATGGGCCATTAAGGTGAAAGCTACAAACATATATGCAGATTGTTCCTTACAAGACTTAAGGCAAAGTTAAAGCAGGATATATTTGTTGGACTAGATGCTGGAGGATGAAGAACAAGTGGGACATTTTTATACATTAAGTCATCATAATGCTGGTAATCGATTGCGTGAACATTTACAACGCGCTGATGGAACAATTTCGGATACTTCGATTTTAGCAGCCCATTTCACTTGATGATACTTGGCATCATCGTGGATTGAAATCTTCACATGGAGTTGGGGTAGCGATGTCCGTAAATACTGGGGAAATACTGGATGCTGTTATGCTCTTTAAAGTTTGAGTAACATGCAATACAAAACGCCAGAATTCATCTGATGAAGATTTTGAAGCATGCAACTTCAACACAAAGAAAGAGGCAGCTGCTAGAAAAACTTTGATGGATCGACCAAGTATTGCCATGGAAACAGAGGCTGAAGTAATTATTTGGGCGTACTCTACTAAAAAACACAAAATGTGGTATTCTAAATTGTTGCCAGATGGTGAAAACAAAATTCTAAATTCGCTGAATGACTTGAAACCATATAGAGATGGCATCACCATTGAAAAAGTAGACTGCGTAAATCCGGTGCAAGGTGGCCTTACAAAAGGCATGATTGACAAACTTACAAACTATTATCGCAATGCAATAATGACCAACATCACCCTTCAGCGATAGATTTATCTGTTGCAAACATGCAGCGAGCCATTATGGCCAGCTTGCACCGCAGTGCTTTTAACAAAGATGCTGCTTTACAACATCAGTACTGCACTGAACTGTGGAGCAAGTAGCATAATGAAAAGAAAAGACTGCCTGAAAGCTTTCTCCTTCATGGTTCCATTTCACAAAAGACTGTCGGATCCAGATCTTTTGAGGAAATGTGTCCCAGATTTAACGCAAAGCCAAAATGAGTTTTTCAATCCTATCATTTGGAAGTGATGCCTTTAAGAAAAAACTTGTAGTGCTTTAGTTAAAGCAACTTGAGCTTGGAATATTGGGTCCCGGTCACAACTAACATTTCTCACTGATTTAGGCCTTTCAGTTTATTCACATTCAGCACTAGGTGTTGGTATCAAAAAGAATAAACGCATAAACCATGCGCGGCGATATTCTCTTACCAAAGACAAAAGATAAAGTCTGAAACTGCAGAAGGCTTCCAAACAAGCAAAAAAATATTTGGTGAAGACTGATGTCCTGGCCAGGAGTAGTATGCCCTGCTTTGGCTAAAACTTTAAAACTGCTGCAGTATATCAAATGGTGTGGCTAATCATTTATGGTTTGCAAAACTTCTTTGTGTAACTTTGAATGTGCTGTTCTCAAAACGTAAATTTTTACTATTAAAATTGTAACTACTCTTTTATTTTTCATCCGTTTGGGCTAAAAATTAGCATAGTAGTCCAGTGAGTGAAGGTGCATCAAGTAATGGGGCAGTTTTTTAAAAGTCCCATTAAGGCAGTGGTTTCCAACCGCCGGTCTGTGGACTGGTGGTGGTCAGTGTAAATTTTTTTGCCAGTTAGCAGAATATCTTCTTTTATCATAAAACTCATTATAAAATTTTTATCATATACTAAGAAATTATTTGTTAAGTTAGAATATGTTGTAATCTGGATTTTTGTTGATGCAACTAATTAATTTCTGTTTTCTACTTAAATAAGACAAGATCTTAAAAATTTACTGCTGTGTATGATTAACTAAAACGAAATGACGGAACACGCACCCAACCACGTCAATATCACTTACACAAATACCCTCACATAATTTTGCCAGCTTAAGATAGATATACATGTTGTGAAAATTTCAAGTGAAGATTCTACAGGATTTGGGAGTTTTTACTATTTTTGATGGTTAAAAATTATGTCATTTTTGATTTTCTTTTCAGGTTTGTGTAGATTTTTCATTATCTACCATATTTATCGCACCACAAGGAGCATTATCAGCAAATGACCTTTGTTGTTTTTATTTCCTTATATAAGGCGGACTACATAAAATGCAACTTACCCCTGTCTTTCCCACATATAACAAATGGCAACGCATGAAAAAAGGCCTCTCTTCTCCGTGTCAGCGTTTTCGATTGACCACAATGGGATGATATTGTCTACTTCGGAACTAGTAAAAATTCATCTTGACTTTTTGTTTTACTTGAGCAACCATGTATGATTTTTCTGATTACTTTTGATACTAGGGCTAGCACGAGGTGAAAGTGAAGTGCATAACTGCATAGTGGTCCCAGATTATAGCCTGTCTGATTAATTTTGAAAGTCTAACTTGGTCAGATATGATATATAAAGCAATAAACTATGCGATAGCAGTTTTCAATTTCGAAAATATTGTTTTGATAACCGTAGAGAATTTTTTCTATTCAAGCGTTGCCGATTAGCTACAGTGGGATAATCTGTTATGACATAGAGTAACGTTGATAAGGTCGTAAGAATGAAACTAGGATTGCATTGCAATAGGCAGTGTGCAGGTCTGTTAAAACTCACTAGCGGCTGTTCAAATAGGGGGGTGAGACAAAACAATAGATGCTATGCAAAAGGATGGTGTCGCAGTTCCTGCTTCATCCAGTGGCGATGTGGAAACTAGCATGGAAGTAACCACAAACGAAAGATAATTGGAACCGATAGCTTTATAAGTCAACAGATCATAGCTCACTCGAGGTTGTACAACCGAGCCGGTTAACCGCAATCGGAGCGCGCTCCCATTTGACACGCCACAATGGGTTGAAAGAGCTTTAGATTTGCCAAAAGCAACCATCAATTGATATTAGAACAATAGAACAGCCTTCTACCAGAGGCGGAGTCTTTGAGGACATCCTTGGCCTCGAAACCTCAAGTCCTCGAAAATTGCCTTGTCCTCGGCTTGAGGACAGCATTATTTTTTGTATTGTTGAAATCTTGTTGGGAAACGCCAGAAACCTTGCAGAAAATCTGCAAAGACCTTTTATGATTTCTGCAATTGGAGATCGCCAGAAAATTTTTTTTATTGTTATTAATGGGCAGCGGTGCCAGCGAATCTGCTACCGTCAGGTAAAGTTTACCAACACATTGTGTAGGCCTGATTTGGGTCCATTGCAACTGTAGCTGCAATGTTATTGTTGTTTTGTTTGGTTACTGGTCGAACTTGGAAAGCCTTCCAGCTTCCTTTAAGTACGTGGCCAGTTTATTAATGTTACATTTCGTTACCACATTGTGAACAGTGGTTTTGGTGATTCCAAAATATTTAACTCGAATATATTGGTAAAGCTTGCAATTGCCAACATGATGATTTGGTGTTTCATCCTCTAGGCTACATTTTGGACACAAAAATGACTCAGCGCAACCTCTAGTTTTCTTGTGTCGCAGTAAATTGTAGTGCCCAGCTAAAACTTGCACTACTCCATATAATTCGGGCCTCTTAAGGTCAAGGAGATGCATTGTTGGTCGGGAAGACGTCCAACCTACAGACTCCGTCATCCTCAAGCAGTCCTTCCGTTTATTCCACATAGATTTCCATCGATCTGTGGACCAGTCCTTAACCATGCTAACACAGCTGGCATACAGGACTATATTAAAAGGTTTAGGACCATGTATTTTTGAGTTAGATCCTGATTTGGCTACACGGTCTACCACTTCGTTACCATGCACCCCTGCATGGCCAGGAATCCAGGCAATACTGACGTGGTTTTGTTTAGCTAACTGATTGAGGTTTCTAATGCAGTTGAACGCTGTAATTGATGTTACAGTGCACTTTATGAGTGCTTTCATAGCTGCTTGACTATCAACCAGCACAACAATATTTTGAATGAGCATATTTTCCAAAAGCAGGTTCTTTGTCACTTTTGAAATAGCTAAGACTTTTGCCTGGAATACAGTGCTGTGTATTCCAAGGTGGAAAAATGCTTGTTTTGGGGAGTTGTTTGAGTATTCGGTATAAAAATCCGTACCTACTCTCCCATCTAGTTTTGAGCCATCGGTGTGAACCTTGATAGTGTTCTGATTTAGAATGCTTTCAGATCTTATAGCCAGAGGTGGGCGTTGCGCAAAATAGTTCGCAAGTTGCACAAATGCGCAATTTGCGTTGCGCACTATGCCTTTTTTTCAGCTCTTGCACAATTTGCGTTGCGCTCTATGCCTGTTTTTTTCAGCGCTTGCGCAATTTGCGTTTGCGAATCGGTAAATCTAATATTTGTTGCGCTTCAATTGTAAAATTTTTTCCAAGATGCGCAATCACAAAATAATTTTTAAATGTTGAACTGCATGTCCCTGTCAAAAAATCAATAAATTTTGATTTTACAGATTTAAAGCATGATCACGAGATAGTTGATACATGCTGATTGCTGATACAAAGATTTTTTTTCTTGTTTTATTTTTTTCGGCGTTATCTACTTTTTTTCTTGTTTTGTTTTCTTCTGCGCTATCTACTTTTAAATCGCTAAACGTGCTGTATTTAAAGTTTGAGCGATTGAATATACCAAGCAGGACTAGTGTGTGACAGAAATCAAGGGTGCCAGGTTGGGAGATTCCCCGCAATCGGGCCCCCAAAAATTTCGAACTTTTAAACCGTTAGAGCTAGATGAATCAGATTTTTAAAATGGGTAGATATCAAAAATGAACTAAAGGTAACAAAAATTAGGGGTACCTCAATGGGGGTTTGCCCCAAATGGACCCTTTAAAATTCAAACTTTTTGACCACTCACGCTGGACACATGAAATTTTCAGGGTGAGCAAATATGAAAAAACGTTTTCCCAGACGGGGCTCTCCAAAACTCAAACTTTTTAACCTTTTGAAATGGATACATGAAATGGTGGTCCACAAATTTTTAACTTTCCTATTTGAGGCAACCTTTGCATTCCTGCACCATCAGCTTCTTCCGGAAGGTGCTTCTCCAGTGCAGGCTTGACTGAGAGCGAATTAAGAATGCAACTATAAGTGGTGAACATTTAGAAGTACTCAATGTCATGCACTGCCATAAAGCGCTGCTTTGATAAACCTAATCTTTTAATAAATTTTTTCTGAATATCGGTGGTGGTTGACTGGTAGTTCACTTTTTCAACAAATTAAGTTAATTAAGCCAGATTAGGATTCGGTTTTAGCTATTCGGAATAATTCTGAAATAGCCTACTATTCTGAAATGCCCATCCCTAGTGGTAGTACTTGTGCTTCAGATAAACTATATGCTGTATACGGCTGAAAGACATAGAGTAATATATTAATATTACATCAGGGATCGAAATTAACTTTTTTGACAACTTGCCTGAAAAAAAGATACTCTAAGTTTTGAGGTTAACTTGGAAAAAAGCACTGAATTTACAAAATCCGCGTAGTTTCGAGAATCAAGTTTTTGTGTGCGATCGTTTAGATAATGCAATGCAATCAGTAACTTTTTCCAATCATGCATAAGCAAAAATCGATTTTTTGATTGTAGATATTTCATCTAATATTTAACGATAATAATTATTAATTACCGTTGTGGTTTGTTGCAAACGTATTTTTATTGGCGAATATTTTGAAAGCTACACCAGCTAGAAAGCTAAAAGAACTTCAAAATAATCATAACAAAAAAAATTGCAAAAATCTTGACGTTATCTTCATGCAGCGCAGGGTAATACTTGTGGTATCTGAAACAGCTGTTAGCGTGGCAAGCACCGGAAAACTTTTCTAGAAAAAAAAACGGAACATTTTGTGCCAAACAGTTGCTAAACGCGTCCAAGAATCGAAAAATCTGCGTGCAATTAAGACGTGTTAATTGCGATTAATAGGCTTAATGTGCGTACTATTAGACAACGCATTAATTGTGATAGGTACAAAGTGCTTACTAAAATAAAGCAAGAAACAGCTTTCTTTATGTACGGTACACACTTTACTTTATTGCAACAAAACCGGGTAAATTGCGTTTTTAAATAATCTTGTCTGAAGTTGTCTAATACGCTGTATTTTGTTAACTTGCCGTCGGGGAAGTTAAGCTGAAAACTAACTTGCCCGAAGCGATTTCAGCTTGCCTCGGGCAAGCGGGTAGGCGTTAATTTTGAACCCTGTATGTAGTTTATGGTACTCACAGTGGTGGAGTCGAGGACATAAGACTCGAGGCCAAGGCCAAGAACACAAAAAAAAAAAATCCGAGGCCAAAGCCAAGGACAGCCTTTTCGAGGACAGACCCTCTCGAGGCCAAGAACAGGAATGCTCGAGGCCGAGGACCAAGAACACTGCCGCAAGTGTTCTCCAAAAAAAAAAAAGATCTTCAAAATTTTTTTTCAGGCAATCTCCAATTTATAGGTGTGGCCAGAATTGTTGATTGGTAGGGAGGCCCAAACCACAAATTACATGCAATGACATCATCAAAATTTTTCAAAAGAGGAACTTTTTGTGGAACAAAGATATTATAGGATGGAATATCTGAAATCGTTTCCTGTTGACATCTAAGCAGGATTTTGCAAAGGGAGGGGGCTTTAAGTAATAGTTGAAAAGCGCAAATATCTAACTTTAGAGACGTGTTGAGAAAGGTAGTGTATCTCAAGCGTAACACAGACGGGAGTCTGGGGGCGAAGCCCCCAGCCGTTGGGCGATTTTTGGTAAGTTTTTTGGAAAAAACAGCTATTTTAATGCCATTGGATCACATTTCGCACGTGTTCAGAGCCATTTGAAAGCACTAAATTTTTGAAATTTGAAAGCCAATTGAAAAGATGAAATTACTGGATGCTTCTTTTACTTGCAATTTAAGTCCAAAATACGTTTAAAATCTTGCATTCTTGTTTTGAATTTTAATTGTAAGTGATTAGGTCCAGGTAGGGAGAAGTAAGGCGCATTATTTCGTGCTACATTTTAACAGTAAATAATAATCCACTCGAAAACTTTCCTTTGAGATTTTTGTTTTGTCATGAAAATAACCAGTTATTGGAGTATTTGTTCGGCCAGGGGGCCCAGGCCCCCCCTCAATTGAAGTTCAATGGTTTGCTCAATCAGCATTTTCCGTGGCTAATTTTTCTAAAAGTATTTTGTGCGTGAAAACTGGCGAGGTGGAGGTGAATTATTGAATTGTTACTGAAAAATGGTACAATAGATGGTTACGCCTACTAAACATGTTATTGCCGGGCCGGATTTACATTGCGCTGGGCCCCTGGCACTTTGGGGATTTTCGCAAGATCTTCCTGCCAAACATAGGTGAAGAAAAAAAAAGTCTCACCATCTGAGAGCAAGGCCCTGGCACTGTGCCATAGAATAAATCCAGCTCTGGTTGTTGCATTGCGTTTATAAAAAGGTTACATGAGGGCCTAGATAGCAAATTTTAAGAGAAAAACCGTTAATTTTACCCGGGTTATACGTTTAAATTGGTTGGCAAAAATTGAACTGAGGGGGAGCCCGGGTCCCTTGGTCTTGAATATTGTTGTTAGTTACTGTTGTAAGCGAAAAATGCTAAAAAGAAACTGAAACTGAAGAAACAATAGGCTTTTTTGTCACATTTTTGTCATTGGCGAAATTTCAATTGGGGAGGGGCCCAGGCTCCCTGGCTACGCCAATGCTCCAATTGTAAAAAAAACAAAAAAGGTGTTTGCAAATTTTCCGCCAGGTTGCTGGGGCTTTACAACAAAATTTCAACAGTTCAAAAAATAGTGCTGTCCTCGAGCCGAGGACAGGGCAACTTTCGAGGACCTAAGGCTTCGAGGCCAAGGACTTGAAAATGTGTCCTCGAGGCCAAGGACGCCCTCAAGGACTCCACATCTGCTACCTCACTTAATAACTACGAAATATTTTTTGTTTTTTGTACTGTAATTAGTAGCCGAAAACTTGGCCTCTACAATAGGAAAAAGATTAGATGAAAGGGTCGCAAGAGCAAACGACAAAATCACCAAAGATTGCTTTCCTGCCTACAATAGAGATGCGTGGTTGCAAAAATTGAAAAGATTCAACACTGCTATTTCTAGTTTGGCCGCCGTCGAGAGATTATTTGCTGTTGGTTCTGATATTTTGCGATCGAAACGATCGTCTATGACGAAAGAAAATTAAAAAAAATTTGTTTTGCTGCGTGAAAATAAAGTGTTTAAAAAAGTCAATTTTTATCCATGAATAACGCATTATTTTTGAATGTGAGTGAGAGGAGCTTTTTTTGTTTTCATGTTTATTTATTTTTATTGCTGTTTATTTTTATTATTTTTTTTTGTTTTATGGTGTAATTGCTTTTTTTCAACAACAAAAATAATTCTTTCTTCGGTCTTAGATATGTGCCTTTACTTATAAAAGCTAAACGCAATGCAGTAGGTTTATTCCAGTGCAGCTTAGCTGAAAATGGTACTATGTTTATACTTTCATATTTTTATGCTTAACACCAAGGATGGCAGTACGGTACGGTACGCTTTATTTGTGATGGTACGGGTAAGGTACGTTGGTACGGTACGCCTTTTATGTAATGGTACGGTACGTGGTTTGAATTAAAAATCCCAGACTTTTCGCACATTGCACCTGCTTTTTGTATGCAGAGGCATAAGACAGCTAAAGCCGAGGTTAAATGTGTGAATTGAAATCGCTGATTTATAGGCAAGTGATTTCAAAGTCAGTTAAAGTTGCGAGTAGTTAAAAGCAAGGATGGCAGTACGGTAGGGTACGTAAGTACGGTATCGTACGCCTCAATTTTTGCTAAGAAGTACGGTACGGTACGCCTTTTTTGTAATGGTATGGGTACGGTACGCTTCAAAAATCGAACTGAAGTACGGTACGCTGGAACAGTAAGGTTGAAGGTGCGAGGTACGTAGTACGCCAATTCTGAACGTACCTTACTGCCATCCTTGCTTAACACCATCGTCTGCAGCGCGCTTTTGAAACTTCGATTATGCAAAAATTTGTATTCTAAAACTTTTTTAAAAAGCGAAATTTTTGTGTGCTTCTCAAGCAATCAATTCGGAGTTGCGCTGTACTATTTTCAATTTTTGGTTGCAGAATTTGTGTTTGCGCTTTAAAGCGTTTAGAATTTTCGTTACGGAATTTGCAATTGCGCTTTAAGCTTTTAAGATTTTGGTTGCGAATTTCGCATTTGCGCTTTAAGCTTAAAATTTTTGGTTGCGGAATTTGCTCGGTTGCGGAATTTGCGCTTGTGCTTCGAGTTAAAAAATTTTTGGTTGCGGAATTTGCGCTTGCGCTTTACGATGTTTTTTTTAAACGCCCAGCCTCTGCTTATAGCATTCTTTTTATCCATAATTTGATGTTCGAAATTTCTCTCTAATACCTTTGTTTTCTTTATTCGGTCAGCTGGCATTTGCAGCAGAGGTAAGAATCTTCTAGCCTCATTGTAAGTAAGTAAATTTTATTTTTGGACTCAGTTACATACGATCAAAATAAATAAAATAAGAGAGTACAAATAATATATCAAAAATCATATAAATAAACGTATCGTATACAATTACTGAGTCCAAGGAGCGCCGAACAACCCTGAGGTACACTAGTCAAGGCGCTCCTTGTTCTCGTCATTTCTACTGCAATCTAAAGGCATTAATTATTGAGCAAAAAATTATGTACATAAAAAGAAAAACAAATTAAAAAACCAACATGAAATAATCACGAAGTAGTTGAAGTACACATTAAGACTTAAAAAGAAGAATGCGCACGCATCAAAATTCTCATAGGTAAAGAGGATTCAATTAATTTGATTACAGTACTAGAAGAATCAAAACCAAGTCAATAATGTGATACAATTTTTTCTTTAAAACATTTTTTGAAGGAATTAAACGTTTTATGTTTAATGTCTTCATCGATTTCATTCCAAAGTTTGGCGCCTCGAAATTCTAATTTTTATTGACCTGCAGTTTTGGAAACGCGAGGTAAAAAATAGTTCAAGTTAGTAAGTTTCCTTGTTTGATGAGAGTGTACTAATTCAATTTTATTAAATCGTTGTTGAAACAAAAGTGGCTATTTATTATTACAAATTTTATGCATAAACTTAGCAAGTTCCAAATGGTAAATGTCATTCAATTTCAGATAATTTTTTATACAAATGAGTAAAGTGAGAAAACTTTTTGTTCCAAGTTATAGTGCGCACAATGTTGTTCATTCTCACGTTTATTTCATGCAATTGGTTTTGAGTTGCTGTGCCCCAGACAATGATACCATAATTTAGAATACATAGGTGGGCACAAGTCCGCTAATAACGAAGCTAACTTTATTTTGAACTCGTTAATCCGTTTAAAAAGTTTTTTCAATTTAACGGACTAAATTAACTTCCTTTAAGTTCTGTTAACGGACTAAAGTAACTTCCGTTAAGTTCTGTTAACTTCCGTTAAGGTCTTTAACGTTAGTATCTTGCACCATTCGCTCTTTTTTGTGACAAATAATAAGCTGCAGCCTCATAGGTCTATTAATAATCGCTGTTCGCAATTTCCAAAGATTTTCCGATCGCAGCTTCGTTAGTGCATTTGGACTTATTTTTATCTTGAAATTAGATTAGACTTTGAAATGGAACTTCCAAAACACAAAAAGACCACCATAGCAATAAATATTTCCTTACAATCAACTTCACAGCGTCAATACGAGTTATAGAAGCGAGTGAATAAAACGAACTGTAAATTACTCGCAAAATGCTAACGAATTAACGGACTTCATTAACTTCCGTTAATTAAAGCTGAAAATAACGGATTAACGTTAACGGAAGTGTGAAGTTTGTTAACGGACTAGTGGTTAACGAAGCTAACGTTTTGCATTAACTTGCCCACCTATGTTAGAATACTGTATACAAAACTATAGTACAGCATGTTCAAAGTATGTTCAGTTACATAGTCGCGAACTTGATACAACATTGCATTGTGCTTAGCCAATTGTAAAGACAGTTTATTAATATGAACAGACCAAGTCAGTTTTTCATCAATGTAAACACCCAGGTGCTTTACAAAATCACTACGTCTAAGTACCTTTTCATTCATGACTACCGTGAATTTGGTTTTAATTGATTGGTAAGGATGTTTATTGCATAACAAATAGGTCGTTTTTGAATAATTTAAGGATAATTTATTTCTTCTGAGCCAAATATCGATATTTTGAAGCTGTGTATTTACCTTGGTTTCAAGACTCACCAAACTTTTATCTGATAGTACCAAACAAGTATCGTCAGCGAATAGCATGGTGGAAAATTCTGACACTTGAGGAAGGTCATTTATATATAGCATAAAAAGTAGAGGACCAAGCGATGATCCTTGTGGAACACCGCAGTCTATTTTTAGCTGCTTGGATTTACTGTTACCAATTTTGGTATATTGTACTCTATTAGTTAGGTAACTTTTCATTAATTCTAGAGCATTTCCTCGAAATCCATAAAGTTTTTCTAGCTTGCATAATAATATGTCGTGTTGGACAGAATCAAACGCTTTACTTAAGTCTAAAAAAATACAGCAACTATATTTTCCTTCATCAACATTATTTAATAATTCGTCATAAATGTTGCATATTGCCAAAGAAGTAGAATAATTGTTTCTAAACCCAAACTGTCTTTCGCAAAATAAGTTAAATTTTGATAGGTGGGAATATATACGACTATGTAGCAATTTTTCAAATATTTTATTAAACTGAGAAAGAAGTGATATAGGTCTATAGTTTGTCAGTTTGTCTTTTTGCCCTTTTTTAAAAATTGGAATTACTTCAGCTACTTTCATCAAATCTGGATATGTACCAGTACGCAAGCATAAGTTGAACAATTCACTTAGGACAAAGGAAATAATAGGATTAGCGAGTTTTATGAATTTGGTCTCAATATCTTAAGTCCTTGTAGCTTTCCTTTTTTTGAGTTCTTTAATTAAGTTGAACACTTCTTGTTGACAGCTAGGTAAGAGAAAAATAGAATTGTTTATTTTTTTCTTTTCCCCAACTGACATGTAAACACCAACATGGCTTTTCGTTTTCCCAAAGGAACCAACTTGGTTGACATGCCAGAGCCCACCAACAGTGATTCTGCATGACCCTCGCACTACCTCAGCCAATAAGAATTCCTCAACGGGAGTTATGTTGAGCAGTATTTCCAGAGCACCAGTAGGGGTGCCAGGAAAAGCTCATAAAATCATCAGGCAAGCAAGTCTCTGCACATTTGTGAGTTTCCTCACAAGGGGAAGGGCAGGTGAGTTGATACAGCAGGAGAGTTGATACATCCCCTTCCCAGCTAGTTTGGTAAACATTTAAATGGAAATATTGCCACCAATCAACGAAGAAGTTATTAATATTGAAAGGCATTGTGGGACTGAGTCGGACGGCATGCTTAAAGAAAACAAATTAAGAAAAAGCTCGTTTTGTTCTGTTTGACTAAATTTCCGCACTGACATGCTTTTTGTCATTGTAGAACGTTGCGATGGTGGAAGAAAGTGCAAAGGTAGTGAAGTTAAAGGGTTAAACATAGGCTTTTTAGCAACAAGGTTAATGTTTGCCAGCTTGCTTAATTCTTTCAAAAAAGCAGTCATCTTCTCTACTTTTCTGGGTTGGGTCAGTTGATAGAGTTGCTGATTTCCAGTTGAGACAGTGTATCAACTGACCTGCTTTAATGTGTGTCAATACGTTTGTGAATGCAATATAATATTTTTACGGCGCAGGTTAAAGTAATACTATACCAATTACCAAATTTAATTAGAAGCAATTACAGTGCAAGGCAATGCCCCAAGTTTACAAAAGGAAGACGAATCGATCCACCAGGGCTCCCTTTGATGTGTTAGAAAGAGCTGCTGCATGCGTTAGATGGCACTTCAATTCGACAAGCAGCTGCAGCTTTCGATATCGACAAAATGACACTTTCTCGATTTATTCACAAACGAAAATCTCAAGAACAGCCTTTGGTTGGATATGCAGCAGTAACCTTGAACAACTTTGTAATTTCTCCAGCGATGGAATTGGATCTTGCACAGCATATCAAAATGTTAGGCGATATCTTTCACGGGCTTTCTCTAGAGAAATGCAAGGAACTTGCATACGAATTTGCAATCCAAAATAACCTAAAGGTACCTGTATCATGGAATGAAACGAAAAGGGCAGGAAAGAGCTGGTGGCTTGGCTTTAAATCACGACAGAAATTATCCATACGTTCTCCTGAGGCAACTTCAGCTGGACGAGCTTCCGCATTCAACAAATTCACAGTCAATGAATATTTTGATAATTTGGCCAAAGTATTAGATGACAATAAGTTTAAAGCTGAGCAAATTTTCAATGTCGACGAAACAGCTGTGACCACGGTCCAAAATCCTGGCAAAGTTGTGACTGCAAAAGGTGCGAAGCGTGTAGGCTCTGTGACGTCTGCTGAAAGAGGCGAGTTGGTTACAGCGGTTTACACAATATGTGCTTCTGGCAGCATCTTACCACCGATGCTCATCTTCCCACGTGTACACTACCGGGACCACTTCATCAGAGGAGGACCTAAAAGTTGAGTTGGAAAATGTAGCCGAACAGGCTGGATCAACGAAGAGTTATTTCTAGAGTACATAAATTTTCTGGTAGGTCATACCAGGTGTTCTCCAACCCAAAAAATCTTACTAACTCTTGACAATCATGAGGCGCACATTTCTCTTAGAGTGATTGATAGAGCGAAATCTTCTGGGATTGTATTGCTAACAATACCACCGAAGACTTCACATCGTCTACAAGCACTTGATGTAACCGTATTTTCCCCATTTAAAACAATGTATTACAGAACAATGGATAATTGGATGCGAAGCAATCCGGGAAAGACAGTCACCATATACGACATTCCTGCCTTTGTGAAAGAAGCCCAACTCTCTGCTATGGTTCCAAGAAATATTTCGTCGAGTTTCGAAAGCACTGGAACATGGCTGTACAATCGCACATTTTTCCTGAAGAAGCATTTGCACCTGCTGCTGTCACCGATCGTCCATTTTCATCAGAAAACCAAATGTCAGGTGCAGAGTCGCAAATTGATACTAATTTGCAACCGCATGCTGTTAGATCTGACACAGCTAGCTCTACGCACATGCCATCTTCGAGCAATACACCCACACCCCAAACTTGCACTCTAGCAAGTGATGACGTGGCAAGTGTAGTAGAAGTATCTACTTCTCCAGAAAACCTGGCTTCTTCAACTTCTAATCCCACCTATGTGTCTCCAAGTGCTATTTACGGCATACCAAAAGCTCCACCACGAAAATCTAAAGGTCCCTCAAGAAGGAAGAGAACAGAAATTCTTACTTCTACTCCAGTAAGACAAAGAATTGCATTGCAGAAACAGCAAAAAGAAGCTAAACAGAAAGGCGGGGTAAAAAAAGTGAACAAAAATCTTTTTCCGAAGAAGAAAAAACCCGTACCAGTACCAGACACTTCTTCAGAAAATGAGAAGATGGAAATTGAATATGATGACGAATCTGATTGTTCACTAGATGAACAAATTGAGGAAGAAGATTATGTCGTAGTTAACGTAACCGAGAAAGGAAGAATAGTGCGTTATATTGCCAGAGTGGATGAACTTGACGACGATGAATATGAAGGAGTATTCTTACAGAAAGTTCTTGGCTGTGGCAAAAAAGATTCTGAAGAAATGTCCTTCATTGTCAATGAAAAGGATGAAGCATCATTTTCAGCAAATGATGTAGTATGTAAATTACCACGTCCAATTTTAGTTGGTGGCACAGCTAGACGCTCTAACAATGTTCGCTTCAGTTGTGACTTGAAGAAATGGAAGGTGGTTTAACTCTGCCACCATTTAAATTCTGGCAGCCTATTTTCAGTCTGTTGCTACAAAACAAAATAATGTAGGCTACTTTTCCTGTAAATAGCTGACTATGTATGTCTTGTTGCTATTTTGCTATGTTCTTGCATGAACTATGTCTTGTTGCTATTTTGTTAACTGTCTGTCTCCACAAAATTTTCATGACCTTCTAGTCTACTGTAGTTTGATATAACAAATTTAATGTTTGGCTATAGTGTCTAACAAACTGGCCAACACAAGTACCTGAGTTTCAGCTAACAAATTTGCAGCATATTTCTAATTGTAAATCCCGAAGAAACTGCATTAGATGTGGTTCCCATAATCTACCCGTAAAATAGCAAATTTATATTTCGTATTTAAAATTTTTTTAATGTCGCATTATTGGTGTACTTTGCAATAACTTGAAGTGACAATTCTGATTGATTGATATCTAGTTTTCATGTTATCGATTGCATTTCTTTCTATTTACGCAAATAAAAAACCAGTTTGAAAGTTTGAATGAATTATACCTACTGTAAGCAAAAAAGTTTATGGTGTATCAACTGGCCTAACCGGGCAGGTGAGATGATACACTCGAGAGGCTGCACAAAATGCATCGTAGGTCTAAGATAACGCGTTGCGAACGACTCATTATTTTTCTACAATATCTGTAACACCACGAAGAAATATTACGCAAAGTATCAGTTTTATGACATTTAAAAATCTTGATTTATGTGAAAAAAATTAAAAAGTGTATCAACTGACCTGCCCTTGCCCTATATACTTTTTGTTAAGACCGCCAGCCCAGGACACACATGCATACGACATAATTGGACGTATCATAGCTGTGTATATCCATTTCATCATAGATGGTTTTATTCCCCACGTTTCACCCACTATTTTTCTACACTGCATTAATGCTGTAGTTGCTTTGCAGGTAATTCGAGCAATATGTGGTTTTCAAGTTAGCTTGCTGTCCAGAGTAACGCCTAACAGCCTTGCTTCCTTGAAAAGTTCAAGTTTTGAACCATTCATTGACAAGGAACCCAAATCTGGATTCCGTTTGTGAGTGAACAGTACGATTTCGGTTTTCTTGCTACCAAACTGTAGCTCTTGTTCCAAAGCCCAGTTTGCAGCAATATTTATTGCTTTCTGAGCCATACCTCTGATCCAAAGCATATCAGCACCAGTGACCAACACTGCTAGGTCATCAGCATAGGCTTGAACATAAAAGCCCTTGCTACGTAACTCCAGCACTGGCAAAAAAATTTTTGATGACCTTTTTTTAGATCGCCTAAAAGAAATTTTTTCTTTTGAAAACACTTGCGCCTGTGTCCTTGGCCTCGAGCATTTCTGTCCTTGGCCTCAGATTTTGTTTGTGTCCTTGGCCTCGAGCCTTGTGTCCTCGACTCCACCTCTGCCTTCTACAAGTAATAACCAAAAAATGCTGCAAGATAAGTTTATTTGTGTTGTTTTATTTAGTTTATTTCTACACTATTGCAGAGTATAATCAGTTCTTTTGGCACAAATATATACGAAATTCGGCATAGCTGGTGCTGTTCGAATGGTTTTGTTGCCTGATGGCAATATATCAGACATGGAAGAGGAAGAAGGTGAAGAAAATATCTACATGCTGCCATGGATAATCTTGCAAACGCAGACTATGACCCATACTTGGGTGTGAACTCTGCAGCTTTAGAAGTGGAAATCAAAAGAGTGGAAGAAATGATGTAGCATCTGAAACTGACACCTTGAATGCTGATGCTTTGTCATCTCATTGCAGTCACAGCTTGTCTTTCGTATCCCAGTACAGATGGCAGAAACACGACATACACATCCCAATTTCAAGGTACTTTTTTTGACCCACCAGTGGATCTTTTAACTCCAATGCAGTGCTTTAAAAAGTTCTTTGCAGACGAATCTTTTCGCTACATAGCTGATCAGTCTAACTTGTACCCAATACAAAAAGATAAAAAGACACTGAATACCACAGCAGCAGAAATAGAACAATTTCTAGGAATAATTTTGCTTACAGATATTTTTTCCTGTTCTTGTTTAATGTTATCAACTGTACTGGGCAACATTTTTCCGATTTAATTTCTAGGAATAATTTTGCTTACAGATATTTTTTCCTGTTCTTGTTTAATGTTATCAACTGTACTGGGCAACATTTTTCCGATTTGATTTTAACTGCTGAAGTTATGCCAAAAAACAGATTCGAATTACTACTCGCTACATCCATTTCAACAATAACAGTGAGATGAAACCTTGTGGTCACCCTGATTATGATCCTCTGTTCAAGATTTCACCTTTGTGAGACAGACTTCGAGAAAAAATGAAGCTAATAGAACTAGAAGAGCAACACTTCACTGACAAGCAGATCTCCATTCAAGCAGTATTTTAGAAACAAACCTCATTGTTGAGATTTAAAGTATTCGCCAGGGCTGGAGTATCAAACATGATATATGAATTTGTTGTATATACCAGCATATCCATGAATCTTGATGGTGAATTTTAAAATATCGAGCAATGTGGCCTTTTGTTTGGTGCAAAATTTGAATTCCCAAGATAATTTCAAAGTATACTTTGACAACTGGTTCAGTTTGATCGATTAGATTCGCTCATTGAAAATTTGTAACATTTGAGCAGTTAATACCAACTGTGCCAACAGATTAGCGGGAGGTGGAGCTTATGTCTGAAAAAAACTTAAAGCAGAAAGGAAGTGGAGAATTTGATAGCAAAAGCAATCGGAATGAAGGAATTATTGTGGTAAGATGGCACAACAATAAAGCTGTCAATCTTGTTTCTTTCTACTGTGGCATTGCGCCAACAGATAAATGCCATTGTTGGAGCTGTGCTACAAAAGAAAAAGTGGAGATCGATCGACTACATATCGTAAAGGAATACAACCATCATATGGGAGGTGTTGACCTCTGTGACATGTTGATGGAACTCTATAGGAGCAGTATAAGTAACAAAAAGTACACGTGAATAGTGTACTACGGTATTGATGAACCAATAGCTGGTTATTTTACAGAAGACACATGAAACAGCGCAGCAAGAATAATTATGCCACTGCTAAAATTTCGCTGCAACATTGCTTCCTCTTTGCTGCTAGCAAAAAAATCACCATCAAGAAAAAGAGACCAGCCGTCTCAAGCAAACTGCAATAATGTGACACCTCCTGACAGGTGTACAGTGTATTCGAGGATTCCGGTAAGAAATCAGACATGACCAACTTGCTCACTGGCCCTTCCACAGTAGCACAAGAATGAGATGAGACTACTTGAGCTAGGGCGCTAGTTTTTTGGATATCAGTAGATATTGAAGAGACAAATTTTTTTTCATAGTCTGGGGGGTACCAACCTTCCAGAACCTCCCCAAAAATAACTTTTTGAAAGCTATATTTAACAACTGATTTTAGTCAACTGGGTTCATGTGCTGTGCTGGCATAATGGCTAAAGGTACCAATGTTTGAAATTGTCGTAATAACTATAAATTGTTATAATACTAAGAGCTGCGTTTAAATACTTATTTGGACATCAGTTTTATCCAAACCACAAATGATTTAAAATTAACATATTTCTTTTATCCAGCAAAATCATTTTGTTTGCATTGCATACGATTGAGTTTCACAGAAATATTGGTAACCTTCAAAGTATGAAGGGAAAAATGGTGGTGAAAGGAACTGGCGGAAGTCCCATATTATTTTCCTTTGGTAAAATGAACATCTAGTTAGGATTAGTATTAGTCTAAATCGATAATTTAAAAATAGTTTGGGAGTTCAATTAACATGTTCAGAAATATTCAAACATCTTTTTTTTGACCAACCACATATTCCTGATAGTATAACTGAAGATTTGTTTATGATAGAAATTGGTTTCAATGATTCATGTTGCAGTACAACTTCATCTGAAGAATTGGACATAACAATTTCAATAGATTTGGCAAAATACAAGCATGAGGAAATTTGGCTTTGCATTACTCAAAAATATATTTTTAGCAATATAGGAAATCAAGATTAAATACAATTTGGTTCAAAATTTTTCAGAAAGTTCCAATGAAGATAAAGTAGTTAATTTTTATGCTAAAAATTGTCATCTTTCTGCAAGTTTTTTTTGAACCCAGCGTCCCAACTAAAGGACCAAAAAGCAATTTGGTATTGATGTAATTTGCAATTGCGATTCAAAAAAATTGGTTAAGAGCAAGCAGAATCGAAAAATTAATTTGAAAACCACGCAATTGAGTATTTGGGAGGGTTTCTTATCTTCAAAGCAAAATCTAAATTTCCCACATCAAATTCAATTTTGAATCCTATGATGCAGCAACACCTACAGGAAAGTTAATCAAAGCAATTGCAAAAAAAGAGGTTCATTGTATTATCCACATTAAAAGTTTGTATCCTTGCTACACACCATAAATTTCAAGTGCAGCCAAGAGACATCTTAAGCCATCCAATCAAATTAGTTCTAAAAGTGTTAGTTCTTCAACCATTTCCCATCCTCACTATCCGTCTTATTTTGAAAAAAATTTGTATGACAAAAATAAAACCATCGCTGAAAATGAAGAGAAGTTCATAAAATTCTGAAATATGTTGTTAAATTATATGCAAAGGATGCTTTCTTACAGTTCATAAAATTCTGGAATATGTTGTTAAATTATATGCAAAGGATGCTTTCTTACACTTCTGCAACATGACTTTTTTATAATTTATTTCGTAAATCAAAAAAAATGCTAAGAGTTTTTATGCTTCCACTTCTCATTGAAATTCTTCAGTGTAAATTTCACTTATGTTGAACTTGTAATGCTTTTACCCAAACAGTTTAGGGAAAGACTATTTCACAGTAGGCAATTTTAAGCTAAAAAGAGTACCTAAAAAAATCTGGAAATATTTACCTGAGCATTTTTCATTTGTTTTTTTTTTTAGGTATAGATTTGAGTCAGAATAACTGTGTTTCTTTGCCCACTGGAACTAGCTGATGCCTATTATCATTTGCTGTAGTGCTTTATTGTGTTAGTAGGTTATCTTGCTTGCTTTTGGTAGCATTTTGGACCGGTACTACTATTAAGGTGAGTTTAATTAAAAGAATCGAAAAAATGCCTTCAGCAAATTTAGCAAAAAGCAGGTTTACTGAAATTTGGCATTGCAGAAACATATGGTTTGGGTAACAGAGGAATTGAAGTTTGGAAGTTTAATAAAATCAATGAACATTTCAGGAATAATAAGATTGTATTGACTGTTTTTCTTGACGTAAGCACAGCATTTGATGTATTAGATAATCAAATTCTCTGTAACAAACTTATCACTATGGGTTTTGTGGTTTATTGCAAGCTTGACTTAGAAGTTATTTGGCAAATAGGTCGTCCCATCAAGTCTATATC
The DNA here is from genome assembly GCA_963965965.1 of Trididemnum nubilum. Taxonomy (NCBI): domain Eukaryota; kingdom Metazoa; phylum Chordata; class Ascidiacea; order Aplousobranchia; family Didemnidae; genus Trididemnum; species Trididemnum nubilum. The sequence goes on along the minus strand of OZ014478.1, from coordinate 37,600,475 downwards.
CACGATAGACTTTTTATCGTAAATTAATTAATTGTGGCGTTCCTCAAGGGTTAAACCTACAATTGCTACTTTACCTCATTTACATCATTGATTTTTTTCTTAATGCAACAGCTACTTAATAATGTATTTGGATGAGATGATTTTAATCATTCCAAGCAAATCTCCAGAGCTGATGGGGTAAACATCGCAAATGAACATTTTACATCGCGTCAGCTGCAGCGGGTACCAAACCTGGCCTTGTCTGCTTCTTGTTGAGCTGGGCTTCGCTATACTTTGTATTGCTGCTAACATGGGACGTTTCACCTTACAAGAACCAGCCAGTTTGTAGCTTCTTTGCTTTTCGCAAATTGCATAATTGCTAATTTGCTTGCCTTTCTGCTCGACCTTTTGTTAGCTTGCTGCTTAGCTATTTCCTGATTTACATTCATTCTTATCTGACTATGGTCAAGGCAACTGCTATTTTTCTGAGCATTCCCGATTGGTACTATTGTTTTCTGTTGTGCTACTTCTCCCTACAACTGGCTGGACAAACTATTTCGGTATGTACAAGCGTTTACTTATTGTTATGTTGCTTGTATTGTTAAGGTAATTTCTGGACCCCATGATATAATTAGAGATTTATGTGTACATGTTAGTGTCTCGCTCCTTTTTGATTGCGTTATAATCCTTTTTTTTTTTGTCTCTGATAACTTAAGTTGGAGTTGTATTACTATAGGTTTAGAATTCTGACCTTTCAGCTCCTATAGTTGGTTTTTGTTATTTTGTACAAACCGCTCTATCGCTCTAATTGCTCTCAATCACTCAACAGCTCTCTAGCTCAATCGCTTGGTCCCGTTTGCTCATTCTACTTCATGCTGTACAACCGACATCATCTTTCACAGCGAAGTGACAACCGCAATAGAAATCTAACTGTTTACGATTTGAGCGTGTTTTGAATTATTGGTGTGAGGTTAAGAACATCTCCACAGCCAGTTTAAATCTTTTCAAGACCTTAGATTAGTTTCAAAATAAATTGTATCTATAGCTGGCAACTATGTCAGCTACTATCAATGAAAGTTCTGTTCGAGATGAACTCCAGAAGCTCTAGCTAGAATTGAACGATTACTGTCTCTTAGGTCTGTGGAACATCCTGACACTGTTAATTCCTAACTCTATTCCACAAAAAAGTTGCATAATAAGCTTCTTGGTATCCTTAAATCTGGCAAACATGTAGACGTCGGGGCAATAGCTGCTGTTAAAAATAGACATTCTGAATTTTCTTCTCGTGCCCAAGAATGACTCCAGCCCATCTCTAGAGGTAATGCTATTTCTAGTGGTTATACTGAGCAGGTTAAGCTTGATGAAACTAAATCTGTAGCTGCTAGTTTTAAATCTAATCGCACCTCTTCATCTCGACGTTCGCAATCCTCTGTTAAGCGTCACAAAGCAGCTCTTGCCAAACTGAAAATGACGGAGCTAGAGACTAAGCATGCTAAGGAACGAGTGAAGGAAGAGGCTGAATGTGTGAAGGAAGACGCTGAGTGTGCAAAGGAGGAGGCTGAACATATTCAACGTGAGGCGGATCATAAGTTCGAAATGGCCGCAGCGAAGTATGAATTATGCGACACTGAATCAGATTGTACTAAAATTTCAGATTCAGGTATGGTAAGCCTAAATCTATGCTTAAAAACACTATAAAACGACTTCTTGTAAGCATTGATCCTGCCAGAACAATTACTGTGAGTACGAACAAGCCTTCGTTTTCTGGTACCAAGCTTGTAAAGTCAAAGCCTTTTGTGAATGCTTTAAGACTGTTAGCTGCTCCAATTACTAGGCTTACCAACTCTGTCCATTCTAATGAGTTTAATGCTGTTCCTGAAACTTCGATTGTACCTAACTGTACGAATACCATTGGGTTTCTATTCAATGCAACTACGTACACCACTGCAACTTTGCCTCAGACTAGCAGTACTTTGCAACCAACTAGCAGTCTGTTGAATGGCAACCAACTAGCAGCAGTCTGCAGCAGTCTGTAGCAGTTCCGAATCCATATATTTCTGCTTACGTTCCAAATACAGTTTCATAAATGCCAGCTTCTGCGGAGTCACATGTTCTGGTATCCCTACCCTATGGGAGCTTTTCATTTATGGGACCCTCCAGAGTCCCTGCACCACATCCTAATTACCAACCACTAGCTTCTGCGGTATTGCACGCTTTGCTGTCCCAACCTTCTGGGAGCTCATGGTATCCAGGACCATTAGGTGATCCTGCACCACAGTCCATTGGGTTTCAACCGCAACACGAAGTTCGATCAGAAACTGCTTTTGTGTTATCTCCTCCAGCATTGTGAACCTGCTGTCAGGGAAAGAATCCAGCATTTTTTGTTGAGGAGAATGACAAATATGCTCTCGCTACCAACACATTTGACAGAGAATGCAGCAGACCCAGTAATATTGCTGATGTATGTGAGCAGCACTTAAAATCCACTAAGCCAGTTAAAGCTAACGATTCTGTGAGCACTAAAACTTTTGCTGATCTCATAGAAAAAACTTTGGTCTCTTTTGGAAAAATAAAGTACTTTGGCAGTTTAAACTAGCAGGATACTGTGAGTCAACTTATCCACAAGCTATCATTTGATCTTTGTCGAGCCTGGGTTAAAGAAGCCGACAGGTTGGAACAACAATCAGGTCAGATCACAGATTTTTCTTGTTTTGTTAAATTCGTGGCGAAGCTACCAGAGCAGGCTAACTCACTGTATGGCCGAAGAGTGTTCAACACTCCCCCTTCTAAAGCTCATTCTGAGGCTGGGACCAAGAAATCGGGTAATACTCGAAAGTTTAATATGTCTTTGCACAAGGTCCAGGTGACTAGCTCTTCTGCACCTCCTCAAACCACTCAGTCATCATCATCCTCGTTTGGATGTTTTTATCACAAGGACGCTTTTTATAGGCCGTGGCAGTGTACTAAATTTAAATCCAATCCATTGCAAAAGCGATCTAAGTTTTAAAGGAATATAGGTTTTGCTATAAATGTCGGAGTTCTGCTGACTGAACTCATCACTGCACTAAGCAGAACACTTTTACACTGTAGAAGGCTGCCCTGGCACTTTCCACCACACTTTGCTGCACCCTTTAAAGCACAACTCTGTTGCATCTACTGGCACTACTGCTTCTAACGCCAAGGCACCTTCAACTCAAACTGAAAATACTCCTTCTAATTCGATGAAATCTAATCATGTAGGTAACACGCACATCCTGCAAATTGTTTATCTGTACATGATCCTAGCTAAGTTGCGTTTCGAAGATAGAATCGTCTCCACCTATGCCTTTCCAGATTAAAGATCTACCCACTCCCTTTGTGACCAAAAGATCGTTGATGGCTCGGGAATCACCAGGACCCCAGAAAATGTAATGCTGCAAACCCTAACTGGGTGTAAATCTCGCAAGAGCAGAGCATGTTCTCTTTCAGTATCTTCACTAGACGACTCGGAAGCTATTAACTTGAGTAGGGTGTTGTGTGTGAGTGACATTCCTGTATATCCAAATGTTGTTTCGGTTGACTCTCACTTCAAAGATCTTCCCCAGTTCTATGATCTGGAGTTTCCTATTCTGCCTGGCGCCACTGTTAGTCTATAGATTGGGGCTGACACTCCAGCAATATTTTGTTTACGGTATACTCGTGTAGAGGCTAGAGGTCAACCGATCGCCGTAGAAACCCCCCTGGTGTGGTCGTTACTGGAACCCTTCTCTTTTCTCTAAATTTGACTAACAACTGTCATGTTAATTTTGCTCAAGTAGGCGGCACCTTGCAACAGCAAATAGACTCGCTTTGGGAAACAAATTTTGGCAACGAATTTCAGCCTAATGTTACGACAATAGTTTTGGATAACTTTTATGTTGACCATTCTTTGTGTTCTGTATCGTCTGTAGATGCTGGCTTAACTGTATTAGCTCAACTCCCAAAGTTACTACAAAAGGGAGGATTTCATCTAACTAAATGGTTGATGAACAACTATGAACTGCTGCATGCTATCCCCGAGAGTGAGAGATAACCTACCCCCGAACCTCTCGTTTTGGATGAGCCCATGCTGGGTACATTTTGGGTATATCTTGGGACGTTGTGGAAGATCAATTTATGTTTGATGTAAACTTACCTGCAAAACCCCTTATGTATAGAGGGATTTTGTCTGCCTTACGCTCGCTGTATGATCCACTTGGATTTTTATCCCAAGTCATTTTGCTGTCTAAAATTTTACTTCAGTCCCTATGTAAACAAGGCCTTGAATGGGACAACACCATTCCATAGATGGTTGAATATTCCATAGATTCATTCAACCATCCATGGAATGGAATGGATGGTTGAAAATTCCATAGATCCACTATTCCATGAAGCAGAACAATCGACTAAATGGTTGAATAATTTGCATTTGCTGCACAGTTTTAAGATTGATCGAGGCTTAAAGCCTGCTGAGTTTGGCCAAGTTGCTACAAGCGAGCTCAACCACTTTTTTGATGCTTCTATGCAAGCTTATGGGTCCTGTTCTTAAACTCGCCTAACATACGAAAGCGGAAATGTTGCTGGTGCATTGTTAATGAGTAAATCTAGGTTAACTCCTATTAAAACCATGTCAATACCACGGCTTTAAACTCTCTGCTGACCAGTAAGGCTTGATATACTTTTGCACAGGAAACTGCAATTTGAAGACTGTATCTCCATTTTTTAGAGCGAATCTACAGCAGTACTTCAAATCATATGTAACTCACGAAAGAGATCTCCCGTTTTTGAGGTCAATAAGGTGTCAAAGAGCGGCATACTGACCCTTGTGATTGGAGGCATGTTCACACTCAACTTAATGCTACCAATGCAATTACCCGTTCATTAACTACTCTGTCATTTTTAGATTGTTGCGACCTCTGGTTGTTTGGTCATGAGTTTCTCTAACTTTTATCGGAACACTGGCAGCAAATTTCTCTTCTGACGGTTGACTTGCCTCTTGAATTGACTCATTCTTGGCCCGATATTTTGGTCAAGACTTGTTCTGCTGTTAAAACTGTTTCTTCTGCGAATTAATTTATCAACAAGTTCTCTTTGCTTTATCACTTGAAAAAATCTGCTGCATGGGTTCTTTGCTGTTGCATGATAGCTTAAACAAGAGACTACAAAATTAATTTATCTAGGTTGTCAATTGAGGAGTTGCAAAGCGCTGAAAATCAACTCATCAAATATGTTCAGGCCTGCGAATTTTTGCATAAAATTTCATGTTGGTCACGTAAAATTCTTTTTAAGGACAAGTTGTTCCGACCTTCATTAAAATTAAGTCCAGTTTTAGTTAATGTTATTCTCCGAGTGGACGGTAGGCTTGAGCAGACCCCTATTGACTATAATGCCTAGCATCCAATCATCTTGCTGAATAATTGTCATTTTACTGAGTTCCTCATTCAGTACCATCATAACCTTGTAGGTCATTCTGGTATGGGCCATACCTGGTCATCTATTCGACAAAAAATACTGTATTATAAAAGGAGGGCCATTGACCATCATGCCATTGATAAATGTGTTCCATGTAGGAAACGAAATTCTTCTGCTTCTCAACAACTCATGGCTAACCTTCCACCTGCAAGATACAAATTGAAGAACCTCCTTTCAGCCATGTCGGTGTGAACTACCTTGGACGCTTGGTAGTGAGGCGAGGCCAAACTGACCTGAAGCACTATTGTTGCATATTTACATGCTTAACCAGATGCGCTGTCCACATTGAAATAACTCACAGTTTAAATACCGATTTATTCATTCATGCTCTTTGAAGATTCATCTGTAGCCGAGGAACATTGCAACACATCTAGTGATGGGCATTTTAGAATAGTTGGCTATTACAGAAGTATTGCGAACCGAATACGGAATCCTATTCTGGTTTAAATTAACTTAATTCCCTGAAAAAGTGAACAACCTGTCAACCACTACTGATATTCAGAAAAAAAAACTTCTTAAACCATTTCTTAATTAAAGCAGCACTTTATTGCAGTGCATGACATTGAGTGCTTCTAAATGTTCACCACTTAGTCGCGTTCTTAATTCGCTCACAGTGAAGGGTAAACATGATTAGACTCAGGCGTGTAGCCAAAAATCTGCAATGCGGGATGCTGTTTTGTGGGTCTGGGGGCGAAGCCCCAAGCGTTCAAAAATTTGTAATTTTTTTGCAAAAATAACTTAAATTTAGGCTTATTTTGATAAAAATAATACGGGAAATGTGGGACCTATCGGACAGCAGCATATTTTCGCAATCACGTGATCATTTTGCGGTTTCACTTTAGTCAAGCAAGTGGAAATTTACCAGTGGTAAAACCATATGTTTGTGTAAGAATAGATCATGAAGCGTAGTTGTTAAGACAAAAAAACTATTTTTCTTGGTTCAAAGTAAAAAATATTAGGCAGAATAATTTTAAAATTTTAGAAACCTTACTCATAGTATTGAGATTTCGTTTGCACTGTTAGCTGGGTGTGATCCATGCTTACTGAAGGCATTGAGTTTAGATCTAAATGGAATTCCTAAACCAGAAAATTTTGGAAAGTAGTTCAAAATGGCTACCAGGGGACCTTTCGGACGGGGTCTATGAGACATGTTCAGACACAGTCCGAAAGGTCCCTACTACTATAAGATTTTATCTGCAGTTTTATTTGTTTGTTTACGCTAATGGTAAGGACTGTTAATTATATAAAATGCCTACGTTCAAAAAATCAAAGGAAAAAAAGAGCTTGTTTAGCGACGCCCAACTGCAGCAAGCCTTAAAAAGCATCATTGAAGACGGGAACAGCCTCAGAAAGGCTGCCAAAGAATATATCATCCCAAAGTCAACCCTAGCAGATTATGTGAAAAGGGACAAAAAGAATGATTCCATATCTATTTCAAAACTTAGTATGACAACGAAGCAGGTAAAAAAATAATCTTAATTAATAACTTAGTGAACTATGATGTGTAGTTTCATTTATTGTGCGTCATTTGGGTCCATTAAAATCCTATATTGCCTCATGATAGACTTCAAACTCAGCTTTCCTTCATAGCTTAAGACCAGTCCTTGGTGGTGTGTTTAAGTGAATATCGCTTAGCTCCGTTTATTGGTTTATTTTTTTAACTTTTAAATTGGTAGGTTGAGTTACCCTTAAGCCGCATTTACACGGGCGACTTTTTTGCAACGCGATTCGAAGATTTTTTATGCGTGAAAATCTCTCTCGCATAGTGGTTACTCACACGAGGCAAGACTCGCTTGCCGCAATCGCGTTTGGCAAGAATCACTGCCGTGTAAGTAACACCTGCGATTTGCGATGCCGATTATATTTTTGCGCGACTCGGTGCAACAATCGTTCTCGCCCATGATCACTTACACGAGGTCGATTTCAGCGTCTCGAGAGTCACAAGATAAAGTCGCGCTCGTGTAAACAGCAAATCGTATGCAATTTACGAGTCGCCCAAACATAGCACAATGCACAAATGCTTTGCGAGTCACTGGCTGCGATTATCTAAGTTTACTTCATAAAATATTGAGTTCATGGTACAAAATAGTCTGTAGTGCTTTTACCGTAATTAATTGTAATTGTGATATTAAGTTTACTTCATATTAGTTTGAAACGAAGAAGAAATAATTTTCTTGTAGATGCTGGCACTGGTCTACTGCAGATACGGCAATCATGAGCTGATTACTGATAACTGTGAAGCCAATCAAGCTGGGCTTTAACCCTTAATAAAATGTATGATAAATTAACCACAGGAAACAGTACCTTAATTGTATTTTGTTTTTATAATACCGTAAGTACACTGTTTGCATCAGAACCAGTAAATTTTGAGTTGAGGCTGACTGTTCTTAATTTTTTGCCAATGTTGAGCATCAGTTGCTCTTAATTGGTTCTTAAATTTTGAGATCATTGATGTCAATTATAGCGACAATGTTTGTTAATACCTAATGGTCTGTCTGCTTGTAAACGCCTTTTTAGCTGCTTTTGCAGCATCGTAAAATTGCGGAAAGCAAAAAAGCAAGCTCTAATTTTCGTTTGAACGAGAGCCAAAAAGGTCTTTTGTTACCTGCCCAATGCGCAATAACACTCTATACTCTCGAAGTTATTCAAGCTCTTTTGTTTTGAATCAGTACAGAATTTAGTTTCTTTTTTGATTTGGCATTTCTTCTTTTTCGGTTGTTCTTAACCCTAGAATAGCTAAGACAATGAATTCACAGTAACAGCATTTGGACAATATATTTTGGAAATGGAGGTGCTTGTTACAGAAGCCCTCCGTTACAATATGAAGCCTTCACTGTGTCCGTCTGGGCAAACCACAATTGAAATTCTTCAACTTGAACTGCATTGTTCAGACAAAATGCATAATTTGGAACAGTAAGACTTGGCAAAATATATCTGAAATTTAGCCTGAAAATAATGAACTTAAAGAGTGCCATACGAGCGGTCTTGAAAATGAAATACGTCTGTTTGCCAGTTGCTTGAATGAAAAGGAATGCCAGAACAGAGGTAACTCGGCCAAACACAAAGGCGTGCAGGAATTACTAAAAAGCGCGTAATTTTTAAAGCGTTGGCTGCAGGAACTAAAGTGAGGCACACAAACTGAGCAAACTAAAAGGAAAAAGCGGCCGGATTAAAACTAGAGCGGGGCAACACAAAAAAGGTCAATCGATGCTGTGTCAGTGCTGGCAGAGTAGGCTGATAGGCTCACATCTATGCTCACTCGTAGGGTCCAGCACTTCGTATACAAGTACCATTCACTGGTTTTTGTCGGCTAAAAACGTATTAGCGTTTGCTTTCTTTTCTGACCCGAGATTGCTAGAGCCTACCGGCAATTCTTGCGGTTAAAATAACCACAGTTAAGTGAAGAAGCACAACACCTACTGCCCCGCATATTGTGATTAAACATTAATTTCATGAAAATGATGTTTATAATGAAATCATGTTCTCAATTTCGAGTGGTTTTGTGGGGCTTTTTCATTTGAATAACGCCAGGAATGAGTTTTGACATGAAGTCACTGGCGTATTTTTGCTCAGTTCATAATAATTCATCCTCCGCACTATACTTACTGTAATTGCCTAGCGTTTAGCAAATGCATGCGCTGCTTGTTTTATTATTGTGGATATTGGTGCTTTGTAACAGCTGTGGTTTAGTAGCTCCATAAAAAAATTACATGAAAACACATATTATATGAATGCTATGTGGATTTTTTGAATGTTGGTTTAATTGAAAAAGAGCCAGTACTTCTGTAGTGACAAAAGGCGCCTGGTATCACTGCAGAAGAACTCAAAAAGTAAACTTCTAAAAACAAAAATAAAATTTAAGCATTAGCATTTCGTACAGTATATGACAGCACAGATCTCCTATAAAATACTAAAATACTTGTGCACTATTAAGTAAATAAACAATATGAATTTGTCAGTCACACATGCTTGGAGAAAAAGTAATTTCAAAAGTGTTTTTAGAATTAACTGCACAAAAATATTGATAAATTTTATTGTTTTACCAAACATTATGCATTACCAAACAAGAAACACAGTCAGAGATGGGTTGCGGTAGAGAAAAACCAATACCTAAAGGGTAAATGACAGAATTTTATAATAAATTATGAGCATTAATGCCCGCTTGACTTTGCTCCATCCAAGCCAACTCAAAATAGCATTTACGTATCACACTTCCGGCTCGAGCAGCACGCCGCCGTTGCTGCTTCATCTTTCACCTTGCATTTTCATTGCAAGTTTTGACATTAGCTGCGTAGTAGTATTTTTTGTATTTCGTTTTACGCTTGCGTTGGCTTCATTCATTTTCTTTTCAAAATTCCGAAGCGTGATTGCTTCAAATGCAAAAGCTGACAAGCAGCGCATTTGAAGTGCTTTTGCAGCAGTTCGCTTTTGCAAATTCAAAACCAGCAAGCAGCGCTTTGAAACTATCTCGTACCGTGTAAGTAAACCAGTGCCATAGCGACTCTTCCGCTGACTCGATTTTTCGAGAATCACTGGCACGCAGTCTCAGCATGTAAGTGACTTCAGCAAGTTGCAATCGAATGCGAGCGCCGCGTTAAAATCTCTCCCGTGTGAGTGACTACTACGATTTGATTTTTCGGGGGGCGTGTCTGGCGATATTGCGCAGACTAAATCTCACGTGAATCTTGTGCCGTGTAAGTGACCGATGCGATTTGAGAAAGATAAAAGGCAAAATGTCGATTCTCGCAGCTAAAAGTCGCCCGTGTAAATGCGGCTTTAGGTTTATGTTGTTGCTTTTTTTAAAGGTGTTCAATGCCGATGAAGAAAAAGCGTTAGAACACCACGTTATTCAAGCTTCAAAGATGTTTTTTTGGATTTTCAAAATTCCAAACCCGTAAACTGGCATATCAATTTGCTCTGAGCAAAGGTATTAGCATGCCAGACAATTGGTTAGAGAACGAAGTAGCGGGGGAGGACTGGCTTCGTGGATTCCGTAAGAGATCAGGAAGTTTGTCTCTTCGGAATCCAGAGTCGACGAGCTTGGGCCGTTCAGTCGGGTTTAATCGCCCTGTTGTCAACTCCTTCTTTTCGAAATTAAAGGAGGTCTCTCTCCGAAACGACTCGGTTTTAGCTCCGCACAAAATTTGGAACTTAGACGAGACAGGGATATCTACCGTCGTTAAACCGAACAAACTTTTGGCAGAGAAGGGGTAAAACAAGTGGGGCGAATTTCGTCTGCTGAAAAAGGAACGATTGTTACAATGTGTTGTTGTGTAAACGCTATTGGGAATGCTCTTCCTCCAGCGTATATTTTCCCACGAGTGCATTTTAAAAACCACATGTTGAAGGGTGCTCCTTCGGAAAGCTTAGGTTTGGTGCATTCTTCGGGGTGGATGACAACTGATTTTTTTGCAGAATCAATGAGGCATTTTGTTAAATTTATGAATGGTAAGCAAAGATAACCCTGCTGTTTTACTGATGGATAATCATATCAGTCATCTCTCTATTGCGGCTATTGATATTGCTAAAGAAAATAGATTAACTTTGCTTACTTTTCCACCAAAATGCAGTCACAAGCTTCAACCCCTGGATGTGGGAGTTTATTCGCCATTCAAGCGCTACTATTCTTCTCTCTGTGATTCATGGATGACATCAAATCCTGGCAAGACTCTTTCAATTTATGACATAGCAGAATTATCAGGCCAGGCATTCCAACGATCATTTACTATCGAAAACATAAATTCTTCCTTCAGAGCCACCGGAATTTTCCCATACAATCCAAATATTTTCACCGATGATGAATTTCTGCCTGCATTGGTAACAGATATTCCCCTTCAGCAGGATGACGATGGTGAAGAGCCACCCTGTGTTCCCTCGACAAGTGGCTTAACTGCCGTATCTTTAAGCACACCCACTTCTCTTCCTTCAACAAGTGGCTTATCGGCAGCATCAAACAGCACTTCTCCTACAATGAACAACGAAGCTCTTCTTGAATTAATCTCGCCTTACCCAAAAGCCAATGTTGCACGAAAACGCTCCAACCGAAACAAATGCAAGACTGCCATAATCACAGATACGCCAGAAAAAGAAAACATTCTTTCCAGACGCAAAAAACAACCGGCAAAACGCTCAAAGAAAATCGCAACTTCTGGAAGCAAAGCGAAATCTTCTTGTTTCAAAAAACTACCTGCAAAACGTCCAACCATAATTGATTCTTCTTCAAGTGATAGCAACATTTCCGTACATTGTGCATCCGATAGTGATGTTAGTGATGAATCCAGTATGAGTGGACTCTGCGAAATCTCAGAAAGCCCAGAGCCCATAAAGAGCAAGCTGAAAGTTGGAGACTTTGCTATCATTAAAGTCTTTTCAGCAGATACGAAAATATTCCACAGAAACTTTATTGGGAAAATATGTGATGGACCTGATGACAATGATGATTTTGAGGTAACTTTTATGAAACGATCGGAGAAGATAAAAGATGGATTTAAGTTCCCAGAAGATGAGGATGCTGCCTCCGTTGCGTTGAAAGATATTGTTCGAGTGCGGCCGAAACCGTTTTCAGTCGCAACAACAAAACGGCTGAGCAGGATTTTTAAGTTTAAAGCAGATCTTGCTCATTATGGAGTATAACTTTGCATGTTATATAGTGCTTAATTAATTTTGTTATGCCTTGTTTTTGGTTATGCGATGTTTTATGTTTGTATAGAAACCATGTGCTGTTTTTTTTAAGATCACAATGCTAAGCTTAATGTGCTGTAATTGTTGCTCCAAGTTCGTGGTATAGTTTCGTTTGAATTAAAAGAAACAAAACAGTCAACATATGTTCGTTATCCAACTGCAGCAACGATTTTAATTGGACATTTGCAATTACTTTAGGTTATATTTATAGCTGTTTGGAAGGTCCCGACTGTATGGACGAAAGGTCCCCATGGGTGGGGACCGTTCGGACGTTTGAGTGACATTTTTAAACTGCAAATAAAATTACTGTAAGCAATTCGAATCATTCTGCTTTGGTGCAGGATAAGTTTATTATAAACCAAAGTCAAACATAAACTAAAAAGAATTTAATATTGCCTAACCAGTAGGACAAAAAATAGAATTAAGTAAAATTTGTCCGATAGGTCCCCTACTTCCCCTACTTTTGAAATGTGGCATAGAAATTAGCAGTGCAAAAACATGATTAAACTGGTGGCACAAATGGGCATGAACTATGTGGGAGATAGCTCATGGTAAAATTTCAAATCTCTTATTTACAAGCTGGTAACGTAAATCATAAAATCTTAAAGTTTAATGAAACTCACAAGGAGCAATCCAATTCGTCTATATTTAACAGAGAAAAATAATTGCTTAGAGTGAAGCTAATGGAACGATATTTGAGTCGAAATGATCTGTAATTAACTAATATTAAATAGCCACCACCCCTCCCCCCTATTCCTGAGGTTATATATTTTTTTATAAAACCTACATTAACCATGTTTCAAAAAGCGATCAAAGTTGATTGCTTGGTCTTGGCGATTTCGTAACTAATTTTTGAATTATATTCTTGACAAATTAGCGTCCCTCTTCTACATAAATCTTGAAAAGATGCTTTAAATCATTTTTTAGTTTATTCCAAAGTGTTGGACATTTCCAATGATATTAAACAAATTGTTGCTTTCTTTTTTGTTTGATTGGAATCATAAAATGATGTCACCCCAAAATGGTGACACCCCAAATGATGTCACCCCAAAATGGTGACACCGGCGGCGGGCCGCCCCGCCCCCCTAGCGACGCCATTGTTGCTTTGAGCAGGTTGTTGATACAATTATGCTCTCAGCATGCATTATTGAACTGCACGTAAATTGCGAGCATGCGCCGCTCATACAATTACAAAGCAAATGGCTCACTACACTTTTATGTGAGAACTAACTGCAAACAATTTTTACCAACGGACTTGCCAGAATTTGAAACCAGTTCCAATTATCCGATTTTATGTTTCAGTTTGGATTCTGAATAGTTTGGGATTCGAATCCTTCTGGATTCGGTATTCTGAAATACCCATCCCTAAACACAACTGCAGTGACAACGACACGAACACTCGTCGGAGTAAACAAAATACTTTGAGAGTTGCTTTGTTCGTGGAATCAAGTTCAGATCGACAACTATCTCTGACTATGTCAGATCCACTGGTCTTTGAATCGACCATCGGTAAGCCATGTGGGCGGAGCCTGGGAAAGGCTAACAAATAAGATCAACTCGACGTATTCTGCACGCACTGATAAAAGATCAAGTTGGGAGTAATTTAACACTGTGTACATCATGACGGAGGTTGAAGGCACACTGAATGCTTGACCACTTGTGCTATTGACATTTGACCCAAAAGAAAATGAACCGTTAACCCCCAAACATTTATTATTGCTACAAAGCAACCCAAACATGCCTCTTGGACTGTTTGATAAAAGGGACTGTCATGCACGTTGTTGCTGGGTGCAAGCTCAATCAATATCTCGTTGATCAATTTTGGTCTCGTTTTTCCAGCTATTATTTGCCCAGTATTTATCGCCAAAAATCTAAAACCAAATAACATAAGCAGCGAAATCTAACACCAAGTAACATTGTTCTTATAGTTCATAATACTCTACCACGTTCCAAATGGGCATTGGGCCGAGTCCTTGACACTTTCCCTGATCCATTTGCATTTTTAGTTGGTTGACAAATGACAAACTCATTGTGAATACTGCCAAAACGAAATACATGATCTTTTCCTTTAGGAGCTACAATATGAAAACTACCTATGAACCTGGAATTCTATTAAAATTGGCAAATGTCGCAATTTCTGAAGTGGATGACTTTATACTTTCTTGACGTCACTGTCTCAAAGAATCTTTTTCAAAAAGCTCACATGCTTTGTGTTCAAAACAAACTTTGTTCTTACCTGGGACTAATCTATCAATTTCGAGGCAATATTGTTTCAGCATCATCTATTGCAAAACGTGTTTCTTTGGCGTTTTTTGCCTGATTTACATATAGTTTCACACTATTTTGTTTTTTGTAATAAAGTGGTCATGTGCTAGGTGGCGTCATCTTAGCAACCGCCATGATTGGTTCTAAACAACCACGACATTATTGTAGATAGGCTACCAATGTAATCAGCGTTGGATCATGTGTTCTATTGCATCACTGCTTTCATATTATGCTGATTAACCAAAATCGGTTGGTCAAGGGAAAAATCATTATAAATCCAATCATGTTGAAGCATTTTTATATTCTGCTGAATCTTTAGGAGGAAAGGTACACGCTAATGTGAAAGCTAAACCATAAAAAGTAACAGTAAGTTGACAGGTTGATTACTTCTGAATCAAAAGCAAAACTTGACTTATCTGTTTGGTTCTCATTTGATACCTTAATAATAAAAATATTGTACCCGGAAGTCTTAGCACAATCTCAGGAATCTGATAATGGTTTGTGATTTTGAGGAAAAAACTAATTTCTTTTCTAAAGCCAAGTTGTAAAACCCTCACTACAGATATCAGCTACGGAATAATCTTTCATTCACGTTCGATTGGCCTTTCTTTTGCAACAAAACTGTTAAATGTTGATATTTCTAGATTTATAATAACCAGTGCTGGGCACTTCTGCAAATTGCGGATTCAAAGTTTTGATTTGCAGATTAGATTTCTTACCGCATACATTTGTGGATTTATGGTAAAAAAATTAAAATCTACCACAAATCAACAACATTGCTGGGATTGTTTCTTCACAATTTCCAAAAAATATGTTTTTAGGATTAAATATATCGACAGATTTGGGTGGATGTATTTATAAAGCAAAACACCCCCTTACCACGTTCCTTTTCTGTAGAATGATTATTTTCCAAGGGTGCTGCTATTCTTACAGCAAAATGAGTTAGCTTAACGCCAAGAAACTTCCATCGACTTGTTTTTTTTTGAAGAGAACCTTAAACTTTTTGAAATAGCAAAGGGTTGCACTGGACGACTTTGATGACATGACCAGCACGTCTAGTAAATAAATAGACTGCAGGCCTAATAACATTTTCAATCTTGGGGTTATCTTTTTAGTCTTTTTGTTTTTAGTTTCCTTAATCGTGTTTTTGGAATGCATACTTTAGACTACATGCGGTACTGCTCAAGAAATTTCTATAGATATTTAGAAATTAATATTACAGCCCTCTTTGGAATCCTGGAAAAAAAATTCTGCACCCTGGATAATTTTGCAATACTTGAAGATGCAAACATAAAACAACCATATGCATTTTTAATTTAACAAAGTTCGGGTAATATGCAAATGATGCATCATAATGCTTAGCCTATTTTTTGTTTTAGAAATCGCATAAATTTCTGATCAGTTGGCAGCACTACTCCAAAATTAAAATTCACGTGCTAAGTTAGTCATAATGACAAACTTTTTGCTGGGTAAATTACTTTGACACATTTATGTTGTAGATTTTTGGTACCACCAGCAAACTGGCCTTTGTTGAAACAAATTTAGTTGGCAGCGTGGCCGAATGGGTAAAGGCACCGTTTTTACGACGACCCTGATCAAATGGTCTGGGTTCAACCTGCACTCTGGTAACGTTGTTGCGTCCTTAAATAAGACGCTTTATGATGACTATCTCTGCTAGGTGGCTTTGAACAAGCAGCAAATTCAGTGGACAAGAATTCAAAGAAATCCACAGGAACATTGGATCATCGAAAACTTCTAAGCAGGTGCATATTCCTCCGATCACGAAGTAGTCGTTGTATTGAAAAGTGTGCGAATCGTCCAATAAGTTAGCGTCTGATGCTGTCCGATGACAGGAGGATAAATATGCGCTACAACAACAACAATTTCTGATTTAACAGTGACCATTAATTGAATCTACGTTACATACCAATAACCAAGACTTAAAACCCAAATTTTTTGTTTTTGCAATTATCTTAGATGCTGACAGCTCAGCGCCAAACAGAAACATAAAATTTTAAATAAGAGCCAGTTTTCAATCAAAATCAATATCTGCACCCAGTTGTCGATGTCATTTCCTGCACGATGAAGGGAGCAGGAAGTGGCATCGACAACAAACCTCCTCCCCATTTCCGCCACTCAATCAGTAAATAGTAGCCTATAAGCCTTAAAGTATCATATTCATGAACACGAAAATGAAAGTTTGTGCATCTAGTTTTTTCTTACTGCGACTCAATAAAGATTTCCACGTCTCTGTTTGTTTTGTATGACAAGTACTGCACAGGTATGTAAATCAACTAAGAATTTTAAGTCAAGAACACACTGTAATTAGAAGTTAGAATAAGCAATGGAAGTGACTGGCAGGTGAAGTTGCTCTCTTCCAAAGTATCAATTCCAGCCACCAGAGTTGCAGCCGTAATCCAACTCTGTCGCAGTTTTGTTTAAACAACCCTGCATACATTTCCACTAGGCCACGCTGCTGACATGCATATTGCAACTTAAAAAAACAGGATATTAAATACGTCGAAGAAAACTTACTGGTGTTTATTACAAGTCTATAGCCAAAATGGAAACTATGAAGCATCATTATACTGCTATAGATCTTCTCTATTTATCACACCAAGAAAAAATAACAGATAAGTTTGAGGAAGTAAAAAGTCATTTGCGATTGCGTAAGTGCAAAAAATTACCGCAAACATACTGCAAACTTGCGGATTGGCGATTGCAGACCACCCATTGCCATTTTGCGAAATAGAGTGAAAATTTGAGGTGCTCAGCTCTGATAATAACAGTATAACCACCACTCAATGCTTATTGAAAAAAATATTTGACTTTAGTGCTTCAAAATTTATTAAACAGGTTTATTTTCAATTCTACTTTATCGGTGGATATATATATTTTTCGATAAGGCGACTTATAAATCAACTAGTACTGGGTCTTGTATATTTGAATCGGGGATAGTAGTAGTAGTAGGTAGGCTTATGGCTACTGTAAAAAAACTTGGTGTGGTCCCATATATCTGTCCATCAATCGTATGATTTCAAAATGTTGCATAGTTATATATACACAGTGCTTTATGTATGTGTTTAATTGATCTAGTATTGATAGCTTTGAGCTGCTGCAACCACTATCACAGGTTTTCTCATTGTATGTTCTGGATTACCCTAGTTTATGGGATTTTCCACTAAGATACCTATAGTAATGTTTGGCATATTAAGTTCAGATACATGTTAATGAACAAATGGATATTCAGTCAACTTATTGTGAATGCCCAAGAGGAGAGTACAAATTTAACCATGATGCTGCTTTGTATATTCATGGCATCCATAATCTGAGCCGAACTGATATTGAATGTCAGTAAAAAAGGAAGTGCTCTGCTGATTTCCACACTATCTTCCAATGCAGCAGAAATATTTCCCTCAAAAAATGTTTTAATCCACTGTCAAGGCAACCAAATGATGAAGATCGTTCTTTTTTGTACAAAGAACTTAATGATTTTGGTAGGTTCACTGGCCTGTACTTATGACACTAGAAGTTTCTCGGCCGACACCAACATCCAGTGCTCCATTAATTTTAAGTGTTATTGAAGACATGTTGGTTGCTGAATTGAATAAAAGATGATCTTTGTTTCAAAAATTAATTAAAAAAATTAACCAAGAAACCACTGGCCAAAAAGATAATGAACTTTGGCACAGCACAAAAATAGGTAGATTGACAGCAAACAACTTCGACTTGGCTTAAAAATTTAAAAAGTTTACCTCTTCCCTTAGGAAGCAATTACTTGGGGAACATAACATACACGTTGTCGAGGCAGTAAAATGGGGGATTGCTCATGAAGACGCAATTACTCAATTTTGTAAAGAAACTGGAAAATTGGTCATAAAATTCGGCACACGACTCGATACAACAGAACTTTTGGGAGCATCCCCAGATGGTATTGTTGTCAATGAAAATGCAATCGTGGAAGGCAAATGTCCATTTTCAATTCGCAATGAATCAGTCTTAAATGGTCTGCATAAACCATCGTTTTTTTTTAGAACTTGATGTTGAAAATCTTGTTTTGAAAACGAACCATAGATATTGGCATCAAGTTCAAGGCTAGCTGCATTTAAGAAGACATTCTTGCTATTTTCTTGTTTGGACAAACAAAAAGTTGGTTACCCTTAAAATAGAGAAAGATGATACATGGTGTGTAAATCTTGATCATCTAAGAAATAATTAAATGAAATACATTTATCCTGAGCGGTGTTAAAAACAACCCCTTCAACCTTTAACGGTGGAAATCCTGATAGATGGCTCTTACTGATAAACATTACTTTTTCTGTGAAAGCTATACAACTAGTCTATGTGCTCCATGTCATAAAATACTGCAAAGTAAAAACTGCCAAGCCTGTTTCGGCTTCAAAATTGATTTTTTAATGCATTTGTAACCGATTTCTTGTCATCTCTAAAAAGGAGACTGTCAATCAATACCCGCATTTTTTATGTATTTAGGTTCTCCATGACAAAAGGCATTGTAACTTAAAATTGTATGTCGTCAACAGTCACATTGAAATTAATTAACACAAGGGTCCAGTTAACAACAACCAGACCCGCCTAGTTAAAAAAGCAAAAACAAACTAAAAAAAAAGAAAAACTTTTTTTGAAGAAAACCACAATCAGTATGTTTAATACAAAACGCAGAAATTAAACCAACTCAAGACAAATGAGAAAGAGATGATGTAGTATATATTTGCCTTCCAGCATGCAAGTGATTTTGCTACCTAGCTAGCCTGTTTAGTTTAAACTTAATCTTGTTACTAAAGAATCTGTGGAGCTACATCCAACTTTTGCTTTTCTCCACAGCAGCGAAAAATTAAATGAGTCGGGATGCATTCAAAGCAATTTTTTTCAATCACATCTAAGCTATGTTCTTTAAAAAGTTCTTTCTAAATCAGATATGTTCTTTTAAAAAGTACGATTTATCATAACAAACTTCCAACTTGGTGGTTTTAAACTAACAGACAACAGCAAATGCATATGTAGTTTCAAAAAATGCAAACTTTGCAGCACCAATAATTTAACTTGTTAAATTATTGTTGTTTGTGGTTGAGAGAATGTCCACTGCATAAACAGCATGGGTGCAATATCATTTAGGATATGTGACGCGATGTCTTGTCAACTATTGAATTAGTTCTGCATATTAGAAATACAGTAGTTCCCGCTTATTAAGCCCATGGTTAATAAGCCCAACCGCTTAATAAGCTTAAAATCGTCCGGTCCGGAATTACTCCATTTATTCCTATAGATAAAAAACCCGCTTTATAAGCCCAAAACCCCGCTTAATAAGCCAAATTTTCGAACACATTTGCTTAAAACTGAGTGAAAACGCGTCGAAAGTCACACTTCTTTGTCTTGCTTTCAACGATTTCACGCTTCATTACACTGCTGCCCTAGTTCTTAATTCAACTGTTTCGTCACAGATCGTTTATCTGTGCGGTAATCAATTGGCAAGACACCTGGTGCTCTGAAGATTTTACTGTAGGCTGCTGATTACAGATAAATTGCTTGTTATCTGTAACTGTTGCGTACAGTATTAATAGATTCAGCAACTTTTCGCCTTAGTACAGTCGACCATATTCCTTTATGCGCATGAGAGTGGCGAAAATTTGTCCCCTGGTTAATAAGCCCACCCGCTTAATAAGCCCAAAATCGTCCGGTCCCGAGGTGGGCTTATTAAGCGGGGACTACTGTATTGTATTCACACTGGGTGAATCGTTTGTCTCTGTCCTTTAACTCACCGACCCCTTTATCCACTTGGTCCCCTTGCCCATTTTATTTAATTATTTTTTCATCCCCGTCTATTAGCCCACTTGATCCCCTGTCCATAGTTGTTTTTTTTTTCGAGCTACCATGGTCACAATTGCGATTATGTTTCACAATCATATTTTGATTTTAACTTTATGGGCTAGTTTACTCAGATTTTGAATTTCGGTTTGCAGGCCAGCGTAATTTAGCTTTTGAATTTTGGTTTGAACGACAGCTCTGCCGATGAGCGCTGGTATTACGCAAAACTCGAGTCCAGAGCAGTACGTGGGAAAAAAAAAGGTCAGTCTTTTTAGCAGCTGAAGTTACGAGATAAGGACGATAGCCTATACCGATAGCTTGGTTATTCAAATTTACCAGTTGAGTTAGCCTGATTCAGGGATCAAAATTCTTTGCATTGTGTCAACCCCTCTTCACACTGATGATGAAGTCAGTTGACTTCGAAACACAGGAACGCTCCCGCGATAGGGGGCTCTGGCTCACCTGCATCACTAGGGGTTGAAATGATTACCCATTTCGACGCGGAGACAGCATTAAGGTGTTGTCAAATGAAGTAGGATTGTAAGACATGATGTCTCTGTAAACTATTAAATTAGTTCTGCCTATTTCCCTTCAGGAATAATTTAATTTGCAGCACTAATTTTCTGACTATTCAGTTGTTAATCTAAGTGATTGACTCTCAGGAAAGTTACAGTTTAACATTACATTAACTCAAGTTCAAAAATTTCATTAAGACTAAAAGAGCCAAAGTTGTTGTAAACAAATTTAAAAAGAAACATTTCTTAATCATTGTCAATCTGTAAATAATGTACAGAAAAATTGGAATAGATAATCTGCAAAGGTAAGTTTAACAAAATGGACTAAAATTCCGAAATTAACGAAATATACAGGGTGTCCCAAAATAATGTATACACTCTTTAAATATTCATTATTATTAATACGTTTTTTTTATTTTAGATTTGACTAACTGTTGATAATGGAGGATACTCAACTAACATTTCAGCATAAGAAATTTATTTTAAAAATACTCTGGAAATATGAAAATAAAGCTGAAGTAAAAAGACGCTTCACAAGAGAGTGCCACAGAAACGCCCCATTACGTGTCACTATTTCATGTATCTTAGATAACTTTAAGGAGCATGGTAGCATCCAGTGTAAAAGAAAACGTCATTCTGGACGAAACAGATCATCAACAAGTCCAACAGGTGAGCAAGAACTTATTGATAATGTCCAAAATTCTCCGAAAAAATCAATTCGGCAAATTGCACGTGAAACAGGTATTCCCAAATTTAGTGTTCATCGCATTTTGAAGCAAGCTCTGCGGAAGAGTTTTAATCCAGCACTTGTTCGTGCTCTCAAAGATGATACTGATTGAAGGGTTGAATTTTGTGAGTGGTACCTGGCTAAATGTGCAGATGATAATGAAATTCCTAATCATCTGGAGTGACGAAGCGACATATAAATTGAATGGCTCAATAAATTAGCATAACTGCAGTTACTGGGCACTGGAAAATCCTCCGGTTACAGTGGAACGTCACTTGAATTTGCCTGGAATCACTGTATGGTGTGGACTGCCAGCCAGAAGGCTTTTCATTTTTGAAAGCACAGTAACAGGCCTATACTATCTCCGCATGTTACAGGAATTTGTTACGCCACGCCTCCAAGAACAGCTTGGAGATATCGAGTTCTTCTTCCAGCAAGATGGTGCACCTCCCCACTTTCACCACGATGTGAGAACTTATCTGAATGAAAATATGCAAAACAGATGGATTACAAGAAGAGGGACAATTGAATACCCACCTAAATCGCCAGACTTAACACCAATGGATTTCTTTTTGGGGTGGTTCCTAAAAGACAAAATTTACAGCAGGAAACCCAAAACAATTGCTGAAATGAGAGTAGCAACTGAAGAAGAATGTGCTCAAATACAAGAGGAAATGTTGCTGGACGTTTGTAGGTCCATCTCCTCAAGATATAAAAAGTGTATTGAACAAAACGGCAACTAGTTTGAGCACTTGATGTAAACTCATCATTTATAAATATTTTGCTATTGCATCAAGTGGTTTTTATATCTTATTGAAGGTTAATTTCTTGTGGTTTTTGTATATTTTAGTCTCAAATTCATTCAATATAATTCTTTCTCTTCAGGGTTGCCACAGAAACTGCAAAATCAAATTCCAGGACTTTCCAGGACATTTTTAGGTCATTTTCCAGGACTTTTCCAGGACTGTTTAAGCTTTTTTTTTTTTTAAGCACTTAAAATTTGATTTTGACTATTATTCTTTCATGCACCTACTCTTTTGAACTTGTGATTGACGAAAAATTTTGATGTAACGCATTTGCATTCCTAGTATTGACCACTAACCAGGTGCAAAGCTAGAAATTTGCAACGGGAGGGTTAAGCTTTTTGGTAAGGGGGCGGAACCCTCAGACGCCAGAAGCCATTGGGGGTCTGGGGGCAAAGCCCCCAGCGTTCAAAAATTTTGCAATTTTTTTGCAATAATAACTTAATTTTAGGCCTAATTTGGTCAAGATTATCGCTTTTAAAACGTGGCATAGAAATTAGCACTGCAAAAACATGATTAAACTGAATGCATAAATGGGCTACAGTATGTGGGTGATAGCTAGAGCTCAATCGATATGACTTTTTTAGGCCGATACGGATATATAACTCATAAACTACCTAATTTGGTCTATATTTTTCACTTAACTTGACACTAAAAGCTTCACTAATTCTCCTCCAACAAAAGACTATTGCAAACGCAAGTCATACTAAGCAAATTGAACGCAAGAATACTCGTGCTTGCTCTTGAAAATAAACAGTTTAAGGTAATTTCGATAAGCCGATATTTTATCGGCGGTAGATAGCCGATACAATATGCCGGCTTGGCCCTGATATCGGCCAAAACATATCAGCTGACGCTAGATATATTGGTCGAGCTCTAGTGATAATGGGTAATGGTAAAACTTCAGTCCTAGCTTTATTTTCAGCCAGTTAACTATAAAATCCTATTATTTGAAACAACAGAGCTTATTTGCACGCCAGGGTGCAAACGAAAAACTCTATCCTAGCCCTAACCCCAACCTTATACTTAACCCAAACTGTAACCCTAACCTTAACCCAAACTCAAAATCTAAACTCCAACAAACCACTAACGATAATAATTTAAAAAATAAAAGAGTATTTGAGCAAATGAGCACCCACTTTTTCTTATACGCAGAGCTCATTTGCACGCTAGAGTGCAAATAGGCACCTCCTTTGAAAAAACTCCTAAGTATTAATCCAAATCGTCTGTATTTTATAACGCTAGAAAAAGATATAAGTTGGGAGTAGGGGCTAATGAAATGAGATTTGGGAGAGTTGATTGGTAATTAACAGAATTAAATACTGAGTTACACTTTTTTACAAAGCCTACGTTAAGCATTTTGCATAAAGCGATCAAATTGTTTATTTTTAGCCATTTTTAGTTAGTAAGTTGTTACTGGTTTTATTTTTGACCAATATTAGCCCTTCCCCAAAATCATGTTCTAAAAGTGGCTTTAATTTACTTTACTATCCATATTACTGCAAAAAACTGCCTTAGAAGTATACTGCGATAAACATAGTAATTTTCTAGTTGTGCATTTTGGTCTACGGGTCAATGGAGGGCTTATAGTCCGCTATGCTACTGCTACTGGAGTATCGCATTGCAATAAATTACTGTCTATGAATTCACTCTTCTTAGTAATATTCAATAATTTATACATACTGTAATGCAAAGTGCAAATTTTGGCATTTTAACGAGGAAGTGCTTATTTGCACTCTAGTGTACTAGTAAGAACTGCTTAAAAAGAACAAGAGAGCAAAGAGCAGAAGAATGGGCGCTGATATTAATATTGAAGTAAGAGCTAGGGTTGCAGTTTGGGTTAATCCAAACAGCAATCCTAGCTCTAACCCACGTTAGGGCTAGCATAGCAATTTTTTGTTTGTGCGCCAGCATACAAATGAGCTCTGTCTTTTTACAATACAATAAAGCATTTTGAACGAACTTCACAATGCAAGTTATTTCAACAACAGCTTTGCACAATTACAAGGTACCAGTTATTATAAAAAAACTAAAAAACTTCACATTCTGTCTGGGTAAATCACGGGAAAACTTTATAAACATTTTCCAGGACTAATCACGGGAAAACTTTATAAACATTTTCCAGGACTTTCCAGGACTCACAAACAAAATTCAAGGACTTTCAAGGACTTTCCAGGACAGCAAAAAAAATCCAGGACTTTCCAGGACTTTTCCAGGATGTGGCAACCCTGTCTCTTGTACCATTCTATTTCAAAAGTCAAAATACATAAATAAGTTGTAATGATTCAAAGAGTATATATATTATTTTGGGACATCCTGTAAATATAAACTTTCAACACTGCAACTAGCAGTCTTTGGTAGTGTATTAGCTTGACAGATTCTTCAATAATGTACAGTTTTAGCTTTTAGAGATTTGACGTTTTTAATTAAATATTTCTTTTACAGATTACCGTAGCACCTGACGAATCATTAGGACGAAACAGACAGTTGTGCTTTTAACCTTTTACTGTGATTTTATAGTTATAGTCATACAGTGTGAAGACATTATAGCTTTCAAAATGCAGTACTAAATCTAACCAAGTGACACTCATCCATTCAACTGCCAATGCACATCCACAGACCTGTTACACCACAAATTTCATTCAAGACAATAAGAAAGTCAAATCTTCTCTGCCTCTCTATGTTTTGAATTTTCTTTGCCTCTACCTTTACATTAACATTAATGAATCTTCTCTGCCTCTTTATATTTTTAATGACTGATTTTTATTGCTCATTGGTTTGCTATACTTCCCTTTTTCTTGTCTAATATTTTCGCATTTTGCCAAATATTCTGATTTTAAGCTTTATTTGCACTGTAGTATACTGGTATATATTTTCCCACAGTTTCATTTTGGTGTTTCGGTGTTCTGATTTGCTAAATTACGTACGTCTTCTTTCTTTTGTTTTTGATGTCACTTGGTTTTAGACATTTATCATAATTACCTATTTGCTGGAATAATTTTCAGTATGGTATTTTGCATTTAACTTAACCATGAAAGATGCGAGAAATTTTTGCAGTAATATTTCAAATTTATTTCATGTCTGTTGTAAGCTTAATTGGTCTTGGTTGTCAGTCTGTAGATATTGCTTTCAAGAAACAACAGATCAAGGTAAGATTTTTTTGTTCGAAAATATTTTTGGCACTTTGCGGTAATTTTCAGTAATTTAGAATTTGGTTTCATCTTCACTTTTACAATTTCGGTCATTGGTGTAGTTCATAACGTAAATGTTAGATGTACCTGCATTACTATGAAGACAAACATTGATTAAATACTGCATTTGAAAGTGAGGGTGCTCTGATTAATTTTAAACAGTACTACACATAGTCAGTAGATAGGTATAGTAATTATGTAGTGAATAGCTGAATGCTGCTATCATATCAATTGATGAGTGGTAACTGCTTGGGTTTCTGTAATTTTGGTTCGACTTATACATTGTCTTCAATAAAATTAGGGTTGTAAGACGGTTTCTGGATGTGCTTTGGCACTGAGTGGATGAGTAAGGCTAGGTTAGATTTAATACTGCTCTACGAAATCAATAACTTATTACTGTAGATTGAGCACATTCTTGAAAGCAATAATGTCTTTACCCCGTAAAACTATATTTCGTTGGAGCATTAAAATTGGTCTTGAGAAACAGTTTCATTAAGAATAAAAGAGCCAAAGCTGTCGTAAACATTTTATTTAAAAATAGACGTTTTGACTAATTACTTAAGTCACTGTCAATCTTATTTAAATGGAATTAATTTGATCAATCTTATTCAAATAGAAGCTGAATTCTATATGAATGAGATTGACAATGACCTAAGTAAATAGTCGAAACGTCTCTTTTTAAGTAAAATGTTTACGACAGCTTTGGCTCTTTTATATTTCATTAATTTCTGAATTTTTTGCCGTTTAGTAAACTTGCCTTTGCAGGTTATCTATTGTTCTAACTTTTCTTGTGCATTATTTAAAGATTGACAATGACTTACGTAATTAGTCAAAATGTCTCGCGTTTACAACAATTTTGGCTCTCTTATTTTTAGTGAAACTGTTTCTCAAGACCAATTTTTACGCTCTAAAGTTTATTGTGAGCCACTTTGGAACTGAGAGTTGGAAAAGACCTGCAAAAAGAAAGTTAAAAAAAAACCTGACATAGCTTTTTTGCAAAAATATATTTTGCAAATCTTACACCTAAGTTCATTAGGTTTAAATTATAGCATACTAAAGTTCAAAACCAGCGTCAAATCGTTTCCAACGGAAGTCTCTACTTCACTCTGAAGTTGCTCAACACCGGAAACAAATCAAATTATTGGAGCAGAAAATAAACTTTTTCAGCATGGTTTCAAAAGAAAAATTGGAACTTCAACATGGATTGGTATATTAAAATTTATTAATCACAAAAGTATGTGTCTAAAATGAAAAGTCACTACACGAAACTGCGTAATCTTTGATTGGATATGTTCATAGATGAAGATGTTAATGCAAAACGTTAACTTCATTAACCACTAGTCCGTTAGCAAACTTCATACCTCTGTTAAAGTTAATTCACTATTTTCGGCTTTAATTAGCGGAACTTAATGAAGTCCACTAATTCGCTTACATTTAGAGTGTAATTTACATTTCTTTTATTCACTTGCTTCTACAACATGTAATGACACTGTTGAGCTAATTGTAAAGAAAAATTTATTGCTATGGTAGTCTTTTTGTGTTTTGGAAGTTAGATTTTACAATCTAATTGAATTTCAAGATAAAAATAGGTTCGAATGCATTAACAAAGCTGCGATTAGAAAATCTTTGGAAATTGCAAAAGGCGATAATTAATAGACCTATGAGGCTGCAGCTTATTATTTGTCACAAAAAAGCTCCTTTCTTCGCTTTTTCTTCCATGAAACTCGTGCTAAATTGCAACAAGTGTTGCCAGTGCAAAATGATTTGTACTGGTATGATGAATGAATGGTGCAAGAAATTAACAATAAAACCTTAATGTACATTAATGAAACTTAACGTAAGCTAATTTAGTCCATTAACATAAAAAAACTTTTTAATGAATTAACAAGTTAATGAAAAACTTAACTTTGTTATTAATGGACAAACAAATTTGTGCCCACCTATGAATGCAGACATGCGTAATTCAGCTGTAAATCCGAATGTTAATACAGTAGAATTCGGTTATAACGGCTTCGGCTATAACGTAAATTCGCCTATAACGTTACATTTTTCTTGGTCCCGGCAAAATTCCTATCTTTTGTGTACATTTCAGTTCGTCTATAGCGGCATCGTCTATAACGTAAATTTGGCTGTAACCGCACCCTTTTTCCATCCCCCAGACAATTTTCTTTGCCTATAACGGCACTGTAGGCCATTATCTTTGCCACAAACTGCCAAACTTTATTGCGGGTGTTAATTCTGTGCGTTATTGTTTTTCTTTCCGACTGCGCGATGGCTGGACTTCGTTTTTATGATGCAAGGCCTGGTTGAAAACACTTTATGGCGCAAACTATTTCACACCTCGCACGTCTACATTGAATCCGACGAGCTTCTTTTGTTCTTCGTTGCCACGTGTTCTCTGTACAGAATCTAGGCCAGAGACTTTGAATGGAAATTTACAAGCATTATCAGAGACGTGCTTGTAGAGTACAGACAAAGTTGCAGTGAGATGGAACAAGAACGCAAAAGTCTTAAAAAGCGAAGGAATTTTCCTCTCTGGAAAAAATATGAAATTGTCAGTCGATTCAACAGCGGAAAAGTTAAAAATGTATCCCAGCTGGCAAAAGAATATGAAATCCCACGATCATCATTACAGACAAACTTAAGCAATAAAGATAAAGTGATATCGGAGTTTGAAGCAGGTCGAAATGCAGAAATGAAGAAAAAGCGAAAGCATAACTTTGATAACGTTGATGAGCCTTTGCTAAAATGGTTCAGATGTGCAAGGGATAAAAAAATTCCAGTGAGCGGAGAAATGTTGCTGCTGAAAGCACAAGAATATGGCCGCGTGTGTGGATATGAAAATTCAGAAAAACTGGATATAAATTGGGTAAACAGATGGAAAGCAAGAGTTGGAGTCGTTTGCAAAAAACTTCACGGCGAGGCGGAATCGGTAGACCAAGATGGCGTGAACGAATGGCAAAATCGTCAACTTCCTGCACTTTTAAAAGAATTCCTTCCGGAACAAATATTCAATACAGATGAGACAGGGCTTTTCTATCGGTGTTTACCCGACAAGACACACGTTTTCAAAAACGAAAAATGCGCTGGTGGAAAGTTGTCTAAAGAAAGGCTAACTGTATTGGTGACGGCAAGTATGACTGGAGAAAAATTGCCACCGCTTGTCATCGGAAAATCTGCAAACCCACGGTGTTTTAAAAACGTAAGGAACCTACCACTTCCTTATGAAGCTAACTCGAAAGCTTGGATGACCTCTACTCTTTTCGAGAAGTGGCTGAGAAAAATAGATTTTCAAATGAAGCAAAATGACAGAAAAATTGCTCTCATTTTGGACAACTGTACTGCCCATCCTAATGTCAGTGGTCTAACGAACATTAAGCTAGTGTTCTTGCCTCCGAACACCACTGCAAAGACACAACCGATGGATGCTGGTGTTATACGGTGTTTGAAAGCACACTACAGAAAAAGGCTTGCAAACCTGCGTCTGCTAGCTTTTGAAGAAAAAAAAGATTTTAAAGTCGATGTCCTTCAAGCAATGAGGCTCCTCAGAGAAGCATGGAACAGCGTCTCCCAGGTGACGATTCAAAATTGTTTTAAGAAAGCAAAGTTTGTTCGACTGGAAGAAGACGACGACGTAGAAGAAATTGAAAGCCTTACCAACAGCGACATCGAAGGAATTTGGGAACGACTTCAAGCAAGTGGCTTGATTCCAGAAACGTATTCTTTTACGGACTACTCTGAAAGTGACGCAAATGTCGTTTCTCGTGAAGCAGTCACAGAGAATGACATTTTAAATGATCTGCAAACTGAAACTGCAGCAGAGCCGGAAAGTATACAAGAGGGTGATGATGACAGCGGTGATCATGCAGAAACTCTTTTGTCCCCCGTAGCAGCATTGACATCAATGAGGCAGTTGGACCGATACTTGCGCAGTCATGACGATAGCGATGAAATGTTGCGCTGTTTAGCGAAAATTGAGCATTATGTTATAACCAAATCCACGTCAAAGCCAAAACAACTAAAGATTACCGACATGTTTGCAAAGAAATGATGCAATGCGCTTGACAGTTGGCTTTTGAATAAACGTTTACTATTTTTGTGCAAGGTTTTGATTTCTGCACGAGTTTTGCTTAACCTGATTTCTTGTCTTTCATTACAATGTGAACCTAGCGTCATAATAAGCCTTTATGTTGAACAAACAAGTAGTTTTAGGACGGTTTGTGGCAGTTTGGCTATAACGTAAATTCGGCTATAACGGCAGGTTTTAAAAATCCCCCAGAGGTGCCGTTATAAGCAAATTCTACTGTACTAATTTATCAGACCATCCCCTTAAAGAATAAGAATTTTCAGTTTTAAATAAAGGACTAAAGTTTTGCATCACTTTAGAGAAACTCTACCACGACACTTGATCGCTTTTGAACTAGAATGACAAAAATAAATTAAAGCGAATGTTAATGAATCTTTAGAGCAAATATTAGTCTGTTTTTTTCCTTGCAAAATCAAACAAAATAAGCAACAATCTTACTAATGAAGAATTGGTTGCATTCAAATGTTTACACTAAAACAAAGACTTAGTCATATGCAAACCAGACAAGGGAATGGAGTTGTGTTACTTACTCAAAAAGATTTTGTTGCTAAAATGGATGTAATTTTGACTGATGAGTCAAAACTTAAGAAAATTGATTCCGATATTAACATATCTAATCTCACACACCATTTAAAATGGATGTAATTTTGACTGATGAGTCAAAACTTAAGAAAATTGATTCCGATATTAACATATCTAATCTCACACACCATTAAAGTTTTTAACTCGATTGAAAAAAAAAAAAAAAGAAAAAAACTTGACAAAACAATAGAAGACTATTCAAAATTTGGAGAAGTTACATTGCAAGATGGTGTGATTCATCCAGCTACTCAAAAACAATTCGATAGCATATTCCATCAAAAGATATCTGAAAAAGGTTGATAGCTACACAGTCCTAATTTTTTCTAAAAAAAAGATATAATTTGAAATTTTAAAAACCAATAAAAGATGTTCGTGACACCTGCAAAAAAATTCATTCCTATTAAGCTAGTGTTTCATCAGCATCTGAATTTACACATAGCCTATCCTGGCAGCCCACCTGAACCTTCAAACCATATGGTGTCCATGCTTGGTGATGCTAGCACAATGTGATTGATCTAAGTGGTGTGCCAGTGTGATACTGGTCGAGAATCTTCTTTCTGGTGACCTTGTTGTCATACTTTGATCAGAGTAATTTGAGAAGAGGGTGTAGGATAGCTGCATCTTCCTTCCTTTTCTAACCCCACATAGGTAAACGAGTGTGATGAATTCTTTTGCGTTTATTTGATGCTACCGGATATGCGGAGTCGATTATTGCGTTATTGTTTTCGTGTGGCAACTCTACTTACGTGGTGTAGAATTTGCTGCCAGCTAGTTTTGAGCCCTTGACTGTCTCCTATTCTTAGATTAGTTAGGGGCTAGCTGAGGCTTAAGTGCTAGTTAAGGAATGTTTTTATGCTTGCTTTATAGTCAGTGAGCATACCTGTATGTACTGTTAGTCTGCAGCTACGCAGGCGTGTGTTCTAGATAGGGCTTTAAAGCAGGTGCTGACTGGATTATTTCTTTTCCTGATGTTTTTCCCCTGCCTTTCGATAAGTCGCTATTTGTATTTGCTTGGGACTGTATTTTGTATTGAAGGACGCCATCCTGCTAGTTCGTATCAACACAACAACATACACATACAGCAGCTGCACATCCAATAGCTAGTTAGGCCTAGTGCTAGTTAGGTACGTTGCGAAAATGTATATGTTTTGTGTTTGGATTGTGCTTGAAATGCAAATCTGCAATTGAGGCAAAGGCAGTAACTATTTCAAATAGAATCTGATTATGTTAATTTGCTGTTCAATCGACTTTGATGCAAGTCTACCCTTTAGAGGTTACAATGGCAAGTGCAGAAATTGCCCTCGTGTGTGGTTAGAAGGTTCGGGTGGGCTGCCAGAATAGGCTACGTGCGAATTCAGATGCTGATGAAACACTAGCCTAATGGAAAAGCAGATATGTGAGGAAGTGCTACCTCACAGTTGTGAAAAAAACTTAAAAACTTAGCCCAAGAAATGAAGACATCCCATTAAAAGCATTTTGAGCAAACAAACTTAGCCAGGAATTACAAGCAGCAGCTGAAGTTGAAAGCACAAGACAAAAAAATTTTCGTGGCTGCCTTTGATATAAAAAAAGTGTTTTCGTATTCACATGGACAGATGTCATCTTTTTATTATTAAAAAAAGCTCAAACTGCCCAATTTGACTATGACAGACATTAAAACAATAAAAACGCTTTACTATTTGTGGCATGAAAGAGAGGCTAAAAATGGATTGTGAAAAACAGCTTTACCATTAAACTTTACCAGTCTAATGTCAATGTTTCATTAAATGGTGCCAAAATACAGCGTAACCGCGGATGGCGACTATCCTGGTAACACGACCACCACGGTTAGACAACCGGTTTTTTATGGTCCCAAATTATTTCCTATCATTTTAAATACATTGAAAACTCGCTTACACAATCATCGTGGTTTTCAGACCGCAACCACCATTTTTTACTCACAACTAGCTGTTTCGACTTTGGTAACACGACCACCTGTTGTGTTATTCTCGCTTTCTGAATGGCATGTTTACCGTGGCTCAATCAAAACTGCACATAAGAGAGTAAAAATAACTGCATAATCATGAAAAAACCAATGCATTTTAACACGGCAATATTGCATAATAGACAAACAGAATAAACTTTAAGTAATCTGTACTTTTATTCCTAATTAAATACAGCACTTCGAATTCAATTATGACGCAAAAATTTTGATTCCGGTAATGCGACCACCCTGATTAGATGACCAGTTTTTATAGTCCCAATGGTGGTTGAGTTATCGGGGTTCCACTGTATGTCACTTCTTTGCAGATAGGTGCAGTAAACCATACAACAACAGAATGGTTGCAATTGCTCTTAATGACTTCTTCAGACTAACAGTTAAGAAATCACTCTAACAGTTAAGAAATCACGAAGTCATAATATGCATTGCACCATGGCCTACTACAACATATGGCCTTATGTGTCACATTTTTTGCTTCAATTTTAAGTGGCCGACGATTTTCAGCCGAAACCGATAAGCGTGTGTGTCTTTTGTGCAATATCTTGACGCGTTGACATACCCGCTTTGTTTGAATAAACACAATGCACAACTGCGCACGCGATGGGGACTCATTTTGGTAAAAAAGATTCCATTTAGCACTGCTAAAAGAGAAAGCAAGTTAGCCTGAGTTTTCAAGTTCTAAAACAGTATATTCGTATTAATAAAAGCCGTTAGCCGGAGAGGACAATGGTACCATTTTTACATAGGAATATGCAGTTGTTCTAAAATGACAAATGTGCTAAAATAGCTCTACCATATTTTAGTCAATTTAGTCGTTAGTCAGTGATCTTTTTTTTGATAGAGCATCCTACTGCAAAAAAGTCAATTTTTCATTCACTTTTAGTTGAACAGTTAAATTAAAAGTATATATAGTCGAGTATATATCATAGCTCATCAATATGGTAAACAAATGTGTTGTGTTTGGATGCAATTCTGGATATCTAACTAGCAAAGAAACTGTGTCATCATTTCAATTTCCTTTAGACAAGCCAAATTTACTACAAAAATGGATTCAGTTTGTCAACAGAGATAAATGGACCCCAACAAAATATTCCGTAATTTGTTCTAAACATTTTGATCCAAAATTTATTAACCAGGAAAAAAATTATATTGGAAACTAAATCCGATCCCAACAATTCATACTGCAAAAGCTTTGCAGCAGCCTTCAAATTTGCAAACCCCGACTAGTTCTAGAAAGCCCCCTTGTTCAAGAATGTACCAGCTAGACCAATCGGATAGTTTTATGGAGAAGGACACGATCAAAAGTTTAAACAATATTACTGAAAAGCATTGTCTTCCTGGCTATCAATATCGAAGAGCAAAAGACCATATTGTCATGTATAAGCTTACTTTTAATGAGAGTACTGGATGTCCCGCTATACATGAGTGCATTAAAATTGACATTGACTTGCATGTTAAATTGCAGTATCATGGTAGTCCTATTCCACTTCCACAATGGTTTCGAGATGGAACAACCGCAACGCTAACAAGATTTTCGATGTTGCAAAATTTTCCATGTTATTTTCAAAGTGCTACCCCATTGTACCCCATTTTAAGTGAGCTGCAAAATTGACAAAATTATAAGTCACGGAGTCGCCCACCGGACACATCGAAAATGATAAGATTGGCCTTGCTACTTCGTTATAAGTCACTGCAATGTTACAAAATTCTAGTGGAGCATTTCCCACTACCTTCGTTGAGCTCATTGGCAAAGCTCAAATCATCTTCTGTAGATGCAATTAAAGCCGCTCAACTAATACGCAAAAATGGAGCCATCTCAGATGACATTATTCTAATGGCAGATAAGATGTATCTACAGAAAAAAGTGCAATACTCTGGAGGTGACTATGTCAGTGCAGACAACGATGGAAATTTATACAAAGAAATATTTGTCTTCATGATTAGCGAATTAAAAAAATCTTAGCCGATAGTCATTAAAGGTTCTCCTGAAACTAAATTAAATGGAATGTGGATTGCAGAACAGTTTAGCGAATGTATTGCTGCATTAGCTGAGAAGGGTTTCAAAGTACATGGGATTGTTACTGACAACCACTCTGCAAACGTGGCAGCTTTCAACATTTTGATGAAAAAGTTTTCAGGAGAAGGGGGTTTTCATTCAACATCCAAGCAACTCTACCTAAACCTATCTGTTTTTCGACAACGTTCATTTGTTAAAAAATATCCAAAATAACTTGCTAAACTGTCACAAATTTGTTTTTCCCTCATTTTCCTTTTACATTAAAGACCGTCTTGTTGCATCAACAGAAAATGGCTATATATCATGGATCGACCTAAAAAGAATGTTTAATGAAGATGCAAAGCTAGATGCTAATTTGCAGAAAGCTCCCAAATTGTCTTTTAAATCGTTACATCCTGGACATAACAAGCAAAATGTAAATCTGGCTTTAGCCATATTTCATGAATCAACTATTGCTGGATGTAAAGCATACTTACCTGACAGAACAGATATGGCTGCTTTTCTGTCACTGATTAACACATGGTGGACTATAGTTAACACCAATCAATGATATCATCCTCACCCTACTGGAAATACGATTGTGACCAACGATAAAAAAATAAAATTTTTGTAGGAATTTGCTGAGCGGTTGGAAAATTGGTCTTTTCTGACAGGAAGCAGAGCTTTCTGCTTATCAAGGCAAACAAATAATGCGTTAATTATGACCCTCCAATCCCAAGCCACACTAAGTAGAAAACTTTTGGAAGGAGAATATACATACGTCTTAACTCGACGTTTTCAAAGTGATCCGATTAAACGGCGTTTCTCTCAATATCGCCAGATGAATGGGGGAAATTTTTTGGTTAATATGAAAGAAGTATCAAATTCTGAAAAGATATTAATGTGCAAATCTTTAATTAAATACAATTTCAATTTTTGGGATACAGAGTTACAGCTTCAACAAACCCGCAATGGGGAAGATTTTCGTGATTTTAAAGCAACTGCTTCTGAATCATCTGCGTCTATTCGAGAAGCAACTTTATTGCCAGAAAGCGAAGAAGTCGCGTTTGTCGTGGCTGGTTTTGTTGCCAAATGGTTGATTGATAAAATGACTGCCTAGTGTGCAGATCAAGTATTGTGGGGGATACTGAAGAAAGACCACGGCATTATTTTAATTTACTTTCACGAGGTGGTTTGACTGTGCCATCTTCTGGTCTGACTGAGCATGTAGTAAATAGTTTTGCCATTTTGAATACTGTTGAGGACTTGATTCAAAACTATCCATCCATGCCATGTCGTCTTGCTGCAGAGGAAAGTTTGCAAAGTTTCTGCAATATTCCGTTTGTTGGTTGTGATGAGCACAGTGACTGGGCGATAAAGTTATGCCACAGAACTCTTATAAATATATTTTTTAACAATAAGCAAAAAATTACTAATGGCTCGGTCAGAAAAGATCTTGTCAACTTTAAGAAACGACAGTGATCTAAAGACAATTAATCATGAGTTTGTGTTTTCGTTTTTAACTATTCAGCAAATAAAGTAATAGCAGCATTAGTTCTCAAACCTAGAATAGAGGCTGAGGATTCTGATAAGCCCTGATTCGTTTATTTCAAACTTGCATAGGTAAATAGTAAGAAATTATAATTATAATTTTTCTGTTGCAGCAATAAGTCTGGTTAGTTAGTGCACAGTTATATAATGCGTCTGCTTGCATGTCTTGTATTTAAACAAAGCGTGTGTGTCAACACGTCAAGATATTGCGCAAAAGACACACACGCTTATCGGTTTCGGCTGAAAATTGTTGGCCGCTTAAAATTAAAGCAAAAAATGCGACACATAAGGCCGTATGTTGTAGTAGACCATGATTGCACAAGCATTAATGATAACCATACCTCATGTTAAAAATAATAAAAGCAAATAGTTTTCAAATTATTTTAAAAGATTAAAAAATGCCTAGAATAAAGTTTCAAAATCGTGCTTAAAAACCTTAAAAAGTTGAAACATATTAGCACTTTTAGATAGCAGTCTCCCTTTAAAAATTAGGTCTTATGTTCAAACGATTGTTTGTTTTCTTTTTAATCTTATTTCGATTAAATTTAAACCAAGTTATCAGTAGCGCAAAAAAGGTAGGAACCATTGATGAGTTACGAAAACCCAACAGTTTCTAGATTAGTTTCCCTGCTCA
Organism: Trididemnum nubilum; assembly: GCA_963965965.1. Lineage (NCBI taxonomy): Eukaryota > Metazoa > Chordata > Ascidiacea > Aplousobranchia > Didemnidae > Trididemnum > Trididemnum nubilum. The sequence continues at coordinate 37,564,191 of OZ014478.1, read as the reverse complement.
AAAACTTGTTTTCCAGATTAGCATCTACCGAAATCTGTACCAAATAAGGAGTGAAGTTCATTTATTGGCCAAATTTCCTGCTAGTTTTGAGCAGAAGTTACAAGAAAAATGGTTGTCAGTGAGATTCTAATGTTCTAGAGGGCCAAGAAATCTCTTTTGAAAAACCCGACCCTGGATTGTGAAATCTTGAGGTTGAGAAACATGGTTGCATCATATTTTGCTAATGCATGACAAACCAAAAGTGCCTTTAAAATATTATTTAAATCAGTAATTGGAAATTCTTTTGGTTATCAAAAAAATTCTTGTTCACATTAAGTGAATTGCTGGCAAAAATCAATAAACTCGAACTTAAACACTAGTACTTACTCTGCGAGCATGGGGGCTAGGAAGTACCATGAAGAGACATGTGTCTTTTCAAAACCTTTTTGTGCACAAAAGCAGCATTACACACTTTGCAAATGTGCATAATCGCTTTATCATGAATATGCTTGTGCCTAGCCAAATGACTTGATGAGCGAAAAGCCTTGCCACAAAACTCGCAATTGAAAGGGAATTCCGAATTATGAATACGAAGGTGAACCTTCAAACATCCTTTTTGAGTAAATCGTTTTGAGCATATCTCACACTGAAATGGCTTTTCTTTAGTATGAACTCGAGTGTGTCTTTGGAGGGTTGTTATATTGTTAGTCGAGTATAAACAAAAACTGCATTTGAATTTCTTCATTACGCTTGTATCAGGATGTCTTGCTGACTCATGTCTTTTGAACATTTTTTCATTTTGAAATATTATTCCACATTTGGTGCATTCTTTAAATTTTTCTGAAATAAAAAGTTTTTACTAAAACATTGCAGTTCTCAACAAGAAATCCACGAACCAAATCGAGGTTTTTAAATTAGCTATTTGTAAGGATTCCAACAACTAGGTACCGTAGTGCATCAGTGATTAGGGAAAGCAAAACCTATTATGTCATGATATTAGAATAAAATAACATGTATTTCAAAAAACGTTAGTAGCATTTCAACAATTATCTGTGCAGACTTTCATATCATACTCAACTCGCTGTTTATTTACCCGCACATAGTCGTCAAAAATACCGAAATACCGAACACACATAAGTAGTTCAAAAATTCTTGGCTAATTAAAGCGACAGGTAGGCTGCAAAGTTCCATATGATCATCAAGTCAAGCAACTACCAAATACCAGAAGTTCAATAAAGTTCAGTATAAATGTTGGAGAGGTAATGGCAAAATATCCAACAAACAGGTGACCAATCAATCTATGTGATGATGTCATATTGTTGTATAGTGGTTGACAAGTATTTCATAAGTTTTGACACACAAGGTGTATCCCAGTATGCTGAATGGTAAATTTATGGAGTGTTTTAGACAATTACAAGTGATTAAAAGACAATTAAAACCACGAAATCTTTTTATTTTGAAATGACATAGCATGACAAAAGAAACTTTTTCAAACAGCTTTTAAAGGAATTATTTGAGATATTTTTAACTCTTTTCAAGGGATTTGTTCCGAAATTTTGACTCCCTGATACTTGATACACCTCTGCGGTTTATTAAAACGGTAACATGGAATATAAAGTTTATTATTGCTTAAGGATTGCCTTGTATGACATGAAGAAACTTGGTTTATTCTGGTAAAGTATTTAGAAAAGAAAGCCAAAGTTTTATTGTTAATGCAACAGAACACAAATTTGGCAACTTCATATTTATACAAATCTTTCAACTGGCGATAAATTGGATTGGCCTCTGCTTGGTAGCGACTGCCAAAAACATCTATTATAATAAAGTCTTAAGTTCTTCAAAGAATCTTTCCTCGATGTGAAGTTATGCTAGTGATTTTAGACAATCATTTCAAATTCAAATTAAGATTCATATAACGTCAAATAATCAGCTAAATTTAAAATAAAAATAAAGCGTTTTAGCACTGAAGAAGGCTATCATCGGTATAAAATAAAAAAGAAAATCAATCCAAAATGGCCTAACGATCAAGCAAAAGGGACTTTTGATTGTTTCATCGTTTTGGTTTTTTTTTTAGATTGATTAAATGATGAGACTTTCTTTGGTGCAAAAATCAATGAGTTTTTATTTTAACTGTGGCTAAATATTGGATGTTAAATAAATCTATCATAATAAACAATGGTTCGTACCACTCCCTAAATCATTCCACAAACCATTATCAGCAATTTTTGTTGAATAATGTAAAATTATGCACACAAAAAGTAAATCTAAAACATTGTGAAATTGACTTGAACAGCAAAATATAAAATGTTTTTGGAATATGTACAACTGTATAAATTTTCTAAAGTATGTTCTTTTAGTCTTTTAAACATTCAAATTAAATTTTCTGCAAGGTACTTAAGTTGATTGCTTTGTTCTTCATTCATACAATCTCTAATGGCCCCAAAGCAGTAAAATACTATTTTTAAGCCAAACACGAACATTACCGACCTGACAACACTTGCTTAGGAGGGTTGCCTTTTGCTTTTAAACTTTTTGAAGCACTTCTTAACTTTTTTGCATACATTACATCTTTTTGCTTTGAATCCTTTTCTATTACACTTGCATCAACATTGTTAGTAGATATTATGCTAAAAAGTAAAACTGAATTATTCCACCTATATATGCACTTTATGTGTCTCTATGCACATATCAAATCCAATTTTTTAGCTCTTCTAGAGTCTGATTAAAAGCAGACAAAATAACTTCAAGCTGTAATGTAATAATCATTCAAACTTCAACTTTTTGGTACATTTATTTAGGGTATTGGTACTGATTTACAGCTTCAACAAGAATTATTTTACTTTGTTTTAACCAGACACCATATCAGTTTGTAAAAAATCCACTGTAAAATCTCTCCAAAACTTAACTTCTTGTTAAGTTTATAATCCTGATTTTATAGAGTTCAGTTGTTAATCTGTTTTTGACTGGATGCTATTCCACCTCCAATATAGATTTTTTATTCAGGTTAAAATCGACTGCTGCATTTCTGTAACACCTGATGAAAGTGATTGGCATAACGAGAAAAAGTTGTTACTTCTTTTTTGTTTGTCCAGAAGAGCAAATCTTTAAGATGTTGTCTAACCAGTCTAACTATGCCAGGCAAACAAGACATTTATTAAGGTGTGCTTGCAGAAAAAAAAAATTATATCATTACACAGCTAGTTGAAAAGACATTATTGTCACTGACACTTTACGTTTAATTTAATTTCACAGTTTAGCACTTAATTTACCTTAAAGGAAGAGATGTATCATCTACAATATCATTTTGCTGCATCTAAAAATTGCTCAGTGGAAGTTGAAACATCATTTACCTGTGATTGTTGACAAAGCAATTCCTTTTAATGAAACGATATTCTCTGACAACTTACTTTTTATTAAAGCCAATGTTTCATTCCTTAGTCAGAACAGCAAGACCTTCTAGATTGCAAAAATACTTGTACAATGGCATACAATACTTGTACATTAATATACAACTCTCTCAAGACTGGGGAGCAAAACGTTAACTTAAAAGGGCATTCAGGACAGTTTTATTTCAAAAATTTTCAATGAAACAAACCATTATGAAGTAAATTTTGCATTTTTAAGAGTGTTTTCAGAGCAATTTTGATTCTTGTCAGCCAAAAAATCATGAGATAACTGCAATTCTTTTTTCTCTTAAACGAGGGAGAAATGCTTTCTTAATATAATCAAAAAACGAACGGAAGTGCATCAAAACCATTTCAAATGACTTAAATTCAACTGCTAGATACCTGCTGATAATCATAGCAAACCTACATAAAAATGTTAGGTTAGGATTTTGGCTCTAGCTTCTATTTTGAACGAACATCGACTTGTTTTCAATGAATCATAAAAATATTCGAAATGCTTTGCATTGAAATTTACAGTTGCATAATTTATGAAAAAAACTAACAGTTCTTTTGATCCTTTGGCTTAAATTAATTGTTCAAAAATTGCGTAAAACTTACTGGCTAACTAAAAACTGGAATGTGAGTCTAAGATCTAGTTAGCTACAATGCTTTTGCCTTCAACATGCAATCACGCTTTCGGACAAGTTATCTTATAGTAAGCAATAGCCACAATAGGCTAGGCTACTTTGCCAAAAGCACTAAAACCTTATCTTGATTTTAAATGCTTTGCTAGCTCTTAGCAGCCAAAACGCTCCAAGAAAATATCTAACCTCTCTGAATTCAAACAGCAGTTGTTCGACTAATTCATTTACCTATACGTTCAGCACTCACCTAGCTCCAAGAACCTCGATACTTTGCAACACTCAAAATGGGAGAAATCTACGAAACTGATTTATTGCACAAGGTGTTTGAAAACAAGATGGACGAAATCGACATTACAAGAAAACACGGAATTTTTTCTTAAGACTCTTTTGACCTGGTGAGTTGCAAGAATCTGGGTGGGATTATGTTAGTAAACTCTTTTTTTTAATTTGTTCTCGATTTTTCAAACCCAGTGTTGAATGTCCCTTTAAATAATAACTAATACATCGAAAAACATTCTTAAATTAGGGATGAATAATTCTAATGAACGCACTCCAAGCTCCATCAAATAAAAATCGAATACTTTGCTTCCATGCTCCAGGATTATAAAGCTCATAAAAATTTAATATTTTGTTCCTTAATTAAAATTTTTGTTTCATTGACATCATAAAGCTTCAGTGGGACAATGAAATATTGCAGGTGATTTTTGTTCGTGGTCATTGGTGTGGTGTTTTACACCTTTTCACATTCTTGCTAGTAAAAATTAAAGAATAATCTCTTACTACAATCAAACATGTCCAATGTCAAACAAAGGCTCCTAGTTGCTCACCTTATTATTGCATCACCAAGAAGTCACATTCAAAAACAAAGTTTCACTATTTTACAAAACCTTAACCCCAAGATCGAAGTCACCTTAAAACCTTTAAACTACACTCTTTTTAACTTGAAAGCTTTACAGTCAAACATGCTGAAAAATACTCTCACATAAAAAGTCTATTAGTGTTTTTATGCTGCATCAAAAATATTTCATTGAAAGGTTAAGGAACAGCAACAAACCTGTCGTTCTGGGCATGCACTCAAGTGATCTCTATCCCGATTCTCATCAGAAGTTCCACTCTGTTGATCTTGATCAAAACTCAAAATACCAACTTTATCATCAATTTCAGCTACTACAAGTGAGTCTTTTGTTTGATGGTTACTACATTTGTCATGTGCAATTTGATTCTGAAAAATACAATCATGTCCATAAAAAAAAACAAACAAAAACAACAACAACAAAACAGTAGTACATATTTTATGATTGACTGATATACATTACATATCTTAGCCCTTTTATCTTGAAAAAAACGATAGCGGCTCTATTTTTTGGACAAAACCCCATCCACTTTTGACCATTTCCCAAGTTTTCCAGTATATACATGTTTGACTTAAAACTCATGTAAATTTGCTATTTGTTTCAAGCTTCTAAGTAGAGATAATCATCATAAAGCCCCTTATTCAAGGGCATAACAATGTGACCTAAGCGCAGGTAGATCCAGGTCATGAGATTAGGGTCATAGCAAAAAGAATGTCATCACCTTCTCAGACAAGCTAACACATATAATTTCAGAATCGAAGTTGTGGATATAGGGAAGAAGTTGCATATAAGCAACAGTTGATGGATATCTCAATCATTTTGTACACACCAAATCCACATAACTTTTCACTACTTCTTGAAAAATAATATTGCTGCATCTGTACAAATACCAACTGGTAGCAATTAAAGAAATTCTTGTATATAATCAAACCTCTACAGAACAAACATTTGTGATAAAAAAAATGACAAAAAAAACGTGTTGCTAAATGGGGATCAACAAACTTTTGTACTATATTTATGCAGTTGTAGTATTGCAGAACATTTGCTTAATTTAAATGGTACAGCATTTTATACTACTCTTGCCTAAACGATATAAAAAGTTTTTCAATGTTAGAGGCAAAATGCACAAACAAGTCATTTTTAAGTCCATTTGGGAGGATATATGGGGGGTAACCCCTAAATTAGGTAAAATATTTGTCTCTTGAATATCTACTGATATCAAAAAAAAACTGGAGCTTAGCTTAAACCATTAAAAAATAAATGGGTTTCTGGAGAGGAGATGGTAAACCCAAACTATGTCAAGTATTTGTCTGTCTAATATCTCCTGATATAAAAAAAACTAGCAACCTAGCCTAACTGTTCAAAAAGGAGTTTTTTGGGGTTCCATTAGAGATGTTAATATCATTAGAGATGTTAATGTTCAGAATATCTGCATATTCTAGAATAATTTTGGATCTTTTTTTTGAATTCCAGAATCTTTCCAGAATATTGAATCCTTTTACAAAATATCGAAATCATTCAATTTTGGACAAAAAATTAATGTTAATTGACAGCAATATCGCTACCACCGAGCAGCAAAGGTAATGGCTATATCAACTAGATAGGAGCTTGTTGAGGAGCAACCCCTGAAAACGGCCAATGCAAATACCAACAGATTTTAAAAAACTAGAAACTGTTTAAAAGAATTGACTTTTTAGAGTCCATTTAGGAGGTTTCAAACGAGATGGTAACCCCAAACTATGTCAGAAAATTTGTTTCTTAAACATCTACTGATATAAAAAAAAAACTAGCACCCTAGCTTAAGTTATCCAAAAAATTGATTTTTGGGGGGGGTCCCCGAAGGGGTGGTACCCCCAAACTATGTCAAAATATTTGTCTGTTAAATATCTAAAAATATGAAGAAAAACTAGTAGCCTAGGTTAAGCCGTTCAACAAATTGATTTTTTGAACCCCCATTTTGAGGGTTTCTGGGGAGCGGCCCCAAAAAACTTTGGGAGACAAAATTGTCTTTGCAGCTCAACAACTTTACACAAAAATTTGATTTCGATGTTTTGTGGTTTAGAAGAAGAGCATACAAGATTTAGAAAGAAAACAAAAGGAAAAAAACCTCATCGCGGCCAAAGTGGGTAGGAAGGGTTGAAAGGGTATCTTAAGATATATTATAATTAGGAACAGGTTCAATTTTGGAACCGATTCTAACGGATTCGGTATTCTGGAATGAACATCCCTAGGGTCCATTCGGAAGGGTTTCCAGAGGGTGGTACTCCCACACTATGCCAAAATATTTGCTTTTTAAATATTAAATATCTACTGACATAAAAAAAAAATTGAATTTTGGGCAGTCTTCACAGAGAATAAAACCTGATATACTATGATCATATTTAGCGTCAAAACAAAAAATATTGAAAGGGATTTTGTCAGAATAAAAAAAAATTAAAAATGCAAGATTCAATATGATCTTGTTTGAGATAAGAGAAGGCCAGCTAGATAATTAAACCCAGGTCTAGTTCCTCACAAAGGTATCATTCACTGGCGCCTTTAAACACTAGGCCATAGCAGCACACATGCCACAAAAATCAGTAATTAGAATCACTTATTAAACTTTGTTATCACAAGTTTTTGGCGCATTTGCCCCAAACCACATGACGTAGCATCTTCAAAAATGAAGGCGCAAAACTTCATATATAGACTTATCATATCACCAAATCTCAAGTTTCCAGCTTTGGTGGTTTTGGAGTTTTTCATCATCATCATTACACATTGGATACGGTATTGTCCTCGTCAACGTAGTTGGCCGGATTTCGTATGATCATTGTCTTTACTACGCCTCGCCATTTTATTTGATTACATGCATCCTCTTTCACCAGTCCATTTTTCTTCATCTCATCCCCTACTTGCTTTTTCGACGTTTGTTTTGGTCTTCCTCTACTACTGCTCACTTCAAATTTCAAAGCCTCCACTATCGTCTTTTCATCTTCTTTCCTCAAAACATGACCGTACCACTGTATACTGCTTGCTCTAGCCATCCTATCTAAAGACTCCTTTATGCCCAACATGTCCATCAACTCCTTGCTGTGTCTTCGATCTAATAGCTTCACACAACACATTGCTCGAATCATAGCTCTTTCCGTTCTTCTCAGAATTGCCATATCTTTTTCTATCAAGCACCATGCTTCACTTCCACACAACATAGCTGATTTTACACAACTTTTATTAATCTTTCCTTTCATCTTTAATAAAAACCTTCTGCCTTTAAGTATTTCGCTGCATTCCCTGAACTTAATCCAACCAATTCTTGATGTACCTGTTACCACCATTTCGCACTCACCAGTTGCATTCAATCTGTCACCTAGATAAGTGAACCTGCTTGCAGGTTCCACACCATCACACAATTTTACATCTGCTGGTCCCTTGAAGTTCTTTACCACGCTTCTACATTTCTTACGAACAAAATTTTTATTCACATACACTGCAACTTTCTTCTTCTCTGTGCATCTTGCTTGGACCCACTTAACACATACTACTCGAGTTCCACACATGCCACAAGGATCAATCTTACTGTCAAACGATTCTTCCTCCATCCCACTCACCATCAACTTTGTCTTTCCAAGATTGACTCTCATCCCTTTGCTTTCAAACGCCTCTCTCCATTCATCAAAGTTCTCTCTCAATTCTTCCATAGTTTACCCCATTAGGACCAAATCGTCTGCATAAAGAATTTGCTTCATCCAGCCTTTTCTTGCGTTTTTGTTACTTTATCTATCACCATTGCAAACAACAAAGGTTTTTGTATGTATGAAAAAAGTTCTAAACAAAAAAACAGAAATAAACAGATAAGTAAAGAGGGTTGCCACAGAAACTGCAAAATCAAATTCCAGGACTTTTTAGATGATTTTCCAGAACTTTTCCAGGACTATGCAAGGTGTTTTTACAGGACTTAAAATTTAATTTTCACTATTACTCTTTTATGCACCCACTTTTTGGACTTGTTATTAAAGAAAATTTTAATGCCACGCATTTGGATTTCTAGTACTGACTACTAGCCAGCATTTCTGGTTTATGGCCAGAAATCTGCAATGGGAGGGCTTGGCTTGGGGTATAAGGACGAAGTTGCCAGCTGCCGGAGGCCATTGGGAGTCTGAGCCTCGGGGGCAAAGCCCTCAGCACAAAAGACTTCATAATTTTTTGCAATAATAACTTAATCTTAGGACCAGTTTGGTAAAAATTAATGAATTTTAAATGAAGCGCAGAAATTAGCACTGCGAAAGCAGGATTGAACTGGTTTTATAAATGGACTAGAGTATGAGGAATTGTGGATGATGGTAATGGTAAAACTTTTGTCCTAGCTTTATTTCAAGCAAGTAAACCATAAAATCCCTTCATTTGAAAAAGGCTAAGTTTATTTGCACCAACGCGCAAATATAAAATCGCTATCCTAGCCCTAACCCCAACCCTACACATAACATATCTGACTGTAACCCTAGCTATCTAACCCATACTCAAAATCTAAACCCAAACCCTAACCATAATAATTTTTTAAAAAAGCGTAAATGGGCACCCACCCTAACGATAACAATTTTTGAAAAAGCATAAATGGCCACCACTCTTGCTCTCTTTTTCTCTATAAGCAAAGCACCCTAAAATGCAAATGGGCGCTTCCTTTGAAAAAACTCTCAAGTATTAATTCAAGTCGTCTGCATTTTATAACATTTATAACGCTAGATAATTTAGGAGAAGGGGCTAATGAAACAAGATTTGAAAAAGATGACTGATAATTAACTGAATGAAATACTGAATAGACACTTCACAATTTTTTTAGAAAGCCTTCATTAAGTATTTTGCATTATGCGATCAAATTGATTGTTTATTTTTAGCCATTTTTGTCAGTTGTTGCTGACTTCATTTTTGACCAACATTAGCCCCCCCCTAAATACTGTTTCAGAAGTGGCTTTAAATTACTTTGGAGTCCATATTACTGCAAAAAACTGCCGCATAAGTATTCTCGCAGTGTGAAAAATGTTATATTTTTTATTGTGTTTAGCCAACAGGCCAATATAGGGCCTACAGCCCACTACACTTCTGCTGCTAGCAGTAATACTGCTACTAGAGTATCGCATTGCAATAAATTACTGTTCATAAATTCACTCTTCTTAATAATATTCAATAATTTATACACACTGCACTGCAAAGTGCAAATTTTGGCATTTCAACAAGAAAGTGCTTATTTACACACTGGCAAATAAGCAAGAACAGCTTAAAGAAAATAAGAGACCAAAGAGAAGAAGAATAGGCACTCATTTACTCACTTCTATTCTTTTAAAATAATCGTTTGGGTAGGGGTGCCATATTTTCATAGACCAAAAAGAGGACAGTTTTGAAAAGAAGCCCAAACGACCAAACACGCTGAAGGTATATACCGGCCAACTGGACTGACTAAAGACTTTTTTATTTTGGAGAACACAATTTTTCAAGAGAAAATTCAAAAACTGAAGAACGTTTTTTTCTTTGGAGACCACGTGTTTTTGCACCGATTTTTCCCCATGAAAACGGTGATCTCAAAAAAAAGATCTGCTGTCAGTACGCTTGTATTAAGGTCGGTGGGAGCTGAACGCCAGTGTGGACAAAAGTATATCATTTTTGGTCAGTTTGATCTTCGAATCCCGCCTTTAAGTTCTGAGTATTAAAAAAAGAAGACATTTGGCTACTTTTTTGGTGTCCTACAGAAAAAGAAGACAAATCCTCTTAAAAGAAAACATATGGTAGCCCTACGTTAGGGTTATACAGGTTTAAGATTAATGTTAGGATTGGAGCTTGCGGTACAGTTAGGGTTAGATTTAAAATTGGGTTAAGGCAAGGAGAGCGACTTTTTTATGTGTGTGCCAGGATAAAAATAAGCTCTGTCTTTTAACAAAATAAACTTTTAAATTTACCTTTTTAAAGGACCTTCACAAAGCAAATTATTTCAACAATACCTTTGTGCAATAACAAGGTACCAGTTATCACAACAACAAAAAAAACTTCACATTCTGTCCTAGTAAATCACGGGAAAACTTTCCAAACTTTTTCCAGGACTTATAAACAAAATTCAAGAACTTTCCAGGACAGAAAAAAAAATCCAGGACTTTTCCAGGATGTGGCAATCCTGGTAAATAAATAAAAAAGTCGGAATCATCATAATTTAAATTTGGGAGCTGAAAATGCATTTCCAGGCACTTCTAAATTCGAAAATTGTACTCCCCCGTCCGTAACTAGTTTTCGAGCTGCTAGAGCTGTTTGAACCTCAAATTGGCATTTCAGTTTTTTGGCTCGAAAACCTATTTCAGGAAACCAATTGTCCCCAAAATTTGCACAAAGAATGTTCCATATATGCCCCTCCATCTAAGTTCTAAATTTCAAGTTTCTACCTTTAGCTGTCTCAAAGTTATAACGTTTTTGACCTCTGGTTGCCAAACTCGTAATTTTGCATGAGAAAAAAACATAGGGGCTTTCAACGCAAAGCGTCGCAGAAATCCTAATTTCTAAATTGACTGTATTACAGAGTTTCATCTGAAATGTTTCATAAAGTTTGAACCGATTTCTGTTTGGTTGTTATGTGCATTCAATAAAAATATTACTCGTCAATCAGAAATATCATATATGGCAACATACTGCTTTTATCATCTATATACACTTATTAAATAAACTATACATAGATAAAAACATTACCATAATTAATTGAGATTTACAACAACCTTTGGTTGCTAAGTCCATTATAGCTCCTGCTTTGCCATGGAAGATTAGGAGGCTATACAAGCAAATGTTTAGTTACACATAAAAACCAGGCACTCTGCATTTGTCTCATCAGTATCACCCAGAGCACATTTTTGCGACTCTGTAACTTGCAGGTATTTTATCAGATGAGCTAACATGATGAGTAAGTAAACTGCTTGGTAGGCAGTGTTCCCACTAAGCCGATTTTTTTCAGCAAATTGGCGATATGTTGGAGCAAGAGCAAATATTTTTGGCAATACGGTAAATATAGCTCTAAAAAACTCGACAACTTTGTGGAAATATGACATTTGGTATACTTTAATACTGGATTGGTACGAAATTTTGGGCACATAAACGTCTTTTTAGGGCTTTGGGCACAATTGTTTAAAGAAAATGGGCACTCGTCGATTAGCCAAAAGTTAGAGGGAACACAGTTGGTAGGGTGCTCATTTGGCCTCAAATTTTCATTTTACTGTGTTCAAACGGTGCAATTTGCATAAAAACCTTTTCTGTGAAATATTTTTCAACAACAGTCAGTTACTAAAGGGTCCTCCGTCGGAATTTTACGAACCTTTGTGAAAATAAACAAAAACGTCTTAACTTCTTAATTGTTCGTGTTAGAAACTTCCTTTGGGCTCCATACCCATTAACCCAAACGCGACGATGCTTTTTAAATAGATTAAATTGTGATCAAACTTAAGCTTACTTTGATTCTGGCATAATTTCACATCAAAGCACCAAAATTACTGCCTTGCGGTAATTTTTCGTGTTTTACAGTACTTTACGGTAATATGATACCGAATTAATTTTTAGGCGAAATTTTTAGTAAGCTTTTTTTTACGTAAAAAAATTTTTTTCAGTAAAATAATAAGTGTGGCTTATATATTCAGGTGCACCTTATGTATGGAAAAAACAATAAAGTGAAAATAAAATCGTTTTAAGCCTATTTTTGATACTGCGCCTTATATAACGGTGCGCCTTATAGTCTGGAAAATACGTAAAAGATCACGGAAAAAAAAAGCATAAAAAGATCACTGTAGGCTATGTAGCAGATTCCTTGTGAACTTTTGTTCTGATACTTCAATTTTGAGTTAGCGAACCTAGTACAAGCTAAACTGGCAGATGTTTCGAAATGTTTCTGTGCTGAATTAATTTATTTCAGTCTTCTCGTGCGGGTAAGAAATGTTTCAGAGCATAGTTTGACCAACAATTTTTTATGACTTTTGGTTACTTTCAATTTACACTCACTAGGCATCTTTGATTAACCATTGCTTTCTTTCTAAGCATTAAAGCAAAAACAAGCCAATTTCATGCTATATGTCATACTTGTCTTTGTCAAAGCACCATGAATATGTCAAAGTATTTCAGCGAAAATAAAAGTGTAATGTTTTGCAAGATTTTGCTCAGTTTAGCTTTTACTTGGTATCGCAAAGCAAAATTGGTAGTTTCTCTCTTTGTAAGGCTGCATGCAGTATAGCATATATGATAATGCGCTATTTAATCACTCCGAAATTTATCAAGATCTGAAGGCTGTAATTAATTTGAAAGTTTTTAGAAATTCCAAACAAAACTTTAATATACTCGTAAGTGGTGATCTTACGTGTTTAACTTTTGGATGTTGTTAATGTGCTATTAATACGTACATCCATAGATGGGCACAAATCCGTTAATCCTTAATCCGTTAATAACGAAGCTAACTTTTTCATTAACTCGTTAATCCATTAAAAAGTTTTTTCATGTAAACGGACTAAATTAATTTCCGTTAAGTTCTGTTAACTTCCGTTAAGGTTTTTATCGTTAATATCTTGCACCATTCATTCATCAGACCAGTACAAACCAGTTTGCACTTACCTGTTCATATTAGCACGAGTTTTATAGAAGAAAGGAGCTCTTTTTGGTTGCAAATAATAACCTGCAGCCTCATAGGTCTATTAATTATCGATGTTCACAATTTCCAAAGATTTTCCGATCGCAGCTTTGTTGGGCATTTGAACTTGTTTTTATCGTGAAATTATATTAGACTGTAAAATGTAACTTCCAAAACACAGAAAGACCATCACAGCAACAAATATTTCCTTACAATCAGCTCAACAGCGTCAGTACGTGTTCTAGAAGCGAGTGAATAAAAAGAAATGTAAATTACACACAAAATATTAACTGATTAACGGACTTTATTAACTTCCGTTAATTAAAGCTGAAAATAACGGATTAACGTTAACGGAGGTGTGAAGTTTGTTAACGGACTAGTGGTTAATGAAGCAAACATTTTGTATTAACTTGCCCACCTATGCGAATATCATATTTGCTTCAAAAATAGCTTCATTTTAAAGCAAAACTAGTGGTAAGCAAAACTATCAAAATTGCATCTTAAGGTGCGTTTAGACTGGACGCGAAGCGAAGGTTGGCGACCTTCGCGAGTGGTCGATTACGTCACTCGTGAAGGTTGCCAACCTTCGCGAGTCTTCGCGAGTGGTTGCTAATCTTCGCGACTGGTCGCTCCATAGGCTAATTTTAATAACTTACTTTTAAAATGTATTCAATGAGCAGAAAGCGTTGTGTACTTTATTGTTGAAGCGCTATTACAGTAATCACAGGTTCTGTTTCATCAAAGAGCGCTGGAGTTACCGGTAAAACGAAGATTGAGTTTATATTATGTTATCACGCAATAACCGTGAAGAAGAGTCTAGACTAATAGCTCAGGTAACAAAACAATCTTGAGAAAAAAGTTCGTAAAGTATAAGCGAAAAACGAAGTACAGTAGATTGAATTTGGAAATAAAAAGTCTAGTCATTTCTTCAAAATCGTAGTAGTACTTAGCCTATTTACTAGCTATCAATGATTTGTTTAGATCCTTCCACTGAAAACTTGCCTTAATCTGTTTTGAGGATGACAGTTGTGGGTTTTAATGCAGAAACGCAAAAAGCTGAAAGCAGAAGTCAAAAGTTCACTTTAGGTGTTTACTCAGTTAACAAATCCTTAAACGCTTTCACCATCCATGTCTCATTATGGTAGTGGTAGATCAACCGGTACTATCTTGTAGAGTGTAGACCAATAGGCTAGTCTACAGGTACATTTAAAGCATAAACTATGTTGTTTTTTTGATGTGATATTTTTTCAGGCAAGCATGTTATGATACCTGTAGTAAGCTTAAACAGTTGTTTGTAGTTGTTATTTAGTGCTGTTTATGAAGACTCCAAATGTTAACGCTATGAGTGAAACTGAAAGCTGGATTTGTCATCAGTTATGTAGTGGATTTTTTGCTTATTGTGCAATGGATTGCTGTGTTAATTTGCTGGAGAAAGCAAAAAAACATTGCAGTTTTTGCATGATTTGACACTATCATCGAAGGACCAGAATTTAGCACAGTAATACCGGCAGTTGCTTTGAGGAAAAGTCAGCCTCTAAAACTAAGTTTGATGTCTTACTTGCTAGCGAAGCGCGTATCGATGTTTAGTGCGAAGTTAAATGCTTTTGAGAGCATTTTATTAGTTTGCATTTTCTTGTGGTACCAGTAGGCTACGTTGCGATGGTCGCGTTTACCTCAAAGGGCTTCGCTTCAAACCACCGTTTGTAAGATACAGACAAACTTATAGCTGAAAGGTCAAGCCCCCTCTTCTTAGCAAGTTTTTGGTTATGTCCCTGATTAAAAAAAAAACATTTTTTTTTATGTGAAAATTGTTACTCAAGCATCTGAATAAAAGTGTTGTTAGTTCTCACATTATCATGTAACTGACGCTTCCTTCCCCAGTCCAATTATTATTATTATAAATGCTGTATCAAGTTTTTTGTTTAGTGGTGACTAATGAGAATGGAACAATATTAATGAACTTGCTTGGCGGATACTTCTCTACCAATAATAGTAACCTCAGCAAAAAAATAGAACTCACTTTCTACTGGTTAGATATGTATTGGCTTTCTAGTTCATCTAAATACACTGACTGTAATTGTAATGATTGAACTTCAGATCTAAAATAGTTTACTTTGTCAGTTTATTCACCATGTAAAGCAGTTAAAATTTTAAAAGGCAGTAAAAATATTTTAAAATGCACAAACAACTAAATTCAGATATTACACAAAGACACAGTAAATGATTATTTAACACACTTTGCACTTCTATTTTCATCACAAAGGACTGGAGTGAAAAATCACTACCAGACTACAATATTCATGATTATAAAACTTTGGGTAGTCCAAAACCATTGCTTCCAGTTCAACTTGATCACTGTCACAAACCTTCAGAAACAAGAAGACTTTTAAGAGGACATTCAAAAGAAAAAATTCCATGTTTGTAGCTATTCAAAGAAGTGACTACTAATTAGGCCAATCCAAAAGTTCATATAAATTTTTCGATTTTTTGTATCTATCTAGCTCTTGTATGTAGCAGTGTAGCTTGAAACCAATTCTAAATACAGTTTTATTCACCAAGTTGGCTAGGCTAGACAGTGAAAAAACTTTTGCGACTTTTCCAGTATTCTAGGAATTGTTCAATTGTGGTTAGGCTACTTTTAAAACAACAAGCTAACAAACAATCGGTAGAAACACTATTAACACATTCAAAACTAGCCTGTTGGTGGGTTATTTTATATTCTGAAAAAACAACAACACCTTGTTAGTTTAAGTTTACTTTAAAACAAAAAAGCAAAAGCTGCTCAGCCAAAAGAACCATTGGACTGATACAATAGCTTCTGCTATGCTGCACAGAATAAAAAGTTTTGTTTTAAAAGCTAGATGTCGCGGGGCTAGGCCTACTGCTTTGGTGTATTCATTATAATGAAGAAATGAGCTCCAACATAGCTATGAAAAATCGCTCTTGGATTTACAGCCTTAGCTGTCTAGATCCAAATTAACTTGGCTAACCTAGGGCTATCGCGAATCTAACTTTGCCAACAACCTACTCTTTGGACTGATAAATAGGCGCTAAACCATACAAATATACTATTCACATTATTTTCTAGCAAACTGCGATTGTAAAAATCCGATCAGTGATTTAGTAGGTTATCTTACTACAGCCTGCAAGCAAGCGATGTTGCACAACTGCTCGCGAAGGTTGCGAGCGGTTGCAACCTTTCACGAGCTGTCGATGACGTCAAATTTTGGTTGCTTCGCATCCAGTCTAAACGCACTTTTAGCGCCAAGTATCAAAATTAAAGTGCTTTTGTTTAGTCGTCTTCGCCTCCATTCATTTTTGCTGATGTTGATACTTTGATAAATAAGTCATTAAAGTCAATACTAATGATCCTACTAAACAATGCAAAAAAATTTTATGATGCCAATTTGGTAGTTCACACTAACAAAATTTTCTTGGTTAATACATTCAAGGTAGGAAATAATTCAGAAAAAGTAGCAGCATTGTCACCTCAACCTCATCTCAGTTGTTCCTAAATAGCTGCATCAAGGTTTGGGTTTGATGAAGCACACTTTAAAAATTTAACATTTTGATACAAGACAAATGTTTAGGTTTTGAAACGTGACCCAAGCTTCCTTTCAAAAATATTGATTTCTAAGCAGATGCCAGTTAAAAATGTTAATGCCTTAAATATTTTAGTGGCTGTGCTGATGAGCTAAAAATGGAGTAAAACTCACGAGCCCAAAAATTTTCTCAAAATTATTTTCAAAACATTATGCATAACGTGAAAATAGCCATAGACATGAGATTCAAAATAATCAGTACTTACACATGCTGGGTATAACCTCAAGTTGAAGCAACTTTAAGTGCCTACCTAACACGGAATTAGGAAACCCAACAAGCTTACATCTATTTGAAAAATCAGCCCAAAATATACATATTAGAATGACATAAATATGATGTATATCTACATTGCTTATGACTTGTTTGAAGATCATATTTTGAATGATGTGTTATTTGAATAAGATTTAATTGGTAATGCCCAACTGAGGTGAAACCAGTTTTAGGTAGTAATAGATTTAGTATATAGTGTATTAACTGAGACTAATTTCATATGTGCCCAATAAACTAATGGCTGTAACATTTTTTTTATTTTTAAAGACAACATCCCGAGCTAATGTAGCTAAAGGCCAAAAACATGCTTAGTTTACAGGAATACATTACATTTGTGTTGTCTTACTCTTAACATTAATTCAAAGAGAAAATGTAAATATTGCAAAAAAAAAAGTTCTAAAGTCATATGGTTGATTTTTTTAGTGTGGAATGTTAACGGGGTAATACTGGTGAAAAAATTACTTGTATGTGCTATTATGCAATGAGTAAATAAACTGCATACTGGATGGTTAAATTTTGGTTAGATTGCTGATTGGCAATTAAGAAACTAAATACCATGCTTATGGTCCATGCAACCTAGAATCATGCACATTATGAAGATTGGTAGCGCTGGATTTTGTTATATTTTAGAAATTGCTATCAAAATTAAATGCATGAGATGGTTTTTTTAAAGAGAAACTTTAAATACTATAATTTTACAAAATGAATATAATCAATTTAATGTGAATAGCATCAAACATTATTTTTTTAACATAAAAAAATAAAAGCCGTTTTTTGCTTATTTTCTCAATGATTCATGTAAAGAGCTCAGAGAATACCCTAAACCTTGTAGGATTTCAAAAATGTTTTGTATATCCAACTTTTTTGTAAAAGGAACAGTTTGAACACAAGTAAAAAGTAATATGATAACTTTCAAAAAAAAGTGAAGCTTTATAAGCACCCTACTGCTGGGCCACAATGAGAAATAAACATTATGCGACTTTCTTACAGACATAAACATAAAATGCCAGTTAGGAAGGCGAACCAAGAGCTTTTGAAATTTTAATTGTAGCATTTAAAATCCAGCATCCTCTAAACCATTTACTACTAGCAATGACAAAGCTCAATATACATCACAAAGAGGGCTTGTGCAACTATTTAAATAACATTACAACAAAGTGCATGTCAAAAAAATTAAAATTTCAAATGCTACAATCTGTTTCATGCGTAATCGGGATTATCAGAGGTGTCTTAGTCAAATAGCCTTATTCAAAAGCAAAGTTGCTATTGCTCAAATAAACTCATAATTAATTAAAACTAAAACAATGGTATTTTGATCAACAAATTCTAGCATACCAACACCACTATATTTCAGGTTTAGTTTCAGCAACATCAGTAATAAGCTTTGAAACAGCTGATTTAGTTGGAACGTCTTGGTCAACAATCATATTGCAAAGTCTACTTTGAGATTCATCGTCAAATGCTGCTTCAGTTTGATTATTAGTTTCAATATCCGCTATTTCAGTCTAGTTTCACAAAATACAGGCATTTTAATCACAAACTTTGAAAATTTTACAGCTCCAGTGTTTATGCAGTAACAGAAAATGAATTCAAAAATGAATCATTAGTAGTAATTGAGCTCTGTGATGCGAAGCTGCAGCTGATTTCAATAACAATCCATTGACAATGGCATCATCTCTGTGGCACCAGCAAAGACACCATGCATCAAAACGTAAAGACGAGGCCAGCAATGCTCGCTTCATTTGCATAGTAAAAACCTTTCACAAAGCAAATACATCACTGTTCAATGAATTAATGTCGATCTAGTGTGAGACAGATCAGTGGTCGAGTGAATAGAGCATCTCTGCCTGCTACTGAAGCGGTAGACTCGAGTTCAATTCCAGGTCTGGTCAAACCAAAGAATATAAAAATTGATATTCACAGCTACTCTCCGTTTGATGTTCAGGCAATTACAGGAACAGCGTGAAAAGTCTGCCGTGTGTGGTAGCCAGGTAGCAGCGTGACTTGTACGCTGAAAGGTCCCTTTGGTATTTCCTGGCCAAAACAACTTGGTGTATAAAATCCAATTACAATTACTTACCACTACTTTATAAGGCTTCATATGAACGACATCAGTACTGTGGCTCAATTCTCCAGTTAAATTTTGACGATCTTGATCAAAATTTATATCACAAGCTCTACTTTCAGATTCCGCATCAAATGCTACTTTAGTAACATCATAGGCTCGTTGAACTGCCACCTCTGTTTGATCCTAAAAAGATTAGTTTATTCATACATTATATTTCCATAACACTGAAGATCACTTTAAAGGCAATTCTTGGCACTGGAAAATGTTGAGAATTATGTGTGCAAAACTCCAGATGGCTATTGCAATATTTAATAAATTGAGAAGCTGTATCAGATTTTTTGAGTTTACCAGTAAACTTAGTGGCAATGCCTTTGTTTCTATATTTCTTTGTTTTCATAATGCAACCCAAAAACAACGTTTTTGCTTTTATATTCATTTCTTTAAAAAAAATAAAGGATGAATTTGGAGTTCACTAAATTTTTGTTCCAGTAATGAGTGACTGTGATGCAACAATATCAAACCGATCTTTTGAAACAACAGCAATTGAACTAAACTTATTCATAACTTACACCTTTGCAGAAATTACTCAAAATTTTTTTAGCATATATTTCATCATCAGTGATTTTTTTGAGTTCTTTAATTTCTTTTAACAGTTCTTGTTGCATAGTTTGGCTACTTAAAACATCATGCTTCAGCTTAGAAATATCATCTTCAAGATTCTTCATAATTTGAATAAGTTGTCTCTAAAAAAATATGCATCTTTTAAATGCAAGCACCTCTAGTTAGTTTTATGTAGGTATTAAAAATGAACTCCGTTAGTACAAATTATGGATATATATCAAGCATTGACATATTGGATCACAAAATGACTAAACCATTGCTAAATTGCTTGGCCTACTTCAACTCAAAATCAAATCTTCCATTATACTTGCTGTATTACGTCAAAGCGTGTAAAGAGTTTGTGGGGCCCATCTCTGCAACATTGCACCCACGCAATTGACTTAAAATTCTAAGCATACTGTGTGGCAATAGAACATATTCTCTGCTAGTCTCAAACAAACGCAGCCACTCTGTGGTGAGGCAGTTAAAGCATGCCACATAAGAGCAACCAGGCTGGTTTGGCACTATACAACATGATCAAGATTAGCACAGGTTACAAGGGGTGTATGAAAAGTTTTAAGCATCAGAAAATCTAAAAGGAATTTGAGATTTATAATTATTCATTTTTCAACATAGTTTCCTTCAAGGACTGAACACTTGCTCCAACGATGCTGAAACACTTTTTACCCAGCGTAGAACAACTCTTTTGTTTGAGACTCAAAAAACTCCTCGACCGCAATTATGATGTCATCGCTAGCAAAATGGCAACCAGCCAAGGCTTTTTTTATTTGTGGGAAAAGATGAAAGTCGGAGGGGGTCAGGTCTGGCGAATAAGGTGGATGGGAGCAAGTTCAAATCCGCAATCGTGAATTGTTGCCATGGCAACCACGAAGGTGTGAG
Source organism: Trididemnum nubilum (assembly GCA_963965965.1). Taxonomy (NCBI): domain Eukaryota; kingdom Metazoa; phylum Chordata; class Ascidiacea; order Aplousobranchia; family Didemnidae; genus Trididemnum; species Trididemnum nubilum. The sequence continues at coordinate 37,543,270 of OZ014478.1, read as the reverse complement.
CTGGTGCATTGTCTTGGTGGAAGAGGATTCCTCTTGTAAGCTTTCTTGGCCTTTTTTCTTTGATTGCTTCCCTTAGACCAGTGGTTCTCAACCTTTTTGACCCAAGGACTATTCTCAAGCTCGTCTATATAACCGCGGACTCAAGCCATATTAATAAAAAATAGGTTTTTGATTTCTATCCAAGAGGAAAACCTCTTGGCGAAGGGTGTCGAAATCCAAACAGTGCGAGGCGCAAACTAAGAGGAAAACCAAGCAAGCACTGTATTTCACAAAATAAGAGAACTTAATACGGTATCAACGAAAAAAAGCAAGCACTGTTTTTCACTCAAAACACACTCAATGAGAGCCTTGTCCTTGAACTTGCTTGACAAGTTTATCGAATTCCGGAATTATGGTTGCCAATGCACATCTGATGTCATCTTCTGGTTGAAGTCTATTGCGATACTTCGTTTTGATCATCGTCAGTGTTGAAAAGCCAGATTCACACAGGTATGTGGTTGGAAATGCCAAAAGAGCCGTGGCAGCTTGCTTGCAAAGATCTGAAAGACTAGGCTCCATTGACTGCACATTTGCCCAAAATTGAGTCAAAGAAGCGTTTTTAAACTTGTCTTTCCACATCTGTCGACTTTGCAATTCAAGCAACTGTTCAGCAATGCAGTCCATATCTGAATGAACTTCTAGCGCTGACGCCTGAAAAGGATTCCGAACCCAATTAAAGATTCTGCAATAATCGTTGGAAGGAATATAACGATCCAATTCAGAAAGAAGTGTGTTGAGGTGCTCAAGAAAGATGGGAAGAATGACGCCCAAATTGATATCATTCTCTTCCACAAATAAGTTCAATCCTGGGAAAGCAGCTAACCTCCCACTTTTCATTCGATGGATCCACAGCTTTATTTTACCTTTGAATGCATCAATACTTTCCAAAACATCAAAAAATAGTTTCTCTTTTCCTTGCATAGAACTATTCAGTTGGTTTACATGGCTGAAAACATCGGCCAAAAATAGCAACTTCGCAATCCATTCATCATTACGAAAGCGATCAGCAAGTTCATGCTTTTGCTCTTTTAAAAAAGCATGAGTTTCATCTCTAAGAGTAACCACTCTTTCAAGCACCTTACCTCGTGACAACCAACGAACAGTTGAATGGAATAGAAGCCCACTGAGTTCCGCTCCCATTTCATCACACAAAGCACGAAATAAGCGAGTGTTCAAAGGACGAGATTTAATATAATTCACCACAGAAACAACCTCGTTGAAAACTATGGCAAGATTTTCTTGTATTTCTTTTGTTGCCAGATTCTCTCTGTGGAGAAAACAATGAACAACTGAAATGTTATTGTTTTTCTTTTTCACGAAACTCATGAAGCCTTTCTTACTTCCCATCATGGCTGGAGCACCATCAGCACTAACAGACACGCAATTAGACCACTCCAGCTGATGTTCTTCAAAGACGAAATCCACTTTCTTGAATATTTCTTCTCCTGTGGTATTTTTAGCAAGTGGACGGCAAAACAAAAACTGCTCTACGAAATCATTTGTGTCAAAATATCGCACAAACACCATGAGCTGTGCATCACTTCCGATATCTGTTGTCTCATCCAGTTGCAAACTAAATCTTTCACAGCGTTTCATGGCAACGATTGTTTGTTGCAGAACATTTCTTGAAAGTTCTGTGATACGCCGCTTCATGGTGTCGTTTGACAAAGGAACCATTTTCAATTTGTTAGCAACAGCATCACCACACATTATCCTGGCCATTTCAACAGATGCTGGTTTAATCAAATTTTCTCCAGCTGTGTGAGGTGCTTTTGCACGAGCGATTTTCCATGCAACCGCAAAAGAAGCATGCACTGCATGACTGTGAGAATATATTATTCCTCCCCAAGCATTTGGGCGATCAATGCGACTTCGCTTCACCTGATGCTCTTTTTCTTTAAACACTTCAAGAGATTTGTTAACAAAATTTCCATGGTTTGATTCTAGGTGCCGACGAAGTTTTGCTTCATTTAAAGAGCTGTGAGCTAAGACTGCGAAGCACAACACACACTGCGGCCTCACTTCGCCATTTACCTCAATCGAAGTAAATCCAAGCTTCAAGTATTCATCACTATATGTAAAAAATTGCTTTCTTTTAGCCATTTTAAGTAACTACACTAATCAATGTCTGAAAGAAAATCAGTGGTACTTTTAAGACTAACTAATTCTATTCAAACTTTGCGAGCTTTCGTGGGTATGATGCACACTTCCTCAGGCAAAACAGCATGGTACAAAAACGAATTGACTAGCACAAAGTACGGTAAGTTAACCCTGTAACTTACCGTACTTTTATGCTTGAGGAGCAAATGAATGTTGTGCTACTACACTGATCTACACACTCAGGCTGATAAGGAAACCGCATTAAATATCTATGCTATGACATCACAAAGATAGAGTTGGTGAAATAGGAGTATTTTACGTTTTATTTATAATACAATATAAACTGACTACTAGCAAAAGCAACTGTGCTCGCGGATTCATCCAGGACCTTCCGCGGAATCATTTGAGTCCGCGGATTCGGGGTTGAGAAACACTGCCTTAGACGCTTCAGTTGTCCAGAATAATGTTGTCCAGTCACTGTGTGGTTCTTCTGAAGGTATTCAATCAGTATGATACCCTGGTAATTTAGTTTTTCTGATGCTTAAAACTTTTCATACACCCCTTGTATAAGTGCATTGTTTATGCAATGTAGCGATTACTAACAACATTTAATGAGCAAATTCCTATTGGATATATAACGATTCTAGGGTGATTACCTAACAAATTTAAGGCCAAGCAATTTACCAATTCAAATCAGACAACAATTTTTTGCAGCAAGCTATTCAGCTGTTTCACGCAATATCAAGGCTCTTCAGTTAGACTAGTTGGGTCAAAAAGATACCTCGCTACCAAACACTGATATCTTTACCAATTAAGCATCAATGATGGATACAAATCATTCTTAATACATACGCCATAAAATCTAGTTATTACTAATATTTTTACAGCTTCTACCATGCACAATTCCTGTTAAATCTAGCATGAAACTAACTCAACAATCTTCAAAACCTCACGTCTTGCACTCCACATGCGCAATTTGTCTCAGTTGATTGTAAAAGTTGTACTTCGGATTCTAAACGTGAAAAGTGTTTTTTATGGTTTTGAATCAACTTTACTTCCTGGTTTTCCATTATACACAGCATTTTGGACTGAAAAAGCGAAAACTGTTCTTGAAACATTCCGATTATTTTATCTTCTTGCTTTGTTAGCAGTTCAGTAATTGCATTGTTAAACTGTCCTTGTTTTATTAGCAGCTCAGTGATTGCTACATATGATTCATCCATTTCGAATTTGTAATTATGTATAATAAATCACAAAAAATATGCTACTAAATCTTAAAAACCTGAAAAAAAGTTTAAACAATCAACAGAAAGCAGCTACAAAAAGAATGTTGCAAGCTTGCTAGTGAAAAGTAAATCTAGCACCATGTGCGCAACTGTGCATGTACTTGATGCAGAAGTGTATATGTACATTGTAAAATGTTAGGTTTCATCAATGCAAAACAGCAGAAGTACCAACAGGCACTTCCAAAAAAAAACATCATGAATATGCTCAGCAAAAAAAACTTTAATTAACTCCAATACATGCTAATGAACAAAAGCAATTGACGCAGGGTTTATTTTAGTAAAAAGTTGATCTCATCTGGCTAAAAGCATGAGTCAACAGAAGACACTACAACCAGACGTTCCAATCTAAAAGCACGAGTCTACCGAAGATACTGCAACCAGCAGTTCCAATTTTGCAATACCTGTATATCATTTTGTAACAACAGCGCAAGTAAGAATGCTCCACAACAGTTGTATCTCTAAAATAGATAACTCCAACCAAAAAAGATGCATGGAAGAATAAAATCTAAAACTTCACATCTTTAATACTCAGATAAGAGCCACAGCTTGTAGTTGCAAACCCTTTATTAGCAACTCTACCAAAATGCAAGATGAAAATGGCCACTTTGGATGAATAGAAGACTACTTAATATAGCAAAACATTACACTAAGAAAATTTGAAAGTCTTGTAGAAGAAACATATTTCTTACTGAAAAAATGCAATTTAAATACAAAAACAATTTTGAGGTTATCGAACATATTTAAATTGTACTTTGAACAAACAACAAAAGCACAGGTTGATGAGCGGATTTTCTATACCTAAAAAAAAACAAAAGTGAAGTATTTATATACGTGATCAAATTAAAATACAACATTACTGCTATGATGCAGTGGTTTTTAAAATGACTGGACTGAGAGTTTAAGTCAATATGAAACCACATTCCATTCTTGCTGAAAGCACCATTGCTACTTGCATGTGTTTAGCTTTATATACAATAAAGGTATGGCATAAATGCAAATTGCAGTAAAATGACTTTGCAACAGACATAACTAAAAACAACAATTTACAAGATACTACAAATTTCTCCCAAGAACAAAAGTTTTTTCCAATACTAACGAGTTCTGCAAATGGTAAGAAAAAGCAATTTAAAGCATCAAAATCAAATAACACCATCATCAACAAAAACACTGAAAAAATGAATGCTAACTAAGCAATTGATCAACATATGAGCATGCGTACAATGTACTATTTTACTAGCAAGGATTACAGGAAATTAGAGAAGCTACAAACTTGCAAAGGCAAAAGTAAGTACTGCTGAATTTAACATCATATACAAGTACATTATCAAGTAAGCAATTTTCAATGGCGAGTTAGCACATGAAGATGGCAAGATGTGAAGATGAGGATGAATGAATAACAAAGGTGCAACCTCATTACGTTAAATAGCTCAAATTGACCGAAAACAAACACTTGTTTTGAATTGGAAAAGCAGCAAGTATGATTAGCAGTATTTTTCGGATCATAAGGCACCCCTAAAATGATAAAATTTCTAAAAAATTGAATATGCATTGTGCATTTTATACTCTATCTTTTTCTTCATGATTTAATTTAAAGCTTATAAAGTCGTGTTCAGTTTATAGTGCTGTATACTCCAATGCAACAAATGAAAATAAAAAAAAATGAAAGCCATATATTGATATTATAACTTTTACTCTGGTGCACCTTGCAGTCCAAAAAAACTGGTAAGTGAAGGGAATGTTGATAAAATCAATATTGCCGCATTCTTCTACAGTTCTGCAAAAATTCACGTGCAGGAAATCGTTGCATTAGCTGAGCAGAAATGCTTTTGCAAGAGCCCTATACCCCTAATCACACAAAAGCAAAATTTCATACCAGGCCTTAGCAAACACTACTACCGCTACAATATTTGATGTGCAACATGAAAGTGTTCTTTCAAACTATTAACATTTCTAAATTTTGAAGAGCATTGTAAGCATTTATAGGGAAGCAGCTCTTCAGCACGGGGAGTCAATTGAGATGGTGTGGTGCAATGCTTAAGCTTGTGATGGATGAGTCGAATGTGCTCATTTAAAACACCATTAGTAAGAAATCTTTTTGAGCACACACTACATTCATAAGGCCTTTCTCTAAAGGAATGAGTGCTGTTAAAATGGCGTCTTAAATCACATTTTCTAACAAACTTTTTGAAACAAACGTAGCATCGAAATGACTTTTCCAAACTATGACTGCGGGTGTGGACTTGGACAGCTGTACTTTTATCACTAGAAAAAGAACAAACTTTGCACCTAAAACGTCTTTTAACTTTACCATGGGAATGCTTTTTCTTCATATGATGACCAAGAGCTTCTTTGCTAACAGAAACGAAATCGCATTTTCGACCTGCATGATGCAAAGCTAAAACAAAACACAACTTGTTTACACAAGAATTTATGATTATGTTGAAACAAATAAAAATTCATAACGTTATGCATGTTATTAGAACACATGCTTTTCCAGGGCAGTTCAGTTGCACTTCACACTACAAAAATCTTATATCCCAAGTTCAACTTTACTTCAAACTTTTTTTGATATTTTATTTGATAGATATTAACTATAAATTTATTTCATTCTTAAAGATTTTAGTTCGTTATCATATTTCATAGGTTAAACTTCTGCACTTACTAAAACTTGCTTTCAATTTACAGTAAATTCCTTTAGTGAATTGATGGCAACTCATGTTGCAAAGCTTTGCTGATTCTGCTGGGTTGCCAAATGTTGCCAAAATTTTAAGGGCAATATTTTGAAATATTGCCCTTAAAATTTCAAACTGGAAAAATGCTCCATCTGTCTACACCTTCCATAGCTTGGTTCTGTTTCTACCAGGTTTGAAAAGCAAGTAAAATCTGCTGTCAAACAGTGCTTTTCCACGGTGGAACCAGGCATTGCTTAATTTACCAGGGACTTCTCTACGCTACCAACAAGGATGTACTGCCTGCTTTACAGAAACGCAACATGATTTATCAATTCTCATGCCAACGTGACAGTTGGTATGTAGGCCGTACCTCCCAAGGACGGCAGGGCAGAATTAAACATCACATTCCCAAATCTATCTATTCTTGCTATTCTCAGAAACGTTTACTTTCAGCCTGTCGGTGCAAATCTTCTACCCAGACTAATAATACTCAGTCTCTTGCTTCCGATTCAGCCATTGAACTTCACCTTTTGCAAAATCCTGACTGTGCTCAACATTATGATGACAGTAGATTTTCTATTCTTGACCAAAGCTAAGGCCGCTCTCCTTTTCATCTATCTGCTCTTGAAGCCACTTTTATCACAACTTCTATCCCCGCCCTCTACTGATAAAAAGAATTCATTTACAGCTTAAAAGTTGCGCACTAATGACACTCTCTCATTAGTCTTTTTCAGAGGTTGGGGAAAGCGCAATTAAAAGCGCAACTTCCACAACCTCCGCAATTGCGAACTTTGCGCTTTAATTTTTTATTTTGAAACATTGTGGAAGTTGCGTTGCAGAGTAAAGCCCTAAATATTTGTTGCGCTTAAAAATTTTTTTCGGTTAATAGCGCAATTCTATAGATTGAATTAATTTTGTTCCATTTCTATCGTAAGATTGATGAAAGTTAACTTTTTTTTGCAAATTATTTACTCTTTTTCTGTCTAAAATCGCAAAAATGCGGTATTTGCACTGCATTGTGAAATTTCAATCACGAAAGTTAGGTTGCGCTTTAACTTGGTACGAAAATGCCATTCTGCAATTGCAAAATTGCGCTGCGCTTCAACTAAATCAAAAAGTTCATTGCGGAAGTTGCTCTGCGCTTCAGAAATTAAAAAAATTGTGCATTTTGCGCTGCGTTTTACTGGTTGAAAAGATCGTTGCGCTTTTGATATAATATTTGTGCCAACCTCTGGTCTTTTTCCAGCCAATCACGGCTCGGCTTTTCACTCCTTTTCCTGCACTGTCCATTCTTCTTGACAAGAGTCAGACAAAAAACTTCGAAGATGAATATTTTACTCAAAGCAATTCTAAAGTTCTACACCACCAATCAACTAGGCAATATTTCAACTGACAGCACTGCCTGAAAACCAATGTCGTGATTTTGAAATGGTCCATTACGAACCAAAACTGTTATTCAGTTATTTTGCAAAGTAAGAGTGTCTAATTGTTTTGTAATAATTCGATAATGATATCAAATCAGACATCTCCGTTTAGCTGAGTTTTTCTTTCTATACTTTTTCACGTCACTCAACACCAACCTTGAGTTTGCACAATGTCAGGCATTGGCTGTAAACAGTAATTTAAATCCTACGATCGCTGCAAATCTCAAGGTGAAAAGATAGTTCAAAATAACTGGACTACATAAAATCATGAGCAAAGTGCTGCACACTACACAGAAATGTTTTAATGTTTTCGCCTTTAATTTGATGCTTACGTATTTCTAAAACCAAAAAAGCTTCACATCAGGGGTCATAATTTTTTAACAACTTGCTCCTTGGGCAAGTGATGGCAAATGTTTACTTGCATGGAAAAAATTCAACTTGCTTGAAACAAATAAGCACAGTGAATTTTGATGTTATTTTGAAAAAATGCATTAAGAACACCAAATTTCCATAATATTGTATTTCGAGAAAATCTAGTTTTTGTGAGTGATTTTTAAATCAAGAGCAACGTAATGGATACCTTTTTTCAATCATTCAATTTGCAAAAACAGATTTTTGAATTGTAATCGTTTTTTTGCAGCAAATGCACTTTCAACTGAAAATATCTTGAAAACTGCACCAGCTAAAAAACTGATTTTTTTTTATAAAAGATAGTGGAGCTACAGTTACTGAAAACGACCTTGCTTTCTTATAGCACAGAGTAATAATTGTGATACTCAAAAGAGCAAATTAAAGCAGCAAGAAAGGGCAAAATTTTTGCTGGGAGAGAATAAAACATTTTATGCCAAAAAAGTTGCAAAGCGCATCTGATTATCCAACAAATCTGCATGCGATTAAGAAGTGATATTTGTGATTATCGATGCGCATGTCATTAAACTTAGTGTAAATTGTGGTGATTGCATGAAAATAAAGCAAGCAAACACTTTCTTAAATTGCATTTCTTTTACTGCAGCAAAAGCGGCAATTTGCGTTTTAAATAATCTTGGTTGATGTTGCTTACTTTATACGTATATGTTCTATTTTACTACCTTGCTCGCTCATTAGGCGAGTAAAGCCAGCTAATCACTTGCCCGAGGCGATTTCAGCTTGCCTCGGGCAAGCATAAATTTTGAACCCTGCACATTTACTTTAACTTAACTGCAGCATCTTTGAAAAGACATGATAGGCAAATTGTATTAAAAAGTTTATATTTGTAAAGATACTGTATATTTTAAACTATCCTTAGTCAGTTTTTACTTTGAAAGTAATTCCACTTAACTTACGAGCCCAAAAAATGCTTATTGCTGATGCATGTCATTAGATAAAGATACATCACCTGGTTCACAATCATATGCAAAGAAGCAGGACATTCAAAAATAACAAACTGATTGACAAAACAAAATCAAAACCGACTCCGTTACAGTCACATTTTTCTCTTTCAGCTTTACATTACCTTCTATTTTGATGTTTCCAGCAAGATCCAAACTGTCATTACTTTGAACTAGTTTCATGTTATTATTGACTTCCACTTTGACAATACTGTTTCCTCCATGCATTGCTTTTCTATGAACAGAACTTTCTGCCTTGTTTTTCTCAACCACCTCCAAAAAGTCTTCAGCATGTACACTTTCACTCATATTCTTTATTTCCTCTTCGTTGATCCATTTTTCTTCACGTTTGATACATTCAACTGAACAATTATCTACGCATCAGTAGTTGTAATTAAAAATATTAAATATAAAAGCAACAATACTGCATATTAATCATTCTAAAGGATTCCAAATTGAATACTCAAAATTGTAAATTCTTGCAGTTAAAGAAATTGATAACTTTGGACAAACTTTATTCTACAATGCTACGGTTGTGATGCTTTACCGAGATTGTAAATTGCAATAGCAAATTCTTTCTTGCAGCAAAATATGATACAGGTAACCTGTGTCAAGTCTATTTCTAGGCTTTAAAAATGGGTGCAATTTCTCACTTTCAACTGAGTTACCTATTTTAATACCCCTCAACTTATGTCAGCTAATGATCCTGGTGATGTCGTGGACCATGTAGCATTTGGATTACTGATCAAAAAATTGCTGGCTGTCGATTCTATCTCCAACCTGGGTTTTGGCCATTTTGTTCTTAGAAAAGACACTTAGGCACAATTTTCATTAAGGCTCAGGAGTTTACCCTTTGTGTTAGAGCACTAAACATAAGCTTGCATTACAGAAACCAAAAAGAATGCTTTTAATTTATATAGTTAGATAGATGCGGAGAACTGAGATCATACTAATGAATGAAGCACATATTCTTATTTTCATAACAAATCAACCAAGACTGAAATTTAATTTACTCTCACAAAGAGTAAGTGAAATTGTATGAATTGTAACTAAAACAATCATACTCGAATGACTTGTCGATGGCTCCTCTTGGACATTATCAGCAACAATGCCTTCTGCCTGCTTGTTAAAAAAGACATCATAATTTGAAATTTCTTCTTTGATTTCCATATCAGTAACACGCATTGAAAAACCATAGTTATCCATGACTTCCATAAGAGGGTTCATCTGCTGTCCCATCATGACTGGACTCTGCCAAGCTAATCTGAAATACAGAGTCACACCGTCAATAATGCTTACATACCAATTTGGAACATCATTTAAAAGAGCATTAAGAACAAATTTATCACCAAACAAAATTATATTTAAATTATTCCTGAACTAATTTAATAGTTCATAGAGACATCACGTTTTACAATCCTACTTCATTTGACAACACCTTATTGCTGTCTCTGCATCTAAATGGGTAATCATTTCAACCCCTAGTGACGCGGGTGAGGCGGAGCCCCCTATCGCGGAAGAATTCCTGTGTTTCGAAGTCAACTGACTTCATCATCAGTGTGAAGAGGATTTAACACAATGCAAAGAATTTTAATCCCTGAATTAGGCTAACTCAACCAGTAAATGAATAACCAGGCTATCGGTATAGGCTATCGTCTTCATTTTGTAACTTCAGCTGCTAAAAAGGCAGACCTATATTTTTTTTCTCTCACATACTGCTCTGGACTCGAGTTTCGTGTGATACCAATGCTCATTGGCAGAGCTGACGTTCAAACCAAAATTCAAACACTAAACTAAGCAGGCTTGCAAACCGAAATTCAAAATCTGAGTAAACTAGCCCATGAAAATACAATCAGAACATGATTGTGAACAATAATTGCAATTGTGGCCATGGTAATCAGGAAAAAAAAAACTCTGGACAGGGGACCAAGTGGAATTTTAAAGGAAAAAATTGTATTAAAAAAATTTTTTTTAAACTTTAAAAAAAATTGTTTTGAAATTAAATCAATTTATGAACCTAATTTAAAATTCTTTGACTTTGACATCAAAAGATATTTGCATTTCTTTTTTCCACATTTATAGCTATCCTGCCATTATAAAAACAATTTCTGAATCAACAATTAGCTGTCGCTTGTGTGGATGCAGCACCAACAATGATAGAATAGAACCCATAATTACCATAGTTACAAAAACGCATTTTTAAGCTTTCCCAAACCTAACCCTAATCTAAATCCTTAAAAAAGTAAATAATGAAAAATGCGTGAATGAATATTGTTTATTCTTGTTTTATTCTCTTTAACTTAAAAAATTTTAGTGAAACAACCACTATGCAAAAGACCTGCAACTATGCCTACACGCCTACCATTAGTTAACTAGCCTAAGAGTCGATTTGTAAAAGCTTGTTATGTGTAATATAGCTCATTTGTTTTCATATTGGGCTTGATTTACTTTAATAATTATGAAAAAGCACTACACAGGCCTACATGACATTATTAATTAATCAATGTCATTCGATCGACCTAAGCTTATTTTTCAAGTTTACTTTTAAGTGCACCAAATCGAATATCAACTAGATGTTCATTTTTTCAGAGGAAAAATGAATATCTGCAAGTTCAACTTCCGCAAGTTCAATTTCACCATCATTCTTTGCTTCATACTTTGAAGGTTACCTATATTTCTGTAAAACTCAATCATATGCAATGCAAACAAACTGATTTTGTCTCATGAAAAAAATAAATGTTGACTTTAAATCATTTCTGGTTTGGGTAAAACCGATGTCCAACTAAGTATTTCAACCCAGCTCAGTTCATTCACCACAATTTCAAACCCTGGCGCTTTTAATCATTATGCCAGCTCAGCACATCAACCCAATTGACTAAAATTAGCTGTTAAAGTTAGCTTGTAAAAAGTGATTTTTGGTGAGGTTCATTTGGGGGTTGGTACTCCCAAACCATGTAAAAAATTGTCTTATAAATATCTACTGATGTTTGAAAAAACTAGCGTTCTAGCTCAAGTCTTTCAATATAATTGATTTTGTGTGGTCCATTGGGGAAAGTTTCGAAAGGAAGTACTCAAAACCCTGTCAAACATTTTGTCTCTTAAATATCGTTTGATGTAAAAAATACTGGAGCCTTAGCCTAAATTCAAGAAATTGATTTTTGTGGGGCTCACGTGGGGATTTCCGGGGGTGTGGTACCCCCATAATATGTCAAAAAAACTGGATTTTTGGTTTAAGCCGTTCAATGCAATGACGTTTGGGAGTTTTTGGGGGGAGGGTACCCCCAAACTATGTTCAAGTATTTGTCAGTTAAATATCTACTGATATCAAGATAACTAGCACTCTAACTTAAGCCGTTAAAAAAATTGATTTTGGGGGGAATTTTTGTAGACAATCAAACCGAATGCCTTTGGTCATATCTAATAATGTCAAAATAATCAGTTTAAAAACGATTTTGTTTTAATCAAAAAATGTGCTGGATTCAATATGATTTTGGAATGAGAAAACTGATGGCCAACAAGATGATTGAACCCAAGTCTATTCAATCACAATGGTTTAGTATGCTGGTGCCTTCAACCACTAGGCCACAGTAGCACATGTGTATGCATAACGAAAATCAGTTATAAAAATCATGTATAAACTTCGTTATTATTTTTGGTGCGTGTGGTACAAACCACGTGACAGAGCAACTCCAAAAATGCAGCTACACAACTTCATATATAGACTTGTCATTTCTCCAAAGTTCAAGTTTCTAGCTTTGATGGTTTTAGAGTTTTTGTTAAACTTAGGTTGTAAAAAGTGATTTTTTGGATAGATGTTTGGTACCCCCAGACTGTGTAAAACAACTTGTCTGTTAAATATCCACTGATATCCAAAAAAATTTAGCGTTCTAGTTCAAGCTGTTCAAAATAATGAAATTTTGGGGGTCAATTTGGGAAGGTTCCGAAGAGGTGGTACCATCAAACTATGTCAAAATGTTTGTTGCTTAAAGGCGGTGAATCATCCAGCCAATTCCAATGGTTTACAATAGCTAAAATTTAACTGTAATTTTTGATATTTTTTGTTTTAATTTTGGGACTGCGGTGGCAAAGATATTCAACAAATACAAAAAGATGTCCCCCCGAAAAACATGTTTGGAAACTCTGAGTTTTGTTCTTCCCGCCAAAACCACAGTAGGCCTAATGGTTTAGAGAACTGTGGTAGGCCTAATAGTTTAGAGATAGTTTATTTCTAAATAGTTTAGGCCTAATTAGGGTAACCTTCTCTAAACTATTAAGCCTAATAGTTCAGAGATAGTTGGGCCTAATAGTTTAATAAGATTACAGTAGGCCTAATAGTTTAGAGAACGGTGGTTTAGGCGGGAAGAACAAAACTCAGAGTTTCCAAAAACTTTTTTCAGGGGGACATCTTTTTGTATTTGTTGAATGTCTTTGCAAACGCAGCCCCGAAATCAAAACAAAAAATATCAAAAATTATAGCTCAATTTTAGCTATTGTAAACCACTGGAATTGGCTGGATGCTTCATCGCCTTTAAATACCTACTACAATCAAAAACAGCTAAATCTTGAGACTAAGTCGTTTCAAAATTGATTTTTGTGGGGTTCATTTGGGGATTTTTGGGGGGTGGCACTTTCAAAGTATGTCCAAGTATTTGTCTCTTCAGTGTTTCATAATATCAAATAAAAACTATAGCTCTAGCTCCAGCAGTTGAAAAAATTGATGTTTAGGGGGTCCATTTGGGGGTTCCTCAAGGGGGTACCCCCAAACTCTGTCAAAATGTTTGCCTCTGAAATATGTACTGATATAAAAAACACAAGCATCGTAAATTTGGTTGTGCAAAAATTTGATTTTGGAGAGGGTCCACTTTGTGGGGGTTCTGAGGGAAAGAAGCACCCTCAAGCTATGTCAAAATATTTGTCTGTTAAGTATCTGTTGATATCAAAAAACAAACTGGCACTCTATTTTGAGCCAAATTAAAAAATAATTTTTGATGGGTCCATTTTGGGGGGTCCCCAAGGGTATTCCTAAATGATGTCAAAACATTCGTCTCTTAGATATGTCTGATATTACAAAAACATAATACCCTAGTTTGAGCCAATCAAAAAAATGATGTTTGGGGGGTCTGCTTTGGGGTGGTTCCCGAGGGGGGGGTGGCACCCCAAACTATGTCAAAATATTCATCTCCAAAACATCTACTGCTGATATCAAAAAACACTGGCACCAAAACTTAAGTCATTCAAAAGATTGGTTTTGGGGGGGATCTCAGAAGGGGGCGATACCCCCAAACTACGTCAAAATAGTTGTATCTTAAATATCTACTGACAGCAAAAAAACACTGGCACCCTAGCTTGAGCCATTTAAAAAATTGCATTTTTGGGGTCCAGTTAAAAGGGGGCCTCAGCGAGGTGGTACCCCCAAACTATGTCAAACTATTTGCCTCTAAATATCTACCAATATGAAAATACACTGACAGCGTACATTAGGTCGTTCAAGAAATTGGTTTTTGCGGTATCTACTTGGAGGGTCCCTGAAGGGGGGTTGGCACCCCCAAACTATGTCAAAATGTTTGTCTGTTATGTATGTGGTGATATCAAAAAAAACTGGCACCTTAGTTTGAGCCAATCAAAAAATTAGTTTTTGGGGGCTCCATTTTGGGAGGGTCTTTGGGGGTAACACCCCCAAACGATGTCAAAAGATTCGTCTCTTTGGTATGTGCTGATATAAAAAAAAACTAGTGCCCTAGCTTGAGCCAACAAAAATTGATTTTTGGGGGTCCCCAAGAGGAGGTGTTACCCCCAAACCACGTTCTAAGTATTAGTCTCTTAAATATCTACAGATATAAAAAACACTGGCACCTTAAATTAAGTCATTCAAAAAATTGATTTTTTGAGGGTCCGTTTTGGTTCCTGAAGAGTGTGGTACCCCCAAACTACGTCAAAATATTTTTCTCCTAAATATCTACTGATATCAAAAAACACTGGCTCCTTAATTTAAATCATTAAAAAAATAGATTTTTGGGGGGTCCATTTTGGTCCCCTAGGGGAGGCGGTACCCCCAAACCACGTCAAAATATTTTTCTCCTAATAATCTACTGATATCAAAAAACACTGGCACCCTACGTTAAGTCAAAAACGTGATATTTGGAGTGGCTGTTTGGGGGAGGGTCTCCAAGAGGGTGGTACCCCAAAACTATGTCAGGGTATTTGTCTCTTTATTGTCTCTTGATATCAAAGATGTAGCACCTAGCTTAAGCCGTCAAAAACAGTGATATTTGTTTGGGTCCATTTGGGGGTTTTGGGGGAGTTGGTCCCCTCAAATTATGTCAAAATAGTTTTGTCCTTAAACTTTCTACAGACACCCAAAAGCAGTAGCGCTTGCTTATGATGTTAAGAAAGTTATTATTGGGACGTCTTCACAGAGAATGAAACCTGATATCGTCTGATTATACCTAGTGTCAAACAAAAAATATTAAAAGCAATTTTGTCATAATCAAAAAAAAATTAATATGCTAGATTCAATATAATCTTGGTTTGATAAAAGCAATGACCAATTAGATAATTGAACCCAGGTCTTAGGTTTAAGCACTGGTGCCTTTAACCATTTGGCCACGACAGCACACGAGCATAGGTGACCACCTCCAAAGTACGTCAGAATATTGTCTTTAAAATTTCTAGTGATAGCAAAAGAAACTAGCACGCTAGCTTCAGGTCTTTGGAAGCTGATATTTGGGACGTCTTCACAGAGAATGAAGCCTGGTACCCTATGATCATTTGTAGTGTCAAACAAAAAAAATTATAAACGATTTTGTGGTAATCGAAAAAAAATTATTATGCTAGATTCAATATAATCGTGGTTTGATAAAAGCGATAACCAACCAGAGTGTGAACCCAAGTCTTAGGTTTAAGCAGTGCCTTTAACCATTCGGCCACGCAGCACGCGCGCATATCTGACTAAAATCACTTAATAAACTTCACTGTAACAAGTTTAAGGTGCATGTGCCCCAAACCACGTGACGTAGCACCTCCAAAATTGGAGGGACGCAAGTTCATGTATAGATTTATCATCTGCCTAAATTTCAAGTTTCTAGCTTTGGTGGTTTTGGAGTATTTGTTACCAATATGTGATTTGCTTAAATAAATAAAGAAAGAAAAAAAAAGTGTTGGAATCGTCATAATTTATTTTTTAGAGCTGAAAGGGCATGCCCAGACACTTCCAAATTCGAAAGTTTTATTCCCCTAGTGCAATTAGTTTTCGAGCTAGAGCTGTTTAAACCTACAATTGGCATTTCAGTTTTTGGCTCAAAAACCCACATCACGTGACAGATTGCCCTCAAAATTTGCACTAAGAATGATTCATATGTGCCCCATCTAAGTTCTAAATTTTAAGTTTCTACCTTTAGTCGTTTCAAAGTTATAGCGTTTTCAAACTTTGTTTCTGAATTCGTAATTTTTCACGGAAAAAACTTAAGAACTTCTGACGCAAAACGTTGCGAAAAACTAAGCTCAGTTGAACAACCTATCAAGCTACTTTCCGCGTTGACTTATCCATATATCCCATCAAACTTTAACTTGTGGCAAAGTTGGAGCTGATGCTACATTATCTTAACACTGTCTGTGACCAGCGACATCTTAAAAGGGTTCACGAACCTTGCTGAGGTTTAATTTTTAATTATTTTTTGTTCCTCACCATGCTCCGTTGAGCTAAACATTGTTTAGGCCAGTTGCACCACCATTGACCACTTACGTACGTCATACGCGTGCCTGGCACTGAACATTTTTTTTTTCTTTTTCCTCTTCCAATCATTCAAACAACTACTCCAGGCGTTACATTCATATAAATCTGATGTGCCCGCACAATTACACATGTATGATGATGAGTGTGATAAGGCTTACGTTGTGCATAATTGTGCCAGGTGCAGCAATTGTGGAAATAAAATTTGCTCGTTTTCTCTGCATGTCTTAACGTCAGATATTGTGTTACTACTTCCTGTTCCAGACTGTATATAATATTAATGTGTTGTTATCTATTTGCTTTTATTGTGGTGATCAAGAATAAAAATGAATGAACAAACGTTTATCATTATTGCCTTAGTTAAATTGTTCATATATTCGAACCTTTTCATCTGACACTTGTCAAGAAGAATCATCAGAATGAAGAGCGCAGGAAAAGGAACAGCTATTTATAGAAAAAAAACTGAGCGGTGACTGGCTGAAAAAGACTAATGAGAGAGCGTCATTAGTGCATAATCTTTAAGCTGTATACGACTTCTTTTTGTCGGCAGAGGGCAAGGTCAGAAGTTTTGCTAAATGTGGCTTCAAGAGCAGATAGATGGAAAGGTGAGCGGCCATGGGCAAGAATAGAAAATCTACTGTCATCATAGTCTTAAGCACAGAAAGGATTACTCATACATAATAAATAAAGCCCAATGGCAGAATTAAAAGAAGGGGAGACTGGGTATTAGTCGCGGTGGAAGATTTGCATCGACGGGCAAAAAGTAAGCATTTCTGGGAAGAGCAAGAACAGATAGATTTGGAAACATGTTGTTTAATTCTGTCCTGCAGCTTTTAGAAAGTACGGCCTACATACCGACTGCCACAGTGGCATGACAATTGATAAATCACGTTGTTTTTTTGTAAAGCAGGCAGTACATCCTTGTTGGTAGCAGAAAGACGCTTGTAGGTAAAGTAAACAACACACGGTTCCATGGCGGAAAAGCACTGTTTGACAGCAGATTTTACTTGTTTTTCAAACCGCGTAGAAACAGAACCAAGTCATGGGAGACGTAGATAGACAAGACATTTTTCAGGTCCGAATCTAGGCAGAGCGTGAAATAGCTTCATCTTCTTGGCCATAAACAACTTGATAACGTGCTCAGGGTATCCATTAGTCTGTAAAATGAACTTGATTTTGTCAAGTTCAGATGGCTATGTTTCAGGAGAACAGATGATGGCAAGAGCCCGGTGAGTTAAGGTCAGCAGGATTAAGTTAGTTTTGCACTTCTGTGGACTGAAGGAATTCCAGCAAAGATATTGACCGGTGAATGTTGATTTGCGGTAGACAGAGGGAATGAACTTGAAAGGAAATTTTTCGACCAACACATCCAGAAATGGGAGAGCCAGGTTAGATTCTTTTTCAAAAGTGAAGCTGAGAGAAGGGTGAGGGAGTTGAGGCTGTGTAAGAAAAGATCGCACTCATCTTTGTTGCTGAATACTGCTAAGGTGTCAAATCCATATAGCGGTAATACATATCCGACTTGGAAGTGATCTGAAAAAGTTTAGATTCATAGTAGCCAACAAAAATATTGGCAAGGGCTGGTCCAAGGGGGGGATCCCATGGCGACTCCGTCGATCTGGCGATGCATGATGTCAAAGAAGCTAAACTTGATCAAAGAAGTAGCCATCTCCATAAGTTCGACCATGGCCGACTTAAGATACAGCCTATTATGTCACATTTAAGAGGCTGATTCTAAGAGGCCTATGTCAACTATTTTGCTGCGAAAAACATAACTGCAAAAGAACTTCGTATTTCTTTTTAACATTTATGTTTTGATAGTTTTGCAAAACATATTGGTCGAGCGGGCACTAAATTAAATGATATTTAAAATAAATTCACAAAAACATGTGCAATTATGCACAAACACTAGCAATTTAAGGGTGACAATAAACTGATAAAAAAACACTGGCTAAGAATCAATACAGTATGAAACTCATTGCCGTATGAAATTCTTCTAGTCTTTAGTTCTCTGCCGTTTTTTGAAAGCTACAACGGCATCATAAGAGAACTGTTCACAATTTTTTGCTTATAGTTAAAAATATGTTTGTTACAATTTTTTGTGTTAGCTTACTGGCCCATGCACAGTGTTCAACACAAATGAAATCAGCATTATTGCACTGGTTTTGCAAAATAAATTGGGCAGCTGTACGAATTGGTATGCTTTGGCACTGCTTAAAAATGTTGTCGGTAACATCCAAAATGGCAAAGCAACATGAAACATATCGTGCCAAAGCTGCAGAGGGCACAGTGAGATCACCACGTGACAACGAATTAAAATAACAGTTGTTAGCAACTGCATTGTAGCCAAAAGAATCAGAACATAACTCCATGCATGATTTACAACCAATTTTTTCTTTAATTTTTTTTGTTACGAAGCCGGCAATAAAAGAAACTTCTTTGCTTTCAAGAATGAGATTGGCTTCTATGAGCTCATTCGAGTGTACATCCAACAAGAATATTAAAACATCAATATTCACAGGAGTGCTGGCCAGCTGATACATTGGCAGAGTGATTGTCAGCTACAATGTCACGTACTTTAAAACCAGCCTTTTCAAGATATGATAGGCAATGCGACAGTTCCAAAGCCAACCACCGGCCACTCACAGTAACTTCGAAAGAAGCTCTTACTACAACCAGAACAGATAGTTTCAGACCTTGAATCATAAAAACAACAACTTCTTTGTACAAATTTTCATCCATATTCGCACGTACGCAAGATCATCCTGCATACTGAACACATTTCTGAACTTATATCTCATCAGTCATCAGTATGATGTCCTCAGATATCGCACTCTTTTCTATCAATAGCTTTGCTGCTTTCATAGCATCAACATGGCCAGATTTCAACTTTGCCAACAATGACATTGACGGCAATGGCAATTTCTGCAGCAAAATCTTATGTGCTTGTGAAGACGTTTAGCGCAACAAAAGTGCAAATCGTTTCAGATGAATATGGAGGTCGACCTTTTGGCTTTACCGTAATGCTGCCGCCTTTGTAACTCTTCCATCAAATTTTTGTCACTTGAAATCACATTTCGTAGGTAATTTGGAAAATTCTCTAACATAGATATTGTAGTCAATTTTGCATTTCGACCTTGTGTAAACCATGTGGGCAATGGAAAAGGATTTCCACAAACCCGAAGTTGCACATGTAGATCCTTATCAATCTTGATTGCTGACCTCACAACTGGAAATTTGTTATCAAAAACGAGGTAGTAATAAACGATGTAATCATTTGTTTTGTAGCACAACTAACTGGGTGGACAATTCTTTTCTGACAAATCTGAAAAATCTTTGATTGCATCCTTTTTATTAAAACAACTGTTCGACTGGTCTTCCTGATAAACACGCATTTTGGGGGGTTTTCACAGCTTTGAAGAATTTTTTAAAGCTGAAGGTCTTTTAAAAGCATTTGCAGTATGTTAAGTGGGAATAGGGTTTAGACTCCAGTTTAATTTTTTTCTTTGACCGTTGCAAATAAACTTATCATGAAAATGCTTGCAGCATATAACAGAACTTGAAGACGGTTTCCAGTCAGCACGATTGACAAACTGAATCCATTTTGCTAGCAAATCATTTCTTTTGAAAGGAAATCGAAATGATGCTGCATTCTCACCTGAATCATAACCAGATTTGCAACCATACACGACACACTTGTTCACCATTTTATCTCAAAAATCTGATACGGTATTGTCCGCTTTTATAATGTCGAAAATTTTATCAATTAAACTGTTTAACAAAAAAACAAACAAAACAGTTATACACTAGGTAGGCTACTAATGTAGATGTTAACAACAAAAAACTTGTTTCTTAGTAGCATGCAGCATCTATAGTAGTCTGGGAAAAGTGATCTTTCTGAGCAACATAGATTGCTGGCCTTCACCAATTACGTATTGAGCCCAAGCATTGCATGATATTTGGACTCAAACATTACAAAATATGTCGCTTCCGTACGCCAAACTAGTATATTATCTCAATTTAGATATAAAACTCCAGTTAAACCTTACCGTAAGAAATCTTAGTCAGTTACTTTCGAGATATTCTAGACTAGCGGTATACACATGATCCATATGTAACTTTTCTATAGTGCAAGTATTATGTTACTTATGCTTTAATAACAATACAGTACCAAATGAACTAAAACTGCTGCAACTAACTACAACTGCTGCAACTAACTAAAACTGCTGCGTAAACGAACTAACTAAAACAGCACAATGTATTTCTACTGTTTATTTACAACTGTGAAAATGCAATGCTTTAGTCAAAAAATTTGTCACGCACGCACGTGCGTTTCAACCAATTTAATTAATGCGTGTAATCTTCATGCCTTATTGCACACAAAACGCACACATAAAACAGTTTTGTTTGTCTAGAAAAGTCAGCCTCTTAGCTTCGGCAGCGAAAACGCGACTGAAATGGCCATATCTTAAGTTGGCCATGGTTCGTTAAAGATTTGCCGTGAAAAAGGTGTAGGAGGGTGTTCCGAATTGTAGAGAGCGTCAGCACAGATTAAAATAGTTTCTGCAAGAGGGACTTTAGTAAATAAACACGAAATGTCGAAAGAGCAAAGAAAGATGGAGGAAGAATCCAACTTTGAAGTTTTAACAATGTTAGCAAAGGTAAAAGAGTCCTGTATGCATTTGCTCGAACAGAGAGTGAGAACCGGTTCGAGAAGAGAGATATTTGGCCAGCTGGTGTTGCACTGAACCAGTCATAGACAAAATGGATTGTCGGAGTAGAACATCTTTCTTGTGTGTTTCGGGAAGGCCGTACATGCGCGGCCACTGAGAACCAGCCGACCAAATGAGATCAAATATATCTGGAGAGAGCAAATCGTCTTTGTGCAATTGCAGCAGGTGGTGTTATACCAGGGATTCGATCTTTGAGGTATTGTCCTTTTTATTTGCAGGGCCGAGTGTCAAAAATTTCGTCTTCAAGAATGGAGTTCGCTTTTTTAATGTAGTCAGTTTTGTTCAAAACAACCAAGCTTGATCTTTTGTCTGGTTTGGTAAACAGGATGTTTTATTCAAAGCAGCGTTCTGCGATGTGTTTTTATTTAAGCTGACATTTCACTCCCCAGTCCAGGGAGCATCCTCAGAACAGTTAAGCATTTCCGGTTTGCAAAAATAGAAACGAAACTACTAAGAAAAAAATATACAAATAAAAAAAATTTGTAAATAAAATTTTGAAAATGGAAGCCAACTACAGTAAACGTCGCACAGCAAAGAGTTTTTTCCATAAGTCAAAGAGCAACTGAAGTAAACGTTTTAAACAGAATTGACGACACTAACATGCCCATTGTTTATGGTAAGCTTCTGAATTAATTTTCATGTTGTATTTTTTGATAGTGAATTTTTTTTTGATAGGCCACGCATAACTTAATACACATTATATAATATTTTTGGAAGAAGAAATAATTTTTCTGTGATATTGCATGCTGTAATAACGAATGCTGTATATTTTTTGGTTGTTCCATCACAAGAGAGTATTCCTATTCACCTGTATATTTTTTGTGGCCGCTTTTGACAATTTTGGATGCTGCATCATCAATGACCATGATCATACACTGTAGTGCACCGGTACTTTGTACTAGTACCCAGGTACCAACACTGGTCATGATTATCGCCATGACGCATTTAAATACTGACCAGTGATTGCTTAGCTACCAATACCATAGGCACTTAACTTTTGTTTATTTTCAGGAACTCATAAGCCTATCTGTTTGTTAATATAATAGTCAGGTAGAGGCTACTGGTAGTAGTTGTATCTGTCTACTGTGCAGTTTGTTTTGTGTGAACACTGAGCAATCACTGAAGTGAAATTGTATGATGTTAGAATGATCTTGTATTCTTAGCAGTGGGTTACTAGATGCCAATAAAATAGCTGGTTTTCTCACACAGTGTTGGTAAAACACACAAAGTTGGCTGTGCTTTTTAAATTGCATTGAGCTTTATTTGTACTAGGCTCGATGTGGTTTGGGGTTACAGCTACTTTACAAATCAATAAATCAACAAAGCAGTACCATACAATCGAAGGAAATGGAGAAAACATACTGTACAGTACAGTACCAATCAAGAGTTGAGTAGTGATAGTTTCCGTACAGTTTGATTGCCGCTGGCAGTGCACGCATATGCTAGTACTGTAGCAGTTTGCAATAGCCTACCAGTACAGCAGACTATCACCGCGCAATATAACAGATGTCAAATATGCGATATTGATTTCTGACAGTGCACACATAGTGGTACTCAAAATACATGGGCCTGGACTGCATGGGTTTGGGTTAGGTTTTGGGCTTTTGTGCTGCTGTACTTATAATCCTGTATGTTCTAGTACTAGTAGTATGCCATATGACAGATAACAAATGTATGATATCGGTTACCGAAACAATTTGCGATATGGTAGCAAACAAGAAAATAGATTTCTATAAGCATACACATACTGTAATAGCAATTTTCGATTTGATTGCGCGATAGCAATTTCTGATAATGAATGCCATAATACACTGCACATGCTGTGTAGATATCTTTTTCCTCATGTTCTGACCTGCTAACTGCTGTTACTGATGTTAGTCAAAAATTGCAATCACATCAGATATTGAAAGTTGAAACATTTCAAAAAACTCAAACACTGATTTACTGCAATTTTGAGTATAAAAATTTCTAGTTTTGCAGGTTTTACCAGTACTTTTCAGTTTTTGAAGTAATTTCTACCAGTGCTTTCAGCTTTTTGAAGTGTTTCTACTTCTTACATTACTCACTACTGCAGTAAGCCTACTGATTAACCAATCAAACTTGCCAAATTAAAATTCCATTACAGTACCAAACTATATCTTATCTACTGATTATTTCTGAAAAACAAAATCTAGTGATTAGGCTATGTGAATTCATATCATATTGCTAACAGTAAATTTAAATTTAAGTTTTACACCACCTCAAAATTGTTCATGCAAATCTACTTTAAACGATATACTGTAAAATGCAATTAATTACTAATCACTTTTTTACTTTTGCAGAATAGCCTTTAAAATTTGTGCTTATATCAGCATTTGACTGTTTAAGAAATTTATTTATTTAATCAAAATTTACAAATATGTAAGCTGTAATTTCACAAAAAATCTCAGCATTTTTTTGAAGAGGTCTATTTGGCTGAATGATTAAGATGAACCTTGTATTCCGCTCAAATTTATAACAGCCCAGATAGAATCATTTCTAAATAGAATGTAACTATGTGGTTAAAATTATACAGCTTGGCTATGGCATATAATTGGAGTCAATTTGATTTTTGTTAAGTATAATATTATTTATATCTGTGATTACTTTGCCCTGAATCAAGGTACTGGTACCCAGTGATGATATTGGATAATCATAAAAGCCATACCACCAAGCAACCTGAATGCTACACCACCAAGACATTTAGGCTACCCTTCAATAATAATAATATACAGGGTGGCCCATAAGCAAGCATACAGCAATCACAATATAAATCGACTAAATTTGTGTTTACGTTCGAAGCAGCACATTCCAAAGCGCTTCACATTACATGCTAAGTACAAGGAACTGAAATATGACTTGAAATAAAGTATATACCACCAATAAATAAATAAATTCTTGTAATACTTTTGAGCGTTAACTGTATACCTACTTATGGGCCACCCTGTATAAGTATTATGCTTTGGCCCAATGCTAAAGGCTTACCTTTTGCTTTTGGCCCTACTTCCAGGTACACCTATACCAGTGAATGAGTTCTGGATTGCAATAGAGGTGCAACTGTACAACTAAGTGAAACTCAAGTTAAAACTCATCACTTGTTCCCACAATTATCACTGATACTTGATAAATGTTTGTTGATGATTTTGGCAAGCACTTCAAAACTAGCAAGTTAACTTGATAGGATAAAATGCATTAAATAGCCAGTAAATTTATCAATAACTTTCAATTTAAGCATAGTTTGATGGTATGGTGATTACCATAGGTGGGCACAAGTCCGTTAATCGTTAATCCGTTAACAACAAAGCTAACTTTTTCATTAACGTGTTAATCCATTAAAAAGTTTTTTTATGTTAAAGGACTAAATTAACTTCCGTTAAGTTCTGTTAACGGACTAAAGTAACTTCCGTTAAGGTTTTTATCATTAATATCTTGCACCATTCATTCATCGTATCGGTACAAACCAGTTTGCACAGGTAACACTTGTTGCATATTAGCACGAGTTTTATAGAAGCAAGAAAGGAGCTCTCTTTTGTGACAAATAAATAACCTGCAGCCTCATAGATCTATTAATTATATCGCAGTTTGCAATTTCCAAAGATTTTCCGATTGCAGCTTTGTTAGTGCATTTGAGTTTATTTTTTGTCTTAAAATTAGATTAGGCTGTAAAATGTAACTTCCAAAACACAAAAAGACAACTATAGCAATAAATATTTCCTTACAATCAGCTCAACAGCGTCAATACGTGTTCTAGATGCACGTGAATAAAAAGAAATGTAAGTTGACCGCAAAATGTTAACGAATTAACGGACTTTATTAACTTCCGTTAATTAAAGCTGAAAATAACGGATTAACGTTAACGAAGGTGTGAAGTTTGTTAACGGACTAGTGGTTAACGAAGCTAACGTTTTGCATTAACCTTGCCCACCTATGATGATTACTGATCACAAAACCCAAACTCGACAGGCCTTATTGGTCTATTAACAATATTGCTATGCAAGCATTACAACCAGTAACAGGTTCTTGGTAATACGTAATGTTTCGGATTTACTGATAGGAAAAAAAACAACATGCAGGCGTTTTAACATTAACTGATAGCATAAAAAAGTAGCAAATGGTTTTCCTTGGACACAATCGTATGTTGCACTTGGTGTGAATTACCACACAAAAAAGCATCGCATCGTCGAATCAAACGATCATTTCAAAATCAGCTAGAACGAGGGGATTCCCCGAACATTATCATATTAGTTTTCGGTGTGAATCCAGCTTAAATATGCACTACAAAATCTTAAAATAAAACACTTCATGCAAAAAATATCGAATAACTCAAGATCCATTAAAGTGTGCTCGGTCATCGAGTACCAGTAGAAAGTTATCCGAAACTTTTGCAAACAATTCACTTAACAGAAACATGCTTTAGTATGAGATCAGTATTCCTTTTTTGCAGTACAGTTTGAAATAAATTTTAGCATCGAGTACAAACGCTTTCAGCCTGGGTGTACATTTATGCAAATTTTACCACATAGCAACTGGAAGATGGGGCGACAGTAAGACTTCAACTATCAAAAACATGATTGCTGTACAAAGTAACATTCAAGTAAGCAGCCAATTCAGTTTAGTTTGTATTGGTATCTTATTTATCTGACTGTAAAAGTTGATTGGTGGTACAGAACTTGAAAATTGCTTTGATGAAAACACTCACGTCTTCAAAGCAGGTTTTTGTCTGACATTCCCAAAGAAGAATTGTCAGAATGGAGAGAAAACAAGACAAGAAATGGCTTTATTTAATAAAAAGCTGAGTCGCGATTGGCTCAAAAATACCAATGAGAAAGCATCATTAGTGCACAATCTTTGCACTGTACACGAATTCTTTTTGAATATGACTTTCAATAAAGTCGATTTCATTTTGCTTTTACAATAAGCTTTTCGGACAGAACTCTTCAGTTGCGATCTCTGTCTGGTTTGGTATGTGGTGAGCAGAATCTTTTAAGACCAAATGCAATAAGGAGAAATGCATTTTAAGGAGATTGCACAATAGCAAGGAGAAACGCAATCTATCCAATGACAGCAGGCTTAGATCTTACCAAAACAGTTGTAGAGTGAATACGAACTGCTTTTGCCTGCACACAAATCTGTTTTTTTCCGTGAAATATAAACCGCTTCCAACAGGCTCAAGTGAAACTGAGAGCGAGCTGTGGTTAGGATTTTAAACTGCGAATCAAAATAGTTGCGTGCGCACTGACTGGATTCCAAAAAATGTTGGCCAATGGCTGAATCGCTCTCTGGTTTGAATTGAGTCTTACTTTTTGCTTTGCATTTTCTATTTGGCTGGGTTCTGGTTGATTGAGATCAGTGGGTTTCCTGTTCCTAAGTAAGAGTGTTTTTTGCCCTATTGCTTTTAGAACATGTTACATGATGCGTTCCTGAAGCCTTTGAGTAGTGCAACCTACATATCGACTATCACAGTGGCACACGTATTCATAAACAACCCTACTTCTATGATTGGCAGGTAGCACATCCTTTTTGGCAGCAGGTAGCATGCATTGGCTTGAGAAAATCAAGCGTGATGACACTGCTCTGAAGCAATTTTGCACAGCATTTTTAATTTGATGTTCTAATAGCTGAGAAGCTGAGCCTATCCATGGGGCTCTAAGGTACACTGAACACTTTTTTGGTCTACAGGGTTTGGCTGTAGAAAATTGTGCAATTTTCTTGAAATATGTGCTTGAGTACTACATCTTCAGGGTACCCGTTCTAAAGCAAAATCTTTTTGATAAAATCAATCTCTTGCTTAAGCTTGCTTTTCCTACATAAGGGCTCTGTGTACCAGCGTGGCGATTATGTTCGTTTTTCGTTTTAACGTTTTCACTCTAAAGCAGTTCGTATTCACTCTACAACTGTTTCGATAAGATCAAAGCCTGCTGTCATTGGATAGATTGCGTTTCCCCTTGTAATTGTGCAATCTCCTTAAAATGCATTTCTCCTAACTGCATTTGGTCTTAAAAAGATCCCGCTCACCACATACCAAACCAGATAGAGATCACAACTGAAGAGTTCTGTCTGAAAAGCTTATTGTGAAAGCACAATGAAATCGACTTTATTGAAAGTCATATTCAAATTCTGCACCACCTCAAAAGAATTTTTTTTGCCGGCAGAGTGGTGGGGTTAGAAGTTTTGATGAAAGTGGCTTCAAGAGCAGATAGATGGAAAGAAGAGCGGCCTAGGGCAAGAATAGAAATCTACTGTCATCATAATGATGAGCACAGGCAGGATTTTGTAAAAGATGAAGTCGAATGGCTGAATCAGAAGCAAGAGACTGGGTAGAAGATTTACACTGACAGGCAGGAAGTAAGCATTTCCGGGAAGAAGAGCAAGAGCAGATAGATTTGGGAACGTGTTGAGTAGGGATGGGCATTTCAAAATACCGAATCCAAAAGGATCCAAATCCCAAACTATCCGGAATCCATATTGAAATATAAACCGAATAATTGGAACCGGTTTCAAATCAACGCAATTACATTGATTAAAATTGTTTGGAGTTAATTTTCACGTAGCAGAGTAGAGAGCCATTTGGTCTGTAATTGGGACTTTGCGTGAGCATGTTGTACTTTTGTGTTTGTTTGCTAATTTTGGCATACAAGGATTGATTTACTTCTAGCAAACGATAAAACCTAGAAAGTTGAAATCAGGACTCAACATAAGAATTAATGAAAGCGTCAAGTTTGCCAATTAGGAGATCCTGGGTTACGTGATCGTGAATTGAGGCACAAAAAAACAAAACGGCAATTTTTGGCTTCAAAATTTATTAATTCACCTATAACTCAAAAACCACGTGACGTACAAAGCTGAAATTTGAATATGATGTGGGTGCTTATCAATGTCTAATGCAAACCGAGTTTGGGGGCGCCTGGTCACGTGATCAAAATTTTACACGCCGAAAATGGGCAAAAAGTTGATGAATTCGAACCGATATATCTCGATAATTATTGATATTGATGAAACATGAATTGTGATTTTTAGCTCATTAACAACCACATTTCTTTTAGTTATGTTCGTTTACCCAAACTTGAATACTCTTTTTCTTTTTTTGTTTTTCTTTTTTCTTACTTTTTTGTTTCTTTTTCTTCCCATGCTATCCACTTTTAAACCGGTAAGCGCACTGTATTTAAAGTTTGAGTGATTGAAGACATCAGAAAAGACTTTTGTACGACAAAAATCGGGGTTGCCAAGGTGGGGGGATTTTGAAATTTTTAGGGTAGGCAAATAAGAAAAGTTTCTCCCAAACGGGACCTTCCAAAATTCAAACCTTTTAACCTGGACACATGAAATGGTGGTCCACAAATTCTCAACTTCCCCCATTTGAAGCATTTTGCTCCAAAACACTTTTGCATTCCTGCAACATTCCTTCTTTCACAACGTGTTTCTTCAGCGCAGGCTTGAGCAAATTAAGAACGCAACTAATGGTGAACATTTATTTAGAACACTCAATCACATTCACTGCAATAAAGTGCTGCTTTAATTAAGCAAATCGTTGAATAAATTTTTTCTGGAAATCTGCGGTGGTTGTTCACTTTTTCAGCAAATTAAACTAATTTAAACCCGAATAGGATTCAGTATTCTGCATTCGATTTTAGCTTTTCGAAATAATTCTGGAATAGCCACTATTCTGAAATTAGCCACTCCCTTTTCTGCACACACCATTCTAACGCTTCTTCTTGAGAAAAGTCAGACGAAAAACTGCTTTGAAGACATAAGCATTGTAATCAAAGTAATAATGTAAAACAAAACAAATTCTAGCTTTGGTAATATTACAGCACAAAATATGCTCATACCTGGCAGGAAGAGGTGGCAATGCTTGTGGGAAACTAGGTATATCAGTAGGCGAAGAAACTTCTATTTTTGGTTGGTGCACCTGCTAAAGTAAAAGTAAGCATAGAATACCAATCAACAGGCATGTGAAACAGAAAATATTTTAGATTTGTTGCCAATACTAAAACAGAATGCTAAATAAGTGAATAGTGGTTAGTTTGAATACTCCAAAATTTTTATACAATCATTCCATGGCATTAGTAGAAGCGCTAAAACAGAGTTGTAAATATTCAACCCAAGTTGAGCTAGTGTTCCCACTAAGTCGATTTTTGCTAGCAACACAACTGTTTGTTGGATCGCAGCAAATAATTTTTGGTATACAGTACTTCCTCGATTATCCGGTGTAGTTGCAAAATTTCCAAAAAAACCTGAACGGGTAAGCTAAAAAAAAGGTCAATTAAATTCCTTTACTCAAACCCCAAATAATGCAGCAAGAAACAAATTCGAAAGCATAAAAACTTAGTAGAGGACAGAAGGGAAAATCAATATTGAACTCTAAAGTTAGGGCAATTAGATCAGCATTGACACCATCCTTCTTTCTCAGCCAAGCTGTTTTAGAGATATTTTACCGTGAACATGATGTAGAGGCCTCCCTAATTATAATTTTCATATGCAATTCTGATGTTTCAATGCAGCAACCTAGCCCACTGAGGTCTATGTTAACCAATATATAGATTAAAAGGCTTCTGTGACTTGGCCTAATTGCAGCGTTGCCTTTGGATAGAACTAAGATGGGTCTATATTTACCTATATCATGGGTACTCCACTGATTTTACCAAAGCTCAAGACACGAAAGATGAAAACTCGTTGGGTCCAGTCCAAAAAAATAAAAAAGTTTTTACGGCAATTTCGAACAGGTTTAGTCCCTGCATTCGATTAAACACTAAAAATAAAAAAATGGTCTTTCCACAATTTGGAAAGGATTTGACTGAAGACCAAAAAACAGGTCTTTACCGCAATTTGGAACGAGTTTACGCTAGGGTAATGACTAAAAAAAAATTTTTTTTGCTGCTATGGCATTGAATGAGCTTTTTTATGAGATTAACAAATCTGAAAAAATTTTTTGAAAATTTTGAAAAAAGGTCCCGCACCAACGCGATTTTCTGACCCCACTTGCCCCCAATTTCGACTTTTTTTCTTTATGGTGCAATACTCTCACAAAAAACTTTCCTTTTAATACTTTAGAAGGAATGTCCTCACAATTACACACTTTTTTTAAAAAAATTGGTTAAATTTGAACAAAGGGGTCAAGACTTATAAGCAATATTGGCCCGAATTAGGGGCAAAAAAGCTAAGATGCTCAAGTGCTCCATCTAGCGGCTAAAACTTGAAATTGGATTATTTTATTGATTTTTTGTGCTATTGTGGTGTAGTTTGAGTCAAATCGCTTACTTTGGGAAATAGGGTGCCAGGAAGACTAGAGTATGGTTTTAAATGTCTTGCATCTTGCCACCAGGTGGCAGCCTCAATTATTTCATTTGCATTGCGTGCGTTTTTATCAATTTAAATTCACCTGATGTCTCAACCGATAATCATCTCTTCATTGATTTTGTTTGATTTACCAGTTTTGGTCTATTTCTATGTGCCAATTTTTTATATTTCTTGATTTTATTATTTAGGTGGTTGTAGTAGGTTTGAGATTACGTAGTTGTAGAAAACAATGTCTTTCTTTAAAGCTGATTCATCTGTAACACAAAACAAAAAGGCATGGACCGCCAATTTTCCTACTTCAAGCATTACTAATCGACGTGCGCTTTCAAGAGTGGAGAGTTTTAATAACTATGTGAGACTGCCACTAAAAAGTCAAGTTTTAGGGAGGTATCATGTCTTGCTTGAAAAATCTAAAAAGAAAAAAACTCAGATTCAATTGATATATGATGAACTTTTTCAGTTACGGAAAAAATTTAATTTTCTAACCTTAAGTAGACATGCAATTACAGCAGGGCTAGATACACTGATTTCCAATTATCAAAACTATTAACGCAAGCCAAGCAAAACCTTTGAAAAAGATATGCAAAAAGTGTTTGACATCACTAACGCTGGTGGAGAATGGCTTTGCCAAGAAGACAAAGATTTGTATTACAGGCAAATCCAATCTGACGGAAGAGTTGGTTACACGACGCAAAAACTTGCACCAGCATCAACAATCCATCCATCGAAGAAAAGAAAGATACCAAAACCAAACGATTTTCCTCCAACATCCATCCAGGGGGCAAACAACTTCAGTTCAGAATCAGAAACTGAGAGCACTGCTTCAGAAGATACCAGTGACACCAAACCAGCATCCAAACGTAGTTCAACTTCAGGAGCCACAAAAATGGTAATCCACCACTCTATGTCTACTTATAAAGCTGCAGCAGTGTGTTCTACTCTCGCTGAAGAAGGCGTTACTCTCTCTACTCCGTCTCAGTCAGGCGTCTGGCGTAGCGTCTTGAGAAAGAGGGAAAGAGAGAAAGAGAAAATCAAAGTCATTCTGCAGCAAGAAAAAAATTATTGCCTACACTTCGATGGAAAAAAGTTGTCTAATTCCGAATATCAAGTCGTTTGCCTGCAGAGTGAAAGTAGGGAAATAAAGCTGGGAATACTGAAATGTAGCAGTGGATCGGCTCAACATATTTACAACCAACTGGAGCAAATACTGGATGAGTATATAGCTTGGTTTTGCATTAAAATGATCATCTGCAATACCACCGCAGTTAATACTGGTCGAGTAAATGGAGTAGTGGTGAAACTGCAAAAGAAAATGGCTGAAATGGGTTTGGAGCGACCACAGTACATGGGCTGTCAGCACCACATTCTGGATAGAATTTTAAAGCATGTTCTAGATTTTTACATCAGCAAGCACTCTACAAAACCAAACTTAAGTTACGAATTTGTGGAAGATATCACTAAAAACTATGAAAGTTTGCAAGAATTGTATCACGGTGATTCCAATGTAGAAATTACTCAAAACCCAGGCTGGAGAGACGATTTCAAATTTTTGTATGAATTATGCAAAGCGTTCCAATTTCATAAAGTAAGTGAAAAATTGATACCGCAATATCGTCTGGTAGGTTTTGTAATCAAAAGGATTTTCTATTTATAGGAACATGGCATTTTTCCTACCACCAAATGGAGAAAGTTGCCTTCTTTGGACAATGCTCGTTGGAATTTCAGAGCCATTTACTTGCTGATGTCGTACTTTTCGCTTCCCAACTGGAGAGATTCTTTGGCTATACCTGCTCAATTTGCTGCTTACGGATGGCAAAAAGCCTGGTTTTCTGACCAAAAGTACACAGAATCTGCACATGGAGATTTGCTGAAAGCAGTTACTGAAATTAATGTAAGTATTAAAATAGACTAAAGTTGTGATGGCAAACTAAAATCATTTTTGTTTTATAGTGCAACAGTGCGTTGAAGTGCTTTAACACCCATTGGAATAAAGAGCCATCTGTGCTGGCAATATCTCTGTCCAATGATTGCTGAAAGAGCTGTCAAATTGATGGAAGAACTGCAAAATCATGCACAAATGAAAAACACCTAACTGTGAAGTTTGTGGCTCGCAACAATTTATAACCTATTCACTTTTGAAACATCTGTGTTAAAATTTTCAAGTATTAAAAAGAACTTTTCACTGGGTTGCTGTTGTTGTTTTTAGCAATAAAATTAGCTTAGATGAATATCACTTTCTGAGAATTTAACAATGGAGTGTATTAGAAATTTTTAAGAAAATGCTGATAAATCATAATTTTTTTGAAACTACAAAAGGAATAAAAATGCTGCCACCTGGTGGCAAGATGCAAGACATTTAAAACCATACTCCAGTCTTCCTGGCACCCTATTTCCCAAAGTAAGCGATTTGACTCAAACTACACCACAATAGCACAAAAAATCAATAAAATAATCCAATTTCAAGTTTTAGCCGCTAGATGGAGCACTTGAGCATCTTAGCTTTTTTGCCCCTAATTCGGGCCAATATTGCTTATAAGTCTTGACCCCTTTGTTCAAATTCAACCAATTTTTTTAAAAAAAGTGTGTAATTGTGAGGACATTCCTTCTAAAGTATTAAAAGGAAAGTTTTTTGTGAGAGTATTGCACCATAAAAAAAAGTCGAAATTGGGGGCAAGTGGGGTCAGAAAATCGCGTTGGTGCGGGACCTTTTTTCAAAATTTTCAAAAAAATTTTTCACATCTTAGGTATATATTAAAAAGCTCATTCAATGCCATAGCAGCGATTTTGAATTTTGCAAAAAAAAATTTTAGTCATTACCCTAGTTTACACACTTTACATGATACAGGCAGACAGCAATGGGTTATAACAATACTTTTTACTGAAAGCAACGTAAGTTTGCATGGTAGTTAAAATTACATTCAGTAATTTTTGCCCACATTAAATAATCGGAAAATTGCCCAGGTGGTGCATTAATGGTCGTTCCAGCGGTCATATTCCAATGATTCCTTACCTCTGTGAGGTTTTGTATTGTAAGGTTGCAAAAAAATTGAAAAGCCTTAAGCAAAATTATATAAAAATACTTCATGGTTATGTCATAAATTTTCTGACTTGTTGGACAGATAATCAAATGCCTGTTAAACGAGGTACCAATAATCGAGAAAGGTGAAATAGAATCGCTTTGAGAAAGAAGGAAACTCATTCGGGCACCTGCTTGCACTTCCTATATTAATCATCTTTTCTTTTGACTTGTAACACATCTGCAGCATTGATTTGCTGAAGACTGCAATCAATATTACAATGTTTGTCACAGTGCTCAGTGCGACTTACAGATTGAAAAGAAACAACTGAAGTCGATTTCACGTCTCTTGGTAAATCTTCATCATTTAGACTTGAAGCTGGAGATTCACATTTTATAATTGTGCAAGTTGCCCCTTGTTGAATTAAATGATCCTACATTAAAAAATAAAAACTTACTAAAATTAATTATCCTTGTAATCACTAAGTTGTTGGCAGCAAGGCAAAACTGAAGATGTTGTTTTTACAACGAATTCGAATGCATGATCTTTTATCACGCTTTGCGACAATTAATCCAGATGCTTTATGATGATTAATTATCTCTACTTGCTAGCTTGCAACAAGCTGCAAATTCAGTGGATCAGAATTTGAAGAAACCCACGGGAATGTTGGACCTTTGGAGACTGCTAAACAGGTGCACATTCCTCCATACACGAAGTAGCTATGGTGAATTTACACAGTATCCATTTTTGTCAGGATTTGTCCGTTTTTTTACGTTTTAGCTTCTCCATGAAAAAGTATGCTCTTTTTCATCCGTATTTTTGTAAGTCCATATCCACACTAAGTAGACTGTTACATATAGCTAAAAACTTTATTCAAAAATTTTTTGTATGAACGATAAGAGCAATATTTCAAAATAGAGCTGTATCCCTTTACAAAAAATTTTTTTTGAAAAACTTTTGTCCAGTATGTGACAGTCTGGTTAGTGCAGATATGAACCTATAAAAATGAGAATGAAAAAGCGCATACTTTTCCATTGAGAAGCAAAAACGAAAAAAAAAGACGAAAAACGGATACTGTGTATACTGATACTGTGTATACTGGATACTTCCCTCTGCGTGAGCCACGAAAATCAAAACTGAACAAGCATGACGTCCTGGGGAATATCTTTGGTTTAGATATGCTGAGGGCTGCTGATGAAAGCTAAAAGCTCGAAGCACCGCTGTCCAGCTTTGTGCAGCGTAAATAATCACTGGTAAAATCCTTTTACCATTTCAATTTCATAGCGATGGACAGTGACATTTTCCAAAATTCAGTGCAGTGCAACAAAGTGCAATGATTTTTGAACCACCAAAAGTGCAGCACAAGGGACACTTAAAGCTTCTTAATTACTGAAGCACAGTACAAGATCTGCAATGAATGTTTGATTAAGGTAAATCACAATACATTTTTCACAACAAATTTCAAAGTGTAATTCAACTTTAATAAATATGTTACTAAGGACAATGCAAATCTCTGAGTGTAACACTTCAAAATGCTTTGACTGTCTGTCCATGAAAAAAATGAATAAAGGAAAAGCTTTTTAGCTTCTTCCAATTTTGATTTGACAACAAAATGTTCTGCTATAGCAATTAACAACCAAGTATCATTTAAATTGCAGAAATCTTTTCACGTTTTTTATCGTTTTCTTCACTACTAAATTTTAGCTCAAAATGGGGTTAAAATTACAAATACGTACTATTACATTGCAACCTAACCTGTGTTCAAAAAAGTGCTTTAAACCTAGGGTCTCATACACACTGCAAATTAAAGGATGTCTGCACAAAAACATATGTTAACTTTAATTAACTAGTCAAACCTAAACGAAAAATTCTCAGACCCCCTCCTAAAAAGAAACTGCTGAAGCTCAATGAAAGAGGTATTTTAAAGTATGTACAATATTAAATTTTACAGCTGTAAACCTTAAAAGTGATATCTTAGCTAGAACTTCTTTGTATTGTGGTGGCCGAGTCAATAATTAATATATTTTGTCCTTGTGCAATTATGTCTGCGGTATCCGGTTATTGGCACATATCGCTCATTGCTATGGGTGGTATTGCATAATGAATGGATATTGCGAGACATAAGGAATTTAATTCATGTTGTTTTTGCTTTCGCTTTTCTTTGTTTTCTCACTGTATATATACTGCTGCTTAGCTTCATGTCATTATTATTATTGATATTATTATTATCATTATTAGTATATCATATACAACTTGTTGATATTAAAGAACTATGTGTCGAGACTCACTTCGTACTCACCATTAAATTGGTCCCGTGTGAGGAGCGCCCAAAGGGGCGCTCACCAAATTGGCACTCTGTGTGAGTGTACATAGATCCAAAGCTTCACCAAGAAGTTTTTGAGAATATAAAAAAAAATTCTAAGTGAAGCAATTAAGCTGAAGAATCGCCTAATTACTAGAGTCGGAAAAGAGTTTTAGAAGAGTCCAGAGAACTTTCCGAAACAAGACGAAAAACGTTTTTGTTTTTTTTTGTTCAAAACTGTTTGAGTGTCGTTTGAAAGTGCCCAGAAGTGTTGTTCGAAAGTGCCCAGAAGTGCAGTTCAAAAGTGCCCGGAAGGGTTGTTCAAAAGTGCCCGGAAGTGTTGTTCAAAAGCACCCGGAAGTATTTTTCGAAAGCGTCCGAAAACCTGCAGAAGAAACTTCGAAAAAGACGGTACAGACTTTTAATTTTCTTTGCATATAATTTTGTTGCATATTTACATGTAAAATATTATTTGCATATTTATCTGTAATTTTTTTGCCTATTTATGTATAAATTTTTTCAGAATCTTACAATTTGAGAAAACGTAATTGGTTAACGCGCTGTATATCAGTATTAAGGCTGAGCTATTTCTCTGTATAATGCGAATTTCTGAATATGTAGCAAGTCAATTTTATCGTTATCAATCCTGACTCCTTATCTGCCACACTTAAGCTGTACAAGAAATGTAAACGTAGTTGTACTGGTAATGGGTGTCCGATAATTGACCTTTCCAACATATGAATTGCATTTGCGCATTTTCCTCCTACCTTTATTTTAGCTGCAATTTCTCGCGTTATAATTCATGTTATGGCTACTCTAATTCTGTTCGAGTGGAAGAAGTTTAAAGGACAAATAGCAATAGCCATGACTCAACGAAATATATCTCGTGCTACCAGCAGAGTTACTAAATGTTTATTTCATATCGTTGTTTTTGTGTTTTTGATATTATTTGATTCCGAGCAAAGACTCGATGATTATATATTATGCTAAAGAGCATGAGAAAAGCCCTCTACATTGTGTTATTTGCATTTTTCGCTCTAAATTGCGCTATGTCATCCTGCGAGGAATGACCAAGTCACTTATTTCTGGTCGCATGGACCTAGAAAATAGCATTTCTACTGTCATATTTCAGATTTTAACACGTTACACATTTTATTTCCAGTTTTGATGTTTCTGCTTATTCCGTTTTTAACCCATTATCGGTTTTCTACATTGTAGTTTTTGAAGAGTTACGTGTCTTTTTTGTCATGTTTTTGGAATTGACTCGTTGTCGACTGATGTGTATGCTGGACAGCTTCTGGGGGCTTTGTCGTCCATCATACTCATCATTCTGAGGGGAAGGTCTGTGGTGGCCGAGTCAATAATTAATATATTTTGTCCTTGTGCAATTATGTCTGCGGTAACCAGTTACTGGCACATATCGCTCATTGCTATGGGTGGTATTGCATAATGAACGGATATTGCGAGACATAAGGAATTTAATTAATGCTGTTTTTGTTTTCACTTTTCTTTGTTTTCTCGCTGTATATATACCGTTGCTTAGCTTTATGGTATTATTAATATTATTATTATAATTAGTTTATTAAATTCTACGCGTGCATGATAGAGTAACATGTTCAGACTCATTTCATACGAACTCACTAAAGTATATCAAAACGTTTTTACAGTGTATTTCAACTTGAACAATCAACATAATGTACTTGAAATGGCCCTTCAATTAAACTTTAATAATTCAATTTTTAGGGGTGGACTAAAAAACGAATTTTGTTCTATTTTAACAAATTCGTTTAAATTTGGAAATATTTGACATTTTAATATGCACCAACATCCTAGACTTAAAGCACTTTTTCACACACAGTTTGACAGCAATATAAACAGCACTGATATTTTTAAGTTTTTCCCAATTTTTAGCTAAAATCTATAATCAAGAAAATTCAAAAATTTTCCCATTTAAATGCTTGGTTGATAAAACACTATCAGCAGTACAATTAGTTGTCAAACCAACTGGCTAAAAAGCTTTCCATTTCACTTTTTTATGGACAGATTACCAAAACTGTATTGTTGAAAAGTTATCTTAAACTTTTGGCAGTGATTAAAATGGTTTCAATTTAATCATTGATGGTAGCTTTTGTCAGCCAATATCTGAGCAAGAGGCGCAGGCAGAAATTTCGGGCGGAAACTATGGGTCAAAAATTGTAACAAATATGGGGGTCTGCAAGTGGAGCCGCCAGCCATCAAAAGCATGATTTTTATGTTTCTTTTTTAATGAAAATAACTCGTTTTTAAGACCATTTTGGGCGAAATTTCAGTTTAAATAACATATCTTCAGCAGCATGAAACATACACAAAATATGTATAAAAACAATACTAGAAGACACAAACTAGACTATTCTTTGTTGCGGTGCAGTACAAAATTAAGGCCAGGAAAGAAAGTAACAGTTTCCTAGCTATTGGTGACAGATTAGTTATTTGCAACTTGCAAAGCAGCGAATTGTAAACTTTTATTGGCATAGGTAGGAAAACATCAGAAATATGTGCCCTC
Source organism: Trididemnum nubilum (assembly GCA_963965965.1). Taxonomy (NCBI): domain Eukaryota; kingdom Metazoa; phylum Chordata; class Ascidiacea; order Aplousobranchia; family Didemnidae; genus Trididemnum; species Trididemnum nubilum. The sequence continues at coordinate 37,504,744 of OZ014478.1, read as the reverse complement.
AGCAGTTGCTTGAGATGCTACTGCAAAACAGGAAGCCGTCTCTGAATATGCAGAGACCCAGATGAAAGAGCTGAGTAACATACACGGCCTTTAAAATGTTTTGTGTGACCAGTATCGAACTTTTTCAACCTCTAAAATAAAGTATTATTAGGGCCCAAATTGAAATGATGTCGCACAGATTCCTTCCCACTTAAAATATTATTGGTTATGGAAATTTTTTTAAGGCAACACAATACTGGCACGGGCTAAAAAAAATCTAAAATACACACCATCCCTACACTCAAGCTGATTAAAGTGTTTTCGAAATGCCAGGTAGCCAAAGCCTTTTCATGTGTATGGTTCACTTTAATCTAAAAAGGTTAATTTTGACATTTTTTACACTTTTTTTTGTTGAACAATGGCTCAAAGGGGAGCATGGCACAATGTCCCGCCTGTCTATGCAACTGATCTGAGGTCATGCTACAGCACATCAACAGGAGTATGAAGTAACATTAAATAGCCCAAGGCATGTGTTTTAAGTGAATGATGACATTCTGCTATCCCAAATCACTTACTTTGGAACTTGCTTGTTTCACTTTTCCTCTTGCATTCTTCCTTTTTTCTCTCCTTTTCTTGTGCTGTGTATCTCGAGATTTCATAGAATTTTTGTTTATTTCTTTTCTGAGTGGTTTCTGGAAGAAATCTAACTGATCAAAAGTAATTCACCATAAACAGCAAAGTGCCGCAATTATGCATCAAATTGATTGTTAGTCAACATGTTCCTACACTCGCCAAGCATCGGAATCAAAATTGGAAAAGACTACTTCACCAAAAGTTTTTGTTTACCGATACTTTTTTATCAACTCCGAATCAAATCTCATCCTAACTCAAATGCTTACTCTAAAACTAACCCAGTCTAACTTACATCTTACTCTTGGTCCTTAAAAAGGTGAATTAAAAGTGTTGGAGGAATATCGCTAATTGTCGTTTTATTCTTTTTAAGGCTAAAAGTTTTCAATGTAAGAGTCGTTTCCATTAGGGTATGGCTGTTCGAACGTCAGTACTACACAACAGTTGCACTGAAAATTGAACAATCACACTCTAGTTCTGATGCTAGCGATACAAATGAGAAGCACATGAGCCTATGGGTACACGACAACAAACCATCTAACATGTTGACAGTCAGTTGAAATGATTCGTGAGCTTGTTGACCATCAATCAATGCAATATCCCAACTGCTTAAAAGTTTACAGATAAATGCCAATATGATAATTTAGTTGTGATGCTTTTGACGTTTCCGAGATAGATTATTAACATCATAATAGAAATTAGTTGCTGAATTTCAATTAAATAGCCTAAGTTAAGCATGCAAAGAGATGTCCTCTCTAGCTCATGTGGTACAGCAATGGACCAGTAATCCAAAGGCTGAAGGTTTGAAACTGTGAAAGGACATTTTTTTTGAAGTGCTTGTTTTTTGTAGCCGCCGTTCAGGTGACTCTTACCCAGGCTTCCATGCTGGAAGTCTTTAGGCCTGAAAACACATGAACCAAAGTGATGGTGATTAAAAAACAGTTCAACATTTCTATATGTTCATGTTTGCACACTCGTCATAACTTTGGCTTACGATGGCAGAGTGGTCTGAAGCCTGTCTTACTTCTAAACAAACTTGTATATGTTTCTGGTTGCAATCAACATAGGTTCAAACCCAATCTGTAGCGATTTTTTTCGACAAGTAGAGCCTGATTCAGCCAGTAATGTTTAATCCTTTATTATGCACCATTGAAGAAATGCAAGAATTATACTAACTGCGAAGCAGTTCTACAACAGGATTTTATTTTATTTTTGTATAAATCATTTAAATGCAAGAATCAGAGTCAGAATGAGATTGAATTTGTGACAATTTGGTACCAAAAATAAAAAATCGAATCAAAAATAAACTTTATCAAACTTGAATAGAATTAGACAATAACTCTTACCCTGAAAGATGTTTTTTTTGGATAAATCGTAGTGCTATTGCTGTTATCATTCTTCTCTTTTATGCTTTTCATTTTCTAAAGCAATATAAATTACAAGGGCTTAAACAAGAAGGACCGCGAACCAAATGACGCTAAATGGCTGAAAAGGGTAATCATAAAAATATTTTACTATCCCCAGAGCCATCTTGCCCAAACCCTCACTTTGTCACAAAATCACTGTGTCAAAATCATTGTGATGAAACCATTGGTTTGCGGTCAGTTTGATCACACTCAGCTTGTCGCGGTCAGTTGACTTGGCTCGTAGAAAAGCATCCCCAAAACATCTTTTTGCTTGAGTGCTTTAAAAGATTGAACAAAGTGCTCTTTCTGAAGCTTTTCGTTTGATGAGCAATGCACAAAGTTGGGGTTGAATCCTGAAATGACTTTTATCAGAAAAACACAGCTCCAGTCTTCTTCAAACCAGCGTTGGTACTTCTTTGCCCAATTGTATCGCTTTTTCTTCATTGTAGCCGTCTGCAGTTGCTTATTTTTTGGCCGTTTTGCTCTTCTTCCTACTTTTAACAATCGCCTCCAGATAGTAAGTAGATGAGGACACATGCAAACCACTTTCACATAAATCCCTCATCAATTCCTCACTGGTTTTTGTGGGAGCATTTTGATTTTGCGCAAAAGTGTCAAGTATCATCATGCTTGCTTGTTTTTGGTTTCCTTCCACAATTGCTTTTTCTTTTAATACCAACATTTCCATACTCTCTTTTTTTGTTTCAGGATATGGTAAACAAATCCTTTGCTGACTCCGGTCATTTTTCTCTGTAACATACTAATGTGCTCATGAAGAGTAATGATCTTGGCTCGTTTCTTGGTGTAATATCCATCATTAAAACATTTAAATAAAAAGCATCAAGTAAAAAATATCACTTCATGAAGTATAGTACACTGTAAACAGAGTAATTTCTATAAACAATTAATACTACAAGAAAATTTTGAATTTTTTGAAGGAAAAAAAATTTGTGTAAAATTCTCAAAATTTCACATGTGGTATACTCCAAACCACTTCAGACCTTTGAGAAATACTACCTTACAAACTGCAACGCATATTTTGTGAAAAATTTGCATTATAATTTAACAAAATGCTTTTTGGGGAAAATAATACTGGTATTTCTTCGCTTTTAAGAGTACCCAGATTAATTTGCACAAAGGTGGTGATTATGCATAATAACTAGAGTATTTTTTGTGTTTTATACCACCCTGACTCAAACAAACTAATACGCTGGGCGCTGTTAAAATGATGACTCTTTTTTTTATAATTTTTATACCTAGTTGATTAAGCATGTCCTTCACAGTTTGAAAGGCAAAGTGATTGAAAATATTGGCAAAAAACTTCAACCATAAAAAATTTGAACTTCGGTTTCTAGTTTATGCATGTTCTTTCAAATCAACTAAACAAGCTTTCCTAGTATTTTGCATAAATATTACAGATCAGTAGCCACCAACCAGTTTTGGAGCAAAAAATATTTTACTAAGGAATAATCTTTAATTTTCAGTTACCAGCATCTTCATTACCTTTAAGTCACTTACCTTAGAACGAGTTAACATCACATTATTTTTATCACAGTTATCACTCCTCATACTGCGTTTAATGCTTGCAATTGGGGATTTGTTTAAGGCTGGCGATTTGTTTAATTCCTTTGATCGAAGCTCCTAGAACAACATTTTAAGCTGAAAATGGTTTTCCTTTTCAGAAAGCTTCAAGTGAAACAACAAGATGTTAATTATAATGTAATTAAACTGGAAAAATTATAAAACAGCATTGGATTTGCACCTCTAAAAAAAACCTTGACAAATAGCTTTCAGTGTGCTATGAAATTAACCATATTTCCAGACATTTCTCAATTCTGTACCACTCGAAATTGTGCCAATACTGTATGGAAAGTAGTAAACTTCATTGCAGACCAATGACCGGCGGCAAAGCCAACTTACTATCTAAAACTAATTGGAGTCTGATAACACCAAAAATGATGATACAAAGCATATTTATAAAACATTGCTTTTGAAATCATTCTATTTGAATCAGTAACTAAAAAAATAAAAAATCAAGTAATAGTAGTAGTAGTAGCACAGTTTATTTTTGTTTAGAAAGAAACAATTAACTTATAAGAAACATTGTCACCACAATAACATCAAATGATATAACCCCTTTCTGGTGAGAGGCTATAAAAGACCTTGTTGTTCAGGTACCAAAGTATCTGGTGGAGTCACCGAGTTTGCAACCTCTCACGAATTCAGGCTCAGAAAAATTGTACATTACAAAATAAATTTCAGAAAAATTTTGCGATTATTTTAATCAAGAATCATTTTGGTTGTTTAAATGATTTAAATTTGAATACTAAAATCATCAAAAATTTGTGAACCAGTTCAGTTCAAGAATTATGAGATTAAGCTGCAATTGATTATACTGTAAAAATTGCTTCAGTCGATTGATAAAGATAGCATAACTCTTGAGATAATTATCTCTTAGGTCTAAAGGAAGCGCTTCCACAATTCAGTGCCATTATATCTAATTGAATTCTGAGCTACATAGGTAAATACATTGTGTTGACTTGACTTGAACGTTGAGTACAGGCTTTTTTAAATCAAGGTATGAACCTATTATCATTAGCAGCAAACCTTGCCACGTAACTATGAAACTGAGAAGCCAACCGAAAATAATTTTTAAAACATTCAGGCAAGGTTTTCATTTTAAATTTACATACACTTTTTAATACTTCTAGTTCATAAATGTTGTTTAATTTTAACAAATGCAGTTGCTTATACAAAGGAGATAGTTTAAGTTTTGATCAGAGGAGTGTTAGTTATAATTTTAATGAGATATTTTTGTGGAGTTTAAGTGTTGTGAAGGCATCTAGCATAGGTATTTTTCCCAAGCTTTGCACTACACTGCAAGTACAGATAAACAAAAAACAAAATCTACATTTTTCAAAAATGAAACTGAAGCATTATTTTCAACTTTGCACAGTATTCTTTTTGCAGTTCACATTTTATCAAGTACAAACTGCATATGAGTTTTCTAATTTAAGCTTTCATCAAAAATCCACCTAGGTAATTTAGAACGCTACTGGTCTTAATAATCCTAAATTAATAGCAATTTTTAATTCAGCAGATTCATTTTTAGTAGTTTATAAACTATATACAGTTAGTTTTCTTATAGTTATGTGGTGCAAACAGAAGTCCAGCATAATGCAGAGCGAACAAAAATCAATTTTTAATTAAGTATGATTTGAAACAGAAAGCATTGTTGTTATTGCACTAAAAAAAATAAAAACGGTAAGGTTTTGCATCCAAGCATGCCTATCATTGGTACCCTATTGCCATTAAATGATTAAAACATTAAACACAAAAAATACGCATTTACTTACTACTCAATCATCATCATCTCATTTTTGACCCGATGGTATCTCCATCAACAGAGCTGGCCAGATTTCATATGGTCATTGTCTTTACCATGCTAAATTTCATAAACATATTTGGATTGATAAAAACCTCAACACAATCAAGAAAACTTACTTTGGCACCAATCTTAGACAAAAGCTTCATGATTAGCTCTGTTTGGTTGTGATTAATATCTTTTAGCTCATTGATTTTTTTGAGTAATTGATTATCTTTTTTCAAAACATCGATTTCATCAAGTAGATACTCCTGCATAGTGTTAGTGCTGTCCTTCAAACTACTAATTTCCTTCTTTAAGTTTTTTTCAAATTTCTTGAACAAGTCGTTTTGCAGGGCTTTGGAACTTGCAGATTCACGTTCAAATTCTGCTATTTTGCTCTGAAGCTTCTGTATTTCTTGTATTGAATCAGTCTAAAAAGAGACTGCAAATATTAATTGACAATTCTGAACAAACCTTTTAAAACAAATCAAAGCAATTTGGCAAAGCAAGTGCGTAACTGAGAAGCTAAAGGGACCACCTTCATGATATGATCTGTTTTAGGACCACCTTCATTTTATGATCTAAGTTCAACCTGTAGCCTGGAAAGTGGTCACATTGCTGTTTCCTTGGATAAAGTGCTTGCAGTGATTATGTCAGCTTAGTGCCTCCTACAAAGCAGCAAGTTTAGTGGACAAAAATTCAAAGAACTCCACAGGAAAATTCCTAAGTACGTGTGGATTTATTCAACTATGAAGTGCTTGTTGCAATGGTAACCATGCGGATCATCCAATATCTGGAATATGACGCTGTCTGATGACAGGTGTGCAATTCTTCGATTACAACAAGTCTTAGTCAAAAGCTTTAATTATGCAATTCAGTCAATTAATCAATAGCAGCTTTTCAACTGATCATTATGAAAAACTTTTGAGTTATCTTTACCGACGTTCAGCTTGCTATGTATGACCTTACACCATTAACACAACACAGTTTTCTAATGGTAGGTTTTGTCAGGAAATTGACAGGCGTTAGTCTGTTCACTTAACCTTCAAAAGTGCTTTGCAGCAAAGGTGTTGCTAAAATAGTGTTTGAGTTATTGATGAGAAGCAACTTTAAATTGCTATCAGATAACTTAAGTACATTGAAAACTTTGTATTTGCAAAAAAGTAAAAGGCTCTACTTGGGTAGATTTTTTTTTTAAATAATCATTCATCATCAAAAAAGCTAGCCTCATTTACACTAACTTTTTCCTCGAAGAATCGACTCCATGTAAAACATGATTGGCTTGAAGTCAAATTTTATGACTAAACTCTTCAAGCACGTCCAGCTGGTTTATGGAATCAAAAACAACCTACCAAAATTTGTGCTTGAGTATTATGACTAAAGCCTTAACATAAATTTTACCAAACACTAGCACCAAAAGTAAATCAAGTTATGTGAGTTAAATAATTACGCACTGAAAGCAAACAGCAAAACACATTATATTGGCACTTACTTCACGGTCAAAACATAAACATTTCCCTCTATCTTTCAATATTGCTGACAAGTTGGTTTCAAACAACAAAAATCGATTTTCATAAATCCGAATTAAGTTGTCTTCTTGTTTTTCCAGATTTTCCAAAAGAATTTGATCAAAGCGCATCATAATTAGTATAAAAATAGTAGGCACTTAGCAAAATGACAATGAATGCAGTTGAAAGAATCTAAAATTTGAGAAACACAGTCGTGACAGCTTAGTAAAAAAAATAGATATTCACTGTACAAAAAGTATCATGTTAATTGCGGAAGTAGCATTTACAACAAAGCTAAAAAAAACTTCCATTTAGTCAAGCAATAGCATGTCCGTCTCTGGAGTCAGAGGGTCAGAAGTTTAAATCTTAGTTTGCTCAAATCAGATGGAGTGTTGCCAATAACTCACCACACGATAATGCTTATAGTGAGCCGCAAAGCCTACAGGGGCAACAAGAAGATGGGCCGTGCAAGTCATGAATGTAGACATGATGCTCTAAATCACATGCTCGCTTTTGCAACCTATTCTCTTAATACTTAAAACAAAAGCAGGTTTGCGAAAACGAAAGCATACATCACATTTTATTAAAGTGGTGTAAAATCTAAATACGACTCTCAGCAAAGTCGACTTCTAAGCAAGTTTTTTCATTCCTTTGAACCACGCACTCTGCATCTGTCTAACCACACCAACGCAAGCACGTTTTTGGTTCTGTTTGGAAGTCTTTCATCAGCCTGAGCCGACACCACAACGGATAGACTGCTGGGCCCCAATAGGAAATAAGTGTCGCATCTTTTTCCCAAGAACCCAATGACACATGGTCAATTTGGGAATCGAACAAGGGGTCAGCAATCTTTCGATCACTAACCTGATGCTCTACCACTGAGCTATTGCTGCTGCCACTTCTAGGCAGGTGTGGATTTATAACAATAAGATGAAGTTGAAAATAAGCTATAGAGTGCATCCAGAGTCTTATACACACAATCAAACCTTTTACTAACAGCCTAAAACGTACTGTTTCGAAATCGACATTCGTCTTTCATTCCTTGTCAGTACAGCTAGGACTACAGGTATAAATATGAGCATAGACATAAGACTCTGGATACTGTCTATAGGTTATTATTAATTCTCTTAGTACATTGTTCTTTATAAATTGTCATTGTTGAGTCACTGTACATACTACTGCGAGTCACTGGTTCTAGTTTAGAGCCATCTTGGCCATGTTGGAGACATACCTATTTTAAACGAGCTACGAGAAGAGCAGAAGGTATTGATAGCATTTCATTTCTATAGATTGTTAGCCTAGTTTAGCTCTAGTCTGAATTTTGGCACTAGTTTGATCCTTTCAGCCTACTGAAGACGTAGCCATTAAGGTGAGCTACGGGGAGAGTAGAGAGTTAGCTAGCCTATCATTCTTTTGAGAGATGTACGGTAAGATTTGTACTTTCATCAATAAAGTTTGATTTATAGCATATAGTTTCATTGGGTAAAGATTTTTCATTTAAGATTCACTTATTTTGGCTAAAATTGGCTGATTCATTTAAGATTCACTTATTTTGGCTAAAATTGGCTGATTGATGGGTAAAGATTTATGTATTATAAACATAACTGGTAGATTGCATGTTTTGAATATTTTTATCACTGGTGATATTTATCCTTTTGGCCTGGCTAGCCTTACTGATGAGCCCTGAGATTGGGCTAAACAGCTGTCTAAGGCATGCTTTTGGAGATAATTTTGAATTAAACTATTATAATGTTAATTTGCAATTCCTTGCCTTTCTATGCTGATGTTCATACCTGTAGTACTAGGAATAAATGATGAATGTCGATTCCAAAACAATATGTCTTAGGCTCTAAATCAAAGGTTTGATTGTGCTTATAAGACTATGTATACTGTCTATAGCTTAATAGTAATTTTCTTTGATTAAAATGTACATATCTTTGAAGCTTTTTGTCTGACACTTGTCAAGAAGAATTGTAAGGAATGGAGAGCGCAGAAAAATGAGCGGCTATTTATAGGGAAAAAGCCGAGCCGTGATTGGCTGGAAAAGGACCAATGAAAATCTCATTGGTCCTTTTTCTTCACTCAATCTCAATAGTCCTTTTCCAGCCAATCACGACTTGGCTTTTTTCCTATAAATAGCCACTAATTTTTCTGTGCTCTCCATTCTGACAATTCTGCTTGACAAGTGTCAGACGAAAAGCTTCGAAGATATGAACATTTTAATCAAGGCAATTCTCAAGTTCTGCACCACCAACCAACTCATCGTTAATTTTCTTAGGATGGAGTAAGAAACGTTTCAGAGTAAGATTGATTCTTGTGGAGTGTGTGGAACAACATTTATGTCTAACTTGGTGTTATGCACAGCATGTAGTAAGTGGGTCCACACAAGACGCACCGATAAGATGAAAGTTGCAGTTTATTTGAATAAAAATTTTGTTTGTAAGAAATGTGGAAGCATGGTAAAGAACTTCAAAGAACCAGACGAAATACTGTGTGACGGTGTAGAAACTGTAAGCATGTTCACTTATCTACGTGACAGATTGAATGCAACTGGTGGGTGCGAAATGGCAGTAACAGCTCAATCAAGAATTGGTTGGATAAAGTTCAGGGAATGCAGCAAAGTACTCAAAAGACAGAACGTTTTCGTTAAAGATGAAACGGAAGGTTTACAAAAGTTGTTTGAGATCAGCTACGTCGTATGGAAGTGAAGCATGCACTTGAGAGAAAAACAGATGGCAATTCTGAGAAGAACAGCAAGAGCAATAATTTGAGCAATGTGTGATGTGAAGCTATTAGATCAAACAAACAGCGAGGAGTTAATGCACATGTTGGGCATACACCAGTCTTTAGATAGGATGGCTAAAGCAAGTAGTATGGGGTGGTATGGTCAAGCTTCGAAGAAAGAAGATGAAGATGTGATAGTGAAGACTTTGAAGCTGTAGTAGAGGAAGACCAAAACAAACGCGGAAAAAGCAGAATGAGATGAAAGAAAATGGACTGGTGAAAGAAGATGCATGTGATCGAGCAAAATGGCAAGGCGTGGTAAAGACAATGACCATACGAAATTCGGCCAACTACGTCGACGAGAACAATACCGGATCCAACATGTGATGATGATGATTAGCACACTGTTCATAATAAAGATGAAGTTGATTTTACTGAAAGTCATTTTTTGAACATCTTGACAAAGTTAAGAAAGTCTGCGAAGAAAAACTCAAAATTATGATCTATATAAAATGATTGGTAAATACACAAACAACGTTTAATTGTAATTTTACAACAGTAAAGCAATCATTTTGCACCAGTAAAGCAAGTCCCAACTTGCTTTATTTTTGTAAAGAGACACAAACAAAAAGTATCGGACAATTTCAATTAATTTACTTTTGCTTTCCTAAATGACACTACTTTGGTTTTTGCAGAAAATTCAATTACGAAGAAAAAATGTTAAATGCTGCAGTTCTATGGCTCTAATTGACAAATTGTGCACAAAAACACTAATCCTGAACTTGTTAGATGCAATCGTAACTTACTTTTTATTCATAGCATCAAATTTTGCGCTTGTCCTTCAGCAATGTAGTTTGGTAATGGTTGGAATTGGGAAAAATAGATGATAAATAGTTGATTTTACTTAAATTATTACTTTACCAGAACTTCCAAAGTAACTGATCAAGCTATTTCATTCAAAGTAACTTATTGACTGCAGCTAAAAAGCTTAGGAATGTACAAACCTAAATAAAACAGCATTAAATAAAAATAAACCAGTTTCAAAGAACACTACTGGAGTTTACTCTTTAATAACAAGCTTTTAAACAAGAAAAAATCGTTCTTCTAAAACTTTAACATTTATTATTTGATACTTCCAGCAAATTCAGCTTTCTTTTGACCCTTTTTTGGGCTTTGTTTCCAAATCTTTTGTCAGGTCGAGCTCAACACAATGGGTAGACTGCTTGATCCCTAAGGAAAATATATTCATAGTCTTACAACACTTTGCCAGTTTGGGAATCAAATCGGGAGACAGCAATCTTTAGATCACTAACCTGACGCTCTACCAACTGAGCTATCACTGCACTGTGTACAATATAGTACTAATAGAATTGACATACATAAATAAATAACACCTAATCAAGTAACTATCCAGTTTATTCAAGAGTAGTTTTGTGATTGGTACATATGCAAGAATGAACAGGATTAACTACTACAGTAAACAGCATTTAAGACATCTCGATGCTACTTTTAATAAAAAGAGGGTTTCTCAAGAACATCACGTTTTTGTAACATAATGTATAAAATCTTTTTTTTAACCAGCAAATCTTCTGCAAACGTGCTCAACAAACAGCAATGTCACAGCAATATACATTTATTTTTTAAATTAGCAAAAAATAGTCACCACTATAACACTTTCAAGCCTTTGCATTCATCAGGCGATTTTATAACTATTATTTTTTATTTCAATTTTACTATTCAATTCTAATTGAATAAGACCACCAGACGAATGCATAGGAATTAAATGCGGTAAAATAGCCACTATTTTTTGCTAATTTAGAAAATAAATGCATCTTTTTTCAATTATTTATTCAGAAGAAAATGCCACGAAGAACTTGAACAGGGACATATTTCTATTGAAAAGTGAGAATAAAATGTAGCTGGCTCCTGGGAAATGAGGTGATAAGTTTTGAGAAATGTTTATTTAAAGTAATCCAGGATGACTAAAAAATTAATTTAAACATTGGAGCATAAAACTTGGTCTTAAAAAACAATTTCATTAAGAATGAAAACGCAAAACGTGACGTAAACATTTTATTTGAAAGGCGAAATTCCCAATACTTATTTACAGAGTTATTGTCAATCTTATTTAAATAGTCATTGTCAACCTTACTCTATTTTATTTAAACGAGATTAACAATGACTAAAATAACTAATCATAACATTTCTTTTTGAATAAAATGTTTACAACATCTTTGGTTCTTTTATTCTTAATGAAACTAATCAAAGCATAGTTTTTGACTAAAAAAGCTTCAGATTATCAATCCACTATTGCATAACACATGGATCTCTAACATTAAAAAGTTGTAAAAAAAAAGGTCCAAGCATTCGTGTCTTACAATACATTGGAACAAATCAAAAACAGAATCAATCATACAGAGATCATAAAATTTTAAATATCCAAACAATAAACTAAAACTCCTTACTGACTGTTTCGTTAGTCTTTTGACTTGTTAAAGAAAGTATATCATTCTGATGAGTCAAATGACAAAACAATCTGTAGGGAGTTTTAGTTCATTGTTTTTAGATTTCAAACTTTATAAGTTTGTTAATTTTAGTCCAAGAAATCACTGAACACTTTCTGAAAGCACCAACCTATACACCATTGCAGTAAATTACGCATCCTGCAGTTTAAAACAAAACAGTAATATATAATGCAGTGTTAAACATCACGATCAGTTACAATTCTAAAATATTGTATCAGTTTTGCTTTAAATGGAATTAAACTAGCCATGATGGAACGTCTTCAGCGATATGTTAGTGTTTCAAACATTGTCCGTAGTTTTCTAGTTCTCTTCTTTCATTTGTTAGTTTTCTTCTTTTGTTCGAAATGCTGTTGTTATGATCATTTTAGATGTTTTAACAACTGTAAAATGTTGATCTAAATGCCAAACCCCCCAATTAGTGAGTTCTGGAAAAGTTACCATGTTGCTCATGACAGGTAATTTGAAAAGCAATTCAAACATATTATTGCTTTTTTTCTCTTGTCGGTAAGGACTGTATTAATTTTTGAGCAAACATAGTTTGAAAATGTTCGACTCTAAGCACTAATTTGAGCTGTTTTATATTAAGAGTGCGTTACACCATAGTCACTAAATATTTCATCGTCTGAAAGTGCTCATGCATTTAAATTTGTCTCCTACGCCACCTTGTGAGTGGAAAATTTTCTTGAAAAACAATTGGCGGCAACGTAAATTAGCCTGATAGGTGCTGAAAAAGTTGTAAATTGAGCGCATATGAAAAGCAATATTTATTCAGTAATTTTGTTATTTTGCACTTTTTAAAGCTTATACCTACTACTTAAAACTCGAAACTAACAACTTCTTTGGAGTGTTTGTCATTAGGCTGTTTCTAAAGCATCTCCATAGGCTAAATACATATTAGGCAACAGCAACTTGGAAAAATAGGTTTCTACATTCGGTTGTAGCAGGCTAGCAACCTAGAATGTTTCTATTTTTCAGATTTGTGAGGTATATGAGTAGGCTATAGCTGTGCCATCAAATACATTTGCATGTCATCATCAAGTTGATTCGCTTTGTGATGGTGCAAATTAAGCCAACAATATAACCCAAAACTCAACAAAACATTCAAATAAGAACTGTAAAATATGAGCGAAGAGAACCCAGATATAATTATAATGTTAGATTGAACTATATTAGCGACACGTACTGTACTGCCACATCCTGATACTGGTTCCTTTAACTACAAAATTTGGCTGTGCACTCAATTGCAATGCATGTTTCTGGTTAAAAGCAAAGCACAGAGTGAATTGAGGAAATCAGCCACTTTAAATATCATCAGACCGATTACTGAACACGCAAAGAGTTTATGTTTAGTTCAAGATAATATGCCGTTAATCGATAACTCGTGTTCAACATAGTACAATGCAATATCAGGTATTGCATTCTCTTCGTATAACTAGCCTAAGTACTAGTAGGCTATGTTGCATTCAAACAAAGTTGCTGGTCAGTTCACATTTGAAAATGATCTTCGATCTAATACTAGTAGGCCTACTGATGCCATAGATATTATTGTATTATTATCAGAGTAATATGAATTCACAAAGCCTGTCTTATACCAATTTGCCTATTTCCAGTATCTCAATTAACTGTGCACTTAGCCTGGAGGTAAACTTTCGACCTACATAGTAATGTCAAATTATCGAGTACATCATAACTACAGGTAATTTGTTTAATTTTTAATTAAGTTTTGGCAAAGAGGTTGATTTTGAATACCAGAGAATAGAAAGTATCAGCAACTTCACAGCATCAAGTGACATATTTAAAGTTTTTTATTTGACAGTAAAACATAATGTAATAAAAATTAAACGTTTTCGGCCAAAAGCAGTTAAGCCTATCTGAATAAAACCTTTCTGAATAAAATAAAATAACATATCTGAATAAAATAATTTTACATATGGTTATAGGTAATTACAAGGCATTTATTACAATTAAAATCAGTTTATGATGTAATACTACCAAAAACTCACAAAAATTTCTAGTGAGTTAATTCATAACAATTCAGCCATGCAACAGTAAGCAAGGGTATTTTTGTGACCAGTTAAAAGTCAGACAATCAAGAAAAAAAACGGTAAAACAAGGAAGTTTAAGGTAAGAACTGAAATTATGCGTACCAGAGTAACACCAAAAATACTAAGCAAAACTAAGCCCTTTTAGCATACAACAGTTTGTTCAACTTTGGATTCAGCTTTTTAATTAATAAAGCTTCTTGAATTTTAGTATGATACTTAGTGACACACTTGTTAAAGAATTTTGAAAGATTTCACTGAATGTTTCATGGAAGAGCATTTGTCATTATCGTACAAATGGTCTTTGATAGCACTTTTTGTACTAATATCAGCTAGATTTAGATGCTCCATTGCTCGAGTTCCAAGATGTCGCAAACTCATGCCCACATAGGACAAATTCGTATCACACAAACATAAAATTGATATACGACATTGGAGCTCAGAGTGATAGGAGTAGCTGACTTCAGCTGAAAATATCAACCAACTTTATATGTTGTAAAAATTACACAAATCTCAACGCCAAATTTGCATTTAACCAGCTCAGAAACTTGTGTAACAAATCACTTAGAAGCTGCACCAACGTAAGGGACCTTTACAAAATGTTTATCACTATCATCATCATCACAGTTGGTAGTAACACATGAAAATGAATCAAGAAACTGAGTTAGTATTTTGTTAAAAAAATTATTAGTGTAATTATTAGTGTAATTATTGGCAAGAAATAGTGATCGTAATTTATTCACTTCCGCAAAAAATAAATTATCGTTAGAGCAAATCATCTTAGCACAGTGTAGCATATTTGTCATATGCTGTGAAGCTGCTGAAACTTTCAATTCTCTGGTAATTTTTAATTGTTTAATAACTTTAAACCAAGAAATAAATTTCTGCATATATCTATATTTTGAACTATAAGGCACACTTGAAATATTCAAAATTTCAAAGAAGCTCAAAATGCACCTTTTGTATGGATCAGGTTTTACTCCCTTTCTCTTCACGATTTAATTCAGCATCAGAATTTTTTTTTATAGTTTTTAGAGATTTTCAAGTTGCATTTTATTTAGTAAGCCATATACTACGATGTGCCTTATTTAAGGAAGTATATCAGCAACAAAGGTCATTTATTGGAACTGCGCCTTATAGTCCGAAAAAATAGGTAATTATTGGTTAAATGATTTGTGCAATAAAAAATGCAATATCCTAATGGTATTTTTATTTTGAAAGGAGCCTATTAGCTACGTTATTGTGAATAGATTGTAAATTGTCTGAGCATTGATGTCAGTCGATATGTGCTTATATACCGGTACTGCTTGCACGCTCCCAACACTGCCATGATGATACTGATAATTTATTTAGTAGCAAAACAGTAACACATTATAATTAAGTCGCTAAGTCTCTTGTTTTGTAGCAAGGATTCTTGCACTTTCAGACATTAGCAAGAAAACATGTTGGCCAAGAAAGTATTATTAAAGACCGCTGGTTGCACAGTTCCTAGCACCAGTAGAAGCAATTATAGACTTACTGCTGAGTCTTGTTGGCTAGTGCAACAATTGGAAGGTGACACAGAGTTGCTGAATATAATTTCCAATAAGTTGAGTGAAGCTATTATGAGCAATGAAACATTTAAACAATTAATCCATAATGCCTCATGATTAAAAATGAGAGAAGAGATAACAAACCTAAAAAATGAAAATCAAGAAACCAAAATTGAGCTTTTGGAGGCCAAATTGGAGAAGCAAGCACATACTCACATGGAATTTGCTTGATTATATGGTAAGCCTGTTGAAGCAAATAAGGACACAGACAAAATTGTTGTTGATCTGATTTCAAGCAAGCTTGGAATTTTGTTGACTAAGAGCCATCTTGACAGATCTACTCGTCTGAAATCATCTAATCGCAGTAATCCAATAATTGTAAAATTTGTTAGTTATAACATGCGAAATTTGATTTACCAAAATAAAAAGAAGTTGAAAGGATCTGGCATTACAATACCTGAAGCCCTGACATCCAAGAGAAAAGCATTAATTAAAAGGCTGTCAGAATTACGACAAGATAAGCTAGTTCAGTCATACTGAACCCAAGATGGAATTGTATTTTATTCTTTGCCCAATGATCCAAAAAAGAAAGTCTTGGTTGATTCTCTAAAAATCGAGAATTTGGATTCAGAAATTGCACAACAAGCAACAAGTAAAGATAACTAAATGTAAGATTTTGAAAAAGAAACCATTTGTGACTGCTCTCTAAACCTGAGGGCAAAACTTTATTCTGCCTAAACAGCTGAACAGTAAGCACAACACCATTAAGTTATGTAAATATATAATAATGTGACTGTGTTGACTGTAATTGTATATAATGCATACTTGTATCAAGCTACTCATAGCCATATAAATGCACCAGCAGTAATAGTTTTTTAACTTATTAAGATATTCCTGTATGTAATTATGGAATGAGCATAAAAGTTGTCTATAGTGCTAGACTACATGGACATTTTGTAATCTAAATTGATTTTTTCTTCAGTAGAACCAGATTTTTTCTTCAGTGATTACATTTTCAGAAATTATTATTCCAAAATAAATGATGTATACTGGAATATTTAGTATGGTTGTCTGCAGTTATGAAAGTCTTGATCTTAGCTTGATCATTGACTGTGACTGTGATAGGCTGACAAAGTAATGTATATTTGTGTATTAAAGTTTTCAAATGGCCCATTGCTGTAACAAAAGAGAATATGAAAGTCTAACATGTACATATGGTCACAATATACTGACTGATTTATTCTGATATTCTATCTTAAGGCAAACCCATATTTTGTGCAACTGTATATCATTGAAAAAAAATTCTAGTACATGTTCTAGTTATTTGTAGAGTTGGTGCTAAAATTTTGTTAGAAGAAACCAACAATGGATTTTAGCTTGATTGTTGAACGAAACTTTAAATTACCATATGTTTAAAATTCTAAAAGTCGACAATACTGATATGGCTAAGTTTTGTAAATGTTAGAGATATTAGTACTGACTGTCTTGACCCAAAATAGTGTTGTGAATAGTAATACCAGTACCGGTATACAATTAATTTTGTAAGTGTGGTAGGACATCATATTATCTATAGTCCAAAATATCAATATTGTCTATAACAGTGTGATAGGACATCAAACACTCCAAAGCTTGAGCATTAAAGCAATTCTTGTTTACAAAAATCGCTTTTATTATCGGGTCATTCCATATCAAATTAACAAGGTCATAAATCTCAATTGCGTTCAAAACCAATGATTTTTGGTTTGTAGATTCATTTTGCTCTGACAATCCATCATTTCAAATTTGGACTTACTAGCACCTAAAATGTTTGAGATATCGAAGATAAAAACTTTGCACAGATTCTGCTAGGTGGAGCTATAATTGAAGATTTTTCAAATATTATGGCCCTTACTCAACGTAAAATTTTAACTAACATATCATCGCAATCAGCATTCTACGGCGCACAAAATTAGATATAAATTGATCAATTTACTCCAACACTCCAAGCAATAAATTGAGTTGGAGGTTTGCAAAGTTCCAAAGCTTATTTTTCAAAAAGGGTTTTGATTGATTGATTGGTGCATCTTTATCCTCCTATCACGAGAAAGCTACGGCGCTATATGCTTTGGACGAATCCGCACCCGCTTAGGAGTTGACCATTTTCCAAGCTTTCCTGTTGACGTTTTGACTTCTTCCCATGTAAATTTGCTGCTTGTTCAAAGCCACCAAGCAGAGATAATTATCGTAAAGCGTCTTATCCAAGGATGCAACAACGTGACCAGGGTCCGGGTTGAACTCATGATCCTGCGATTAGAGTCGTCGTAAAAACGACGCCTTTACCCATTCGGCCACGCTGCCGACTAATTTCAATATTTTTTTCTAATAACTTCAATATTTTTTTCTAATTTTTTCAATGTAGCATTATTATACTGTCCTTGGTATATGCAAAAACTTTTAAGTTGGGGAAATTATTATTTAATAAGTAATTGTGCAAAATAGGTATGTATGTCATTAAATTTGAATTTTTTCACAATATCAAGTTTAATAATGATGGTAAAACAAATACAAGATTTCCAAGGTACAATTTCAAATTTAAAAAAGTATTGACTATGTTGCTTAATTGTCATATTGGTTAATAGTTAAGGGAGTTAGGTTTGCAAAGCAGTCATAAAAAGGAAAAACCAATGACTTTAAGTGTCAGCAAATCCCGATTATATGCTTAAAAGAGAAGAATACTTTGCAAAGCACAGTTGTAAAGTATTGCTGTATTGACCACTCTGCTGCTTGTAATCATTGAATTGATCAGTTAGTTAAAGATATAACAACAAGCAGCAAGCTACACAATAAAACACATTCAAAGTAGGTACAGTACAAGGTCAGTGCAATTAAGCCATATTAATATGATAGTTAAATCAGCTTTCAAGTGAAATGTTGTTGCCTAAAAATTATTAATCAACAAATAACAGCATTTGCTTTGTTTAAGAGTGAGGAGTAGGCGGTACCAAATTTTGGGGACTTTTATCAATTTCTTAGGAACTCTCCAAAAGTTGTGGTTTAACTACCAATTCAATTTATCACCAAAATATTTTGATTAAATTTTTGTTTTACTCCACCTCGAAGCGCGTTTCTATGGCAAAGTGACAAAACTCAAATAAATGGCCATAACTACGCAACCACTCATGATAGAAGCAAAATTTTTGCTTTCTAAAGATGCAGAATGCCCAAGTTCTTATCTGCACTCAATACATTATATCAGTGTAACTGCTCAATTTTTCAAGTAAAATATAAAAAAACATGTTTTTTGCTAATTTTATTGAATTTTTATCATATATCTCATTGCATAGCTGGCGTTATTGAGTTTGCGTAATAATATATGGTCACTTTCGACTAGCTATACTGTCATTATAGAGTAATTGTTGTATTAAAACATGTTAATTGATTTACAGTGTTCACTGATGGGATTAATAATATATGGTCACTTTCGACTAGCTATACTGTCATTATAGAGTAATTGTTGTATTAAAACATGTTAATTGATTTACAGTGTTCACTGATGGGATACCTGGTACTGTAAGTGTTGAAAAGCGAAAAAATCATTACTACAGAATTTAATGTTTCAATTTATTTATAATCACTGACTGTATTCTTGTTATTTTCACACATCAATTCTTTGCGATTGTTCTAAACAGGCATTGTATTTTGGCTCTGGACAATATCATGCTTATTATGCTTAGGTTTAGCAATTACTGAATAGGTATGCTTTCCCAAGCCAACATGCTATTGGTAGGCATCATACCACTATTTAAAAAAACATTTTGATTCTCATTGCTCAAAAAATGTTTAAAATTTTAATAAGATTTGGCAACTTTCAGCCCACAAAAGAAACAAAATAATGCTGCATGTGCTGCTGAGAAGTCTGCTTTCAAAGTGAAGAATTGATGGATGAAAATTGATGTTGACTTAGCATCACATGACACAAACCATGCTTTACTAAGATCTTGGGAAAACCAGGCTAACTCAAGAGTCAACCAACTGTTTTTAGAAAGCTGTAAACGAATAGATTGTGCTGCATCTGGAAAGTTTAAACTAAAAGCAATGAGTATCAAGTAACTTGACATTAGCAGAAGACTTCTAATGCTTACAACATTAAAAGCCTAAAAAGACATTATTAGGAAAAAGGATGTGAAAACTACCAAAATTTTTTTGAAAGATTAGTGCAGGAGTAAAGAGTAGAAAAAAAGAATGAATGTTTAACAGCAAAAAAATCTAAAGCCAAAAGGATCAATACTAGGAATAAAACTTAACATTGATATCAGCAGTTAAAATGATGAAGAAAAGTTTGAAGTGACATGTCCAAGTCAGCCAGCATCCAAGAGCAGAACATAGAGCTTCAGCAGAATTAGTGGTTGCTAAAAGTATAACAATTAAAGAGTCTGAAACAGATTGCTGCTAAACTTGCTTCTGGATACAGCATTGAGACTTTTTTTTGTTTGGAATAGTAAAAGGCTTCAACACATGCAACGCACCATCAAGAGTGTTGAACATGAGTCAATTGCCCTTTATTCCAATAACGCCTCAATCACATCCACCATAAGCTGACTTTGTTTTCATCACAAACCAAGTACTACAACCCTTAATGATTTTTGATTAATTGCAAACTGTTTATCAAGCTAATTTAAGGTTTTCAGATATACTCCAATGCATAGGGTTGGTCATAAGTTGCGCAGCGTGCAAAAATAAAGATGTGGCAAGTAATGTGAAACACTGCAAAACTAACAGGATTAAGATATCTTTTCCTTTGCTTGGGCATAGGACACATGTTCTTTTAAAGAGTAACGAAACACTATTTGCATTTATCAGTTCAATTAACTTATCAGGACTGCTTCAAATGCTTTGGTGCAGAACTTAGGGCCCACCCTGTATTTGTCTGCAGTAATCTAGAGCAGTGTTCCCTATAAGCGCAAAAAAGTGCGAAATTTTTTCCGGCATTTTCGCACTGAAATTTTGCGAATTCCGGCGTTTTTTCTTTAGCCAAAAACCGGCGTTTTTGTTTCCCGCCAAAAACCGTAGACAGCCGCGGTTCACGGCACCTCGCTCTGGTATGTCGCAGAAATCGCGGAGAAAAGTTGCAGAACTTAGACGAAGGACCTTTTTTTTTTGAGAACAACGTAAAATCGGAGAAAACGATGCCTCCATCGGCGTGATGACCTTTTTTTTTTTTTTTTATTTTTTGGAGATCACATTTAAACCGGACAAAAATGATGAGAAAATTTTCAGTATTTTCACAATGAGTTTAGAACGTTCGCACTATTGCCGGCATTTTCGCAGAAGGTGAAAACTTAGAGGGAACACTGATCTAGAGTTCTGATTTACTTGCGTTTCTGAAAAACAATCCGGTGCATGGTATGCACCAGGTGATGCCAAAATTTTTTGATTAAATCCTGATATAGTATAAGTCAAAATCATAGTTTAAACACCATCCCTTTACTTTGAAAGCAGTCTTTTCAGCAGCACCTGTTGCTTTTGATTAGTGTTTTTATTTCTTATTGAAGTTGAGCAATGAGCAGTTGAGCACATCTTTAACTGCTAAGGGATTTGTACTGAGAAATTCAGTTCTGTCAAGGTCATTTTCTTATATAGGCAGAGAGCAGCCAAATATTTATTGGCATTGTAACATTTTTCAAAGCCCACACAAATAAGATGTGAAAATAGCAAGAATACAGCAGTGATTAATAATAACTTAAACACTATATTTCTGTCATGATTTTACTGCTTTACAGTACTTGCTATTCTATCAGTGAACACTTTAAGAAGCAATCAACATTAGTTCTAATATAACAATTACTCTAATAACAGTAGGGCTAATAAAAAGTTACTATATATTACCAGAAAAATTCCATAACACCTCTATGCAATAAGATATATCACAGAAAATTCACTAAAATTAATAAAAAACATGTTTTCTTGATTTTACTTGAAAAATTGAGCAGTTAGACTGATGTAATCTATTGAGAGCAGATAGGAACTTGCGTATTTTGCATCTTTGGAAAAAAAATTTTTGCATCTATCATGAACGGCTGCAGAGTTATGGTCATTTATTTGATTATTGTCGAGTTGCCATGGAAACATGCTTTGAGGAGGAGTAAAACAAAAATTTAATCAAAAAATTTTGGTGATAAATTGAATTGGTAGTTGACCTTTAGGCATTAAGACTTTTAGATGCCAGAAAAGAAAAAAAAAATTTTTTTTATCAAAATAAGTTTTTCTCCAAAAAAGTATTTTTCCAAAAAAATATTTGTTTCAAACAACAGTTTTTTTCAAAAAAAGTTTTGTTTGCAAATTTTTGAGTAAAATCTTTTACCCAAGTGCTATACTTGAAATTTATCACGCTCACTGCATTCTCTTCAATAAAAATAAAACGATAGACGAAAACGTATTAAGAAGAGCTCTCTGGATACTGCACACAGTGCTGTCATCGAAGGTAGCCCTCCGACCTGTCATTTTACCTCATTCTTAGGAGGGTCGAGATCACGGAGAAACTCAAAGGAAACTCAACAATTGGACCACACCCAAGGTCTGAGCCAGAGCTCAGAAGTCAACGATAGATAAAGAAAATTGGCTCAGCAGTCACCTTGATTAAAACTTCTAACTCCGCCATCTGTCAACAAAACGAAACCTTAATGACTGTACACAAATGACACTCTTTCATTGATCCTTTTCCTACCAATCAATGCTCGGCTTTTTTCTATAGCTGTTCCTTTTCCTGCTCCCTCTATTCTGACAATTTTTCTTGACAAGTGTTTGATGAAAAGCTTTAAAGATATTAACATTTCAATCAAAGTAAAACTTTTTTGTATAAAAAAACTTTTTTTTGGAAAAAGCTATTATTTGAAAAAATGTTTTTGAAACTAAAAATGTTTTTGAAAAAAATTGAGAAAAACCTTTTTTGGAAAAATGTTTTTTTGAAAAAAAAAAATTTCATCTCTGGTGCCCTAAAGTCCAGGAACCTAATTGGCAGCGCCTAAATGTCCGTTGCATAAAAGTTATGATCCGAAATACTACAGCTAGCGACTGACAATCTTAGCAATCGTTTCACAACCAAATGCTTTGTAGTTTTAACAGTAGCACTTTCTAAATTGATTGCCTTTGCAGTATGAGGGAAAAAAAGTCATATATTTGATGTTAAGTGTTAACACATATTACAAACAATAGTTCATGCACAAAAAATCATATCAGCGAAAGCTTAGTTGTGTGATGAAACCTACGAATGTGTTTGTTCATATTACTCACATCATTAAATGTCTTAGAACAATACTTGCACACATACGGACGTTCTTTAGTATGCATGCATGCAAAATGCCGTTTTAAAGCATCTTTTCGAGAAAATGCTTTAAAACAAATGGAGCACTGAAAAGGTTTCTCATTTGTGTGAGTGAGAAGGTGTCGCTGCATACTAACTTTGTTTTTTGATGAATAAAAGCAAAAACCACATTTAAATGGTTTTACAGTACTTTTGCTAGGCCAATTTGCAATGTGTCGCCCAAATACTTCTCTCTTAGTTAAGATGAGGTCACATTTTTGATATTCTCCACTTGAACCTAAACATAATTATACGAATTAAATCATAATAAATTGGGTTTACTTCTGATTGTATGATGCATGAAGTTAATGTAAGTCTCCTTTCTAACACTTGTTTAGTTATGTACTTGACAGTTAGCAAACTAGCAAGGATAGCTCAGCTAATCGAGGTGTAGTTGCTGTGTTTAGGCACGCACAAAAAAGGTTGGTTGATGCACATGAAAAAGACAGGAAAACTTATTTTAGTTTTATTAAGAATCTGAAAAACGCAATTGCTATTGTGATGAACATCTTGTCAAAGCAAGTAAATGTTGTTTAGTTGGTAAAATTAAAAGTACATGAAATATTTACATGATACTGCACGTAAAAACAAACTTCACATCATTGAAACACAAATTATTTCTACTAAAATGTAAAATCTATCTTTCTTTATTGATCGACTGATAGTCTCTTGTGTTTTTCTAGTTATTGGAGTGCAGTGATACTGCAAAATACTTGTTATAATGTTATAAAATGTAATTTATTCATGTATCAACAAGTGATAGGAAACTAACTAACAAAAAGTAAGCAAAACAGAATTTAACATATGGTTTTGTAAGTAATGTAGTGTTACAAGATTGGGCTTCTTAAACTGCAACAAGCGATAAAACTCTTGATTACAATTTTTACAAGCATAAGGTTTTTGCTTATTATGAACAAGGCAAATGTGCCATCTACAGTTACTTGCATCACATAAACTTTGAGAACATTGGTTGCATTGATAAGAACGTTTTTGGATATGTTTGCACAATACATGCCATCTCAAAGAAGATACTGGTACATCGAAAACTACTACAGAACAAGCAGAGCATTTAAAAGGCTTTTCTTAAGTGTGAGTGTGGTTGTGTCATGAGTGTGGTTGTGTCGCAGTAAATGTGAACTGTGCTACACTGGAGTATGAACAGAAATCACACGGAAATCGCTTTGGTACACTTCTGTCAAGATGTTTTGCTTTGATATGTTTATGAAATGTTTATTTGCTAGCAAACACGAGATCACAATTTCGGTATTCAGGAGGTTTATCTAAAGCATAGCATTATGAATCACTTTTCTAATTATATTTTTAGATATTGGCAGAATTCAATGATAGATCTTCAGCAATGATTGCACAGCAATTTTATTTAATTCACTAAAACAGAACATTTTTAAATGTCTAAAAAATTTCTGTTTTAATTAAAACCTTATTTCTTTCAATCATACACAGATAAAAATTGACGAGTGCCAGGAAAAAATCAAAGAACATTGTCACAAACAAGGTTGAAACTGGCTTTACTATGATTTTGAAAATAAAATATCAGTTTGAAAATTTTGAAAATAGAATAATTTTTAAAATAAAACATAAACTTACGAGCTTCAGGAACTTCATGGTGACTTGATTTTGGATGTTCAGTAACATTCTCACTGGTGCTGACAGAACGATCGTTTAACACATCATGGTCTTGTAAATGCAATTCCTTTTTGACTACAGAGGAGGTGAAGTTGAAACTGTAACATAATTGATTATATAATATATATTTGTATATATATACATCAAAGCAAAACTACTAACACATGAAAATACCACAAGAAATGCACTAAAATTTGCATTAAATATAATAGATAAAACAACAGCAGTTAAGCAAATTTGAACAGCATCTCGAAAGAATATCTATATTCTGCACAATGCATTTATTGCCATCATCGCAAAGCAGGCGGTCTTTTGCTTGCTTATTAAATTGCGTAACATGGACAAACAAAAACGGTAAGATTTGGATGGAAAAAATGAGGCTGCTTGGTCATCTCACACTACAAAATCATCTCCCTACTTCGCACCTTAGCAATATCATTTCTTATATTAATATTACAGTACAGACTTAACTTTTCCTTGAAGATGATCTTAATCTGTCAGGCAGAAATAGTTTTGTTGAAATGCTTCATTCAAAGCAGCCAACCAGAACAAAGATCAAACCAAAAACTGTGGACAGTTATCAAAAAATTACTGTTAAAAAATAATTAGGCTTTGTGTTTTCTCTAGTTTTTATCTTGGAAAAGCTTCTACCAATTGTCTGTGACAGCATTAGGGTTCAAGATAATTGCCTCCGCAAAAACAAGGTTATGAGCTCAAAAAATAACAGAACGCCACACAACATATACTAATGCAAGATCTAATCAAACAATAATCAATGATTTTTTAGACGTTTTTGTTTTACCCAATAATAACAATTGCCTATAAAAATATTGAAAAATATACCAATCAGAAGTAGATTCATTTTGTGAAAATCTATTTGAATCGGTTAAAGAAGAACTTGATGCTTGCTTGTCCTTTAAAACAAAGTCAGTGATAAGAAATATAAGGCATTGTGTTCAATCAATGCAAATTCAAACCAAATTGTTTGTATTATCAGTCTGGCTCAAGCTTTTGATGAGTTTCTCACATAGCCAATAAAACAACCAATACGAAAGACAGCTAAAAAGTTGATTGGAGGTACAAAACTTGTGCATTGCTTTAATTAGAAAGCGCCTACTTTTCGAAAGCTTAGATGACAACAAACACTCTTGACTAAAAAAATGCATTAGATGTTTTAAAGATAAACTAATTTTAAGCAAAGAAACAGTTTTAAAGTTGTTTTTTAACATTAACTAAAATCTTCACCAGCAATGATTCAAACTGCGCAGTTTAGACACCAATGTTAATCCTCAAAAAGACTCTAGTACATGGCTTTTGACAAGAGATCTGGGTCAAAGCAATGTTTTACATAATATGGTGTCTTTTTAAGGATGGGTAAAGTAGAATAATCAGGCATTCCAGAACATTCTGAAATAATTTTTTTCCAGTTTAGAATTCCAATCTTATTCTAGAATACTAGTATAACCCACCCCCAAAAAAAACAAAAAAATTTAAAAAAACAGAAAAAAAGAGAGAATGAAAAGGGACAATACTTCAAATGCACACATGCTTGCACAAAACTTATTTTGTTGCATAAGTTACTTGCCACAACACCATAAAAAAACACTTAAATAGAATGAATGCATGTTCAAAAATTTTATTTTTGGAAAAAAATGGAATAAAATCATCTTGATACTCGACAGTAGCTTTTTTGATTTTTACAATGTCATTACGGTTCCAGATATTTAAAAAAAGTCATGATTTTTTACTTAAAATTCAGGATTTGGTTTGAAATTCTGAAATCCCCATCCCTATTTCCAAGGTGAACCTGGCAAGATTATGTTAATGACAAAATGATGCATAACCGAGTTTTTTAGTAACAGAAAAATATTTATATGCATATCAATCAAGGTATCTTGAATACTTACAGGATTGGCATCTTGCATAACATCTGTAGTGTCTACTTGTTGAAGACAGTAATCAAAATTGAAGCTGGCATTGCAGAGTTCAATGTCAGTTTCACATTGGTTTTTGCTTACTGATGGTGAATTCGGTGCATTACCTTTATGGCTAGTTTTGCTTGAAATTGAATGTTCAGACTGAATACTTGCATAATTGTAATCATCTGCAACTGGCTGATCCTACAAAACAAACTACAATAAAACTCAAAAATTCTTTGGAGTAAGATAACGTTTTCATTCAATTTGACCATAACAGATATTTTAGAGTTGAAGATAAAACGAATTTAGCTAAAATGAAGAAACACCATTTTTTTCAAATAAGTGAAAACTTTGTGAGAAGCCGAGTTAAAAACAGATGCACAGCATGATATAAAAGATGTAATTATGCCTGCAAAAATTTTCACTCACTTCAAACCTAAAAACAGACAAAAGTTTTTTTAATAGTTGAGTCTG
This sequence comes from Trididemnum nubilum, assembly GCA_963965965.1. Lineage (NCBI taxonomy): Eukaryota > Metazoa > Chordata > Ascidiacea > Aplousobranchia > Didemnidae > Trididemnum > Trididemnum nubilum. The sequence goes on along the minus strand of OZ014478.1, from coordinate 37,477,655 downwards.
GTAGTTGTTAATACACTTCAAATTTAACATTTCTTGAAACAAATTTTGTTGAGCTGCTTTAGTGCACTGAAGATCATGCCCGAGTTTTGACATTTCATATTCAAGATTCTTCACAATTTGCATCAAATCAGTCTAAACAAAAATAGCTATTTCAGTTATCTATATCAAACATTACTATTGTACAAGTAATTTTCGAGTCTAGTTTGCATTCTAATGAGCAAGTGGACAAAATTAATAAAAAATAATGATGTTAATTTCAGTTGAAGAAAATCACAGCATATTGTACAAGTAATTTTTGAGCATAGTTTGCGTTCTAATGAGCAGGTAAACAAAATTAATAAAAAATATGTAAATATCAGGAGATCAGTCCGACAAAGAAAATCACAACATTTCATTTAAAAGATTAAACAATAAATATCTATTTTACTAAAAAATGGTCAGTGATTATGAAGCATTGATGGAAATACTTGCATTCCAATTACTATTATGTGAGTTATTTACAATTTATTAACTACGTTTAGGTGACTGATGATCCCCTGCCAGTGCCCACTTGCAGGACGACAAGTACTCATAAAACAATCATATCATTCAAAGCATAAAACCTAAACAAACAGTTTGGCAGTTAAGATGATCAGGAAAGACGGTGATAAACTTTTCAAATTGAGTTTAACATCGAGTTGAACAAAGGCATTTTCTGATGAGTATTTAATGAATTAATTTCATTAGATTTTAAAGCATTTACAGGAATGGAAGTTAACACATTTAAAGGTCTACACAAAAGCAAACTTAAACTCTCACCTCCCGCTCATGGCATAAACAATTGTCTTTATTCTTTAGTAATGCAGTAACGTTTGACTCAAACAATGCAAATCGATTTTCATAAACTTGGACTAATTTATCTTCTTGGTGTGCCAGATTTTCCATAAGAATTTCATCAAACTGTTTCATTTTAACCAAGCGTTGCAAACATACAATAGTTCACTAAAATCGAACCTTCAACAAACAGAATTTGGAAAATTTATCGTAGCACACTGCGTGGTAAAAGGAGTAACTCAAATGGGATTCATTAACCCACTAAAGAGATGATACTGCTCGAAATCGGTTTTATTGAAGAAATAAGAACTACTTGAGGTAATCTAGAGGTACCCCAAATCTTTTTCCACGATTACCCTTATTTTCAAAAATACGATTTAATCTGTTTGATTTCACACCGTTAGAAACTCTGCATTTTGCAATTTTATGACATCACAAAAAGCCTACTGTGGATCAGCACTTGTAGCCTAGGTCTACAGGTATCAGAGCCAAATTTTCAGATTTGGTTAGACTACTCAGTATTCACTGCTACCAGTTGATGAATTACAAATGGGTATTAGATTAGGCCTACAGTATGTCTCATAACTGGGCTAGTTTTTGACGACAGATATGAGATTAGCCTAAACGATACAGTATATTCTTGTTATTTTAATGCAAGTTGTGACTTAGCTTAGTGAAAAAGGCTTGGCTAAAATAGGACTGGTAGGCCAAGCTGGTGTTCTTTTAAAACCATTATAATAGGCAATAGCCTAAAGTTTTCAATAAATTTTGCAAAACTATGCCTATTGTGATGTCACATAATTGCAAAATGCAGGGTTGTCAATAGTAGTATGGTACATTGTAAATTGGATTAAATCATATATTTGCGAATAAGAGGAATTGTTGGAAAAGGTTTTGTGGCAATTCGTTATTACATCAACTAGTTCTCATTTCTTCAATAAAACCGATTTCGAGCAGGGTCTCTTTAAGTGCAGCATTAATATAACGTTATTGCCGTTACAGCGCAAAATCAAACTTGCCACTTCCACATTTTTTTTGGGCTCATATTTTAACATTTTTGAAGTGTTGGCAATAATCCTGCATCTGAAATAAATAATAAGCCATTCTCAGCAGGATAAATACAATATGCATAACCAGCTTTTATTTTTCTGAAGTCGTCTGAATTAAGTGTGTGTAATTGCAAACAAAACAAAGCATAATTAGAATAAAACAAACAGCTGAGTAAATGAAACACCAAACCATTGGAAAAAATTTAACTATAATTCCCCGATTTTTCAAAAGACGAACATGTTCCTTTTATGCCTAATATCAAAAGCAGTTGATTTGGAGAAAAATATTTATTTGCTTTACACACTAAATGGATTAATCTCTGAAAATACCAAGATCTTTAGTCTTCATCCAATTAAATATTTGAATAAGGTTTTGGAAATAAGCTGTAAGCTAGTGTACTGTATATGCATAATTACAGTTGTACATTTTGTACATTGGGAGTTGGAATGTAAAGAAAATAGCTGTGGTGTGAAACTTGTCTACGAAACATTGACTAGACTACTGATACCATAACTGAGTAGCCTACCTATTGTGACAAACGATTGAGTATATATAATAGGGCAGACCCTTTTGGGTCATTTTGGAATTTCAACTTGCCTGGGTGTTAAGATTTTTGCTTTTAACCAAAAAAATGCGAAATCCATTTCTTTTTTTGAAATCAGACCCATTTACATACTGCCTCCGCTAGGGTGTTGCAGCCGCCCCATAAACTTGAAAATTTTATTGTGGCAACTTCTTCCTTGGCGCGCAAGTGAGAGGATTCGCACAAAAACCCGTTTGGTCAAGTTTGTAAAAATTTCTCAACGTTTTGGGGGTCGCACAAGGACATCAAAATTTTGGCCATTTCAAAAAAATGTTGTTTTTTTTCATTTTGAATGTTTTTGGACTATAAGTCGAACTGGTAATCACTTTTGATCATTTCTACTGTTTTTGGAGTTGTTGTTTAGTACACAGCCAACAAGAGAACTTCTTAAATCAAAGTTATCAAAAGTTGTATTAAAGACCTACTGCCACAAGCATAATCAATACCAAATTATAGCATATTTTTCTATTAACTAATTTCATATCTGGCTCTCTAATTTTAAACTGAAAAGCACTCATTTTTGTTTTACCCAATGTCAGACTTTTTTTATTATTCTAGACAGCTGTGCTAACAAAAAGCAAGTTATTGATAAGCTGTCATAACTTCTGATTCTTTTCTTTGACAGCCAAAGTTTTTCCCCATTCTCGATACTGGTTTTTCTATCAAACATCATGCTATGCAAGAATGTTTTTTCTTCTTCATTTTTCAATCATGTGACGGTGTTCGTTTGATGACTAAAATTTCATTGATGTATTCAATTTTTTTTAATGTTGAGGAATCTGGGAAGTATGGCAAAGATCTTTCTGCATACCTTACTGATCTCGAAAAAGTATACTATAATGGCCTTTTTAACTTTGGAGGGTTATGCAGGAGAATGGCGTTGATGGAAAGTTGTTACATGCCATTAAGGCATTTTATGGTGCTGACTGGAGATTTGTGGTTGAGTAAATTGACACTGCAGGAATAAAAATAAGCACGGTCAAAACTGATGCATTTCATGTTTCAAGAAACACTAATCAGTGCTTGTTGCAACTGAATGGAGTGACACAGAAACAAGTATACAAGTTCAAGTATCTTGGGGTTGCATTCACGAGTGACGGAAGGCAAGATGAAGAACTGGATATCTGAATTGGCAAGGCAATAAAGAGAGCTTTGCACTATTCAGTTGTTGTGAGACCAGAATTGTCAAAAAAAAGCAAAGCTCTCAATATTCGAAACAGTCTTTGTCCTTTCTCATCTACTGTATGATCATGAAAATTGGGTAATGACTGAAAGAGTGCGATCGCAAGCACAAGCATCCTAAATGAGGTTTCTCAAAAAAATCAAAGGAATTACATTACTGACAAGGTGCACATTTCTTTTGAGATTCGAAAATCTCTAGAGCCGCTACTTCTCCAAATTGAAAGATCTCAGCTTAGATGGTTTGGCCAAGTAAGCAGAATGCCTCAGGAAAAACTTCCAAACAAGCTTTACTTGCCAAAGCAAATGGAAAAGACCAGTTGGACGACCTAGAACTAGATGGGCCAATTACATTGAGGATCTTGGGTGGAATTGCTTGGGACTTCACCCAAGCGAAATGATGGGGGTGATGGAAGACCGTGAAGTGAGGTAGCTTAATCTTGAGCAACTGCCCTCGCAACCCTCATGGAAATGAGGGCAATAAAGAGGGATTTTTCCTTGAAGTTTTCAATGGTTTTGTTTGCTTTTCTACTCTTTGTTCTGTTAAAGTTGCATTTGTACAAATTTTTCATTTAATCTACCAGCTTCTTTTCTTCCTCAATTATTTTTAATTGACGAATTGTAGGAATTCCAGCTTTATGATGGGAAAACATGTGCTTTTGATGGTATTGCCATCAGATCTAGAAATAGTTCCTGGTAGCCAACTGCAAGAATTAACAAATTTAGTAATACCGGTAATATATTGCTTGTAGATTTACTAATGTTCATGTTCTATAGAGCTTCTACTAAGTAGATTGTACTAAACTCCAAATCTTACACAGCAAAGCATAACAAATATGGTTTTAGTAAGCTGCTGCTGTAACTATAGTTAAGTTAGGACAGCAGTTTAATAGACTTTAATAACTAGGCCTAAAACATAGTCTGCACCGTCATTCTTCATGAAAGCAACATTGTAGGCTATGTTTCACTCAGTTTTACACAGCCAACCAAATAGACACTGTAGGTCTAACTCAACTAAAGTTTCTGTTGTAGTTTCCCAGCACAGAAACGTGATCAATTTCGACCACTACTAATTCTGAAAGAAACAAACAAAAACATAAATATAAACAGTTTTAGAAGTTGTAGTGAAGTTTTTTTTTAATGTACAAGACCAAAACTAAATGTTTACTTTTGCAATGACTTATTGGTAACAATGATTTCACATAGCACCATCTAGCGGCACAAAATCAAATAAACACCAAATCTTAAATAAAAAAAGGTCTCTGTGCAACCCTTAAACCTCAATTTTTTTTTTAAACTTAATACTCTTGATCTTCTTTGGCAACCTCCTATTTTGAAGAAGGTAGAAAAAAATCCGAAGTGGTCGGGGCAACTGCAACACCCTAGCCTCGGGGGCTTTTTTGAATCACACCCCCCAAAATTAATTAATATTGTCAGAAATAAAACTATTAATGCTAGATATGCAGTGTTGGTACTCATATTTAAAACTTTTTAGAGAGGAAGACATCTATGACCTTGAAAGTTGCATTAGGATTACTTAGGACTTTTTCAATTTTTCATAATTTCTTATTAAAAAAAAACTACGGCATTTTAGCATGTGTTGCCAAATCAAAAGTCGATCAGTTTGAGTAAATGATGAACTGCAGCAATAATCACACTAACTAACATGCACACCACTATATTTGTTCGATTTCTGAAATGGGCAAGGTTAGTTGGGCATTTGAGCTTGTTCTTTGCGATTTTTCTATTAAACCATAGCTTATTTTCTCCCAAAAGTTGTACAGATGTTTTTAAACCTGTCATTATTGACCAGTTATTTGGCAATTTCTTGTTTGGAACTTAACATTTCATTCCTCATTAGCAAAATCTATTGATTTTGTGCTTATTGCACTATTACTTATTGGAAGCTTATGTTATATCAGATTTCTTTTTGAGTAGTACGAAGAAAATACAAATCTGGTAGTGAGCAGAACCGGCCCTCTCATCATACAATTTGAACAGCAAGTGACAAAGCTACAATATAACTTGGCAAACTCAACCGCCTGCTGCTCCCCTTCATAAAATTAAGGCGGGTTCACACAGAAGCCGTCAACGTTTACGTCACCGTTCCGTTACCGTACAGCGTTCTACCATTATTTGGCGGTGACAGTAACCTGAACGTGAGAGGTTCACACTGATCCGTCACCGTTACGTATTACAAAGAACCTGTAACTGGTTGTAATGCTTGCATAGCAGTTTTGTTAATAAACCAATAGGCCTATCAAGTTTGGGTTTTGTAATCAGTAATCACTATACCATCAAACTATGCTTAAATTGAGAGCTACTAATATGTGCACTTTGTGCAGGCTATTTAATGCACTTTATCCTGTGGGGTTAACTTGCTGGTTTTGAAGTGCTTGCCAAAATCATCAACAAACATTTATCAAGTATTAGTGATAATTGTGGAAACAAGTGATGAGTTTTAACTTTAGTTTTACTTAGTTGTACAGTGGTACTGCTTGAGTAATTTTTTTCATGGTACTGCTGCTGGGTTAAAAAACTGCTGAGATTTTTTGTTAAGTTACAGCTTACATATTTGTTGAATTTCTTAAATAATTAAATTTCTTTAACAGTCAAATACTGATATGATTACAGATTTTAAGTCTATTTTGCAAAAGTAAAAAAGTGATTAGTAAGTAATTGCATTTAGAGTACAGGGTGGGCCAAAAGTAGATATACAGCAATCACAATATAAACACTTTAAATTTCTTTTCACTTCTAATAAGCAGCACATTCCAAAAGACTTTGCATTACTTGCTCAGCACTAGGAACTGTAATATGACTTAAAATCAAGTAAAAACTGTAATGGAAAAAAAAATTTGAAGCACTTTTGAGCGATGGCTGTATACCTACTTATGGCCCACCCTGTATATCATTTAAATTAGATTTGCATGAACAATTTTAAGGTGGTGTAGAACTTAAACTTAAATTTACTGTAAGCAATATGATATGAATTCAAATAGCCTAATCACTAGATTTTGTTTTTCAGAAATAATCTGTAGATAAGATATAGGTTGGTACGGTACTGAAGTGGAATTTGAATTTGGCAGATTTGGTTGGTCAATCAGTAGGCTTACTGCAATAGTGAGTTATGTAAGAAGTAGAAGACTTTAAAAAGCTGAAAGTACTGGCAGAAATTACTTTAAAAACTGAAAAGTACTGGTAAAACCTGCAGAACTAGAAATTTTTATACTCAAAATTGCGGTAAATCAGTGTTTGAGTTTTTTGAAATGTTTCAACTCTCAATATCTGATGTGATTGCAATTTTTGACTAACATCGATAACAACAGTTAGCAGGTCAGAAAGTGAGGAAAAAGATATCTAATGCAGCACATGCAGTTTATTACGGCATTCATTATCAGAAATCGTTATTGCGCAATCAAATCAAAAATTGCTATTACAGTATGTGTACGCTTAAAGAAGTCTACTTTTTTGTATGCTACCATATCGCGAATTGTTTCGATAACCGATATCATACACTTGTTATCTGTCATATGGCATCCTACCGTACTAGTACTAGAACATACAGAATCATACGTGCAGCAGCACAAAAACCTAACCCAAACCCATGCGGTCCAGGCTCAGTACCTCTATGTACCGTAGGTATGTGTGCACTGTCACAAATCGATCTCGCGTATTCGGCATCTGTTATATTGCGAAGTGATGGTCTACTGTACTGGTAGGCTATCACAAACTGGTACAGTACTAGCATATGCGTGAAGTGCAGCGACAATTGAACTGTACAGAAACTATCACTACTCAACTCTTGATTTGTGCAGTACTATACCAGTGTACAGTATGTTTTCTCCACTCCAATTTGATTGTATGGTACTGGTTCATTGATTTTCTAAAGTAGCTATAACCCCAAACCACATTAAGCTGAAAACAAATAAAGCTCAATGCAATTCAAAACCACAGCCAACTTTGTATGTGCATTGTACCAACACTGTGTAAGTAAACCAGCTATTTTTTTGGCATCTAGTGATCCACTGCTAAGAATACAAGATGATTCTAACATCATACAATTTCATTTCAGTGACTGTTCAGCGTTCACACAAAACAAACTGCAGAGTATACAGATACAACAACTACCAGTAGCCTCTACTTGACTATTATTAAATCAACAAATAGATAGGCTTATGAGTTCCTAAAAATAAACAAAAGTTAAGAGTCTATGATATTGGTAGCTAAGCAATCACTGGTCAGTATTTATATGCATCATGGCAATAATCATGACCACAGACCAGTATCAAAGTACCCCGGTGCACTACGGTATATGATCATGACTAGGCTATTGATGATACAGTGTCCAAAATGGTCAAAAGTGGCCACTTTATTTAAAGGCAGTGGCAATTTTGCTTCTAGAGGCAAAACAGCCCCAAGTTATTTTGCAATTTGGAGGCAAAATAGTCGTAACAGCTATTTTGCCGCAAATGCCAAATTAGCCGTAAGCCTCATGCTAACCCAAAAACTAACCCAAACTCTAACTCTAATCCTAACCCTAATCCCAAGCCTAGCCCACTAACCCAAAAACTAACCCAAACTCTAACTCTAATCCTAACCCTAATTCCAAGCCTAGCCCAAACCCTAACTCAAACCCTAGGCTAACCCAAACAAAGGAAAAACACTATTTTGCCTCTAGAGCCAAAATAGCCACTTTCAGACATGAGAAAGGTCTCTACTGTAGAAATTGATTGCTTCCAGTAGTTTATAATTTCAGCTTTCAAGAGTCAAGTCAATTGAAGTTCAAAATTGAACTTTAGCCAATTGTACCAAAACAAGAGCAAGGAAAGCCAAATTGAATTGGCTTTCTCAACTGGCTGCTAGCAACCAACTCAAGATTTAACATGCCTAACCAGTACCAATTACCGGTAGTTTCAATATCTCATTCTCTCTTCTTTTCCCAAGCAGAAAAAAAAGCAATCCAGTCTGAAGTACCGCTAGTCTAGATACCAGTATCACTGCTACTGTACACTACCTATACTACAAAGTAGCGGTACATGACTAGACCTAGCCTACTACATACAGCTCTAAGCACTTAACATTGCCTGCTGAAAGCTACTTTTCAACAAAAACCAATTATTTTTTCAAGATTTTCAGTTTTTGTGGCTCAAAAGTTTGCACCAACCACCAAAAACATGCTCGAAATCGCTTAAGTTACTAACGTAAAGTTAAAATTATTTTAACTCAAAGTAAGACGGATGAAATCAAGAAAATCACTACCATCACCACTAAAATTTTCTGTGTGAACACCTTGATGTTAGACGTAACTGCGATGGAACGGTAACGTTGACGGCTTCTGTGTGAACCCGCCTTTAGGATACTATCACCATCCCAATCACATGGAAAGCAGCATTGGTAACGTGAAAAACACAGAATTTCCAGCAAACAGAAACCAGAGATTACCAGTTTGAGTGTTGCAACAAAACATGGCAAAACAGGGTCAACTGACCAATTCCAGATTAAGATTTATTCATTTACTCCAGATTTTTAAACACACCACAAGTAAATACAAATGGTTGGGAGACAACGAAAAAATCATATGGTCAAAGTCAGCTACCACTCTAGTTACAAATCATAACTAAAAAAAACAATAGTAACGCCATATAAATTTGTAAATTTCGAGATTCAAACAGATATTACATTCAAGTAAATACTACATACACAAAAATAGGGAAAAAGGAAAGGAAAACAAAAAGCAGACCACAGCACAAAACAATAATTGATAAAAGAGAAAAAAAGTAATTGCGAGTGTGGTCTGGAACTTCATACCACCCAACATTGCTGAAAGGTTGCAGACTCAGTGACCGCGTTTGATACATCAGTACCAGGACATCATGGTCTTTCACAGCCTCTCACCAAACAGGAATTGTATTGTTTGATGCTTATTTGGTAAAACTGCTCATTATTTGTTTATTGCTTCTTTTCTAAATAAAAATAAACTACGCTACTACCACTACAATCCAGAAAGAAGAAATCACCTCCATGGTATAGATAGAAAATAAAGCAATTGAAGAAATTTAACAGTACTAAAGAAACTGTACAGTAATGCACAGGCTTGCTGATGTTCCCCAGGGAAGATCGAAACAGTTGAGCAAGCTGCTTACTGTGATCACATGAATTTACGAGTACATAATTGCTTAAAGTAATTCATTGAACTTTGGAATCAAAATTTACCCAAGGACAATGCACAATGAACAACCCAAGGGCAATGCACGTTATCGATATTTACAGCAAATTGGTAACCAAACGAAATCCACTTAACTAAAAATTAGCAGCAAATTAGAATCATTAAAATATCATTCAATGATTGTCAACCTAAAACTATAGGTTTTTGTGTTTCGACCAGTAACTTAGGCCATCTTCACGGCTAGCATTTAGAAGCATAAGTTATTCATCTATACAATTTATTATTGTAACATACAGTGCGATTGAGCTATCGCGACGCGTTTCGACCTTGCTCAAGGGTCTCATCAGGCGAAAAAAAAACACATACCGTATTTACTCGTTTTATAGCCCGGGCCCTTATTTTTTTCAACCAAACTCACTACCGGGCCCTTATTCAAACGAGCCCTTATTCAAGCACGGGCGCTTGTTATTTTCAAAGTAAAATTAGCACACAAATTATCGTTGAAGACAAATATTTCACGACATTAATCCTTTTTCACGACATTAATCCTTTTTTACGACATTAATTCTTTTTAACAAATGGGAGCCGTTTATACTACTATCAGTTCTTTGCTTTTGGCGGGAAAGTCTGATACCTGTTATGTAATCAATGCTATCTGTTATGTAATCAATGTATATGTAACCAATGCTATCTGCTATGCAATTGGACGCCTAAGGCGTGAGTGTTATCTACCACAGCTTGAAATTCAACAGCGTTGTGACACAAGTGCTTTTTAGCCGCTTCTTATTTCCTATTGTTTTCTACCACTGCAAATCAGCTTTTACATCGGGCGGGTATTCAAGCACGGGCCCTTATTTTTTTTTTGTTCTATTCACACGGGCAGTTATTCAAATGGGTGCTTAATCAAGATCGGGCTGTAAAACGAGTATATACGGTATTTAAACATGCAATGATATAAAACTGCAATTAAAATTTGGAAACAAAAATTAGCAGCAATTTTTAAATCATTGAAATTCTAAACATGCACTCATATACATCTGCAATTACCAAATTTGGAAATAAAAATTGCATCAATACACACATCTGCTTTGTCTATGAGACCCTTGAGCAAGGTCGAAACGCGTCGCGATAGCTCAATCGCACTGTATGTTACAATAATAAATTGTATAGATGAATAACTTATGCTTCTAAATGCTAGCCGTGAAGATGGCCTAAGTTACTGGTCGAAACACAAAAACCTATAGTTTTAGGTTGACAATCATTGAATGATATTTTAATGATTCTAATTTGCTGCTAATTTTTAGTTAAGTGTTCATTCACTAAGCAATGTGTCGCACATGCATTTAGCTCGTGCTCTCCCTGCGATTTTTATATGAACATGTCATAAGTTGTTCGACGTCATTATAAAATTTGCATAGACAAAGCAGATGTGTTTGTTGATGCAATTTTTATTTCCAAATTTGGTAATTGCAGATTTATATGAGTGCATGTTTAGAATTTCAATGATTTTAAAATTGCTGCTAATTTTTGTTTCCAAATTTTAATTGCAGTTTTATATCATTGCATGTTTAAATATGTGTTTTTTTTTCGCCTGATGAGACCCTTGAGCAAGGTCGAAACGCGTCGCAATAGCTCAATCGCACTGTATGTTACAATAATAAATTGTATAGATGAATAACTTATGCTTCTAAATGCTAGCCGTGAAGATGGCCTTAGGTTGACAATCATTGAATGATATTTTAATGAAATCCACTTAACAATATCACAAAAGATGTCAATGACTTTGTGTACCAGCTTTTGCTGGATAATAAGATTAAACAGGACAAATATTATTGGTTGCACTGTAGTAAAGCTGTTATGCCTCGATTCTATGGGTTACTGAAGATCCATAAAGTAAATGTTCCTCTTCATCCGATCGTGTCTTTTGTCTACTCTCCCACGTACAATATTTCAATATTTTTATCTAAAATTATTACACCTCTTATGACCAATCGTTTCAGTGTCAAGAATTCCATTGATTCTATAGATCGCATTAAAGATGTTGTTATTGAAGAAGATGATATTTTGGTGTCGTTTGATGTTGTGAGCCCTTTTACTTCTGTACCTGTTGATTGCGCCATTAAGTGTATTTTTGATTTACTCGTGGTTGATGATTCTTTGCCTACACGTACACAACTTAATGCTCATGACATAAAGACTGGCCTTGAAATCTGTTCTAATTCCACTGTTTTTTCTTTTCAAAACGTTTTGTATAGACAAACGTTTGGTACACCCATGGGATCATGCATCTCTCCCATTGTGGTTAACATCTTCATGGAGCATATAGAGAAAGCCGCACTCACGACATTTCACACGCCACCCAAACTCTGGCTTCGATATGTGGATGATACATTCTGCGTATTGAAAAAAGAGCACATGACAGAATTTCACCCACTAATGAACTCAGTTTGTCATCATATACAGTTCACTATGGAAGAAGAGCAGGATCTCTCTTTACCTTTCTTGGATGTTCTAGTTGTACGACATGACAAAACTCTTCGCACACAAGTCTACCGCAAACCCACCCATACAGACAGATACCTTCACTTTGATTCTCATCATCCTCAGCACCAGAAACTCGCAGTTACCAAGACACTACATGACAGAGCTTACGCACACAACACCATCCCAGCAGATGCATGACTCAAAACCACCCATGTTCTGTCTGTTCTACAACTCAACGGTTTCCCTCTCCGGCACTCCTACCCCATCCCCAAGGTCAAACAATGGAACACAACATCTTAAGCACTTCACCTCCATACCTTATGTACAGGGTACTTCAGAACGTATCGGTCGTATTCTTAACGAAGTTGGTGTGAAAGTTGCGATGAAACCGGTTAAAACCATTGGTAACATTCTTACCTCACCCAAAGATCCTATTGCAGAGCATGAAAAGAGTTGATTAGTGTATAAGATACCTTGTGCTGATTGTGAGTTTGTGTATGTGGGGCAAACGAAACGGGATTTAAAAAGTCGTGTTGCAGAACATAAAAGAGCTGTCAAAAACGTGGAACCAGAAAAATCCGCTTTATGTGAACATTTAATGTTGTTTGATCATCGTATTAATTGGGAAGAATCCACTGTTTTAAAATATGTTGATAGTTATCGTAGACGGTTAATTGCTGAAAGTTGGCTTATCAATGCTCACACTAACGTTATCAACTGCTCGGATGGTGATACATTGCCATCAGTGTACTGATCTTTAGCCAAAAATGCTCAGTAAATGTTGTTTTATTGCTAGTTTTACCATATATCACTTAGCCACGTTCTCTCATTTCATCACAGTATAGCTATTGAATTTTTACATTTTGTTGAATTAGCCCTAGCTCGCAAGTTGATCATTATGACGTTACAATCATCTATAACTCACTTAATTTACTTGGTTCTTTTGATATTTATTTTGTTGTAACTTATCTGCGAGATGTACTGTTTGTGCTAGTATTGAAGGAGTGCTTGACATTCCTCCAACTCAACTTCTGAGGATGCTTGGCGTTTTCAGCTGAGCGAAACGTCAAGGTAATAAATTAGCGTTCTGCTAATCGTATGCCTTTTACCGGAAGAACAGTTAGTAGGCTAGCCTATCTATAGTATTGATTTTCATGCCCGGTAGACCAGATGGTTCTAGAAACCACTCTTATTCAGTTTTTGAACTTGAAAACAGCTGAATATCAAGTCATTTTGTGTTAAACATGCAACTTTTCAGTAAAAATCAGTTTTTTTGGATATATCTCAAAAACTGGTTACTCTACGAGGAAAAAGATGCATTAGAAGTATAGAGGAAATCACATCTTCCGCAGATTTTGAGCCAAAAACCAAGTCTCAACCATCAATCAGTACTTTTTGAGATTTAAACAATTTCCAATAATTACGCTCGTTTCCATAGAAACAACCTGGTAGACATCGTCAAACGATACTTTTTTCAAAATTTTTGTTTATTTCAAGTCAGTGGGTCAAACCTCATCATTTGTGAAACCTTAATCTGAATTGATAAAAATTATCTCCTTTTGGTACGCCCTAATGCGAACGTGTTGTTACGTTCTTTCAAAGTGATGCAAAGTTTTAAAATGTGATTGATTGCAAGAACCAACAGTTCCATTGAGGTCCAAATTACCTAAACCACACATTTGGGAAATTGATTAATTGAACGATTATAAACTATTGCGCTTTTCAACTATTTCATTCTTGGCCATAGTTTTAACTCTAATTTTAAACGTCTATTGGGAAACTATTGAAAACATGAAACTAACTAACTTTCCACGAAAATGTTTGTAAAATTCTAGCATGGTCAATTAATTGGTCATCCAATAAATAATATGCAAAAATAAAAAAATTTAATAGCTGTATTAATTAATTTCAATTTGCATACTTGACTTTGAGTTTTACTATAACATTTTTTTCTTGAACATACAATTCACTTTTGAGCTTTTTTCTCTGAATTAACCACACATATAACTATTCATAAAATATCTACGAGCTTGTTTAATAATAGCAAAATATATTACTTTCAATCATGGCATTTGGTCATTGTTTGCAATGTATCACCAGCATTTTTACATATTTGCTAACTTGGTTATGGATTTCTATTTAGATTAACCGAAAGTTAATTCTTTTGAGAAAAAAAGTGTAGCACAAAAATTTAGTGCTTTGACGTCAGCGTGTCCCAAGCATCAGGATGTCCTAGGCGTCAGAATTCTGTATGTGATTTGTCTCGCATTAGGATGTCTTGCTTCAAATTTTTAATTTTGAAGAAGCTTTTTTTAAAGTCATTATCTCAAAATGCTGTTTTATGGCCAAATTTGCTACAACTTCTTCATTTTTTATTCAAATTGCCTGAAATTTTAAATGTATGCTCAAGAAGTAGTATGAATGAATCACTGTGGGGGTTTTGTAACATCTGAAATATGAAAGTTTACTCAAAAATAAGCGAGTTATATATTTCATGTCAAAACCATATTTTCAAAAATTGATGCAAATATTACGCATGTTTGGAATATACACTAAGCTTTACATATTGTAATAGAAATATTCAGTTAATAAACATTGAACGGCATTATCGCACCACAACTACACAACATAGTTGCATTGTCGACTAGATCCATTGAATTATGAACAAACACTGGACAAATTTGCAATGTCAACTTTAAGCGTACAGTCCATGCACAGCCAGAATAAATAAGTGATTACGTTGAACGTCACCATTGTGAGCACATTGCAAAGCTACGAACAAATAATCAAAAACTAGTGAAAGCCTACTTAAAATTGCAACTAAACGTGGGCCAATCTGGCTCGTCAGAGTGACACAAAAACCACATTTGTCATTCCTGAAAAAATGTTTTCAAAAAACATTTTGGATGAACAATTCTAGCACCCCTGCAATTTGCTTTCTTCAACAAAAAATTGCCGCCTATGCTCAGGCGCACCTTATATATGGATGAGGTTACACTTTCTTTCTCTTAATGGTTTGATTAAGAGCTCTATTGGAATTATTTCGAGTTTTTTAAGCTGTATTTTGTATGAAGTGTTTTATACTCTAGCTTGCATTGTACAGGAAAATAAAAATGATCGAAGCTATTTATTGATACTGCATCTTATTGCCTGAAAATACGATAATTTGTAACTCAAGTCATTTTCTTAACGGTTAGCGAACTTTTCAAAGTTTCTTCATTGAGCGCTAGTTCTACATTAAATATGAACGCCAAACTTACTTTAAATAACATGATAATTTGATGAAATGTCAATGGTTCTATGCTCATGATTTTGCTAAAAATTGACTGGTGTATATTCTTGCATTTGTTCTGCTTGCATCTCATGGTTGGAAACAAATTCATGATTGAGCTTTTCAATTTGTTCCCCAATTCCTGCTGCAATATGATCAAATTGCAACTGAAACACATATTCAAACGATTCTTGCAGAGAAAAACGAACAAAAACAAAAAACAAACCAGAGACAATGCAGAAATTAAACAGCTGATTTTTTCAAGATCATGTGTTTGGATTTTCAAGCCCCCCTCAACAAAATGAGCATTAATCTGCAGTAAATGTTATGTTTCATTGTAACAAGTGAATGAATAAGACTCTCAAAAAACATCAGAAGTTTCACTACAAACCATTAATGTGTCTGCAATATTTCAAAATTAAACACGCTAATTTCAAGTTAAAACTAAGTGACTTTGTGCCCAACAATGAAGTTGAAAGTAGTCTGCTTCATGGACACATCATATTCACAGCTTGATCAAATAAATAGGGTAACTGAAGAACATGAACTAACTTTGGATGCTGGACAAGTAATATCAACAATGAAATGCAAATTTGCTACTTTCTAAGTACTTGTATCAAAGTTATTAACCAAAAAATTTATTAAAATAAGTGATTGAAACTAATGAAAAAACTAGCATCAACAAACTTGACAAAAACAATTTTATTTGAAAGAAAAACTTGCAACCATCAAAAGAAACTTCAACTAATCCTCGAGACAAATTGCAAGCAGCAAAAATTTATTGTGCGAGCCATAGTTTGGGCAGCCTTGTACTAGCTAGAACAGTTAGTTGTAGATGACATGAATCCATATTACCTGAAGAGTATTTTAAAAGATAATTTATGCCACAAAACAATTTACAGCAGAAAAATTGAACTCAGTAAACTCATATACAAAAAAAACAGGAACTACTCTTGAAGCATTATTTCATTTATTTTACGTAAACCGTATAAAATGTTTTAATTTTTAATGTTTTAATCCTGTAGTAATTTACAGTAAAATGTTTTAATGATATTACTTGCTTAATCGTCAATGACTAAAAGTGCTATGTAAGTTTTGTTGGTTCACATTCACACCCATTTTGAACATTGGTGTGACCAGCAAAACTGAAAGAATTAGTTTGAAGTGTACTTCAAACATAGTAGCTGTTTTTTTGCTTTTAACGTAAAGTTTGGTCTCTTTGAAGATTAATCTCAAGCACCTTAACTAATCTTGCGCTCATGATAGTGTGTGAACCAGTAACCAGTACTGGTAAGTACTATATACAATAAGGTGGAGTGAAAAATAAAAATTTTTGAATTTAAAAAAAGTGGTCTTGATATATGGCCCCAAATACCATATGAAATACTTCTATCACAATTTTGAGTTCTTGCACCCTCAAGTGGTCGTGCAATATGATCAAACGGGCTAAAAATAGCCAATTTTGCCATATCTCATTAACCACATATGCTAGAAAGCTAGTTTTTAGCTTAAAAGTTGCAGAAACAGCACATTTATATCTCCATTAAAAAGAACTTTGCCACAATAACGTGCAGAAAAAAGTTACAGCCAAATTATTGATTACAGATCTACTGATTATTGATGAGTTTTCAGTGCTCAACTTTAAACACATTGCAATTCACATTGGCATTGAAGATACGCCAGATGAAGTTTAAATTTATGTATATTTGTACTTTTAGGGTCGAATGCACCAACGCTAGTTAACCAAGAGTTAACTTAACCGACAGGTTAACCATCGGTTAAGAAAAATTTCTTTAGCGCCAACGTAAATCGGATGGTTAACTCCGCAACTTTAACCAAAAATTTAACCGCCGCAGTAAGGTGGGTTAACCACTGGTTAAGTGCTAGCAGAGTCAGAGGTTTATGGCAGTGACTGGTATAATGGATGCTTGAGAGAGCAATCTAATGGATGTATGAACATCGCAAAGTAGCAGCTATTGGCCTAGGAGCATATAGCATATCTTCCAGGGTTTGGTTTCTGCTGTAGTCGTAGCCATAGCCTAGTATAATTGGATTTAAAACAAGAAAAAAGTTGCAAATTTTTTTATTGTTTTAAATTGAGTTAGAATGATCAGTCAACATTGAGTTAGAAAGCTGAAAGTGGCTGGCCTAATGTTTCTCTCCCTGGCCAGCAGCTTATTAAACAGTAGGTAGCCTATCTACTGACCTGTGAAGTAACTAAGTTACCAGTGAAGTGGAACAGTTTTTCCTTCAATATTCTAGCAAGTGGCTAGTGTTATGTTACCGTAGCACCCATAAAAAGAATAAGAGTGCAAAGAGTGAGCGCTTATTTGCTCATTTACTGGTACTTTTATTAGTTTTCGTTAGGGTTTGGGTTAGGATTAACATTAGTTTAGGGCTAGAGTTTGGGTTAGGTTTAGAGTTGGGTGCTAAGTCGAATCCTTTTTAAGTCCGAATCCTAAGTTGAATACTGCTAAGTCGAATCCTTTTTATTTTCACTGATTTTTTATGTTAATGGTTGGTTCTGTTTAGCACCTGTCAGTACTAGGCCTAAAGTGCAAATCAGACCTTCAATCTTTTCTTCAGAAGAAACGCTGCGAAGAGTACGCTAATCTTCCCCAAACGATGTTTCGATCTAAAAAATTGTATTCTAAATAGCCAATCATCGCAATTTTTGCTTCATTCCACTCTTTTTCAATCAAAGAATTAGTTTGAACTTGCCGAAAAATGATGTTTTTGCTGAGTCACAATAGCTGACCTGTGGTTAACCGCAGTTTGCTTGGTTAACTTTTGGTTACCTAACCAGACACGAAATTCTGTGGGTGCATATGGATTTGTGGTTAAGTTAACTCGCGGTTACCTAACCGGTGGTTAACGCTAACCGGCGATTAAGTTAACCAAAGTTGGTGCATCCGACCCTTAGTGTGCCATACTGCCTTATCAGTTTCAAATAGTTTCTTTAATGGCAATTAGCCTTGCATAACTGGGCAATGTCCAGCTTAGTATAGTAACAAATATTCAAAGTTTCAAGTTAAAACATCATCCAATATTGGTTGGCTCTTGCATCATCATTTTAGTTATGTCAAACTTGAGAAATTATATTTCAATTCAAAAGCACTGAAAGATGCAAAAGAACAAAATTGGAAAAATAAGAATTAGAAACGCAATTATATACTAATTAGAAAAATTACCCTTCTAAAAGGAAGAAAATTCGGCAATATACTTAATGAACAATTTGATACCTTTGTTTATTGCATTGTAGATACAGTATATACTGTACTTGCTGGCATAAATTTTGCTGTTTCTGAAGCAGCATGCTACCTAAAAAAAGATTCAAGTTTAATGTTACTTGTGAAAAGTTGTATGGTGGAGAAATTTTTCAAAGTTCTGATATTTCTGCCAAACATGTAGCCTTGGGTTCTGCTTTTTGATCTCCAAAAAAAGCATGATCATTAAATGCTATACTCAAGCCATATACAGGGTGTCCATAAGTAGTCCATAATCCACACTTTAAAAAATTTATAACTTTATTTTTATTTGTGATAGAAATAATCTGTAAAAATGTTTAGAAAGTTTTATGTATCTAGTTTTAAGTACAGCTATTTAATAATTCTTCACTACAAAATTTGTAACAATTCTTAGATAAGCAAATTCTGCGTGTTAGACAGTTTCTAAATCAGGAATTTCCAAACAGATGGACTGGAAGGAGAGGACCATTTTGGTAGCCTCCACGTTCGCCAGATTTGACTCCATAAGGGTTTTTTTTATGGGGACATGTGAAAACAATTGTGTATGCAACCAAACCTAGTTATTTGACAGCTAAAATAACTAATGTGATTTCAGGCATTACTATAAATCAGTTGGGAAATGTTTTTAGTGAACTGCAAAATCGTGTTACTCTTTGTATTGGAAATGATGGAGGACATGTGGAAACTTAAATAAAATTTCAATAAAACCTTAAAAAATATCGATTTTCTTCTTTCAAATCCTTTTTACAAATTATTTCTATTGCAAATACAATTAAAGTTATAATTTTTTTAAAGTGCACAGGGACTTTATGGACACCCGGTATAATTTCATATGGCTTTCTTTGTTTATTATCATGGCAAAAAGTATCAAAAAGTTTATAAGCATCATGCAAGAAATTAGTTTTAAGCTATTTGCATCAATCTGATGTTTTACATTCCTTTCGGCTATCTAGTAAAACCACTGACGCTTAGCATTAGTTGATGGATTGTTAGTCCAATACTCAGTTCATGAATAGAATAAACTTTACACCAAATCCATCTGTTCTTTTGCAACAATTCGAGCTGTATCTAACTTCCTGAAGTGCTTTAAGTTGAGCAAGCCCTCAAATCAGTTGTTTCTTGATTGGCAGCAACCCTGGAAGAAAATCATCAAAACATTGAAAAATCCCTCCATCATACTACTTTTTACATTCGACTTCATTAGATCTTTTGTTAGGTAACATGCTGCTTCAGAAATAACAAAATTTATGCCAGCGAGTACAGTATATGGCGTGTCTACAATACAATAAACAATGGTATCAAATTGTTCATTAAGTATATTGCCGAATTTTCTTCCTTTCAGAACTGTAGCTTTTCTAATTACTAATTGCTTTTTTAATTCTTATTTTTCTAATTTTGTACTTTTGCATCTTTTACTGCTTTTGAATTGAACAGTACAATCTAAACTTTTTTAATTAACTCGACATAATTCCTCAAGTTCAGCATTAATAAAATGATGATGCAAGAGCCAACCAATATTAAATGATGCTATAACATGAAACTTTGAATATTTGTTACTATACTATGCTGGACATTGCCCAGTTAAGCAAGGCTAATTGCCATTAAAGAAACTATCTGAAGCTGATAAGGCAGTATGGCACACTAAAAGTAAAAATATACACAAATTTAAACTTCATCTGGCATATTTTCAATGCCAATGTGAATTGCAATGTGTTTAAAGTTGAGCACTGAAAACTCATCAATAATCAGTAGATCTGTAATCAATAATTTGGCTGTAACTTTTTTCTGCACGTTTTTGTGGCAAAGTTCTTTTTAATGGAGATATAAATGTGCTGTTTCTGCAACTTTTAAGCTAAAAACTAGCTTTCTAGCATATGTGGTTAATGAGATATGGCAAAATTGGCTATTTTTAGCCCGTTTGATCAAATTGCACAACCACTTGAGGGTGCAAGAACTCAAAATTGTGATAGAAGTATTTCATATGGTATTTGGGGCCATATATCAAGACCACTTTTTTTAAATTTAAAAATTTTTATTTTTCACTCCACCCTAAAAATGCAAACTGTATAAATGTCACAATGCTGTTTCTCTTCTTCTAACTTTAAATGTTACTACCCTGAAAAGTGATACTGTATGAATGTATATCATAGTTAGTTGAGTTACACAACAATGCCTTTTTTTCAGAGATTTCTGCCATTTTTCAAAATGATGCAATTAATAATATTGCAAATTCTTTTGAATTAACTATCCAAACAAAAACCTTTTCAAGTTCAGATGTCAATAAAAGTAAATGAAAAACTGCTTTATTTACAAAAAATATGAGCAATGTAGATTCAGTTGAAAAAAAATTTTTTGTCACAGTAACGCACTTACACCCCTAAATTTTTCCCAGAAGTCAAGCTCTCGTCAAATTTTTAAATTAAGTATTCATCATGAAGCAGGCATATTTTTGCAATTTTGACATGAAAAATAAATTCCTTGTCTCCAAACACCCCTATGAAGCAATTCTCAGGCATCATATTGCTCCAAAAATGAAATTACAACTCTATTTTTCAAATTTGGGAGCAAAATCTCCCTATAGTGGCCAAAAATTCATGCTGCGATAACTTGAAAATCACTTGAGGTACTTGAAAAAATTTTTTCTATTTATTATCATCTTTAACAGCTTCAGCTTAAAAAACAAATTTTTATAATATATTAAAAATATGGTTACAAAAAAATTTTGAATTAAGCATAGAATGACCCTGCAGTATTGATGCACAGTGTGAGTTTAACTACTTAAATGCACATTTCCATTAGACAACACTTTTCTTGGGTCACACAGTACTAAAGCAATTACAAAATTTTAGTCTCAATAAATCAGCAAATCTCATACAAAGCAAGCTTTGTTTACATTTTGTTCATTGGCCCTACCGTAACTCATATAATGCAAGTGCTATTTGACTAAGTCCATAGCAGATCCTTAATATCGACAGGTTGTGTGCGCTGTGCATGCCTCATTTAATTGCTCATATTGAACAACATAAATATTCACGTCTTTATTTCATTGTGCAAGTTAAATGCATGCGATGTTTTATACAATTTGCATTGTTTGACAAAATCAACTTCATCTAAATAAGAAAACGATCTAGTAGCACATGTCAAATTTTTTCTAACTTAAGATTGATCAACTTACAGTTGAAAATTAATATTTTTTAACTTACAAACAACTCTGGTGATATGGGGAAAGAGGCGTAGCTTAAATGAGGACTAAAGGCAAAATCAATGGAAGTATTTAAAGTTAGGCCAATCACATAACACTAGATTAGCCTGGACTCCAGCCTTCTTGACCCAGTTGTTCCAAGAGATATTCTACTTCAAACATGACGAAATGGCCTCTAATGTTATAATTTTTATTGGCAACCCTGGCATTGATAGCCTTAGCGTCATTAGCAACACCATCCCAATTCTAACCTAAACCAAAGAATATTAACAGAACAGACTTTCAAACCCAAACACATAATTTATAATCTGTTTTAGTGCTTATTAGCACCGTTTCGATCACCATCAGGCATCAACAAGGATTTTTGTCCATTAGCTTGATTTTGCACCGAATATTTTGGAAAACTAGCACCAGTGCAGTCACTACCAGAATGAAGCAATAAATGTCGCCTTAGATCACTTGACTGAATAAATGCTTTGCCACAAACTTTGCAAACATCTGACCTAAATTTTTCATGCACAATTCGAAAATGTCGCTTCATATTGCTAGGATTGTTAAACTTTTTGGAGCATTTGCAGCACTCATAAGGGCGATTTTGGGTATGCATCAGCAAGTGCCTTTTCCAATTTGCTTTCCGATTAAACCGTTGTAAACATTCTGCACATTGATATGGCTTTTCTGTAGTGTGAATTATAAAATGTTTTCTCAAATGGGCGATGCTATTAGATGAGAATGAACAGCGATCACATTTGTATCGCTTAGTAGCAGTTTTAATTGGATGCTTTGCTTTCATATGCCTCATCAATGCTTCATTGTTAGCGAAAAGACACCCACATTTGTCACATTCCTCAGAGTTGCCTAAAATTATAGACAGTTAAAAGTTTCCAATTTCAAGTCTTTTATGGCCAGCAAATCATCGAAAAGTGATGGCATCGCAAAACATGTGTCTGCTGACGAAAAATAAACACTGTTAATAAATTATAATCTGCTTTGGGTCACTAGCAAAAAGTGTAGCATTCAGTAATGGGCATCAAATTAACTCTGGATAGTAGGATACTTATAAGGGTCCACAACAACTGACTGCAACAAACTGACTGCAAACAAACTGACCACGAACCAAATGACGCCGATTAGCTGAGATAAGTGATCATAAGCACATTTTACTATCCCCAGAGCCATCCTGCCCAAACCCTCACTTTAAGACAAAATTGCTTTGACGAAATCAGTAACCAAATCACTGTGACGAAACTGTTGGTTCGCGGTCAGTTTGTTTGCGGACAGTTTGTCGCGGTCAGTTGACCTGGCTCGTACTTATAAAGCCTCACTAGTTTTTGAAAGTTATTATACTACTTTATACCTGTGTTCAAACTGTTCCTTTTAGAGAAAAAAAAGACATAAAAAAATTTTGGAAATGTAACAACTTCTTGGCAGTCCTTCAGGCACTTTACACGAATCAGTGGGAAAATAAGCAAAAACAGCCATTATTTTTTACATTAGAAAGATAATTTTTGATGCTATTCACATGAAATTGAATATGTTCACTTTCAACAAATAATATTTAAAAGTTTTTCTTTAGAACAACTATACCATCATTTAATTTTTATAAAAATTTCTCGAATATAACAAAATACTAGTACTATCAATTTTCATGATGTGCGTGATTCTAGATGGCATGAACCATTAATATAGTATTGACCATATTTGACGGCACATAGGACACACGGGCATGTAAGACGCAGCCCACTTTAGCAGGTCAGAGTCAGAAAAAAAAGTTTTTAGTGTATTTAAGCATATATCATAGCATCATTAGAAAATCAACAAGTCATTGAAAATGCCTAACAAATTGCTATGAAATCAAAATGTCATAGGTCACACAGCACTGGGTCGTACATCTGGCAATGCTGGCAACGATCATACTGTGGTTTTACTCCTTGTCAACAAATGGCATCATTGATAAGTCAGAGCGACGATCAGCTGATGTAAATAAACACGGGTCAAAACATCACAGATTACTTTCATTTTTACTAATTCATTTCTAAAACACTGGTAATAATACAATAATACCAGCAATAATATAAGGAAGCAAGGAATTTAGAGTTGGTAGAAGTACTAAGCGTAAGCTGGGTTAGTGAGCATCAGAGAGTAGATTAGCCTAGGCCTACAGAAGGTCTCGAACTTTACCTATGCCATGTAAGATGCAGGGCAATTTTTTTAAGCAAAATTTTGGAAAAAAGTGCGTCCTATACGCTGTCAAATACGGTACTTTCTTAATCACCAAACAGCAATCTAATCTATAATTTAACCAAGTCTAAGTATCAAATGCTTAATTCTATCACCCATTATCACCCCATTAACATTCCACCCTAAAAAATCATTCCATATAACCATAGGTGGGCACAAGTCCGTTAATCGTTAATAACGAAGCTAACTTTTTCTTTAACTCGTTAATCCATTAAAAAGTTTTTTCATGTTAACGGACTAAATTAACTTCCGTTAAGTGCTGTTAACGGACTAAAGTAACTTCCGTTAAGTTCTGTTACCTTCCGTTAAGGTTTTTATCGTTAATATCTTGCAGCTTCGTTGTGCATTTGAACTTGTTTTTATCTTAAAATTAGTTTAGACTGTAAAATGTAACTTTTAAAACACAAAAAGACCACCATAGCAATAGATATTTTGTTACAATCAGCTCCACAGCGTCAATACGTGTTCTAGAAGAGAGTGAATAAAACGAAATGTAAATTACACGCAAAATATTAACGGATTAATGAACTTTATTAACTTCCGTTAATTAAAGCTGAAATTAACGCATTAACGTTAACGGAGGTGTGAAGTTTGTTAACGGACTAGTGGTTAACGAAGCTAACGTTTTGCATTAACTTGCCCACCTATGCATATAACTTATAAGAATAAAACTTAACACTTTTTCTGCAATATTTACAGTTTCTCTTTGAATCAGTGTTAAGAGTAAGACAACACAAATGTAATAAATTCCTTTAAACTAAGTGAGTTTTTCAGGCCTTTAACTACATTACCTAAGGATGTTGTCTAAAGCAATAAAAAATACAGCCATAGCTTAACAAGCACACATGAAACCAGTCACAGTTAATACAAAAAAATCAATTTCCGGTACTACCTAAAACAGATTTCACCCCAATGGGGCATTATCTATTAAATCTTATTCCCATTATACATCATCCAAAACATGGCCTCTAACAAGTCTTAAGCAATGTAGATATACAACACTGTTCACGTCATTCCAATGTGCACATTTCGGGTTGATTTTTCAAATAAATTGAGATTATATCCAGCATGCGTGAATATTTTGAATCTCATGTCTAAGTTTTCACACTATGCATATATAACGCTTTAGAAAGTAATTTTGAGAAAATTTATGGGCTCCTTTAAGCTTTACCCATTTTCGCTCCAAAGCACAGCTACAAAAATATTTATGGCATTAACATCTTTAACTGGCATCAGTTTAGAAACCTTTTTTTTTTAAAGTTAGGATCACTTTTCAAAATATAAAAAATTATCTTGAGTCAAAATGTTAAAGTTTCTTAACATGTGCATTATCAAACCCAAACGTACATGCAGCTATTTAGGATTAATGCTAGGATGAAGTTGAGGTGAAATGCTGTTAGCTTTTTTATAACTCATTTCTTAACTTGAATTTATTGACCAAAAGAATCGCTTTAGTGTGAGTTACCAAATTGGCATCATAAAGTTTTGTTTTTGTGTTTTTGCATTGTTTGGAAAGACAATTAATATTGAGTTTAATGACTCATATATTTGTCAAAGTATCAACATCACCAAAAAAAAATGCAGGCAAACACTATTAAACAAAAGCACTTTCATTTTAATTACTGACAAGCAAATGCAATTTCGTACTTTGGTAAGTATTGCATACCTCTACTTTTGCTTTAAAGTGCAACTATTTTTGAAGCATAGTAAAACACTTAAATCTTCGGTGCTGATTGCACGTCAGTTTTATTTAATTTGATTAAACACAGCATTGCTTTCTTCAAATAGTTAAATTTTTTAATGTTTCAAACTAGGCTATTTGTTTTTAGGCCACGTTTACATTGTTTTGACAAAGACAAACGTAAAATGTTGCATGAAATTGGCTTGTTTTGCTTTAATGCTTAGAAATAGAAATAAATCAAAGATGCCTAGTGACTATAAATTCATAGAGTCATGTTCGTCAAACCATGCTACAAAAAATTTCATACCAGCATGAGAAGACTGAAATAAATTAGTTTAGTACAGAAATACTTTCAAAACGACAGCCAAATTAGCTTATAGAACTACATTCACCAACTCAAAATTGAAATATTTGCACAAAAGTTTACCAATAATCTGCTACATTCGACATAGCCTGCAGTGATATTTTTTTATTTAATTTGTTGCTATGCTTTCAATAAGTTATAAAATACAGACGAAATCGGTTAATTGCATACTGCTTAAACACATATATCGTTTCATTGCATACAAATCTGAATTCCCGAACCAAATCCTATCTAACATTAAGTAAAAACACTGGTTCATCGCATACCACTTGAAGAAATAAATCGGGCTATCGCATAAGCTTTATTGCCCTAAGTGCTACCTTTGTTCAGTTAAACGCAAATTTCTTCAGAAGATCGTCGATAACAAAGTGAAACATGTGCCAAGAGATTGTGAGTTCACACTCCTTAGAGAAAAATTTTCACGTTGATTCACACTTTTTCATACAAATATTGTCACCAGTTGTGCTTGAACTGATCAAGGTTCTGACATGAACAGATTTTTCGGTTTGGAAAGGGAGATGATGGAAAACATGGCTAAAAGTTTTAAACAGCAAACATTTGAAAATTTTTTTAAAGCTACAGAATAAAAATGCAATTACTGAAGTTTGTGTTGGTTTTTAGAGTGCAGTGGTTTATTGAGGCAAAATTTTGTTAAGGAAATGCGTCCACGTTTTCAAAGGCAGGCCAAAAAGACGTAAACAACCGCATCGCATGAAGTACTGTAAAACGACAAAATAAGGTTACCGTATTTATTCGAGTATAAGTCGCATTTTTTTGTACCAAAATATCACCCAAAAAGTGAGGTGCGACTTATACACGAATACATGAAGTGCATTGTATGCCATACAAAATTTTTTGAGGTGTTTCCTTGCTATGCATTTCTACGCTGTCTCCTTTTGTATGATCATATCACTCATTGCCTTCCATGCGAGTAGCGTTGCACTTTTAACGCTGCCACCTTTTTTTCACGTTCTAACACTTTTAGTTATCACTTATCCATACAAGTCACGATGGGTTGCATCACTTGCCATCCTCATGGACGCTGATGAGGATGTTCCAGAGGTAAACAGGGCTATTTGAAGACAGTGGCAGCAGTGATGACTTCGCTGTTTTTAATTTTTTGTTATGAGATTGCAATGAATAACGTTAAAAAAATTTTGTCCTGTTTTTCATGTCAAAAATGGGGGTGCGACTTATACACGCATGCAACTTATACTCGAATAAATACGGTATGTCTGAAACAGCGAGCAGCCTTTTTCAATCACTTTCTTTCATTACTACGCTGCTCTTAAACAAAGAAAAAAAAGTCGTTGCGCTCCGATCAAAGTAGTTGTGATGCAATATAGACTTTTGTTGAGATCAATACAATATTTTATCACAGTTGTTTGTAGTGTAAGTGCATTACAGTAACTTGAAGTCGTGCTATTTATGCGACTGCTGGCGATACACAGTGTTTTGTAATGAATGAATTGTTGTTGTGTTATTTTAGACAAGTATAAAGTGCTTCATGCCCCAGTTGACTGATACGCAATCCCTAGTACAACGTCCGTTTTCGATAAGTACTTTTTCTAGAGCATATCACTTAAACGCATATATCGGATATCACATAAAAATGTCTGGCAAACTAGGTATGCGATTAACTAGTTTCGTCTGTAGTATAAAGAGGCTACCACACAACCATGCTACCAAAGTACCGAAACTAGATATACAGTTAATAAAGTTACGTTACAACAGAGCTATAAAACTTTCTAATATCACCATTGTCACCTCATAATAAAATTTTACCTCAAAATTAATTTGATAACATAATGTTAATAAAAATTTTACCTCAAAATTAATTGTGCAGACAAGTAGTACCTTTGTACTTTGGGCAGCCGCTCATGTAGTGATATGTGAGGCTTAAATACTCTGGTCTTGCTGCAAATACCAATTGCTGACATATGGGTCCTAGTCCCACCACACGGTAACGGCCTCGGCTGGTCGGCTAAACTATGTCAGCATAGTTTTGTACCACGCTAGAAAACTGTGGGAGACTTGCGTTTCGAGACCACTCACGTCTTAAAACTGAGGTTGGAGGTAAGCAAGGGCATCCTCTCCGTAGAAATTTTGCTCCAAAAATGTATGGTCCAATGAAAAATAAAAAAGTAAAAGATAACAGCGTGGAATAGAGTCGGCCCCATGGGCAGGCTGTCTCGCTCGGTCGGTTGAGTAGTCACTCCAGGGTTACCACAGATCGTCAATCTGCAACCTGGAGCGCTCGAGCTTTAGGCAGAGGGGCTCGTTTGAAAAATCAGCGACACTCTCCTATTAGACTTGGAAGTTGGAACGTTGGAAGTCTTTGTGGAAGAGGTGTGGAGGTATGTGAAGAGTTGAGGAAGAGGAAAGTAGATGTGTGCGGCTTACAAGAAGTAAGGTGGAAGAATGAAGGTACTCGATTTCTCGGCGTTTTCGGACGAAGGTATAAATTGTGGTGGTCTGGAAACAGCTCTGGTATCGGAGGGGTAGGAATTTTAGTAAAAGAAGAGGTATGTGAGAAAGTGATAGATGTCCAGAGAAAAAGTTACAGAGTTATGGTGGTTGTGTTAGCGTTTGGAAAGCAAGTGATATGAGTAATATCAGCGTATGGACCGCAAGCAGGGAGGCCGTTTGAAGAAAAGCACAGGTTCTATGACGAATTGGCAGGCGAATACGAGCTACAAAATCCTAGTGAAGTGGTATTCGGACTGGGAGATTTTAATGGACATGTTGGTGAAGAGATAGAAGGCTTTGAGGGTGTTCATGGTGGAAATGGAATAGGTCAGAGAAATGCCGAAGGAAGAATGCTACTTGAGTTTTGTGACGAAAGAGAATTATGTGTGGCAAACACGTGGTTTAAGAAGACAGACAAAAGAAAGATAACGTTTAAATCTGGCAATAATGAATCTTTGCAAAACTGGGCTGGAAGAACACAAAATATTCTATAGAAAAATGAGAAATCAAACCAAGAAAGTGATTGCTAAAGCAATGAAGACGGAAGCTAAAAAGGAAATGGAAGAATTACGAGAGAAACCAAACAAGATTTTCAAATTTGTAAAATTTATGAAAAGGGATGGAAAAGATGTCGAAGGAGGAAAATGGATTAAGGGTAGAGATGGAAGAATTGGTTTCAGTCAAGAAGATCGATGTAAAATATGGAAGGAACATATGGAGAAAATTATGAATGAGGAAAATGCTTGGGACCACAAGGTGGACGCTGCTATTGTTGAGGGGCCAGTAGAGAAAGTTTCTCGCAAAGAAGTGAGAGAAGCGATCAGGAAAATGAAACAGGGAAAAGCTGCAGGGCTCTCTGAAGTAACAACGGAAATGATTGTTGCAGGCGGCAGAATTGCAGAGGAAGTGATGTTACAGCTTTGCCAACGAGTTTTGGATGGAAAGGGAATCCCGAATGAATGGAAAACCAGCGTTGTGGTGCCAATTTTTAAGGGAAAAGGAGATGTGATGAACTGTGGTTCGTATAGAGGAGTGAAGTTGCTTGAACATGGCATGAAGATTATTGAAAGAGTGTTGGAGAGAAGAATACGAACAATAGTTGATTTTGATGAAGCACAGTTTGGTTTCATGTCTGGAAAGGAAACAATTGATGCCTTATTCTTAGTACGAAGGTTGCAAGAAGAACATCGAGCGAAAGACAAAAGAATGTACATGTGTTTTGTTGATTTGGAAAAGGCATTTGACAGAGTACCTAGAAGAGTGATGGAATGGGCAATGAGAAAGAAAGGTTTGCCTGAAATCCTGGTCAAGGCGGTGATGAGTCTTTATGAAGGAGCAGAAACGAAAGTTAGAGTTGGATCGGGTTTGTCGGAAGAATTTTCTGTGAAAGTTGGTGTACATCAAGGATCTGTGTTGTCACCTTTGTTGTTTGCAATGGTGATAGATGAAGTAACGGAAAATGCAAGGAAAGGATGGATGAAGCAAATTCTTTATGCAGACGATTTGGTCCTAATGGGGGAGACTATGGAAGAATGGAGAGAGAACTTTAATGAATGGAGAGAGACGTTTGAAAGCAAAGGGATGAGAGTCAATCTTAGAAAGACAAAGTTGATGGTGAGTGGGATGGAGGAAGAAGCTTTCGACAGTAAGAGAGATCCTTGTGGCGTGTGTAGAACACGAGTTATGTCTAACTCGGTGTTATGTACACCATGTGGTAAGTGGGTCCACGCAAGATGCACGGAGAAGAAGAAAGTTGCAGTTTATGTGAACAAAAACTTTGTTTGTAAGAAATGTAGAAGCGTGGTAAAGAACTTTAAGGGATCAGCAGATGAAAAATTGTGTGATGGTGTGAAAACTGTGAGCAAGTTCACTTATCTAGACGACAGATTGAATGCAACTGGTGGGTGCGAAACAGCGGTAACAGCTAGATCAAGAATTGGTTGGATAAAGTTCAGGGAATGCAGCGAAATACTTAGGAAAGATTTACAAAAGTTGTGTAAAATCAGCTATGTTGTATGGAAGTGAAGCATGGTGCTTGAGAGAAAAAGAGATGGCAATTTTGAGAAGAACCGAAAGAGCTATGACTCGAGCGATGTGTGGTGTGAAGCTATTAAATCGAAGAAACAGCGAGGAGTTGATGGACATGTTGGGCATAAAGGAGTCTTTAGATAGGATGGCTAAAGCAAGCAGAATACGGTGGTACGGTCATGTTTTGAGGAAAGAAGATGAAAATGTGATAGTGAAGGCTTTGAAATTTGAAATGAGTGGTAGTAGAGGAAGAGGAAGACCGAAACAAACGTAGAAAAAGCAGGTAGAGAATGAGATGAAGAAAAATGGACTGAGGAAAGAGGATGCATGTGATCGAACGAAATGGCGAGGAATAGTAAAGACAATGACCATACGAAATCCGGCCAACTTCGTCGACAGGGAAAATACCGGATCCAACATGTGATGATGATGAATGTTATGATGTAAAGCACTATATTATACTGCATAATATGAAAAATTGCTGCAATACAGTAATTTTGGTGCTCTGATGTGAATTATGCAAAGAATCAAAGTAAGCTTAAATTTGATCACAATTTAATCTATTCAATATGCATCCTCAGGTTTTAAATTAGTGGTTACCGAGCCCAAAACAAAGTTTTTAACATGAATGCTTAAGAAGTTACAGGCGTTTTTGCTTTATTTCACAACGGTTCATGAAATTCTGCAAGAGGACCCCTCGCTGAAAATGAAAATTTCGAGGCAAAAAAAAGCACAATCCTGGATAATCCACTAAGCAATTCAATCAAAGTCATTCATGTAAAATGGAGTAAATTTTGAAAACCTTTTTAACTGAAAGACTGAGAAAACTTGATAGTAAAAATGGCTGTCCCCTGCAAGCAAGAAACAGTTTGTCTTTCATGAAGCACAGAACTTAGATCATTTCTTTATGAAAATGAAATACTGCTGAGAGGCTATTTGTTCCATAAGATTTAAGCGAAGTTTATCAGTCACACCAAAAAAGCAACTGATACTGAAATCAAACCAAAGTGCCACATATTAACCTGATATTTGACTTTGAACTTCCAAAGATACTTGTGGTGTCTTGTTTATATCAGATGTGCCTAATTGCTTTGCAGAAAAAGGTTTGTCCGATATTTCCTCTTTAATGATTCCCGTTTTCATAACATTGTTAGAGTCATTGTTGAAAACAGTCTTGTCACCATTTCCTCTACCAAAAAAAAATTACTCAAATTGCCAAAAATTTATAAATTAGTGTAGACGTGCAAAACTTCAACAAACTCAATTGTAGCAGAGAAAAGCCGAGAGCTTTTTCCGATTTAAAAAAGTTCAAATTTACTTTCGTGACATAATTTCATGCATTTTATTTTCATTCATGTTTAAAACGCCCGGATAAGAAAGTAATGAAAAAAACAGTCACATAAAACAAGTTTATTTTCATTTATTTAACAACTTAACATAATCCCCTAACCTTACTGTGAGTGTGGAAGCTATTACCACAAAAAATCTGAATAAGTCAACTGACCGAGTGACCAGCAATATTAGTAAGTTGGCAGTCAGTTGCATCGCAATCAGTTTGCAGCAGTCAGTTGCCGTGGCCCTTAAAAAGTCAGCTTTAAGTTGTACTTTTCGCTTTAAGTTTTTCAGCTTTAAGTTGTACTTTTCGCTTCCTACCTACTTCATACCTTGTGAGCTTCAAAACATAATCCAATATACTACAAGTTTCATCAAGATTAGAATTATTACTTTGATGAGACACCTAAATAGCAAAGTGCGTTAGAACATAAATACTTGAAACAGTTTGTGACTTAGCAAATAAAACTACTTTTAGCTACAGCTGAAACATTAACTTTGGTGCAATAACCAGGGAAAAAAAGAGCCACTACCTTCAAAAATTACTAATTATGCCCATGTTGCTTTATGTTCAACAACAAATAGTCAGTTGTGAAAGTTTTACAGTCTAACATTTCATGCAAATAATACGAAGTTTCATAGATACAGCATGTAGGTAAGTGGCAACTTGATAAACAGAAGGTAACTCGACGAACAAAAGACTAATTAGCTATCTCCAAGCTTAAAGCAAATTGGTACTACAAACAAATACAAACAACATGCAACTAGCAACTAAATTATTGCTTCTTATCGCTTTTTACAAACAGAACTTTTACAGTGCTATTTTAATTAATACAACCCCATAGACCAATTCAAGAATGTATAAATTGTATATACATATAGCAAAATTAAGCCTTATATACTGTACATTATTTCCTTTCAGAATTCTAAAACATATAACATATTCGTATAATGCTAAATCTTATCAACTTATATCAAAATATAAAATAACGGTGTCCACCAACACAACAATATATCATACTGGTATATCAAAAATCTCATTATTTGTGTTGCATGAATCCTGTTTAGTATCTGCAGAATCTTGTGGAACAGAATCTTCAGTACTGGCTATAATGTCATTTGATAGTTGGCCATCAACAATCACAGCTTCAGAATTTGAAGCTATTTCATCTCCACGTGCAGCTGCTTCAGAATTTGAACAACCATGGTCTTCGTCTGTGGGATTCTAGTAAAGAAGACAGATTTTCCAGTTAAGAGCTAAAAGTATAGTGTTCTACACTTAGTACATAAACAAATGCATTCTCCAGGTTTAAAAAGTCTCTATGAAAGATTTTATGCTTTCTACTTGGGAGTCAAATCTTGCCCAATTGTCCCTGAAAGAGATTTCTCAATAAACCAAAAAGAATTTTAACTTTTTGCCAGTCAATGCAAATCTTTTCCGTCCAGTGTAATAAATACTCAGCCGCTTGCATCTGATTCAGCCATTGACTTTAGGTTTTACAAAATCCTGCAAGTGCTCATCATTTATCATGATCGTAAACTCTCTATCATTGCTCAAGGCCTCTCTTCCTTCTATGTATCTGCTCTGGATGCCACTCTCATTAAAACCCTCTCCTTGTCAACAACAAAAAATCTGTATACTTGAAAGAATTCACACAAATGCCACTATCTAACAATGGAACTAAAAGAATTTGAAAAATGAAAACAAAAAAACTTGGTTTTCACAGGTTTGAATCACTCATTTTCAAACCCCCTGCAACCCGTGTTTCAATTGTGACTTATGCTTAAAGAACCACTGCATTATGAAGTCTTTACGATCACTGGTGATAGATTTCATTTTAAACTTAAATGAAGCTCTGGTGACATATCATTTTGTATAAATCAGGTAAAGTTACAATGATTGAATGATAGATTACATTTCAAACTTAAATAAAGCTCTGGTACTTACCATTTCCCAAAAATTAGGTAAAGTTTTAATGATTGAATGATTTTGCTGCTTGGAAGACCAATTTGATCTTGAACAGCTATGGTTTTCGTCTATGTTATTTTAACCAAAGAACCAAATTTTCCATTCAAGCGTACTTAATTGCTTTGCACTAACCAACGTAAAGAAACACTAATCAGCATCCAAATTCTTTAAAAAAAAACTTTGCTTGTTGTATCCTCCTGTCACAAGAAAAAGATGATTCCACAACTGCTTTTAAATTTCACTATTTTCCAAATTTTATGGTTGATTTTTGACTTTTTTCCAGATGAACTAGCATATTGTTTGGCAAAATGATGATGTTTAGTTCAACCACCAAGGATAAAACTAAGTGGTCAGTTTTTTTTTTATAATTCCATTAATACAAATACTATACTAAACCGAAAAAGCTTATTCTATACCAGTACCAGAAAGTTTTGTGAAATAGGCTTATATTAAACTAAACAAAAACATCAAAGATCTTACCATATTGCATAATTCAGATAAAGTTTCAACATTTGAATGATTCTGCTGTTTAACTGAAACCGTCAAGTCTTTAATTTCTCTTAAAAGCTGTTGCTGTGATTCATAGCTCGAAAGAAGATCATGCCTTAGCTCTAAAATTTGATCTTCAAGATTCATCACAACATGGTTCAATTGTATCTTTAAGAAACATAAAATGATTAGCTTAGCAAATGAATTTGACCAATGCTATGATAAAAGGTAATACCAGTACTGCATATCTATACTGAAGTCTCCTAACAAAGTACGCGTCATAATAAGTCACTACTTTTGAGATTATGTTTTGTTGTTCATAATGCTGAATACTTTATATTTCCTTGTTACATTATATTGATACCTAAATCACTTTAAGTTACACAACAAAAACATGTTTTTTAAACCTTAACATAAACTTTACTTTAAACCAGTGAACAAATTCAGTAATAATGCTTTGTTTCTTCTTAGGTTTTGGTAACCCTGCTCAAATCAGTAATGGCAAAATCAAAAATGAATCAGCATGCACCAAATAAAACAACGAATTATTGATAAAAATCAGCCTAATGGTAGCAAAGTTTAATATATTCTAATTATATATTATCTTTTGTAGTAGATGAATTCACACCTATTTTTTTGGTCTGTTTGTCATGGACTTAATTGGTCATGGACTTAAATTTTTGTTGAATGGCCAAAAATAAATCAGCCAATTTAGTTCAAATGCATTCACGAGCTAAAATCATGAGTTGCAATGATGAAAATGACTGAAGAAAATCCTAAAAATACTAAATAATTATGCCGAACTTCCGACTTTCGATAAAAAAATTTGCGAGTGAAAAAATAAACACAGGTTCAAACCTCCAAGTCCTCTGCAACTAATTCTGCTTCCATGCCTTGGATGAGCTAAAAACGTATTTTCAACATGGTAAAAGAAAAAGAGAAAAAACGAATCTAATTATACCAATTTCTTTCAAAGGCCAAATTCTGAGATCACATAAACTAGCACCAAAAAATTACATTGTAAACAAATAATACACAGCAATAGAAATTGCCAAGCTTGAGAAGTCACTGGTTGGAGTTGGCCACAGATTTTTGCACTACTATCCTTGATTTCAAACAGTCAGTGTCTTTGAATCTTTCCTACACTTCTTTGTAGTGAATTGTAATTAAAATTGTCAAGAAATAAAAATCACAGACAGTTAAGATAGCAAGTTATACTTACCACATGATCAACACATTGACATTGAATTTTGTTGTTCATCAGTAGTTGCATTTTAGATTCAAACAATGAAAATCGAACATCATATGCTCGAGTTAATCTGTCTTCAATCTTTACAAGTTTTTCACAAATTCTATTAAATAACCTCATATTGCCCGACTTTCTGTTAAGCTAAGAAACCGAAGCAATCAAAATCTTAATTTCAAAACTAACTGAGCTTAAATCTGCATATCAGTAAAGAAGTAATCAAAACGAACATTTAAAACCAAACAAAACAATGATAAATCAAATACAGTTTCTGAATGAAAGTATATGACACTCATTACTACAAGCTTAACTCAAACACAAACGAAGCTGTACATAATATACAAAGCTGCTGCTTCAAAGAGCTAGTTATTCACGACCTAAAATCATTACCGGTATAAGACCAAATAATTGATGACCAATGATCCCACGACATTTAACGTTAAACATAATAAGCAAGAAAAACTTTTACGTACATATTTAAAACACTTTTATAATAGCACCAGATTAAATTCTCAACAGTGTTGGGAAGTTTTGTATCATTAATTGATTCAACTAATAAAAAAAAATCAAGTATGGTGGATATTGTAGCAATAATGAGCCACTGTTGCATGTGATGATGTGTCATGTCATTCACCAACAATCAAAACTTCTTGAAAAACAATCATAGTTCGAATAACTCTAGCATGTTACATCATGCATTAATAGCATTAAATTGTGTATATATTAACAGCAAAAAGATTGTACAGGTACTACTATAGCAGTTTTTCAAACCAAAAAGATGAACAACTCAATAGACACATGGTTGCAAAATATGTCCAGAAGGTACAGTTAAAAAAATAGTCACACTGGTATTCACAAATGCGCATTTCAAGGTTTTGGACATTTTATTCATAAGTTGGAACGATTATGTCTTACCAAGACCCTCTAACACTCATAAAATAAATTGATCAATTTTTGTAAAAGCTACATTGTTTTTGTGGATTTTCCAGCATCAACCAAACCCATAAGAACATTTTCAAATATCTGGATAGTCATCAATCCAACTTCTTTTACGAAGTTTACAATCACTTCTAATCTAATCCCACCCATTACAGAATCTACTTGCAAACAGAATTATTTACGCTGAACTTGTACCTTTGCATTCAACAACTTAAACCAAATGAGGTAATGGATTCTTGCACTTTATATCCGTGATAAGAAATTGTATTCGTTTTTTAGTTACAATGTAACTGTTCTCATTGTTGGGACATCTATTTTATCATGAAAATGGCATCATTTAAGAATTAAAGCATCCTTGGCAAAATGCAGTGACTATGGCAACATGACTTTTTTGAACTACAATAAAGTGCATACCAGACAATACTAGAACGAATCAGTGTTGAAATAAGTGGTTATAGAGCAAATTTCATACATGTACTGATAATCTTTACATTTGCTAAGAAATTAGAGCAATTGTACTGCAGATGAGGTAGTACTGCTACATGGCTTGTCTTTCCCAGCATGTGTCAACAAGTGCCATTTAAGATCATTTAATTGACCAAATGATTTTCCACATACAATGCACACATCAGACTTAAAATTTTCATGAACTAGACGAACGTGCCTTTTCAAATTGCTGGATATTCTAAACTTTTTGGAGCACTTGTCACATTCATAAGGGCACTTTTGAGAGTGAATAAGCAAGTGTCTGGTCATATTTCCTTTTTTACTAAAACTTCGTAAACACTCTTTACATTGAAATGGCTTTTCTTTTGTGTGGACACGAAAATGTTTCCTAACATCAGAAGCAGTATCACTTGAAAAGGAGCACTTTTCACATCTGAAACGTTTGGTCACACTTTGAATAGGATGCTTTGCTTTGATATGCCTTGTCAGTGCTTCATCACTAGCAAATAAACAACCACACTGCTCACATTCCTTGATGTTTTCTAAAATTGCATAACAATAAAACATTTTATAGTTTGCTACAAAAACAAGCTATGGTACCTTACAAACGAAATGGGAGTACAAGAATTAATTGATCTTAAAACAAGTATAAGCTGCCCTTTTTTTACCAAAATCTTTTCAAACAATTACAGCACTAAAGTTCATTACTTATATCTCTTTCAAGAAATTTGAGATCAGAAAAATGTGTAGGTACTTCCACAACGCACGTACAATAAGCAGATCAGTACACTCTATTATGTCATTTACACTGAACAATTTGGCAGTAACAAAAGCAACAACCTAAAAATCAAATAATTGCCTAGTAAATCAGTCCAATAAGCAATAAATTAAGTAGTCAAAATATTGTAAATCTTGCACTACAATAAATAATCTGTCTGTGTAAGTTCATATTCAATTAAAACATAAAGGTATTTTTACCTTTGACATTGTTGTTATTATTTGTGTATATGTTACCACCATCATGCTGTAGCATATGCATGTTGAATTTGTCAACATCTCCCAAATCTAATCCACAAACTGTGCAAACAAATGGCTTCAACTTTTCATGTACACACAACATGTGCCTTCTCAAGCTATCTGGACGAATAAATTTTTTGCAGCATTTTTCACATTCATAAGAGTATTCTTTGGTGTGAATGCGGATGTGTACTTTCAATTTACTCTTTTGTTGAAAAGTTTTGCCACACCAAATACATTCAAATCCTTGTTTTGTAGAAATACTTTCACAAGTTTTTGTAACTTTCCTGCTGGAGTCATAGTCATCAATTCCATCAGATTTATCAAGCAACTGTCTTTCTAAAAATATTCAATCACTCAGCAACAGTAATTATGATCAGTGGTCGAGTGGATAGAGTCTGCTACAAAAGCGGTAGACTCTGGTTTGATTTCCAATCGGGATTCCCAATCGAGCCAAACCTACGACTATAAAAATTGGTATTCACAGCTTACCTGCTGGACGTTTAGCAATTTAAGGGACATTGTGAAGCCTGGCAGACAGGTGGGCAGGTGGCAGCTTGACTCGGCTGTATCCTGGCCAAGGCAACTTGGTGAATAAAATGCAATTACAATTACTAACACCTACAAAAATAAAATTGCTTAAGAAATCATATAAATCCCTCAATACTACTGGCTAGACTAGTAGCTTTTTTCGATTTGCATGACTTGACTTGATCGTGGGGTCCTTTTGCAAATGCCTTGTCACTATTCCCACTAATTTAAATAACTGCCATTAATATGCATGTAAACGGAACAACCACATTAATATTTGCTGTTGTTTTGTTTAAAGAATTTGTTGTTGTCTTGTTTAAAGATTTTGTTATTTACCATAGTCCAATGAACTGTCAACTTTTCTTTGCTGTCAATGTCTCCAACGACAGCTAAAATTGCTCAAATCAAAATCGTTAATAATCAGTAAATTAGCTTTTTTGTGCTTAATCCAAACCATCTCAAACATCACAAGAGCAAACAATAAAACAAATCGAGTAGTTCTTTCGATCCAAGGTCCAGCAATTTTTCCTTACTGTTCCTTTAATGTTTCTATGATGGACGAACAGCTGTCAACTTCAGCTTACTTGATATACTAACATTTTTGTCACTGAAAATGCATTTTAAACAGCACAGCGTCTATTAAAAACTGACTTCTTTTTTTTTCACATTACTGCTATCATTTTTCGACATATTTCAATGTTCATAAAGCCACTCTTCAATTTCACAAGCACTTCCACATTCAATTGTGACAAGATAATGCTGTTTTTTTCGATCAGGATAGTCTGCTTATCCTGTGACTTTTTACCAGATGATCAAAGGATATGGCACATAAACAAGAAAATTGTTGCTCTTTGGCAATGTTCTAGTCATCTTGACTGGCTGGTTGATTCTTTTCCATCAGAGCCCAGCTCACATTTGCCCAAAGAGTTGCCAGAGTACACAACAAAAAGTTCATAGAAACATGAAAAAATGCAAGCTCCGAGTCACACCGACCCAGTAAAACCCCTGTCAACCATCAACGGTACCTAAAAAACTAGTTCCAATATTTGGATGTTCCTTCATGCTAAGCCATATATGAAGAGAGCTGCTGCGTAGGTCAGAGCTTCTGTAGAAATCTTCATCATCACATTTTGGATCCGGTATTGTCCCTGTTGACGAAGTTGGCCGGATTTTGCACGGTTATTGTCTTTACCATGCCTCGCCATTTTGTTCGATCCCATGCATCCTCTTTCACCAGTCGATTTTTCTCCATCTCATTCTCTACTTGCTTTTTCCACAATTGTTTCGATCTTCAAAGTGCTCCATAATTTTTCAGAGCTATTTAAACAGAATCAATCATTTACAGTACCTACAATGTACAATCTAAAATCAATAAATTAGAATCTATTACAACCCGTTTTATCTTTCGACTAGTCAGGAGAGTATCTGCATGATAAAACTACAATTTTACTCTGTCTACCGCTAGCCTCACAAATGTAACTTGTTGCTCATGGCAAATATCACAATCACGTGACTCCTTTCTACTCTCAATTAGAAATAACATAAAACCGCCAAAATTCTTAACTGCCACTTTCACTCCCGTCTTCCTCCACTGTTACTGGCCTTATTTAATAAGTCAAGTTAATTATCCATGCAAACCACCAGAGCAGTCAATTCCTCATGCAGCTATACTCTTTACAACCCTAGGTAAAGTAGGTATTTCAGCAATCGATTGTAAAAAAGTTTAATGTATAACAAAGTCAAAATCTGAAAAAATATTCCTTTAGCTATCTAGTCTTTTCCCAAAAAGCAAGCTGATTTTAAATGCAAACAAAATTCTAGTTTGTTGTAAATTATTTGGTCGATTTACCGGCGCTCCATAGCACAGTCATTATTGATTGCGCCATCTTTACTAATGTCCCAATGATATCATTCATGCAATAGGTGGCTGCTTAACTGGAAGACTGTGAAGTCCATTCGCAGCCTCCTTGCTAGTGCTCAGCTATTTTATGACACATCTATCTTACATGAATTTGTAGTGCACTTTCAATTTTGAGTTGCATATCTACCATAGTTTTTGTACCATAAGACGTACTTCAAATTTGAAAAAAATGAAAGTGCGCTTTATATATGAACTGGGTGATGTTCATTTACTCTTTACAATTTAATTCAGTGCTATATGGAGCTTTTTAAGCTGCTATTTGGAGCTTTTCCTTTTCCTGACCCTACGTGCAATTATGGTGTTGCCATGCATTTGCTATTGTTGTGGTGGTCAAGAATAAAAGAATGAATGAATGAATAATTGTAGCATGCCTTATATTACACTAGGCAACAAAAAAAATTTTTTCTATGCTTCTCACGGTTTTTTAACTGTTCTTGGCTAATTTTGGGGCACTGATTTCAAAAATGGTATATTAGTTTTTTTTCTGTGACGACTTGTTTTTTAGTTATTTGTATTACAATTGTATCCCGATAACATGCAGTACCGTAGAACGGGGATACTTTGGACTTGAGGTGACTTATGCCAAAAAAAAAGTAATAATAATAAGTTTTGAAGTGCTGATACTCAAATAATATATAACTTAGCAGTTTTGCACCTTATGTAGTTTCTTCAGCACTATAAAAATTTTTTAAAGCATTAAAATGAAAGACATTACAAACAATTGATCGACAGCTACCAAAATGACATAATTTTGCTACCTTGCAAACTTTTATATGCGTAATTCTATTCACAAACCCTATGTTCAAATTAGACGCAAATTCTGGTTGAGAATTTCACGATTCCAAATTATATTTGGTTAATAAAATTTGCCCATCCGACATGAAAAAATGTAGAAAATAGTGAAACCACTAAATCTTTTTTAAATAGGGAGACTTAAGCCACCTTTACAAATGAAGGTGATTTAAGCCATAAAGTTCAGCTCAGTTTATTCTATACTGATTAACCAAAATATGAACGGTCAAGCAAACAAAAATAGAAAAAATATTAGTAAATCAGTAAGGAAGGCTGCAAACAAACCTTACGATTTTCAAGTCAAGCACCCGCCCATAGTCAAAATGAGATTGTAATCAACTATGAGTGAATGAGCATATATGCACGACTACAGGCAAAGTCAAGTCGTCCTTACTAAATCTAATTCAAAAAAAAGATGAATGATGTTTTTTGTGTCTCAGTATTAGTTTAAAAAGTATTTTTTATAATTGTGTTGGAGAAAATTAAAGGTTTTCTTTTTAATATCTGAAGGAATGTCATTCCAAATTTTCACTACCTGATATTGAATGCACCTTTGTAATCTCGCAGAGTGATATTTAGGTATTTAAAGATTGAGCAAGTTGGATGGGTTTGAAGATCTAGTGTGCCTGACTGATAGATGTTGTAAGTTTTGATAAATAAACTGGAAATAAGAAGAGGAAGATTATTCTGCAGGTGACAAAATACTAACTTAGCTGTTTCAAGTAACAATAAGTCAGGAAGCTTCAAAATTTTAAATTGGAGTAGAAAGGGGTTGAATGTTCATGGTAGCTGCCACTGCCAATGAGTCGGACAACCTTATTTTGAAGGGTAGAGAGTTTAGCTAAGTAGGATGTGTAGGTGGAACCCAAACAAGATGACCGTAGAGTAAAGGAGGATGTACTTATGCATAATACAATTTAAGCAAAGCTAAGGCGGGAAAGAAGGATTTGAGTTTTACAATTATTCCTATATATCTTGATATTTTATTCTAATTATTCTAATATTTGAATTAATAAAGGTTAGCTGGGAATCTATCCGAACTCCCTATATTTTACGTTTTTACAGGGATTAATTTTAACATTATTAAGCTTCAATGAAATGTAGGGAGGTGGCTTTCTTAAACTACATGGAATAACCAGAAAATTAGACTTCGAGGGATTGAGGCTTACTTATTTGCATGACACCAATCGTTGACATTGCGAAGCTCATTGTTCACCATACATATTCAAAATTACTTTGGTCAAGGCTGTGTAATTCCAGGCAAAAGTCATCGACAAATAAACGAGGAAGGCAGTTGGTTGAATTGTGTACATCATTAAAGTTTGGTAAAAATAGACTAAGTCCACGAGTTGAACCCTGTGCTATGCCATTTGTGATGAGTTCTGAGTTTGTGTGATTAACCAAAACGTATTGTATTGTCTTCTGTTACAAAAGTATTAATTAATTGATCAGCAGCACCACGGACACCATTATGATCAAGCTTAAGAAGTAAAATACAATGTAAGACAGCGTCAAAGGCCTTGCGAAGGTCTAAAAAAAATTAATCTTGATTGATTAATTTTGATTGATATTTTTGAAGGCATTCATTACTACATCAAGTACAGCACTCGCATTGAAATGCTTTTTTGAAACCATACTGTGATTTATGTATGACACTGAGCTTTTTGAGAAATTCTTGAAGTCTGTTGTAAATTAATCGCTCCAAAATTTAAAAAAAAAAAACAGGTCAGAATTGATATTGATCTGTAGTAATTGGGGTCAAGTTTATTCTCTGTTTTATAAAGTAAGATAAGTTCAGCAAGGGTGAAACTCTCGGGAAATATTCCGTTCTTAAAAAAGAAATCAAAAAGTACTGTAATTATGGAGAAATTAAGGTGGCAGCTATACACACAAAAAAGGCTGGCATATTGTCATGGCCTCAGCTTTGTTGACATTAAGGGAATAAATGGCATTATTTCAATAATGCTTGGGGGTTTCAGTACAGTGTGGCTGAAACATGGTTTGATCAATAATTGGAGAAACTGCAGTCATCCAAATTTGAATGCGTTAAATTATTAAAACAATTAGTAACTGTTATAGGTTCAATTGAATCGCACTCTGCTTCAAAA
Source organism: Trididemnum nubilum (assembly GCA_963965965.1). Classification (NCBI taxonomy): domain Eukaryota; kingdom Metazoa; phylum Chordata; class Ascidiacea; order Aplousobranchia; family Didemnidae; genus Trididemnum; species Trididemnum nubilum. Next base: position 37,434,082 of record OZ014478.1, on the reverse strand, counting down.
TGATCAAAAACAGAAGTAGCTTCATCTGTTTTAGTTGGAAGCAGAGTGCAAATCAAATTCTGTGTCTTTTTGGGGTCATTCTTGGCTGTATCTAAAGTAGAAGAAACATGATTTTTTTGGATAACCCAATTATTTTATTCAATTTATTGAAGTTCTTTCGATAAAATGTTTTTTCGGAATTGTTACCTAGTACGAATAATGGCCAAAACATTGTACGTCTCAGATGTCTTTCGTAAGCCAAGGCCTACTTCGTAACTTTTGTTGCCTGCGAGACAAAAGTTTCAAAAGGGCATGATTATTGATTACTGAACGTAACTGGTTCACAAACCCATTGTAAGAATCATTGGCATTATAGCAATCTAAGTCAGCATTTTAATAATATAGTAGAAAAATTTCGATTGAACATCATCACAAAAATCTTCAGAATTACATTTGGATTTGTCTCGGCAATACTAAACCGTTTTGATCTTTTTCGCTTATTGAAGAATAAATTTTGTATGAAAGAACCAATAGGAAAGTGGTCTGTCATGTCTTTTGGTATAACAAAGGACGTAAGATTGTGCTTAAGGTCATTAGTTATGATGTGGTCAATGATAGTTGAGAAGGACAAGGTGACCATGGTAGGCACAGTGATTATTGGCAAAGCTCCACTACTTAATACAATGTTTACGTATCCTATAGCTGTATTGGTATGGTTGCTTTTATCTATATTAATGTTTCCAAAAGCATTACAAATTTTGTCGCCAGAAGAAATGTCAGCCATACATAAAGCAAAATCCAATAGAAATTTGTCAATCTTTGTTAGATCAAGATGGCGATATATTACAGCTACAATATACTTATTTTTCTGGTCAATAACAAATTTGTGTTGCTGGCATAACCAGAAGAGTGCTTAATGTTCCTATAAGGTCCAGTTCCTATTTTTATTATGTCACAACCTTTATATAATCATTATAGCTATAATAATTCCGTACTTGTGCAAAAACAACCATCCAAAAGCATTTCATAACATTTTATTGTAGTGTAATTTCATTTTAGGTTTGTCAGCGTAGAGGTAGGACGTATGGCTGTGTGGGAAGAGCGAGTATCGTTTTCTTCCTCAGGGCGTGAATGTTCGTTGTCGCCACATAGCCAATCCGTCACACGACTGGTAAGAAAGGTGGGTTGAGATGAAATGATGGATTGTTTCGTCGCTGGTAAGTACCATTTTATCTTTTCGAACCATTTGTTATTATTTTGCTTAGATCTACTCCATGATGATCGCGGTAATGCGTGAAACAGGCCTGTAGGAAATAAATGAAATAACTTTCAGCCATAAGCGTATTAATTATTTTTCTGGTCAGATATGTTTAACCAGATTGCCTACGAAGGTGTGCCAGTGATGTGTATTTTCACACAGTCTAAAGGTTAAATTTTTCGATATATAAATAGCAACACAGCCAGCATAACTCTGCCAATTAATGTGTACAAAGCTGTAGCCAGGAATTTTTATATTAGCGAGAGGCTGGTCTTCAATACGGACCTCAGTCAAGCAAACCAGATCGAGGATAAAACTCAAACAGAATATAAATTCATACAATGCATCAAAATTCTTTGTAATAGAGCGAATATTTAAATGCACCAAGTTTTAGTGAGTTTTCAGATTGGTAAATACAGGTTAAAAAATTATCTAAAAATTTACAATGTTCGATCTTAGATGACATCTACCTATACATTTCATCGCACATATTCTCGTTTTCTAAATTAAAGCAAGAACTTGGCTTGGCTGCTTGATTTGATAAAATGAAGTAAATTAAATTCACTTCATCTTCCACCCAGTAGCACCATCACACAATAAGCAAAAAAAGGTCAATTTACAAAAAAGCAATTGTCAGTGCAAGTCGCTAAGCAATAAGTTAATTTAGACAGATATTGGAATCGAACAAAATGGCGAACAAATCGAACAAAATGGCGAGATGTGGTAAAGACAATGACCATATGAAGTCCAGCCAACTCTGTCAACAGCGACAATACCAGATCCAACAGATGATGATTGGAATTAATTGCAGAAGGTTACCAGTTGTAAATTCAGCAAAATTCTTGTGTGTACTTGGCACTTGCCAAACAGAATGCTGTTCAGTAGAAACCAACTCGTCCAACTATACCTCACCATTCTCTAAGCTACACCATTTTAAAAGTAAGCCCTAGGATGAATGATATTCTTAAGATAAATCCTTACAGAACAACAAGGTACAAAATTTGCTCAGCTTGAAGATCCCATAGACAGCCAGACCGATTTAGTCTAATATTAAGCAAGGCACTATTCTACAATTGTAGTTAGCTATAACAAGGGCCTGACAATTGGGTGTAAGGAATTAAATGTTGCTGCTCTGCTAAAGCAAATGCCAAACTTTCGGCTGCAAATCTCCCAGCAAGTGCTGTGCCACAATGTAACCATAATAAATTTTTGACCTTATGGTATTCTCTGATGCACCTAATAGTCCAAAAAATATGAGTAAAAAAATTCCACAATTTGACACAAGAATAGAAACCCCAAATCCACAGCCAGACAGCTGTACCCGCCAAACGGCAACTGAAGTAACTAAACAACGAACACTGACCAAGATGTTTACAGTATATACAATAGGGTGGCCCTTAAAATCAAAGTTCTAAAATTTTATGCTCCAAACCCCTAAATCTTTCCTAGGCTATAAAAATACTACTGTACAATTTTGAGTCAATTTGAATAAGATTTAGAACTTGCACATTGACTTCAAAGTTTTGAAGGGTATTGGTGCCAACCGCAAGGGGGAAAAAACGCAAAAACAAACACAACTCTCGACTCCTAATGCCAATAATCATAAACAACCCCTTAAAATTTGCAGAATGGCCACGGCCATACAATTGGAACATACAAAAAGGATTGATTTTATTCCAATAAATTATTTTGAAAAAATAGCTCGAAAATTAATCAAAATAATCTTTTATCAGTTTTTTACAATTTTGTTCTTTTTTTCAAATAGAGCAGGGTAGCAATGGACAACTAGTATCAGCTAGTTATTTAATAAGATCCATGACTACCCATTCTAATGACTATCTTAGCACCCCCAATAATGGAATTTATGGATCCAAGCTCCCTTCAAAAGGACAAGTTTTATCCTTCTTTTTGTATCTGCACATTAACACTGAAAAGACAATCAGAGATAGTGCAACAACAGTTGTGAATCAAACATCTAAGTTTTGGGAAAAAGCAAAAATTCCAGTTATTCGAAAAAATACTGCAATTACAAAACTTGAAAAGCTGTACCAAGTTTACCAGAGTTTAAAAAAAGGAAGAAAAAGGTCAACTCCTCAACAACAAAAACAAAGTGAATTTATTGCAGATCTGCCCAATTTGTTTGATATAGCAACTACTGATGCTCTCACAATGATGTCAAACCATGAAGACAAACACTTTCTTACAGCACAACGTGAACCTGGCCGTAGAGGAAGAATGGGGTCCGCTGATCTCCAGCAAGCATCAAAACAGAAACGTTCTTTGAAAAGAAAACAAATGGAAAATTAAAGAAAAACTCGATGGGAGAGAGAAGACATTGCTTCCTCAAACAAAGTAGTCTTAGATTCATCTTCTAGTGGTGGTGATACAGACACCGAATGCGATAAAGCTTCTACAAGTGTTGATCAAGAGAGCAGCCTCCCAAAGCACCAACGAGCCACAAAAAATGTTGTAACTCCTCAATTAGCTATGGCTCTTGACCGAACAAAAGTGACCGACAGATCTGCTGCTTATGTTTTAACAGAAACTGTACGTTCCCAAGGCCAAGATCCGAAAGAATTTGACATAAATCGCACTTCCATTCAGCTCTTAAGAAATCTTCACCGCAAATCACTTGCATCATCTCTGAAAGCAGAATTTCAAGCTGATTGTCCACTAGTTGTCCACTGGGATGGTAAATTGCTAAGAGATTTGACAACTAAAAAGCATGTTGATCGATTACCAATTATTGTTTCCAGTAATGGTGTCTCACAGTTGTTGAAAGTGGCCAAGTAGCCCAATGGAACAGGAGCACAACAAGCCAAAGCTGTAGTAGAAACGCTTGATGAAAGGGGCTTAAAAGAAAAAGCGGTTGCTATGTCACTTGACACTACAGCTTCCTTGACACTACACTTGACACAAGCGCAATATCTACTACAAGTGGTTTCAGAGCATTGCAAAAAATTTACCAACTGCAAAAAATCTACCCTTAACTGAGCAGTGTGAATAGTAAGTACATTTAGTGAACTTAACTTGCATTTTTGCTGCATCCTTTTCAGTACTTTTTAGTGTTCAGTGAATTTAAATGACGTTGTTTTCAGGGTTTTAAAGTTGCAATGTTAGTGCACGACAGATTTACTATGTTTAGTACATAATTATGGTGAATTAAAGTTGCATAATTAAGTGTTTTAATTTAGTAAAGGTACCTCAAAACATTGCTGTACTTTTCTTAATTGAAACACAAAAACTGTAATGTATTGAAAGAGAAACATTCTTCAAAAACTGATTATATTCTGCTAAAGAAGTTTTCATACTGAAAAATATTAAGATTTTATTTTGTTTAATTGCTTATACTGAATAACCATGACTATTCTGCCAATTTTAAGGGGTAATTTGTGATTCTAGGCTTTGGGATGTAGGAGTTATGTTTGTTTTAGTGTTTGTAAACCCTCGCGATAAAAGCCCACACTCCCTCAAAACTTCAAGTTTGATGTGCAAGTGTTAATCTTTTCCAAATTGCTTCATATATTTACAGTGTCCTTTTTTTATGTATAGAAAAACATTTAAGGGTTTCGAGCAAAGAAATTGCAAAAAAAAAAATTTTCGGTACATTTAAGGGCCACACTAATATACAAGTGTGACAATGTCTAATTAATAGTTTAATTAGCAAGTTTGTCATCTACATATAAGCAGTAGGATCCGTTAGAAACAGCCCACTTAGTTCTTTGCCGTGATGTTTTTGCTTCTTTGAACCAGGACAAAAGTTTCTTCCTCTTCCAGAAATTCTTTGGGGAGATGTTCTGTGACGTATACTGATTTTGGGGATCTTCGTGGAGTTGTTGCAGATTGTTGCTCATTTTGACTGGCTAAGTTTAGGCCTTTAATTGCTTAATTTGCTCATAATTCTATGCATATTCATGAGCATTATTCAGCTTGATACTAATTGGCCTAGCAATGTTAACTCTACCTCTTGACGACTGGATGCTGGGGTAAACGGTAAATGTCTACTAAGGGTATGGTTATGGGGTCCAGTTGTAGTCTTTTTATCATGAAATCGTTATAAGTAAGTTGGGTTTGATCCCTTGTTTCCCAAACTGTTTCTTCTGTATCTGCTAGGCCATGAATTAGAAGGTTCAACTGTTCATTGCATGATTTAAGCATTTACAAGTCTTTATGAGTTTTTTCGGTCAAGTATTCTAGATGATTTAAGCAATCATCTAAATCATCAAAATCAGTTAGCGATGCTTTTCCGACCAGCTTCTCGTCAATAACTTTAATTTCATTATCTTAAGATGTGAGTTGATTACGGTATTTATTTCTTGAAGTCAAGACTCATAGTTATCGATTTTGTCTTCAAGACGATCTAATTTGTCTTTGAAGCGATGCAGTTTTACTAGTTTTGCTACGACTACTCTAGTTTTGAATTCATATCTGCTTCAACAGAAACTATATCAGCTTACTTTTCCATCTTTCTAAGCTTCACGTAAACAGAAACGATTAGCCTGTTGCCTAATGCACAACTGAATAAAATCTGCTTGTTTGCAATTTGCTGCACAGAATGACGCTTTTTGCTTGTATTTTAGTTGAGGCACACGTCCACATGCTGGCTTTGCTTTTTCAGAATGATTAAGGATGGGAGGGCATACTTAAGCATACTGCACTGCACTTAAAAGTCATTTATAATTACTTGATGTAATTGTGACAGAGCTGGAAGTCAATATTGTTAAATGCTAACTGGTAAGCAACATAAAAACATTTTCTTCTCAGTGACAAATGTGTTAATTCTGTGACATCATTTTTGCACCATTGTGTACCAGTAATGTTTATATAGTATGGCATTGTAATAGAGAGCTTTTAGCTGCCTTGTATTGTTTACTATGCATTGTGGCTGTTTTTCTTCTCAGTTTGCAGTTCTTACTATGGTGATGACTACTGTGTTTTTTAATTCTTGTCATATATAACATACTGATGCCAGAAACACTGTTGATTTTATTTTTGCACGATGTAGTACAGTACAAGTACTGAGTATAGCGACTGTTTTTCTTCGTTCAGTTTTGCAGTTGGCCTAGTGATGATAACTGTGGTGATAATAACTGTGCCATTTTAATTCTTGCCTTATGTGTTAATTCCAGACAACACTGCAGTTTTTATTCTTGTCCTATACCAGTGCTGTTAAATGTAAATATCAATTCGCATGTAGAACATAAAAAGTTGGAATTTAAAAAAATTACTAATTTCGTGATCAACACAGCTAAAACAATTCCAAAATCATTGTTTTTATGAGCTTTTGTGTGTTGCTTGACTGACGAAAAGAATTGCTACTCAGTATGTATAATTTTTCATTGTAAATGTTTGCTTGCAAAGTGCTAAATGCATGCAACTAATATGTCAATTCAATGCTTAATAATACTTAAAGTTACTAACATTTGTTATTGTGAGTTGAATGAAGAGTACTTCAAGCATGTTTAGTGCTAATATTAGCTGCATATCAGTGATTATTTGCACAAGCTGTGATTTTTACCTTAGCAAAAGTTTTGTACACAGGGCTTGTTGCCTTTCACTAAAATTGCCATAAAATCCCTGACACTCATCACAGCAGCAAATTCTTTTAGCGGCAATTTTGTTGTAAGAAGCTAAAAAATCCGCTTCTTCTGATACTAAGTTTATAAAAATTAAGCAACAACTCGAAAAGTTACACCAAAAAAACTCTCAAAAATGGCAGAAGTCACCTCATTCTACGGTAGTAGCAATTTTTGCATTTGCATTTTGCCTAAATGAGCTCAAAAACATAATGCTTTAATCGTCTTCCTTTTCTTGTGATTATTCAAATGCTCTGAGAACTTGGTTACGATACCTCATCAATTTAAAAGGAGTCAATAGTAACAAATTTTTGAGATACTGGTGTGTATTTCGCTTCTCTCTTTGATAAAAGATTTTGTTATTGTTCCTTTTAAACTGGCGATGTAAATAGAGAAAGCGATAGCAGCTCCAGAGAATCAAATGATTCTTCTGGAACATCAAAAAGTTCTACTAAAAGCATTCTGGCTATGATTGAGAAAGAACCACGTTCATTACAAGCATTGCTAATTCCACATCTATTGAACCAAAATCACCAAAACAATTTAGTTAGAGATTGGGGACTAGGGATGTTCATTCCAAAATATCGAATCTGTTGGAACCGATTCCAAAATTGAATCAGTTTCAAATAATGGAAGCAGAATAGTAAAGATTTGTTAAGATGCGCTGCTTCCGCGTTGTGTTCGTATGAACATAATTGATCGCGCATTGCTCACTCAGTAACAAGCACATACAGCAAACAGCCATTGCACACACGCTGCCCTATGCACGCATTGTGCAACTACGAGTAATAGCGGCTGTGTACGATACGGAGTATGCGCACATGCGAGCAATGCATGACAATGCTTAATTAACTGCTTGTTTCTCTTAAAACTCTTGCGTTTCTCTTGTTTGTTATTATGGGGCAAAAGAAAGCTTGAAAATTCATGGGTTCTTCCTCGTGGCAGCAATAGGCAAGTATATCTCCTTTATCAAAAAGAAAAAGCATAAAATGGTGATCGAGAAGTGACCATAACAATGCATTTATGCCGCTATTGATATAGACATTACTATTGATATTCGGCGATCGCAATATTGCTGTCAATTAGCATTATTTTTTTTGTCTGAAATCGAATGATTGTCGAATCGATCGAAACCGTCAAAACGATATTTTGCAATAAGATTCAATATTCTGGAAAGATTCTGGAATTCAAAAAAAAGATCTGAAATTATTCTAGAATATGCAGATATTCTGAAATGAACATCCCTATTTGGGACTAACCAAAAAAAACAGAGCTTCTTGCTTCCAGATTGCAACAGTGGAACATGCTGCAACAAGGTCGATAAATGTAGATATATTTTCGTTTGTGGCATTATCAAGCTTCAGAATTGCTTCTCGGTACATGATAGTGTTTGTGATTGCAGTAATATCAATGACCTGCTTCATGGCCTTAGATCTGAGCACAATCCTGACGAGAGGAGACAGTTTGTTGATTCAAGTAAAGCAAGTTTCTACTCCATAACGGAAATCATTTGTCATTGGCTCATTTAGCACATGCCTCAGGATTAAAAGAAACCTATGAAACAATGGGGTTGGTTTTACATTTGATTAAAAATTCAATCTATAACTGGAATATTTGTATAGATCTCAAAGTGATTGGCCTTCTTCTTGGTCTACAAATGGATTATACGAAACACCAATGCTTCTTCTGTTGTTGGGACAGCCAAGATGATAAATAGAACTATATTTGAAAAGACTGGCACTCACTTGATTAGTTTTTTGCAAGATTTATCATGTTTCTTTACTTGATCCCATTAAAATTTGCAGATCAAGTTAGGCCTCTTGAAAAACTTATTAAAGCAATGCATCGAAATGGCAATGAATTTATAGGTACATGCATTAGTGATTTTCCGCCAAATTTGATGCCAAAATAACTGCTGAAATATTCAGTTATTGATAGGAACAAAAATTTGGAAGCTAATGGAGAAAGATTTGATGAAAGGCAAATATCATCAAAAAAAGAAGCATGGTATCAATTTTGCTTCAAGATCAAAATTTTTTTTAGGCAATAAATCTTTTCAAGACAGCATTGTTTAAGATTTTCCATGCTGCTACAAAAGTCTTTGTGCAAGAATATCACTAAAAATTCATTTTCTCCGTTTCAACCTCAGATTTCTTCCATACTAACATTGGGAAAAATTTCATCAAAAAATTGAACAGGTGAAAGATTGCTATCTGGGAAGAATAACTTGGACTATGGTGGCAGATTATGTACTGCTGGTTTCTACAGCAAGAAAGTGGAGCTAAGCATATTGAGAGAATCCAACAAAGAGCGCAAAGTATTTTTAACTGTTAACTGCAACAGTCTGTCGATATTTGGGGAAGGTATTAAACTGAACAAACTTTCATATAGCTGAAATTGTTGTGATACCTGTTTGTTGATGAATACATCAAAGCTGTTCCTTATATATTGCAGTGGATAAGTTACAACGATTAATTATTAAGCCAATTATAACAAATTTTTTCATTATATTTTCTCAAATAACTAAAAAACCTGATGTGTTAGCACAAAAAGCAGATTTGAAACTGCACCCTAAATATACTCTAAAGCACTTTTTCACTTCAACATGGCAAAAATTTTGTTGCATAATTACATGGTGCGCTCTATAGAAGGAAATAAAAGCAATGAAAGTCAATTATTGATAATTCGCCTATTTTCCAATGCACTTTATAGTTCAACAAATGAGAGTAAAAAATTGTGTTGAGTTAACTTAACCAGCAGAAACCCATTTTGCTCACAAAAACGAACTGGTGAGAACAGCAACAGTAGTGATATGCAGAAGCAAAACAGAACATTAGACAGAACAGTTATGTATTAATGTGGAAAGATGTAAACAAACATCAAATTAAAAATTACTTTGTGCAGGCGGCAAAGTAGAATTGTAATTATAAGTTTATTTACCAAGTTGCCTTAGCACCGAGACAACAATGGCTACTTTCAATCCCCAAATCATGTTGTCATCAGCCCGCCTGTCTTCCACATAACGTGGAGGCTTCAAACTGTCCCTTTTGATGCTGAACATCAAGCAGATAAGCACTGAATGTCAATTTTTAGTCTATAGTTTGACCCGACGGGAAATCAAACCAAAGTCTACAGTCTCAGTAGCAAATGCTCTATCCTCTTGACCACTGATCAATTCTGCTTTTTGTAGTAAGAAAGTTTTACATTTTGTAACAGCAAAAGTTTATTTGAGTTTCTTTGTATTTTCTTAACTGTGTTTGGATGGCTGTTGATACTAGTTTTGGATCTGTTTGCAAGGTTGCCGATTTTTTCTTCCAACATAAATGACAGGTTTTAGCCTCACTCGAGTCTCAGGCAGGATTGATTTGCAGGGGCAATGTGCAATTTTATTTTTTTAGAGAACTTTGGGCAATAATTCAGTAGCATATTGCTGCCAAAAATGGTTAAAGGATTGCCTGCAGTTGCTGAAACACACTTTAAACGTGGTGGTGCAGCTCCCATGGTAAAATACCAAACTTTTACTGCTCAGTAGCTGCTTTGAGAATGATGGCACAGCTCCTGTTATAAATTCTCACTGTTTCCTGGTACTTTGAAAGTGATAAAGCAGCAGACAGTAATTTTAATTTCGGTGTTTGTTTACATCTGTCCACATTAACGCATAACTGTTCTGCCTGATGAACTTGTTTTGCTGCTACATATCAACAGCGTTGCTTTGTTCACCAGTTCATTTCTGCAAACAAGCTTGTTGCTGACAGTTGTGAGGCTAGCAGTAGAGAGCTGGGAAGATCAGAATCTTAGTTTTCTACACTTTCAATCAACACCGTTTTATTATGCAGAAACCCTCCTGACAAGTCAAAAGATAAAACAGGCTATAACCGGTTTTAATTTAGTGTTTCTATAATTTAAACATTATGGACTATCAATAATTTATTCTGTCATTTGTACATATAAATACATCAAATCTTAATTCAACCATTCTTATTGCACAACTAAAACATACACGGTATGTAAGTGTTTAAGTGTTCCATTCAACTTACCTGATAACTGGTAACCAGTTGCTGCAGAATCAGCATCATTGACAGACGTATCTAATCCGTTTGTGGAAAAAACGTTTTCTCTGCGCAGTTCTTTTATTGAAGGATCAAAACAAACAGTAAGATCATTGTTTTCAATAAAGCTGTCTTTGTAAGCTCTACAAAGCAAACTAAAATAAATACAGCAGAACATCAATGCAACTATTAAACGCTACTAAAACCATTAAAACATGCCAACTTCAAGAGCAAGAGTGACAACGAAATACCTTATCTACTGAACAATTTAAGTTGATGAGTTGTAATCACTCAACCAACAAAAAATGCTTCTCAAAGAAAATAACTACCACTAGTATAGTCGAAAAGTCATTGAACCATCATTAAGCTTTTGTAAAGTATATAAATCATAAAACGGGATTTGATTGATTATTGTAATGTAATCAACAATCATACACCAGTACAATCAGTAATTGACAACTGCTCAGAAAGAAAAAAATACATTTTTCTACACTTTTATAGTACCTGCTGTTAACCGATGCAGACTGAATGGTGTCAGAGATGTTATCCAGTTTTGAGTATTCAATTTCATCCACCTGAACACAGCAAATTCTGATTACGCGAAATATAATAACCTGTACTGAAGTATTCAGGATCAAACAGTTAACTGCCCCACATTTTTTTGAGACAATCAAGATTGGATTGAATTTGAATCCGCTGAAAAAAATTGCTAAATTTGATTTTTATACTTTCTAAGTTACTGAACTTGATTTCAATTTTTTGAATCCGAAAAAATTGTTTTTATTACTAGTCTACATGAGTAGCGACGATTTCAAAAAAATGACGACTAGTAATCAGCATTAACCTGTAATTGTAATTACATTTTATTCACCAAGTAGCCTTGGCCAAGAGCCAGTAAAGGGACCTCTAAGTCTTCAAGTCAAGCTACCACCCACTCATTTGTCTACCACACATGGCGTAGACTTTACATTGACCCTTTAATTGCTGAACATCAAGCAGGGAAGCTGTGAATACCATACCAATTTTTGTAGCCTTTGGTTTGAACCGATTGGGAATCAAACCTTAAGTGTACCGCTTCAGTAACAGACACTCTTATTGACTCAAGCACTAATCGACCTCTTTCTTCTCTGCTTTGGCAACACAAAAAGGTTCATGCTGATAACGAGTCATCAGATTTTGAAATAATCAAAATATCGCAACTCACCAAAACAAAGCAATAAAAATCAACCAGGATACTGGCATAAATTGTCTACCTGACAAGAGGGTGGTTGCTTGACTTGATGACCGTAAGGTCTTTTGCAGGGTACGAAATTAACATTTGCTCAAGGCAAGCAAAAATCAACTCGAGCAAGTTATTTTTGGTTCACTTACCCGAGGAGCAAGTCAATAAAATTTAGCATATGAGGCAAGCAACTTTAAAAAAGATTATTTAAAAAACGCAAATTACCACTTTGCTACTGCACAATAAAATAAATTCAAGTAAAGATTCCGGTTGCTTTATTTTAGCGCAATCACCGCACTTAACAATCAGGTTAATCGCACACATATCATTTCACAATTAACACTTTTTCATCGCATGCATATTTGTTCCATACTCAGATGCACTTTATAATTCTTTTGGCGCAAAATGCTTTGTTTTTTGTCAGCTAAAATTTTTCCCTTGCTTGCCGCACTAATCGCTCTATCACATATCACAAATACCACTCTGTGCTGTAAGAAAGCGATGTCGAAAATTTGGTAACATTTTATTTCAGTTTTTTTTAAGATATTTAGTTCCTCTACTTTTCACACAAAAAAGTTCAGCTTTTTAGCTGGAGCAGTTTGCAAGATATTCGCATTTGAAAAACAAAATGCATTTGTTGCAAAAAGCAGCATGAATTTATTGTTAATGTAAGAATTGAATTGATTGTGGCAATCGCACCGATGACTTCTGCAATCTTTGTTACACAAGAAAACTGAGATGAGATGCTGAGTAAAACAATAGATGTGATTTTTTTGCAAAATTTTTTAAAAAATTTTTGATGCGATACACTCGCTACTAGTTTTCATTGATAAATTTTGAAACTAAAGTCTGTTATCTAAAACAATGTAAACTGAAGCTCAGCTAGCTCAAGGCTTTAGTTTATTTACGCATTGCATTGCCATTGTGATGTAACCAATCTCAAAACATTCTATAACTTCTGCCTAAAATAAGACTTATGACAAAACAGAAAAAACAACAGAAATAATGACAAAAATTGGAATAATCGCTCACAAAAATCCAAGATTTTTTTGTTAAATTTTTTGATGCGATAATGGATGTTGATTATAATAATCGCACACAAGAACCGGATTTTCTTAAAATACACTTTTTCAAAATTAAACATCAAAATGTGCTGTGCCTTTTTGTTTCGAGCAAGTTGAGATTTCCCCAGGCAAGCAAGCAATTGTCATAACTTGTCAAGCAAGTTGTTGCAAAAGCTAATTTCGACCTCTGTTTAGCAATGTGAAGGAACATCGAGTTCATGAAGATGGTTAAAAATTCAGGTTGGAATGAATTCAAATTTGACGCTAACTCTAGTGATTTATTTTTGATGAATTTGAAGTTTGCAATCTGAAAATGAATTTTCATGTAAAGTTGAATTTTTCCAGCCTTAATTCCGTCAACCTGAATCCACGAAAAGCAGAAATCAAACAATTTAAATCAATTTAGCAAGAAACATCGGAGAATTGGTGGTGTGTCTTTAGATAAATTAAAACAAAGTTTCTGCATGTTCGAATAGAATCCAAATGAGAAATTTTAAATTTAGAATCTTAAACCATACTTTCAAATAACAATTTACAGTTTTACGCAAACATAAAACCAATTACATACAACATTTTTTTATTTAAAAAAAAACATACAATATTGCTGAAAATTGCGATGATGCAACAGCCATACTGTGTGTGCACCATCCAGCATGAAACACTATCATAAGACAACAAACCGCTTTTGATGTACTGCCTGCACAATAACCTTTGCGGTTTGATAACAACGTAAAAGCCAGAACAAAATAATAATTATTTCGAATTTTCAGAATCAAAAAATGATTCTGAATTATTTGTTATTTAAATTCGATTTGAAACTAAAATGAACATCCTCTACATGTGGAAAATAAATTATTGTGATTCTTAAGGCACACCTCCAACCTGATTTTTTGCTTTTTTTCCTGCTTTAATCAATGGTTTTGTTTGTTTCTATTTAATATTAATCAATTCATATAGATGCTTACTTTTCCAGTCAACTTGACCTTCTCAAACATGTCTTTAGCAAGTAACAATAAGAGTATACAAGTACACAGTATTTTAAAACTAGAAACCCCATACAGCAATACAGCATACACTAGAATACCAAAGTACATACCAAAATCATGCAGAGTTAGACCAAGCATTTATAAAAGTTTTTCACCAAATTCATAACGTAACGTTTTGTGGGGCCTCAACCTCGCAGCCCATTACTGCATTCTTGGGGGTTATAATTTTAAATAATTGCAAAAAAGGAAAGGAACTAAACTATGTTTTCAATATAAATTGTTGCTAGTCAATGAAAATAACTTGGTTAATCATTGCAGTTTCCAGATTCCTTACAACATGATTGTGTGAGATAACTAAAAAGTATGCTTATATGGTTTTTAGGTCAAAAGTTGCTAAACGTGCACTAATATTTCTGGATTTGACCTAATTTGGCAATGAATTTGATTTTTTGTAATCATTAGCAACAGTATGAGGATTTACATCACTCAGTTATATTTGAAATGCAAACAAACAAAATTAAAAATGAAAAGTAGCTCAGTAGAAACTTAAACAAGGACTATAGACAAAATCAATGAGGTATCAAAAGTTAGGCCAATTGAATAAAACTAAATTGCCATTGACTTCTTGACCCTGCAGTTTCAGAGATATTTTACTTCAAACACGATGTAGAGTTTCTCATGTTATAATTTTTATTGGTAACTCTGACTTTGATAGCCTAAGCATCATTAGCAACACCAGTCCAGTTCTAATCTAAAGCAATGCCGCAACTAGGCTATTGAATTAAGTCGTTTCGCTGCACACTAATTAGTTTGATCTTGTCAGCAAAACAGATATAAGCTGGAAAAAAAGACTAGGCTGTATGGTAGCCTAGATAACACATGTTTTAGAACAAGCGAAAGTAAAGCTAACAGAGTAGTAGGCCATTGCTTGCATTTTAGTTGAAAAAGTTCATACTAGGGTCACAAAATACTGTAAGCAAAATACAATAGGCCTATTAAGGTACTGGTAGTCTTCTCATCATGTATGAGTTAGTACTTTGTAACCTATTAATAAAAGCCTTATTGCTAGGCTATGATTTAGACTGAAATGTATCTGACAACTTAATTTTTACTAAAAACGCTAGGCTACCAAACAGTCTACTCTTATTGGCTCGAATCTGTTGTACTGACAAGATCAAATTGATTAGTGCGCAGTAGGGTGCTTATTTTGCCTCAAAATTTTTATTTTCTTTTTACCTGTGTTCAAAAAGTGTAATTTGTATAAAAAACCTTTTCTGTAAAATATTTTTAAAAACAGTCAATTTCTAGGGGGTCCTCTGGCAGAATTTTATGAACCATTGTGAAAATAAACAAAAACGTCTATAACTTCTTAATCGTTCATGTTAG
Source organism: Trididemnum nubilum (assembly GCA_963965965.1). NCBI lineage: Eukaryota > Metazoa > Chordata > Ascidiacea > Aplousobranchia > Didemnidae > Trididemnum > Trididemnum nubilum. Next base: position 37,418,562 of record OZ014478.1, on the reverse strand, counting down.
GAACTTCATTTTGGACTCCATACCCACTAATTCAAACCTGAGGATAGTTTTGGAGTAGATTAAAATGTGATCAAATTTAAGCTTAGTTTGATTCTGGCATAATTTCACAACAGAGCACCAAAATTGCTGTATTGCAGTAAATTTTTATATTATGTAACATAGTAATATTTTACCACATCAATTTTTAGGTAAATTTTTTAGTATGAGGTGAAAACAGTGAAATTAGAAAGTTTTAATGTTTCGTTATAAGTAACTTTATTAACTGTGAATCCAGTTATGGTAGTTTGGTAACACAGTTGTGTGGTAGCGTCTTCATACTATTTTATTAGTAATTGAATGCATAGAAAGATCACTGCAGACAATGTGATGTGCAGATTACTGGTAAACTTTTGTACAAATACTTCAATTTTGAGTAAGCAAACATACTGTAGTACAAACTAAATTGGCTGTCGTTCCAAAATGCTTCTGAACTAAAAAATTAATTTATTTCTGTCTTCTTGTGATAATATGAATTTTTTTGTAACATAGTTTAACAAGCAATTTTTTAAACCTTTTGGTTAATTTGAATCTATACTCCCCAGGCATCTTTGATTGACTACTGCTTTATTTCTGAGCATTAAAGCAAAAACAAGCCACTTTCATGCAACATTTCGAATTTGTCTTTGTCAAAACAACGTAAATATGGCGAAGTATCTTAACGTAAATAAATGTTTAATGTTTTGTCAGATTTTGCTATCTTAACTTTTATTTGGTATCGCCAAACCGTCTTTCTTCCCAACTTCTAAAAATTGGTAGTTTCTCTCTTTGTAATGCTACATGCAGCACAGCATAATCACAATGCGCAATTTAGTCACTTCCAAATTTATCAAGATCTAAAGGCTGTAATAACGATATGAAAGTTTTTAGAAATTGTTGGCAAAAGTTTAATATGGGTGATCCTGAGTGTTGTACTTTTAGATATTGTTAAGGTGTTATATGAGATATGCTTCAAAAATAGTTGCACTTTAAAGCAAAACTAGTGGTATGCTATACTTACCGAACTATACAATAGCATCCACACGTCAAATGTCAAAATTAAAGTGCTTTTGTTTAGTGGTCTTTGCCTCCATTTATTTCTGCTGATGATGATACTTTGATAAATAAGTGATTAAAGTTAACATTAATGGTCCTATCAAACAATGCAGTAAAACTTTATGATGCCAATTTGGTAGCTCATACTAGCAAAATTCTCTGGGTTAGTAAACTCAAGTTAGGATTTAGGAAATAATTCAAATAAGGTAGCAACATTGTGACCTCAAACTCATCTCAGTTGCTCTTAAACGCTGAATCAAGGTTTGGGTTTGATAAAGCAAATTTTAACAAATCTAACATTTGATGTAAAATAAATTTTTATGTTTTGAAAAATGACCCTAACTACCTTTCAAAAATATTGATTTCTAAGCAGATGCCAGTGTTACAGCACGATCGTTTATAGTTGGATTTGAACCTAGGGTTTTATGTTCTGTCGTTAACACGTCCATTTACCTTATTTGCATATTACTTTTGAGTTGCACGTTTTTCATTATTCGCTTGGTAGAAACTTTGCAAAGTTGCTTGAAAGTCGCGCTGTTTGCGTTTGCTGATTACTTTTTTGTAGCAACGTTTTAATTCTAGCACGGTAGTTAAATCAGTCTTATTTTTGGAAAGTAGCGTCAAGAGATTTGTATTTTATGCTGTTAAATTTGGTCTTTCAGTTTAAGTGTTTTCCGCCCAGCCGGGTAATCTTCAATCAATTTTTACTGGACTGGTCTTTTTTATTTGCCTTTTTATTAATACAAGTTTGATTTGGAATCTCCTTTGTTAGCCCCTTGAGCGCAAGGACCAGACAGTGAAGACCTAGGCATTCCGCCTAGGACACAGCCATCAATCTATAACAGCCAGGTAAAAATGGTAATGCCTTTAATATTTTAGTAGCTGTGCTACTGAGCTTAAATGGAGTAAAACCCAGGAGCCCATAAATTTTCTCAAAATTATTTTCAAAACGTTATGCATAGCGTGAAAATAGTTCTAGACAGGAGATTCAAAATTGTCAGTATTCACCCATGCAGGGTATAACTTCAAGTTGAAGCAACTTTAGGTGCCTAACTAGAACTGAATTAGGAAACTTGCCAAGCTAACATCTATTTGAAAAATCAGGTCAAAACATGCATATTGGAATGACTTAAATAGTGTTGTATATTTACATTGCTTAAGACTTGTTTGAGGCCATGTTTTGGATGATATGTTATTGGAAAAAGATTTCACTGTTTAATTGATAATACCCCAATGGGGTAAAATCGATTTTAGGTAGTACAGTAATATATTTTAGTAGTGTAGTATATTAACAGTAACTGATTTCATATGTGCCCGATAAGCTGATGGCTGCAATATTTTTCATTTTTATAAACAACATCCTTAGCTTATGTAACTAAAGGCCTAAAAAGCATGCTTAGGTTTTGAAAAGCAATAAATTACATTTGTGTTGTCTTACTCTTAACACTGATTTGAAGGGAAATTGTAAATACTGTAAAAAAAAGTCAAGTTTATTCTTGTATAAGACATATGGGTTGATCTTTTTTGGTGTGGAATGTTAATGGGGTAATACTGGTGATAGAATTACGCATTTGATACTTGTATATGCTATTAGGCATAAAGTAATAGATAAAGTTGTATATTAGATGGTTAAATTATAGGTGAGATTGCTGATTGGCAATTAAAAAACTAAATATCGTATTCATGGTCCACGCAGTCTAAAATCATGCACATTAGAAAAATTGGTAACGCTGGTATTTTGTTATATTTTAAAAATTACTGTAAAAATTAAATGCATGTGATGGTTTTTCTAAAGAGAAACTTTAAATAATATTATACAAAGTGAACATAATCAATTTAATGTGAATAGCATTAAAAACTTTTTTTCAAGCAAAAAAAATAAAAGTCGTTTTTGCTTATTTTCACAATGATTCATGTAAAGTGCCCAGAGGACCCCCTAACCTTGTCTGATTTCAAAAATTTTTTGCATGTCCTATTTTTTTCCTAAAATAAACAGTTTAAAAACAGGTAAAAAGTAATATGATAACTTTCAAAAAATAGTGAGGCTTTATTAGCACCCTAGTATGCAATGAAATGACTAAATGCAATACTAAAGGCTAATTTACACTGGCATCGTGATGGGTTTCAACAATCCTGCCATGTAAGCACACCGACCAATGCACACTGAACAATTTCTGGCAATAACAACATGTTTGCCTTGACGTGCTGACAGAAATGCTTGCATTTAACGACAACGCGACGAAGTAGAAATGAGTTCTACTATGTCGTGACAGCGTCGTTTCTGCAACATTAAAATCAGAACTTTTTTGTAGAACAAAACGTAAAGATTAATTAAGTATATTTCTGCATTGCACAAAAACTCTTACAATGCTCAAAAATTCAGCTGAAAAATGTTTTGGAGAAAAAAAGGTGAAAAGATAACAATAAAATTTGATTAAAACTTACTCAAGAATATCCCACAAACAGTTATGTGGCTAGAAGAATGCTGGCAGTAATCAAGTGCAAAGGAGGACATTTTGAATATGTTTTCTGCTATTTTTCAAATAAAAAAAATTTTCACTCAGCTTAAAAATATATTAATTTTCTCCTTTGTAAAAAATATTTGAACATTGTACATTAGAATGACCGCCTTTCTTGTCAACTGTTTTTTATGTTTTTGGTTTTTCATAAAACGCTAAAAAAAGCAAAAATAAAAAATGCAGTATGTTATTTTTTCTACATTTAAGTAGCAAAAGCACCAACTTTTAAAAGTAAATAAACTCTGGAAAACTATTATTTTCAGAATAAAAACCAGAAACCCGGGTTTAGAAAAGCAGACCCAAATCAGACATCCTATTCCAAATAAGTAGTCTTACCTTATAACTAGGAAGAGATTGCTCAATGTTTAGAAACTTTTTACGTGTATTAAAGCCGAAACCAGGCCATAAAAAGCCTGAAAGTTAAGTTCTTTTAGTTCCGAACAAGCCCAAAAGTTAACTAAAATTTGATTTAAAATATTAACCACAGCGAATTTAGATCATGTTTACATCCTTGGTGTTAAACATACAACCATTTAACACCAAGGATGTAGAAAGAACAAGCTGAAATAATTGGCCATCATCTCAGTCTCACACCTCCGCTGAACTATAAGATTTTGCATTTCCTATAGCAACTTGCGTATCACGATTGGTGTGCATTGCAAACAAATAGTTTGTTGTACCGTCGCATCATCCAACATTTTAATATCGCCAAGCGCTGAGCAAACGCGCCACGTGACATGATCACAATGCCAATGTGAATTGGCCTTAATAGGGGTGTTGCTTTAGGTTAAAACTGGAAACGTGTCTCTAACGATGCTAAGGCTATCAACAACAGAGTTGCCAATAAAAATTATTGATGTTTGTAACATTACAGGCCTCGACGTCATGTTTGAAGAAGAATATCTCTGGAATGGCAGAGTCAAAAAGGATGATGTTAGTACCAATCTAATCTTATGCGGTTGGCCTAACTTTAGACAGCCCCATTGATTTTGCCTTAAGTCTTCGTTTAAGTCAATGAACTTTGAAAGCCTACGGAAGAAAACTACATAAATTTTCATGTAAGCTGTGGAAGGGGAGCCCTAATTTTAAAACACTCTGCATTGATTTGATAGATCCATAATTATCTTTTGCTCATGAAAAAGTGAGAGTGGCACTTTTATTTTGGATGAGTGCTCCTCACCTGTTGAGGAGATGACTGCATTCCAGGTTTTCCAATTGACTTTTTCCCAAGTAAATTTGCTGCTTGTTTGAAGCCACCAAGCAGCAATAATCATCATAATGTTTACTTAAGTTATTTTCAAACTGAATAGAATTGATGTACCGTTGAAGAATCTTCTTCATTTTTAAACTCAATACAATCATCTTCATCAATTCTTGCAACTGAAGTTTGCTGTGCAAGATCAAAAGCATAATTTCCAACATTATCTTGAAATGCCAGTTTGCTATTATAATGATTATCATTCAAAGCAGTAGATTCCACTTGGTCAAGAGCAAAGTTAAATGAGTCTGTTTTGTGCTCGTGACCATCACTGTTTGACACATGTGCTTGATCAACATATGACCCAGATTTCTCACGAGTGCTTCTCAGGTCAAGAGCTTCTGATTCAACACTGGCAAAGGTATAGTCATCATTTTCAGTTTGAACCTAAACGAGATCAAAATGCTAATTTTGTACATTAACTAAGAGTTCACAGAGCTGGTCAGCAATGTTTCAAACTCTTCGTCCTCATCAGCAACTCTCAGAACTGTTAGTATGTACATAAATGCTTGCACGATGCACCTACTTTCCAGATTAAGGTACACTGGTACAGTGTTGCATTATAATAACAAATTATTTTTCAGTACATAAACTATTATAGTGCATCACTTGTATTATGCAACTACACCTTTACTACACTCAAAACAAGTCTTGCAATGAAGCACAAAAACAGAAATGGAATTGAGATTTTAAAGAAATACAGATATAGAACAAACGTTTTAACCTAAATTAAATGGTCAAGGCACTATTACATTTTTTGTATTATATGGTGCAGTATCAACAAATGGTTTCTATTGTTTTACAAAATGTGCATCAAATTTAATGTGTTCAAAACTAAAACAACAAATAAAACACTAAAAAGTCTAATGCAGCTTTATATAATTTTGAATAAAATCATAGAGAGTATAATTTGTCGCATACATTAGGTGCCTTATGCGCGTAAGGCGCACCTACAATTTTTGACAAATTTAAGTATTTTAAGTGTGCCTTATGATTCGAAAAATACAGTACCCAAAATACAGTCAGTAGAGTAATGTTATCATAATTTTGTCTTCAAATATTCAGAAAAAATTTTATGCACTTTTGTAGTGGAGTACTCTACAGTTTCCTACATTATTGAATATAACTCAGTATAAGGTCAATTTAAAAAATAACAAAGAGAGTAAATTTTTAACGACAAAATAGCAGAATGATGATAGACTCTATTAAATGGAACAACTTAGCAAAATATTTACTATAAAACAATACTTGAACAAAAAAAAACCCAAAGCACATTGTCAAAATGATAACTTACAACATTACTTATATTGGAAGTCTTCAAGGCATTTAGATTTGCATAATTCAATATTTTTAACTCTTTAATTTCTTCTAATAACTGTTGCTGTGCTTCACTGCTAACACAAAGATCTTGTCGTAGACTTGAAATTTCTTTCTTAAAATTCATAACAACATGTTCAAATTGAGTCTGAAAAAACAAAAAAGACAAAATAATAGTATGGGCTCATTGGGCTGTCAAGAGTAACTGATAGAGCTTTAAAATTTTATATATCTTTGTGTTCATTAAACTGGGAAGCAAATATCTAATCTAGCCATAGAGGAATGGCATGTAGCTGAAACGAAGACAATTCTAATCGACAAAATTTACTATTTATGTCGAAACAATTTATTACAGAAAGTGAAAATGGCAAACTAGAGCACAAAACAATTTATGATGCATAATTCGACAAACTTGCAAATTTTGGAAAGAGAAAGAATCAAACTTTTAACTCTGTGGATCGCAGTCCAATCCTTTATCATTGGAGTTGGTAAATCACAAGATTCTATTAAAAAAGGTGGCAGAAAACTAGATCCTAAATAACATGAAATCCAATACAATCAGCAGACCTCCTAGTTTCCTTAAACTTGAGGGCTTGATAAACTTTTCACGACTGTATTAAAAAGTAATTCATTAGTTTTGTTTGTGTATTGGTTTTTGTTGAGCAGTTCCAATAAACCTATGCAAAGAAGGGGCCACGACTTTTCTGCATGACCATTTTGGCGCAGACGTTTTTGGCGCCAAAATTTGATGCTTTTTGACTAACCCTAACCCTAAATTGTTGAACTGTCAAAGAGCACCGAATTGGCGCCAAAACGATCTGTGCTGAAAACATCCGGCAACAAAATAGGTGGCACCGAAATGGTCGCGCCGAAACGGTCGCACCGAAAAGACATAATCCCTGCAAAAGATGCTCTTCAACTGAAGAGAAGCTTAAATAAATGAAATTTAAAAATGCAAGAATAAAATAACTTTTGTTGTTAAACTTACTTTTTGATCCAAACATTTATTGGCCAGGAACAATTGTATTTTCGATTCAAATAATGAAAAGCGAACATCATATGCTCTGACAAGCTTATTTTCTAAGTGAACAAGTTTTTCAGAAATTTTTTCAAATAGCTTCATACTATTAAAAATAAATATTCAATACTCAAAACAGATTTACAATATACACTCTTTTGACTCTAAAAGTAATAATTAACTCATGTTTTGCTTTCATACTCATACAAACATATGGTACATAAAACACATGTCAGAAAATACAAAACTTATCTAGTTTGCAAAAAAAATGTGTATTGTGCATGATTGTGTTTGCATGGTTTGTTTATGCATTGATGTGTGTCTTTATTGTCATTTTACAACCAATAAAAATAATTTTAAAAAAACTACATCTTCATTTTCAAAGGAGGAGTGGTAGTGGCTTTTACAATACAATAAACTGAACAACGGCAGTAAGTCTATTTTGACCAGGATAGTTTTACAGGGTTGCCACAGAAACTGCAAAATCAAATTCCAGGACTTTCCAGGACTTTTTTAGGTCATTTTCCAGGACTTTTCCAGGACTGTTTAAGCTTTTTTTTTTTTTAAGCACTTAAAATTTGATTTTGACTATTATTCTTTCATGCACCTACTCTTTTGAACTTGTGATTGACGAAAAATTTTGATGTAACGCATTTGCATTCCTAGTATTGACCACTAACCAGGTGCAAAGCTAGAAATTTGCAACGGGAGGGTTAAGCTTTTTGGTAAGGGGGCGGAACCCTCAGACGCCAGAAGCCATTGGGGGTCTGGGGGCAAAGCCCCCAGCGTTCAAAAATTTTGCAATTTTTTTGCAATAATAACTTAATTTTAGGCCTAATTTGGTCAAGATTATCGCTTTTAAAACGTGGCATAGAAATTAGCACTGCAAAAACATGATTAAACTGAATGCATAAATGGGCTACAGTATGTGGGTGATAGCTAGAGCTCAATCGATATGACTTTTTTAGGCCGATACGGATATATAACTCATAAACTACCTAATTTGGTCTATATTTTTCACTTAACTTGACACTAAAAGCTTCACTAATTCTCCTCCAACAAAAGACTATTGCAAACGCAAGTCATACTAAGCAAATTGAACGCAAGAATACTCGTGCTTGCTCTTGAAAATAAACAGTTTAAGGTAATTTCGATAAGCCGATATTTTATCGGCGGTAGATAGCCGATACAATATGCCGGCTTGGCCCTGATATCGGCCAAAACATATCAGCTGACGCTAGATATATTGGTCGAGCTCTAGTGATAATGGGTAATGGTAAAACTTCAGTCCTAGCTTTATTTTCAGCCAGTTAACTATAAAATCCTATTATTTGAAACAACAGAGCTTATTTGCACGCCAGGGTGCAAACAAAAAACTCTATCCTAGCCCTAACCCCAACCTTATACTTAACCCAAACTGTAACCCTAACCTTAACCCAAACTCAAAATCTAAACTCCAACAAACCACTAACGATAATAATTTAAAAAATAAAAGAGTATTTGAGCAAATGAGCACCCACTTTTTCTTATACGCAGAGCTCATTTGCACGCTAGAGTGCAAATAGGCACCTCCTTTGAAAAAACTCCTAAGTATTAATCCAAATCGTCTGTATTTTATAACGCTAGAAAAAGATATAAGTTGGGAGTAGGGGCTAATGAAATGAGATTTGGGAGAGTTGATTGGTAATTAACAGAATTAAATACTGAGTTACACTTTTTTACAAAGCCTACGTTAAGCATTTTGCATAAAGCGATCAAATTGTTTATTTTTAGCCATTTTTAGTTAGTAAGTTGTTACTGGTTTTATTTTTGACCAATATTAGCCCTTCCCCAAAATCATGTTCTAAAAGTGGCTTTAATTTACTTTACTATCCATATTACTGCAAAAAACTGCCTTAGAAGTATACTGCGATAAACATAGTAATTTTCTAGTTGTGCATTTTGGTCTACGGGTCAATGGAGGGCTTATAGTCCGCTATGCTACTGCTACTGGAGTATCGCATTGCAATAAATTACTGTCTATGAATTCACTCTTCTTAGTAATATTCAATAATTTATACATACTGTAATGCAAAGTGCAAATTTTGGCATTTTAACGAGGAAGTGCTTATTTGCACTCTAGTGTACTAGTAAGAACTGCTTAAAAAGAACAAGAGAGCAAAGAGCAGAAGAATGGGCGCTGATATTAATATTGAAGTAAGAGCTAGGGTTGCAGTTTGGGTTAATCCAAACAGCAATCCTAGCTCTAACCCACGTTAGGGCTAGCATAGCAATTTTTTGTTTGTGCGCCAGCATACAAATGAGCTCTGTCTTTTTACAATACAATAAAGCATTTTGAACAAACTTCACAATGCAAGTTATTTCAACAACAGCTTTGCACAATTACAAGGTACCAGTTATTATAAAAAAACTAAAAAACTTCACATTCTGTCTGGGTAAATCACGGGAAAACTTTATAAACATTTTCCAGGACTTTCCAGGACTCACAAACAAAATTCAAGGACTTTCAAGGACTTTCCAGGACAGCAAAAAAAATCCAGGACTTTCCAGGACTTTTCCAGGATGTGGCAACCCTGGTTTTACATTCAGAACCAATTAAGCAGTACAATCTTGCGTGGCATATAAAAGTTAAGAAAATATCAAGTTTATGGGTGGTTTTCATCTAAATTGTCAGCTAACTTGGTTTTGCAGCAACGAAGTTATAATGTGACAAAACAGGTCGAATAATATCTATAAATATTTAACCAAAATGAATAAACAAATGTTTCAAACCTAATGTGGTATTTTAAAAAGACGTTTTGATATCAACTTTAAGTACTGGTATTTTAAATCTTATTCAAATGAAATATATTTAAAACAATAATTATAGCAATGCATTATCGAATCTAAGCATCAAATCAAATTGATTCTAATTCAATAAGACTGAAGAGTTTAAATTATCAACCAAAACGTCTTTTTAAAAATGAATCATTCCAAAATATTGTTGCCTATTCTTTCCCAAAGATCTTTCAAATTTGTTGCAAATGCTTTGAATCTATGAATAAACTTTTCTAACGCAACAATAAAACATTGAAACATGAGTTACTGAGGAAAGTGATCCATTCCAATTTATCATCTAAACTACAAGTAGCAAATCTAAACACAAAACTCACTATTGTGCAAGTTACCCATTCAAACATTTAAGAATAGCGTGCTGCGACCAAAATTAAATGCAAACAGAAACGGATAACCTGTATCAACAACGTTCAACACATGTCAGTAGAAATTAAAACTTTACGTCAATTTAATCAAGCTTCAATAGCTTGCTACTTCAACAGCTACATAAATTTTTTCACACTAACACACGCAAATTAGCAGCACTTCATAAAGAGAAGTTTAAGATCGCAAACCATACCATATATGGTGCAGTGTCAATAAATGGCTTCTACCATTTTCATTTTTATACAAAAAGTGCATCGAAATACAAGATACACTACATTAAACTAAGGTTAAAAAGCTCTTAATAACTTCCATAAAACTTTAAATTGAATCACAAAGGAAAAAAGGGTGTAACCTCATTCGTATCAATCTTTTTTAATTTTCAAGTATTTTAGGTGTGCCTTATGATCTAAAAAATATGGAGGCATCAGTAACCAGCTGATCGTTTCAAACTATGAATTACCATACATAATGAATGGCTCCATTTCACTGGAAATTTTTATCTCTAAAATTTAATTAAACCAAAATTCAAACCTTAACCCTTGCAAAAGCAAATAAAAAAAATCTGCAAATGAATATTCCTCCTTTTTGTTTTACTCTCTTTACCTTAAAATTTTTCAGTGAAATAGTCACTCACCTAAATGAATTTGAAGTGTGGCTAATTAAGTAATATTTATTAATGTGCCCAAAATGTGAATTATTGCTACTTGGATTTGCCCATGTGACTTAACATGTGCTCCTTGAGATATTTTATTTCAAGAAATGCTTTGTCACAATCTTCACAATGAAACAACTTGATTTTTTCATGCACTGTACGAATGTGCTGTTTCATGATAGCAGAAGTACTAAACTTCTTAAGGCAAAGCCTGCATTCATGGGATCGTTCTTGAGAGTGAGTACATAGCACATGCCTTTTCAAAGTTGATTTTCGAACAAACTTTTTGCAACAAACTTCACACTGAAATGGCTTTTCTTTTGTGTGAACACGAACGTGTCGCTGCAAATGAATTTTGCCAGAACAAGAATATGAGCAAAACTGACAATTATATCGTTTTTGTCTTTTGTTGAGCAGATGTTTGAATTTGAAGTGTTTCTCTAAAGCTTTGGCACCGATGAAGAAAAGACCACATTTGGAACATTCAAATGATGTTTCTGAAAAAAGAATATATTTGGTTTATTTTGAAATATTATTCTAGAAACCAGTGCGTCATCTTATCACATTCTCTTGAAAACAGACTTGGAAACAAAAGCGGAATAATTAGGAATTTTAGGCTGCCAATCACACAACCTATAATTTACAGATAAGCTCAAGCAGATTATTGCCATGGTGACTGACAAGATTGCTGGCTGCTCCAGCTTGTGCATTGCAGAGTTCTTAGAAACAACACTAAAAGTCCTGTGTAACGAAAAACATGTTGAATTAGAAATATGGATGTTGCGTCAATAAAACAGGTACACTTTAGTCTCAAGAATCTTATTGTTTTATTTAGTCAAATTCGTTTTTAAAACGCATTTTTTCAATATCTTAAAAAGAAAGTCTGCAGTATACTAAAATGCTGTTGCCACAAACAGGATTTTGCTAAGGATGGGCTTGAACCAAAAGTTAAAATTTTTTTGACACAACATACATAGATAACATAAAATGCCTCTTTTAGACGTGCTAACCAACCTAGTGCAACGTAACTGTATCACAGAGGGGGGTCTGAGCTACCTGCCACCAGCGACTATGTGGTTTGAGGGCAAAGCTACTGGGTAATTTTGCAATTTTTCAAAAAAAATAGCCATTTTTACACTATTTTGAACACACCTGGCACAGTTTAGAGCTATTTGAAAGAACTAAATTGCTACAATTCAGAAGCCATTTTGCCCAGCTCTTCTTACATACAGGTTAAGTCCATTTTCTTTGAGACTAGGCTAAGGAGGGGTTAGCCATTATGGTTGCGCTATGTTTGTATTTTGAGTTAAATTTTTTAAGTGAGATGGCAAAAGGGGGGACTGAAGCGAGCCAAGTCAACTGACCACGACAAACTGACCGCGAACAAACTGACCGCAAAGCAACAATTTTGTTTCAGTGAATTCGTCTCTGATTTCATCGCATGATTTCATCACAAAGTGAGGGTTTGGGCAAGATGGCTCTGGGGATAGTAAAAATATATTTAGGATCGCCCTTCTCAGCCAATCGGCGTTGTTCGCGGTCAGTTTGTCGTGATCAGTTGTCATGGACCCGGACTGAAGCCCCCTTACACCCCTGGTTGCAATACTAGCCACAAAATCATGCCTTTCAATGGCCAAAATTTATTAGTGATTGGGTCAATAGAGCGTCTGCTACTGAAATGGTAAACTCAGGTCGGTTCCCAATTATGTCACACCAAAATAAAACAAGATAAAAAGTTAGTATTCACAGCATGTTACTTGACGTTCAGCAATAAAAAGGGACAGTGTAAAGTGTCCATTGGACAGTGTAAAGTGTCCATTGTGTGTAGTGAACAGGGTGGTAGCTTGACTCAAAAAACCACAAAGGTCTATTCACTATCCTCTGGCCAAAGCAACTTTGTGAATCGAGGTGTAAAAAAAAAAAAAGAAAAATCTGATGGTGTAAAATTGTTGCAAAATAGGAACTGCTATGAGCAACATCATAGTACTATGTCCATTGCCCAACCAAGCTTGAACAAATAGGTCATGATCTTTGAATCCATGTATTTTGTATGATATTGCAATTCCTTATAGCAATTTTTTTCTCTCCCATTTCAAGGTGACATTTTAAGAGTTAACATTGGCTCCAAAAATGTTTCTTAATGTTTCAGACAATGATGACTGTTGCATCATTTTGTTTACATTTATTTTATGTGTTTCACCAGATTTGAACCTACACTGATTTCTTTTTAATGCATGCTACTTTACTACATTCTACTGGTACCATATTTACACATTGTAACACGTAAAAAGCATACATTTAAGTTACAGCTGATTTTCAAAATCCTTCAATCTGGTTGCTAACAAAAAACTTTATTCTTTTATAGTATAAAATTGTCGAACAAATTATCTGCACTTCGAATGTGCTTTGGCCGAATTCTTTTGTTCTCAAAACTGTATATATGCAAAATTTGTTGGTCTTGCAGCTTAAGGTTTGTGATGCCAAATCCCTCGTTCTTAGTTGTTGATGAAAAGAGAAATAAACTTTGCTCTCGCTAGAGAAGCTACCAGAAAAGTAACGTAAAAAGAAAGGTGGCAGTTAGCCTTCCAAGTTGCAACTTTATTTTTTAGACTGAAAAATTGTCTACCCAGAGCCTTTATATGCTCAAATAATTTGGAGCTTTTGCTGCTCAGTTAGCTGTTTTACCGACTGCCTATTTGGCACCCCTTCTGAGACAGTACAGCAGTTTTAGAAACCTCCCTTTGCTACTGGCTGTTCTCCCTCTCTCGTGTGTGATTCAGTATCCAAAGTTCTTAAATTGGCTTTTGTTCTCAAATTAATCAGTGTCTATCTGCAATTTCATCAGTAAGTTTTTGAATTGTATTTGAATTACCCTAAATAACTACTATACTTATATTTATATTACAGCTAAATATAGTTTTGGCTACTCTTGTAAACTTAGACCAAATTCATATGCATGCTAAACAATATTTAGGTTTTTATTACAGTTTCTAAATTACGACATCTTTCTTTTGGTAAAGATTTATATCTGCGGGTTATGTTCTACAATTTAATGCTCAATTGTTGGTATTTAATGTTTCCGTTTTTTTAGAAACCACTTCATTACTTTAAATTGGACCGCTTCAAATTGGTTCAAATTCCAATGGTAACCAACAAGCACGTTACGATTTTGAGAAACAGATGATGCTAAAAATTCGAATTGTTGACAATGACTGTACATTGTACAAGTAGATGAAGAATTCAGCATACTGGTAAAAATACAGTTGCATGATTTTGTCTCCTCTGGTTGACTGCTTGACTTGACCACTGACAGGTCTATTTGCAGCCTTTCTTTGCTGCTTAACACACACGGAATGTGCAGTTATGAAATTCCTTAGTAATTGCAATATCCTTTGCTTTGTGGATGAGTATACTTTGCAAAAAAAATCACTTCACTTATCACTGTTTCCGAGACTGGGTATCGAGCAAATCAGCTACTCAAACAACTGCACTTCAAACACGCTTTGCATGTTGTTAACAGGCACATTGTCAATACGCTTCAAAAAATAAGCACCAATGCTGGAAAAAAAAATTTTTTAAACTGCTCTTTTTAATTACGAAAAATGCTTTGAAATGGTTGTGGCTTTATAAAAAAAAAAATATTCTTTGAGTTTGAGCTGTGCATAGTACATACTTGTTTTATTGGTATAACTTTACATTTTTTTTCTTCATTTTCTTTTTGCAAAAACTTATTTGTTGCTGTTGTAGTGCATGTTTATCCTCCTGTTACCGGATAGCATCAGATGCTAACTATTGAATGATCCACACACATTTTTTATTGTATTGACTACTTCATGTTTGGAGGAATCCGTACCTGCTTAGGAGTTGCCAGTGATTCAATGTTCCTCTGATTTTTTTTCCAATTCTTGTCCACTGACTTTACTGCATGTTCAAAGCCATCAAGTGGAAGCAATCATTGTAAAGCATCTTACCAGTGGATGCAACAATGTGACCAGAGTGCGGGTTGAACCCAAATGATGCAACCAGGTCATTGTAAAAACAACGTCTTTACCCTCTCGGCCATGTTCCAAGAATGAAGGCATTGCATTGAGAATAAACCCCTCTTGTTCTATCATATGTAAGAGCTGCAGTTCAGGTACAACACAAATTTTTACCTGTATTTTTTTCACAATCAAACGTTGACTGTTCAATAGTATCATCAGCAGCCTTGAGAGAATCATCAACAGGAAAATTAGTATTTTTTAAAATAAATTCTTCTTTGATTGATGTTGAAAAACTCTGTTTGGCATCAACAGCCCTGTAAAACAAAGTAGCTGCTTTTTATTGTTCCTTTTTTTTTCAAGTAAAAGCAACACTTTAACAACTGCTCAAAAAACTATCAAGATTAAAAAATTATATTTGGGAAAATAAAAATTGAACTCTAGGATGTTTAGCTCTAAAAAAGTGTACCCAAAACGATAGTAAGTGGGGCATTCAAAAAATCACTAACTCTTATGATTTTTTATTGTTTATTGATACAATCAATTTACTTTTCAACATAGTCTCCATCAAGGTTGATGCACTTCTCCAGGCGGTGCTTCCATCCTTTTATCCCACTTTTGAAGTAATCTGATGATTATTTTGTGAGCGATGTTTATGCTGCTTGCTTTGCTTAATTAGTGTCATTAAAATAAAGCCTTTTTGAGTGTTCTTTCACTTTTGGAAATAAAAATAAGTCAGATGGGGCAAGGTCTGGCTATAAGGTGGATATGGCAGCAATTCCCACTAAAATTCTCTCAAAGCATCTCTTACGATCCAAGAAGAATGCGCTAGGGTGTAGTCGTGATGGAAAAGAATTCGACGATGGAGTTTTCCTGGACACATTTCAGCTCATTTTGCTTTCAATTTTTTTAAAACTTCAACATAATAGATGCTTGTAACAGTTTTTTTACCTTCTAAAAAATCAACAAGCACAACTCCTTCATACTCCCAGAAAACAGTTGCCATTACCTACTTGACAGACCTCTCAGGCTTGAATTTAATTAGGCCAGATGATCCATATGGGAGCCACTGTTTGGGGACTGCAGTTTTGCTTCAGGATTATACTGGTAAACCCATGTTTTATCTTCTGTGATAATTCAATCAAAAAAGCGGTCTTCATCAGCTTCAATTTGAGCAAAACCACTGTTGGCAATTCACTTCTGAGATTAAGTTGATTTGGACACAACTCTTTTGGCACCCATAGTGCCGAAAGTTTGCCGAGGCATAAATCGTTACACAGAATCGAATGAGCTGAACCAACTAATATGCCCACAGTCTCAGCTATCTGATAAACAATCCATCGTCAGTCTTTTTTGACTAAGTTTCTAACAAAATCAATTTTTTTATTGTTTTTTGAGGTTGTTGGTCTTTAACAACCCTCATCATCCTCATCATCTTCATTTAAAACCATCTCGAAATCTTTTAATCCACTTGTAAACACAAGTTTTTTTCGGAGCATAATCTTTATAAACAGTCTGCAGAGCTTGAACGATCTTTGTTCCTTTCCAACCAAGCTTTACCAAAAATTTGATGTTGGTTCTTAGCTTGAAATCCTTATGCTCCATGGGTTAAAAAACTACCTTTTGCCTTTGCTGGCCACACTACATTTAGTTCTACTAAGCACAGCTGCAACAATATATCAATCAAAATTTTGCTAAAAGAGGGCTTGATCCCAAAGCTAAAATTAGTCTGTGACACATAGAAGATCTGGAGGCAAAATCTCACAGGTGTGAGACGATTTTCCAGATTTTTTGAAGAACATTGCCATTTTAATATCGTTTGGAAGACATTATGCACGTTTTAAAATCATTTGAAAAGATTAATAGGTAACACTAGGAAACCTTTTGACATGGTTAAAATCTCTTTAGCCCCTCCACATCTTCGTTACGTCCAAAATTCATTTTAAAGCATTAACCTAACTTGACCATATGGAATATATTTTATATTGAGACAAATTACCTGGTAGAATTAGTAACTGGCTCCTTTCCACCAGATGTATTTCGCCATGATGTTTCATTTCGGTGCACCTAAAGGTATGTGACAATTATTTTAACCTCATAAATCAATGCAACGTAAAATCAATAGCTGCTTTCCATGAATAGCAATAGCACTGTTATTCCTACCAGTAGCTTTGATGCCACTAATGAAAATAGTATCTGTCATGAGCTAAATCAGACTCAAAAGTCATCAATACAAAAAAAACTATGATGTACAATGAAAATATTTATCTAAAAAAAAAGTCTGCACTACAAAAAAATTTAGTGGGCACACCACGACACAAGCAGTCTTAATACAAATGGTAAGCACAAGACCTATCACCATTGTACCTTAGTGCTATTGCATCAACTTCCTAATGCTAGTCATTCCCTCATCGTGAATTATTTTGACTAAAATGCATTGCAATTGCTTGTTATTTGCAATATTCAAATGAATATGACTAGTATTTACAATGTTAATACCACAGCCCATGCTTCGTTGTCTTTCTCAATGTCTTCAATTTCAGTGGCGCTATCAGACTCTCTTTCAATAACCACTACAGTTTCTTCAGCAAAATCTTGCAGAGGAAGATCGTAACCAAGACTGATATTTTGCATTGATAATTTGATATCAATGTTTGATTGATCATTATTCATGGAATCAAAATTTTTATATAAAACATCTTCATTCAAAATTTCAAACGCAGTTTTGTTTCTCTCATTCAGTGCTTTTTCATCACTAGCAATTTCTTCTGTGGTCTGATCCTACACAAAAAAATGAGCTAAATTTGTTATGATTTCTGATTACTAAAGTAAATCATCAAATATGGTTATGACTGGACTTAGTTGCAGAAAAAAAAAGTAAGCAACTATACGGCCTTAATATGCAACTGATGAAAACTGACATGCAATCCTGGTACATATTTGCAAACTGCACAAACCGTGAATCAGCACTATGCCAAATGAGACAACTATAGACATAAAGCAAACCATTTCAAAACTTATGTGATGACAAAATGCGTCTTTGTACCTAACATGCAGACGTGATTGATTTTTGTGCAAGTTCAAGTTAAGCTAATATTGACCAAACCAATTTAAATTCCTCATTTTACATTTTTTAAGGTTGACCTTGACAAAAATATCGCGTTATGTTTAAAGCAAGTTCTAAAAACCAGCTGACATGACAAAATTAAACTTCAACCGGCAATTTGTATTAAAAACAATTGAAATGTTAGTTATCAGTGGAAAATAGCAAAAAAAATTTTTGGTTCTTTTGAGCTGCAATTCCATGCAGTTTTTTTTCACTCTGTAAATTCAGAGGTTTAAAACTTAAAATCTAAGTGTGGGATTGAGTCTTCCAAAGGACAGTGTGTAAGTTCAAGTTCATATCTATATACATTATTAGTTCAAGTTCATATACACTATTAATTTCTTTAACCTGTGCTTTACGATCAATATCATTTGCATTTTTAATATTATTCATTTTCTTTAATAAATCCTGCTGAACATGTTGGCTGCACTGAAGGTCTTGTCTAAGATTTAAAATTTCTTCCTCCAACTTCATCACAAGTTGAACAAGAAAATGAGTCTGCAAAATACACTTACATAAGTTTCTTGCAACATGAAGTTCAAAGCTTTAAAATCGTACTGGAATTTACTATATCTAAGTTTTGTGAACTCTTTTTTAAGAGACCAAAAACTAAAAATGACTTTTGAGCTGGGTTTAATTTTTCAGCCAAAATTTTTGATCACAAGTCGAATTGTACCTAATTTTTCAATCATTTCACAAAACTTCATGTCATTTTTGCTGATGCTGGTGAAACTTTCGACATGCATTCAAAAATATGCAGAACTTCACCAATTATTCAGTCATTGCAACAAAAATGGCTAATCTTGTTTGGCAATTCATTAAACATTTTGGTTAATAATTATTAACCAACCAAAAAAAACATAGCATCTGCATCAAATTTAACTTTATTGCACTATTGAAGCTTTTCAGGCCTTACTGGTCACTTCGGTCAGAGGTATTCAAGGCCAAGATTAAGACTGCTGTGCAGATTTTTTGAGTAATTGTAATGACAAGATGGCTGGAATACGATATTGTACATCGAAAACATAAAAAAATCGTACTGGTACCACTAACGAAAAGCAAGAAAATTTTAATAGCATGCAACAAACAACGTAATTATTGACATCCACACTATAGCAAAAACTGTAAAAATTGGCACAATGACACTTATTTAAATCTTACATAATAAACTTTGAACACTTCTATAAATCAATAATTTCAAATTCACAAAACTTACCTCTTGCTGAAAGCGTTCCGAGTTTGTTCTGTTCTCCACCACCATTAACATTTCAGACTGAAACGTTGCAAATTTATTATCATATGTTCGGATTAATTTTTCTTCTAGCTTAGTGAGTTTTTCACTCAAAATATTTACTGACATCATAACAAAGTTTAGAGTGTGAGCAGTAAAATATTATAAAACTTAACCAAAAGCCTGATAAAAAAAAAAACAAAAGTTGAAATCATTTCATACTTCAGGCAACTATTGATAAATGACAAATTATTTTTAAAAAATTACAACACCAGTATCACCTTAACACACTCTAAAAACAAACTACAATCGAAAATGAAACAAGCAACAATTGAATAATGCAGTTCAGCAAAAATTTAATTTAAGCAATACTAACTTTTCTAACAACTAAATGCACACTCCAAAGCCAAATTACAATCGAAAATGAAACACAGAAACAATAAAACAATGCAGTTAAACAACAATTCAATTTAAACAAAACTTATTTTTCTAACAACGATTACTTCAAATCAATTACATTTTCTATCTGATGAAATCAGTAAGCAAAATTTGTGCATTATTGTGGTAAATTCATTTAACAAATTATAGTATACCACTGTGCTTTCACTCATATCTTCTTTAACTTTTTTCATCTAATGGAAGTTTAAATTTATATACAGTAATAAGAACCAAACACTAGATTTTGCCAACAATTCAATTCAGATTCTGGCAAAAAAATACCTCATATTTACAGGTAAAATGGAGTAAACACATTTAATGAAATACCTAGTTAAACTGTAATGCACTGTACTATATTCAGGTAATTCAACAAACTTTTTATCATTCATATTTCAAATATTGTCTAATGCCGTTCTTGAAATTGTTTCTGAAGTGTAAAGTGGCTCTCACCGTGACACAATACTCCTGAAAAGTAAACAAAAGTACATCATAACACACACCTTCCAAACAAACTAAAGCATTGCATGACTTTTAAACATGATGCTATGAAGCTTGTTTTATTGCAAAGTAGCAGTGCTTTAAGCATTATTCTAATATGGTACATAACTACGTATGTTAAGGCTATAGCCACTAATTTTCTTCGTGCTTGTTATTTTGCTGTGCTAAAAATACACGGTGCTACACAGAATTTGGAGCACAGCCACATACAAAAACGAGAATTTAGTGAAAATTTTTTCAACTGTTCTCTATAATTTATTGCCAATTTAAGGTTTATTACACTTTACAACAGATGCAATTAAATCAAGTTACTATCCAAAGCGCTTGGGCATCAATCCCAACATAATTGCTCCTTATTAAGACTTCACGCGAGCTCAAAGTATCATTGGTTTTGTTTGCGAATTTTGGCAGATGATCATTGATTTGCTTATAACTAACAAACGGTAAAACCTAGAAAGTTGAAATTTGGACTCATCATAACAATTAATGAAAGCATCTTGTGTGCCAATTTTGGGCATCCTAGGTCACGTGATCGTGAATTGAGACACAAAAAAAACAGTAATTTTTGGCTTGAAAAGTTATTTTAGCAGATGATCATTGATTTGCTTATAACTAACAAACGGTAAAACCTAGAAAGTTGAAATTTGGACTCATCATAACAATTAATGAAAGCATCTTGTGTGCCAATTTTGGGCATCCTAGGTCTGTGATTATGAATTGAGACACAAAAAAAAACAGTAAGTTTTGGCTTGAAAAGTTATTAAATTGCTTATAATTCCAAAACCTCTCAACGTGCACAGCTAAAATTTGGACACAATGTGGGTGCTTATAAATGTTTGGGGGCACTCGATCACGTGACCAAAATTTTACAGGCCAAAAATGGGCAGAAAGTGGACGATTTTGAACCGATATATCTCGATAATTACCGATATTGATGAAAAATGGTTTGTGATTTTTAAGCACACTATCAACTGCCTTTCTTTTGGTTATGTTCATTACCCCAACTTGAATACTATTTTTCTTCTTTTTCGTTACTTTTTTTTTCTTTTTTCTTATTCTTCTCTGGCTATCTTGAGCAATTGAAGATATCAGAGAGAACTAGTGCTCGAATGAAATTGGGGGTGCCAGGTTGGGGAGATCCTTCTCAAACGGGCCCTCCAAAATTTTGAACTTTTAAATCGTTGGAGCTAGATGAATCAAATTTTTGGAATGGGTAGACAAAAATAAACTAAACCAAACAAAAATTGGGAGAGCCTTGATGGGGGTTTTTCGCTAAACCAATCCTCCAAAATTCAAACTTTTTACCCTTTTAAGCTAGATACATGAAATTTTTAAGATAAGTAAATATAAAGGAAAGATAAAATTTGACAAAATTTGGGGGTATCAAAATGGGGGCTCCCCTCAAACGGGGCCGCCAAAATTTTGAACTTTTTAACCACTTATGCTAAACACAAGAAATTTTTGAAGTAAGTAAGTATTACGAAAAAGATCAAATTTGACAAAATTTGGGGTTCTCCCTCAAACGAGGCTGCCAAAATTTTGAACTTATGAGCCATTAAAGCTAGATAAATCAAATTTTCGGAGTGGGTAAATATCAAAAATAAACTAAACCAAACAAAAAGTATGGGTTCCAAAATAGGGGGTAACCCCCAAACAGGGATCTCCAAAATTCAAACTTTTTAACCTTTAAAGCTGGACACATGAAGTTTCTAAGGTAAGCAAATGTAAAAGAAACATATATTTGAAACAATTTGGGGTGACAAAATGGGGGTCCCCCTTACCCCCTTAAATGGGGCTGCCAAAAATCAAACTTTCTAACCACACAAGCTAGATAAATGAAATTTTCAGGATAGGCAAAAACAAAGAAAAAATAAAATTTCACAAAACTTGGGAGTACCAAAATGAAGGGATCCCCTCAAACAAGGACTCCAAAATTCAAAACTGAACCACTCGACCTGGACTGATAAAATTTTTAGAATAGACAAATATGAAAAGATTAAATTTAACAAAATTTGGGAGTACCACAATGGGGGCACCCCTCAAAATGAGGACGCCAAAATTCACACTTTGTACTTGTGTAAGCTAGACACATCACAATCTCAGGATGCACAAGCAAATATAAAGGAAAGATAAAATTTGACAAAAAGTTTGTGGCTCCAAAACGAGGGTCCTTCAAAATTCAAACTTTTCAACCATTCAAGCTAGACATATGAAAGTTTCAGAATAGACAAATACAAAAAAAAGATAACATCAGAATAGATAAATAAAATATCACTAATTTGAAGTGCCACAATTGGAGAGTCCTCCTCCAATGGGTCCTTCAAAAGTTTCAACCACTCAAGCTAGATAAATAAAATTTAAATAAAATTTTCGAACTCAGTAAAAATATAATATAAAAAAAGTGAGGATCTCATACTATAGGGGTGCTCCAATTGTGTTGGCACCTCCTCCCCCCATTGACTACAAAAGCTAAACAAACTAAATCTATTGGATAAGTTAATATGAATCAAAGATTAAAGATAACAAATTAAATTGGCCACATTGAGGAGACCATGCCAAATGGACTCCTTAAAATTTAGAATCTCTATCACAAAGTACTCCAGCTAGGCACGATCAAAGAGAACCGGTAGGCTAATATAAGACAAAGATAAAACATGCCAAACTTTGCAATGCCATGTTGGACAATTAGCCCTTAAATGGACCTTTAAACTGTACATTAAATTATCGCAATGAATTGGTATCACAGAAAAGTAGAAGAGCCAAATCTATGGAATTACTGCAACATTTAACACGTTGAAGTACTTGAGCTTAATGGCTTATTAGATTTAAGCTGCATGGCTTAGTATTTTTACTTGACCGTCACTGATGACGTTGAAAAATCTTCTAATTGCTCTTCAAAGTTTTTGAACAATTTTATCAAGAAAGCTTTGGTGCTGAATAATGGATGTAATACAATATACTATACGATATCTAATATGTTGGCCGTTGGGTCAAACTGCTAAATAGCGTTCTCAGAATAAGAATAGTTGTAAAATACATGCTTATTTTTGGCCATGGATAGTGTTAAGTTTGGCTGATGTAATAAAGTCGCTGGAATTTTAAAGATCGCTCTATGTTATTTCATAATAAAGAGAAAACCTGTTAGAACTCCTCATTGTTTTTCGATTGACGTTACTTGATTATTTTAATACCTTTTTGAGACCTTTAAACTTTGAGAGCGAATAACCTCCAAGCTGTTAAAATGAACTAAACAGAGCCAATGTGCAAAAGAAGTAGATGATTTTTGGTAAATAGTTGTTTGACTTCAAACATTACACCTACTGTTCTGGAAAGCATAGAGTTGAGTAAATTATTATAAGTTTTCAATGTGAAGTCATCGTAAAGTTAGACTTTGTAATATCACTTATAAACTTAAAAGAACTTGATTTTTTGTTTCTAAATTTTGTTGGTGTACATATCTCTTTCCATGCTAATTGCTAGAACAGGCATTGTTTAATTTAGTTCTAAGATTTTGAGAAAAATTTGTCGAACTGTTCATACATGTGCTGGTACAAAATTCGTCTTAAAAAAATATTGCAGTGGGCTAGTTGGGGATTTGATATTTTGGATAGTGTGTCAAATTTCTAGTCAAAATAACGTAAGTTGCAAAATCCAAAAATCATATTGGCATTTTCAGATCATTAGTTTTTGTTTCAGTGTTTCAATCGGAGCAAAAGGTTATGGTCAAAATATTTGTTTTAACGAGGGTTTTGTTTGTAACTGCAACTTTAACAATTGCGCTGATAAGCAAGAACTAACTCCTTAAAAGTTGAAACAAAATCTGATAAATATTTATAGACGACTTTTCTACACATTTAAATTTTTAAAGCCATTAAACATAAACTTGACTGAGTTAATGGAACATTATGAAATTCGAAAGCGATGTATTTCAGATATGACTATCAACAACTATAAACATGCTAAACGCAATTGTGAAGTTCTTTAGTTCAGTAAAGTTAAATACTTTCACCAAGTCCCCGGATATCACAAGCAATGTCATATTCTAGTTTCAAAGTTCTGGCTGAACAAGAACAAAAATTAGTATAAGCAGATACATGTTATAGTAGCATGTGGTTAGGCGTTTGGCATTAGGACCCTCCAAGCAATCCGAATTCCTGACTACGCCAATACTGGTTTGATTTTGAGATGACAAACCAACTACACAATTTGGTTCCAAATTATATTTTTAAGATGATGATGACTTAAGCCATGTAAATTTGACACAACTGGAAAAACTTTTTGCTCTAAATTTCTAAGAAAAAAAATTGCCATACTTTTTTACCATAGGGCACAGTTTCAATAAATGACCTTTATTGTATTATTTCCTTATATAAGGTTCACTAATAAAGAGTTCAACACGATCCATATACAAAGTGCACTTTCAGTTTCTTTGAAATTTTGAGTATTTTAGAGTGTCTTATGCGCCGAAAAATACAGCAAACAAAAACTATGTCCTCATGTGGCGAAAACGTAAAGAAAGGAAGCAGAAGTGATTTAAAAATTGTCTTTTCCACATCCCCGGTTATGTCACAGCACTGCCAAAATTAATTGCCAACTACATTTGCATGATCTCAAACATTAGTAACTTTTGGATGGAAAAACATTGATCATGTGAGCCCAGCACAAAAGATTATTAGCATATGAACAGAGTAAGGAGTTAATACACTACCAGTATGTAAATTAACTACTGTATTTAATTGATATTGACTCTCTCAAAGATATATGAAAGCTTTAAAATATATTTTCAAAAGGGTTTTTGACAGCCAGTTGTAAGTAAGTATGAACAAAATAATTACCGGTACTCTACACTAGACCTGTTCATATTTAAAATGTTTTTGATTTTGATATGGCTTTGCAGTGTTTTTAAAGCAGATTTTCACACTGATCCCAAAACTTTTTTTTTCTTTGGTTGAACTGTTTCCATGTTACACAATGATTTCCGATCCACACTTTTGAAAAAAAATGAGTTTTTTGATACTACAGGGCGCTGCTTTTAAAATACACTTAAAACAGTAATTCAATTAAATGGCTCTCTGCATGTTACATCTTAAAAACAAACCAAGCTAATTGAACTTCTGGTTCAGCAGTTATGGCCATTTTAGTGATATTATTTGCAAAACTCCATCTAGTGGCCAAAATGTAATTTCATTAATTTTTAATAAATTTTTTTTAATTTGTGTCTATTTCACCATTTTTAGTGAAAGAGACTTCAAGTATGAAGTTGAGATTTTGCTGCAGTGCCACTAGAGGGAGTAATTTGCTATTTATTTCAAGATTGCAAATTGATTACAGTTATATTTGCTAAGTTAACGTCACTGCAAAATTTGAATAAATTATGATTTGGCGTGATTTTTAATTGTTTTTTGAAATATCGACCTGGATCATGTGAAAAGCTAGCATTTAATGGAAAAATGCAGCAACAACACATACTGCTTGTAGCATAAATATAATTGCACTATTACTGTACACTTGTACAGTACTGTTATGTTTTGAGTTAAATTTACAATGACTGCCCCAGCAATTTCAAAAGTTGAAAAGCTCCTTTGATTAACAAAAAAATACAATTCAAACCAATATTTGCAGATTATCATATTAAAACAAAACAGAGTTACCAAACTTCAGCAATTTTAAAAGTTTCTATAAACTTACTAAAAACAAAAAAATCAGATATTTTTTGAAAAGGTTTGTTTTGATGTGATAAAAGTCTTGCATGATTGTTATACAACCTGAAGTATGCTTGTCATTGTAGTTCATTTGCTGTTAAAATGTCATTATAGTCACTGTCAAATTGAACTGAACGCTCAGCTGCATCATTCATAACTTCCAATCCTGAAACAATCTGGTTGATTTGTTGAAAAGAAGAATCTTCTATCCAGCATTCTACTGAATTTATTCTTGAAAACGTTGGTTCAATTCCAATTACTGGTTGATCAAAAAATAGCCACGATTCATTATAGATGGATCCTTGCAGAGTACTGTCTTCATATACTTTTGTAGTTCTGGCTCACCAATTCTGAATTTTGTTTTAGGATATTTCATCAAGGTAGTAGCGATGGCTTTCTTGGTTTCATCACCAACTAAATTTGAAAATAGTGCAAGTGGTATGTGCCTTGGTGGAAGATAACAAGTATGCCAGCCGACTTTGCGACTGCAAGCTGAACATAAAGCTTTATTCCTTACTGAGTGCGCTCATTCGCAACTTTCCAAAGTATTAGTGTCGAATAAGAGCATCTGCAGTAACTGATGAGGCAAACCAATATCATGCATTAATCATCAAGACGCATACCACTTGTACTATCTTCAAATTTAATTAGTGACAAAATCAAGAAAGCTATCACTACTACCTTGTTGAAATATCCCAAAACAGGTATAGATAAGGTAGAATTACCAAAAGTACATGAAGACAGCACTCTGCATCGATTCATCAATAATGAATCATGGCTATATAATTTTTTGATCTAATTGGAATTGAACAAACGTTAAAGAAATACTGCTCGATATCAGTTTTATTGAAGAATTGAGAACTTCTTGAGCTAATAAATAGGTGCCACAAATCTTTTCCCACAATTTCTTTTATTTACAAAAATACAATCTAACTGTTTGACTTCGTACCATTGGTAACCTTCCATTTTGCAGTTTTGTGACATTACAAAAGGCATAATTTCGCAAAAATTAAGAAACGAGATTGGCAACTGGTAGCAGTGAGTAGCCTAGAACAAGATTCCTCTTTTTAACAAATCAACCAGATTGTTTCAGGATTGGAAGTTATTAATGATGCAGCTGAGCGTTCAGTTCAATTTGACAGTGACTATAATGACATTTTAACAACGAATGAACTACAACGACAAGCATACTTCAGGTTGTATAACAATCATGCAGGACTTCTACCACATCAAAACAAACCTCTTCAAAAAATATCAGATTTTTTTGTTTCTAGTAACTTTAGAAACTTTTGAAATTGCTGAAGTTTGGTAACTTTTCAACTTTATTGAAATTGCTGGGGCGGTCATTGCTTATTTAACTCAAAACATAACAGTACTGTACAAGTGTACAGTAATAGTGCAATTATATTTATGCTACAAGCAGTATGTGTTGTTGCTGCATTTTTCCATTAAACGCTAGCTTTTTCACATGATCTAGGTCAATATTTCAAAAAACAATTAAAAATCACACCTAATCATAATTTATTCAAATTTTGCAGTGGCGTTAACTTAAGCGTATATAACTGTAATCAATTTGCAATCTTGAAATAAATAGCAAATTACTCCCTCTAGTGGCACTGCAGCAAAATCTCAACTTCATACTTGAAGTCTCTTTCACTAAAAATGGTGAAATAGACACAAATTAAAAAAATTTATTAAAAATTAATGAAATTACATTTTGGCCACTAGATGGAGTTTTGCAAATAATATCACTAAAATGGCCATAACTGCTGAACCAGAAGTTCAATTAGCTTGGTTTGCTTTTAAGATGTGACATGCAGAGAGCCATTTAATTGAATTACTGTTTTAAGTGTATTTTAAAAGCAGCACCCTGTAGTATCAAAAAACTCATTTTTTTTCAAAAGTGTGGATCGGAAATCATTGTGTAACATGGAAACAGTTCAACCAAAGAAAAAAAAAGTTTTGGGATCAGTGTGAAAATCTGCTTTAAAAACACTGCAAAGCCATATCAAAATCAAAAACATTTAAAATATGAACAGGTCTACTCTGCACTTACTTTTTAATTAAGGTATCCATTTTTTTTCATACTCTCAAAAAAACGATAGCATTTTGGCATCAACATAGAAAGACTATTCTTCTAAACAGTCCTGACATTTTTTTTTACTTGCAAACAAAACAAGAGAGAAAATCTTCCATTTGTTTCATTAGCATAATTATACAACTTACTAGAGATTTGAATCATCTTAGATATAGTAAGTAGGTTTAATGTTACATACATTATACATTTAGCTAAAAGATGTAACCTAAAAAAAAACGAAACAGTCAGCACAGCAGGAATATAGCTACTAATAGCAGTTACATAAATAGGTACAATGCAGTTGCTCAATTCAATTTCAAAACAGCACCACATAACAAACATTAACAGAGCTCCTTGCAAATACACATGATAAAAAATACATTTACAATTACTATCTCTTTTAATCTGCAGAAGTTGTAGAGCTAGATCTACTAATCCTTCAACATCAAGAGAAATTCATACAAGTGCAAGTTTCATGCTATTCATTCATAGTTTAACAAACATCAGTCATTAGCAACGTGTAGCAGCTGTAGAGTAATGCTTTTTAAGTGATTGGACTTTGGGATGTCAATATCAGAATATGGCTGCATGGCCAAAAGCGTAAAGGTGTTGTTTTGTTTACAACTCTGATCGCACGATTTGGATTCAACTTGCACATTGGTCACGTTGTTGCATCCTTGAATGAGATGCTTTGTGATGACTATCTATGCTTGGTGGCTTCGAACAAGCAGCTAAGTCAGTGAACACGATTTCTAAAGAAATTCACAGGAACATCAGAGCACTGGAAACTTCAAAGATTCCTCCAAGCATGAAGTTGTCATTGCAATGAAAAATGTGCAAATCATCCAATAGTGAGAACTGATGCTATACAGTGATATGAGGATAAATCTGCACTACTTCTATCATGGAAACCAATTCTCATTTTGAACTGATTTTATTCATTTTTGAGAATCAGTTTTGCAGTCTCGCACTGTAATGCAAAATTATGCATGCTTAACCTCACAAGCATTTTTGGAATGTAGCATTGATTGTTGTGTGCAACAACACATGCTGCACTTGGTTTGATTTATTGCATTAATCTGGCTACAAATATATTAAATTGTCAAAAACAATGAATTTTGTGTTGTTTTAAGTAGTTAGTGGTAATAGATACCAAAACAACATTGACTGTTTTGACAAAAAAAACGCCAATATTGTTTTGATATTGTTTGGCTCTTCACATCGTCCCGTTTTTCTGTTCCGAATATTGACGGTTAGCTTGAAGTTTTGGGATTTAATATTTTGGATTATTATAGAATACTTCATTAATCTGAAATGGACATCCCTAATTGGCTATTGAATCTCATTAACAGCAAAACCAGGTTCAATTCAGTCCAAAAAAAAAAATCAATTAGCATTTATAAAAAAAAGCCATTACAAGTAGGGTTGTACAAAATAGAATTTCGAATCCGTGAGATTCGCATCTCTTCAAAAACAAATCTTAAAGAGGCATTTTTATCGAGTACTTGGACTCAGGAAATAAAACAGCAGTAGTTTAATCAAGTTTTTTTGTGAAGTTGCAACTAGTAACTAGTGCTACATGCGTTGTTTCCAAAAGCAACACAGCACATTGTGATTGTGATTTTGCCTACAGATGTAACTGTTTTTAAATTGATGTCAAGATCCAAAAAAAAAGAGTACTGGTACGTAATTACATGGATATGGTGGTATTAAGGGGTTGTGATTAAAGGAGTGTGGGGGGGGCGAGGGGAGCTTAATAAGAGATGGTGATTAGACATGTGTATGGTTGTGGTAGTATAAAAGGGTGCTACTTCGAGAGGTGCGAAATGTGGAGAGGGATACAAGGATGCAGCAAGATGAAAAGTGTGGAGCTAAAGTATCAAAAGGTGCTAATTGGGGAGTGTGGTATGAAGTAGCGTTAAGGGGTGGGTTTCAAAGAGTGTCGTCTAATGTAGGGGTGAAATGTTAAGAGAAATAATCTGAGGGATGTGACAATATGGCAGCATTGAGGGGGGAGTTTAGAGGGGTGTGGACAAGTAATATCAAGGGGTGGTAATTGGAGGAGTACGAAATAGTGTTAATTCGTGGTTGGAGGGTGTAGGCTGAAGGGGTTAAGTATTGAAGGTGATAATTAGAGGGGAGTGGGTTAGAAATGTGGTATGATTAAAAGTTGTGTTTGGTAGGTGTGGGGATGAACCTTCAAGGGGTGGGTAAATAGTGATTTGAGAGGTGTGGGATGAGGTAGCTTTTAACGAATGGTTAATTGAATGAGTTTAGAGGGGAATGGGACTACTGTAGAGTGTATTACTGAAGTAATAAGGGAGGTTCGGGGAAAAAATTGCAATAAATGTTCATGAATAAAATTATG
The DNA here is from genome assembly GCA_963965965.1 of Trididemnum nubilum. Lineage (NCBI taxonomy): Eukaryota > Metazoa > Chordata > Ascidiacea > Aplousobranchia > Didemnidae > Trididemnum > Trididemnum nubilum. Next base: position 37,388,126 of record OZ014478.1, on the reverse strand, counting down.
AAATGACAAAGTGATCAGAAACAGCTGATTCCAGAAAAAGAGAGAAATAATTCACATCATTTAAATCAACACATTGTTTATGGAAGGTATAATATGTTAAGGGTTTAAGATTAAGTTATAGCAGGGTTGGGATTTATAAACTAATAATAAATAACTATCAGTTTTATTCATTTGTCTTATGAAAAGTAATTCAAGTAATTTGCAGTTTGACTATTCTAGAATAGTATTGAATATTCTAAGTTTAAAAGATTAATTCTAGAACCATTCTACTTTGTACAACCTTAGTTACAAGGGCATCAACAATCGAAATAAATCTAGTGCACACTGTACAGTAGCAATATTGAATTAAGAGAATCGACAGAACCCAGCTGCACAACAAGATCAAACTAATCTCTGTCAGTAGTCCATAACACTGTTCAAAACTTAGCCACAAGAATCAACATTACGTATCAGTAATACAAATGTAAAAGAAGCTTTTTAACGTTTTGTTACATACACACTACAATACAAAACTCAGTTACACAACCATCAAGATTCGGACGATAAAAAATGCAACAAAATTTGAAAATCTTTATTACCATTAATGACTATGAGTAACAAAAAATTATGACAATGGCTCAGTATCAAAATATCAGTCACACAAAATAACTGATGAACATTGAACAAAGATGATTCAGTGTAGCCCACTGTTTCAGCTCTTAACCGTGAACGCATTAAGCATATAAGAACAAAAACACTAAATAATTTTTGCTTCTTCATACCAAAGACATAATTATTATCCAAATATCCAATCATTAAGCAAGTCAGTGCTTTATTGGCGCAAGCAGATTTATTTTTGAACTTAGCTATTGTTTACTTGAGAAAATCACTCATTTGAATCACCGAAATTTACCAGGAAACACTGCTTATAAAACTTTAAAAAAGGTCTACAGTACAGTTGCCCTGTATTTAAGTACATCTAAAATATTTCAGAAAATGCAAAAAAATCAGATCATAATCACAATTGAAACCAGTGTTTAAAGTTAACACTTGCTGGAGCTAAAATCATCTCGAGATGCAAAACAAGTTGCATGATGTTAACAACATCAAACAAGACTATTTAAAAACCGAAATTACTGATTTTGTTCCAATAAAATGCAAATAAACAAAGCAATTGCTTGCTTTTAATGCAGACTGGGCCTAATACTTAATATGCATGCAAACTCCATACTCAGAAGTGTTTTGCAACTTTTTTGGCACAAAATGCTACATAACTTTTCTGCAAAAATTTTCCCACACTTGTCATGTTAACTGCATTGTTTTTTAATATCACAAGTAGTAGCAGGTTGAAGAATTTTTAAAAAGTGGAAAATTGAATCGAGTTAGTTCTAAGCCATAAAGTCAAAGACCCAGAAAATTGAACATGTATAAGTTTATGAAAATCAGGTTTATGTGTCACCGACAGTGCATCACTAACATACAAACAATTTGATTGGAACGATTCTGTTGTAATTTCGTATTGTTTTGGGACCACTCAGTAACAAGCATGCATCGAAACCAAAAACAAAAACTGAGTTTGAAAAGCGGACATGTAAGAACAGTATCATATTTTTCAAACCATAAGGTGCAAGGGAGCATTAAGCTTAGTATCAAAACATGGCTTTTTTTGCTTTTATTTTAATGCATAAAATGGTTTAAATAAAATGAAACTAAATGCTTTTATCATACTTGTATTCTATTCAACGAAATGATAAAACAAACAAAAATTAAGATCAAAAACTGTATTTTGCTTAAAAAAAAAAAAAAAACGAACATCAATCAAGGTTATTCTTCTTCAGATTATTCTTCAATCACATATTCTTCTATCAAAAATTTATTAAATCCTATGTATTGAACCAGAACAACTACGCAATTTCGGCATCGAGCACACTTGCAACCATTTTTTCATTTTTGAAGTTGGTCTAATTGCTGTTGCTTGGCTTTTAAGTAATGATTTCAGTCTTTAGGAGTTCTTTGGTTAATCCAAACAAAACGATGGCAAGCTTTAAATTTGTTTTCTTCACTTAGGCATTGACAGTATTGGTCAGGTAGGTATGCACACAATCATAAATCACTAGAAATCTATCGATTATCATTTCCTAGTCTATTCATTCTAGCCCTTCTTGCTGCCGCCACAACACCAACCAATTTCTTTTGAAAATAACTTTGAGTGGGAGTTTCTAGCCATTTGCCTGATAATCGAAAAGTACAGTGAAGACTGACTTTTCATTTTCAGTGGTTCTTTCAGTGTTTATGGTTCCTGCTTTTTCAACAATACAGTTTAAAGGGATGGCAATCAGGAGGTCATAATCCATGTTTGTGATGTGTTTTATGTGGATTTTATTTCATTGATCTTGTTCATGCAGTTGGTGTCAAATGTGTCTAGCTATTTTACCAGTCATTTGATAGTTATTGCAACATAGTCTACTTAGTCATTCTACTGCAGAGATTATGCTGCTCCAAAAAACTAAAGGACAATCTAAAAATTCTTTGATCTTCATGTCATACACAACAGCCATTGCTTTCACTTGAAAAGAGACAGTAGAGAAGCTTCTACCCACAGCTTTCTGTTCAATAACCAACTGTTCAATTTGGTCTTCCAACTAATGTCATGTTGCTTTGCGCTCTCGAAAACGTAGTTTTGTTTTCGGTATTTGGCATAGGACACTTTCTTGTTTTTTCCAGTTTCGTATCATCGATTCATTCACGTTAAATTTTCTTGCAGTTGCCCTATTTCCATGTTCTGCTGCATGCTTGATTGCTCTCAGCTTGAAAGCAACTTCGTGAGCACGTCTTTTAACTGGAGCCAGAAAAATAAAATTAAAATGAACAAATGGCAGGGCTTTAGCTAACAAAGAATACTGCAAATGCAACATAGCATTTATTTACAAAATCATGAGGCAGTTAGCTGTATTAATGTTGTGCGAAAAGCACAGAACTAGATGTTAGCTGTTGCAATTCATGTGTGGCACACACAAGCACTTGCAAATCATGTGCCATGCATGAGCTTACCCAAGTCAAGTTAGGAGAAAAAAAGTACAATACAGTAACTTGTCACTTTGGAAAGAAAAAGAAGTAAATTATCACTTGAAGAGCAAATGTGAAGACAAAAATTTTGCAGCTTTCTGCTTTAGGCAATAATGTATCAAAACATGCTAATTCTATAACAAACTAAACTCGAATCTGAAGAAAAATATAATCGCAAAAAGAAGGAACCAGACCCACATGACAGAAGGTGTTAGCAAGCTCATAACGGCCAATCTCACTCACCAACAGGCACTAACAAACAAAAAAACATTCAAGACAAACTGCCATTTCCGAACTGTCTTGCCCAACATGCATTAAAACTGCTTGATCAAAATTCTTTGCAAGATGTTCATAAGCTGTGTTTGTATGTAATAAATATCTCATTGTGATGTCAGATGCATATCTACTTCAAAATAATGCTTTCAAGCATGCTAATGCACTGTATTGTTATGGAAAACAGTACTATGAGCCATGCGTCATTATTCTAAGCTAGCAACTTCCACGACTGATAATAATTAGTTAATGAACGAGAGAATTTGATTCTATGTTTGGATCAATATCAACAACACTGCTCCTTTTAAGTGCAAAATCTTTTGCGATATTTTCGCACTAATGTTTTACGGCATTATTGTGTTTTCGTTCTGCCAATTTTCGGCGTTTTTATTTCCTGCCAAAATTCGTTGCTTACAATCGGCATTACTGTGCGACGCGGTTTTTCTCCCAATGTTCAATAGTGATAGACCTAGACCCTAAATGAAGCTAGCAGAGAAAGTGCGGCTCTCCGCCGGGTGATTTTTTTTTTTTTTGGAGGACAGCAAAGATCCCTAGAAAAATTTCATAGTTTCCAGGCCAGTGACTTTTTTTTTGGAGATCAGCACAAAAGTCGTAAAGTGCCAGCAGTATCTCCCTGCATTTTCACCAAGCTTTCCCGATTCGCACTTTTTCTGGCATTTACGCAATTGGTAAAAAGTTCGAGGAAACATTGGTCAAAAAAGAGCAATTTTTCCATACTACAATTTTTTAAATGACGTAAACCGCTCTTGAGGTTGTTGGTAGGTATGTTAACAGTAATTTTCAAAACTTATATGTTAAGGGTTTCAAAAATTTTTTAAAGTGAACAAGTCGAAGTACACTCTTCTTTTTTAGAACCGATAAATCTTGAGTTGAGACTGGCTGTTTTTAATTTTTTGCCGATTTTCAACCTCATTTGTTCTTGATTTTTTTTAAATTTTGAGTGCATTGATGTCAATTTTAGTGGCGATGTATTTAACACTGTTTAATTCCTATTGCTCAGTCTGCTTAAGTCAAGAAATTTTTCCTGCTTTTCCTGCATCGTAAAATTGCAAAAGAGAAACAGCAAGCTTTTTTCAAGTTGGACAACTGCCAAAAAAATTTCTCAATTGCTTACACAGAGCAACAGCACTCTATAATCTTAGAATAGTTCCAATTTTGCTTGCTAACACAAGAAAATCACAAAAATTTTAACGTTTTGAATCAGCACAAAATTTAGTTTCATATACTGATTTCAATTTTTGTTTGTTTGTTCTTGGTTTATTTTGCTTCCGAGGTTGGCATTGTTTTTCATTTGTTCTTAAATTTTGAGCAAAAATGAGCCTAGTGTTCTTCAAAAATTGTTCTATGAAAAGAACGTATTGCTATTTTTGTCAACTGGCGCTATTCAATATCCCTTTATCAGTCAAAACAGAAAATGGTTCTCAATGCAATTCGCTTGCTTCCTAGCAGTTTAATCTTTGATAGCAAACATGGCGACGATTTTAATTAATTTTCAGCAAAAATTTGCGTAAGTTAAAAGTTTTTAACATTTTGCCATTAAATTTTTGAACCAAAAAGATTCTCGTATGCGTAAAGACTGCTTCAAAATGTTTAAGTTGGCAAGAAAAATCTGACATAATTAATTTTACTCAAGTAAAATTTCGCAATCAATCCAAGCAACTTAGCTAGCAAAAATGATGTTACAAAGCTCTCAGAGCTTCACATGAACATGCAAAAACAATCTCTTGCCTTTAGCAAGTATTTCGTTTGGTAGCATCTCTTAAAAAATTCTCGTAATTAATGTGAGCAAGGAAATTTCTGTCACGTGGGCCCTGATCCATAGACTAGAATGCATCAAAGTAAGCGCACATTTGATTACTGAAAAAATTAAAAAACTTTAAAAGCGCCTCTGGTCTTACGAATATGGTACACATTCACCAATGGCAGTGTAGTTCGGAACTGATTGAACAGCAGTTTTATTTATTTTGACTAAAAACAGTAAAGCCTTCTTAAAAACAGTAAAACCTTATTTAAAATACGAAAATTTAAAGTTCAAAATGTACTATAGTCATTTGACAATGTTTTTAACATATTACACATCAATATGCTTGTGTAGAACTAATACTCAAAAAAATTAGCTTGTCAACATGGTGTACAATTGAAGAAATGCAGTATTTAAAATTTGTCAGTGAGCTACTACAAAGCAATTTCTTCAAAACCTCTTGACTTACTATGATCTGGGACCTGGGTGCTCATTTGTCAATCAACACGAAGGCTAAGTTCTGAACAGAACCAAACACAACTAATCAATTATACATTCATTCTATTAACTGTGGTTTAGTCTTATGTGGGATATCCAAACTTTTTCATACTTGATCTGATGCCGCTTACATTCGAATGTTCTATGTGTGTCAGCATATGTATTTTTAAATTTCCTTTTTGAGAAAAGCACTTTGAGCAAGCAGGACATTTAAATGGCTTTTCTTTAGTATGAACGCGTTTATGCTTTTCCATATTTGCTCGACCATCACAAGAATATGAACAAACTTCACAATGAAAGCGTTTCTTCCCAGTAGCAAGAAGTTTTGGTTTTGTACCTGTTTGTTGTGTGCTTCTGTTGGTGAAAGAAATCTTGCAACTCCCAAATTTGGAACTAATTTCTAAACATAACATAAAAACTTGATGTAACAACAAGAAAAACTTTAGTGTAAATATTTTGGCAATCTAGATACACTTCAAAACTTTAGCAGCTGTTTATGCAGTGCAGTTTCATAATCCAATTGTATTTTAATTAAGGTGTGTTGCTGTTAAGTAGCAAAATTCAGACAAACTAGGCAGAAAAATGGCTGCGAGTTAATTCAAAAAGTTTGATTACAGTAAGAATCTTCATAAATTCAGTTTAAAATAACACCTAAAAACTATTAGATACAAGCATTCTATGAACAACTATTCAGTAGTCATGACAAACTAGTTCTATTTGTGATTTTGTGCAAAACTATGCGCTTCTATCACAGGGATCAGTCCTTCAAAAACATTAAGCAAAACAGCTGTTTTGGGCATGCAATTGAAAATTATTGCGCAGTTTGAATTTATTAACTGATCGATCTTAAACTTACAAAGTAATTTAATGTTTGTAAATAAATTAAGAAACCACTTATGTAGCTTAATAGAATTTCCTCGTGTTTCAATAATTTCTAGAAATTTATTACCAGTAACAATTTTTTTTAATTATTATCTACAGCAACTTTTTGTAGTCTTATGCAATTGCATACTTTTTTTATCTAAAATAGAACATTCATAATAATTTCAGGGTTGCCATTTTGTCAGTTTTGCAACAGAAGACTAATTTTTGAAAGGTAGTGACTATTTCATCCAAAACTTTCAAGTTAAAGAGAATGAAACAAAATGAGAAATATACATCCGCGCTTTTTTTATTTGCTTTTTTAGGAGTGATTAGGGTTTAAGTTAGAGTTTGGGATAGGGTTCGATTTTGGGATAGTTTTAGAGTAAGCATTTGAGTTTGGATTAGATTTGAGTAAGAATTAAGTACATAAAAATTTCCAGTAAAAAAAAACCTGAGTAACATTTATTGAGAAACAGCTAATTTTACAGTTCTAAACCTTTACTGCGCTTTACAATAACTCTAAACATTTATTGAGAATCAGGAATATCCAGTGACTTTTTGAAGTTTTGTTTCTATTTGACAACCATGGCAAAATTTCCAAACAGAAAAAGCATTTTTAAGAGAAAATCAAATTTGGTATATCTTGGAAACAAAAGGTCGTAAAAGCTCAAATTTGGTGAAGTTAGTCTTCAGATTTGTCAAATTTTTTGGGGGGAAAAAACGGAGTGTTAAAGCCAAAAACATGCATTTAGTCAAAAATATGTTCCTATTTAAAAATGTGTTTTTTATTCAAATTCAGCTGACTTTAGTTTTGAACTTTGACTTTACATTTTACTTGAACTTTTAAGAGTTTCAAATCATGACCTCAAAACAGCTATTATTTGGTGTAACAACTAGCGCTATTTGTTGTTAACTGCGAATTAGGGTTATGATTTTTTTTATCTGCAAATGCCTGATGTTGGAAGTGATGAACTTTTGCATGTTAATGACAAAATAGCACTTTCCTTTTGCTTAATATTACAGAAACCTAGTGCACCCATGCCCCAAAAAAATTTCGTGATTTACTGAAAAATCAGATTTAAATTAGACATTAAAACAGAATGAAAATACCTACATACGGCATGTATAAACTGAATCAGTCAGAGTCACACCCAATCATAAAAATTAAGTTTGTTAGTGAAGAAAAGTCGCACATTTAAGGTAAGTATTCAAACACTGTACTCCAAAATATCTGTAACGTTTGTCGATTTTTTAAATTTTTTTTCCACAATACTGATTTCTCTATCGGCTGCCACAACTGCTGCTGGAACATCAGCCCGATAAGTATGAATGTCAGTGACTTGAGGCATTCTATGAAGAGTTAGAGCTAATAAAAGGAGGTCTTGGTTTGTATATCAATTTTTACTCCTTTTAGTAATGTCGATATGGTTTACAGTAGATGGCTTTGTACTGACTTGTTGTTTTGAAACAACTGAAAATTTCACTTTGTGTAAGAAAAAGAAAAATTTTTAGACCACTGCTGATCACAATTTAGGTTTGAAACAACATGACCAGGTTCAAAAAAATTAAAACACTTGCAAGCAAAAATTTGTCAGGGGACACCCACTAAAATACATACCGTATTTATTCGATTATAACGCGCAAAATTTTGAACTGAATTTTAGGCAAAAATCAATGCTGCGCGTTATACAAGAGGTCTGAGAAATGCGGTATTAAAAATGTGGTTTTAAACATCTGAAACGTGCGTGCCGCCGCGCATGCACATTCCAATGCGGGACGATTTCGTGCAAGCACACGCACATGCGACAGCTCAGCGTGCGTTTGACATTCGAGCAAGCGTTCGATTTTGTGCAAGCAAACGCACATGTGACAGTTCGTGCAAGCACACGCACATGCGACAGCTCACCATGCGTTTGACATTCACGCTGCGTTGAGACTATTTATTAACCGGTACCATTATCGTACTGTACTGTAGATAACCATTATATATTACCCATTATCTATTATGGCAAGACAAAAACGTTCTGCATACAGGGCTGCCTTCAAACTGGAGGTTGTTGATTATGCAGAAACTCATGGAAATAGAAAAGCTTCCAGAGAATTCAATGTACCAGAGACAAACGTCAGAGATTGGAGAAAGCAGAAAGTTGTTCTAAAAGATATGAACAAAACAAAGAAAGCGCGGCGAGGGAGACAAGCCCAGTACCCAGAGTTGGAGAAGGAGCTTTATGACTGGATAGTTGATCAAAGATCTAGTGGGTACATCGTCACTTCGCTCCATATTAGACTCCGTGCACAAAAGATTTGCAAAGATTCAACCTTTAAAGCATCTAATGGTTGGGCCCAAAAGTTTATGAGAAGGCATGGACTTGCACTACGCCAGAAAACAAAAATCGCACAAAAGTTGCCAAGAGATTTAGAAGAAAAGATCCATTTATTTCATAAATTTATAATCAGTCTGCGTAAGCAGAACAACTTTGAACTCTCACAGATAGGCAACATGGATGAAACTCCCATGACTTTCGACTTACCAGCAAACAGAACAATTGACACCAAAGGAAACCGCACAATTCAAATCAGGACCACAGGTCATGAAAAGACTCACTTCACAGTAGTGTTGTCTTGCATGGCGGACGGCACAAAACTAAAACCTATGATAATATTCAAAAGAAAGCGCATTCCAAAAGGAGAAAAATTTCCGCCAGGTGTTGTGATTCACTGTCATCCTAAAGGATGGATGGATGAGGAGGGCATCATTTTATGGCTCAACAAAGTTTGGGATGCTAGACCAGGTGCCCTATTGAAGAAAAAGTCCATGCTCGTATGGGACCAGTTCCGATCACATTTGACAGACACTGTTAAGGCGAAGGTTAAAAGTCTAAACACCTTTCAATCTGTGATTCCAGGTGGACTAACCTCTATTCTTCAGCCATTGGATGTCGTGTTAAATAAACCTTTCAAAGACAGAATTCGAGAGAAATGGATTGCCTGGATGAAAACCGACGACAAAGAGTTGACTGCTGGAGGAAATCTCAAGAAGCCTGGTTTATGTCTTGTTACATCCTGGGTTAAGACGTCATGGGAGGACATCCCAAAAGAAATGGTCATCAAAAGTTTTTTAAAGACGGGCATCAGCAATAGAATGGATGGTACAGAAGACGACCTGTTGTGGGATTCAAAATCAGAGTCAGAAGAAGAGGTTGAAAGTGATGTTCCCGCCGATTGGGACACTGATTTAGACATAACCCAAACAGAAATCGAACAGTTATTTGATGAATCAGAGACTGAATCCGATTTTGAAGGGTTTTGAATTACTGTGTGCATTTAATAAATTTTTGTTCATGCTGTGAGTTGTTACCTTATGTGCTTACCAGTAGTTAGTAGAGAAAAAATAAAAAAAAGAATTTTATACCAATTTTCATTCAAAATTTAAGGGTGCGCGTTATACACGAGTGCGCGTTATAATTGAATAAATACGGTAAACTAGTAGCCACAAAAGCTCTTTTAATGACTACAGCTATGAGCTAGTATGTTAAACTGCAAGAGCTTTGTTGCATGTTAAATTACTGCAAGTGCCAGTAGTAATTTTTCAAAATTTTTTGCTTTTGTTTTGGTTGTGTTATTTCATGCCATTAAAAAATCCAAATTTTGTTTTTTGCTCATTTTTGGTCATTGACCTAAATTTTTAGTGAATAACCAAAAAAATTAACCATTTTGTTCACAATGATGAAAAAAAAAATGAAAAAGTTCTGCTTATTTTTGAATACATCAATTAATTCAAAATATTGTCCCTGACAATTTTTGAATTAATTGTCCCCTCAAGATTTTTGAAATAACAAAAAAACTTCACAAAATCGGACATTTGACCTAAAAGTTTGAGCGAAAAAAATAAAACCACGACTACAATATTTGCCAACGATCTGCTTTTTCATAGGTATTCTGTGTAACTCTTTTAATGCAATCTTATCAAGAAAATTTCTTCTGTTTACCTTATTTCTTCGTTCAAAGTTAGAGCCTTCTAATTGACATTTAAATCTACTACAGCTTGTTTATACGGCAATTCCGAAAATGATTACAGCACTCATGCAAAAAAACATTTTGATATGCAAATTACACTTTACTAATAAAGAAATATCTGCACCAAAAATCGAACAAAAAGATTGCAACATTTAGTCATATTTTGTGGATCTTGTTTGCAAATACAGCTTTACTTTATCGTTGCATCACTTTCTACTAAGCGAAATGCTGAAAGAGCTATCTCAATGTAATACATTAAACCTTTGGTTATTTATGCGTAAATTATATATATGGCCAGCCGGCCTACTTATAAATTGGCTTTTTTGAACATTATCTGTGCTTTTTCTTTTTATTAGTTGTATGAAAAGTCTTTGTTAACACAAAAATTTCACATTAGCTCCATTGCCAATATTATTAGTCTCCACTATTTTTTAAAGCTTGGTAGTAATTCTTTGTAGAATGATATTAACCAGTACCGTAGACTGAGCGTATTATTATTAGATGGGGCTCATGAATTGCACTTAAAAAACTGCTCAGACCAAACTTTAGCAAAAAGTTCACTTGCAGCCAGCGTGACGAAATCTTGGGACTAAAGAAACGTCCTTTGAGCTTGTCCATTTTATCTGCATATCTGTCAGGCCAACCATAGCTTTAGCTTTTCTAAGATGGTTTCAGCCTTGCCACGACCCTTCTGGCTACAGTCCTTCTTGCAAGCATAAAAGCGTTTAAAAATCAAGAGGTAAAAATGCTTGAAAAAGTGTGATTAACATGTTAAAATATGCCAAAAATCTGGAAATTTTCAAAGTATTGGGTGCAGTGTGCACCAGCTTTTTTTGTATGGGAATAAAATATAGTGTAGAAATACTTAATATAAGTTCAATGATTGTAAACCCAGAAAGTTAATTTCATTCTAAAAGTTGAAAAATTCATAACCCTACTGCACATACAGACACTGTTTTGCTTTTTAAGGTTTTTGAACTAACCTTAAAACTAATATTTATGTTATTTTAAAGATCTGTGTGAATAGAATTTGAATCAATGTGTAAATTTGATTGTTTTGAAGCATCATGTCGATACTGCAATAAAATGTTGAAAACATGGTTATTAAATTGACAATTGATGACATCACAGCAGTCCTTGATCAGTTAGAAAATTCAAATAGCAGTTTTAAGTTAGTTTTTGACAAATCAAGCTTCAAGTTTACACTTTCAATGCACAAACCCCAACCAAAATTCTCAAGACTAAGAATACCAACAAGATCAATGTCCAAGCCCGACCAAGCTGAAAAGTCAAGCGTAATGTTTGAAGATGGAGCCTCAGTGACTGGTAGCAAAACTTTGTCAGAAGTACCTAAATCAAGTAAATCAGTCAATACCAATCTATCAACAAAAACAAATTGCTCATCAAAATCTTTTCGACTGGTGCAAGCTTGCGAAGCTCAACTGATTTGTCCTCGTCTCATTTAAGTGACACTGCAAAAAAGCTGCTCTTCTGACACGCCTGAAATCTCATGAAAACCTAGAATAATTAAAAACACAGCAAAGTCAAGAAAGATTAGACTTTGTAGAACAACAACTGAAATTAAAGAGTCTCCAGGAAACAGAACTTAAACAAAAGCGTCTTCAGAAAAAATTGCAACATCTTCAGGAAGAAGAAGCATTTAAACAAAAGCATGGTCAGAAAGACTTGCCATGTCTTTAGGAAGAAGTGCTTCAACAAAAACGTCTTCAAAAAAAGGACTGAAATTGCAACATCATCGAGAAAAACTTAAGCTGATACGCTTGAGAGAAGACCAAGAAAACACCAAAGCTAATTGACTGGGCAAGAATTTATACCAAAATCAATGAAATTCAGGCTGTAATTGATGCTGACGAACATAAGATGTTTTCTGCGAAGAATCAAATAACCATGAGTAACTTTTTAACTGTGCAATCGCAGAATGCAAATATCAGCATCAAAATTCCTGGAGCGTCAAAAATTTCTGAGAATGTGTTGTGTAGGCCTAGTAATCATAACGTAATTAGTACATTGGCGTTTCGTGTTGACACCACAATCGCAAGCAGTACTTTGTCGAAAAGCAACTGAAGGAAAAATGTGACGCACAAGCCAAACATTACTAAGGGTACTGAACCTGTTCTAAATAACACTCAGAGTTACAGGCCCTCTCAATTCGTAATGCACCCTGCTTCTCAGTTTCAAGAGTTTTACAAACCTTGCAGAGACAACTCACGAACTCACAGTTTCTCAGACCCAATGGGTTACATACTCACAACCATTCGATTACTTTTCTGGCACAAGGCCAACCATGAGCATTATTTCCATGACTCAGCCCCTCCCTGATCGCGAATTAGGAAGTGCGAAGTGCCTTTAGTCAATCTAAAAAATGGTTTCAAAGAATTTATGCAAGCAAACTCTAACAACTTCTCGAATTTTAACATGTCACCTCAAAATGTGTTAGTGCTCCCTTCTACTATGTCTAAAGCTTTTGATGGGAACCAAGCTAACTACCAAAATTTGTTTGATGCCTTTGATGCTCTTCTCACCTTAGTCTTCCTGAATTTGTGCAGAAACTTTTTTATCTCTGGAGATACACTAAAGGCCTGCTCATTCACTAGTCAAAGGCTGCCAATACATGGATGACAACTTAGGTCACACTAAGGCACAAGAACTGTTACAACAAACGTTTGGTCAATAGTTTCAAGTTGCCAAAGCCAGTAAAAAATCTTATCATGTGAAAAAACTCACAAGTACTAATCTAATTAGTCTGTATGTTATAAAATAATTCGAGAGGAGCTAATGAAACGAGATTTAAGAGAGGTGATTGAGAATCAACTAAATTACCGTATTTATTCAAGTAAAAGTCGCATGCGCCTTCTCCAGCTCAAGAGGTAGAGCAGTGGACTGGTAACCCGACCGACGGCTGCAGGTTCAAATTCTGTGGGAAGACAAATTTTTTGCATTGCTTGTTTTAAGTAGTTGCCGTTCTGGTGGCTCTTCTCCAGGTTTCCGCACTGGTAGCCTTTAGGCCAGGGAGTAAACACAATCTAAGGATTATAACTCTGGCCCTACACTCCTACAGCCACCAAATGCCAAAACATAGCAATTAAATTATTATTAACAAAGCTTTATTTCACCTAAAATTTTTGGTTTTATTTGTTTATTCTGACTAAAATCTTACACGCAAACTAACCCACAAGCTAATCCAAATCTTAGCTCAAACCCTCATTTTGACCTTTAAAAAAGCAAATAAAAATTGAGTGGATGAATATTCTTCATTTTCATTTTAATCTCTCAAACTTAAAATTTTTCAGTGAAATAGTCACTTCCAAGTCACTCATTTGAAAAAATTTTTCAAAAAATCAAGTTTTGAAAGTTTTTCATTTTAATTGTAATTGAAAATTTCAGGCTGCAATTACAATTGCAATTAAAGCAAAAACAAGCCATATTTATTCCAGTAAAAGTCACATATTTTTACCAAAATATCGCACAAAAAAGTCAGGTGCAACTTTTACACAAATGCATGAAGTGCATCTTACATGATATAAAATTTTCTCGAGGTATTTCCTAGCTAGCCTTTCACACGATTGCATTAGTTATTGCATTATTACAATTATTTTGTTCAGCTAGCTGATTCCTTTAGCATTATTTATGTTTATTTTTTGTTTATACTAAATCGAAGTCAGCGAAGTTCATAATTTATGTATCATAGAACATTACAAATTTAAACTCGAAAAAATTAAATTAAAGAAGTCAAACTTGAACGCAGACTTGTTGAAATAGGCTGAACTCAAACTCGAATAAAATTTATAAAGTTTGCAGCCCTGATATGTTACCATTTCTAGCATTGTTTGAATGTCTCACGAAAGTTTAGTAAACTTGGTGACCATTAGTTCATTATGGTCTTTTGTTGTTCCTACCTGAGCACATTGTACCGTTTTTTAGTGTGATAGGTGTGTGTGGCAACCATGCTATGATTTTGATGTCTCACGAAAGAAAAATTGCTTGCTTTGTCTTTTAATACTTTCTGCCTTAAAGTCTTAACGTCTGGCATTGTGTTGCTAATTTCTTTTCCTGACTCTACATGTTATTTTTGTGTTATTATCAATTTGCTATTATTGTGGTGGTCAAGAACAAAATAAATGAATGAATTTCGTGCATAAATACTATTACACAGAACACAACTTAAAGTATCATACATAAACACAGAATTCTATTTCAATAAAATGATCTCGATTACGACAGAAACAGACAGCAGAGTTTTAAATTTTTGACGCGTACTATGATATGTTGTGAACACAGGACAATATTATTCCGTTGAAACATGCTGAAAATCTGTGTTCCCTCTAATTTTATGGCTAATCGACGAGTGCCCGAATTTTCTTTAAACAATTGTGCCCAAAGTTCTAAAAAGATGTTTATGTGCCCTAAATTTTGTACCAATCCAGTATTAAAGTATACCAAATGTCATATTTCCACAAATTTGTCAAATTTTCTAAAGCTACATTTACTATATTGACAAAACTTATTTGCCCTTGCTCCAACAAATCGCCAATTCGCTGAAAAAAATCGGCTTAGTGGGAACACTGCTGAAAATATGATGTACTTGACAAATTGCCCCCTTTATTGGCAGGGATGTGAAAGACGATGAGATGCTGCCATTTAAGCGCAATACGGTAGTTATATTGACAGCAATTTACTGCATGACTTTTGCATAAAACAATCATCAAAAAAAATAGTTCAGTAAACAACCATTATGGAGTTTAGTAAATCGCTTCTCAGTTAGGGAAATCCACAGTATACACCCTATTGCAATAACAAATTTCTTTTTCAAGCGCTTTGATTATTTGCATTCTCTCAACCACAACTAACTTCTGGCCTGCAATGATCTGATGTCACCCATCTTGCATTCATCCGCTTTGCACATTCAAGGTCAATTTTTTTAAATAACGCAGGGTTTTGGTTGAAACTTTTTGCTGGCAGTTGGTGTGATAATATATTTTCCAAATTCAGTTTCAAAAAGTAGCCCCCAAAGAGGCAGAACAAACTTTTTTCTAAAGCTCAGACAGTTTCAGCTTACAGACTATATCTGCTGATTGCAAAAACAATAGCTATTCAGCTAAATCTCAAAAATTCTTTTGGGGGATGGCACTACCAAATACGTCAAATACTTGTCTTTTAAATATCTACTGATATCAAAAACAATCGCCCTTAAGCCATTAAAAAAAGTGGATTTTGAATGGTCTTGGAAGTGGCACCCACGAACTATGTCAAAAAATTGGTCACTTAAATATCTACTGATATCAAAACAAATTACCTCTCTAACTTTAGCTGTTTAAGAAGTGATATTTGGGAGTGTATTTTGGAGGGTTTCAAGGAATGGTCCTGGAGGTGGCACCCCAAAACTATGTCAAAAAATTGGTTACTTCAATATCTGCTGATACCAAAACAAATCAGCTCTCTAGTCTCAAGCTAAAGCTGTTTAAAAAGTGATATTTGGGGGTTATTTTGGAGGGTTCCGGGAGGTAGCAACCACAACCTATGTCAAAATATTTGCTTCTTAAACATCTACTGATACCAAATAAATCAGCTCTAAAGCTCAATTTGCCCTAAAAATTTATTTTGGGAGTTCCCAGAATCTAGGGGATGGTACCAAAAACTTTAAGTAACAAAATTACGTTTATAACTCAACAACTTCACACAAAAATCAGATTTTGGTGTTTTGATTAAAAAAAAACTAACAGCTACCAAAAGGGCGTTGGTAAGGATGAAAGAGTGTTTTAAGATAAACAACCATTGAAAAATTTTTGCAGTACCGGTACTTCAGCTGTATCTAAATGAGGTCTTTTTATCACCAAAACTCAAAGGCAATCTTTGGGTATTAAAACCTAAGCTACATGCCTCAAAATTTGATACATCTTATTACCGTAGTTTTTATACCATAAGGGACACTTAAAATAATAAAAAAAATTTTAATAAAGGTGCATCTTATACTTGAGTGGGCCTTATATATGAATCAGGCAATACTCTTTTTCTCTTCACGATTTAATTCAGAGCTTTTTTTTAAGTTTTTAGAGCTTTTTAAGTTGCATTTCACTTATTGCGCCTCATATTCTGGTGAGCCTCATATAAGGAAATAAAAGCAATACAGATCATTTCTTGATAGTGCACCTTATAGTCCAAAAAATATGGTAATCTCTAACTGCTGTCCAAATTTCATGCGTAGCTAGACCTTACAGTTCTCAATTCAGAACCAAAGTTCAAAACTTTGCACTCATTAGGTAAAAAATGGCCAAATAAAAACAAAGAAACATGGAACACAAGTGTTGGTCGTTCAATGAGAAAATGCTATGTCAGGCTGTCAAGTCATTGAATTAAAAAAAATGAATAAAAAATGACTCGTGAACATAAAGAATGACAAATAATGACAATTTTCAAGTATTAATAATGACAAATTTCAAGAATAAATCCAAAAGACTGAACTGAAGACCAGTCAAAACAGCTTCGTGCAGTTTTCGTGAGATTTTTTTAGGTGATCTCAACAAGAAAGGTCTTTGTGTAATTTTTGAGAGACGTTTTAGGTAATTTCCAACAAAGCAAAGAATAAAAAAGGTCTTCATTTTAATGACTTATGATTTATTGCAATTTATCAAGTGATCTTGAAATATATGAGTAGTTTGCTTAAAAAATAATGAAATAAAGACAACGATTCCAAAATAATGAAAAATAATAAAATTGAAAAAAAAAATAATAAAAAAACTGAAATAATGACACACTTGACAGCCTGTTATGTATAAATCATCAGATAAACGTTTTAATCTAAACACAATTAAATAAAAGGAAATGGAACCGAACCTCAAACTAAAATTACTTTTGAAACTTTTCTAACAGAGGGTGGAGGTGCTGGGTTCACAATTTTGAAGTGGTTAAAATAGGGTTTTGTCTTCAACTTTTTTTTCCAGTTTATGTTTGATTTTGATGTACTTTCTGTCAACAGTAAAATCGTACTTTGCAAATATTTATTTGGAAACCAAGTAAAAGAAAAAAAAAGCTACAATTATCGACCCATTGCCTTATCGAACTGTTTTTCAAAAATTATTGAATAACTTGTCCATGTTAGACCAACAAAATTTTTCCAAAACACAATGTCTTATTTTTCCAAGACAATATGAATTCCAAAACAGACTTCCAACAAATCACACAATGCTAGATGTAATAGCTGCTTACAAAAATATTCACGAAAATTCATGTATGGAATTATTCCCAGCGACTCCTAAAAAGCTTTCGATATGGTAAATCATAAAACGTTTTAGAGTTAACCCAATCACGACATTTGAGGAAAGGCTCATGATTTCAATAAATTCTTATCTCACAAACTAAAAAAATATTTTTCTATATGCCAAACTCCACAGTAGTGCTTCTAGAGTATCACAAAACATTAATGTGTACCGGTATCAATCATCCAAATCTTCTTTTGGATCTGAATCTATTCCAGCATTCAGAATTCGCTGTATTCACTGAAGCGTAGTCAGAGGATCACTAGCATCAAGTGAATTATCAAGTAATTACAAGCAGAAAACAGATACAATTTAGCAAACTTAATGCAAATTATTTATCAATGCTTGGAACGATGAGACTTGAGAGCCTTTTCAGATCTAAATCTTTTGCCACATTTATGACAAGTAAAACCAGATTGTCGATTATGAATAATCATGTGTGTTCTTAAATTTCCATTTTGTGTAAATCGCTTTGAACAAATAGAACACTGAAAAGGTTTTTCTTTTGTATGAATCCGTATATGCCTTTCCAGATTTCCTTTGAAGACGGTTGAATATGAACAAAAACTACATTTATAACACTCCATCCCTCTACCAGAACGTTTGATTTTTGCACGTTTTTGCACGGATCTTTCGTTGAGGAAATGCTTTCCACACTTGCCACAATTGTAATCTAAACAAATGCACACTATTCAGCAAATTGAATGCTTGATTAGCAAAGAAATGTAGCAATTTTTTGAGCTTTAAATGCATGTAAGCCATGTATTTCAAGGCCAATTTGACTAAAATTAGACAGTTTTCAAACAATCAAGACTTGAGTTTTGATCTGAGTTTTTACAAATGATAAACTGACACAGAGAATCTAGGGTAGATTTACAATGGAACGATTGCATACAGCAAATACTAAGAAGGCTAGCAACTATAAACCTTGTATTATCGCATCCGAAACTATATATCGGCTCATGTTTTACCATACTATAACACTGAAGTAGATTATTTCTTAGATGAAAAAAAACATAACACGATATATATGACTCTGTCTCCGCAAGTAACGATTCTGCTTTCTGAGCATGAAAATGACAACCCAAAGTTGGCAAGTCACGTGCATCAAAATGGTATGGCTTCCTAGAAATAACAATGGCTCTTCCAATTTTAAAACCAGCATGATATTGTACTAATCAATTGACAAACCAAAACAAGAAAGTCCTCTACGTCAATCTGAAAATAGTTCAGCATCATTACATTTTCAGCCCTTTGATTATTGTTGCAGAAATACCGCCGAATATCAATCTCCTCGTATTGGTATTTTTGTTGCTTTGATATAGTATCGAACTGATTATCACATGTTACTTGTGTTTTACGTAACCATTTTTGGCTTTGATCGTTTTTTGAACTCCGCTTAATCAAACTTTCCACACGTTGTGGAGACTGTGATAGCAATGAAACAAACTAATAGTTAGTTGCAGTAATCAGTAACCTTATAATTGTGTTTTCAGTATTATTAGTAGCAGAGGTGGAGTTCTCGAGGACCTAGTTGAAGTCCTTGGCCTTGCAGGTCAACTCTATGGCCTTGGCCTCGAAGCCTCAAGTCATTGAAAATTGCCCCATCCTTGTCTCCAGGACAGCACTATTTTGTGAATTGTTAAAATTTTGTAGGTTGCCTGAAAAATGTTTTTGAAGACCTTTTGTTTTGGAGATCGCCAGAAAGAAAATTTTTAAGACCTTTTTTTAGAGATCGCCTGAAAAAATTTTTTAAGAAAATTATTTTCAAAACCTTTTTTTTCTTTTTTTTTTTTTTTGGAGAACACTTGTCGCCTGAGTCTTTGGCCTAGAGTATTCCTGTCCTTGGCCTCAAGAAGGTCTGTCCTCGGAAGAACTGTTTTTGGCTTAGGCCTCGTGTCCTCAACTCCATCTCTGATTAGTAGTGTGCTAAGATCATGTGTTTATTTAGCGTCTATAGTTATGTTTCGCTACTTGATTAAGCCATAATTTGGTTTGGTTAAGACTCAGTTATGCACACCACTTTAATTCAATCAAATAGCCGAAGTTCAATATGAACAAAATGTTGCAACCTGAGGAGCTCAGCACAGATCAGAATTTACCTTTAGTATATAAGCAATATAAGCACTGGGTGAAGACGTTTCAAAATTTTGTTAAAAGTGTATGAAATGCAAACAGAGACCTTGACAAACTAGCCCTGCTAGTGAATTACATATCACTGACAGTGTACTGGTCCATAGATAGTGCCACCACCACTTATGATGATACACTGAGAATTCTAACGTCGATCTACACCAAACCTAAAAACAAAGGTTTGATGTAGATCGACGTTAGGCATCTTTTGCTTGGCATCTTTCTGCTATTCGATTGCAGCACTCAAATGTAAGTATCGAAGAATAATTTCCAAAATTGCCAACAGAAACTGCAAAATCAAATTCCAGGACTTTCCAAGACTTTTTGAGGTCTTTTCCAGGAATTTTCGGGACTGTTTAAGGTCTTTTTTACAGGACTTAAAATTAAGTTTTGACTATTACTCTTTCATGCACCTTTTTTGTACTTGTGACAGACGAAAAATTTTGATATAACGCATTTGTATTCTTAGTACTGATTACTAGCCAGGCACAAAACCAGAAATTTGCAATGGAAGTGCTGTGTTGTTTGGAATGAGGGCAGAACTTCAAACCGCAGGAAGCCATTAGGGGTCTGGGGGTGCTCAAAAATTTTGGAATTTTTTTGCATCAATAACTCAATTTTAGACCTAGTTTGGTAAATATTATTGCTTTTAAAACGTGGCATAAAAATTAGCTCTGTAAAAACATGATTAAACTGGTTGCATAAATGGGCTACAGTATGTGGGTGATGGCTAGAGCTCAATCAACATGACTTTTTCAGGCCAATACTAATATTTTTAAAATTTTCTGGCAGATACCCATAACCGATTTATTAATTTATTAACAACGAAAACTTTGTCACTATTTTTTAATTAACTTGACACTAAAAGCTTCACTAATCTTCCTCCAAAGAAAGACTATAGCAAACACACATCATACTAAGCAACCAGAACACAAGAGCACTAGTGTTAGTTTTAAAAAATAAACAGTTTAGGGTAATTGCACAAAGCCAACCTTTTGTCGGCGATAGATAACCAATACAATATCTTGGCCCTGATATCAGGCGATATGTATCAGTCGAGTTCACCAAACTGTCACCCTAGCTCTAATCCTAATTTAATCCTAACCCAAACTCAAATTCTAAACCTTAACACTAACGACAATAATTTAAAAAATAAAAGAGTAAATGAGCAAATGAGCACCCACTCTTGATCTCTTATTCTCTATAAGCAGAGTTTATTTGCACGCTAGAGTGAAATAGGCACTTCTTTTGAAAAAACTCACAAGTATTGATCCAAACTGTCTGTATTTCATGACGCTAGATAACCATAATTTGCGAGAAAGGAAACGGGATTTAAGAGAGGTGATTGGTAATTAAAAGAATTAAATACTGAATAGGCCCCTTAAATCTTTTTTTACAAAGCCTACATTAAGTATTTTGCATCAAGCAATCGAATTGATTGTTTATTTTTAGCCATTTTCAGTTAGTTGTTACTGATTTCATTTTAAACCAATATTAGCCTCTCCTCAAAATAATGTTTCAAAAGTGGGTTTAAATAACTTTAGAGTCCATATTACTGCAAAAAACTGCCTTGCAAGTATAGAGCTAAAAACGTCTAATTTTTCTTATAGCGCATTTTGGTCAATGATCCAATGGGGGGCCCATAGCCCTTTAGGCCATTATGCTACTGCTGCAAGCAGTAATACAGCTACTACAGTATTGCATTGCAATAAATTACTGTCCATGAAATCACTCTTCCAAACAATGTTCGATAAATTATTTATACTGGTATTGCACTCCAAAGTGCAAACTTTGGCATTTTAACGAGGAAATGCTTATTAGCGTACAAGTAAGAATTGCTCAAAAAGAATAAGAGCACAACGAGCAGAAAAATGGGCACTCAATTACTCTCTTTTATTTTTTAAATTATCGTTGAGGCTTGGGTAAAGATTTTAAGTTTGGGTTAGAATTAACATTTGGTTTACAGCTAGGGTTACAGTTTGGAATAGATTTAGGGTTGGGTAAGGGCTACGATAGCGATTTTTTGTTTGTGCGCCAACGTACAAAATATAAACTGTCTTTTGACTTTCCAAGATTTATAAACTAACTGTATCTGCAGATGATCATTCAACAGGAGCGTCGACTCCTCAGATAGCTTACACAACTGCCCAAGATAAAACTGAGGTTGCAATAATTCAAGGGACAGTGTGAAGCCTCCACAATGTGTGGTAGAAAGGTGGGCAGATGGCAGTTTGAATCGAAGATCGAAAGGTCCCTTTGCTGTCTTTTGGCCAAGGCAATTTGGTGAAAAAATGTAATTACAATTACAAATAATTACAATTATCTTCGTTTGCTAGAAGAGACAACTTGAAACAAAAATGTATGTTTTTGCAGAAGAGCTAATCACATTTGACGCTTCTGCTTGGAAAAAGACGACCAATGTTTCAATTGCAGAAAGAAAGAGCAATTTGCCACAGTAAGCCAATCTAAAGTCAAACACAATGCCATTAATTCGACCTGTGTGCAGTCTCATCTCCGGCTACCATGAATGCTCCAAAAGATCTGGAATGTGCTACTGTGGATGCAAGTGTTGACAAATACATGCAAAGGCCCTTATGGACTATAGAGCAACGACAGCTTCATCAACCATGAGTTTGCTTTGAAAAAATACTTCAAACTATAATAATGGCCTCAAAAGCCTTATTAGCTACTATTCTTGGCACTGTATATACTGCTAGCAATTATGCAGGGCATGTAATATTAATTTCAGTTTGAAGCTATCTAGTTACGGATATTCCGAGCAATCTGCAACTTTTTCTTAGTTACCAGCAGAAAACCATCAGCCACACTAGATGGATAACCACAACTAGTGGATACTTGAGGTTGCTATTGTTTCATCCAGAGCAGCTCTCCGACACTCAATTGCACAACCTTAAAAGAATTGCTTCATTTATTGTATCCTTCTACGTTCCGTCTTTGATGATCCATTTAAAACCACAATCTTCAGAGGGCCCTTTTTAACACTCTTTTAGGGATCCTGTACATCTCCCGGAAAAACACCTTCCAGAATGGATATTTCCCAAAAAAACACTTGGCCGAATGGACATTTCCCCGAATGTACATTTTCCAGAATGGACACTTGCCAAAAGGTACATTTGGCCGAATGGACATTTTCCCGAATGTGCATTTTGCAGAATGGACACTTGCCAGAATGTACATTTGGCCAAATGGACGTTTCCCCGAATGTACATTTTCCAGAATAAACACTTACCAGAATGTACATTTGGCCGAATGGACATTTCCCTGAACGTACACTTTCCAGAATGTACATTTGGCCGAATGGACATTTCCCTGAATGTACACTTTCCAGAATGTACATTTGGCCGAATGGACATTTCCCCAAAACCTTATTTTCCAGAATGGACACTTGCCAGAATGTAAATTTGGCCGAATGGACATTTTCCCAAACGTACATTTTCCAGAATTGACATTTGGCAGAAGGTATATTTGGCCGAATGGGCAATGGATATTTCCCCGAATGTGCATTTTCCAGAATGGCCTCTTGCCAAAATGTACAATTGATGTTAGCAATTATTATACAAGATGACGATATAAAACTCTTTTGTTCAATAAGCCGGGTGAATATATGTTTTATTTAATCGTTTTGCGTGCTTCCAGCCTAAAGACTACCAGCGCGGAAGCCTAGGGAAGAGCCACCAAAACGGCGACTACTTAAAAAAGCAAAGCGAGAAAGTTGTCTTCCCACAGGATTCGAACCTGCAGCTTTTGGATTACCGGTCCAATACAAGTTTGAATCCTGTGGGAAGACAACTTTTTCGCATTGCTTGTTTTAAGTAGTCGCTGTTCTGGTGGCTCTTCCCTAGGCTTCCATGCTGGTAGCCTTTAGGCCAGAAGCACCCAAAACGATTAAATATTAAAACTCTGGCCAGCAAATGTCAAAAACATCGTAATTGACTTATTATTTTTTAAAAAATGCTTTATATCAGGTTTAGTTCTATGCTGTGTTCCCTCTAACTTTATGGCTAATCGACAAGTACCCAAATTTTCTTCAAACAATTGTGCCCAAAGCTCCAAAAAGACGTTTATGTGCCCTAAATTTCACACCAATCCAGTATTTAAGTATTACTAAATGTCATAATTCCACAAATTTGTCAAACTTTCTAAAGCTACTGTATGTATTGCCAAAAATTATTTGCCCTTGCTCCAACAAATCGCCGATTCGCTGAAAAAAATCGGCTTAGTGGGAACACTGGTTCTACGTCCGTGTACTGTACATTTCTGCATAGTTCTTCCAGTACCCCACTGGAAAAAAACTTGCCAATATTATTGGACTGATTCCTGGATAAGCCTAACATATTACAACAAACTTCATAATAATTTAGTATAGAGATCGTTTCAAGCCTTTTGGATTCCTAAAGAAGATTTTGCTGAAAACTAAACTGTTTAATTGATAAATGTTTAAGTGCTCGCCTTAACCCAAATGCATCAAAAAATCTATGCTCCAAACCTTCATTAACAAAATTTAGATACTGCACCGTCTGCAAATAACAACAGCAATTTTTTACCCAGAACCGTAAAACAGTGGCGACTCGTGACCATTTTGAAAGGGTAAGCTGCAAATTATATAAAAACATTTGGACCCTAAAAAGTCAACGTCGTAGATAAATTCAACTGCAATGAAAAAGAGCAACTGAACGTATTACCAAAAATGAGCTTTCTCGGTCAACAGGAGTCTACTTCGCAGTCACCTTTGTAATAATTCAAAATTAATGCCTCATTTATTGTAATGTCTCAAATGCAAAAGCGGCACGCCGAGGCCCAGGCAGGAACAAGAAAAACTAGCTTTGATTGGTATCACTGATGTCGAAAGTTCGATTCAAGATTTGGCCTTAGTTACCGGCACGCGACTAAAGACAAGTTTCAAAACCTAATGGATAGACATTATTTCTTCTTAAACATTAATTCTTTATTTAAATATGCATTTAACCATGGTTTAACATAACATTGCTCGTAGCAGCCTGGTAGTGTTAGTCGCTGCTTTAATGATTGGAATTTTTTTCGAAAAAATGCCGATGTAAAAACTTTATCTGATCTAATTAAACAAAAATTGCCGAAACGTGATAAGTACACTTCTGTAGTTTAATCCTTACGACAGGTATTTTAACCACGAAGAAATACTGATCTGCAATATTAGTAAGACCAAGGATGGTATAAATAGCTTTGGCTGTATAATTACAGGATTGACGTTGCTTGATTATTATTTTCAACTTTTCGAGACATTTAAATATCGAAAGCAAATAACCAGAAGCTGTTGAAGTTAGTGAAAAAATTTGAAAGAGGCGCATTTAAATTATTCATCTGACTATCAACAACCACATATTAACAAATTCATTTATTGCAATTGGGTCGCTATTAAAAAGTGTAATAAAGTTCAGTCAAATTTGGATACTGTCGCAAAGTCTCCGGATATCACTTGCGATGTCACGTTCTAGTTTAGTGTATATCCTACCACGACTCTACAGTCTAAACCAACCGCAGTATCCTACAACAGCACAAGTGGTGATATATTCAATAGTTCAATGCTTGCTATCCAGAAACACATTTTTACATTTTACAGCTTATTTTTGTCTACTTATCACAACAGGGAGTGAAGAAAGACTAGCTGTGAAATCACTGCGTGCAAACTGCAATTTCAATGTGTTATAAAAGCTGCAAAGTTAACAGCTTTTCTCAAGAGTTTCCAAAAAATTTTTTATATTAAAATAGCTATAAAAATGCGATAATTTTCTAATTTTTGCGGTCGAGCGTGAGAGAGGGGTTAAAAGTAATTAATTATTTACTGATCGCCACAGCTAAAAACCTCCAAAATAAAAATATTAATAAAAAAAGAAACCTTAAACAGACGATGAAGGGTATGCTGCAGCTTTTTCAGCTTCCATTACGAGCCGCCCCTGCCGCAAAAATATTTAAACCTGGGTCAAAATATTCTTATTCCTTAATGAATATAAGAGCGTCATTTGTTTGACTGTGCCTATTGTTTAAAAAGTCCATGTAGCCATCTTTACCTTAATGCAATAATCATCAAGATAGATCAGTCTTTTTTCACCTTGGGCCGGATTTTGTCGACAAACAATGATATGGTAAACGGATTGATCGTCTAGCTACCAATAAAGAAAGAGATGTCTCCAACAATATAAGTACAAGTTAAAACCTCCAAAACCTGCCCTAATGCGACTCACGGTGATCGGGTGGCTTCGCTGCAGAATTAAAAAAGATGCTGATGATTTGCAAGCGAAATGCCGCACTAGAATAATCGTTGTCAAATACAGGATAACATGCTTTCATCGATTTTTAATTTCTATGCCTACTATGTTTGAAGCACGTAGATGATTGAAGATAAATTGATTGATATGGGATACATAAGCGTAGCCAGTGGGGGGGCAGGGGGCCCAGGCCTCCTCACTTTAATTTGCCAACCAATTTAAATGGGCCCCCAACCATAATATTTAAATTACCCCCAACCTAAATGGGCCCCCAACATTAATATTGTTCCTGGGGGCCCAGGCCCCTTCAATTTGATGTTTGCCAACCAATTTAAACGTATAACCCAAGTAAAATTAAGGGTTTTTATCCTGAAAGTTGCTAACTGAGGCACTCAAGTAACCTTTTTATAAACGTAATCCAGTAACTAGATACAAATTTAACACATGGCACAATGTCAGGGGCCCCGTGCTCAAATGGTAAAGTATTTTTTGGTCTTCACCTGTATTTGGTAGGAAAATATTGCGAAAATCTCAAAGTACCAGGGGCCCTACTGAATGTAAATCTGGCTTGGGCAATAACATGGTTTGTAAACATCTGGCATTGCATGCTGCCTTACATTCAATCCAACCTCTACTGTGCACATCAACAAACACAACACCACATGAAATTTTAGTCTTTCTTAGACGCAATCCATGCTTGGCAAATCTGTGCCTTCGTGGTTGACTACCTCGGGCCCTGTACTTCTTCGCAGAGATTTGTGAGGAGGGCAATTCCAAATGTGATTAATGGGTCATTTTGACTACTTTTTTAT
Organism: Trididemnum nubilum; assembly: GCA_963965965.1. Taxonomy (NCBI): domain Eukaryota; kingdom Metazoa; phylum Chordata; class Ascidiacea; order Aplousobranchia; family Didemnidae; genus Trididemnum; species Trididemnum nubilum. Next base: position 37,361,185 of record OZ014478.1, on the reverse strand, counting down.
TTATTTACAAAAAGTAAATTACGTAAAAAAAACAGTAATGTAGGGTTTAAACATTGGTAGTCAGAACATGAGTTTGCACAACTAAATAAATTCCGATTTCTTTTATTTTTCAAAAAAAAAAACGAAAATCCTTGTAACTAATGAAACAGGGCACAAATTAGAAAAACTGCATCTGTCAAATTTGAATTCAAAAGTGTGCTCATTGGCTACATGAATTTATTTTAACGTTTAATACATGATGCATTGACTATCAAGGTAATGGTAGCATACCTTATTTTTGCTTTATCTAAGTAGCCATGTTTGCAGTAGTGATATTTTTAAAGCTAGCAATTGTGACTAACAGGACAATTATTTTTTTCAGTATTACATTTGATCCTTGTTTGCATTAAGAAGTGATCTTAGAAATATACATATAATATTTGATAATGCTCTTGACATCTACTTGATGCTACAAACCTTATACCAGTATTGTTAATGAGCTTATTCTGCATGGCAGTCATACAAGTCATATAAAATATTTTCGCCAAAATTTATTACACTGTCTCAATTTTTTTTTCATTCTATGTTGATTTGCTAATTTGTTTTTGTTTCGATAAGTTCGTGATAAGAAACACTACTACTCCAGATTAATTTTATAACTCTGGGTTTTACTCTTATCATATTTGCAATACTACACATGAAATCTAAATTTGTCGATATGCTTTAGTGTGATTGTCAGGAATAAAGTAGGCACAAAAAATATTTGTTTGGGGTCTTAATTAACTAAATTTTGATTTCTCAATGTTGTGGCATTCTGGATGTTTGGATTTGCAAACTAAATAAGCATCCGAAACTTACATCACCCCTTTAATAGAAGTTACAAACATCTACATTATTCTTAGCAGTGGCTTTCCTCTTTGGGGCTAATTGCTTGAAACGATGACCACAGCAAAATCAATCGGGGAGTTGGGGCAATCACACTAGAGTGGCGTTGACTCCATCCTTCTTGACCCAGCCATTCTAGAAATACTCTACTTTAAACACGATGTAAGAACCTGATTAATTTCAATTCTATTTTGCAATTCTGGCATTGATAACATTGGCATGCCACCCCAATCCTATCCTAATGACAATACCACAATTAGGCTACCTGGATTGTGGTAATCAGTTTGATCTTGCCAACAGAACAGTTGGAAAAATGAGTAAAACTGTAAAGGTGCCAAGCATCTAAGTACAATCGAGCTACCAGATCCCATTCAGTCCGAATCATAGCCTTGCAGTAAGGGTATTTTACCAGACTACCAAATCATAACTGATAATAACACTACCAGTACTAGCCATATTTGCTTATTTAGTGACCCTAGAATAGATTTTTCATAACAAATTGCAAACAATGGCCTACTAGCCTTACTTTTACTTGTTCTTAGGGTCGAATTCACCAAAGCCGCTGAAGTTAAGAGAACGCTTGGGATAAAATGTCGCTCATTTAAGCACTATTTCAGCAAAATGTCGAATCAGAATTTACCAGAGCGTTTGCAACGTTGCTTAAAATAGCACAGTTTGAACCGTGAAAACAGTTTAAGTGGCAGAGTTTGCTGACTCACACATTCTTTTCTCCCAAGTCATAGATATATGATACACTGCCGCAATGAATGAACTCGGTGCGAACCAATAGGTATATAAGAGGTCATGCTGGTACAGTGCAACTGTGCAATATTAAGATTTCACGTATACGGTTGAAGCGTAATTTTTTTGATTTCTTTAGTTTGTCGTGTCCATATAAGCCTATATAAAGTAATGTTTTAGAATTTGTTGTTGATTTTTTGTAATCTACAGTATAGACTATTAAAAATAAATTGTAGTAAGAACTTCACAGAGCAAGAAAAAGTTTTGCATTTGGATTTGATTAATAAATACAAGCAGTGCCGTCGCTAGAGCAAACGAAGGGAGAGGGCATGATCCGAAAGTGGGGGGCACTAAAATAAACTGAACTTTTGCACATAAAAATTGATATTTTAAGGCTACAAATTATTTGTTATTTCAAAAATTTTGCAATCATGTTTGAAACAAGTGACGCATAAGATCGGCAGTGTTTATTAGCTCGTTTTGTATGTGGCCCATATAATTGCTAGAAAAATCTGTCTGCAGCAGTGAATGCGACCAGAACCACAACCAAAATTTAGCTAAGAGGGAAGGGGCTTTAACCAAAGGTTTTTTTTGTACCTAAAAATTGTCGCATTTAGACCTCTTGCAGAAGAAGCTGATGCAACTCATGCATGTCACAGAGAGGCCCGGGGGCACAGCCCCCGGCCGACGAAATATTTTTGTGATTTTGATGCAAATACAACGATTTTAATGCCATTTCAATCGCATTTTGCACGTTTTTGAAACCATATGTATAATTATAGTAAATTGCTAAAAGTCAGAAATCATTAAAAAAATCAAATTGCCGAGCCCTTTCAGCCCCTTCATACTTAAATTCAAGTCCAAAACACGATTAAACGCTTGTTTTTTTGGGGCTATATTTTCTAAATAGCTTGGCTAAAAGGGGCTGAAGCCTTCTTAGCCAATTCCTCCGCGTTGCACAACTGACTGTGACCTTAAAAAAATCTTGTGTCCTCTAAAAAAACAAAAACAGCTGATTTTTTAAAATATTTCACGAATTGTTTCAGGTCATAATCACTAACGAAGTACCGGTAACGATTCTATAGGCTTACATCCCCATTCCGCAACACATTCGTAAAGGCGTGTTAATAAGACGGATTATTGTGTCACATTTTTGTACAGCACTTGGTGGTCAGCAATTGCGGAAAAAAATCGAGAAAACTTCAAACAAGAATTATGCTTGAAGATTATTATTTCTTTTTGATTATTGTCTCTTGTCTTGCAATTGCGTGATGCTCCAAAAAACTATTTTGAAAAACCAAAATGGGGAGTCATGGCCCCCTGGCCCCCCTATAGCAACAGCACTGAAGACAAGTCTACTACTGAACGTAAAAAAGCAGATGCCAAATCTTCTAGGCAAAAAGCCCATGCTTAGGAAGAATCGTGCGCAAAGTTTAACGCAAACTCTGTGTATACAAAAAGAGAAATGAAAAATCGTCAAAGTTATTGGTTGTAGATTCCTTACAAATGCGTTGTACTAGCTCTGGTTCTTAATTATTTTTTCACCCTGAACCTGACATTGTTCTTAAATCTTGAGAAAAACTGGGCCTCATATTTCTCTAAAATCGTTTTTATGAAAAAAAATATACCGGTGCTGTATACCTAATACTGCATAAAAAGTGATTAATTTATTATATATAGTCAATTACAATAGTTTGTATCACTTGCATCAACATTGCTACTGCAAAACTTTTTGTAGCTTTTGAAAAGTCTACACAGCATTCCTGTTTCATTACAATACTGTACAAGGCGATTTTCACACGTAATTAATTCCTGAAAAGGCGATAAAACAGGGTTTTTCCAATGTTGTCGCTAGTTAAACCGCCAAAATCGGCAGCTCGATTTGACGCTGAAAGCCAGACATTTGAGCGCCGCTTCAGCCAGCATTCGACAGTTTTTCATCTGGTGAATAAGATATGCGTGACTGAATGCAGCTTCAGCAACGCTTACGATTTAGTGGAGTTTGAACTCGCTTGGTGAATACGACCATTTGACAGCTTGAATTTTACTAAGATCACTTGGCTACTGTACACTGTGTACAGTCTACTCTTTTTGCCACATCAGATCTGTTCTGCTGTGACAACATCAAACTGATTAACCTATTAGTGAGCAGAGAGATGACTCAATGCAGAAGATTAATTGTGGCGTTGCCTTAAAATAAAACTAGAATGGCGTTGCCAAAGTAATCAAAGTCAGGGTTGCAAATATAAATTAAAACCAGGAAGGCTCTTAAGTCATGTTTGAAATAGAACATCTCTGAAATGACAGAGTCAAAAAGGATGGAACAATCAAACTTAATTCGATTTTTGTTCAAATTGTATATTTACTTGAACTGTTATTATATACAATGTGGCTATCGAGATATTTGTGACTAACGGGACAAAACATTTTCGTAAAAACCATCCCTGCTATAAATTTTTTTAATTATTGTAGCATAATATGCTAACTCCTTGAAGAGTTGGTAATTATCCCAAAACAACAAATGTTTCTTTTTAACAACTTTTACAAAAAAAAAACTTTGCAAAAAAATTTAAAAAAATTTTGTACAGTACAGTACAAAATTTTCTTGAACATCATTTATTCTTTGCAATCACGCAACAAAAAATTAAAAATCATGAAAGTCATCACTACTGCCACTGTCCTTAGACTCGCGTGATAGAAAACATCTAATGTGATCAATCTTGAGAAAAACGACAGCGGAAAAAGTGTAATGTGACTTGCATGAAAGGTAAAAACTAACACAATCGCGAAAAAGGCAATAGCGTAGAAAGCGTAACGCATAGAAGGCGATAACTAACATGATGAATTGTGAAAAAGGCAATAGCATAGAAAGCGTAACGTGACTTGCATGGAAGACAATAACTAAAGGTGATAGCGTAGAAAGCAATAGTGGAAAAATGTCTTTGAAAAAATTTTGTATTGCATATGATGCACATCATTTATTCCTGTATAAGTCACACCTGACTTTTTGGAGGATATTTTGGTACAAAAAAATTCGACTAATACCGGTACTCGAATAAAGTCGGTATATAGCAATGTGGGTGAAATGTGTGCAAAAATCACAGTATTAAAACTGCCCAAGCTCCTACTGAGCTTCGTCAATCCAGCAAAGAGCGTCAGCCACCAGAGCGTTATGATGATTATCATTATTACTAATTGCATTTCTTTGTTTTTAGAGCAAAATAATACATGTTTTCCCCCACGGATAATTTCATCAAGTTAGGAAGAATGTGGTATTTTTGTCGCCTTAATAGAATACCAAACTGGTTACCAATTGTCATGCGTTACTTGCGTGTTACATAATCGTTTTTTGCTTTGATTGCTTTCCAAACTCTGCTTAATCAATCTCTCCACTTGCGCAGACTGTGATAGAAAGGTAACAAACTAATCGTTAGTTGCAGTAACCAGTAACCTCCTAATTGTGTTTTTAGTACTATTAGTAGTGTGCTAATATCATGTCTTATATATGTAGCCTAACATGCAACTGCTTGCTTGATAGAGCTGATGTCACAACATGATAATTGTTACAAGCATTTATTTTATTTTAAACCATAAGTTTGTCATGAAGAAAACAACATTAGATAATACTTTTAAGCAACTGATTAAAATTAACTATACATTATGGTGACAGTGTGATACTGATACCTCAAGATATTTAAAAACTAAGAATCCCCAAATTGGGATGAGCAAAAATTGATTAAAATCCCAGGATTTGGAAATCAGGATTTCAAAGAGGTTCCCAATTCTAGTAACAAATATACTGAAATTTCAACTTTGAATTTCAAAAAAAAAAAATCAGAAAGTATCAAGCTTTCTTTCATCCAGGTACTGTTGCAGCTGTAAAATTAAAAACACAAACACTCTGAGCTTCTCCACAATGTTTCAAACAGGACAGATAGTCATCGATGGCAGATCTCGATTTGCCAGAAGAAGCCCACAGCTTTGGTAACACTCAACTTTGGTAATGCTTTTCACTATTGGAACAACTCATAACACACAACCTTGTTCAGTTTTTGTCCAATGTAAATACACTAATCCTAATAAACATCATCCAAATTAAAAATCTGGCCTCAAAAATAATGGCTTCTAAATTTGAAGATCTTAAAAAATTAAATGCAGCTGAAGAATTATCAGTACAACAAAAAAACAAGTCTCAAAATGAGAAAACGTCATGCACAAATCACATATGGCAGTTGACAACTTTATGGGTTTGATTGCCTTGGGGTCCAAGCTGGGTGGGGCCCCACTTTTTGGTAGTGCAGAAATTAAATCAAGCTTAGCAAAATGGCTACGAAGTTAAACATTTTAGAAAGATTTACTTCAATGTCTGGGATATCAAACTAGAGATACTAACCTGTTTCGACAATCTAATGTCATCTTCACGGCGAACCCTTGAGCAAGGTTTAAAGATGCATATTGCATTAAATTGTTTTTAGTGTACAGGGTGGGCCAAAAAAATGTTACCACTTTTAATCCATACACAAATTTTAAAAATGAACATTTATTCGAAATTTTTTTTCACAGATGTTTAACAAAAATATCCAATTAAAATTTGATAACAAAGTCTTTTCACTTTGTCTCTTGTTTCTTACACAGTTCAATAATTGATAACATGTTCAATCCAAGCTCCTCTTCTGTGGAGTACAGCTGCAACACGCACATTGAAGTTTGTGATGACATTGCCGCACATCTCAAGAGGGATTCTTCGAATTTCCTGACAGATGTTGGTCTTCAGGGCTTCAATGGTCTGTGGGTTGTTGTAGTACACCCTCTCCTTCAGGTACCCCCATAGGAAGTAGTCTGCGGGAGAAAGATCAGGATAGTAGGCAGGCCATGGGTTGTTCGTACGCCATGAGATGAGTCTATCTCCAGGAAAGTACTCGTTGAGGAAATCCAGTGAGACATTTGAGCAATGTGGAGGAGCACCATCTTGCTGGTAAATGACGTTATTCATATTGACTCCCTGCTTTCTCCTAAGAGCAGGAATATGAAACAAAAGTCTTAGTAATTTTGAAAATGGTTAGAATATAAAAACTGGTAACATTTTTTTGGCCCACCCTGTATTGCTTATGGTTTTGAATTTGTACAGTATGCGACTTTTAGGTGCAGACATTTAGGTCAAGAACTGAAGATGTTAAGGTGTAAGATGATTATGCGCTGGGACTATTATGCACCGAGACTATTAGGTGCCAGGACTTGCAGGCAGCAGAGCAAAAAACTTTTTTTTAATTTTTTATATAAAAGGTTTTTTTCAAATAAATCTTTTTTCAAAAATTTGATTTTCTTTATTGTATTTTTTTGAAAAAATTTTGTTTCCACTGCATGTTTGCAAAGTTTCATTTTCAAAGTCAGATGTAAGCAATTTGCAGACAGGCAAGAGTTGCTTATGTAATCTTGGCATACGTAGCAAGGGGATCACGTCTTTTCAGTGCGACCATTTCGGTGCCACCTATTTTGTTGCCGGACATTTTCTGCACAGATTGTTTTGGTGCCAATTTGGTGCTCTTTGACAGTTCAGTTATTTAGGGTTAGGGTTTGGGTTAGGGTTAGTCAAAATGCACCGAATATTGGCACCGAAAAGGTCCATGCCAAAATGGTCGTGGACCGCGCAGCAAGTTGCATGACGTTTCATGGTTATTTTAAGTTTACCTGTACTAAACAATGCAATACAAAGTTTTTCAGGAACTAAGAAATCATCTCCCAGCAGATTCCTATTTATGATCATAACACCTTGTTGTAAATATCATAATAACAATGTTTAAATAGACACTTTCGAGTTTAGTCATTACTATTTTCAGTTTAATTCTACAAACAGAAAACAGTAATTTGAGATAAAACAGTACAAACATAAAGCTACAAACATAAAACAGTAATTTGAAGCAGTATACTATCCTGTGCAACTTCAAAACTTCTTTATGCAATTCTGAAGAAGTTACGTGCGAGAATTTAACAATTACTATAAGTTATTTACAACAAGGTGTAACGATTAAAAGTAAAAATATCCAGTCAAGCATTGTTTTCACTATATTTGCAACAAGGTGCAACGATCATAACTAAAAATCTGGTGGGAGATGAATCCTGTGCTCCTAAAAAAACTTTGTAGTGTATTGTTTGGTAAAGGTAGACTTAAAATAACCATAAAACCTCCTGCAGCTTGCTGCAAGTGCAAAGTTTACACAAGCAATTTATGCCTGTGCACCAGAGATTGCATATGTCTCGCTTAGCAAATCAAACTTTGCAAACATACAGTGGAAAACTTTTTTCTTTAAAACCTACAAATCAAATTTTTGAAAAAAAATTTATTTGAAAAAAAAATGTTTTAACATTTAAATTTTTTTCCTCTGGTACCAAAATACTCGGCACATAATAGTCTTGGCGCAAAATTGCCACAACACCTAATCATCCATTCATCTCGTGTGTAAACGTCTGCACCTAATAGTCATGGTCAGTGTTTTGTATTGCTTAAACCCAAAACTGATGTAGATTTCAATTTAAATCTTCTAAAACCTCAACCATTGGTTTGGTAATTTAAAAAAAAAATGGAAGACATCCAAACATGAACAAAAATCAAACTATATAAAAAATCCTATCTATCTTAGAAACTTGTAACTGGCATTCCTTTTCTGCATACTGAATTAGCTCTCAAACACACTTACAGCCCAATCTAAGATAATTTTATTTTCAATAAAACATTTAAGCAAAACAAACGTTTGGAAGATCTGCAGAAAGGTACCACACCTAAAGTCCAAAGCCAACCTTGGTTGAACAGAATCACCCACAAACTAAACAGTAAATACTGCAACTTGCACAAACAAAAGAAAATTCTAACCTGGAAATTTTTCAATGCTTGCAGTTGGTCGCTCAACAGATCGTTGAGGCAAATGCTTTAAATTCTTTCGAGAAGCACTTGCTACTTTTGCAGTTTTACTACCAAATTTTATCCCTTGCTTATATCTATTAGGATCAAACGATGTTTGAATCACAGCGTCAACCATACTGGTACCTATTGGAGAATCATTACCAAAAGTTCTGTAAAATACAAAAAAAAATGCTTCTGTAAACAGAAATGGCAAATTTCAGCTATGCACAAGATCTACAATAAATAATAGACCTAATAAATGTCCATATGTAAAGTTTTTTTTGACATGCTGCTGTTAAATATCAAATTAAGTAAGATATGAATAAATCAAGGTTTTTGTATTTTCTGATTATTTTTTGATTTTTCAAGTTTTTTTTCAATCAAATAAAATTTAAATTAATTGAAATTGAAATTCACAGTACCGGAACTCAATACAAAATGATAATCTGTCACTAAAAGCATTTTTAGCTATTTTGAAGTATTTATATGTGAAAGTAAATTTTTTGAAAAAATTTAACTTTAACAGAACGAACAACTTAATTCTACCTCAAAAATGATAAAAAATTTGCAATTTTAGCTTCAATAATTTTGAGCAAAAATTATTGGCAAATATATATCATGATTTTGATTGGTTGATTTAACTCAAACTAGCCTGTCAGTAAGCTTTCTGTGTGATAAGAGCAATAGCAAAAAAAATTAGCTTGAGAGTGAAGATTAATTTGTTATGTTGTATCAAATATAGTTTACAATTACAGAACTATCATTTTTATTGGTTATTTTGGCCTCATCGATCGAATGCACTTTTTGTCAATAGTGAATTAACTTTATAAACTGCAGATTAGCAAAACTTATGAAAACTTTAAACAAATAGAGGGGCATATTCATATCATTATTAAGTACTGGTAATTCAAGGATCACGGATGCTAGCCGAAAAGAAAGAGTGCTGAGCTTGTTTTAGCAAAAGATGCTTGTGGAAGCCTCCAAAGTTTTCTTTGCTAGAAATGAGCTAGCTAGATTTCTGCACGCCAAAAGATGCTGTTGAAGTTGAATGACTTTATAACTTTTTTGGGAAAAATGAAGTTGATAATCTCAGCAAAATATCTCTCGAACATGCCAATGTAACTTACTTATACAAAATGTAACATACTTTGACAATGGTTATATTGGCCACAGTATTTGTCGGCGAAGAAAATGCACAGATTGCAAAATTCTTCTGCTATTTGATAGCAAAAGACAGGCACAAATTGAGGAATACATTCCTGAAGAATGAATGTCTCTTTGACGATGCTAATCGACATCTGTCTGCGGCAACTAAGCTGTGCTACGCTGTTACAACTTTGGCTGTGCAAGATTGCAATGCTGTTTTATCAGACGAGATTTGAATCAAATTTTTGGCATCCGATAACCAGCGATGTGCTTTTACTCAAGCACTGTTGCGTCTTTTTTCTTCATCACTTGCTGTCTTTAACAAGCGTTGTTCCCAAAACTATGAAAACTTAGCACAGATTTTCAAAACCATTTTCAATTGCTTTGCAAAGAACGAACTAAACAGGTCAAGCTGCAGAAAATCAGAGCCACCTGCAAAAATGCAGCAAACTACAAGAAAGCTTAGCAGCAAAGCTAGTTCTAAGCATTCAGATGTCTAAAACTTCTGACAACTAATTTTGTAAGTACTCTTACACAAGCTTATATTTTGTGATGTGACATAGATAGTTTTTGAAATCAGTATTAGCTCATTCTAGTGTTGAATTTTGCTAATTGCTACAATGTTAAGCAAAATTTTGTGACTACTATTGAATACTGAATGTTTTTATTGAATTTAGATGTAAAATGTACTACTTTTTCATACCGTACATACATTATTCTGCGCATTTCTCTCACTTGTTTTTTCAGTGTTATAGTGCTTTTTTTTTTCTGAAGACCTGTGATTAGGACATTAAGTTTGTCGCAGTGAAATGAACTTAACCATACTGCTTTAATGTAAATGTATTGTCCAACTAATAAAAGTTTTTATTACTTGTACAAGATGTATCATTATAGTTTTGATAGAATTACTTAAATTTTTTTGTAGAATTTTATATCTTAAGCCATTTAATTGTAAGATTTTTTGCTGTTTTCACAACCGACTGCTATAGTTTTATTAGTAACACTCAAATTATCGAACGAAAGCGGCAAAACCACAGACGTGCAAATACCCCTTCTAATGTCAATCGCAAAAAAGCCTTCGCATTCCCTTATTGTCGAGATATCCCTGTGAGGAACACACACAGAAAGCGTGAATTACAAGTAGCATGCTTAAACTTTTTTAAAAGTGTAGATATTGCTTATTGCCAATAAAATGGCATGTTCCACTCCTTACAATAAAAGTCATTTCAGCAAAAAATTGCATGCTATGTGCTCAGAAAAACAATTTACAATGGATAGATTTCTTTTTTTTTGAAACATCCTGTAATTACAACTATTACAGCTAGATGAAGAAAGAAAATCTAACCTTCGACTCGTGTCAGGTTTGTCACTGACACAATCAGAAATAATATTGCTCATTGAAATTTCATCTTCTTGATCTCTCTCCTGAAACCATGATAATATTGAGACTGGCATCAATTTCCAGGGGGGCCAGCACCCCTTGGGTCAGAGACACTCAAGGGGGCAAAATGCCTCTTGCCTGCTCAGTTTTTGTTGAATGGTTTACATGCTGCTCAAGCATGTTGAAAAATCAAGTTTTGGCAGAAATAATTCAGTTTATAAATGATAAAAACAACTTTGCTGTGTACTGTGTACCCAGTATTTGCAAGTTTCTGCTCTTCAAATGCTTGCAGAAAAAGCATATAAAATACTTTGAGGTAGGTGTATCGGTATCGCGCAAACTATTTGCAATATAATGAAAAAAATTTTAAATAATAAAATTGGACTGTGTTTTCCATACTGAAATAGCAAAGAACAATATCAAGCTATACTAATTTTTAATGCCAATAAAAGTAAGGAATTTATGCTATTTATTAGAAGAAATTAAACCAGCTTTCCCAATTAATCAAAAGCAGATTCACAGTCAGGGAGGTTTGTTTAAGCTCTGTTCAATTACACACACTTATGCTTAAGCTCAAAATGGTACAGTAATATTCCAACAAAATGTTTTTCATGGCGTTTTCACATTCTAAAAACAGATGCTCAGATTATAATATGCACTAAATATTTCAAATTTGTTGTTTTTTTTTTACTTAGATTTCCACATTATCTCTAGAAGATTGTAAAGACACAGTCTATGTTTTACATACATTTGTGAGCTTGTGTATTTAAAACTTAAAATTTAATACCCTTGGTGTGCAGTCTTGCCAGCATACCACCTTATTGGTGTGCTGGATTCGCTCGTAGACACCAGGGTAAACCGGGTATGATGCAATAACTACTTGTTAAAAACAAAACCAAAAACGTTCTTTTTCATACAATCTTATGAATTTCCAACTTCTGCATTACAAATCTGCGTTTGAGAAGAAATTTTGTCAGGTCGATTTTGCATAATTTACGTCTTAAGAAATTTGATTTAATTGAATTGCTGAGAATTTTCAAATACGATGTGCTTTTGTATATGTAACAATGTAGCGAAAATAATAAAAATTTTGCTTAGCGATTTTAAGTTAAGCAATTTACAGTTATTACATTGATTTCCATGGAAAAATCTGTGATAGTTGCATTTAGTCCCAGTCTTTTAGTCTTTTAATGGACGTGAAAATGTGAATGTACAAGAGGTATTGGAGTTGACATAACACAGAAATTTTATATGCCTGGCACACACCTTACAAGTGTATATCCTCCCAGCTGGTTAAAATATAAAACTAAATAGTAAGGATATGCTTGTATACTCAAGATTTTACACCAAGTCTAGATTGGGCCTATTGCACTACACAGAGACACCCAGCTAATGAAATTGGAACTTTGGAACTCAATTAAATGGCATTAGTATAATAACTACATTGCCGCATAATTGACCAGATCAATTTAATTCTGAATAAACACTGAACAAATTTGCAACATCTGCTAAGTCAGTGCAGTGCTAGAATAAACATGAGACACCAGTAAACTAAACATTTTAATCGTTTTGCGTGCTTCTGGCCTAAAGGCTACCAGCTCGGAAGCCTAGGAAAGAGCTAAATAGTAAGGATTCGCTCTTTCCTAGGCTTCCGAGCTGGTAGCCTTTAGGCCAGAAGCACGCAAAACGATTAAAATATTAAAACTCTGGCCTGCAAACGTCAAAAAACATCTTAATTGACTTATTATTACAAACTAAACATTGTTACCAAGAAAATACCACAATCACATAGACAAATGGTACTGGTAAATGTGGGTAAATATGGCTCATCAGAAAGACAAATATGCCACATCCGCAAACAAGTGAAAATGCTTTTAAAAACATCACGGACAAAAAATTTGCAACCCCCTGGAATTTGCTTTCTTCAACAACAAAAAATCAACACCGATGAACATTGTTATACTTGACTTATATTATCAAAAACAACTGATATTTCTTTATAAAACTACAAGAATTACAGTTTTTTAGTAGTTTCAAATTTTGCAACAAGCCAGGATCCATACCATGCAATAAACATTGTTTCACAGGCTGACTGCTTTGTTTCACGAACCGATTGCAGCCATATCAAACATTTTTGCTTCCTAATACACATTGAACTCAAATTTTTTTAGTTTTTTAGTTTTCGTCACTTTCAGATCTTTTAATGATTTTTTTCTGGGCAGATCTAGCAAGCAATTTACAAAATAATGGCATCATAAAAATCATTGTACGGCTTATTTAGAATATCCATGTTTCAAAAGTTCTTACCATCCCAATAGGTTGAATTTCTCCAGCTTTGCACCAGTCAGTAGCAACATTTGAAACTTGCAAGTCTTGACAATCAGATGGAAACTCAACTTCCTCCTTACAGCAAACAACCACTTGGCTGGAGGAAGCCTGTTCAATAGCTTCAGATCTTATGCTTGCAACATTGACACTTGCAGCACTGCTGTCCAAACTGCTGCATAAATTTGAAGGTTCCGTGGTTGCAATTAGGCCAACTTCCATGCCTGAATGTTGACTTGATCCACCAGTTTGATACTAAACAAATAAAACATTATTTTTCAGAGAACTTAATCCATTAAAAAACGAGACTAGTATCGGTTGACAGATTGCTGACACCAAGTATCAAGGAAGATCGCTGGCAACAACCTCACATGCTCTACCACTTGCAATAACAATCATTGCAATAACAGACTGTTCAATTGACAGTGCATCCAGTACAGAGACCAGTCATTTATAGCATTTTACATGTCCACTTTTCAGGCTTCAGTCTTGGGTCTGGTACCTGATGTTGCTGAGTAATGCCAAAACAATGCCAAATCACAAAACAACCCTGGGTCCCTGGCTATCAAGAACTTTGCATGTCACCAAAAGAACATTGCTATTTCACAAACTTTCATAGGGTCGGATGACTAAGCCAGCAATATGCAGCACCAAAAAGAACAGGTTCAAAAAGTGAACAAGTAAAAACATTACCAACGGGATATCAGCTACAATATCATTTAATAAAAGAGAACTAAGAAGGCATTGTGTTAAAAACTGTATTAGTTACACTGTTTGCTTGAAGGACCAGTAACTGAACTTTATCTTGTGCGTTATCAATTCACCATAGTCAAAACTTTTACATTGACTTCTAACCTGAGTTTTTTAAACTTTTGTTCTATTCGTTTTTTTTTTGGTTTTTTTTTGTAACTTTTTTTGTTTCACCTACAACAGTTTTGCCCTTTAATTCCTCATATCAGCCAGTGCTTTTTCAATGTCTTCAATTCACCTAGTCTGTGGTTGACATTTAAGTCTCAAAAAGTGCTCAATAATGAAGAGTCAAAACAAACATCACAGCAGATTATCACAGTACTGTACTAAAAAAATTTTTAAAACAAAAAAATTTTATAAAACTCAACAGCCTGTTTCACTTGCAAAATGCAGACCATGACTTTTAGGCATGGACATGTAGGTATGGAATGTTAAGGCACTGCTGATTAGGCACTGGGTCTTTAATGCACCAAGACTTTTAGGTGCCCAGACCTTTAGACGCCTGAAGCAAAAAAGTATTTTTTTACAAAAAAGTATTTTTTCAAATAATTTTTTTAATTTTTATTTTCAAAACAAACGTTTTTCAAACAAAGAAGTTTTACTTTGATTAAAATGTTAATATTTTTGGAGGTTTTCATCTGACACTTGTCACAAGGAATCGTCAGAAGAGAGCGCAGGAAAAAGAGCGGCTATAGGAAAAAGCCAACCAGTGATTGACTGGAAAAGGATCGATGAGAGAGCGTTATTTGTGTACAACATTAAAGTTGAAAACAAATTCTTTTTGGCGGCAGAAGGCGGGGTTAGAAGTTTTGATAAAAGTGACACTATTGAAAAAAACTACAATTAAAAATCAATTTTTTGTACCACTTTTTTTGCTCTCCTTCCATCTATCTGCTTCTGAAGTCACTTTTATCAAAGCTTCTAACCTAACCCTCTACAGAAAAAAAGAATTTGTTCTAAACTTAAAGGTTGTACACAAATGATGCTCTTTCATTGATCTTTTACCAGCCAATTTCTGCTTGGCTTTTTTCTCTGGCCGCATCTTTTCCGACACTCTCTATTCTGATGATTCCTCTTGACAAGTGTGCATTAAAAAGCTTCAAAAATATTAAAATTTTAATCAAAGTAAAACTTTTTGTTTGAAGAAAAAAGCTTTTATTTGAAAGAAAAATACGTTTTTGAAAATAAAAATTAAAAAAATTGTTTGTTTTTTTTGAAAAAATTTGTTTGTTTTGCAAAGAATACGTTTTTTTGCAAAAAAAAATTTTTTTTTTGAAAAATGAATTTTTTTTGAAAAATTTTGCAAAATTTTTTTTTACCTCTGACACCTAAAAGTCTCGGCGCTTAAAAGTCCAGGTGCCTAAACGTCCTGGAGCATAATTGGCAGTGCATAAACGTCTGCGCCAAAAGTCGTAGAACAGCAAAATGGGATTTTTTGTTCACTTAAGTTAGCACTACGGTAACTGACTGTTTTTGATCTCTTATTTAGCAATAGAAACAAACAACACTAAAAGAAGCTGCTTTTATTTGAGAAAAATTTTAATTTTGAGATTTTCCATTCACCACATCAACACAGTTTAATAATTCACTTTAAACCACTATTTTAGTAATGTAAAAATTACAAATGACCAAAAATGGAGCAATTTATGTCTTCAGCAGTGTTCCCTCTAAGTTTTCACCCCCTGCAAAAATGCCGGAAATAGTGCGAACGTTCTAAACTCAATGTGAAAATGCCGAAAATTTTCTCATCTTTTTGTCAGGTTTCTATGTGACCTCAAAAAAAAAAAAAAAAAAAAAAGGTCATCGCACTGACGCTTTTTCTCCGGTTTTATGTCGATCTCCTGAAAAAAAAAGGTCCTTCGTCTGAGTTCTGCAAGTTTTCTATGCGCTTCATGCAACATACGAGAGCAAGGCACCATGAACGCAGCTGTCTACAGTTTTTGGTGGGAGAAAAAACACCAAAATTCACAAAATTTCAGTGCGAAAATACCGGAAAAAAATTTTGCACTTTTTTGCGCTTATAGGGAACACTGGTCTTCAGACTT
This sequence comes from Trididemnum nubilum, assembly GCA_963965965.1. Taxonomy (NCBI): domain Eukaryota; kingdom Metazoa; phylum Chordata; class Ascidiacea; order Aplousobranchia; family Didemnidae; genus Trididemnum; species Trididemnum nubilum. Next base: position 37,345,035 of record OZ014478.1, on the reverse strand, counting down.
GCTTCTATTTGCATGGAACAACTAATGCATCTAATACACAATTATAATAATGCTTCCACCTAAAGAATAGGTTATAGGTATAAGCATGAGGTAACTGTTGTATAGTTAGTTAATACTTCACGTTAAGCCAACTTGATATTTCAATGTGCTGTGCACAAAATTAAATAATAAACACAATTTGACTGAAACTAGCAGGCCAAAACTACTTTAACAAAAAGTACTCTTAGTTTGTATGCTACTTGCCAAATCTGTTCTAGGTTGCAATTGATTTGTGTTAATTTTTTTATTAATTTCATCCATTCCTCTCAAAATTTTCTGCTGGACTGCTTGGCATGATTGATAATCTTCACGCAGCCTGGCAACCTCAGCTTCAAGATTTAACACAACTTGCACAAATCGGCTCTAACAACAGAATAAAACAGATTGATGAAAATTTAAAAAACAGCTCAATAATGTTGACTGCTTTGTGAAAAACATTGTCGTTTGATTTGGTGCATTTTACAACGTTTTCCTTATTCATTGCAAGAAAGTCAAAGAAAATTCACGTAATTTATCACCTTTAAAAGAATTTAATTGTGAGAAACCAAACAAACCAACACATTAAGCAAACAGGCAAAAAGTTAGCAAAACAGATACAAAAACATAGGCTGAAAGAAGTTAGTTTTTTGGGCACAAGTCTTAGGTAGTGGGGCACGCAGGAGGGTTTCGAGGATCAAAACTTCCACCTCCTTTGAAACTCAAAAACATAATTTTGGTAATATAACCAAAGTTCTAACACTTCGCTACGTTTACTTTTACAAAAATAATCCCTTAAGTTGTTGTTAATCACTTAATATTCACTAAGCAATTTAGATTTTTGCATATTTGTCTTACCTATAATATTGCTGACAGAAACGTGCAACTATTGATGTATTCATGGATACTGAATAATGGATACATTATACCCAATCATAAACTTTGGAGCAGAACAGAGCTGGACCCAAAAAAGAGACAGACAGACATTTAGAGAAAAAGTCAAACCTTGCGTGAAAAAAACAACACTGCAAAGCCAAACCAAATTTTGAAAACGAAACAAATCCAATCTTTGAAAATGAAATCCACAACAAAATTATATTCAAATGTCAATGTGCAGACTCTTGCAGTTTTATGTCACTTGCAAAACTAAACAAGTTAAATTATTCCGAAAGTGAAATAGGCAAAACTAATTTAATAGTTCACAGAGACATCATGTCATACAATCCTACTTTGCTTTTATCAGTGATGCAACTAAGGGAGACTAAGAAGCGAAGTCAAAGATTTAAGCAAAATATGCGATCTTTCAGCTTTCAAACATATTTTGGACTTGACCAGTGCAGGCCGGTGAAGGCTGATTGGACTGAGCAAAATAAATTCTTATTAACTCTTCCAAATCTTAAGCAATTACAAGTGTTGGTAGTGTGGCCGAAAGAATAAAGGCATCATTTTTACGACGACCCCGATTGCATGATCTGGGTTCAACAAGTTGGACCTTGACTTTTAGGCACAGGACATTTAGATGATGGAAAATTCATAAATGAGTTGGCATGGAAAATTCAAAAATGAGTTGGCATGTGCCCAATAAAAATGCTGATTTGCTGATAAAAATCGGCTTAATGGTAACAAAGATTGGAGAATGTTAATTTCTCATAATAAATTCAATTCAGAATTATCAAAATATGAAAATTAGTTATCCACTAAAAGGACACTTCAGTTGGAACTTTTTTTTTGCTCAAATTTCTTTTAAAAGATTTTGACAAATTTTAAAGCTAGGGTCCACCCTAGCAAAGATATATCAAGAAAATTTCTCAAAAGTAACTCTAAGACTTTTGCAATATTCGTCCACCCTCTAGACATTTTAGTTTTGAAGAAAATCGTAAAAAAATGATGCTGTGATGACGTACTGCTGGGGATTGTTGTGCTACTAATTTGGTGCGGGTGCTACTGATTTGGCACGGATGCTATTAATTTTGTGCAGGTTCAAGTATCACATTTGTAGGCTACTGCTGGGGATCGCCGTGCTACTAATTGGGCATAAGTGCTACTGATTTGGTGCAGATGCTATTAATATTGTGCAGGTTCAAGTATCAGATTTGTATGCTACCAGTCAGGAGTTGAGGTTGCATTTCGGTTGGAAAGTGATGAAAGAAAAGGTCGTACTGTACTTCAGTTGGAAAGAGAAAAGAGTTTGCTGTTGCCAGCTGGTTAAGATGTTAACTTGTCCGAAAAAGCCTAACTCCTGTTTGCCGGTAGCGTAGCAAACTTGCTACTGCTGACTCTGTACTCTGCAGTGCACAGTGTGGCTAATATATGTATCCTGGTATTGCAGTAAGTTACCAGTACTAGTGGTTGTAAAGTGTAGCCTACAGTACTGGTTATTACTAATCGGTGCAATTAGTCTGGGTTTGACGCCATTTAAAACAAAAAACTATCGCTCTACTACCAGCAATATGGTGCGAATAATAGCCTATGGATGCTTTGTTATGGAAAAGACTTTTTGCCATTATCAGTGTACCAGTACCAGTGTACCTAGGTACTACCACAGTGTACCTAGGCAGCTCACCAGTACCAGATTACAGGTAGATCTATAGTTTGTTGTAGGGAATGGCATCAAACTACACTACTAGTGTACCAATTAATAATAACTGGTACTGCAGGCTACGATATACAACCACTGGAACCGGTAACCTACTGCAATACCAGGATACTTATATCCTACCTAATTTTTCAGTGTTTTCTTGCAAAGGTTTATCACACTGTGCACTGCTGAGTCAGGAGTAACCCGCTTACTAAGCTAATAGCAGACAGGAGTTAGGCCTTTTTGGACAAGTTAACATCCTAACTAGCAGGTAACAGCAAACTTGACTTTTTCTTTCATCCTTTTCCAACTGAAGTACAGTACGACCCTTTCTTTCATCATTTTCTAACTGAAGGGGGACCTCAATTCCTAACTGGTAGCCTACAAATCTAATAGCTATACTTGAACCCATGCCAAATTAATAGCATCTGCACTAAATTAATAGCAAGGCAATCCCCAGCGACACGTCATCATCTGATCACAGAGTCATTTTGTTTTGATTTTCTTCAAAACTAAAACATCTAGAGGGTGGACAAATATTGCAAAAGTCTTAAAATTATTTTTGCAAATTTTCAAATATAGCTTTGCTAAGGTGGTTCCTAGTTTTAAGATTAACTTAAACGAAATATGAACTTTTTAAAATTATTTTTACTAGATGTTCCAATATTGCAGCTTACATTTCGTCTTAGAATGACATTTACTCCTTAGAAATTTTTATAAGCCTGCTAATAACAATTAAAAAAGTTATTGCATGTTCTTAACTCACATTAAGTTTTTTTCAGCAGTATTGTAGTCCGTTACAAGTGATCTCGTCACAAAGTGATTTCACCACAAAGTAAGGAGGGTTAAGGCAAGACAGCTCTGGGGATAGGAGAATAGTTTAAGTTTAATGACTGCTGTTCTCAGTCAATGTTTAATTGTAATTTTAATAATGCAACAGTATAATACAGTTGGCAGAAACACCTATTCTGTCTTCAGAACGCCGTCCATCTCATAATCACTTAATGATGAAATCACTGGCAACCTTGTATTCTATGGACCATTAAGGCGATTTTTATCAGCAAATCGGTGTTTTTATTGGGCACACACTGACTAGTTTTGAATTTAATATTAATTGCTTTGGGAAAATTGCCAACTTTTCGGGCACTTTTTCACCAACTCACCAAAATTTCCAACTTTTTTGCTAACTCATCCAAACCTAAGATGGAACACTGATTCTAGTCAAAACAAAGTAATAGGCCAGAATTGCAAATTTCATGCTTTCAAGGTAAGTGAACATAAGCCAACTTTTCAAACGTTAATTTTTTGTCACAACACTGACTAAATGGATCAAACTTGACTTGAATGTTTCTTGAACATAAAAGAATCAGAAGCATAATGCAAGATAGTCGCTCTTTAACTTAAATACATTTTTAATATCAACATGTAATTTTCCACTAAACTTTCAATCCAGTCAAGCTTTACTCCGAATGAAAGAAAAGTCACAATATTACAAAAGTCATCTACATATAAGTAATTATTACTGTTTCGTAAATTATTATCAACAATGCTAAATGCTTACTTCTCGTTCCAAGCAATCACAGTTTACTTTGTTTTCTAGTAGAACTTGCATTTTTGATTCAAAAAGTGCAAACCGATTTTCATATGTTCGAACCAACTTGTCTCTTTGTTTCAAAAACAGCTCAGTCAGTACTTCACAAAATTGCTTCATAATTTCAAAATATCGATCAGAAGAGCCAGTAATTTATATACAGTACTGAGTTGCACTATCAGATTTTAAGTAGTTAGAATTTCTTTCACAGCAGAATTAAACTGAGATATAAAACTATTATTGTTTGCACTAAAATTTTAGTGGCACAACAACAGCAGCACAATTCCAGATTCAGAATTAATACACCTGACATACAAGTAATTAAAATAACAGTCAAGATAGTACATGCAAAATACCATAGTAAACCTAATTTGAAATTAATTCAAAAAGCAAAAACAGCTGGCCATTATTGTTTAAATACCAGTAACTAAAGCATGATGAAAGTAATTGTGTCAAAAAACAAACACAGTGACTTCTGACTTGGCTCACAGAACATGCAAGGTTAAATATGTACACAAAGATTTCGGTGACATCATTCATTTTAAAAATTTCTATTTTGATTATTGCAGTTATAGGTTTGTGTTAGAATTTCGGATAGGTATTTTAGGTTTTATTAGGCTACTACAGATTAAATGCCTGTGAGCACAGAACATGTTCCACTTTCTATGCGCCAAGCCTTTTCCAAAAATATAAGCTGCCAAAAACAAATTTGAGGTGTTTGATTCTACATTATTAGTACTACCACTGGTTATAATAACCACACTGTAGTTCAGTAGGTGAATTTATAGATTTATGTGAAAAACAAAAAAATAACATCATCAAAGGGAGTTTGAAAACCTTACGCACTTTGCATGCAGCTGTGCACTATCAGACTGTATCAGCTACGGCATAATATTTATATCTTTTGACAATATGAAGTGGGTCGATTGACAAAGCTTTGACAAAAATATTCGACAAAAAAAACAAAAATTGAGGCAAATTGCCTAAATTTAATGTATTGTTAAGCAATTTAAGGATCCAGAATTCTATAATATGTAGTCAGAGTGTAGACTACTATACACTTAAGTAGCCTGCCCTAATATTTCTTCATCATCCATTCAATCAGTAGGCACTGAGATATGGTCGGTACCAGTGTTCCCACTAAGCCGATTTTTTTCGGCGCATCAGCGATTTGTTGGAGCAAGGGGAAATAAGTTTTGGCAATATAGTAAACGTAGCTTTGGAAAATTTGACAAATTTGTGGAAATATGACATTAGGTATACTTTAATACTGGATTGGTACAAAATTTAGGGTACATAAACGTCTTTTTAGAGCTTTGGGCACAATTGTTTAAAAAAATTCAGGCACTCACCGATTAGCCATAAAGTTAGAGGGAACACAGGTCGGTATCATTCAATGGTGTTGTGGTGAGTTCTCAAATCTAGTGTTTCACTACACTGAATGCCTGATATTGTAACTTTCAGACGTTTCTTGCGTTGTCAATGTTCTACTGCATCTTCATTATGGCACCATTTTTAGAATTCCACAAAGCTGTAGTTACTGTGCATTGTAAATACGGTACCCTAGCATTTCTTCATCATCCGTTCAAACAGTAGGCTCTGGCTGTGATCGGTATGGCTCAATGGTGTTGTCACAGTTCTCAACTCTGGTGTTGCACCACAGTGAATACCAGAAGTAGAGTCATCGAGGACAATCCTTGGCCTCGAGGATACATTTTGAAGTCCTTGGCCTTGAAGCCTACAAGATTCTTTTATCGCTAGAGTTTGGTTAAATGAAACACTTCAATGTAATCCCTGTTGGCACTACCGATTACGGATTTTTTTATTGTGCATTAACGTGCTAACAGGAGCTATTGTGAAATGTGCTAACAGGTGATATTATGCACTAATGGGGCTAACAGGCTTAGGGTTGAAAGTGACAATGATGTTGAGTCCGTCAATAACGATAAATTTTTTGGTTGTTTATTCAACCAATCTGACAAAAAAAAGATGCTGCTACAGAACGAATAGAAGGGTATCTATCAGCAGTACCAGCGAAAAAGATGATAATTCCTTTACTAATGCAGCGCTTAAGAAACTGTTCATCCAGTACAATACTTCTTTGCCCTCAAGTGCCGCAGTTGAAAGGCTTTTCATTAGTGCTGGGCACCGCAAATTCCGCAAAATAGTAATGGGTGGTCCACAACCGCAAATCCACAAGTTTGCAGTAATTTTTTGCACTTCCGTAACCACAAATGACTTTTTACTTCCACAAACTTTACTGTTTTTTTTCCTAGTTTGATAAATAGAGGAGACCTATAGCAATATAATAATGTTTGATATTTTCTATATCGACTACAGACCTATAATAAACATCTGTAAGTTTTCTTCAGTTTATTCAACATTTTGTTTTTGTAAGTTAAAACATACATGTCAGCAGCAGAACCGAGTGGAAATGTATGCAGGTTTGTTTAAACAAAACTGCGACCGGAGTTGAATTACGGCTGCGACTTTGGTGGCTGGAGTAGACACTTTCAAGAGAGTAACCTCACCTGCCAGTCACTTTCGTTGCTTGTTCTAACTACAGTATGTTCATTGAGTTGAAAATCCTTATTAGATTTACATACTTGCACACTACATGTACTTGTCATTTAAGACAAAAAGAGGTGCACAAATCTTTATTGAGTCGCAGAAAAGTTAAAACTCAAAAAGCAGAAACTTGTGTTTTATGCGTTCTAAAAAATAATATTTTTTCAGGCATATAGGCTACTATTTACCACTTGAATGACAGAATGGAGGGGGGTGTTGTTGATGTCACTTCCTGCTCCCTTCATCACGCAAGGCAATTTGCTGATCATGAATAAAATAACTTAGTTTCAAACGTGGTAATTACAGTTAGCGTTTTCTTTTTTTTTTTGCTTCTGTACTGGTGTAAAATTTTCTAAATTGCTTTGAAAGGTGCTCATACAAAGGCAAACTTTTGCAAAGATGAAAATGTGCTAGGTGTTAGAAGAACAAGCCAAAAGTTCAGTGCCTTTGTTTATTTTATTTCAATTGAACTACAGTCTTCATTAATGGTTACATGAAATTCTAACGCTTAAACTTTCAGTCAAACTTTGGATAAGAAAAGTCTTTTAAAAGCTTTCAAATTGCATGCAATATAACAATGGTGCAGACACTAGCGTACCTAGAAAGAAGGCCACTGTGCCATGGCTTTCCCCTCAGACCCTAAAAATGAAACACGATAAAGCAAAACCAAGCAGTTCTAAGAGGATGGACATTATTACTGCGTAAACACAAAAATAAATCAAGCTTTATATTGGTTTGTTTTCTTCCATCACAAACGACCTAGCTTTTTAATTCCGAAATGTTTTTGAAGCATTTTCATTTTATGATTTCATTCTTCTATTAAGTCTCGTAAAAGCATTATACTAAAATGTGCTTTCAGAATGCACAGAAACGCATATTTTTAGTGTAATTTTGCAAATTTTTTGCGGAGCATGCCCCCAGACCACCCTACAATAGTCTTGCCTTATGCACTCTCTATGATATTGATTTGTAGCATCACAGAGCGACAAAACTTTGGGCCCCCCATCAAAACTTTTTACGAACACCACTGGGTGCAGATATTAATTTCGTTTGAAAACTCGCTCTCATTTAAAATTTTACGTTTCTCTTTAGCGCAGAGCAGTCAGCACCTAAGGTAATTACAAAAATAGAAGATTTGGGTTCTACGACTTACTTACCTATACGTAATGTAGATATATAATGGCCACAGTTAAATTAGAAATTTGTTTTAACAGTGGCCAGTTTGTGGGTGGTGCTAAAAATCTACAAAATCAATGTGCCATAGTAATTTACTCGCTAAAAACTTTGTCAAAAAAATGAACTATGCTCGTCAATTTTGATTAATTTTGGAGTAACGCCAACAACTGCTCAGAAATTTATGCCATTTCTTAAACAAAAAATAGACTAAGCATTTTGACGCATTTTTTGCACCATACGCAAACTTTGGAAAATTAAAAATGCAAAGTGTTGTATTATGTATTGTATACATCACCAAATATCACAAAATTATTCAGAATACAGAAATTTTTTCCAGGATTCCAAAGCAGGTATTAATATTAATTTCCAAAAATCTTTGGAAATTTCTTGAGCAGCAACGCATACAGTCTACAGCATACCTTCCAAAAAGACGATCAATGAACAAAAAACAAAAAGACTAAAAGAGAACACCAAGATTAAAAATGTTGGTAGGTCTGGAGCCTATTTATTTACTAAACATGTTGGGCATGTCACCAAAGTCATCTTGCATAACTCTTTGCCACTTCAAAAAGTCTACGTTTTCCTTTACAAAAACAAGCTGTTGGAAGTTTCTTGACCTTAGGCCAACTCATTTTGCTGTGAGAATAGCAACACCTCTGGGAAATAATTGTTCCACAGCAAAGGAACTTGGTGAGAGAGTGATGTACTTTAGAAATACATCCACCTAAATCTGCCAATACATTGAATTGTAAAAACGTACCGGTATTTTTTTGCAAATTGCAGAAACGATCCCAGTGATGTTAATGATTTGCAGATTTGCAGATTTCGATTTTTTTACCTCAAATTCACAAAAATGTTTGCGATTAGAAATCAGTTCGCAAATCCGCAAACCTTGAGTCCACAATTTGCGGATTTGCAGACTAGTAAACCGGTTTGCCGAAGTGCCCAGCAGTGTTTTTCAGCATAAACAAAGACATTTTAAAACCTAAAGATTCTGGTCTTAAAGATGAATATTTCGAGAAGCTTGCTTTCTTGATGGACAATTAAATAAAGTGCATCAATGTGTTTATTTTACTTATTATATTTATTTTATTTACGTGTGTATTTTTGTTAAAACAACAGCAACAGTAGCCATAAGCAGCTTGTGCAGAGGCATCACATGAAAATTAGATAATGAATAGAAAAAGAAATCAGTTGTGGATACCAATGCCAAAGTATGAAATCAACATTTTCTATATTTAATTCATTCCAGTGATTACCGATAGGTTTCCTAAAAGAAACTATAACACTAACTAGTTAGGTACTTTTTCAAAATGGTAACTGTAACCAGTAGGGTAGTATGGAGTAATTTGGGACAGCAGGAAAATCGGGACAACATGGGGTAATTTGGGACAGAGTAATTAAGACATCTCTTTACATTCATCTTTTACCTCAAGTCTTTAAGCATCCAATGTGCTAAACTTTTTTCAAAAATTAGTGGAGTAGCATTGATAAATCCAATCCAAAAATTATCTTTGTGAGATTATTTCAGATTTTGCCGCAATCCTAGCTTAATGCTTTAAACCGCACAACAGAATTTTGACATCAAAAAAACAACTAATAAAAACCTCATTTAGCATAAATCATTTTCTTACCGAATACCGATATTCTTAAACATTATCCAGATCTTTCTTAACATTCTTTTTTTATGCACTTTTACTATGCTTTTATCAATGTCCCGAATTACTGTGCGGGTGGAAAATCGGGAGAGCGGAGTAGCTTATTTTAAAAATCCATTATTCCATACTCCGCTAAGCATTGAAAACCAAGGTGTTGCTAAATATAAGTTGGATATCCAAATGTATAAAAAAAGTTGATAAACCAAGTTTAGAAATGCTAGGTCGATAAATAGAGATTGAAAACTGAAATTTTGTCCTGAATTAACCTCACCATACCCTAACTTACGGTACCAATAGCTACTGGTACTTTTTTGCCATGTAGGCCTACCTGTAACTCAGTTATTTTTGCGAAGTACCGTAACTTGCCCACCACTGGTCATGAGTATGACAGTGGTAAAAAATGCTGCTCTTCAACATTTACGGCCGTAGAAAAGGGGAAGGACTTAATGCCATTAGGTGGAGACAAAATTCACAAAACTTCAGAATTCCCTACGGTCAGACAGTGCTCAGTGCTAGCATGCACACCTTTTTTCTTTTTTTTTTATGAGATCGTCTGAAGTCATACAGAAAATGTGCGGTCTCTAGAAATTGTGTCCTTGCTCTTTGGCTTTGAGCATTCTTGTCCTTGGCCTTGAGAGAGTCTGTTCTCGAAAAGTCGGTCCTTGGTCTTCGTATGGTAGGCCTATGTTTTTAGAGTCTTTGGCCTCGAACGTTCAGTCCTCGACTGCACCTCTGCTGAATACCGTAACTTTCTGACGTTTCTTGTATCGTTAATGTTCTCCTGCGTCTTCATTTCGGCATTATTTTTAGACTATTTCATCCTGCAAACCCAATCTCTAAAAGAAACTTTAACCCAGAAATGTTTGCTTGTATCGTTTTAGCGCGCTAAAACTTTATGCGGATTGAGATTGTTGAATGGATAAGGAGCATTATTCCTGAGTCCGAATCCATTCCAATTTTTATAAAGAAGTGTTACCACGAGTGTTAGTGGCTGCTCTCATCGTGAAATACTTTCGGTTGCCAGTGTGTACATTTGCACACCTCACTGATGTTTACTTGTGCCAAGTTTTAAGGGAATAGGTTTCGTGACTTTAGTTTTATGGCCCGAAAACCGCTCTTAAAGTTTGGGAAAAAAGACTGCCTCATTTATAACGGCTTAAAGCCTTAAACGGGTAAAGTTTCCAGCTATTTCCGGTATTTTACAGTAGTTTCCGGTAGTTGAAATCGAAAAATATTTTTTGAAATTTTTTGTTCTCATTTTTGGGCTGCGGTTGCATAGATATTTATCAAATACAAAGAGCTTTCCTTCTTAAAAAGTTTTTATCCCTTGAGACTGAGAAATCTACCGGCCGTCGTGATATAGCCCAGCCTGATAAAGAAAGAGTAACTTCCATTCAAGCAAAAAAATTAATGAAAAAAAGAAGAAAATTTGAAGATTTCAAACACTTTCAGGTTTAACCTTATTTCACATAATGGGGACTAAGTGTGCCCCTGCTTGGTTTGTGATAAATCCTTTCAGAAAAAAAGATTTTTTCTTCAAACCAACTTGACTTTGAGTCAAATTTATTGAAACATAACTCCTGAAAATTTGGAGTGGCTATAAAGCAAATGGTGAGTTTCCCAATTTTGAGATTTGCTAAAGTGACTTTCCAAAATTTGAACATTTTTTGGCCGACATAATAAGACATTTTTGTGGTGTAACTACTTTGACTTAAAAGGGCATTCAGGAAGAAAATTTTTTCTGTTTTTTTCTTTAAAAATTTTTGCAAATCTGTAGACTAACTTCACCAAATTTAAGCTTTCTACGACATAGGCATAGCCAGGATTTTTGATTGGGGGGCCCAAACCACAAATCACATGCAATGACGTCATCGGAAATTTTCGAAAAAGGAACTTTTTGTGGGGCTGGATAACTCAGACCCAGAGAATTCAGATCTTGGAAATTGATAAGTGGATCATCAATTTCCCAACCCGCCTATTTCCTCGACAGTAAAACAAAGTAGAAGTAGTCTCAACAGACAACTTTATTGCAAGCAAAGAAAACAGTCAATCAAAAGCATTTCGCAAGACGGGCAAAGACAGGGTAAACGAGGGCAGACGGAGCAGACGGATTTTTAATAGATGCGTTGCCAGCACTAGCAAATGCATCAGCAAGTTAAACGTATCTCAAAATTCACTGAATGAATAAAAACAAACCAAATTGCGATTTTTAAAGCACGCACAGAAAAAAGGTATATTTTTTGTTATCTTATTAAAGCTAAAAACTGGCCACACCCAAAATGACTTTACAGAGACAATAATTTCAGACACCGATTTCCTAAGCAGCAAGGTGTGGCGGAAAAACTAAATAATTTGTTGACATAGGCTTATTGCATGCTGTGTAAATTTTCTGTATGACTACGTGGGTCGTGAGTTCATGCCCTGGGTAGTCTCCGGGCTCTCTGCTAGGTACTGTTTATGAGTAAGTGCGGCAATAACTATTCAACTTTTGAAACGGTAACTTGATACGCGGTGGGTAATACAGTTTTAAAAAACAGGTGTATATAAGACGAACTTTCGACTTTATATGCTGGTGACGGCAGGAAAATTCTCCAGGGGCAAAGATATCGTAGAATGGAAGATCTGAAGCAGTAGCCTGATGCAGTGGAGCCGGAAGAGGGGAAGAGCAGGGGGGCAGCTGCCCCCCTGCTTTTTTGTTAGGAGGGGCAAGGGGGCAGTACTGCCCATTCCATTTCAGTACGATAGTAACAAAGTAAATGCTTGCTAATCTCAAAGCTCGCTTATCCAATGCAGAATGAATTTAATTGTTTTAGATCGAAGGTGGTCGGATCCACAAATTTAAAGATCCCGAACCAATCCGCATCCAACAAGCGATCCGGATCCGCCATCTTTTAAATTTTAAGATCCAGTTCCGATCCGAATCCGCCAGTATGCAGTACAACTACACTTTGTTCATATCAACGAAAACCAAAAGTAGACTAAAGAAAAGCAAAAAAGGTCCTCACACACAATTGGACGTTTTTTCTGCCAAATTCAGGCGAAGACCCCCCAAAAAAAGGATTTTGTTCCTAAATTATTTGGATGGGCAAAACCAAATTCAGATCCTGATCCATATCTCCTAATAAAACTGGATTCGGATCCAATCCGGATCCACAAAAAAACAGTAAGATCTGAATCCGATCTGGTCCGCTCCGGATCCGTTGCCACCTCTGCAATAGATCTAAAAGATAATTTAATCGTTTGTGAACAATAGTGTGCACGATAGCAATTGTGCACGATAGCAATTAATTTAGTAGAAAGTTCGTAGCAACTTGCAGTAGGCTATACTAAACTGTACGTTTTTTAGCAAGCTCGTGAAAGCTGATCAATTGGATGAAACTCAACTCATATATAAAAAATTTTTTATCGATACAAAACACATTACAATTTTTGTTTTCTGCAAAAATACCTTTTATTATAAACAAAATTACACTCCATTAATTGGCGCTAAAAAGTTCGTAAAAATCAACAATAAAAAATTGCGTGTGTTAAATGATATCTAAATAACGTACCGGTAAAATAAGTGAGCAATCTTGTTGAATGCATTTGGTTAGTCGGTGAGCTGTGACACCCGATTTAGTTCCATGAGTTTAAACTGACGCTACGAAAATATAGGGTGCTACAAAATTTCAAATTAAAAACTCAAGATCCTATGTCTGTAGGCCTCAGCATTACTCTATCGCAAGACATTCAAGCTTCTAATTTTGTTTGTTGCCCTATAGTAGGAACGGTCAACGCTGGCATTACCAATGGCGAATCCAAGTGGTCCGGACCTCCCTGCTCAAACCGGAGAACAGTGCTGCAACGAAAGCGTTGTCCTAGGGGTAGGACAACATTTTTTGCAGGTGGGGCCGCAAAATTGAGCAAGTTGGTGTTGATCTCCGAAAACCAAAACAAAAATTAAACTCCAAGCTCTATATAACTCCAAGATCTCTCAGTTGATCTTCAAAAAAAAAAAAAAGGTTATCGCGCCAAATTGGTCTACTTTTCTGCGAGTTCTCTGTTGGTCCCAAGAAAACAAAAGCCACCGCCTTGAAGCTGCCGCACGGGAAAGGGTAGTTTGGGGGGGCGCCGCCCCATTTTGCCTCCCTAGGTGCGGCCCGCGAAATTACATTTTACAGACCTATACTCAAAACGCAGCTGTTTCCTGGTTTCTGATTGGTCGGAGCAATGAGCAAGGAGCAGTCAGTTTCACCATGGTTTCACGAAGCTATCTGTGACCAAGTTTGCCGAGTCATATTGAGTTTAAAAGGTAGGCCTACCGTACAGTACGCTAGTGCTGCTACCTCTGACCTTTGTAATGTATGAAGCTAACATAAAAGTAAGCTCCTTATTATGCAATTAAAAACTGTAGGTTAGCTTATGCTAGGCCTAATTTCAAAGCCACTAAAAAAGCCTACAAGGTTAGTTGAAGCGGTAAAAGTTCAGGTAAGTGATACCGGTATTTAATTGAATTTGGTATGATAAAATACTAAGTCAACTCTGATTGAAGGATTGGTCACCGAAAAAACAAAGATTGCAAATGCTGTGTAGTACTTTCGTATCAGTAATCATGTTCTTCAAATCTTTCATTTTACCGTGCTTGCTGTACCAATACTCCATAGCATGTGATTACTTGGTGGGACCCATCTCTGCATCTCCGTGTTCTTGCACCTGAGCAACACAACTTCTTTTGAAGAAGTGTTGCAGTGGTGGTGAGCTGTTGGCAACACCATGCCCGATGTGACTGGCTCGAGATTTGAATCTCAGACCCTCTCGCTCGAGAGACAAACTTGTTAGGTCTACCGTTTGACCAACTGGCCTGTTAATCATGTTCTTGTCAGTTGTAGCGTAGCTTAATAGTTAAAGGAGGAGATGTTTCACCAGAAATTTTTATCCACTTTTTAATTAGGCCTACCTAACTTAAATCACTAGGCCTACCTATTTACCGTAGATCTACTTCAAAACTAATCAGTAGCCTAATCTAAAACCTTACCCAAACCCTAATCTTATCCCTTAAAAATGTATACCGGTTGGTTACATGAATATTGATTTTTGTTCTACTGTAGGTCTACAGTATACTTAACTTAAATAATTTTGGTGAAATAGGCTACCATAATCTCTCCCAAAGTTAAGTTTATCATTTTTATTTTGCATTACAATGTATTATTTAAGAGTTAAGGTTTGGATTAAGCTTAACTTCAAATAATTGTTAATACAGTGCAAGTTCATCATGATGCACCTTGATTCAATGCAAATTTATATGCAGGCGTATAGGTTGTCTAACACAAGTAATCAGTGGATCTCAACGTGCATAAATTGTTATTGCTCTTCACATGTGGTGCTCATTGACTAAATCATCCATAAACAAGTAGAAAACAATCGTTTTCCTAAAATCATATGAAGCTACCATTGTTCAAAGTATGGTAGGCTACATTGTAAACTGATCTAGAAAGCTGCCACCTTAGTATAGTTTATCACAATGCCAAATTATCTGTTATTCACTATGCTACTTATAGTCGAGCATTGCAAAATATATATTTATATGCGTAACAGTAATATAATTTACTGTTGTTTTTTTCACTGTAACATAAGGCACAGTACATTCTTGACCCTTAAAAATCAAATGATAAATGCAATGATGGCTATTCTTCATTTTTGTTTTCTCTCTTGATCTCAAAATTATCTGGTGAAATAGTTGTTGTTGTGGTTGTTGTAGCGCATATTTATCCTCTTGTCACCAGACAGCATCAGACACTAACTTATTGGACGATCCTCACACTTTTCATTATCAGAACTACTTCGTGATTGGAGGAATCCGCACCTGCTTAGGAGTTTCCAATGTTCCTGTGGATTTCTTCGAATTCTTGTCCACTGAATTTGCTGCTTGTTTGAAGCCATCAAGCAGAGATAATCATCGTAAAGCGTCTTATCCAAAAATGCAACGACGTGACTTGGGTGCGGGTTGAACCCAGATCATTCAATGAGGGTTGTCTTAAAAAACGATGCCTTTACCCATTCGGCCATGCTGCTGACTAGTCCTCTTTTTAGGCAATTTTGCAAACTTCTAATTGACCAGTTCATATCTAAATTAAATACACTCCTCTGTTTGTCATGTTGGTATCATTATCTGAAGTGATTTAAAGTAATATTCTGACTATCTGGCGCTGTTGCAATCCCTCACAACATTCAAGTTAGAAGTTGGGGGGTGTCGTTAAGTATGAGCTGTCGCTATATTTTCGGCAGCTCTGTGATTTGTGTATGAGTGTGCGAGCGTTCTCTCCTCTCAGATTTAAGCTATTCCCCAGATCTAGCCCTAACCCTAATGAGTGCACGCATGAGAGGAGCAAGAGCATGCAAATGCTCATACACGAGTTGCAGAGATTCCGAAATAAAGCTGACGGATACTTAACAACACCAAAGTTGGGTATAATATAGTGTTTAGGCCTTGGTGCTGATACATGTTGCAAGTGTTGGAGCTGATTGTATATTGTAACATGCTTGTAAACTAGTAATAGCGGCTTTTTTTCATGTGATAATTTTATACTTAAATGCTAAACTTATTATCGTATATTAATAAACGTATTATCGTATATTAATTTTGCTAGAAGTATTATCATGTAGTATAGTTATTTAAAATTGATCTTGGTCTGTATTGAACAATCAATGAAAAAATCTGCCTAACAAATATGAAACTATTACACTAAATTAATGGAAACTCTGTAAAGTTCACCTAGCTGGACAACGTTTGAGAGAGGTATTCAAGATTAGCAACTCTCAACAGTGAGCACTATTTACTTCAATTAATGGTAATGTTGAGCTCAATTTGTATATAGAAGTACAGTTATATTTTTAGTGGTATGCTTTTAAAGTTGCTTTGCCATTAGATCCGAATTCTTTGTCACAGGCCTGTTGCATTTGGTTTTTAAGAAGAATATAAGCTATTGCCAGACTATTATTATTTGTTACTAATTATTGTAATAGTCTTAAAATGTTATGGTAGAAATAGAGTTTAAGTTCAAGACAGACTTTTCATGTTGAAGTAAGTATAGTGTAAATCTAATATACAGCGTGGGTAATTCATTTATTCCAGAAGAAATTTTCTTGAAAATTGGCACACAAAAAAATTGTTCACTGAAATTCAATGTGCCATGTCTTCCAACCTCATTCAATATCTCAGTTTCTGTAGCTTAGTGTATTGTCCTTTGTTTAAATAGCTCTTACACAATAAACACCTCCAAAGAAAGAAAGAAACCATACAGAGTCAAGTCTGAGCTCCTGGCTGGCCGTTTATGCCTAATATAATGACCAGTGTTTCCAGGAAGACGATTTTTGTCAACGAATCAGTGGTTTGTTAGATCAAAGGCAAATAATGTTTGGCAATATGATCAACAAAGCATAAAAATTTGACAAATTTGTGGCAATGTGACTTTTAGTTTATGATATGACTTCAGCACTGTATTAGTGCAAAATTTAGGGCACATGAACCTTGCATTGTTGATGTATTCGTATTTATTGACAACCGGCCAGAACTTTTGTTGCACAATACAGCAAAGTAAGGTACTGTTTAGCATCAAAAGGTCTTTGCGGAAGAAACACTGAACATACCAATAAGCTGATGTGAAATCATAGCTTGTCACAATGTTATTTTAGGTCGATTCTGCTGTTTTTCAGCTATGATCACATTGCATGATTTTCTGCCCAGTAGTGGTAGTTTTTTATTCAAAATCCTTTTGACCATCTCAAGTAGGACAGTTTTTAAGTACCAGTACCACATTTTTAGGCAATAAAGTGCACCTAGAATATGTGAAATTTAGAAAAAAATTGAATGTGCACATTATACTCGGGTGTACCATATGTCTGAATCAGGTAATAGTCTCTCTCTTTATGAGTTAATTCAGAGGTTTATTAGAGTATTATAAGTTGTATTTAGTGCACATTGTGTAAGAAAATAAAAGCAATAGAAGCCATTTATGGATACTGGTACTACTCAAAAAATATTGTTTGATGGGTGCTTCCACAGCCTAAATCGGACATATCCTTTAATGAAAACATTTCAGGGTGGAAAAACAAAAATATTTGCACTCCTTCAAGGTAGAAAAGATTTCAACATTTGAATTGACCTTTTTGTTGCTCAAACTCTTAGCGCAGACCAGAAAAAAAGATCTCATCCAAATAAGCCATGACTCTTTCTTTATGTGGAGGGACACTGAATTTCGATGAAGTAGGCTACACTAATTCTGAATGGGGGACGCAACACATTTTCGCTACAATTTAAGTACCGGTAGTGACTGCGCTTTATAGTTTGAAATATATGGTAAGTTATTGACACTTATCCTGAACGACATTTGAAGTGGTGGAAGAATTTGGTGCACACTTTATGTGTTACGTGTCAAGTTGGTGGATGTAGACTATGAAAAGTACACATTGTGTTTAAATATTATTAACCCTATTTTGCACAGTGAGAGGGGTTGATACTCTTCAGTTTTTAATGTTAAATCTCTTAAGAAAGAAGCTTTTTATTTCAAGTTAACTTGAATTTTAGACAAATTTATTCACAATAACTGTTCAAAATTTAAAGAAAAGTTTCCCGATTTTGAGTTTTTTTAAGTCACTTTTCGTTTTCAACATTTGAGGATCTTTTGGCCCTTTTTTAACATAAATGGCATCTTTAGACATTTTCATGACAAAACCACTTTGACTTGAGCATTTTATGATTTAATATTAAAAAGCTAACTTGCGTGGAAAATTTGAACCGCATAAAGGCGCATATGGCATTGACGTCATTAAAGAACTGATATCGTTTTTCCTCAGAATGGTTGTGATGTCACCATGATGATGTCATCACTCAAAAGTAATTATTGCAAAAAATGGGATAAACCCCGACTCACCTGCCAATTGTAGTGTTGACATGGCTTTCGGGCTTCAGCTTAGGAAGTAGATGTGATGGGCATTTTTGTTCCCCCTACCTCCCCCCTTCTGGGAAAATGCGTCGTTAAATAGCCTTTGTAAACTCGAAGCAGGACATCCTGACGCGACCGACCTGACACGAGACAACTCACCCCGGGAATCCTGACGCCAGGGACATCCTGACGCTAGGGACATCCTGACGCTCGGGACATCCTGACGCCAAAAGCTCCAAACTTTTGCGCTCTGTTTTTTTTCTTTTTCTTCTTTTCGCTTTTCCGCGCTACACCACAGCTACGCTTTTAACGATTAACGTTTGATTATTGTGACGTAAGTATAATATTTTCCGTTAATTGCAAGCTTCATACGAATCTCTGTTTTGCAGAAACAACTCAAAAGCGAGTTGTATTTTTGCGACAAAAATCTGATGAAATCAAAGTCAAGTTAGCGAATATGTAAAAATGCTGGCGTTAAGTTTCAAACGATGACCGAATGCTGCGATTGAAAGTTATATATGTTTTGCTATTATTAAACGACCACGTAGATATTTCATAAACAATAATATGTGTGGTTAATTTACAAAGAAAAATGCTCTGAAAGGAATTGTATGTTAAAAGAAAATAGTAGAAATATAACTCAAAGTCAAGTACCGCAAATCGAAATTAATTAATGCAGCGATTAAAATTTATTATTTTTGCCTATTATTATTGGATGACCACGTAGCAATTCTACACGCATTTTCATAAAAAAGTTATTAGTTTTTGGTTAGCAATAATTTGTCGATAGCATTTCGATTAGCAGCTTGTTGTCATTTTTGTGATGTTACTCTTTAACGAACTGAAAATTTTGGAGCTTATCCAAATTAGCAACTTGTTATTGTTTAAATGCTTTAATTTTGCAAGCTGAGAAATTACGATAATTTGGCATGCTGATGTGAAGCGTCTCACCGTGTTGTTTTGTTCTTTCAAAGTTAAAAACTGCGATTGCAAAAACTAATAGCTCCATTTATCGACGTTAAAACCAAATAAACCACCCATTGGGAAAGTAATTAGTTCGATAATTACAAACTATTGCACAATATTTTTAATCTATTTTCATTCTTAGCCGTAATTTCAACTTTACTTTCAAACGTTGTCTATCGACAAATTATGGCTAACCAAAAACTAATAACTTTTTTATGAAAATGCGTGTGAAATTGCTATGTGGTCATCCAATAATAATAGGCAAAAATAATAAATTTTAATCGCTGCATTAATTAATTTCGATTTGCGGTACTTGACTTTGAGTTATATTTTTACTATTTTCTTTTAGCATACAATTCCTTTCAGAGCATTTTTCTTTGTAAATAAACCACACATATTATTGTTTATGAAATATCTACGTGGTCGTTTAATAATAGCAAAACATATATAACTTTCAATCGCGGCATTCGGTCATCGTTTGAAACTTAACGCCAGCATTTTTACATATTCGCTAACTTGACTTTGATTTCATCAGATTTTTGTCGCAAAAATACAACTCGCTTTTGAGTTGTTTCTGCAAAACAGAGATTCGTATGAAGCTTGCAATTAACGGAAAATATTATACTTACGTCACAATAATCAAACGTTAATCGTTAAAAGCGTAGCTGTGGCGTAGCGCGGAAAAGCGAAAAGAAGAAAAAGAAAAAAAACAGAGCGCAAAAGTTTGGAGCTTTTGGCGTCAGGATGTCCCGAGCGTCAGGATGTCCCTAGCGTCAGGATGTCCCTGGCGTCAGGATTCCCGGGGTGAGTTGTCTCGTGTCAAATCGGTCGCACCAGGATGTCGCGGACCGTTGTAAACTATGGTTAAATAACGATTTATTTTAGCACTAATAAGTGCACAATCTATAGTGCTGTTCATAATTCAGGAGCCACCTTGCAAAAACACTCGTTTTTTGGGTTCCAGGTTTAATTTATACTATTTGCTATAATTATATATCTACATGTTATATATTTTTGTGAAGGGTTTGTTGCTGGTAATGTTTCGGCATAATTTTTTTTTTTTTTTTGAAAATAATTTTAAAGCCAAACTGCCCCCCATTACGTGACGTCATGCCAAAAAACTCATTTCCTTACTAACAGCAAATATGCATTACAGTATTGGTGTCAAAAGCAATTAAAGGAATAAGGATAGTTTATCGGGTATTGTAACAAGTTTAGGTCATGTCATATTTACTTCATGATTTCATCGCGCGTCACTCATTATGACGTCATAATTTATGATATTTTCTTGGTTTTATTTAAAGCCTAAAAGCAGCATGACATTTTTTTGCTAAAATGTCAAGTTGATA
Source organism: Trididemnum nubilum (assembly GCA_963965965.1). NCBI lineage: Eukaryota > Metazoa > Chordata > Ascidiacea > Aplousobranchia > Didemnidae > Trididemnum > Trididemnum nubilum. The sequence goes on along the minus strand of OZ014478.1, from coordinate 37,324,213 downwards.
TCGTACCTGTAATAAAATTAGCAAAGATTGCAAAATTGTCAAAATTATTAACACTCTTTTTACAGAATAGTGGCTCTGAAAAGAGCCGTTTGATTTGGCAAGGACTGATTTAGTATTTTGTTGGCCATCCATGGTTTTCGATCACCATTTTGCATCGTCGAGGAAGTGATTCAACAAGTTTGTTGAGTTCTTCGGGTGAAATCACTCGAAACCAAGCAGCAATGACCTGTTCGATAAGCTCTCTTTTCGTCTTTGGTTTATTCTTCCCAATTATGCAACTAACTCGGTACCACAAATTTTCAATCGGGTTTAAATCAGGAGATTGGGCTGGCCAATCCATTCGTTCAATTTTACGGGTCCTGTACCACTGTTGGACTTTTTTAGCACGGTGGCATGGAGCATTATCGTCTTGAAAAATCCAATCATCGTCAGAAAACAAAGAACGTGCACTGGGTAACATTTTATTTTCCAGCACATCAATATACTTTGTCCCGTTCATCATCCCAGACACCACTTTGAGCCTACCAATACCATTTGCAGCCATGCAACCCCATACCATAATTGACTGGGGATGCTTGATGGTCGGTGAAATACAATAAAACCGGTACTCTTCCTCTGGTTTTCTTCTCACAAAATTATTTCCAGCATGGTTGTTTACAGTAAAAGTCGACTCATCACTGAAAAGAACTTTCCTCCACTTCTCTATTGGCCACTTAACATGAGAGCGTGCCCAATCTAATCGGCGTTTTCTTTGTTTTTCCATCAAGAGTGGTTTTTTTCGAGCTTTACATCCTCGAAGACCATTCTCCAGCAACCTTCTCCTCACTGTTGGAGCAGACAATTCAACGCCACTACTTTCCTTTAACTCTCTGGCCAACTCTTTTGAATTCAGTCTCCTGTTTCCTAAAGAAATCCTGACCAAAGTTCTATCAGACCTCTTTGTTGATTTCCGCTTCCTTCCAGATCGAGGCTGACATTTCGCATCTCCTGTCTCGATCCACCTCTTTAACACTCCTTGCACTCCTTTACGAGATATACCAGTCTTTTTTGCAATAAATGTCTGCGATTTTCCTTCATTGTAAAGATAAATAATCACTCCTCTCTGTTCTGCACTAATCGCATGGGTCTTACGCGGCATAAAATCATAAAAAAGCATAAAATTTTACCCTGTCATAAAAAATCATAAAGTTTTCATAAAATTTGACTGCTGTCATAAAATTTCTTTAAAAAACCAAATGACCTCGTTTCAGAGTAATTTTTTGATTTTATTTGTGGCATTGATCAAAATAGCAATGCTGTTTGTCTTTTTGTGCTTTTTTCTTGTTGTTGATGTATACTTGAAAGCACACACCATCAGGCTATATTAATTTGATTCTGTTGGTTCGCCGCTATTTTTGTGGTGGAGAATAGTGACGTGTTTCCACTCGTAAGCTATATTATCTGTACCTGCGTGTCGTTGCATGGGAATACATCATGCTAGCAGTGACCAATTTCATAATTACTCAGCCTTTTTGTTGTTGTGCCCTTTGCTTTGGGGAAAGCTGGTACCGTGTGGAGTTTCTTGTTCTTTTAGAGCTGGCCATGTTGTAGGGTGTAGTTGAAAATATTGTAAAAAACTTGCAGTAGAAATGTTGGTATTTGTCAGGAAGGGCTTCGGCATATAATGTGCTCAACTGCTCCAAGCAAGCCTGAGATTAAAATGGGTGAGTGATTTACTTAAAACAGCACGTTCTAGGGTTTCCATACCCTGGAAAGTCCAGGATTTTTTTTGCTGTCTTGGAAAGTCCTTGAATTTTGTTTAAAAGTCCTGGAAAATAGGTAAAAGGTTTTCCGGGGCATAATAGTAAAGCCACTTACCCGATGACTCATAAAAGGCAGCAAGAGGGACTTTCCTTTGCATTAAAATTGTTCTTAAATAATAGGTACAAAAAAAGAAATGAAAGAGTAATGGGAAAAATTAAATTTTAAGCCCTAAAAAACAGTCTTAAACGGTCCTGGAAAATGACCTAAAAAAGTCCTGGAACTTAGTTTTGCAGTTTCTGTGGCAACGTTGACTGTCGTGTCTACTCCCTCCTGTCCAGGGAAAAAAAGGGACGTTAAGGGGTACGTTTAATAATTTAAGCAGTGTTGTCAAAAAGAAATGTGATGAAAGTGGTAGAGGCAGCATCGCTCAGGCTCTATGTGTGAGAAATTGTTCACGTATGCCTATTTTTCTCGTTAGGTGAGGTATGTAGTCACTTTTTTGTACAGTGATCATTTTAACTGAGTTGTCAACCAAGCAACTTATTTTTTGTGCTATAAAAGTGCTGTTTAGCTCCACTTGTTGATTGTTCTATAGTATATCGTAGTTAGTGATCTTTAATTTTGACCAGCTCTTTTTTAATTAAATATTAGTGAACTTATTTCTCGTGCTTCACCGTACAGAGTAACGGGCCTGCCTAAAATTACTTAGCTCCTATGCAGCGTGCTGCAGCATTCTTGCAATAGTTGTGGATCATCTCTAAAATTTTATCGTTTCTATTCAATGCAGACTTTTGTTGTTTTTTTTATTTAAAATATATTCTTTTTGTGGGTTCTTAATTATTTTTTTCATACTGAGGCTGGCATTGTTCTTAATTTGTTTTTAAATTTTCAGCAAAAATTAGCATCGGTTTAGATAGAAAACGCCAGTGCGATAAAGAATTAGCTGCTCTTAAGTTGAAGAAAGCAAAATTATTGGCATAGGTCTTATCTCTTGCTATAATCGAAATAATTATGGTCAAGCACCTAAAATTTACCATTATTCTGTAAATTTTGATTCAGTAGTTTTAGTACCGATATGATTGCTGCTTTGCTGGATTGCACAAAGTACTTATAAGTTACTTGTCTATTGTTCAAAATCTACTGCAAGTTAGCGGTTAGTGTTTATTCTAGGACAACATATACAGATGGTAACTGTGTTGACAATGCATTTGTATTGTGCAAATTAATCGCTTTTGCAAGTATAGAGCCAGATGTTGAAATCTAGCAATTATTGTGTTGTGTAGTAGATCAAGGGCCTTCAATATTGTTAAAATTTACAAAATGCATGGCAGACAAAAAATGCTAGTATAGAACAGCAGGCACAGTGTAGGCATGGTGATTTTTCCGAGTTAGTAGTTAGCTTTTTCCGTAAATATCTTGTAGTGTCAACACTGTGATGGAAAGTGGCATTTTAATTGTTGTAAAATCTGTAACTGTTGAGCAGGTATTAGATGTTTTATAGAGCGTAAAAGTTGTACGTAAAGCGTATTGCTTTTTCTCGGTAGTGTTCTACATCTCGTTTTGTATTTTTTCGTTGTTTTGATATGTATGGCCATTTGTTGGAAACAATTGCTTGCAGAACATAAATGCAAAACAGCTGACCTGTACCCAAAACCATTTACTGAACATACAAAAGCAGCTTTTTGCAGTTAGCTGCTTTTTTTTGTAGCTTCGTGAAAGCATTAAGTATTACTATTACTGTATTGTACTGTGATTAATATTGTGAAGTATTGACATTTTATTGATATAGCAAAACAAAAAATTTTTGATTACCTGTGCTGCTGAATTTGCAAAGTACTGCACTTTGTAGCGTTTCATCATTTAAGATAAAGTGTAATTGTCATTCTATTTTGTACTGAGCATAAAAAAAAAACCTAAAATTAAGGAAAATATCATAAAAAAAGCATAAAATTAGGCTCGTTGGAGCATAAAATCATAATAAAATTAAAAACTCTTGCGTAGGACCCCTGTAATCGGTTTGAAGCCCATGATGACTGAAACTGAATAAAAAGGTTGAACATCCAGAAAGTCCTGAAATTGCTCCCATTATGACGTCATAGGGAGCAAATCGTGGTGTGATCATGATGTGACCCAAGATGTGACCTCAGGTCATCAGAATACACAATAATTACAAACATAATTTTTCGATTTCATTTTGCTAATTCGATCATTGCAACCATGTTACCAATATAAAAATGGCCCATCAAAGTGACGTCATGCTTAAGGGGTGCATTTTGGCCCCAAATAATTATTTCAAAAAAAAATTTTTTTTCAGTAAAATTCTCGTAGCAAACCCTTTACAAAAATATATAACTTGCCCATATACAATTAAAGCACATATCATAAATTCGACTTGGAACTTACAAAATGGGCAATTTTGCAGGGTGGCTCCTGAATTATGAACAGCACTGTATGTAGGTCAACTGACGAATAGTGCAGAATGGCGTACAATGTGCAAAGTTGCAGGATCGATAATGATAAAGAAGTGGAATCTCATTTAATGGTAAGTTCCGTATATATATGTTTGATTCTTTATGATTTGCAGTAAACTTACCGGTATCAATACTGTCTTTGCAACATTTATTTCGGTAGAAAATTATATATTTGTATTTGGATCATTCCATGCTTAATTGAAAATGGCTTGTCACCATATGTTGCTAAACATGAATGTTTCTTGAAATTATATAGTATCACACAGACAAAATAAAAAAAATTTTTCGATTATCTCGAATGGTTTTTAGGTTATCGTAATTTGAATTTTTGACCTCCAAATAGAGATTTTTCTCCCAAGTTTTGAAAATAGTGTTGTAATTCATGTTCTAGTGCAATCTGATGCCTGAAAATTGCTTCATGGAGGGGGGGTTGGTGTCAAAGAAATCATTTTTGATGTCAAAATTGCAAAAATATGACTGTTTTATGGTGAAAACTTGATTTTAAAGTTTGATGAGAGCCCAACTTCATGTGTCCAGTTTCAGATGGCATTTTAAAGCTATACCTTGTCAAAAATTTGCCTATTTACTCTTTTAAAACGCTATATCTTTTATGTAGAAACTTGGTATCATGAATGCTGTTACAAACCAGAAAATCGCTTTTGCTTTTAAAGCAATATCTGACCGTGTTTCAGTTGTTACAGAACTCTTTGGCTAGTCATGTTTGTATCATAATATGCCATGTCGAACTACTTCGAAATGGATACAATGCACTATTTCGAGTCAGTGTTTCAAGTACAGAAGATCTGTAAGTTTGGCTTACCCAATATATGGAAACAAGCAAAATCACGTGTAGAGTTTCATCGGAAAAATCTATTCAACGACCTCAGCTCAATTTATGCAAAAAATACTTACGCTGCCTGCATAAGTTGAGTCGCCAATCTGATCAAGTAAAAACAAAGCGTTCAAAAAATACCAATTGCACCGCTTCCATGGCGGTGACTTTGGAAAGCTACTTGGGAGATATACCAAGTATATAATCAAATACCACGCATTTTGGAATACTGCTAAAATAATTAACGTGATTTTCGATTGGGATTACGACTTTAAATATTGACCGTGTTTGCCACGTGACGGTCATTTTTTAGTTTATTTTAATTCAGTGCTATTGCAAAGAGGTCATTATATTTTTAGAAAAACTACTACGCGTATTTTGCAAGGTTTCAAATAGCGTGAATATTAATTAGCTTTACAAAGTAGTAGAAATAAGATTTTGGTACATTACGGTTGGAATGTTTAATTTGTGGAATAGCGCAATTTGAAAAGATAGAAATACGATTAAATGGCTGGGCTTTAACAGTCATCAGTAGATGTGTGATAGAACTCTGGAATTAGCTGCGCCAAACATGAGGGTAATAGTTAAGCGAATATTCAACGGCGTTAAAAATAGCAATGCGGTTGTTTCCAACGATTATTTAGATTGTTGTTGTTGCATTCCACCTTAAACCTGAATGGATGTAAAGGAAAGTCATCCGTCAAGCCAAACATTTATGTCTAATTCAGTTCCGTGATTTCTTACATATTTTTTTGCAGAATCAAAGACACAGTTCCACATTTAACGGAATTTCCGCTAGTTATTGAACTGAATCATACGCACAAATTCTTCGCTTCAGAGATGTTTTTGAAGAAATCAAGCAGAAGCTATCCGACATATTTCACCGAGGCTATTTTCCATTCACTGCGCTTAACACCTTCAAGTTAGATCTGCTACTAGAACATGGTGCAGATTATACATATGTTGCTGGCGACATGGCAAAGTGTCTAGACTTGAGATTCTGTTATACGTAAGTACGCATAGGTTTTTTAGTTTAATGCTTTGACAAACCGTTTAGCAACTACTACGCGCCAAAAAGTTAAGTTGAACTTAAGCGGCTAAAGCGGCATTACACGCTCGTATTACGTTGCAAAATATTCGGAAGTTTGAGCAATTACCTTAAACTTGAACTACAAAACACACTTGTCAAGTTGTACATCGTGATAATACTTTAGGAAAGTAGCGAATGTAAATTAGGTTTTGGTGACTTTATGCAATTTCCACGAATCGCTCTTGAAATTTGAAAGATATTTTTGTTAGTTAAATTGAAAATTATATGCAATGTTACTGTTAGTGAGCTCGTTCACTTTATAGGGTGCATGGTTTGTTGATTTGATCTGAACTGTGTGAAAGCATAGGTTGGCAATCAGCCTTCACTATCTGCTTTTTAAGATTCCACAGCCAGAACGAGTTGGCAATTTATGCATGCCTGCTTTCGTCGTTGAATCGAGCTTATGATTAGTGCACATACTCATACATTAGCTCCCAGCCTCAAAACAATTAATTTTCGAGTTATTCTTGGAGACCCGCCGATAGGGTTCAAATGCCACCTTATATATTGTGATAGTTCAGTTAGATTGACTAGAAACCAGCAAACGAGAACAGAATTTAACAATAGAATTTTTTCACACAACATAAGTGATGGCATCAACAGTAATGGTAGGTATTTTTAGTGGCTAGGTTCAGTTCATTTGTATTTTGAAAGTTTTATATTTCTCGATTATGCGTTATATACAGTATGTTGTTTTTGATAAAAGCACACTGATATGCTTTTTCGACACAATCGTTCAAAAGTAATTCAAGAATGGTAATAAGTATGTTTTAGAAAAGATTTTGTAGGTACAAGAAATCAGGTAAAACAAAAACGGAATTACAAATGTGTTTCATTTGCCTTCCTGTACGTTGTTAAGTTGCATGTTTTTTTGGCTTAACGTTATTCCATTTCTGGCTCGCCGTCAAGTGGTAACCTATAACGCGGTACTTTGGTTTTCTAGTTTTCAATACTCAATTGCAAGATGGATTCCTGTACTTCGTTACCTGTACCTGTTTCAGTGAAACAGCAACATGAAATTTAAATAATTTTATTTATTGACTACTAACAAAAATCTCTATTTAGCATCATTGGAGGTTTGTCGAGAATGTGAAGAATATCACGGTAGAGCTGTATATCCAGATGTTGGGGTGTTGGAAGCTGGTAACGAGAACATCGTACGTGGCAATGCTTAGCATTTCGGATGGGCTGTACCAAGGCTCTCCCCCCCCCCCCCCCCCAATGAAAAATAACGTTCTCTTGTCGAAAAAGAACGTACTCCTTTCGTGAACCAACTCAAAAATTTTTTTGAAATTATGCTATAAAATAATTTACAATTTCACAAATACATCACCAATATTGAAGAGCAGCCGGATTTTACGTTTTAAAACTCTGAATTTTTCACTGAATATAAAACAATCTCGTCTGTGTTTCAAACCAATTTCGGGCTATTTCAGATGCTGTTTAAAAGTATCAATCCAGGGGGCCAATATAATCGATCATGACGTTGCAATCGCGCTTGTGATTAAAAGAAGAACAGCAGCCAAAATCAACGGAGTTTCGAAAAGTATTGCGTCATACTCACAAGTTTATTTACGTCAACTCCTTTTTTTTTGGCCGATCTGTTTCCACTTTAAACAGATTAATCTACGCCAGTGTTGCAAAAATGTTCATTCAAGCTGCGCTAACGTCGGGAGCACCGCATTGTGTTTGAAGCAGTGTCGTTGCTACGAGGGGCAGGGGGGCCTAGCCCCCATTTCCGTTAACTCAAAATTTGGAACATCACATAACGACAAGACAAAAGACAATGATGCGAAAACGAATCATAACGTTCAAATCTTATTTTCATTTGACGTTTTCTTGTAACCAACTGCTGTAACACAATTGTGACGCAACAATGCGTCTTATTACGCGGGCACATGTTTTCATTTTTGCTTAGCTTACTCGATATTCATTGTGATTTTCAAACCTTGGGTCGCGTCGCACATGTGGGTCGGTACGTCTTTACGGATGTGTCGCGGAATAGAGATGCAAATTCGAATAACTTCCGAACTTCAGCAATTTAATTGTTTCAAATGGCTCTTAAAACTTTCGAAATGTAATCAAAATGGCGCTAAAAAGGTAAATTTTTACCAAAAAAAAGTCGCCTAGCGGCTGGGGGCTACGCCCCCAGAGCACACTAAAGATTGGTTAGGTCGCAGTCACAGCTGCGGATAGATTTTGCGGGCGAATATGGGCCGCAGACGAAGAGATAAGAAACGCTACTGGCCTTGAGTCTTTTTTTAGACATGATTATAGAATGTTTAAAATTACGCCTAATTTGTAACAATGTAAAACATTCAGTCTCTTTCAGTGCGCACTAGCATTCGGTTACCGCCCCCTTACTTCGTTTGCTGTGGCAACGGCACTGGTTTGAAGTAGAATATTTGATGTCTCTGCAGGAACACCCACCAGGTTAATTGGTTAAGAAGAACGGAAATGACCACGGTGACATAGCATAATCTAATAGTTTAGCACCAAGTCTAGAAGCACCGTTGATATGTCTGTTGTCCGTCTTTGAAATTATGACGTTCATATCGTACTGAACAGGGGTGCCGAAACCCGGAGGGGATATATCCCCCCCAATAATTTGACTATGGTCTGCATCTGAGCGCTGGATGATCTTTGGACTTTTTTTTGGTCTTCACTCGCTTTCGGGGACAAAAACTCTTCAATTTTCGGTGAAAACGTTTTTTTTTTGGTCTTCTCTTAATTTTGGGAACAAAACTCTTCAAATTTTTCTTGAAGACCTTTTTTTGGTCTTCACTTGATTTGCTTACGTGAAAACAATAGTGGTCGTGCTTCGTCCCCCCCAATGTTGAAAATGGGGCGAAATTTGGATGAAATTGCAAATTATCTCCCCAATGCTTAACATAACTCGGCACCACTGGTACTGATTATTCCGCAAAGTAAATGAAAAATAGTCTACGAATGGGTGAATTGCTTGAAATCAGCTAAGATTTTGCCATCGACATGGCCATAAGTACACAACAGCGCCGTCGCTACGGGTGGGGGGGGGTTACGGTTTCGGAACAACACGTAGCGACAAGACAATGGAAAAAGGAACAGTAACGTTCAAACATAGTTCTCGTTCGAAGTTTTCTCCATTTTTAGCGAAATTGCTGGCCACTAACTGCTGTACATTAATGCGAGACAACAATCTGTCTTATTAACAAGCCTATACGGATGTGTCGCGGAATAGGGGTGTAAGCGTATAGTATCGTTACCGGTACTTCGTTAGTGATTATGTCCTAAAACAATACGTGAAAACATTCTTTAAAAGACTAGTTGTTCTTGTTTTTTTTTTAGAGCACACTCAAAATTTTTTTTAGGTCGCAGTCAGTTGCAGGGGGCTTCAGCCCCTTTTAGCCAAGTCGCTAAGAAAATTCAACCCCCAAATACAAGCATTTAAACATGTTTCGGACTTGTTTTAAGTAAAAGGGGGGGTTCAGAAGGGGCTAGGCAATATGATTCTTTTGATGAATTCTAAATTTTAGCAATTTAATGTAGTTATTCATATGGTTTCCAAAACGCGTAAAAAGTGATTGAAATGGCGTTAAAATCGCTATTTTTTCCCGCAAAATCACAAAAATCACCCAGCGGCTGGGAGTTCTGCCCCCACACCCCCTCTATGATGCGCTTGAGTTGCAACAGTTTGTTCAGCATGGGGCCTAAATTAGACAATTTTTGTGGAAAAAATTTAATCATGGCTCTATTCCCTTTATCAAAATTCTGGTTGCGCTTCTGGTCGCATCTACTGCTACTGACGGATTTTTCAAGCGATTATGTGAGCCGCATACGAAGCGAGCTAAGAAACGCTGCTGGCGTTATGTGTCTCTTTTTTTGCAGACATGAATACGAAATTTTTAAAATAGCGCATAATTTGCACCAGCCAAGTCAACTGACCGCGAAGCAACGATTTAGTTACAGTGATTTCGTCACTGATTTTGTCATTAAGTGAGGGTTTGGGCAAGATGGCTCTGGGGATAGTAAAAATACATTTAGGATCGCCCTTCTCAGCCAATCGGCGTTGTTGCAGTAAGTTTGTCGCGGTCAGTTGTCGTGGACCCTTATTTGTAGCCGTAAAATATCAGTTTTTATGTACGAAAGTTCAGTCAATTTTGGTCCCCCCACTTTCGGCTAATGTCCCCTCACTTCGGTTGCTCTGGTGACGGCACAAGTACATTGCCACAAAAAGAAAATTAGAACCAAGAGCTCAAACAAGTCATTGGTTTTTACTCGCTTCAAACGAGATGGTATTGGCTAACAGCGCTGCCGATAACGCTACGTGTCTTTGTATCTGTTTGGTGACGTTAGGCTTACAAAAAACTAATTGCAATGAAAATCAGAACGGCCGAAATGCGTTTTATACAAGTACACAGCATTAAGCAGAGCTGGACTCCGCAAATTTTTGGTCCGTAATTTCGCTGCGGTTTTGATTAGTCCGCATCGCAGCTGCTTTATATTTGCGATTCGCTACTCTTTTTCAATGCTAAACGTCAAGCAGGAAAGCAGCGAAAACCATTTTTATTGTGTTTGATTTAACTCAACCAGAAATCGAAACCGAGTGTACTCAATGTAGCATTCATTTTTTTTTTTCATTTTCAAAACTTTTATTGATCGTCTCTCATTTTCGTAGGTAATCCTGATAAGTACACAAACGACAATGAAAATAACACGCACAAAGTTATTAGTGAAATCCCAAAGCACGATCGAATTACTTTGAGCCAGGCCCGGCGCAACGGGAGGGGGCATTCTGGCCGTGCCCCCCAAATGAATGCTTGTGCCCCCCAAGCGAGGACTGTGCCCCAAAGAAATTAACAGGCTCGAGGCTACTGGAGTGCAAATCGAGGCCTAAGATTCCCAAACCGGTGTTTACCGCCCTAGAATTCGTGAGCAAGAACTGCGTTTTTGTAATTTTTGTAAACTTACGCCGGATTTCATTTAAGTTTTGGGACGAAGACCTTTTTTTTTGGTCTTCACTTCAGATTTCGTCGAAAATCGCAAGAATTTTGAGACGACAACCAGAATTTGTGGAAATTTTGGGACGAAGACCTTTTTTTCTTTTTTTGGTCTTCACCTTTTTCGTTTGATCCATACTCGAATAAACTTCTCGTGCCCCCCCAAAATTTCTTTCTGTCCCCCCCCCACCCCCAGTCACGCTATCCTGGCGCCGGGCCTGCTTTGAGCAATACATTCGGAAAATATTTTCGTCAAATTGTAGCACAAATTTGAAGTAAAGACTGTTTCACTTATTTTCGATACACCTATTGATTTTGACTGAACTTCCCTTCAAAGGTGGCTTCTTTTTTTAAAACACAAATAGATTTTGGGCGAGCAAAAAGCCATCAGTGGATGGACAGGTTTCAGTTATGTGAAAATCGCAACTCCATTAGTGAGTAATACCAAGAGATTAGAACTCCGATGTACAGCACCTTTGATCATCATCTTACGGGTTTTTTTAGTTATAATGGGGCCTCCAAAAAAACAAAAAAAATGCAGAAGTGAAAAGGGACCTCTTAGTTTCACGCAAAAAGTGGACAGTTACCCATTAGCTGACATGCGACCAGCGGCGATTAGGAGGCAATTAACTTGAGCAACAGATTTCCGCGTGAAATGGGAATACCTTCAGTCCGCGAATCCAGCACAGGTACCGGAGTACGCTTGGCATACAGTCTCACGATCTCACTTTTGCCTGAGAGCGCATCCGTAACCTAAGCTTTTTTTTTTTTCAGTTCAGTTCAGTTCAATTTATTCGCCACATTATGCATCTATGGACACCAGCAAATCAATAAATACTTCATTTGGCAAAGAAAAACAAATAAACAATACAATATTCCAAGTGCACATAAACACACAGCAGCAGGGATGGCTACGAATAGACCTTTCGGTCTTCAAGTCAAGCAGCCACCCTTGAGGTTAAGTAATTACTAACTTACTATTTGTTAATTCAGAAAATCTGAGAATCTAAGCGACGAGAAGTCACAAATGGTGGTGACACTGAGTCATTAATTGTAGTTACCCAAAATATGTTTCTTAAGTTTACTTTTAAATAACCTTGGAGTTTCTGTTTGGATATTTGAAGGGATTGCATTCCAAACCTTGACACCTTTATATTTAATGGATCTTTGAAGTCTTGCTGTTTGAAATCTAGGTATGTAAAGAGATAGATTATTAGATGGAGAGGTGGATCTGGTTAGTCGAGTCGAGATTTTACTTGTTTTAACGAACATATTAGACAGTTGTGGAGGTAGTTTTTTTAGAAAATGTAGATGCACAAATTTAGCAGTTTCAAGGTCGCATAAATCTGGTAGTTTCAGTATGCCAAGTTCTTTAAAGTAAGGAGTAGCATGATCCCGATAGCTGCCGCCGCAAGAAAGTTTTATGGCTTTGTTTTGAAGCGTACTCAATTTTGTTAGATAAGAAGGAAAAGTTTGTCCCCATATTATCAAGCCATATAATAAGTGGGGGTGAACCAAAGCGTAGTATAATTTAATCATGGCAGTTTGAGGAAGGAAATGTTTAAGTTTGGACATTATTCCAACTGCTCGAGATATTTTATGTTCGATTTCTGTAATATGGACGTGGAAGTTTAATTGAGAATCAATAAGCTCGTCGGGCGACCTTCGATACCGGTACATCGTAAGCCAATATTGCCGTCCACAGTTTGAAAGCTACAGGAATTACATTTTGCAGCAGTTCTCTCAACGGTATGAGCGAAATCTAAAACAGAAAATTTGACATTTGGAGCAATTTATAAACGGTAAGACTAGAAGTACGAGCACACTGTCAATTTTGTCTATATAATTTGAATTAAAATCAAAGAACGCACTTGTTCAGCAATCAACTCTACAAATTGTTTTAAAAATATGACGCTATGTTCGGCCACTTTAAAGGGCCATTAGTGCAGCTCGCGACTGATCGCTGCCTGTTTGGTGCAATCTGTGTGCTGTAATGACGCTGCAACGCTTCGTAGAGAGGTTTTTGAAACGCAGAGAAGCAAACGGCTGACACATTAGAAAAAAAAATTCCTTTTACTCCCCACTTCACGTTCACCGCATAGATGGATTGATCCGACCATACACTTTTTATTTAGTAGACTGGAAATAGACGGGCGTAGAAAAAACAGAAGAGCATCGAAAAAACGTTTGCTCTAGTTGCAAATTTTTTTTTTGCGGTCACGCGTATTCGACTGATTTGATTGGACATATTCTTAGCGCGAGTGAACCGAGAAAAAAGTCACCCTGAACTGATTGGACGAATCGGCATATTGTAAAAAAATAAACCGTGAAGAAAAAAAAGACATAACTGTCAGTTTCTGGTCTACTAATAAAATGACTATGATCCGATTATAAAACCCGCTGGCTGCAAGAAACTTTTCAAACGATCGACCAAAGGACGGCGCTTTCTATCTGTATCCTTATTGTCAGCTCTCTTTTGTCCCGTTTACAGATCAAAATTGCAAAAACCACACTTACAAATGAACAGATGGAAGTCTTGATCAATTAGAACAGCAAATACTGCAGCCATCCAACAAAGCCTTAGTGGAAGGAACAGAACAATGAAATGTCTTGATGTGATTGCTTCTGCCGTCGCAATAATAAATTCGAAAAGTTACGATAGCTTTCATCAGCATTCGACGAAGGTCTGTCTCATCACTTGATGTACAAGAACATGCTGGGGATCTAATAAGAAAGTTTGATTTTAACACACTGCACTATTTGCTTGCTACTTCTTCACCTTTAGGATAACCGTTATACACCAGCAGGACTTCTTTCCAATCGTCTTGATGTACTAATTAACTGCTTTAATTTATTAGATATGTGCTGTTACAATTTTTAAAAACCATGCTCGTACGGTAGTTGACTTAAAAAAGTTACTAACAATCGCAATTCAAATTCACTGGCAATTGTTTATTACTCAATCACTAGAAAATAAGGAATCAAAGTCATTAAGTGTTTGTAGAAAATTTTATTGGTTGTCACTTTGCTCTACTTAAAGGTAGATGTTACCAACATTTATATCACTTATACAGGGTGTTCATAAAGTCCTGATACAATTTCAAAATTTTTTTATGAAGTCAATTCTAAAATATCTTAACCAGATTGATTTTATTTTAAACAGTGTTGCTTTTGTGTTTAAGATATGATATTTACGTGTTTTATGAATGTGTTAAATAAACCCTTTTTAAGTGGTTACTCATCAAGAAAAGGCACAATGTGTATCCTGGTTCATTGAAACAAAATTGGACGTTCAGATTCAGCAAAGGTACAGGACGAAGTACGGAAAAAAACCACCATTACGTTCTTCAATTCGTCGATGGCATAAAAAATTTATGGAGACAGGTCAGTGTTGGATGCAGTGAGAAGTTCTTTATCCTCAGAAATTTGTTGCAGCATGCTCTCTGCAAACTCTTTTCGTTTAGGCTTGTCATATGGATTAAGTTTCTCTAACATTTGAACTTTGTAAGCATACAATCGTAACCTTTTGCGTCGTAGAACCTCGTGCACAGTTGTAGATAGTAATTCCAATTTTCTGGCAGCTGTATGGATGGACTTCACAGGCAAATGACTAAACGCTCATCTTACACTCTCGACGTTTTCCACAGATGTTCTTGATTGCCCACTTCTCACTGCATCCAATACTGACCCTGTATTGATAACTCTTTGGTGCCATCGATGGATTTAACAACATGATAGTGAATCTTGTCCATTCTTAGTCCTGTACCTTTGCTGAGTCTGAACATTTGATCTTGTTTCAATGAACCAGTACATACATGGTGCCTTCTCTTGAGGAGTAACCATTTATTAAGGGTTTATTTAAAACATTTATATAACAAAAAAAAACATATATGAAAGACAAAATTCTATTTTAAATAAAAATTTTATGCAGCACTGATTAAAATGAAACCAACCAGGTGAAGAAATTTTCAGAATTGACTTCATAAAAAAATTTTGAAATTGTAGCAGGACTTATGAACATCCAGCATATCTGACTGTCAATTTATCTAACCTTGCTTAAGCTTATTTAGACGGTACTGGTATTTTAAATTGTAGTCAAGAGTCAAGTTCTATACTGTACTTCAGAAAAAATTGAATACTGAGGCAAAGTCCCCAGATATCATTTGCGATGTCACAATTGATTCTAGTTGTTGTTGATTAAGGCATTATATCCGATACAGACCACAACAGCACAATGAATTTACGTATCTGCTATAATTGCAACCTTGAGAATACTACCAATGTGACTTGGTTATTGGTGAAGTTGAATTTGTGATATTAACTACATTAGTTAAAGACACAGTTAATACCTTTTTCAAGCTTTGATTTTGCATTTCATTGTTTATGTTGTCTCCATCGACCAAGGTGAAATTTCTTTGGCTGCTGACGTTCAAGGTTACCAGTGCATTAACAATATTTAAAGGAAGCATCCAGCACTGAGATCTTATGCACTTTCTACTACGTCATGTGACATGATGAAAAGGCAGGCTTGTTCTTCGCAATTAAACAAATATGAAATGTATATACACACATGGTGATAAAGCCACAACAACAGCAGAAGTGCACCTTTTACAACTTAAAATAATTTAAAAAAGCTGAAACAACGTAAGAGACATTTGAAAAACACGAAACTTTATTGGGCACTGTTTGAACCTAGCAAATAATTTTGCTGTAGTGCCAAATTCCACCTGTCACAAGACAGTGTCAAACGCTAACTATTGCATGATCTACTCACTTCTCAGAGTAATAACTATTGACTAGAGCTCGACCGATATGACTTTTTCAGGCCGATACCGATATTTCGGAAATTTTTTGGCCAATACCGATATCGATAACCGATATATTAACTTCTTAGCTACGAAGCTTTGTCACTATTTTTCAACTAATTTGACACTAAAAGCTTCACTAATCCCCATCCAAAGAAAGACTATTGCAAACACAAGCCACACTCCAGTATTATTCAATGAAAAAACAAACAAAAAATACAACGATTTGGCAATCATAGGCAAGAGCGGTTGTGCTTGCTCTCAAAAATAAACAGTTTAAGGTAATTGTTCTAAGCCGATATTTTATCGGTGGTGAACACCGATACGATATATCGGCTTGACCCTGATATCGTCCGATATATATCGGCTGACCGATATATCAGTCGAGCTCTACTATTGACTACCGATAATTCATGCTTGGAGGAATTTGGACTTGCTTAGGAGTTTGTGCAAATGTGCAATTAGCAATTGCTACAGTATACATACAAAACTTGTTGTGGTGTCACCAGAAATGTAAATAAAAATAACCACAGGAGTTTTTTTGGGTTAAACTAAAATAATAATTCATTAGTTATGTAAACAGTAAATAAATGAAACATTACCGACAGCATTCCCAATAAATCAAGATTTATTAAAATTTTCAACCGGTTGAAAATGTGGAAGTAAGATCCATTTCAATTTACATGCAAAAATGTTGGATAAAATGTCAATGAAAAAACATCCAGAATTATACAAATTATAACATTTATCAAGTAAATTTGAATATCCAAACAACATTGATAGTTAATATAAACGTGGAAAACAAAATGAATTATGTGAGAATGTGGTTGCTAAATAACAATCAAACTTAAGTTAACAGTGAAGCGTAGATGAAACAGAATCAACATCTGACATGTGGTTAAAAAATATGAGTGTAAAATTTAGAATTACAGTATACACAGAATAAAATTAAAATATGAATCACAGTATTGTATATACCGGTACATCATTAATATTGCGATGAACTGAATCTAGTAAAATGAGATGAGTGAACTGAAAGAAGTAATTCCAACTAGTTACAATAAGCATAAGTTACCAATTGGATTCAGTTGTGGTAGCACATTCTACATTAAGTGGTTAATAAGCAAATTTTGTAGAAAATGCTACCCGTATATTTAATGGGTGGTCAACGCATCTTCATCAACATTATTGCTAACGTTATCCTTAAAATAAAGAGGCAAATAAAAGGTAAATCATAGAAATGAAGAGCAATTGTAGGGCAAACTTCATGCTTAAATATGTACAGTAAATAACCAAATTTAAAATCTGGTCATAAACAAATTTTTTGATTTTAAAAATTATCGGTAGTCACTCTTGAAGTTTTTTAGTGCTATTAACTACGCTAGATCCAGGACCTACTGTGCTTCATAATAATAACCGACAAAAACTACCGATACTAGAATACAGTATCTTGATTCACTCAGCACTAGGCCAATTTTTAATAACCCAATTAGTTTGAATAATCACTACTGCCAGATTGTAGGTAGCCTACTTTGTTTAAGTGAGTTATCAATAAAGTTATAGGCCTATAGGCTACAGTAGTCTGCCAAGTCTGTAACACCAACAATCAACATTGAAGTGAACACATTGGCTAGGGCCTAGGCCTACTTAAAAGAGAACTCTGACATAGGCTCTGGGCTGTAACAGGCCTTTTCTACCGTTTTTGTTTCATTGGATTTTGAATGCTGAGTATTAAGTTAACAACACTAACACCAAAATACCACCGCATAGGCCTACAGCAGACTGTACTAGAACATTTGATTGTCTGCACTAGCACATAAGTTTATGCTAGCAGTAGTGAGTAGCACAGCACAATAAAGCTCATTTTCAGTTAAACCAGGGATACCGTATATTAATTAGTATATCCCTGGTTAACCATTGATATACAAAATAACGAAACAGATAAAGCCTACTAGCAAATTTACTACCTTTGTGCACTTATTAGCCTAATGACTGTCAAACAAAAAACTCCTCATCTCTCAACCCATAGATTCTTTCTTGCTCAATCCAAAACAGCCAAAACCTTAAAAACTCGGTGATGCATGAAGCACAACTCTTTGCTCATTGCTCCGACCAATCAAAAAATAGCAAATGCCTGTGTTTTGAGTATAGGTCTGTAAAATGTAATTTCGCGTGCGGCCCTGCCGGAAAAATACAAGAGAAACTTCTAACACATAAGATTCATTGCAATAACTGGAGCAAGATCTATTTCTTGTCCAGACCTAACAGTAAAATACTCGGTAGGGATGGAAATGCCAGGATGTGGTGGGAATTAACATCTTCTCCAAAATTATCTAGTTTTGTAAATGCAGACGAGTTAGTTTAAAATTTGTAATTTTTTTTGTTTTAAGGTTTACCAGGTTCTTATTAAAGGCTTAAAATTTTACCATTAGCCACCGGTCACCAGTAGCGTACGCAGGATTTTGAAAAGGGAGGGCCAGAAACTTCAGAAAATTTGAAAGGAACATAGATCAGAATTTGAAATTGTCACACTCAAATTTCGTCCCATTTTTCGCCCAAAATCAGGTGAAGAGGAAAAAAAAGGTCTTCACTGAAATTTCGTCCCATTTTTCGCCCAAAATCAGGTGAAGAGGAAAAAAAAGGTCTTCACTGAAATTTCGCCCCATTTTTCGCCCAAAATCAGGTGAAGAGCAAGAAAAAAAGGTCTTCACTCAAATTTCGTTCGTCCCATTTTTCGCCCAAAATCAGGTGAAGAGCAAAAGAAAAAAAAAAGGTCTTCACTGAAATTTCGCCCCAGTTTTCGGCCAAAATCAGGTGACTTCGAGCCCGAAGCCTGATTCCCAACTTGCAAAGAGGGACCATGCCTTAATTTTGCTTATTTTTCTATGCAATTTTGCAATCCTGGCAACCCAAAGGGGGGCGATGGCCCGATGCCCCCCCCCTAAATACGCCCCTGCCGCTCACATAGCCAATCTGCTCATTTACACAGCCAGTTTTATCATGTTTTTGCCCAGCTAATTTTTTTTATGCCACAATTCAAAAGCATTAATTTTTACTGCAATAGGCCTAAAATTAAATTATTTTTGCACAAAAATTGCAAAATCTCCGAGCGCTGGGGGCTCAGCCCCCAAACCCCCTTGCCTCCGGATATTGGGGGCGTTATTTAATTGATAATTTGTTTGTTGTAAAAACCCCAAAGGTATCCTGCGGCAGAATCTGCCCTTATTTAATTGATAATAATTTGTTTGTTGTTAATTTCTAGTGTTTATGCCACGCACTCAGTACTCTGGCTTTGGTGATGTGTTTATTTGTTTGACCGTATGTCTGCAATGTTGGTGGTAATGACTGTACGAACAGTATTAAAAGTGCCCTTTGAAAAAGCTGCCCCCCTTGCCCTTCTGACATTCTGGCACCCCTGGCCTGATGGCACTTAACCAGGATTTTGGTAAAGGGAGAGGGCGAAAACTAATGGTTAAGAAGTGTAAATGTCTAACTTAGGAGACGTGTTGCGTAAGCTAGTGTACTTAAACGTATCACAGACTGGGGTCTGGGTGGCTATGGGGGTCTGGGGATTTGCCCCCAGCCGCTGGGCGATTTTTGTAAGTTTTGGGAAAAAAAAGCTATTTAAATCCCATTGGATCACATTTTGCACGAATTCAGAGTCATTTCAAAGAACTAGATTTTTAGCATTTGAAAGCCAATCGAAAAAATTTAGTTGTTCAATCCTCCTTTTGCAATTAAATCCCAAAACACGTTTAGAATCTTACATTATGGTGTAAAATTTTAATTGTAAGTGATTTGGTCTAGGTAGTGGGAAGTAAGGCGCATTGCCTCCCGCAATACTTCAGCAGTAAATAATAATCCTCTCGAAGATTTTTCTTAGAGATTTTGTTTAGTCATGAAGTTTACCACTTATAGGAGTACATGTACGGTCAAAGGGCCCAGGTTCCTTCAATTGAAATTCAGTAGTTTGTTCAATGAGCATTTTCCCTAGCTATTTTTTTAAAGTATTTTGTGCGTAAAAACTAGTGAGGTGAAGGTGAATCGTTATTGAAAAATGGTACAATAGATGGTTACGCTTACTAAACATGTTATTCCCGGGCCGGATTTACACTGCGCAGGGCCTCTGGGACTTAGAGGATTTTTGCAACATCTTCCTGCCAAATGTAAATGAAGACCAAAAAACGTCCTACTATCTGAGGCAGTGGTGTCGCTAGGGGGGGGAGGGGGGGCGGCCAGCCCCAAGTGTCACCATTTTGGGGTGACACCATATTATGATGTGAAACCATAACTCCACCGATTTGTGGTAAATACCTTACTTTTTTCACTTTGTTTGGTCGTCTCCATCCTCATTTGGACTGAAAACCCATTGATTTTTAGGCAAAGACCTTTTTTTTTTGAGGGGGGTCTTCACCGATTTTTGGTACGAAAAGGGGTGCCACCACGAAATCTCGCCCCGGGTGCCACTATTTTTAGCAACGTCTCTGATCTGAGGGAAGGGCCCTGGCACTGAGCCACATGGTAAATACGGCGGTGGTTGTTGCATTAAGTTCATAAAAAGTTTAGATGAGGGCTTGAGGTAGCAACTCTTAGGACAAAAACTTTTGATTTCACCCTGGTTATACGTTTAAATTGGTGGGAAAAAGTTGAATTGAGGGGGTGCAACGAATTTTTTCTGCATCGAGATCAAGATCAATCTCCTTCTACATCATCGCGCTCGAGATCAATCTTTCTACATCGAAAATCGGACGTCCTACAGAAGACTCCGCAGATTCGAACTTCCTGCCTACAATAACGAACGAGAAAATACAAGCAATAAGAACGGTACTGTACTAACTTTTAATTGTTGACGTTATAACAATTGTTAAAGTGTATTGACTAAATTGTTTGACCTTAAGTGAACTTTTGTGATTTAAAATTGCCTTCTTTTGTTTAACTGAATTATGTCCAAAGTTGGTGAGAATCGTGTCCCTACCGGTACCGCGCCTGAAAAGTCTGAGTGTGAGGGCAGCAATGTTCCACTCTCTCAACCTACTGGGCACACGGAGGGTGGGGGCCCGAAAGTTCCCACGAATATTGCCCCTAATGACGTTGGTGACAAACTTTTGAGAGATGCGCGTCATACAAAACGGGAACTTCTCGGTAAAATTTTTGAAATTTCGAGGGAACTGTCAGGTTTTTCCATTTCCGATGACGTTTCGGAACTGAGGGATAAAATTGGCATGTTGGAACGGGAGGTGGACCAATTCTTTGATTTAATAAGCAAAAAAGAATTACAATTTTCGGAACTCGGCCAACAAATTTCTAAGGAATTCGGTTACTTAAAAAATAAAATTGAAGAGCTGGAAGAGCAGCCCATTTTACCCTGCGACAGCGTGTCTGCTGTTAGCGAAACGTCCAACGCCTCTTCCTGCGCTCTTGCCCAAATTGATTTAGATCTTAAAAAGAAGGAGTTAGAGTACGAAGCTAAACAAAGACATGCTCAGTTGGCTTTAGAGCTTGGCCTGAAAGAAGCTCGTTTAGATGCTGAGCAACGAAAGTTGGATGTCTTGAACCGGTCGAGATCGGCTTCCAGATGCAACTCCAAGGTGGGATCCAGGGTCTCATCCTCCCTTGGTAGTCATGGGTCATTTTTGGGATCCCACAAGGGACTGTCCTCTTTGTTGGAAAAGGCTGAAAAAAGTAATTTTACTTTTCAGTCTAAAGTCGTAGCCGAGACTGATCACGGGGCCGCGGTTTTTAGCTCAAGTCCGGCACATAGGGCTGAGCCCCCCGTTGTAGATCGTGGGGCCGCTGCTGGCTCATTTTCTCGAGCCGAGAAACAGGATACTACCGAGCGGCAAAAGTCGAGTTTGCCGCCGAGGTCTGGCTTTAAACATACTGTTGATTTTGATGAGTTATCGGGGCCCAGTAAGGTAGCGCCTGCCCCTGAATCTGCCCCGCATACACGTGGCGTTCTGCCGCCACCAGGTTTTGAAAAGCATGCACGTGGCGTTCTGCCGCCACCAGTTTTTGATAAGCATGCGCGTGGTGTTCTACCGCCACCAGTTTTTGATTCTAAGCCTCTAAGGTTGGAGGAAAGTTTTAGTAAACGCAAACCATGTTCTGAAGGTGATGTTGTTCAAAAAACTCTTGTTGTCCCTGGTAAAGATAAAGTAAACGATCCTGGTTATGTAATTTCTTCTGATAAAATGAATTACACAGAGCAGCAGGAAAACTTTTTTCAGTATCAAAACAGCAAAACCTTTTTGGATAAAGCTGCTTTGATAAAGTATGAAGGTAAAACCCCATTCATCTTTTTTAAGAATAGAGTGGAAGCGCTAATGGCTTCATGCCCGTTTGAAGGAATGAGGTTGACAATTTTAGAATCGTCTTGCATTAATTTGGCCCTTCAAGTGATCATGGATATTGTCGCTGATTCCCCCGGAGTGTCGGAGGAGGACAGGATTAAAATGTGTTTGGACAGGTTGGAGCAGAAATTCGGCATTAGAGGCGGATTTCTAGCGGAGCCAGAAGTTAGGAAAATCCGCTATGGTAGTAAATTGTCATCTGGTTCTGCTAACCTTTTGAGAGAGTTTAAAAGTGAAATTTCAACTTGTTTGATTTACGCTAAGGCTTATCGCAAAACAGATAAATTGGAGGGTCGCTTTGTTTTGGATTTGGCGAAAAGGTTGCCGACTGAAGTAAAACAGAGGTACCTTGATTTTTTGTTGATGAAATTTGAGAGCACGAACGAGCCAAGTTTTCAGAGTTTGATCGATTTTATTAGCAGAGAGGAAACGTTGAAAGGGACGGATTTTGGCTTCATGCTTTTGGGTGACATTGTAGAAACTAAGAAGTTGCCTGATAGGGATAAAACCCCATCTTTCAAAGTGAGACAGGTTGACGCTAAGTCGAGTGCGTCTCACAAGGCTCCCACTCCGGAAAAAGGGTCCGTTACCTCTAGACTTGAAACTAAAAACGGCCCTCATGATCATTGTCCTGATAGTGTAAAGAAATTTGAGGATAAACCTTCTTGCTTTTACTGTTCGTTGCAGGGTCGTAGCGAGCGACATTTTCTCAGTAAATGTAATGCCTTTTCTAGATTAAATCCAGACGCTCGCAAGGAAGCTGTCGTAAAATCAGGTCGTTGCCTAAATTGCTTGGGACTTCACTTGGTTAGACAGTGTCCTAGGCCGAATAATTGTCGTAAATGCTCACCGGATTTTGATAAGAAGCACTATTATCTCTTGCATGATGCTTTTATTTTGAAACCTGCTGCTAAGAATGAAAATTCTGTTGTCGCGTCTCGCAATTTGCGAATCGAAAAGGTTAAAGCAGCGTATAATCGGGTCACGGCTGCGAGAATTTTTAATCCCGCTACTGGAAAGCAAAAGTTAGTGTACTGTCAGCATGACCCCGGCTCCCAATTGACTTTTGTGTCTAGCACGCTAGTTCAGGACTTAGGTATCGTTCCATGTGATAGAACGTCCTTTAAACTTGACACTTTAATTGGTGCTAAAGATAGTTTCGCTGATGTAATCACTTTTGCGCTACAATCTCTAGATACGAATGAAATGTTTTGTGACATAACAGCTGTGGTTCATGAACCGTGGAGTGACGATGCGGAAGGGCTGCCGCATAGGCAACTTTTGAACGAGTTAAAACACTTCGAGGACGTTGATGTGTTTACAATTGGTGGGTGTGACGTCGTTGACGTCATCATTGGTAATGATAACGCATTTTTGATGACAGTGATTGAAGAAAAGCGAGGTGAATCACGTGATGAACCGCATGCGATTTACACTCCTTTGGGCTGGTTGGCTTCTGGTGGTAGGGCGGTTTTGAGTGGCAGTGTTGCCAATAGCAAGAGGGTGTGCAGTGCAGTAATGGAAAATGAGTTGCCCTTTTCTTATTCTGGTGAACTTGAAAAGCGTGATAGGGAGATTTTGCACTTGAAGGATAAACTTAGAGAGTTATATTTAGATGCTGAAGTCGTTGAACCCTCACGTAATGATGTCTTGGCTAGGGACATAGTGGAACCTCGTGTAAAAATTGACAATGGTCGGTTCGAGATTCCTGTTCTTTTGAAGGCAAATTTTGTGTTGCCTAATAACATCGAATTGGCTGCGGAGAGACTGGCTAGTCTTCGCAAAAAGGCGCTTAAGCAGTCGGATGTTTGTGATTTTTTAGTGGATAGCATGTGTGAACTCAAATCTAATGGTTACATTGAGCCTGTTCATGATTCTGATGGTAAACCTGGCCACGTTTGGTATTTACCTTATTTTGTTACCTCGCAGGCGAAAAAACGTATTGTTTACGATGGTAAGAGCAAATTTCATGGAGTTTGTGTAAACGATGCTATTTTATCTGGCCCTGACCTTTTGAACTCTCTTGTTCACATTTTGATTAGATTTCGCAGAGGAGAGTTTGCGTTGATGGCTGATATAACAAAGTGTTACTTCCAAATTAATTTGCCTGCTTCCCAGAGAGATTTATTTCGCATCCTCTGGTTTGAGAACAACGACGTAGAGCACGGTAAAATGCAGCAGTTCCGTTTCAGAGTCCATCCGTGGGGCGTGACGTCGTCAGGTTTTGTTGCTTGTCTAGCTATTCAGAAAATGGTTGAGCTAAATGCTAAAAAGTTCAGTGATTCGACCTGTTTCAATGTTTTAAACAATTTGTACATGGATGACTTGATTTACTCGGCAGATACCTTGGAAGAAGCTCGTAAGGTTGCCTTTGAGTCCATTGATTTATTCAAGTCGTCCGGTTTTAATCTTGTGAAGTGGTCGTCAAATAAACAGGCGATGAGTATTTTAAGCGACATGAGTACTGAGTTGCTAGCTCCGGGTGTTCGGGAGCTAAATTTAGAGGTGGATGATAACGTTGTTTTGCCATCAGCAAAAACTCTGGGCTGTGTTTGGGACACTGAGTTGGATTTGCTGCGCATTCAGTGTAACTTAGAACCACCGGCTAAGTATACTCGTAGGAACATGCTGAGCCAGGTTGGTCAAAACTGGGATCCGTTGGGATTTTGTGGCCCACATTTTCTTCAAGCTCGTTTGATTTTGCAGAAGTTAGCTATTGAAAACTTTGATTGGGATGATATTGTCCCCGATAATGTGGTTAAGGAATGGAATAAATGGCTTTGTTCGCTTGAAACGTTGAAAAATTTTGCGATACCGCGGTGGTATTTTGCGGGTTCGTTGCGCTGTAGACTGGATGATGACGTTAGTTATGAGCTTCACGCTTTCAGTGATGCGTCGAATCAGGCGTTTTGTTCTGTTGTTTATTTACGTAGAATTGTGAATGGGCAATTAAGTCTGTCGTTCATCATTGGCAAGTGCACTATTGTTTTGTCTAGTCAATCGTCTTGGACCATTGCTAGGAAAGAGCTTTCGGCGGCTTTAAACTCAGCTAAACTCATGAAATCAGTCTGCGATGCACTGAGTATTCCTGATTGCCCTAGATTTTTCTGGTGTGATTCTAAGACAACCTTGCAGTGGTTAAAAAACCCATATTTGCGGTTGCATAGATTTGTCGCACGTAGAGTAAGTCATATTTTGTTATTGTCAAACGAGTCGGAATGGCATTTTTGTTCAAGTGGCATGAATGCTGCTGATGTGGGCACGCGACCAGATCTCATACGTAAAGCAGAAGCACGTAACTTGTGGTTAGAGGGTCCGTCTTTTTTGCGTGAAAGCATAGATTTTGAAAATGAGACAGACATTGTGTCTATGCGTAGAGCTGCGTGCTCAGTTGAGCTTGACGGTCTCGATCAGCTGATCGAGCGAGCATCTTCGTTGTATGAATTGCAGAAGAAAGTTGCATATTTGATGGCCTTTGTCGAATATTTTCGTTGTTGTCGCGTGAAGAACTGTGCCTTTGAAAAACCTACTATGAATGCTGAATACCTAAACAAAGCATTAAACATAATTGTTAGATATGTTCAAAAGAAGGTTTATGGTGATGCTGTTGAGGTGTTACGTATAAAATCTCCAGATGCTATTGATGATGTTATTAAACGTCTTGATAAGTCTGAGAACGATAAATGGCGGGTCAAGGAGTTTCGTAAATTGAAAAAGTTTCGATCTTGTGTTGACAAATTTGGTTTGTTACACATTGAGGGACGATTGGAGAAATCGCCCGAGTTGTGTTTTGATTCCAAACACCCCCTTGTTCTGCCCTCTAGACATCCTTTGACTAGGCTAGTAGTTTTGCATCATCACCGCAAAGACGAGCACTGCGGTGTTCAACATACTTTGTTGTCAACCAGGAAAAAATTCTGGATCGTGAATGGAAATGCAGCAGTGAAGGCTTATATGCGTGACTGTGGTGTCTGCAATATTAGAAGGGCTAAGAAAATTGAAACTTTAATGTCGGATTTGCCATTGTCACGTACTAGTGCGCATAAGAAACCCTTTGCTGATTGCGGTATCGATTACTTTGGGCCTCTCATGTTTAAAGAGGGGAGGAGTCTCAAAAAGGCCTGGGGTCTGCTGTTTACGTGTATGGCGAGTCGTGCCATTCACGTAGAAATGGTTGTTTCTTTATCATTAGACGAGTTTTTGCTTGCGTTTACCAGGTTTATGGATTTGCGAGGTCCTGTTAGCAATTTGTATTCAGACAATGGTAGTACGTTTCAAGCTGCGTCCAAGAAATTACCGGAATTGGTTGAATCTCCGGCGTTTCTAAATTCTCTGAGACAGAAAGGCATTAACTGGCATTTTATACCACCGTATGCTCCACAGCAAGGAGGGGCGTGGGAGAGTTTAATAAAACAGTTCAAAATTGTTTTGTCGAGCGTCTTAGAATCTTCAAGGCACAAACCTACCTTTGTTGAGCTTTTGACTTACACTGGAAGTGCTGTGCGCATTGTCAATGAGCGCCCCTTAGTACCTTTAAGTGACGATCCACGGGATTTTGCTGCAATCACTCCCGCATCCCTGTTGACCCCATTTTTTGACCCTTACTCCACAGTGGGACAACCGCATGACAGGGATATGCTTAGGAGGGACTACCGTTTTAATGTGGGCCTTTCTCAAGCATTTTGGGAGAAATGGATTTTCTCCTACTTGCCGCTTCTCAATGTTCGTAAAAAGTGGCAAAAGTTGTCTGAGAACTTGAAACCTGGGCAACTGATTGTTTTGGGAGCACCTATAGACATCACAAAAAGGGGAAGCTATCAGCTGGGTCGGGTCCTTGAAGTTATCCCCCAGCTTCGGAATGGAAAACCGATAGTGCGCCGAGCTAAGATAGCTGTTGCTAGATACGATCAGGACGGGAGGGTGAAAATTGAACATGTCCTAAGGGATATTTCGTGCCTGGGATTGGTTGAGAGTGTTGGGACGTGAGCTGTTTTCTCACTCAATTTTCATGAGGTACTACACAGTCCCACCAATTTGGTATAATGACGATCATTGCAGAGTGTTTTTTATTGTGTAACGTGCTACTTGTGTTCGTGCATGTATGGTATATAATGAGAAGCTTTTTGATGTTTTCATATTTGCTCGTGTATTTTTTGCATTATGTAATGGTAAAAACAAAAAAAAAATGCCGTTATCTGTGTACTATGTATGGCTGGCTCGTTTGAAATTCTACTTAATGTGTAATTATTCCATGACTGTCATAATTAGGGGCCGCACTGGAGAATTTTCCTGCCGTCGCCAGCATATAAAGTCGAAAGTTCGTCGTTTGTACACCTGTTTTTAAATCTGTATTACCTAACGCGTATCAAGTTACCGCTTCAAAAGTTGAATAGTTATTGCTGCACTTACTCATAAAGGGTACCTAGCAGGGAGCCCGGAGACTACCCAGGGCATGA
Organism: Trididemnum nubilum; assembly: GCA_963965965.1. Taxonomy (NCBI): domain Eukaryota; kingdom Metazoa; phylum Chordata; class Ascidiacea; order Aplousobranchia; family Didemnidae; genus Trididemnum; species Trididemnum nubilum. The sequence goes on along the minus strand of OZ014478.1, from coordinate 37,296,487 downwards.
ACTCGCGACCCGCGTAGTCATAAAGAAAATTCACACAGCTTGCAATAAGCCTATGTCAACAAATTATTTGATTTTCCGCCACACCTTGCTGCTTAGGAAATCGGTGTCTGAAATTATTGTCTCTGTAATGTCATTTTGGGTGTGGCCAGTTTTTAGCTTTAATAAGATAACAAAAAATATACCTTTTTTCTGTGCGTGCTTTAAAAATCGCTATTTGCTTTGTTTTTATTCATTCAGTGAATTTTGAGATACGTTTAACTTGTTGATGCATTGCTAGTGCTGGCAACGCATCTATTAAAAAACCCGTCTGTCCCGTCTACCCTGTCTTTGTCCGTCTTGCGAAATGCTTTTGACTGACTGTTTTCTTTGCTTGCAATAAAGTTGTCTGTTGAGACCACTTCTACTTTGTTTTACTGTCGAGGAAATAGGCGGGTTGGGAAATTGATCCACTTATCAATTTCCAAGATCTGAATTCTCTGGGTCTGAGTTATCCACCGGGCCCCCTGGTCGTCAATACTATTTATTGTTAATTACTGTTGTACGCGAGTACTGATGTACGCAAAGATGCTAAAAGAAACTGAAAATGAAGAAACAAGGCTTTTTTGACAAATTTTTGTCATTATTGGCATTTTGATTAAGGGGGCCCGGGTCCCCTCAGCCACCCCCTGGCTACGCCTATGATTTTAAGACAAGATCGCTCCTCTAATAAGTTCTTTCATAAAAGAAAAAACATTTAAATCAAAATTAGAATAACTTTTTTTCCAAAACGTGGAGGACTCGAGTCAAGTCACTATTGACAGTTTTTTGAAACGTCTAAGAATTGCATGACATTATTATGACGTGGACATGTAGTCCTCATTATTATTGCTTACTTTTGTACGCTTAAATTCTAAAACAAAGAAACTGCAATTCCGGACATGGACAACATACTTGCTATGCCCTCTTTGCATATTTCCAATTTGTTCCACAGTTCAGTGCATAAGGCTATTTTAACCTCAGTTTAGCGCTATGTCACAATACAAAAACTGCTCTTACTAATAAAATTTGTCGTTAATAGTGTAATACAAGGTTCCGAGAATGTTTTCACCTACTCTGCTTTGAATATTAGGCCTATTTCCTTCAATGAATAGCCTACTCTCACCCTTTGCAGGCGTGAGAGCAGTGGCTGAGAGTAGGCTATTTATTGAAGGAAATAGGCTTAATATTCAAAGCAGAGTAGGTGAAAACATTCTCGGAACCTTGTATTACACTATTAACGACAAATTTTATTAGTAAGAGCAGTTTTTGTATTGTGACATAGCGCTAAACTGAGGTTAAAATAGCCTTATGCACTGAAATGTGGAACGAATTGGAAATATGCATCCGGTTAACGTTGGCGCATAAGAAATTTTTCTTAACCGATGGTTAACCTGTCGGTTAAGTTAACTCTTGGTTAACTAGCGTTGGTGCATTCGACCCTAAGAGTTTTGACCTAAAGTTGCCACCCCAGGCCGTCGTTTAACGTTATTATGAACTTAATGCAATAGCATAGGCGGTAATGCAAATCCCCCAATTGAAATACTACCAATGATGAATATAAAGAGGGCGCATATTTCCAATTCGTTCCACATTTCAGTGCATAAGGCTATTTTAACCTCAGTTTAGCGCTATGTCACAATACAAAAACTGCTCTTACTAATAAAATTTGTCGTTAATAGTGTAATACAAGGTTCCGAGAATGTTTTCACCTACTCTGCTTTGAATATTAAGCCTATTTCCTTCAATAAATAGCCTACTCTCAGCCACTGCTCTCACGCCTGCAAAGGGTGAGAGTAATTGTAATTGTAATTACATTTTATTCACCAAGTTGCCTTGGCCAGGAGACAGCGAAGTGACCTTTCGGTCTTCGAGTCAAGCTGCCACCTGCCCACCTGTCTACCACACACGGCGGAGGCTTCACACTATCCCTTTGATTGCTGAACGTCAAGCAGGAAAGCTGTGAATACCAATTTTTATAGTCTTTGGTTTGACCCGACCGGGAATCGAACCCGAGTCTACCGCTTCAGTAGCAGACGCTCTATCCACTCGACCACTGATCGGTAAATATTCATTGAAGGAAATAGGCCTAATATTCATTGAAGGAAATAGGCTATTCATTGAAGGAAAGGCTATTCATTGAAGGAAATAGGCCTAATATTCAAAGCAGAGTAGGTGAAAACATTCTCGGAACCTTGTATTACACTATTAACGACAAATTTTATTAGTAAGAGCAGTTTTTGTATTGTGACATAGCGCTAAACTGAGGTTAAAATAGCCTTATGCACTGAACTGTGGAACAAATTGGAAATATGCTAACCCGGATGGTTAACTCCGCAACTTTAACCAAAAATTTAACCGCCGCAGTAAGGTGGGTTAACCACTGGTTAAGTGCTAGCAGAGTCAGAGGTTTATGGCAGTGATTGGGATAATGGATGCTTGAGAGAGCAATCTAATGGATGTATGAACACCGCAAAGTAGCAGCTATTGGCCTAGGAGCATATAGCATATCTTCCAGGGCTTGGTTTCTGCTGTAGTCGTAGCCATAGCCTAGTATAATTGGATTTGAAACAAGAAAAAAGTTGCAAATTTTTTTGTTGTTTTAAATTGAGTTAGAATGATCAGTCAACATTGAGTTAGAAAGCTGGAAGTGGCTGGCCTAATGTTTCTCTCCCTGGCCAGCGGCTTATTATACAGTAGGTAGCCTATCTACTGACCTGTGAAGTACCTAAGTTACCAGTGAGGTGGAACAGTTTTTCCTTCAATATTCTAGCAAGTGGCTAGCGTTATGTTACCGTAGCACCCATAAAAAGAATAAAGGCGGGTTCACACAGAAGCCGTCAACGTTACCGTTCCGTCGCAGTTACGTCTAACGTCAAGGTGTTCACACAGAAAATTTAGCGGTGACGGAAGTGATTTTCTTGATTTCATCCGTCTTAAGTTGAGTTAAAATAATTTTAACTTTACGTAAGTAACGTAAGCGATTTCGAGCATTTTTTTGGTGGTTGGGGCAAAGTTTGAGCCACAAAAACTGAAAATCTTGAAAAAATAATTGGTTTTAGTTGAAAAGTAGCTTTCAGCAGGCAATGTTAAGTGCTTAGAGCTGTATGTAGTACGCTTGGTCTAGTCATGTACCGATACTTTGTAGCATAGATAGTGTACAGTAGCAGTGATACTGGTATCTAGCCTAGGGGTACTTCAGACTGGATTGCTTTTTTTTCTGCTTCGGAAAAGAAGAGAGAATGAGATATTGAAACTACTGGTACAGTACTTCCTCGATTATCCGTACCTCGTTTATCCGGCATTCGATTATCCGTCCATTGGGTCAGATAATAATTTATGATATAACTAACACTTTTCCAGTTAATGTGGGGCAATAGATAGCCCTACTGTAATTTTAACGATCATGCAAATTTACATTGCTTTCAATAAAAAAGTACTGAGATCCCTCAATGCGGTACATTATTTGATGTTGAACCTCGTTTAAGTTTTGGTGCATTCGAATCTGCTCTTAACTTTTGTTTATGTTTAGGAACTCATAAGCCTATCTATTTGTTAATTTAGTAATAGTCAGGTAGAGGCTACTGGTAGTTGTTGTATCTGTATACTCTGCAGTTTGTTTTGTGTGCACGCTGAACAGTCACTGAAATGAAATTGTATGATGTTAGAATCATCTTGTATTCTCAGCAGTGGATCACTAGATGCCAAAAAAATAGCTGGTTTACTTACACAGTGTTGGTACAACGCACGTACAAAGTTGGCTGTGGTTTTGAATTGCATTGAGCTTTATTTGTTTTAAGCTTAATGTGGTTTGGGGTTATAGCTACTTTAGAAAATCAACAAACCAGTACCATACAATCAAATTGGAGTGGAGAAAACATACTGTACACTGGTACAGTACTGTACAAATCAAGAGTTAAGTAGTGATAGTTTCCGTACAGTTCAATTGTCGCTACACTTCACGCATCTGCTAGTGCTGTACCAGTTTGTGATAGCCTACCAGTACCTAGACCATCACTTCGCAATATAACAGATGCCGAATACGCGAGATCGATTTCTGACAGTGCACACATACCTAAGGTACATAGTGGTACTGAGCCTGGACCGCATGGGTTTGGGTTGGGTTTTTGTGCTGCTGCACTTATGATTCTGTATGTTCTAGTACTAGTAGTATGCCATATGACAGATAACAAGTGTATGATATCGGTTACCGAAACCATTCGCGATACGGTAGCGTACAAAAAAATAGACTTATTTAAGCGTACACATACTGTAATAGCAATTTTCGATTTGATTGCGCGATAACGATTTCTGATATAAACACGGTAATAAACTGTATGTGCTGCATTAGATATCTTTTTCCTCACTTTCTGATCTGCTAATTGTTGTTATCGATGTTAGTCAAAAATTGCAATCACATCAGATATTGAGAGTTGAAACATTTCAAAAAACTCAAACACTGATTTACCGCAATTTTGAGTATAAAAATTTCTAGTTCTGCAGGTTTTACCAGTGCTTTTCAGTTTTTAAAGTAATTTCTGTCAGTACTCTCAGCTTTCTAAAGTCTTCTTCTTCTTACATTACTCACTATTGCAGTAAGCCTACTGATTGACCAACCAAATCTGCCAAATTCAAATTCCACTTCAGTACGATACCAACCTATGTCTTATCTACAGATTATTTCTGAAAAACAAAATCTAGTGATTAGGCTATTTGAATTCCTATCATAATGCTTACAGTAAATTTAAATTTAAGTTCTACACCACCTTAAAATTGTTCATGCAAATCTAATTTAAATGATATACAGGGTGGGCCATAAGTAGGTATACAGCATCGCTCAAAAGTGCTTCAAAATTTTTTTTTCCCTTACGGATTTTACTTGATTTTAAGTCATATTACAGTTCCTATTGCTGAGCAAGTAATGCGAAGTCTTTTGGAATGTGCTGCTTATTAGCTGTCTCCTGGCCAAGGCAACTTGGTGAATAAAATGCAATTACAATTACAATATTAGAAGTAAAAAGAAATTTAAAGTATTTATATTGTGATTGCTGTATACCAACTTTTGGCCCACCCTGTACTCTAAATGCAATTACTAACTAATCACTTTTTTACTTTTGCAAAATAGACTTAAAATCTGTGATCATATCAGTATTTGACTGTTAAAGAAATTTAATTATTTAATAGAAATTCAACAAATATTTACGCTGTAACTCAACAAAAATCTCAGCAGTTTTTTAACCCAGCAGCAGTACCATGAAAAAAATTACTTGAGCAGTACCACTGTACAACTAAGTAAAACTAAAGTTGAAACTCATCACTTGTTTCCACAATTATCACTGATACTTGATAAATGTTTGTTGATGATTTTGGCAAGCACTTCAAAACCAGCAAGTTAACCCCACAGGATAAAGTGCATTAAATAGCCTGCACATATTATCAGTAGCTCTCAATTTAAGCATAGTTTGATGGTATAGTGATTACTGATTACAAAACCCAAACTTGATAGGCCTATTGGTTTATTAACAAAACTGCTATGCAAGCATTACAACCAGTTACAGGTTCTTCGTAACACGTAACGGTGACGGATCAGTGTGAACCTCTCACGTTCAGGTTACCGTCACCGCCAAATAGCGGTAGAACGCTGAACGGTGACGTAAACGTTGACGGCTTCTGTGTGAACCCGCCTTAAGAGTGCAGAGAGTGAGCGCTTATTTGCTCATTTACTGGTACTTTTTTTAGTTTTCGTTAGGGTTTGGGTTAGGATTAACATTAGTTTAGGGCTAGAGTTTGGGTTAGGTTTAGAGTTGGGTGCTAAGTCGAATCCTTTTTAAGTCCGAATCCTAAGTCGAATCTTTTTTATTTTCACTGATTTTTTATGTTAACGGTTGGTTCTGTTTAGCACCTGTCAGTACTAGGCCTAAAGTGCAAATCAGACCTTCAATCTTTTCTTCAGAAGAAACGCTGCGAAAAGTACGCTAATCTTTCCCAAACGATGTTTCGATCTAAAAAATTGTTTTCTAAATAGCCAATCATCGCAATTTTTGCTTCATTCCACTCTTTTTCAATCAAAGAATTAGTTTAAACTTGCTGGAAAATGATGTTTTTGCTGAGTCACAATAGTTGACCTGTGGTTAACCGCAGTTTGCTTGGTTAACTTTTGGTTACCTAACCAGACACGAAATTCTGTTGGTGCATATGGATTTGTGGTTAAGTTAACTGGCGGTTACCTAACCGGTGGTTAACGCTAACCGGCGGTTAAGTTAACCAAAGTTGGTGCATCCGACCCTTAGATTTCTCACAGGTTTTGCATATAAATTGTTAAAAATTTGAATTAAGGGGCCCCTGGCCCGAGAACCTTGATTGTCAGTCAGGGGCCCTGGAGCTCCCTAGTTGCCAGTTAAAGGCCCCTTAGCCCCTTGGTTGTTGGTTAGGAGCCCCGGGCCCCCTGGTCGTTAATTAGGGGCCCTGGGGCTTCCTGGTTGTGAGTTAAGGGCCTCGGGGCACCCTGGTCGTCAGTTAGGGACTCCAGGGCCCCCTGGTTGTTGGTCAGGGGCTCCTGGGCCCCTTGGTCGTCAGTTAGGAGGCCCCCTGGTCATCAGTTAGGGACTCTGGGCCCCCTGTTTGTTGGTTAGGGGCTCCCTGGTTGTCAGTTAGGGGCCCCGGGGACCCTCGTTGTCGGTTAGGGGCCTCGGAGCCCTCTGGTTGTTGGTTAGGAGCCCCGGGGTCCCCTGGTTGTTAGTTAGGGGCCCTGAGGCTCCTTGGTTGTGAGTTAGGTGCCCCGGGGCCCCCTGATTGTCAGTTAGAAACTCCAGGGCCCCTAGTTGTTGGTTAGGGGCCCGGGGACCCCCTGGTTGTTAGGTAGGGGCCCCGGGCCCCCTGGTTGTCGGTTAGGGGCCCCTTAGCTGTGAGTTAGGGGGCCCCCTAGTTATTGGTTAAGGGCCCCTCGGTTGTTAGCTAGGGGCCCTAGGGCCCCCTGGTCGTCAGTTAAGGGACCCCTGGTTTTCAGTTAGGGGTCTTGGGGCCCCCTGGTTGTCGGTTAAGGGCCCCAGGGCCCCCCTAGTTGTTGGTAAGGGCCCCCTGGTTGTTACTTGGAGGCCCTGGGACTCCCTTGTTTTCATTAGGAATATTGTTAATTATTGTTATCTGCGTAATTATTGAAAAAAAAACTGCAACCAGACATCGCTAGGCTATGTTGTCATAATTTTTTGTCGTTAGTGGTATTTTGATTGGGGGGGGGGCTGGGCCACCTGGGTCCCCCCTGGCTACGCCTATGTTCTACGACCTTCTCTTTACAGGACAGTGACCAGGGGTGCCGAAACCAGGGGGGGATATATTCCCACAATAATTTGACTGTATCCCCCCAATAGTTTAAGTAAGGTCTGCATCTGCTTTCCCCCAATAATTTGACTGTGGTGTGCATCTGAGCATAGGTGTCCACTTGAATTCGAGGAAATTAGTATTGCATTTTTGGTGAAGACCTTTTTTTTGGTCTTCACCTGAATTTAGGGAATAAAAGTTTCTATTTTTGGTGAAGACCTTTTTTTTGGTCTTCACTTAATTTGCTCACTTAAACAAATCGTGGTCGAGGTTGAAAATATTGAAAATAGGGAAAAATTGGGATAAAATTGCAAATCATCCCCCCAATGCTCAACAAAGATTGGCACCCCTGACAGTGACGTCGAAACGGGGGGCAGAGGGCCTACCCTCTCTCCCCCCTTAACGACTTTTTGTGTCCCCCCCATTTCGGTTTACTCAGAATACGTTTTCGAAACATCACGTATAACGTTAAGACAACAGGCAATAACGGAAAAAGGAATAATAACGTTCAAACATATTTTTCCTTTGAAGTTTTCTCGATTCTTTGCAAAATTGCTGGCCACCAACTGATGTACGTAGCCTAAATGTGATGCAATAATCCGTCTTATTAACACGCCTTTGCGGATGTGTCGCGGAATAGGGATGTTAGTTTCAGGGGCGTATTTAGGGGGGGCTATTGGGCCATGGCCCCCCTTTGGGTTGCCAGGATAGTATAATTAGCATAGAATAGTATGCAAAATTGCGGCAGGCCCCCCCCCCCCCCTTTGTAAGTTGGGCAGAAGGTTTGAGCCCACAAAGGCTATGTTTTAGACGTGTGGTTTAGGCCTGCACCCAACTTTGTGCAAATAATCGGACTAAATTTGAGTGAAGACCTTTTTTTTTTTGCTCTTCACCTAATTTTGGGCAGAAAATCGGACTAAATTTGAGTGAAGACCTTTTTTTTTTACTCTTCACCTAATTTTGGGTAGGAAATCGGACTGATTTTGGGTGGAACAATTTCTTATTCTATTCTTTCTTCTCAAATTTTCTGAAGTTCCTGCCCCCCCCCCCTTTTCAAAATCCTGCGTGCGCTACTAGTGGTAAATGTGCTCTTAAACAAGCTGAACCGATAAGACAGCTGATGACAGATTTGCCTTCTTTTCGAGTTACAGCTGTGAATAAACCTTTTAAATTTTGTGGCACTAATTATTTTGGCCCTATCATGTACAAATAAAACAGAAGTCTGTGTAAAGCCTGAGGTCTTCTATTTACTTGCCTGTGCACTCGTTGTGTGCACGTGGAGATTGTTACCGGATTGGACCTAAATAATTTTATTGATGGATTGCACGTGACGTCATCGCGCTGCTAGGCAAACCGCTGAATGTCAAAATCGCGGATCGGCGCTGTGTAAATGCATGCAAAAACACTGATAGTGAAGATTATAGAACAGATTTTCAGGCTCTAAATGAGTTGATTCTTTGTAACATTAAAGTTAAATGCTAGATAGAAGCATTGATAGAAGCCTGCAAAAACTGAAAGAGATCTTAATTAGAAAGAATTCAGTTTTTGTATGCTTTTTTCAGGGACCTAAATCTGGCTTGCTGTTAAGAATCATGTAATATAGATGGTGGTAGCTAGCTTCGGTTATCAAATTCGAGGCTTACTATTGACTTATTTGTGACAAAATTAACGTTCTTTTAAACTTTTGTATCTCTTTATTTGTGACAAAATTAGCTTACTTTCAAACTTTTGTTATTTCATAACTCTATTTTGCAGGATCTTCGTAATTTTGGTATTTTGTGTTGTCATTAGCGGCTTACCGCTATGGTTATTGGTTGCATGGAGTTAAAACGCAAAAGCAGTTGCTTTCATTGAATTATTTCGTAGAGATGTTATTCAAATTTTAAACTAATTATATTTAGCTGGCCTCAGTGTAACTTTGATGGAGCCTTAATTTGCATTAATTTCGACTTGGTCTCGTGATGTTAAATATTACTCATGAAATCTGCCATGCGTTACTACTGCGACGTAGAATTTTAAGTATTTTAGGATATGGCCAAATTAACGATGTGAACCAAAGTTAAAAGCCGGTAGAAGTGGATAATATCAGACTATGGACGATGAAAATTCTCGAAAGGCGTAACTTTCAAGACCCGCTGAGCCATGTAAGCTGCATAGATCGCTTCTGGTAGCTTTCATTTAAGGCCAGGCAGTCTACAAAAGTATTACTTTACAATCAACTTCTTTAAACAACGCCCACCAAAGGAATAAAACATTGATTTGCGCTAACGTCCAATGCTTTGTAATGGCATTTTGACGTCCAGTCGTTTTGGCGGGAAAAAGCTATGACGTAGCTGCAATCCATCAATATTGGCCTTCTCTAGATTTGTTAACTTACGAGGTCCTGTTGACACCTTTTTTTCTGACAATGGGAAGTCGTTTTGTTCAGCTGAAAAACAGTTGCCATTACTACTTGACTCGACTGAGTTTCATAATTCCTTGCGGAAACGAGCAATTAATTGGGTTAGAATTCTTCCCTACTCCCCTAGCCAGGCCGGGAGCAGGGAGTCGATGGTCAAACTAATTAAAAATGCTCTTACCCAAGCTTTGGGAGAGGCCAGACGTACGCCCTCTCTAATAGAATTACAAATCTTTGTTTCCGACGCAATAAGAATCGTAAACGACCGACCTTTAACAACTATTAGTAGTACGCCTGACGACCTGACACCGCTTACACTGTCGTGTTTTTTTGGGTCAGCATCTTGCGCCGAACACTCCTGTAAGTGCTTTCCATGATAGGGGGGACTTGCGTCGTGAGTATGAGTATTGCGCTACGTTGGCTAAGCGGATTTGGTTAAAGTGGATGAAGGGCTACCTCCCTTGCCTTCAGAGGCGTAATAAATGGAAGACTTTAATGGATAATCTTGAAGTGGGACAGTTGGTTCTTGTGGGCGACGCCGAAGACCAAACAAAATGGGGAGCATACCGCCTGGGAAGAATTCATTGTATACACCCTGAAACCCGGAAGGGTCGTGAAATTGTTAGACGTGCCACTGTCGCTGTTTTAGCTAGGAATCCAGATACGGGGTCTTGTGAAATAAAATATATCTTGAGAGACCTTTCAAAAATAGCCCCCGTCTGCAGGGCCTGCGAGAGGAGGGTTCAGAGGGTACATCGTACCCGGGCCCGAGCCTAGGGGGCCCGGAAGAGTTCATGTTTCCGCGTTAAGTTTTGGTATCGCACCACAACACCGTAATCAAACTTGCCTATAGCAAATATCAGTCAGCCTACTCAGTACTGGTAATTGGTCGCTATTTTTGCTACACAGCCTTTACGGCATCCAATAACAGCCGATTTGATTAAAAAAAGAGGAAAATGTATCAAAAGCCATACACTTGAACCGAAATTAATGTTTTGATGCATTTCTCTGACTTGAAAGCCCTACTTCTGCGGAATATCAATGTACGAGGGCCCAGATTTCCAGAGATTCAAAAGCATTTCAACCTCAAAGAGCATAGTCAAAAGTTGACATACTATACTACTGCCATTAAGTAACTCACTCTATCTGTATTAGTTTAATAAGTATTTGGGTTTGTGAAGTCTATGATAGCAGATGACTTCTTAAAACTTTTATTAGTAAAATATTTGGATTTGCAGTATTGAAGTCATTATATTGTATAATGTTGTGTCAATGTCATAACCCTCTAAGTAATATACTACTGCCATTAAGTAACTCACTCTATCTGTATTAGTTTAATAAGTATTTGGGTTTGTGAAGTCTATGATTGCAGATGACTTCTTAAAACTTTTATTAGTAAAATATTTGGATTTGCAGTATTGAAGTCATTATATTGTATAATATTGTGTCAATGTCATCATCCCCACTTCACATACTCTCTTTCATGTATATCACGTTTTCTGCTTGTCAATTTAAGCAAGTTTGGTGTTGGGCTGTTGACCAAATGCTGTATTTTACCTTTGAGAAACACAAAAAGTGCTAAAGCTTCCGGGGCTCTGCCCCGGACCCCGCTGGGGGAGCTCACAGTGCTCCCCCAAACCCCTTAGCTGGATTTAAACCAATTTCATGTCTAGTTGTGTTTTTCATAGGTCCTAACAGTATGCGAATATCGTTATCCCCTCACTTGTAAATGAAGATCTACACTCATCCAAAAAAATGATTTAACGGCTTATTTATCCGACAAATCTTATTGGGCCCCGATAAGGCTTGGGGGGCCCGATGAGGTTTGGGGGCCCAGTATCGACCTTCGTACCCCCTGCAAAATTTTCTCTCTGAGGCCTTGCCCGTCTGACATTGTGAACTTGTGCTTTGACTTGATTGTTTTTACTATTGCAAACTTTTCATTTTACAAATTTGCTTGTAAAGTACATGACCCCTTCGGACTTCAACCCCAATGTTACATTTGACACAAAATGAAAATCTCCTTCGTCTTTCAAGTCTAACCAAGATGCTTACGCTGTGGAAAGGAATCACTCATTGTTTGTAATATAGTTTCTTAATTTTGTTGAATTTTTGTAACCACTATAGTCTCCTAGAAAGTTGTAAACTAATTTCTTGCTCTTTGATCGCACTTGTCTTATTATGTCGCAATTATCAATTATGCTTCCACGTTATTATGTTTCTTGGAACTCCAAAATAATGTTCCGTTCCAAGGGGGCCGCCATGTTTCAGCATGATAATTGGCCTATAGCAACCGGTTTTGCGCAGTTTTTTAATTGATGCAATTTTGTAAAGTTTACACTTTTGCAACAATTTTTGGAGCGCTTTCCGCTCTTAATTCGCGTACTTTGCATAGAGTTTATTCACGTGATACACTCACCATACCTAGCTACATTTTTGGTTAGTCATTCTTAGTTTTTCGGCGTATCTGCTAGCAGGCCATTTTTAATTTTGACAAGTTTTTCGTTTATCGAGTTAAAGAGATCGGAGTCAACAAAAGTTAATTTACTGTTTTGTTACTGTTCTTCTACCGTTTTGCCAATGTTATGCTACGTTCCTACTGTGATTGAATTATTTTATCTGAGACCCGATCGATTTTAAGTACATTTTCAAGAAATTGAGTGTTAAGCACAGCAAGACAGTGAAAATCCTTAGGCTCCATCTGGATTGGAACTCCGATACTAGCTGTAAACGCAAGACTCGAATCCAGGCGCGTAGCCAGAAATTCGCAATGGGAGGGGGCTAATTTGGGGGTGTGGTGGCAGAGCCCCCAGCCGTCGGAGTCCAACTGGGGCGGAGCCCCAGCGCTGGAAAATTTTGCATTTTCTTGCAAAAATAGCTTAATTTTAGGTCTATTTTAATAGAAAATAATGTTTTTAAAACGTAGCATAGAAATTGGCTGCGTAACATGATTCAACTGGTTGCATTTATGGGCTATGTGGGAGGTGGCTAATGATACCATTGTAGTTTTCTTGTTTACATGCTGGTAAGTCACAAAATTCTGTTATTCAATAAAACTCTCACGGAGTAATCTAATTCGTTTATATTTTATAAAGAAAAATAATTGGGGGGGGAGGGCTAATGGAAAGATATTTGAGGGAAGTGATGGGTAATTAACTAATAATAAATAGCTCCCCTTCCCCCCCTTATTTCTGAGTTTATAATACATTTGTTGATAAAACCTATGCTTGGCATTTTTACATTAGCGATCAAATTTGATTGCTTATTTTAGGGCATTTTTCAAAGTTTTCATTCATTTTTGACTTTTATTTTCGACAAATTAGCCCCCCCTCTGAATATATGTTTCAAAAGATGCTTTAAATCACTTTTTAGTCCAATCCAGCACAAAAAACAGTCTCAGAAGAGCTAAAAACGTGGTATATTCCTTATTCTGCATTTTGGTTGACAGGCCAATGGGGGGGGGGGGCTATTGCCCCCCCCCCTGGCTACGCTACTGCTTGACTCTGCGACATATTGTTTGATCTGATGTTGCAATGCCTACACTATTGCGCAATGTTCATGACCAAATTACCCTATCAATTTCTCGGCAGATGATTAACTCCTGAACGCTTCCGAATATTTTTAGTTATCACTATCCGTATATATTTTTCTGTAAATACCATGAGCGAAATCTAGTATGGAATTGGTATGGAAGTGTATGGAAGGTTGTCTTCCATTCCATTCTTGAAATCTTCTATTCCATTCCATTCTGGCATATTCCATGCCAAAATTTCCGTTCCATTCCTTTCCATACCATGCCCGGTCCACCAGTTGAGTAGCCATGCTGTACATCCTTACAGACATAACACAGTAAAAGATTGTTGCTTTTCAATTACATGGTTTTGATGAATTCTGCAAAGCCAAAAGCCAAACAATGATACTATGCAAATTAGCACAGTAACCAGTATTTTTTTTTGTTCGTTTTGTCAAAATAACAACACAACTGAAACGGGTTGTCAAATTATGCACCGGTACATTAGTTAATTTAGAAAAAACTTGAAATGTGCAAAAAGAGTGGAACTACAAGGGTTGTCTATGATACAGAAAAATTAGTTTGGTGATAATTTGAACCTAAAAACTTATACTGAATGACGTCTAACCCCTAAACCTTCAAACAAAATCGTAGAATTTGATCGAATTAAAAAAATGATCCTAAAAGTAAATGGGGAGGATATGTCTTCTCCAGTCCTTCAGATGGCGCCGCGTCTGCTCGGGCGCATTGAAGCCAAGATGGGCTCCGCCAACTCGTAATGCGCTTTGGCATATTAAAGTGAGCATAATGAAAGATTGGATTTATACTTTATACAACAGTTTTTATAAAAAACTGCAATAAATGTCCTCAATTCCCTCTCCTTTGCTCTGTTCAATACAGTGCCTGCCAATGTGTTTATTGCCATTTCAGCATAGCGGTTTCGGCTTACTGCGTATTTGAAATAATAAGTTCCAAAATGAAGGTCTCGACGTTTTCATAAGTCGCAAGCAAGTAAAAGAAAATTATACTCTATTGCTAAACTGCAACTTGAAAAACATTAATATTGTGCATTTCTAAGTTGTGGATTGGCAAAAATGCCGTCCCTAAATAACTCCCAAATGTAAAGCAATGAGAACACCAAATTTGATATGCTGGTTGGTGTTCATTGAAATTCATCATAGTCAGACATAGGCACAATCTTGATCTTGAAGATCAAGATAGTGATCTGATCTTGATCTGCAAGATCACATTATTTTAATGATTTGATCTTGATCTTGAAGACCACAATTTTTACGTGATCTTTATCTTGAAAATCAAGATCACTTTCATTTTTAAATGTCGCGTAGGGTAAGCATTGCCGAGGCCAGGTTATTCGATATTCTGAAGCTATTTCATGGCTCCTACACTAAGTGGAGTCTAAACTGGAGAAAATAATCCGCATTTGCCGTGGTACAGACAGAACAGGTACGAACCAGTACGGCAGTACGTAACCAGCTAACTTGAGAAGAAAATTTAATCACAAATCAGCGTAGTAGACAACGGAATGTTTGCAGGCTTGGGGCATCCTATCAACAATAGCACTCTTTTTTTTGCACACCATTAACAGATTACCGGCAGTAAGGAAAATCTCCAGAAACTAATATTGAAAAAACAAGTGCTGGTAGTGGTAGCAGTGCCAGTACCGGTAGTAGCCTAGGCAGACATGGGCACGATCTTGAGCTTCAAGATCCCCAAAAGGTGATGATTTTGCCCGTCTCTGATCATAGTGACATTAGGAGCTATTAATATTTTCGAAAAATGATTTTTTTCAAAATTTCAGAAAAACGTCATTTTTCAATGATGCCATAGCGGTTCAAATTTTTTACATTGGTTTGTTTTTCGAAACTGAATCATAAAATGATTAAAATGGCATTGATGTCAAGTTTTTCACTTTTGACCAAAATATTAAGAAAAGCAGAGCCTACGAAAGAGAGGTTCAGGGGGTACATAGTACCCGGGAGAACCTATAAGTTCAACGGCTCTCAATTAGTAGTGATAAACCTAGTTAGGTTTTTCGGCCTAATCCTGGTGAAGCAGTGTTCTCTCTAAGCTGTGCGCGCGCACACACAGATTTCAGAGACTGCGCTCCTGCATAAATTTGCTGCGTACAGACATATTGATCATAAATTACAATAATAATACAGACAGTAACTTTTTGGGCACAAAAATTGTTCCAATTCAAGCTGAAGAACTTTTTTTTGTCTTCACCTAATTTCGGACACAAAATCTGCTCCATTTTTGGTGAAGACCTTTTTTTTTGGTATTCACCTAATTTCGGACACAAAAACCGCGACAAATCTGGGTGAATTCCCAAAGAAAGTGAGCTCTCAACAATTAGAGGGAACATTGTGGTGAAGACCTTTTTTTGGTCTTTACCTGATTTGCGGTAATCTTCAGTCTTCGCACCCCCTGACAAAATTTCTCCCTGAGGCCCTGGAGAAAAGCATAAAATGCGTTCTCACCAAATTCAAAATTTCTACGTCTTACCGTTTTCAATTTACCGTAGTTCAAAGTTAGACATTTTTCTCTTAATTCCGTTTTGAAGATTAACTTTTGGAAAGTTGGCTTGAATTTACTTGGAAAAGCAGCTAATTTGCAATTCTGACGCATTTTTTTATTTGTATCAAGAGCAAAAGCGCTCATGGAAAACGAAAAACATTTACACACGCAAAAAAAAAAAATCAAAGGTTTACATGTATTACTAGTTCTAGAGCGCCAGAGAAGAGCAATAAGCTACTCCGAAACCATTCACCGTAAGCAAATCAAAAGCAAGCAACATAGTTCGAACGACGAAATCAACCAGAGTAAAGTAATGAGTGAACAAACACATTGGTAGACCTGTGACAACGATTCATAAAACGGAATAAAAGTTTGCAAACAAGGGCATCAAGAATATCGACATTAGCCTCAACTTGATATTAACGGACACTGCAATAACATGGAATATCATGAATAAGACACTAACAGCACCACAGCTGACTAGCATAAAATGAACAACAATGAGCCTGAAATAACATATTTTGGATATGAAACAATATATTGAGAGTAACAAAAATACAGTAACTTTTTAAAATTTTGTTTGTAATGGACAACCGTGGCAAAATGTCTAAGTGAAAAAAATCTTTCTTAGGAGAAACAGCTTTGCTTTGTGTGAGGAAAATGAGAGCAGCTATAAGTAGCGATATCAGTAACTTTTTTGTTTGTAATGGAAAACCGTGGCAAAATGTCTAAGTGAAAAAAATCTTTCTTAGGAGAATCTTTCTTAGGAGAAACAGCTTTGCTTTGTGTGAGGAAAATGAGAGAAGCTATAAGTAGCGATATCAGTAACTTTTTTTTTTTTTCATGATGATGTTTCGGCAAAAGCAACACCTCAAAAATTGTCTTTTTTTAATGCAGATGAATTAGGTTAAAACACGTGAATTTTTTTAATTTATGATTTATCCGCTTGTAATGAATAAGCTGAAATTTTACCATTAGCCAACGCTCTCGTAGTCCAATTACGCAGCCACTTTAATCATGTTATAGCACTGTTAGTTTCTATGCCGGGTTTTAAAAGCATTAATTTTGACTAAAATATGCCAAAAATTAAGTTATTTTTGCAAATAAGTTGCAAAATCTCCGTGCGCTGGAGGCTACACCCCCAGACCTCTTGCCTCCGGCCGTTGGAAGCAACTCTTTTTTCGAATGTTCTAGTTAATGGGGGAACATAGCTGACCAGGAGGGTGGAGGAGGGTTCGCTGATGTTATTTTCGCAGGTTCTGTTGGTGCATCTCGTTGCCCATTTCATTCCTATACTCTAATTAATAAATTACACATACACAGTAGAGGCCTTAGGAATGTGCAAAGTGTGCAAATGCACAGCCCCCCCCTTCTGGGGGCCCCCCCGTTTGACCTATCGCGCGCAGAAAAAATAAATTTGATAGTGAAAAACTATTGCAAATTATGACAAAAAGTTTATGCATTTGTTTTTAAGTGTCATTACATATGTAACCCCTCCCTCAAGATGCACTTATTTCATGTGTTATCTATCACACATATCCCCTTTTCCAAGACAATGTTAGTTTTAACTTTTAAGTCAGATTTGCAGTAGTAAACAGATAATAAAAATTTACTGGTAAAGTCAATTTTTTACTCATTTTTTTACTTGTTATTGTTAGGCTGCTCAGGTCATAGGCGTAGCCAGGAGAGGCCCCCCCCTCAATTGAAATGCTACCAAGATAAAAGTGTCACAAAAAAAACTATTGTTTCTTCAGTTTCTTTTAGCATCTTTGCATCAAACAGTACACGCGTACAACAGTAATTAACAATAGTATTGATCCAGGGGGCCTGGGTCTCCTCAATTTAATTTTTACCAACCAATTTAAATAGGCCCCCTACAATAATAATTAAATAGCCCCCAATTTAAATCCAAATTTAAATAAACCCCCAACGACAATATTGATCCATGGGGCCGGGCCCTTCAATTTAATTTTTGCCAACCAATTTAAATGGGCCCCCTACAATAATATTTAATTGGTCCCCAACTTAAATGGGCCTCCAAAAATAATATTGATCCAGGGGGCCCAGGCCCCCTCAATTTAATTTTTCTAACCAATTTAAATGGACCCCCGACAATTTTTTTTCACAATCTTTTTTTCACAATTAGTCTTTTATGCTTTTCTGTAAAGTGCTCTCATTTTTTTTTTTTTTGTTCAAAGGTGAGTGGACAGCTTGCCAACGTTTTTTTTTCTTTGCTCAACGTTGTCTAATTTAGGTCCCGCGCTGAACAAACTGGTGCAACTACAGCATGTCACAGAAGAGCTTGGGGAGCAAAGCCCTCTGCTGGGTAATTTTTGTGACTTGGCGGCAAAAAATAGCAATTTTAACCCAATTTCAAACACTTTTCGCACGTTTTTAAAGCCATATGAATAACCGTAGTAAATTGCTAAAATTCAGAAATCATTGAAAGAATTGAATTGCCTTACCCCTTCGACCGATCTAATACTTAAGGTCAAGTCCAAAACATTTTTAAACGCTTGTATTTTGAGTTTAGATTTTCTAAATGACTTGGCTAAACTAACTGCGACCCCCAAAAAATTTTAAGTGTGCTCTTTTGAAAAATATTTTCACGTATTGTTTCTGCTCATAATCACTAACGAGCAGAGATGTAGTCCTTGAGGACGTCCTTGGTCTGAAGGACGTCCTCGAGGACACAATTTGAAGTCCTTGGCCTTGGCCTTGAAGCCTCAAGTCCTTGAAAATTACCCTATTCTCGGCTCTAGAACAGCACTATTTTTTGAGTTGTTAAAATTTTGTAGATCGCCTGAAAAATGTTGTTGAACTCCTTTTTTTTGGAGTTCGCCTGAAAAAAACTTTTGAATATCTTTTTTTTTTGAGGACACTTGCGCCTGTGTCCTTGGTCCTTGGCCTGGAGAAGGTCTGTCTTCGGAAGGTCTGTCCTTGGCCTTAGCCTCGGATTTTTTTGCGTCCATGGCCTTGACTTTTGCCTCGAACCTTGTGTCCTCAAACTCCACCTCTGCTAACGAAGTACCGGTAATGATTTTATAAATCAACCATAGGCGGACCCAGGATGTTTGATTGGGGGAGGCCTAAACCACAAATCAATCACATGCTATGACGTCATCAAAAATTTTTCAAAAGAGGAACTTTTTGTGGGACAAAGATGTCGCAAAATGGAAGATCTGAAATCGTTGAATGTTGGCACGTAACCCGGATTTTGCAACGGCAGAGGGCTTAAACTAATAGTTGAAAAGTACTAGTATACAAATTTCGAAACGTGTTGAGAAAGCTAGCGTAACTCAAATGTATCACAGACGGGAGTCTGGGGGCGGGGCCCCCAGCTGCCGGAGGCTTTGAGGGTCTGGGGGCAAAGCCCCCAGCCGTTGGGCGATTTTTTGTAATTTTTTGGAAAAAAAGCTATTTTAATGCCATTGAATCACAATTCGCAAGTGTTCAGAGCCATTTGAAAGCACTAGATTTTTGACATTATTGAAAGCCAATTTCAAAAATGAAATCGTTTAACAATTTTGGTCCAAAATACGTTTAACATGTTGCATTTTGGAATTAAATTTTAGTTGTAAGTGATTTGGTCCAGGTAGGGGAAAGTAAGGTGCATTGTCTCTTGCAACATTTTAGCAGTAAATAATAATCCACTCAAAGGTTTTCCTTAGAGATTTTTGATTAAACTTAATAGTTATAGGGATACATGTTCGGCCAGTGGGCCCAGGCCCCCTTAGTTAAAGTCCAATGATTTGTTCAATCAACATTTTCCAAGGCTAATTTTTTTAAAGTATTTTGTGCGTAAAAACCGGCAAGGTAGAGGTGAATTACTGAATTGTTATCGAAAAATGGTACAATAGATGGTTACGCCTACTAAACATGTTACTGCCGGGCCGAATTTACATCGCACTGAGCCCCGGGCACTTTGAAGATTTTCGCAACATCTTTCTGCCAAATGTAGGTGAAGACCAAAAAAGTCTTACGATTTGAGCCCGGGGCCCCTAACTGGTACTGTGTCATATTATGGTAAATCCGGCCCTGGTTAATGTATTACGTTCATAAAAAGGTTAAATGTGGGCCTAAGATAGCAACTTTTAGGACAAAAACTCTCCATTTCTTCCGGGTTATACGTTTAAATTGGCAGGTAATAATTGAATTGAGGGGGACCAGGGGCCCGTGGTTTTCAATATTATCGTTAATTACTGTTGTAAACGAAACATGCTAAAAAGAAACTGAAACTGAAGAAGCAATGGACTTTTTTGTCACATTTTTGTCGTTGGTGAAATTTCAATTGGGGGACGGGTTCCCTGCCCCCCCCCCCCCCTGGCTACGCCTATGCTCTAATAAACGAAGACAAAAAAGTTATTCACAAATTTTCCGCACGGTTTCTGGCATTTTCCAGCAAAATTTCAACTATTCAAAATAGTGCTGTCCTCGAGCCTAGGACAGGACAATTTTCGAAGACTTGAGGCTTCGAGGCCAAGGCCAAGGACTTGACCTTCGAGGCCAAGGCCAAGGACAAAATGTGCCCTCGAGGCCAAGGACGTCCTCCAGGACTCCACCTCTGCTGGTTTGCATTAATGTGTAGGACGGCCCAGCATGCCCAGCTTTTGAATGCTCGCTAAGCACGATTAACCTAGTCAATGCATGACGTCTAGGCAAAATATATGGATGCTTAGTGTCAACAGGAAGAGAGGCGTTTTCCAACCTTCCTTCCACTCTTAACATCGAATCAGGTCCCACACAAGGGCGCAAATTACACAGAGTTTTCAATTCACTAACGTGGTGCATTTGTTCTGTGTTAAGTAACTTGGCACTTAATTTTTTCAAAATCGCTTCAAATTGGTCGGGAGAGCTGTGCTTTAATTGATCAACAGCGGCCCTGAAACATACTTTTTGAACATAATTAACCATAGTCAAAAATACTGTAAGCATCTACATCAGACCTTTTAAATGCAACCTTTTTTGCTTTAGCAATGACAAATTTTTTAAAAGCAGTCAAATAAGCAGCACGCTTTTTTAATGTGTATAGATCTGGCCAGCTTTCAATTAACAGCTCAAAACTGCTTTTACCTCGGTCAATTAAAGATTTTTCATTTACAGTTACCACTCGTACAATTGGTCAAGTGTCTTGTGTTCTAAGTTCGATTGCTTCCATGCGCAAAAACACCGGACCGTTTAACCAAAGATTAACAGCGTCTGCGTGTTTCACGCTACTCTCTCGAGTTCCCACGTCAGCGGGATTGACAGAAGTGTTTTAACGTAGTTCCAAGCTTTGGGTGAAGAAACAACAAGAATTTTATTAACTCGTCTTTTGACAAAGCGTGCAAGATGCAAATCCGGGTTAACAATCCACTTTAGTACGAATTAAGAGTCTGTCCAAAAGTGAATGCTGCACCGGTAGCGATGCACCGCCTTGGAAGCTAGTAACATTAGCTCGCTGCATATTTGAGCAGCCTCGAGTTCTTTTTGAGAGATTACCCAATTCGATTGGTTTGAAAGTGCGAGCCGAGATTTACCCAATAAAAAACTCATTTGGAATGCACCGTTGACAATTCGTCGCAAATAAATCACGCATGACATAGCGCTGTTTGAGGCATCACAGAAGCCATGAAGTTGATACACTATTTTATCGCAACTGATTGTCTCACATCCAGGAAAACAATCGCGAGCAAGCGAGAGGTCGGTGACCGCTGCTAGAGTATCAACCTATTTTTCCCATTTACGTAGGATGTCATCCAAAAGCTGGTCGTCTCAGCCGAAACCCGAGGTCACGACTGCATGAACGTAATACATTAATCAGCTTACCTCCCAAGAGGTAGGGAGCTGCCATGCCCAAGGGGTCAAACTTGCGAGCAAGTTTGCTTGACATGTCACGACGAGTTCTCACTCTGGCCTAGCTGAGTTCTCCCACCTGATTTGCATTCTATCGTTTTCCGGGTCCCAAAGCTTTGGAGTCCGGTAAAGGCTGTGACCCAAGGTCAACTTCTCCGACACCCCTAGCAAGATCACGTTTAGGCACATCACGTAAAATAGATGCTGCATCAGAGTTAGTAATCCACTTGCGTAACTTAAATCCTCGACTGGCAAACAGTTGTCTAGATTCGCTGGCTGTAGTTGCAAGGTCAGAAACTGAGTCACAACCAAGCGGCATATCGTCCATATAACGGTTCTCTTCAACAGCCATTAAGATCATCTGACTAGCACCAGTGACATTTTCATTCACCACGTTTTTTATGGCGGTCAAGGCAATGTAAGAACTGGAGTTCATGCCCCAAACGTGTCTCGTAAAACAAAAAGTTTGCTTTTCTCCGACATCAATGTCATTATCTTTGAATCAGATAATGCAAAATAAGTCGCGTTGTGTCTCTGGAATGGCCACTTGAAAAAAGCATTTGCTTAAGTCAGCAATGCAAGCATATTGCCCGATTCAAAAACGTATCAAAACGTCAACAAGATTATTTAGCAAGTTGGTTCCTGCCAACACAGCTTGATTCAGACATTTACCTCTGAAAGTGGCTGCGCCATCATAGACTACTCTAGCCTTCTCTTGTTTCGTAACAAAAAAAGGAAGATACCACACTCAGTGGCGGATCCAGAAAATTTTGGTGGGGGGGGATAATAAAAATTTTAAGCACAAAACCTCACAAAGCTCAGAAATTCAAACGTTTTTTCCGCCCAAAATCAGGTGGTCTCCAAAAAAAAAAAGGTCTTTACCGAAATTGAGACTGATTTTTCGGCCGAAATCGAAAATTCAAACGTTTTTTCCGCCCAAAATCAGGTGGTCTCCAAAAACAAAAAAAAAGTCTTCACCGAAATTGAGACTGATTTTTTGCCGAAATCGTTAGGTTTAGGCTGGTGGGGAGGATGCATCCCCGCCCATCCCCCCCCTAAATCCGCCACTGACCACATTTTTCCTGTGGTGGCATTTCTATCCAACGGGACAATCCACTTTTCATCAATAAGTTCATGAAACGTTTCAGGCAAAGTTTGCTTTAAAGTATCATTTTTTAAGGCGGAACAACGCACAGCCTTTGTACGTTCGAGAGCGTAGTCGAAATTGTTGGGAAGACTTTTAACAACTTCCATATTTAACGGTACGGGTGTTTCGTAACGATCATTAACTACTTTAATGTCACGTTCCACAAGTTCTCTAGCCTTTTCGTCATTTCTAGAAGGTTGAGTGACCTCGTCTTCTAATTCGTATTCAAACAAAGTTACTTTTAAAGATTTAATTTGACTTTTCAATTCATAGTTGCTTTCTTTACAATTACACGTACTTACCTTTAAGCTAGTATATGGTTTAGAATTAGATTCAACTGGGACACGTCCTCCACTCGCAATAGGACCAAG
The DNA here is from genome assembly GCA_963965965.1 of Trididemnum nubilum. Classification (NCBI taxonomy): domain Eukaryota; kingdom Metazoa; phylum Chordata; class Ascidiacea; order Aplousobranchia; family Didemnidae; genus Trididemnum; species Trididemnum nubilum. The sequence goes on along the minus strand of OZ014478.1, from coordinate 37,273,355 downwards.
GCGAGTAAGTACATAGCTTGGTTTTCCCGGGTGAACACTTTCTCGCTCATCCAAAACCGTAAGCAAATGATTATCCGCCTGCCCAATTAACACATCAATACACCTTCGATCGGGATTAGTCGGAATGTTTACTTCTCCGAAGTTCTCTAGTCCGGCAGTGTCTATATGGCATGCGGTAAAACGTTTTCATCGTCATTAAAATAATGCACAACAAAGGCATTCTCTATGGGGAACTTTTCTCCCGGAGAGAGGGATTCAAGTTCGAAATTGGTACGGCCTTTGGTGACCGCAGTTTGATCACCTAAAGTGCGAAGAGTTGCTGTAGAATCCGTTTTAGTTTCAAGATTAAGTTCATCGCTTAAAGTCTGTAAAATAAGTGTAGCCTGAGATGCAGTGTCATGCTGCGCATAGGCCAAAGTCGATTTCACCGTGTTTGGGTTCCTCATTCTCACGGCGCTATTACGCAGCAAGACCACATGCTGATCAGAAACGCTACAATCAAGCCCTGTAACCTTTGTGGTAGTTAAGACACCAGGGTGGTCATCCTGCGCACCGTCCTCGTTATGAGCCTGAACGGATGCGTTCTGCCTTCCACTAGCGGCCCCCAAGGCTGGAGCGTCAGCTGCACATGCTTCATGCAGCGCAGTCGCATGCTTATTTCTGCTGTTAGGTCCACATTGGCGGCACTTTGAGATTTGATTGCAGTTTCGAGCTAAATGCCCTCGCGATAAGCAATTTAAGCATCGATTTGCATCAATTACTGTTTTTCGTTGTTGTTGTCCTGTCAAATGTTTAAATTTGTCACAATCAGCTAAAAAATGCCGACTTTTCTCATCGTCACAGACAAAACAAAGACGAGGTGGTTTAGAAGGCTGTGTTCGCTGAGAGCGTCTGTGAGGGTACCCTTCAGGTCGCGCAACTCCGCTTTCCCGAGCAATGTTTGACCCCTGCTGGCGATATCCACCAGGGATTGTCTGAGTTAATGGCAACTTGCCGAACGCAAACCTGCTGGGAACTACCAGGCTCGCCACCCTTCTGACACTTATCTTTTTCCTCTGACTTAAAAAAGGTTTGGGCATAATCAGAAGTGGAGACGCTTAGTTCACCTGCCACAAATTTACGTAACGTGTCGAATTTAGGCCGAATTAAATCAGAACCAATTTTGGTTAAGTAGTCCCGGTATCGTCTCTTAAGTAAAACAGGTAGGCGATTTGCCATGTCAAGTAGAAGTTGCCCTGAAAGTTTATCAATCTCATTGTGTGCATATGCAAAACCTTCTAATGTATTTAATTCTTCATTAAAATTTTTTAGCGAAGTGCTGTTTAAGGTAACTTTTGACCCATTACGAATCTCAATAATCTTTGGTTCGGATGTCAGGCCACTAGGCACACCGTACCTTTGACGCAATGGGTCGAGAGCCTTTTCTATACGCTGTGATGTGGACAAAGATTTCATTGGAGCAATAAATAAATTAACCATTTCCCGTTGTTGGCCAACACAAGAGGCTCTGAGAACTTCAAAACGTCGCTCAGGGTAAGGGCTTTCGTCCATAAGTCGCCTGATTTGATTTTCGTAGAATACAAACGCCAAATTAGTGCCATTGTAAGCAATTTGTGAGGCCAGGTTCACATATTCCTTCCTACCCTGCCTTTCAAGATAGGTCTGCATGATTGTCGGTTCATGATTCAAAACCATAGCAGGTTGAGAGGTCATATTAGGCATTCATGCCACACTGGAGTAACATTGCTGGTTACGCGCTACCGCATCTGTAAGTTTTTCTTGAAATGTATTTTCATTACTTGGCACCAGTTTGGAATCATTTTGAAAGCCATGTAGGTTTTTAGCTGGTTGAAAAACCCTTTTAAGTTTGGTAACGCCATCATTTACGCTCATTTTACGCAGATTTGGTACCTCTTTCGCGTTAGAACGTTTATCATTACTTAATCTTTGACTTTTATATTGGCGTAAACCAGAAAACTGCTAGCAAGAACTAGAAGCGGAACAAGAACTCCGCTCAGATTGAGCGAGGAGCTGTTCCTCCGCCTCCAGAGCCGCCTCGTCCCTTTTTAGTCTAGCCAAAGCTTCAGCCTCTTCGATTTGAGCTTTAATACGAGCTGCCAGCAACTCATGATTGACTTGCAACTCAGTACGCTTTCTTTTTAGTTCGATTTGCCGAGATATGATTGTCTTATTCGAAAAAGTACTAGCACTTTCCGAAGTAAATGTCGAACTATGCGAAGGTTCAAATTCAAAATTACTCTCACTCTTCAAGTCGACAATATCCTTGTCACGAGCAACCTTTGCAAAGCGAGATTCAAGGTCGCTAAATAGTTTCATGCATTCTTCGTATTTATCAATAATGCCATCAATAATTCTATCAGCCATTCATCATCATCAATATCATTTAGTACCTTTTTATATTTATCGTAGGACTCACACAGCCCCGCTGTTTTAGTCATTAATTCCGAGAAATTATTGTAGGTTTTACAAAACTTTAACGCCTGTTTTGAGCTCTTTATCATCTTTACGAGTAATTGGCGACGTGTGGTCAGCAGCTTGCGGGCGAGGCGAGCCTGCGCAACAGCATCCTATTTTTAAAAGGGCGATTCACGGGCCGATCGAGACCCCGTTCCCGCGGCACCAGACGGGCCCACGGCTTCAGCAGGTATCTGAAGTCCAGAATTACTATATAAAGGAGACCCACGGGTAGGTGAAGATTCGCTATCCCCCAAGCTATAAAAACACTAACGAGCAATACCAATAAGTAAAAGCAATTACAAAAAATAGAACAATCAAACCGTGAAACAAGCCGATAGTCCATGTTTGTCCGATTCAACCAGTGAGTAGATGCACCGAGAGGGATGTTTCCGTCGACGTAAGAGGCACTTGAAGCTTGAAGAGTCGAAGCTTGAAGCAAAAGTTGAGGGTCGTTTACGACGGTCCAGATAAGGAGAGAATTCCTCCAAGCACGTTCACGAAGAGAGCTTTAACTCCAGTTCTACCAGGAGTTGCGTATCCGGAAAAGGAATCGACAAACAGGACGAAAACCGATTTCGAGAAAGCGGGATCCAACACGGCTTAAAAGTTCCCAAATCTCTGAAGATGCTCGAACTGGGGGGTACAAAGCCAGAACTTCACTTCCTTGACTGAAGGTTGAAAGGTACAAAAGTTAATTCTTATGTTGCAGATTTAAGTCTTGCGTTTACAGCTAGTATCGGAGTTCCAATCCAGATGGAGCCTAAGGATTTTCACTGCCTTGCTGTCCTTTACACTCAATTTTCATCAAAAAGTGTATTGTTGTTCTTCAAAATGTAACTAAAATCGATCGGATCTCAGATAAAATAATTCAATCACAGTAGGAACGTAGCATAACATTGGCAAAACGGTAGAAGAACAGTAACAAAACAGTAAATTAACTTTTGTTGACTCCGATCTCTTTAACTCGATAAACGAAAAACTTGTCAAAATTAAAAATGGCCTGCTAGCAGATACGCCGAAAAACTAAGAATGACTAACCAAAAATGTAGCTAGGTATGGTGAGTGTATCACGTGAATAAACTCTATGCAAACTAGATGTTCATTTTCCCGCGGGAAAATAATACGGGACTTCCGCCAGTTCCATTTCACCATCATTCTCCCTTCATAGTTTGAAGGTTACCGATATTTCTGTAAAACTCAATCGTATGCAATGCAAACAAACTAATTTTGTTTCATGAAAAAAATTAATGTGGGATTTAAATCGTTTGTGGTTTGGGTAAAACCGATGTCCGACTAAGTATTTGAACACAGCTCAGTTCATTCTCGACAATTTCAAACCCTGGCGCCTTTAATCATTACGCCAGCTTAGCATATAAACCCAACTGACTAAAATCAATTGGTAAATTTAGCTTTCAAAAGGGATTTTTGGGAAAGTTCATTGGAGGGATGGTACCCCCAAACCATGTAAAAAATTGTCTTTCAAATATCTACTGATATCCAAAAAACTAGCGCCCTAGCTCAAGCCGTTCAAAATAGATGATTTTGTGTGGTCCATTTGGGAAGGTTCCGGAGGGAAGTACTCAAAACTATGTCAAACATTTTGTCTCTTAAATATCTTTTGTTGTAAAAAAACTAGACCCTTAGCATAAGTTCAACAAATTGATTTTTGTGGGGTTTACGTGGGGATATCCGGGGGTCTGGTACCTCCATATTATGTCCAAGAAAAGTGGAGTTTTAGCTTAAGTCGTTCAACGCAATGACGTTTGGGAGTTTTTGGGGAGGGTGTCCTCAAGCTATGTCAATTTTTTTGTCGCTTAAATACCTACTAATATTAAAAACAACAAAGCCTTAGATTAAATCGCCCAGAAATTGATTTTTGTTAGGTTCATTTGGGGAGTTTCGGGGGGTGACACTTTCAAAGTATGTTGAAGTGTTTGTCTTTTCAGTATTTCATAATATCAAATAAAAACTAGAGCTCTAACAGAAGCCGTTGAAGAAATTGATGTTTAAGGGGTCCGTTTGGGGGTGGGTGGTACCCCCAAACCCTGTCAAAATATTTGCCTCTGAAATATCTTCTGGTATCAAAAACAAAAGCATCGTAAACTTGGTCGTGCAAAAACTTGATTTTTGGGGGTCCATTTTGGGGGTCCGCGAGGGGTGGCACCCTCAAACTATGTCGAAATATTTGTCTGTTGCATCTGTTGATATCAAAAACTAAAACTGGCGCCCTAGTTTGAGCCAAACAAAAACTTAATATTTGGAGGGTCCGTTTTTGGGGTCCCATGGGGGGTATTCCCAAATGATGTCAAAACATTCGCCTCTTAGATATGTGGTGATATTTTGAAAAAACTAATTCCCTAGCTTGAGCCAATCAAAAAATTGGTTTTTGGGGGTCCATTTTGGGGGTCCCCAAGAGGGTAATACCCCAAACGATGTCAAAAGATTTGTCTTTTAGAAATGTGCTAATATCAAAAAAAAACTAGTGCCCCAGTCCAAGCCAATTAAAAATATGATTTTTGGGGGTCCCCGAGGGGGATGGTACCCCAAAACACGTCAAAGTATTTGTCTCTTAAATATATACTGATATCAAAAAACACCGGCACCTTAAATTAAGTCATTAAAAAAATTGATTTTTGGGGGCCCATTTTGGTCCTCAACTTAGCCCATTTTGGTACCCCCAAACCATGTTAAAATATTTTCCTCTTAAATACCTACTGATATCAAAAAACACCCGCACCTTAAATTAAGTCGTTCAAAAAATTGATTTTTGGGGGTCGATTTTGGTTCCCCAACCGGGGGGGGGGGCGGTACCCACAAAACCCCGTCAAAATATTTTCCTCTTAAATATCGACTGATAGCAAAAAACATTGGTACCCTATGTTAAGCAGTTCAAAAAAGTGATGTTTGGGGTGGCCACTTGGGGGAGGGTCCCCGGGAGGGTGGTACCCCGAAACTATGTCAAGATATTTATCTCTTTGTTGTGTCTTGATATCAAAGATGTAGCACCCTAGCTTAAGCAGTCAAAAAAACTGATTTTTGTTTGGGTCCATTTGGGGGTTTTGGGGGGTTGGTCCCCCCAAATTATGTCAAAATAGTTCTGTCTTAAAAAGTTCTTCTGACACCCAAAAAATCTAGCGCGCTTGCTTATGGTGTTTAGAAAGTGTTTTTTTGGAGCGTCTTCACAGAGAATGAAACCTGATACCCTCTGATCATACGTAGTGTCAAACAAAAACTGTTATAAACGATTTTGTCGTAATGGAAAATAAAAATTAATGTGCTAGATTCAATAAAACATTAGTATGATAAAGGCGATGGTCAACTAGAGAGTTGAACCCAGGTCTTATGTTTCAAGCACTGGCGCCTTAAACCATTCGGCCAAGGCAGCACGCGCGGGTAGGTGACTACCTCCAAAGTACGTCAAAATATACTTGTCTTGAAAGTTTTTAGTGGTAGCAAAAAAAAACTAGCGCGCTAGCTTGAGGTCTTAAAAAGCTGATTTTCGGGACGTGTTCACAGAGAATGAAACCTGATACCCTCTGATCATGCGTAGTGTCACACAAAAATATTATAAACGATTTTGTCGTAATGGAAAATAAAAATTAATGTGCTAGATTCAATGAAACATTAGTATGATAAAGGCGATGGTCAACTAGAGAGTTGAACCCAGGTCTAAGGATTGCAGCACTGGCGCCTTAAGCCATTCGGCCAAGGCAGCACGCGCAAGTACGTGACTAAACTCACTTAATAAACTTCGCTGTAACAAGTTTGGGGTGCATATGCCCCAAACCACGTGACGTAGCGCCTCCAAAATTGGAGGGACGCAAGTTCATGAATACACTTATCATCTGTCCAAATTTCAAGTTTCTAGCTTTGGTGTGACTAAAATCACTTAATAAACTTCAATGTCACAAGTTTGGGGGCATATGTCCCAAACCACGTGACATAGCGCCTCCAAAATTGCAGGTGCACAAGTTCATGTATAGATTTATAACCTGTCCAAATTTCAAGTTTCTAGCTTTGGTGGTTTTCGAGTAGTTGCCACCACCAGGTGATTTGCTGAATAAATAAATAAACAAATAAATAAATAAATAAATAAAGAAAAAAAAAGTGTCGGAATCGTCATGGTTTATTTTTGAGAGCTGAAAGGGCATGCCCAGACCCTTCTAAATTCGAAAGTTTTATTCCCCTAGTGCTATTAGTTTTCGAGCTAGGGCTGTTTAAACCTAAAATTGGCATTTCATTTTTTGGCTTGGAAACTCGTATGGCAAGACCGATTGCTCCCAAAATTTGCACTAAGAATGATTCGTGTGTGCCCCAGCTAAGATGTAAATTTCAAGTTTCTGCTTTCAACCGTTTCAAAGTTATAGCGTTTTTATTTTTGTTTACGAATTCGTAATATCTGACGGAAAAAACATAAGGGCTTCCGACGCAAAGCGTCGCGGAAGTCCCAATTACGCGAATTAAGAGCGGAAAGCGCTCCAAAAATTGTTGCAAAAGTGTAAACTTTACAAAATTGCATCAATTAAAGAACTGCGCAAAACCGGTTGCTATAGGCCAATTATCATGCTGAAACACAATATGTTCATTACAATTTGCAGAAGCATAGATGCTGACGGGTTTAATTTTTGTTTTGAGAATGACAATTTGTCTAGTGCGGTTGCCACAGCAAACGAAGTGAGGGGCACGAAAATAGACTGAACTTTTGCATAAAACTGATCTTGTAGTTGTACTCCTCCAAATTATGCGCAATTTCAAATTTTTGTAATCATGTCTAAAAAAGAGACATATATGTTCGGTAGCGTTTCTTAGTTCTTTTGTTTCCGGCCCATAATCACTTGAAAAGTTTATTTGCAGCCGTGACTGCAACCCAAAAAACCTTGAGTGTGCTCTGAAAAAACAAAAACAGCTAATCTTTTAAAAAACGAAATAAACGATTTTGTTGGTCTACATTTCTACTCTACGACACACCCATAAACAGGCGTGCAACTAAGATTTTGCTTAAGGATGGGGCTTGGAAGTTAAAGGCGATGAATCATCCAGCCAATTCCAGTGGTTTACAATAGCTAAAATTGAACTATAATTTTTGATATTTTTTGTTTTAATTTTGGGACTGCGGTTGCAAAGATATTCAACAAATACAAAAAGATGTCCCCCCGAAAAAAGCATTTGGAAACTCTGAGTTTTGTTCTTCCCGCCAAAACCACAGTAGGCCTAATGGTTTAGAGAACTGTGGTAGGCCTAATAGTTTAGAGATAGTTTATTTCTAAATAGTTTAGGCCTAACTATCTCTAAACTATTAGGCCTAACAGTTGAGAGATAGTTTGACCTAATAGTTTAATAAGATTACAGTAGGCCAAATAGTTTAGAGAACTGTGGTTTTGGCGGGAAGAACAAAACTCAGAGTTTCCAAAAACTTTTTTCGGGGGACATCTTTTTGTATTTGTTGAATATCTTTGCAAACGCAGCCCCAAAATTAAAACAAAAAAATCAAAAATTATAGTTCAATTTTAGCTATTGTAAACCACCGGAATTGGCTGGATGATTCACCGCCTTTAAAGTTTTTTGTTTGAAAAATACCTCGATTGGGTGGCGAGCTGAGCAAAGTGCTGCAACTCAATTATCCCCAATAAACGGAGGTTTAGGGGCAGGCGCGTAGCCAGAAATTCGCAATGAGGGGGCTGTTTTGAGGGTGTGGAGGCGGAGCCCCCAGCCGCCGGAGGCCAATGGGGGTCTGGGGGTGAAGCCCCAGCCGCTGGAGGATGGGGGTTTGGGGGCAAAGCATCCAGCCGCCGGAGGCACGGGGGTCTGAAAGCGGAGCCCCCTGCGCTCGAAAATTTTGCATTTTTTTGAAAAAATAACTTAATTTTCGGGCTATTTTGATTAAAAAATAATGCTTTTAAAACGTGGCTTAGAAATTGGCAGTGCAAACATGATTAAACTGGTGGCATAAATGGGCTATTTGAGAGGTGGCTAACGGAAAAATATTAGTTCTCTTGTTTAGATGCTAGTAAATTATAAAATCGAATAGTTCACTAAAACTCGGACGGAGTAATCTATTTCGTATACAGTTTATAGAAAAAAATAATTGGGGGGGGCTAATGAAAAGAGATTTGAGACAAATGATTGGTAATTAACTAATACTGAATAGCTCCCCCTCCCTGTTCCTTAGTTTATAGTATATTTGTTGATGACACCTTGTTTAGCATTTTTACACTTGCAATTAAATTTGATTGCTTACTTCTTACCATTTTTCAAAATTTTCATTTATTTGTTAGTTTCGTTTTTGGCAAATTAGCTCCCTCCCCGGAATAAATGTTTTAAAAGATGTTTTAAATCACTATTTAATCCACTTCAGGGCATAAAACTGTCTCAAAAGTGCTTAAAACGTAGTGTTTTTCCCACTCTGCATTTTGGTCGACATGCCAATGGGGGGGGGCTATAGCCCCCCCCGCCCCCTCTGGCTACGCTACTGTTTATGGATGAAGCCCCTGTCGCTGAGCAACTTTTTGATTTTTCGAGAAAAAAATAACTATATCAAATCAACACCATTCGAATCATACTGTATTTCGCACGTTTTTAGAAGCCAGCAAAAATGTTAAATTGCTTAGCCCATGCAGCCCATGCTTTACCGACAAGTCAATTCAGAAACACGTTTAAACGCGTGCTTTTTAGGGTTAAATTTTTTGAGTGACTTGGCTGGGGGGGGGGGGCTGAAGCCCCCTTTGCCCTCTTAGTTCCGCCACTAAATCCGTAAACGCTTAATGGCCCGTTATGCATCCCGACTCATAGTTTGAGGAATACTGGCTTCGGGCTTAAAATACTGTACTTTGAATTGAATACGATGAAAACGTTCATGGGTTTGAAATTGATGTGACTAGCGTAATTGGTACTTGATGACCTATTACTGATTAGGTTCAAAGATGTAAACTTTGGATGTTAAATTTCGTGTTTGAAACTTGAGCCACTAAGTTTTCAATATTTAAAAACTTTAATATACTGCTAATGTAGGTAACTTTAATCAAGTAAATAAGATTGAATGTTATTAACTCATTACTTTTTGCATCAGTGTCGGTTTTTTAGACCTTATATGATGTTCCAAAAAAACGTATTTTAGTAAAACAAGATGGAGGGTACTACCCCCCTGGCCCCCCGTAGCAATGGCATTGAACTTGCCAAGTGACAAAACTTTTTCTTCCACTATAACAAAAATTTGTATTTACGTTTCTATCCTCGAATGTGCTTAAATCTTTGTTTTTTTTGCGTTAAAACTTTTTTCGGTATTTTTGTAGAATGTTTTTGGCATCTTGGCTATGCCAAATTTCACAGTTTGTGTGATTACAAACTTGCAATCAGTAAACCCAGTGCATACCCATAAACCTATTATCTGTTGATTAAGTGGTTAATATTTTCATGCTGAGTGAATTTTTGTGGTAGCTCATTGCGATAGTGCTTCAAATATGGGATGAGATGCATCGTACCATGCTGCTTACCTTTGCAAGTAGGTATGCTTAACGTTGCAAAAGTACAATACTAATTACACGTAACTTCCGGTCTAAACTTATCTTGGTATGGAGTATAGAAGAAAATTTTACTATGGAATGGAAGATTTTTAGTATGGAATGGAAGAAAATCGCCAGTATGGAATATGGAAAAATCGTCTTCCATTCCATACCATTTCCTGCTGGCGGACCGCGGTCCAAATCTAGTCCTCCGGAGCGGTAAATTTGGACCGAAGCCCACTATTGGAACTAAATTCAGACCTTCACACTTCTTTGGGCAGGAACTCACTGTTTGCCTGATGCATGCTGTTGAGCGCGCAATACCTCAAATTGCGGTAAAGACTTTTTATGGGGGAAGAGGGGGAACTTTAACCGCATTTAGGTCCTCAAGTACGGTAAAGACCTGTTGTTTTTTTTGGTCTTTAACCGGAATTACAGTAAATCCTCAAATATGGTAAAGATCTGCTCTTTTTGTCTTCAACCGGATGTAGGTCCTTTAGTACGATGAAGACCTTTTTTTTTTTTTTTTTTTTTTTGGGGGGGGGGTCTTCAAACGGATTTTGTTCTCCATATATTCTGGATCTTTTCCTAATTTTCTCAACTTTCTTGGGCCCAACGACGTTTCATGCACCGAATCTGGACCTTAGTTAAAACTACTTGAGTACCCCTGGTGTACAGTCTAATGCACACCTCACTCAATTTTCCAAAACATTTAGATGACACAGGTCTTGACACAAAACATGCGCCACTAAATACAATTTAAATTTTGTATCTTGCAACGTTCACCTTCTATGCACATTTGCATGATAGTGTAAATCAATTAACCGATATTATTTCACATGGCATCTAAAACGTGCGATACCCAAATAGAGTTCAAAAAATTGCTAATTTTTTTTCTGAAACCACAAAAATCGCCCCGTGGCATGACATTTCGTTCTTAGACCCCCATTAAAGGCCTCCAGAAGATGAAGGTTCCTCTCAGTGGTTTTCGCTGGTGATCTAATTAAAATTAATGTCTAGATGAGGTGCGTAACCAGGATTTTACTACGGAAGAGCGGGCTTTGAAGTTAAATTTGACTGCATCCCGCACGCACGGTCTGTTTTGTAATTTTTTTTAAAGTAGCAATTTTACGTCATTTCAATTACAGTTCGCAAATTTGCCCCTTCAGCCCCATTCATTTTTTAGTAAAGTTTAAAACACTTTTATAAGCACGCATAATTATTTGGGTTAATTTTTCAAAACCTAGCTATAGGGGATCTTTATCCCCTTACCCCTTTGGCAGAGCTGGGCAAGTCCGCAAGTTAGTCCGCAAGTCCGCAAATTCGCAGTTGCGGACTAACATAAAAAGTTGCGGACATGCGGACTTGCGGACTTTGGCAGTTGAAATTGCGGACTTGCGGTTGCGGACTATTCTTAATTTTAGTCCGCAATTCCGCAAGTTTTATACAAATATTGAAATTCCTTTCTATTTTTGTAAAATATTCATGTTTTTACCAAGTCAAACATTAGATATCAATTTAATTTTTTCGAGCTCAAGTTCGGCAAAAATATCAAGTTTTTCAAGTTCAAGCTGACAAAAATACTAAGTCTGCTTTTCGGCTTAATCGCTTTCTTTTTGTTGACATGCTGGTTTTTCGAGTTTGGCACAACCACCGACTTTTTTCGAGTTTAAGTTCGATTTGGCAGCCCTTGTTCAAAGTCTGGCTTTGTTGTTTTTAACCGTGAGTTCACCAAATTAGTCACTGTTGTATTATTTTTTGTACTTGTAGCCAGTGCCGTCGCTACGGTGGGGCCCAGGGGCGCCGTACCCCCCAAACGACTGCTTGTGCCCTCCATTTCGGTTCAGAATGCTGTTTTGGAGCATCACGTAACGACAAGACAACAGGCCATGATGGAAAAACAAATAATAATTTTCAAACATAATTCTCGTTTGAAGTTTTCTCGATTGTTTGCAAAATTGCTGGCCACCAACTGCTTTACATAAATGTGACCCAATAATCCGTCTTATTAACACGCCTTTACGGTGGTGTAGCGGAATAGGGATGCATGCCTACAGAAGCGTTACCGGTATTTCGTTAGTGATTATGACCAGAAGCAAAACCTGAAAACACTTTTTTAAAAGACCAACTGTTTTTTTTTTTAGAGCACACTCAAGATTTATTTTAGGTCGCAATCAGTCGCACAACCAGGGGGAAGGGGCTAAGGGGGCATCAGCCCCATTTGGCCAAGTAATTTAAAAAATATAGCCAAAAAAAGAGTAAGCGTTTAAACGTGTTTTGGACTTGACCTGAAGTATACGGGGGCTCAAGAGACTAGACACTTAAATCTTTCAATGACTTCTGAATTTTAGCAATTTACTGTAATTATTGATATGGCTTTAAAACGTGCGAAATGTGATTTAAATGTCGTTATAAAATTGCTATTTTTGCCAAAAAATCGCAAAAATCACCCAGCAGGAGGGGGCTCTGTCCCTCTGTGACACGCTTGAGTTGCAACGGTTTGTTCAGCACGGGACCTATATTAGACAATTTTTGTGCAAAAAACATTTACTTTTGGTTCAAGCCCCCCTCTCTTAGCAAAACCCTGGTTGCGCTTCTGGTCGCATTCACTCCTGCAAACAGATTTTTCAAGCTATTGTACGGGCCGCATACGAAACGAGCTAATAAACGCTACCGGGCTTACGTGTGTCTTTTTTCAAAGATGAATACAAAATAGTAGCTTTAAAATATCATTTTTTATGTGCAAAAGTTCAGTCCATTTTATAGTGCCCCCCATTTTCGGCTAGGGCCCCCTCACTTCGTTTGGTCTGGCGACGGCACTGCTGGTAGCGTGTGGTTATCTCGTTCCTACAGTATTTATAGAAACTAGAACTGAAAATTTAGTAATAAGTTACGATTAGTGATATGAATGTTTTTTGCCTTTTACTACGTTTGCCTTTTCCTACCTTGAACATTTTCCTGCCTTGAAAAAAAATGTTTGTTTAGAATATCTTGTTGTAAGCGAAAATACGGATTGTGCTTTGCTATTTGATGGCTTCTGACTGTAATCCAATGGTTTTTTGTCTTCGGATCCCTAGCATCATTGTAGCATTTTTAAGGGTTGGTCGGTGGGTTGTGCATTGTGCTTCCATGCCGTTTAGGCACCTATTGTATAAGCATAAGCGCAACCAGGAGGGCTGGGAGCTACAACCCCCCTTAGCCAAGTCCCTTAAAAACTTTAACCAAAAATACCAGCGTTTAAATCTATTTTGAGATAGACCTTAGAGTAAGAGGGGCTGGACAATTCTTAAGCTTGCCATTCGAAAAAGCAGCTCAATAACAAGTCATGCTGTTGTACATTTACTACAATCAACGCTGGTGAGTAATTCCTTTTATTGCGTGGAATGTATCCACCATACGCTTGCTATACTTCCCACAAGCAGTGGCGGATCTAGAAAATTTTGGTGGGGGGGATTTTAAGCACAAAACCTCAAAAATTCGGATGTCTTCACCGAAATTGAGAGTGATTTTTCGGCCGAAATCGGAAATTCAAACGTTTTTTTCGCCCAAATTCAGGTGGTCTCCAAAAAAAAAAAAAAAAAAGGTCTTCACCAAAATTGAGAGTGATTTTTCGGCCGAAATCGGAACTTCAAACGTTTTTTTCGCCCAAATTCAGGTGGTCTCCAAAAAAAAAAGGTCTTCACCAAAATTGAGACTGATTTTTCGCCGGATTCGTTACGTTTAGGTCGGTGGGGGGGGATGCATCCCGAAATGGAGCCGAATTATTCGAAACAGAGGCTGATTTTTCGGCCAAAATCGTTACTTTTAGGCTGGTGGGGGGGATGCATCCCCCCATCCCCCCCCTAAATCCGCCACTGCCCACAAGTCACAGCTTTTGACTTATGTTTGCTAATCAACTATGAGCAGTTCAGTTCGGGACATAGTTAATTGCAAAACTCTTCTACTCGGCTCTAAAAAGTTGCGGACTTGCGGTGCGGACTTCAAATATTACGAAGTTGCGGACTTGCGGTTGCGGACTTCAAGATTTACGAAGTTGCGGACTTCAAGAATTACGAAGTTGCGGACTTGCGGTTGCGGATTCAAGAATCCTGAAACGTCGTTGCGGACTTGCGGACTAAGCTTTTAAACGTGTAATTGCGGACTTGCGGTTGCGGATTAAGAAAATTGAAATTCGGTTGCGGATTTGCGGACTGCGGACTTAAAAAAAAACTTGCGGTGCCCAGCACTGCCCTTTGGTAACGCCCCTGGTCTTGATTTACGTCCAATTGTTGGACGTATAATATTGCTAAGGTCTATCTATAAGGTGTGTGGGTGAAAACCTCTCGAGATTGACAAGCTTTTGTCAAGCTGACCTGTGGCCCAAAACGCTCCTGTATCAACTGGATGGAAAGTTAACGGAATTTATACTTAAGAATTTAAATGTGAAGTTTACCTGATCAGCAATTTTAAGCGGAGGAACTGCATAAACTGACAGTTTCTATTGAGTATTTTCAGTTAATATGCGACGATTTAGACCATGGCTACTCAACTGGCGGGCCGTGGTCCGAATCTAGTCCTTCGTAGCGGTTAATTTGGACCGAGGCGCACTATTGGAACTAAACTCAGACCTTCAAACTTCTTTGGGCGGGAACTCACTATCTCTCTGATGCGGGCTGAGCGCGCAATCTTTCAAATCTCGGTGAAGACCTTTTCTTGGGGGGGGGGGGGGGGGATTTAACCGGATTTAGGTCCTCAATTACGGTGAAGACCTTTTTTTTGGGGGGGGTCTTCAACCGGATTTTGTTCTCCATATATTCTGGATCTTTTCCTAATTTTCTCAACTTTCTTGGACCCAACGACGTTTCATGCGCCAAATCTGGACCTTTGCTAACACTAGTTGAGTATCCCTGATTTAAACCATATAGTTCAAGTTCAAGTTCAAGTTTATTTATTTTTGCCACAAAATTCACATAATACAGGGTGGGCCAGAAGTTAGGGGGCAGTGATACACAAGCACTGATTGTATCACTGCCCCCTAACTTCTGGCCCACCCTGTATAAACAAACGATTAAAGTTAAAGAATTAATTTGGCAAGGGAGACTGCGAGTTGACCTCTCGGTCTTCAAAGTCTGCAGCCGCCCCGATTACCAGTTGAAATGACATAAGTTAATCAAAAACATATCGTTGTCATGAAGCAAGTGACAAATTTCACCCAAATTGCAATACCAATGTTTTATACTGTATATTAAAGTTTCTGTAATACATACTAGTACATATTCAATAGATAATTTTTGTATGATACTTTAAAGCTTTTAAAAGATTGTTTGGTTTTAAAGCTTGTTGGAATTTTGTTCCATATTTTAACACCTTGGTACCTAATGCTTTTTTGAAGTCTGGTTGTTTTGTAAAGAGGAATGTATAAGGTAGGATTGTTGACAGTGCTTGATGAACGTGTACATTTTTGAGAAACTTGGTTAGTTTTAATGTAAAGGTTTGACAGTAAAGGTGGAAGACGTTGATGATAATGGTGAAATACCAGTTTGGCAACTTCATGCTTATATAACTCAGGAATTTTTAAGATTTTTAGTTTAGAGTAAAATGGTGTAGCAGGGTCCATATGTTTGCCACCGCCGATAATTTTTACAGCTTTGTTTTGAAGTATCTGTAATTTTGATAGGTAAGATTTGTGGGTACAACCCCAAATGGATAAACCATACAACAAATGAGGATGAATGAAAGCATAGTATAGTTTGAGAAGTGAATTAGAAGGAAGAAAATGTTTCAATTTTGAAAGAATGCCCACCGACCTAGCAACCTTATTTTCGACACTTTTAATGTGGGAATGGAAGTTTAACCGTGAATCAATAAAAACACCCAAATATTTTGCTTTATCACACGATAATATTGGGGGACTTAGTATATTTTGTTTGGGGGAAATAATAAGATGGTTTGATTTTGATGGGTTTAGACTTAATTTGTTAGCAATGGACCAATTGTAAACGTTTGCTAAATCCTTATTCATTCCAGTTTCTAATGATGCTAGATTTGGGCTATCTATTATGAGGCAAGTATCGTCAGCTAACAATCGTGGAAGACAATTGACGGAATTGTTTAGGTCATTGATGTACAGTAGAAAAAGAAGTGGACCAAGTATTGACCCTTGAGCTACACCATAAGTTATAGATTCAATTTCAGATTGTATACCGTCAACCAAAACGTATTGTTTTCGATGTAAGAAAGAACAAATAAGTTTATGAGCGGGTCCTCGAATGCCATAATGATCAAGTTTTTTAAGCAAAATATTATGTGAGACTGTATCGAAAGCTTTTTGAAGATCTAAAAAGATAAGTCCTGTATATTTTCTTTGATTGATATTATCAAGAGTAGTTGTTACAATGTCAAGGCAGGCATGGCTAGGAGCTATGTGTTTCTGAAATCCGTATTGTAATTTATGAATAACGTTATGTTTTTTGAAAAATTCCAGAAATCTTTGCAAAAAAGCAAAAGAGCTGCGCGTTGTGCCGGAAATTAGGCGTTGAACGAAACGTGCGAAAATTAAAAAAACACAATGACGCGCAGACTAACACAGCAAAAATAAGAACCAAATAAAAGAGCCGAGTTCGAAAATTTAGTGGGGCAAATAAAACGGATCGGTGCTGTAACAATTATTATTATTATACTCATAACATTTTTCTCTTTAGAAAAGTATTTTTGAAGTTCGGCTTCACTATTAAATAGCTCCATATTTTGTTTATGTTCATTATTTGTGTTAAATTTTTAGTTTCGGTTTTTTGTTGATGGTCATTCTGCGACATTGTTTCACATGATATGATCTACATAAATAGCTTCCCTTTTCAGAAATTTTACAAACTGATCCACAATCAATTTGGTTACCTCTGATTTGCATTACTTGTACAGTATTTTAATTTTTTTACCACTAACGCCACCGCCGTCATGGTGCTGTTTGACCACTTCGTTCATTGCTGTTGTGTAATGGCGCTTTTGACTTTTGATGAAGTTGACTTAATCGATTTCATTACTCCAAGTCTAGCAGCCACATCACCTTGTGTCCAAGAAAGTAATAATGAGTCATGTGACGAGATTCTCCAAATTTTAACCTCAAAAATAAATTCTTGTATATATTTTGATGTTGCTGCGCCAAAAACCAATTTAAATTTTTCTAATTCTCTTATTCTAGTACACTTAAACATTCGCTCTCTTTACAAACATTTTGATTCCTTGTGCTTATTTCTTCAGTCTCTACCTTTTAAACCTGATGTGATATGCTTAACTGAAACACGCGTTAAAGATCAACATCTGGCCAACATAAATCTCCCCAATTACAGCTTTGTTCATACTCCGCCTCAAAGTAATGCTGGTGGTGTTGCAGTTTATGTATCGCTAAATCTAAAATTTTCCTTAGACGATAATCAACATCAGTTGCATAATTCTGAATCTATTTGGTTAAATTTGCACCATCATGAAAATAAGTCACCAATAAGACTTGCAGTTATATATCGTCATCCCTCCACAACTAATATCGAGAAATTCTTAGGTGACTTTTCTTCTTGCTTGAATGAAGCCACTTCTGGTGACAAAACGTTGTATTTGGCATGTGATATAAACATCAATATTGACAGATCAAGCAGAGCAAAAACAGCAAATGATTATATTCACGAGATGCTCAGTTATAATGTAATACCAATAATTACATTACCAACAAGAGTAACTTCTAGATCTTCGAGTATTATTGACCATATCATAAATCAACAATAAATAAATCAACTGAGGATTTACAACTCAACGAACTTAATAAGAACGGAGAGGTGAGGGTGACTGGGAAGTGAGCTCGCGCTCTTTGAGTCTCCAGCCACCCGCGTATGTGTCGAAGCAGGCTGCCTGCAGCCGTAATCGAACTCGGGTCGCAGTATTGCTTACGCAATAATCAGCGCTCAGTTCCGCTTGGCCATGCTGCTGACATATCATAACTAATATCATAACTAATGACGTCAACCACAATATAATACCTTTTGTAATACCAGTACGAGATGATTTATCAGATCATTATGTTGTAGGCTGTTGCATAAATGACTTCTCTAAACCTCTGTTGAAAAAGAAACAAGAATTATATGTTAGAGATAAATCAGCCTTAAATTCTGAACTATTCTGCGAAGATTTAGCAACTAATTTATCTATTTATTTTGAAAAGCTACCAGCTTTGAATACTGGTAATTATAATACAATTTTTGACGGATTTTCACAGACAATCCTTTCAACTACTGATATTCATGCCCCAAAGAAGAAATTATCTCGCAGACAACAAAGATTACAAAATAAACCTTGGTTGACCAAAGGCATTTTGATGTCAATTCGTAAACGACGTTTTATGTTCAAATCCCATTTTCTTCTAGGCAATGACGGCCAAAAATCTTTTTTTCGAAAATATTCAAACAAACTTACTAAGATAATAGCTCTTGCCAAAAAATTGTATTATTCCTCGGTGTTAAACCAAAACAAAAATAACCAGAAAAAGATTTGGGAAATAATACGATCAGTACTTCCCTCGAAATCGAAAAGCACTTCATCATTTTTTGATTGTTTTGATACAGAAAAAATTGTAAACACACCCACTGACCCTAAATCAATTCTAAACTCCTTTAATAAATTCTTTTGCACTATAGGCAAAAATCTTGCTGATGATATCCCTCAATCTGATACCATTCAACACTTCTCAAATTATTTACCCAATCGTGTTTCTGATTCAATTTTTTTGAAATCACCCAGCATTACAGAAATATCAAATGCTCTTCTTTCACTTAACACAAACAAAGCTGTTGGTCATGATGACATTTCTGCTTATTTTCTCAAAGTTGCCTCAACCATCATCGCACCATACTTGCAATGCTTTTTTGAATTTTCCTTTATTAATGGCATATTTCCTGAAAACTGTTCACTTGCTAAAATCATACCTTTTCACAAAAAAGGAAATAAAACAAACCCAAGCAACTATCGACCCATTTCAATACTAACTTGTTTCTCTAAAATTCTTGTACGTCTTACGTATTCATTTTGGGATTTGAAGCAAACGGACGTTTTATTTTTGTAAGTTTAGTCACACGGCATCGTTACTTTTATTTTGTTCCCTGGGTTAATTTTCAAATATTTTATTGCCGTACCGTGCCGTGTAGCTCTTTAATTTATTATAATTTTCTCAATATACCTCTATCTGCTGGAATTTGACTTCAATTTGTGGAAACAGCACGGACGGTGACGGCCCCAGTCACGAATCGCTGGGGCAACCAAAAAATCTATCTTTACGCTATAGTTACAGAGGGCGTCTGTAACAATAATGATTTGATTGGTTTAAGCATGTTACAACTTAGAGCAACTCACTAGTTTCTCAATTATACTCTTTTCCTAGCTAATTTGATTTCAGTACCGTAGAAAGAGGAGTGGGGGCTATAGTTTGCCCATTGGCTTGCCGACCAAAATGGAGAATAAAGAAAATACACGTTTTTAGCACTTTTGAGACTTTCTTCTGCACCGGAATAGACTAAAAAAAAAAAATTAATTTATTTAAAGTATATTTTAAAACGTTTATTTGAGGAAAGGGGGGCCAATTTGGCAAAGCAAAACTCAAAAATCCGAGAATACCCCCAAAAATGGCTAAAAACTTGCAATAAAATTGTTCGCTCATTGAAACATGCCTAACACAGGTCCCATCAAAAAATATTTTAGCTCAAGAATGGGAGGGGGGCTAGTCAGTAGCCAATTACCAATCACCTTTCTCCAACCTCCTCCCACCAACCCCCCTAATTATACCTTTCTCTATAAAATTTATACTACCGGTATAGGATTTTATGATTTACCGAATTGTAAATAAAGAGAACTGAAGTTTTTTCAATAACTACCTCCCACGTAGCCCATGATTTATGCAACTAGCATAATCATATTTTTGCAAAGCCAACCTTCATGCCACGTTTTAATATCACCAATTTTTATCAAAATAGGCCCAAATTTGGGTTGTTATTGCCAATACAAAAGTTTCAAGCGCTGGGGGTTCGCCCCCAGACCTCCACAACAGTTCCCCCATTGCAGATTTCTGGTTACACTCCTGCTTGATTTGATAAATAAATTAGAGATTTCAGCATAAAACACTAGCGGTCTATTTCCAAGTCGCTCCTTTCAGTAAATAAATAGAACAGTAACAGTTAATTAAAAAAACATAACAGTTAGTTAAATCAAAACAGTTACTTTTAATGAGCTCTTGGCCAAGTCACAGATTCTTAGGCCTAGTAAGCGGCTAGATCGAGTGTTAGTAATATTCAGTTATTAGTTCATGACTCTCTTGCCATCTACGTACATACAGAATTCGCCATTTTGGATACACCAACTGGCTCTTTTGTTTTCAAATCTTGCCTTCTTGTAAAACGGTAGCAATTGTTTTTTCTGTAGATAAAGGGGTTTGGGAAGATGTTCGCTAACATAGATTTTAGTTGCATCAGGATTATAGTTTAACCTGGCTTCATTGTACACCTTAAGATGTTTCAGACTGTTCATCACCAATTGTTTGTCATAGTTGCTTGCAAGTTTGAAAATAATAGGTCTATTCACTTTAGTATTGTTGCGGTATAATGGGTGTTGAGGGAGCCTGTGCAGGTCAAGAATTTGTAAATCATCTACATTTTCAATATTTAGGCCTTCGATTAAAAATTTCTTTAGTTTAGTTTCGGTGGTAGATCTAGTTTCCCAAGCGTTGTTTTCTTCTTCATCAATACCATGAACAAGCAAATTAAAACGCTTACTGAACACTTCTCTGCTTAGCTGTTCACGTTTAACAAGTTGAAGATAGCCTTCTACTTGCCCTGTTAGCCTAGTGATTTCAGATTGTTGACTATTGATCAACTTACGATCAGCAGCTTTCTCTTGTTGTAAAATTTCAAATTGATGTTTTAAATCAATAAATTCAGCATTTTCAGTTTTGTTCATGAGGTTTTGCTCTATTACTTCGCATCTTTCACACAGCTTACCATCTATTTCTTCAACCTGTGCTTGGGTGCTAGTTAACGCTTTTTCCAAATTGCCAACTCTCATCTTTAGGTCACTGAGGACCTCCAAAATTTGGTCTAACTTGGCTTCCACTCTGTCTTCCTTCATATTTATGAAATGTTTGCTGACTAAGTATCTTTAAAAGGTTTACCAGTGACTTAAAATTAACCACTAGACGCCACACTTAACCACTCTTTACAGAGCCTGACAAACACGTCCGTCGTCCATGAAACACAATGGGAAAAAGCTGAAAATGTGTTTGTTTCCGGTGCTCTGCCCCGGACCCGCTGGAAGAGCTTAAAGTGCCCATCAGACCCCCTAGCTTATCTTGCTGTATCGGTATGTCTTTGTTTACTTGGAATAATAAACCGCAGCTTGTCATGAATTCCTTCCGTCTTTTTTTTATTGCTTTAAATTAACACAAAAAGGCTCCATAGATAGGATGCATTTTTTTGCTCTTGAACAAAAATGTTGTGGCATTTTTTTAAAATAAGCGGTATAAGAACACACTTGATTTTTTATTTTGATTTTGTTCTCAACAATTATTTCGGGCTGGCGCCGCCTCAGCGTCAGGACAACACAACTTTTTTTGAAGAAATGTTGCAGCGGCGGCGAGCCGTTGGCAGCACTGTGTCTGATTTAACCGGCCCAAAATTTCAACCACAGGCTTTCCACTTCAGAGAAAAATGCGTTGCCGCTCAACCAATTGGTCGGTGAATATAATCATCAAAGTCACTAATTTTTCTAAATGCTAAAATTTTCATGGAAGCTTCAGCCATATAGCAAACGGATTTGGTATCATATTTTAACGAGTTAGATCAGCTTTGTTTATAAGGATTATAATTTTTTTCCCTATCATACTCAGATCCTCAGTTCTTTTAAGTCGAAGCAACGCTTATTTTTTAAAAGTTTCTTAAAATTCTGGTGGTTGGTATAATGTAGTTTTAATTTTTAAACAAGTTCAGACAGTGCCGTTGAGAGTAATTCCGGGCCCAAAAGCCAAAGGTGCAGCTCGAAAGTGAGGGCATGTTCTTCCCAGCCAAGCAGCTACTTTACCATTTCGGACCTGTTTTTCTCCCAAATTTAAAGTAAAAACTACTCACAAAAACTAAAAGGTCATCACTTTCAGCTAACTTTGAGTTTCATCACGATTTCGTTCCTCAACACGTACTTGCTTGAGATTAACACTCAAACCATTCAAGCCCCTTCCCCCCGTAGGCGTAGCCAGGATTTTTGATTGGGGGGGGTGGGGGGGCAAACCACAAATCACATGCAACGAAGTCATCAGAAATTTTCAAAAGAGGAACTTTTGGTGGAACAAAGATATCGTCGAATGGAAGATCTGAAGCTGTGGCCTATTGGCACTTAACCAGGATTTTGCTGAAAGGAGACGACTTATACAATTAAATAAAAAGTTGCAAATGTCCAACTTGGGAAACGTGTTGAGTAAGCTAGTGTTACTCAAACGTATGAAAGACGGGACTTTGGAGACGGAGCCCCCAGCCGCCGGAGGCTTGGGGGTCTGGGGGCGAAGCCCCCAGCTGCTGGGCAATTTTTTGTATTTTTTTGGAAAAAAAAGCTATTTTAATGCCATTAAATCATTTTTCGCACGTATTCAGAGCCATTTGAAAAAACTCGAGTTTTAATATTTGAAAGCCAATTGAAAAAAATTAAATTGTTCAGTCCTCCTTTTACTTGCAACTTGAGTCCAAAACACGTTAATATTTTAAAGTCCAAAACACGTTTAAAATCTTATATTTTGGTGTTATAATTTTTAATTGCAAGTGATTTGGCCCAGGTGGGGGAAAGTAAGGTACTTTGCCTCCTGTAATATTTTAGCTGTAAATAATAATCCACTTGAAGATGTTTCTTAGAAATTCTTGTTTTGCCATGAAATTAACCAGTTATAGGAGTGCATTTAAGGCCAGAGAGCCGAAGGCCCTCTTAATTGAAATTCAATAATTTCTTCTATGAGCATTTTCCCTAGCTAATTTTTAAAAAATACTTATTGCGTAAAAACTGGCGAGGTGGAGGTAAATTGGTTTTGAAAAATGGTACAATAGGTGGTTACGCTTACTGACCATGCTATTCCCGGGCCGGATTTACATTGCGCGGGGCCCCTGGCATTTTGAGGATTTTCGCATCATCTTCCTGCCAAATATTGGTGAAGACCAAAAAAAAAGTCTTTCTACGTGGGCGTGGGGCCCTGGCACTGCGCCATATGTAAATCCGGCTCTAATTATTGCCCTACATTCATAAAAAGATTAGATGAGGGCCTGAGGTAGCAACTTTTAGGATGAAAACCTTTAATTTTACCCAGGCTATACATTTAAACTGGTTGGCTAAATCGAATTGTGGGGGCCCGGGCCCCCTTGTTATCAATATTATTGTTAATTACTGTTGTACGCGTGTACTGTTGCAGGCAAAGCTGCTAAAATAAACTGAAACTGAAGAAACAAGGCCTTTTTGTCACATTTTATCATAGGCGGCATTTCGATTGGAGGGGGGGCCGGGCCCCCTGCCAATCAAAATGCCGCCCATGATAAAAATGGCTGACCCTGGCTGCGCCTATGCCCCCCTTCCCCCCAAAATGTCTGGGTAGTCTTGCCACGCCTGGGTAGTCTTGCCAACTTCCCTCATAACTGCTTCATAATTTTGATCAAAAGCGTTGTTTTACGCATTGATTTAGCAGAAAAATACAAGAATTGCCAGGAAAAAATCACGAAAATCATTCAGCGGTAAGATCTTTATGGCTTTTGGCGGCGGGGCTTGTCACCAGATCTTTGATGTCATATGCATGCACCCAGACCCTTGATGAACGGCGTTGTAACCGGATATATGCCATTACTTCTTTCTCATCTTCAAATTTGACGTTACAAACAAACAAGCAAAAAAAACACCCATACTACAGATTTGGCGCATTCTTTATTTAAATTAGCAGCACGTTTTTGATTTAGTGACATCTTGTTTCCCACCTCCTATGAAAAGTCTGTGTCGCAAGCCCACGATGCCGTATTATTATGCCTTACGCATTGAAGTTTAAAAAGCGGAAAATACGCTCGTAAGTCTTAAAGAACTTTGCGAGTGTCAACGTTACAATGCTTCCTATTTATTTTCTTTTGTAACGTAACCCATTGTAAAAGTAAGCCAACGTGAGAATGAAAGAAGCACGTCTGTTTGAACATAATAATTTGTCTTTTGTTAATTTTCTAACAAAAACATAGTCCTTCTTAACAAAAAAGCTCACCTAACGGAAAAAAGCATAGTAGATCATCGATTGTCTTTTCAGATCATACTACCAAAAGCATTAAAAATTCTAATGATATTCTTTACCAAAGATACAGCAAAGGATAATTGATTATTGGCAAACTATCTATTATTATGAAAATACCTGAAATAAATGTCAGATGTAAGCTACAGAAAATATACGCTCGTGATATTGCTGGCAATTACGATAGTCTTCTTAAGATCTTAGGCGTACTCATGGTAACTTTGCAGTAGCTGCTAAGCCAGAGACAGAATGCAGTGAAAAAGTGGGAACATCTTTGAAGTACGTTACTATTAATTAGGACTCGAATTACATAATCAAGATTTTTCAGCAAGCCCTGTATAGTATACACTTAAGACTTGACTTTTATCTACTGTGCGTTAAAATTAAAAAAAGCTTAGCAATACGTAAAGAAAAAAAATTGATGAACAAACCTACCATTTGCTAAAAATATCACGCCCCTTAAAGGCTTTATTATAGACTTGCTGAAAAAAAATTTTGCTGAAAAATTAAATTATCAGCACTTACTGAATCCCGCAACCCTCACGGAAAAGCGGGCAATGAAGAAAGCAGCACTTACTGAAAAAATTTTTTGCTCGTGTAATACTAACGTAGTTGCAGTAGTGTAAAAACGTTGCTGGTTTTGCAGCTTATCAACTATAGTTTATTTCTTTCTTAAGATAGTTTATTTTTTTAAATTTGTTTAATTCAATTTTGGGGGTTTGACATTATCATCAAAAGAGTACTCAATGGAAAATCCAGAGCTGAATAATTCAAGTTGCAGTAAAATAGAGATATGTAAACCCTACAGGCTATTTCACCTTTACGGGATCCCCAGGGGTGAAACTGAGAATGAAAACAGGCTTTATGGGTTTTCCACATCGTAGATTACTGCAATTGGTGTTAAGATTTATTTATTTAGGTTAATAAACCTAACCGCGAGAAATTTTTAGGTTATACACAGTAACAACTTTGTGTTGCTGATATAACCAGAACAGTGCTTGATGTTCTTTAGAGGTCCAGAGTAGTTCATCATCAGCAAGTAGACCTTGTTGAAATAAGTAAGGAAGCAGTAAATCATATTTTTTGGATTATATTATTTGATAGCATATATCATCATTCATCAGGCAGTAAGTACTATAGATCACATTTTCTTTTATAAAATATCATTACTTATAGTATGATTCATGATCATCTCAAAAAGAGTCTTCACTCCCGACTTTGAATGAAATATTTATCTGTGCCCCCCCCAAGTTACGCTACTCTGGCGCCGGGTATGACGCAATTGCATTTAACGTTACAATTATATTCCGAGTGACAAACTCTTCACTGACCGGCACCAGTCCGCGAACCGTTGGTAACTAACCACCGTAGGTGGGCAAGTTAATGCAAAACGTTAGCTTCGTTAACCGCTAGTCCGTTAACAAACTTCACACTTCCGTTAACGTTAATCCGTTATTTTCAGCTTTAATTGACGGAAGTTAATAAAGTCCGTTAATCCGTTAACATTTTGCGTATAGTTTACATTTCGTTTTATTCACTCGCTTCTAGAAGACGTATTGACGCTGTTGAGCTGATTGTAAGGAAAGATTTTATTGCTATGATGGTCTTTTTGTGTTTTGGAAGTTACATTTTACAGTCTAATCTAATTTCAAGATAAAAATAAGTTCGAATGCACAACGAAGCTGTAAACGGAAAATCTTTGGAAATTGTGAACAGCGATAATTAATAGACCTATGAGGCTGCAGCTTAATATTTGCCTCAAAAAATAACTCCTTTCTTCGCTTTCTACTATAAAACTCGTGTTAATACGCAACAAGCATTACCAGTGCAAACTGGTAAGAACCGGTCCGATGAATGAATGGTGCAAGATATTAACGATAAAAACCTTAACGGAAGGTAATAAAACTTAAGGGAAGTTACTTTAGTCCGTTCACAGCACTTAGCGGAAGTTAATTTAGTCCGTTAACATGAAAAAACTTTTTAACGGATTAACGAGTTAATGAAAAAGTTAACTTCGTTATTAACGGATTAACGATTAACGGACTTGTGCCCACCTTTGCTAACCACTGTACTAGAAGGTCGACACCCTGGTCGAAAGAATAATGCACTTTCAAAGCAGAAAAATTGGACTTGATAAACAACTTGATTAAGAAAAACAGAGCAGGGATTGCATTTACGTTTTGGTTAACACTCTAGTTGCAATCAATTTTATTTAAAATAAATAAATTATCGCATTTCATGTGTAATCATTGAACGATCAAGTAAATCAATCAAGCAACTATAGCAATTTACATAGATTGTCAATCTCCACTTTTGTCCAGGGTTGTAAACAGGCCGACTAGTGAAGGCCCAAACCCGAAAAATGATTTGAAGCCAAAAATAGGCCCGAAAAAGCCCGAAAGTTAAGTCATGCCTAAAAAATGTGTCCGACTACTGCTCCTGTGCAGTTGAAACAAAACTCCTTACTGCTAATTAAATGTGGCGCAGTAATAATTGTGTAAAAATAATCGTACGATGCAAAGTTATGGAGTTGTGATGTCACAATGAGGATTATTTATTGTATTGAATATTGCTTATTTTCGTTTTTTCATGTTTTTTTTAAGCTAGCCAAGATTTGACCATTTCTACGGTTTGATGCAATACTATTCTCCAGGCCTGCACAACTCGATGCAGTCCACGGGCCATAACAACACAGACCTAAAGTTTAATCGTTTTGCTTGCTTCTGGCCTAAAGGCTACCACCGTGGAAGCCTAGAGAAGAGCCATCAGAACGGCGACTACCTAAAAACAAGCAATGCGAAAAAGTTATCTTCCCACAGGATTCGAACCTGCAGCCTTTGGATTACCGGTCCACTGCTCTACCACTTGAACTAGAGATGATGTGGGAGGATAACTTTTTCGCATTACCGATTTTTGAGTAGTCGCCGTTCTAGTGGCTCTTCACTAGGCTTCCGCGCGGGTATAGCCTTTTGGTCAGCATCACGCAAAACAATTAAACTTGAAAAACTCTGGCCTGCAAACGTCAAAATATCACAATTAAGTTATTATCAACATCATAGTACTGGGTTTAAATAGCTAAAATTAACCACGTGAGAAGACATTCTCTCTAGCTCAAGTAGTAGAGCAGTCGAACCCTTTGGGAGAATAACTTTTTCGCATTACTTGTTTTAAGTAGTCGCCGTTCTGGTGGCTCTCTCCTGGGCTTCCGCGGTGGTAGCCTTTAGGCCAGAAGCACGCAAAATGATTAAACTTTAAAAACTCTGGCCTGCAAACGTCAAATCATCACAATTAAATTATTACTAGCACAGACCTACTTGTTGCGGGCCACACGCTTTTGTTTTACGCACCACCGTTCATAAGCGTAGCCAGGGGGGGCCAGGGGGATCGGGCCCCCAAAATTGAAAAGTCACCAATGACAAAAACGTGACAAAAAGCCTATTATTTGTTCAGTTTCAGTTTCTTTTAACATTTTTTGCTTACGACAGTAATTAGCAAGAAGATTGACGACCTGGGGCCCAGGCCACCCATCAATTCAATTTTTGCCAAGCAATTTAAATGTATAACCCGGGAGAAATTGAGTTTTTTCCCTAAAAGCTGCTATCTTAGGCCCTCATTTAATCTTTTTACAAACGTAATGCAATAACTCGGGCCAGATTTACCATAAATGGCACAGTACCAGCTACGGGCCCCGCCCTCATTTGGTGAGATTTTTTTGGTCTTTACCAACAGTAGATTTGGCAGAAAGATGTTCCGAATGTCTCAATAGCGCCAAGGGCCCAGCAAAATGTAAATCCAGCACGGGTAATAACATGGTTTGTAGGCGTAAGCATTTATTGTACCATTTTTAAATAATAATCCACTTCCACCTCGCCAGTTTTTACGCGACAAAATACTTTTGAAAAAAAAAAAAATCTAGGAGAAATGCTCATTAAACAAATTATTGAATTCGAACTGAGGGTGCCTAGCCCCCCTGGCCGTACATGTACTCCTACAAATGGTTATTTTTATGACAAAACAAAAATCTCTAAGGAAAATCGTGAAGTGGATTATTACTTACTGCTAAAGCATTGCACGAAGCAATGTACGTTGCTTTCCACTACTTGGGCCAAATCACTCACAAAACTTAACCTCAAAATGCAAGATTTTAAACATGTTTTGGACAAGATTTCAAAATTATAGGTCAAAGGAGAATTGAGCAATTTAATTTTTTTCAATTGGCTTTCAAATGTTAAGAATCCAGTTTTTTCAAATGGCTCTAAACACATGCGAATTGTGATCCAATGGCAATAAAATAGCTAGTTTTCCCGAAAAATTACAAAAAATCGCCATGCGGCTAGGCACTTCGCCACCACACCCCCCAGCCTCCGACAGCTGGGGACTCCGCTTCCAGATCCCCATCTGTGATACGCTTAACTTACACTCCTTTGCCCAATACGTTTCCCAATTTGCGCATTTTACTTTTGGTTGAAGCCCTCTTCCTATAGCGAAAACTTGGTTAAGCCCTGAAACACGCCACGGCTTCTGATCTTCCAATGTACAATATCTTTGCCCCATAAAAAGTTCCTCTTTTGAAAATTTCTGATGAGGTCATTGCATGTGATTTGTGGTCTGGAACCCCCCAATCAAAAATCCTGGCTACGCTTACGCCACCGTTACGGCGAAACGTCTTGTGATCGTGGAAAAGTAAAGAATAAACGTTACCTCTTTACCTGTATGCTATAACATCTAATTGTTGTTTTTTGATACTTATTCTCAAGAAAAACCAATCATTGCTGTTCCATTGATCTTTTATTAGGGTTGTAATGTTATCGGCTGTTTTTTAGATATAGTAATCTTTTCACGGCTGGGCATATAATCATAGCAAATTATCGAAACGTAAGGTACACTGCTAGCATTGACAATTATGTCAACAATAAACATTTATGCATTTCATTAGATATTTTTCCGGATTTTTTTCTTTCTAGTCTGTAGTATATTGTTGCTATGTTTGCTCTTTAAACAGTTAACAAAAACACTTTATTTGCTCTTTAAACAGTTAACAAAAACACTTTATTTTCTACACTAGAAGATAGTGCATTTTACTAAAGTGGCATAAATTTTTTGCACTATAGATTCGAACTTTCTTTGTTATTCTTCCAGATAACAAAAAAAGACACTCTTTCTATACCTACTTGTTTTGCAGTGGTGAATATTACATCTACTGTTTAACTAGATGGGAGTTTGCCAGCAAACCCAGTGAGCGACCGATGCGTAGCTAATGCTGCGACGCTCAAAAGTACTTTTTGTCTACCGTAAAATCAGCAATTATTCAAAAATATCTGATTATGGAACCTCCAGAAAAGTTGAGTCAAAATATTTGTCAGTTAAATATCTCCTGATATCATAAAACACTTGCACCCTAGCTTGAGCCGTTCAAAAATTGATTTTTGGGGGTCTATTTGGGGATCCCTGGGGGGGTGGCACCCCCAAACTATGTCAAAATATTTGTTTGTTAAACATCTGCTGATATCAAAACAGACTGGCACCCAAGTTGATCTATTCAAAAAATTGATTTTTGGGGGGTCCATTTGGGGGTCCCCGGGGGGGTGGCACCCCCAAACTATGTCAAAATATTTTTCCGTTAAATATCTACTGATATCAAAAAAAAGTAGAACTCTACCTTGAGCCATTTAAAAAATGGATTTTTGTGGGGTCCATTTAGGGGGTCCCCGGGAGGGTGGCACCCCCAAACTATGTCAAAATATTTGTCTGTTAAATATCTGCTGATATAAAAAAAAAGTAGAACTCTAGCTTGAGCCGTTCAAAAAATGGATTTTTGGAGGGTCCATTTGGGGGGTTCCCGGGAGGGTGGCGCCCCCAAACTATGTCAAAATATTTTTCTGTTAAATATCTGCTGATATCATAAAACACTGGCACTCTAAGTTGAGCCGTTCAAAAAATTGATTTTTGGGAGGTCCATTTGGGGGGTTCCCGGGAGGTGGCACCCCCAAACTATGTCAAAATATTTGTCTGTTAAATATCTACTGATATCAAAACAACTAGCACCCTAGCTTGAGCTGTTCAAAAAATGGATTTTTTGGGGGGGTTCCCGGTGGAGTTGCCCCAAAAAGTTTCGGGAGAAAAAATTGCATTTGCAGCTCAACAATTTTACACAAAAATTAGATTTCGATGTGCTGTGGTTTAGGAGAAGAGCGTACAAAAATTAGGAAGAAAAAAAAGGAAAAAAAAGGAAAAGGAAAAAAAGGAAAAAAAAAAGAAAAAAAAGGAAAAAAAAAGAAATAAACCTCATCGCGGCCAAAAGTGGGTTGGTTGGGATGAAAGGGTATCTTGAGACATACAACTATACGAAATATTTTTTGCCATACTTATGCCGTTTTTAACTGAGACCGCTTTTTACGCCAAACTTGCGGGGCGGTTTTCGAGTTCTAAAACCGAAGTCACGTGACCTATTGCCTCGAAATTTGGTACAAACATACAACTCATTAATCCCAAACTGCTGTCCAAATTTCATGTAGCTAGACCAAACCGTTCTCGAGTTATAAGCAAAAGTCTGAACTTTTGCACTCGTTAGTTGGAAAATGGCCGAGTAAAACAGAGGAACACGCGACGCGAGCGTCGGTCGTTCCAATGAGTTAAATTAGTTTATTTATTTAATTTTTTAAAAAATTTTTTAAAATTAGCCTATCAATGTAATACGTTTTTGTAATTTGGGCAAATTTTGCTGGTGTATTTAACGTGGTGAAGTTGTACTATAGTACTAGGCTAATTTTTGTGCCAACTGTCAGTATAAAATATCAGCTACTTCTCTCAGACAGTTATTTACAGTATCTCGTAACGTTAGTCTGACTCAAACCCAGGTTTGGAAGAGAATGCTGTTTAAAAGCAAAGACTAGAGCAGGCGCGTAGGCAGAAATTCGCAATGAGAGGGGCTGTTTGGGGGCTTGGGGGCGGAGCCCCCAGCCGCCGGAGGCCAATGGGGGTCTGGGGGCTTGGGGGCAAAGCCCCCAGCCGCCGGAGGCACGGGGGTTTGGGGGCGGAGCACCCAGCGCTCGAAAATTTTGCATTTTTTTGCAAAACTAACTTTATTTTAGGGCTATTTTGATTAAAAAATAATGCTTTTAAAACGTGGCTTAGAAATTGGCAGTGCAAACATGATTAAACTGGTGGCATAAATGGGCTATTTGGGAGGTGGCTAATGGTAAAATGTTAGTTCTCTTGATTAGATGCTGGTAAATTATAAAATCGAATACTTCAATGAAACTCACACGGAGTAATCTATTTCGTATACAGTTTATAGAGAAAAAGAAATGGGGGAGGGGCTAATGAAAAGAGATTTGAAAGAAATGATTGGTAATTAACTAATACTGAATAGCCCCCCTCCCTTTTTTCTTAGTTTATAGTATAGTTGTTGATGACACCTACGTTTAGCATTTTTTACACTTGCGATCAAATTTGATTGCGTATTTTTTACCATTTTTCAAACTTTTCATTTATTTGTTTGTTCTATTTTTGACAAATTAGCCCCCCCCTGAACATATGTTTCAAAAGAAGTTTTAAATCACTAATTAGTCCACTCTAGTGCATAAAACAGTCTCAAAAGTGCGAAAAGCGTAGTGTTTTTCCCATTCTGCATTTTGGTCGACATGCCAATGGGGGGGGCTATAGCCTCCCCCGCCCCCCCCCCCTGGCTACGCTACTGGACTAGAGTAAAGAAGCAAAAAGCAAAGATATCGAAAAAAGCAAAGATTAGTAATCGATGCCGAAATGCGAACAAAAATTTTTATTTTATTTTTCATTTGGATGCACTAAAGTTTGTGCCGTATTGACCATTTATATGAAACTTGTGAGAGGAAAAACTATCATTACCGTACTATAAAGGATATAAAAAATACACTTTTAGGACAATATTATCAAGAGCAATATAGCATAAGCGAAACGAAACGATGTAAGCTTAGGCAGACTCAACAAGAACAAAAGTAAAGTTTAAAGATTCTACCTATCGATAAAATGTAAGCAAAAAGCATAGAAAAGGCGATAATCGATAGAAAAAATTGAAAGCAAAGCATCTGCGATAATCGATAACAGAAAAGCAAAGAATGTAGTATCGATTATCGATTACTAATCGATATTTCCAACCCTGCTTAAATCTATTTTTTTATTTTTTCGTAAATACGGTATGGGTACTTTTTTGGTTTGAAATTACTGTGTATAACATTAACTAACTTTGATGTTGCGTGATGTGGGATAATTAAATTTTTACCCTGGATATTTATTACTGACCAACTTATTATGAATGCTGCTAAATGAAACTTCTCTCTCCTCCATACTGAACTGATTTGGGTCACATTGTTGATGGAATATATTTGGTATGATGATATTATACGTTTGATACGATGAATGATTTTATTTTATTAATTTAACCGTGTCACAATTGTGCTGGTCCAGGACCGGTACCGGTACATTGTTATTAACATTATTAAATCTCAAAATTAAAGTTTAATGTGAAATGTTACACTTTTTTATCTGAAGCAACGTTGGCTGATGTCTTTTTATTAAGTTGACGTTTCGTTTCCCAGTCAGGGTAGCATCATTAGAACAGCAGCACATTTCTTGTTTGCAAAAACGAAAATGAAACTAGTAAGAAAAATTCAAGTAAACAGGAACAAACTCTTTGTGACGTAACAAACAAAAAATATTCAACATTCGTTATTACAACATCCAATATCACAAAAGAATTATTACTGTACATCTGCCAAAAGTATTATAATAATTATTACTGAGTTACGTGTGGGCCTATCACAAAAAATTCACTATCAAAAACACAACATGAAAATTAATCCAAAAGCGTACCAGAACATAAACTAGCCGAGTTCAATCACATTGACCAAACACTACAAAACAATGGATTTCCTCTGCATATATGCTTTTGCGATCAATTTCTTTCTCAGCAGACTGAATCTCATCCTCGATCTCAACCTGATACATACTTTGCTTTCAACTCAATTCCATATAATTAAGCAGAGAGTTTCTGAGGCTATTAAGAGACTTTTGGCCCAAGTCGGCATTGTAGCGGTTTCGAAACCACATTGTATGTTGTCATCTGTTTTTCCCAAACCTAAGGACTGTATTGTGAAGTCTGAAAAAAGTCGGCTTGTGTATGAAATTTCATGTCGTGATTGTAATGCTTATATATTGAGGAGACTAGGCGTAGTTTAGAGACCAGAAAACGTGAACATTTTGATGCAGTCAAAAGAATGGATGTAAAAAAGTCGACTTTATGTCAACATATCGTAGATTTTGATCATTTTATAACGTGGGATTAAGCTAAAATTAAAAAAATGGAAGCTAATTACAGTAAACGTCGAACAGCTTGATCAAAGAGCGATTGAATTAAACCAAACGTTTTAAACAAAATTGACGGCGCTAACATGCCCGTTATTTATGCATGGTATGCTTACGGATTAATTTTCATGTATTTTTGATAGTGAAATTATTTTTTTGGTAGGCCACTCGTAACTAAATACAAATTGTATAACACTTTTGGCAAATGTAGTAATTTTTCTGGGTTACTAATAATTTTTTTGGGTTATTTTTGAAGAAATTTTCTAATCTTTCTGGTAGATGTAAAGTTTTTCTGGGTTATTATTCCAGAGATTTCCTAAACTCACCTACTTAGTGGTTTGAGCACTCTCAGTTTGGGAATCTCTTGACTACGACCCTTGTCTTAGCCTTCCTCAAAATTTAAATTCGCTCACGTTTTAGTTTAAGCACTCTGAGATCGTGCTATGCGGATAGAAAATTTGAATTAAAATAACATTGGGGTCTCATAATAAATTTTCCATTCAGTAAAGCTCCAGGATGTTTTGCAATATTTTGTATTTTTTGACAATAATGGGCTATTATTCGGTACTAATTTCTAAGATTGATATTAAATTTAACTTTATGCAGAGCAAACTTACTATGTTAGCAGTAAGTAGGCCTAGCTTGTAGATTTCAATAACAGGTAGGCCTTGTAAATTTTACCAGTGCTAAATTTAGAAGGTTTCGAGTATCGAGTTAGTAGCCTACTGCGTAATGGTGGTCGGTAAGTTGCAGGCGAAAAGTTTTGGAGTAGCCATATTGCCCTGGAAGATATAGACTATAGCGTAGAAACGGTAAAGGGGGCCGACTCCAATTCAATTTTTTTTTGGCTAATAAACAAAGATGACCTTTGTCGCCTGAAGAGTTCTTTGAGCTAGGACGAAACGCTTTGCGACGGCTCAAATCTATTTATTGTCATCAAATCATTATTGATTTTGTGAAACAATGTTCCAAGTGCTCTTGTCCTGAACCCTCTTAATTGAATTTGATTTACGCGTACCTAATTAGTGGTTTGAACACTTTCGGTTTAGGAATCTTTTGACTATGACCCAGTGCCGTCGCTACGCAAAGACCAGGGGAGCCGTGACCCCCTAACGACTGCTAGTGCCTCCCCATTTCGGTTTACGCAGAATAGCGAACGTTTTTGGAACATCACGTAACGATAAGACAACAGGCAATAATGAAAAAATGAATAGTAACGTTTAAACATAATTCTCCTTTGAAGTTTTCTCCTTTCTTTGCGAAATTGCTTGCCACCAACTGCTGTACATAAATGTGACGCAATAATCTTTAATACGCCTTTACGGATGTGTTGCGGAATAGGAATGTAATAGCTTATAGAATCGTAACCAATACTTCGCTAGTGATGATGACCTAAAGCAACGTGTGAAAACATGTTTTAAAAGACCAGCTGCTTTTGTTTTTTTTAATACACACTCAAAATTTTTTTAGTTCGCGGTAAGTCGCGAAACCAGGGAAAAGGGGCTAAGGCGGCTTCAGTCCCAAAAATACAAGCGTTTAAACGTGTTTTGGACTTGATCTTAAGTATAAGGAAAGCTGAAATTGCCTAGCACTTTAATTCTTTCAATGATTTCTGAATTTTAGCAATTTACTGTAGTTATTCATATGGCTTCAAAAACGTGCGAAAAGTGATTGAAATGGCGTTAAAATCGCTATTTTCGCCGCAAAGTCACAAAATTTGCCCCGCGGCTGGGGGCTCTGACTCCCAAGTCTCCCTTTGTGACACACTTGAGTGCATCAGTTTGTTCAGCACTGAGCCTAAATTCGAAAATTTTTGTGTAAAAAAATGTTACGTTTGGTTGAAGCCCAGTCCTTTTTAGCAAAATCCTGTTTGCGCTTCTGGTCGCATTCACTGCTGCAGATAAATTTTTCAAGCGAATATACGAGCCGCATACGAAACGAGCTTAGAAACGCTGCCGACCTTATGCGTCTCTTTTTCAGACGTGAGTACAAATTTTTTAAAATAGCGTATAATTTGGAACCGAAAAATATCGGTTTTTATGTGAAAAAGTTCAGTCTATTTTAGTGCCCCCCCATTTTCGGCTAGTGCCCAGGCGCGTAGCCAGGAATTCGCAATGGGGGGGGGCTGTTTTGGGGGTTTGGGGGCGGAGCACCCAGCGCTCGAAAATTTTGCTTTTTTTGAAAAAATAACTAAATTTTAGGGCTATTTTGATTAAAAAATAATGCTTTTAAAACGTGGCTTAGAAATTGGCAGTGCAAACATGATTAAACTGGTGGCATAAATGGGCTATTTGGGAGGTGGCTAATGGTAAAATGTTAGTTCTCTTATTTAGATACTGGTAAATTATAAAATCTAATAATTCAATAAAACTCACACGGAGTAATCTATTTCGTATACAGTTTATAGACAAAAATAATTGGGGGGGGGGAGGCTAATGAAAAGAGATTTGAGAGAAATGATTGGTAATTAACTAATATGGAACAGCCCCCCCCTATTCTTTAGTTTATAGTATATTTGTTGATGACACCTATGTTTAGCATTTTTACTATTGTGATCAAATTTGATTGCGTATTTTTGACCATTTTTCAAAGTTTTTATTTATGTGTTTGTTCTATTTTTGACAAATTAGCCCCCCTTCCCCTTTGAATATATGTTTAAAAAATTTTTTTGATCCACTCCAGTGCGTAAAACAGTCTCAAAAGTGTTAAAAACGTAGTGTTTTTCTCATTCTGCATTTTGGTCGACATGCCAATGGGGTGGGCTATAGCTTCCCAGCCCCCCCCTGGCTACGCTACTGCTAGTGCCCCTTTACTTCGATTGCTCTGGCGACGCCACTGCTATGACCCTTGTCTTAGCCTTTCTCAAAATTTTAATTTTTATGATTAAATGATTTTCATAGCCTACTATATTGCTAGGATAATGTTAACAGGACTATTCCATAGATAAAAATGAAAAGATTTGCTAAAGCAAAATCAAGTTCAAATTTGTCACGTTTTGCTCACGCGACAATACAAGCTGCAGTAACTGGTATCACTCGTTATTGGGAAATAATTGCTCTTGTTTACTTCACAATATGTTTATTGGATTATCATTTTTATCGCAATGCAGCAGTAAAAGCGAGGTTTCAAACGAATCCATGGGCCTGGCCAACTTATAACGTGCCGCCTAAAGATAAAACTGAACCAAATAATAGAAATGGTGTAGGACCCAAACAATTTCAGCAACCAAAAAAAGAAAACTTGGTGGAAAACTTGTCGAATCCAAAAGTTATTCTCTTTGATCATCCTGCTTTTGGTGAAGAAATATTTTATGCAGTAAATCGCTCTGTATGTGGAAATTGTGAAATCACCTACGACAGCAAACTCTATCAAAAAGCCGACGCAGTTGTGTTTCATTTTGCAGGAACAAGATGGGTTCCTAAGCGAAGGTAAACTTGTTTAGTATATTGCGTAATGCTTTAGAGCAAATTACTATGTATCACATTTACTAACTTTAATGTTGCTTGGTGTTCGATAATTTAATTTTCGCTCTGGATATTCGTTATCGACCAACTTATTGTGGATGCTACTAAATAAAACATCTGTCTCCTCCATAGCCCTACTAAACTGAATTGGGTCACATTGTTGATGGGATATATTATC
Source organism: Trididemnum nubilum (assembly GCA_963965965.1). NCBI lineage: Eukaryota > Metazoa > Chordata > Ascidiacea > Aplousobranchia > Didemnidae > Trididemnum > Trididemnum nubilum. The sequence goes on along the minus strand of OZ014478.1, from coordinate 37,236,095 downwards.
TTGGTATGATGGATGATTCTCTTTTTTTTAAATTTACCGTGGCACAATGGTGCTGAACATTATTTTTTTAATATTATTATTATAGCCACATACCCGCAAAATACCGGTAACTGCAAAATACGGTGTCAAGAATGCTACGCAGCCAGTAGTGGTGTAGACTGTAATTTCGACAGGAGGAGGCCATAGGTCAAAAGTTGTAACTCAACTCGGGGATCTGGAGACGGGCCCCCTAGTATTGGGGGTGGGGGATGAAGTCCCCGCCGCCGAAAGCAAGATTTTTAAGGTATTTTTTACCAAAATAACTAAATTTTAAGACCATTTTAAGTTAAATTTCGGTTGAACACACATTTCTTGAGCCGGTCTACGACTTTTATGCGCGGACGTTTAGTCGCGGGACGTTTACGCGCCGCCGATTATGCGCCGGGACTTTTAGGCGCCAGAAGTAAAAAAAAAACTTTTTTCAAAAATTCAAAAAATTTCAAAACAAAATTTTTTTTCCAAAAAGTTTTTTTCGAGGAAAAAAATTTTTTTCAAAAAAACAGGTTTTTTTTCCAAAAAAAAGCTTTTTTTGCAAAAAAAAGTTTTATTTCTTCCCAAAAAAATTTTCTTTTAAATGACAGTCTCTTTTCAAATAAAAGCTTTTTTGAAAAAAAAAACTTTTTCCAACAAGAAAGTTTTACTTTGATTAAAATGAAAATATTTTCGAGCTTTTCATCTGATGTTTGTCTAGAAGAATCGTCAGAATAGAGAGCGCAGGAAAAAGAGTGGCTATAAGAAAAAGCCGAGCAGTGATTGGCTGGAAAAGGATTGCTGAGAGAGCGTCATTTGTGTACAACATTTAAGCTGTACAAGAATTCTTTTTGTCTGCAGAGGGCGGGGTTAAAAGTTTTGATAAAAGTAACTTCAAAAGCAAATAGTTGGAAGCAGAGCGGAAAAAGTTTTACAAAAAATTAATTTCTAATTGCATTTTTTCAATAACAAAAAATGTTTTCCACTACTTACTTGCAAAGTTTTTTTTACCTAATCCAAACGCATGCAATCTCCAGCCAGCGGTCTCAAATTTTGCTGCGCACGGACACGATCGAGTTGCTTGTGCAATATTGGCACACGCAGCAAGCCGTGTGACGTTTTATGGTTATTTTGAGTCTACCTCTACCGAACAATATACAGTACAAACTTTTTCAGGAGCTAAGGATTCATCTCTCGGCAGATTCCTATTTATGGTCTTTACATCTTGTTGTAAATATAGTAAAAGCAATGTTTAAATCGATATTTTTAAGTCTTTATACCTTGTTGCGCAACTTTCGCAATGAACTTTTTCATGCAATTGAAGCGCAACGCAATTCCGCAATTGCGGAACAGCGTTTTCGTACCAAGTTAAAGCGCAACCTAACTTCCGCAATTGAAATTTTACAACACAATGCAAATACAGCATTTTTGCGATTTTAGACAGCAAAAGAGTAAATAATTTGCTAAAGAAGGCAGGCATTTATCACTATTACGATCGAAATGAAAAAAATTAAGTTCAATGTATAGAATTGCGCTATTAACCGAAAAAAAAAAATTGAAAGCGTAGCGCAATTAAAGCGCAACAAATTTTAAACACTTTTGTCCGCAACGCAACTTCCGCAATGTTTCAAAATAAAAAAATAATGCGCAACGCAACTTCCGCAATTGCGGAGGTTTGTGCCAAGATATTGTTTTTCTGTTGAATTGGCTATGACTGCAATGCTTCTTCTGACGTAATTACAGCTCATTTAATTAAAATTGTATGTTGCTGCAATTAAATAAATAAATATAATTAATTAATCGAGCTCTTCTCTCTCGTAGTTTCAACGTCTATCTTTATTGTTACCTTTTTTGTTGTTTTCCGCTTTTTTTCATGCTAATAATTGCATGCATGCGAGAGTACATATTCACATTTGAGGCGTCACTCCTGTCATTACCATGTTTCATTAATTAGTCACTTTGCTTGAATGAAGTGGTAGGCAATTTTAAAATCTATCTTCATGAACTATGATGTCATTTTTGAGCTTTTTCTAGTGACAGATTTTTTGATTCCCGTCTTGTTTTTGTGAGTTTTTGGGTGTTTTGCTCTTTTGAAGCAGACGCTTATTCCTTTTCATTTTTGCAAATAAAACTTCTTCGATTAGTTTTTCTTTACATTTTGCCTGCATAGCCAAAAAAAGTCATTGCGAGGGGGTAAAATTTCAGCAACTCGAGGGTTCTTGAAAATTGATAATTTAACCGGTTTTACATTGATCTTAAGCAAGTACTTAAAAGTGTTGAAGAGCGGAGCTCCGGTGAAACACCAAATCAATTAAAACAACTAAACCTTTTTCCTTGATTGTTTTTGGTCTTTACCTTACATTCGGGAGAAAAATATACGTATAAGTTAAAACATGGAAAAGTCGCTGCGTGAGTGTGAACAAACTACACTTGTTATCGTGCTGTATCCCGGGACAAAATTTGAGCTGATCTGTCCTGCTCGAAAAAGTAGCAAAAGCAATCAATTTTGAAGCACAAATAAAATGAGTTTTAGTCAAACGCAAACTTCGCTTTCAGGCTGATTTCTTTCGCGTATCCAGAGTTTATTACGGGAAAACCCACATATAACTTAATCGTTCATTTCACTAGCTTGTGTTCGATAAGGTTGTCTTTAACAGGTTACAAATTGGATTCTGGTGTGCTGAACAATTGTCACGAGTAAAACGATGACAAATTTTAATTGCGCAAAATGCAGTGAGCGTAAAAAATTTAAACTACACAGCACTTAAATGAAAAATTTTACATAAAAAATTGTCGAAAATCGTTATCGAGTCTACAGCCACTTGTAATTTAACTCACACTGCAAAATAATTTGAAAGTAAAACAACAATGAAGCAGCAGCAATCTTGTTCAACTTCAAAAGTTCTTGACGCAATTCTGAAGAAGTTGACTTCAAGAATTTATTATTGTTTTTGCTATAAGTGTATTTGCAACAAGATGTAAAGACCATAAATAGGAATCTGCCGAGAGATGAATCCTTAGCTCCTGAAAAAGTTTGTACTGTATATTGTTCGGTAGAGGTAGACTCAAAATAACCATAAAACGTCACACGGCTTGCTGCGTGTGCCAATATTGCACAAGCAACTCGATCGTGTCCGTGCGCAGCAAAATTTGAGACCGCTGGCTGGAGATTGCATGCGTTTGGATTAGGTAAAAAAAACTTTGCAAGTAAGTAGTGGAAAACATTTTTTGTTATTGAAAAAATGCAATTAGAAATTAATTTTTTGTAAAACTTTTTCCGCTCTGCTTCCAACTATTTGCTTTTGAAGTTACTTTTATCAAAACTTTTAACCCCGCCCTCTGCAGACAAAAAGAATTCTTGTACAGCTTAAATGTTGTACACAAATGACGCTCTCTCAGCAATCCTTTTCCAGCCAATCACTGCTCGGCTTTTTCTTATAGCCACTCTTTTTCCTGCGCTCTCTATTCTGACGATTCTTCTAGACAAACATCAGATGAAAAGCTCGAAAATATTTTCATTTTAATCAAAGTAAAACTTTCTTGTTGGAAAAAGTTTTTTTTTTCAAAAAAGCTTTTATTTGAAAAAAGACTGTCATTTGAAAGAAAATTTTTTTGGGAAGAAAAACGTTTTTTGTAGAAAAAAATGTTTTTTGGAAAAAAATTTTTTTTGCAAAAAACCTTTTTTTTAGAAAAAAAATCTGTTTTTTTGAAAAAAAACTTTTTTTGGAAAAAAATTGTTTTGAAATTTTTTTTGAAATTTTTTTTGAAAATTTTTTGAAATTTTTTTTTACTTCTGGCGCCTAAAAGTCTCGGTGCATAAAAGTCCCGGCTCTTAAAAGTCCCGGCGCATAATCGGCGGCGCCTAAACGTCCCGCGCCTAAACGTCCGTTCCTAAAAGTCACGGTCTGTCTTGAGCAGTGCAAGCATACACAAAATAAGCATAAAAACACCTGAAGGGCACAAGCTGCTTTAGTCATCCTTTCTTGTGGTACAGTACGGAATTCAGGCCAAAGAAAAAAGCAAGAGTTTCGTATCTTTGGTGACAGGTTAGTTATTTGCAAGTTGTCAAGCAGCAAACGCTAAGCTGTTATGGGTAGCGGCAGGAAAGCATCTGAAATATAACGTGCCCTCAGCAGCTGCTTGAGATGCTACTACATGACAAGCCGTCTTTGAATAAGTTCATTCGTTCGTATGAACCAGGCACTCTGCATCTGGCTAACCACACCAACGTAGAGCAATTTTTTTGGTTCTGTTTGCAAGTCTTTCGTCTTTTGAATATGTCATAACCTAGATGAGAGAGCTAGAGTAATGCATAAGGCCTTCCAAAACGTCTTGTGTTATGGATATCGAACCTTTTCAGCCTCTGTTTGTATTAGGGTCCAAATGGAAATGGTGTAGCACAGTTTCTTCCCACTTGAAGCGTTATTTATTGGGTATCAAATAAAGCTACAGTGCAGTATATGTCTTTTTGCTACAATGTACAGGATGTAGTGATCTTGAGTTGAAAAACTCACCGCCACTCTTTGTCTCCGTCTGCATTCTGCAACAACTGCACCATAATCAACATTACCCATATCTTTAGACTTTACAGTAATGGCTTTATAATTTGCTAAATCTCGCCAAGCAATTTCAATCAAATTTAATTTGAAAAACTTTGAACACTACTAACTTTGAACTGCAGTTCCATGTTTGAAAGTGGCACTAAATAGAAAATTGTACCAAAATGTGTTTAATTTTGCACTCGAGTCTTTTTCTTCTTATTACCACACACACTTGCTTTTTTCTTAAATACGAAAAATGTGTATAGCTTATAAATTGAAGACACTGGCAGGCATCTAAATTCTTAAACGTAGCATATACAGGTGAACTTGGATTTTTTAATGTTAAAGAAAAAACGACCCCAAAGTTTTATTTTCAAAGGTGCAGTGACCATGCCCTCAGTATATTGTTGTGTGTTTTCTTAGGCATATAATAACGTAGATCGTTTTGTCGTAGTAACCTTTTCTGGTAAATTGGTGTTTGATACTATCATTTTTTATGCTCTTGTAATAGTCAGAAATAGAAAGCAGTACTACAACTACTTTCTAAGGCTGCAAAGTAGTGACATGGGCTAAAAGAACCTGAAATCCGTCCTACTCTACTTCAAACTGATTAAAATGATTCTAAAATGGCATGTAACAAATCCTTTTTCACGTGTGTGCTACATTTTAATCTAAGAACGCTAATTTTGCACAGAGCTGGACAGCGCTGTTTCGAGCTTTTAGCTCTCATCGGCAGCCCTCAGCTTCTCTTACAAAGTTATTCCCCAGCTGGACAAGACTCTTGGCCGAACCGGACAAACCTAAAGGGCTTGCACAGCGGCGGAGGCTTCCTAGGGAATAAACGATTTTTCACTTGTGATACTTAAAAAAACAAGTGAAAAAATCGCTGAACCCTTGTAGTAAGGATAGACATAGGCTATAGCCATAGCTCTGTGCATATTATGACTCGAGCTGCTTTGCAGCTGCAGGGTTGGTGGTTGATCTAGCCACCTAACTGCCAGTGGAAGTCGTGATGATTTCCCTGGAGTCGACCACGAAGGACGTCAAACTTTTTGGTACTGGTAATGATTTCTGTGGTCATACTAGGGTTCAGCGATTTTTTCACTTGTTTTTTTAAGTACCACAAGTGAAAAATCGTTTATTCCTTACAAAGCCTCTGCCGCTGTGCAAGCCCTCAAGGTTTGTCCAGTTCGGCCAAGAGTCTTGTCCAGCTGGGGAATAACTTTGTAAGAGAAGCTGAGGGCTGCCTATGAGAGCTAAAAGCTCGAAACAGCGCTGTCCAGCTCTGTGCATATTATGACCATACCTGTCAACTTTCCCGATTTCGAGGATTTCTCCCGATCACCCGAGTGCAACAAAAAATCTCCCGATACCACGATTTAGCTCAAGAATTTTTGAATTTAAAAATTAATCAGTTTTTTGAAAAATTGTTCAATTTTGTTTGCGAATACTGTTTTTTTCTGAAAGGGAAAGAATACAGTTCGACCCCTAATTCGACTGATTTGATATTTTTCAAGAGTTTTGATTTGAAAATTAATGTGTGATCTTGCTTTCACATAACGGGTAACATCTATTCGAATTGTTAAGAATTTACAAATAACAATGGCATGCACAAATTGCAGTCTCTGGTACCGCTTATTGCAACTGTGAAGAGCTGAGCTCTTTTAATGGCGTCTGTCGGAGAAAGTGTTAGTACTGATAAGCGCAAAGGAGATGGTCAGCCACAGTTGCAAGAAGAGGCGGGTAAAAGTAAAAAAAAAGAAGTATAGCTTTGTATAAGTTTTGGGGCTTTACGGGGCGGAAGAAAATAGCCGGTGAAAAAATTTTCAGCAGTCTTGCTGCATTAATGAAATCGCTCCTGTGCATACCTCACTCAAACGCATCTAGCGAAAGAACCTTTTCCATGGTGCGGAAGCTTGTAACCGAAAGCAGAACCAGTTTGCACAATGACACTGTGTGCGCGCTTTTAAGTTGCAAATTAAATTGTTACCGGGTTGCAGATGGCTTTAAACCTTCCAAAATACAGTTGCATGCTGCCGAAAAAGACACACACAAAGATAATCAAGCCCACAAGAGTTAAAGTCATGCCCGCAAGTAGAAGGAAATGCTTAAGGTAAGGATGAGAGGGGCGAAAGCTAGTTAAGAGGGGGAACAAATTAATATACCACTATACACATAAAACTGATTTAGTCTAGGCCGGGGGCAAAAAAAATTTTGGGGAGTTGTGGATCAGGCCGGGCGCCACGGGGGGCATTTCACGGCCGTGCCTCCAAAATCACTGCTTATGCTCCCCCAAGCAAGAAGTATGCCTCCCAAGCGAGGGTTGTGCCCCGAAAGAAAGTAACAGGCCCGGGGCCACGGGAGTGAATTTCGGGGCCTGTGCTCCCCCAAATTAGTGCCCCGAAAGCGTGAGTAAAATTTTGTTCCAGGAAGAAAAACACGAGTGAACACGAAGACTGAGCCTAAGATTTCGCCCCGTAGATCTTTTTTTTGGTCTTCACCCCTGAATTTGTGGGCAAAAAGCGAGATTTGTACCATTAGATTCCGCTGTGCCCCCCCGAGCGAGACTTGTGTCCCGAAAGAATGTAAACGGCCAGGTTGAAGACCTTTTTTTATTTTAGTTTTTAAATTTTTTTTTCTTCACTCCGGAAGATGAGGGCAAAATTTATCTGTGCCCCCCGAATATTTTTTCTCCTCTCACAGTCACGCTACTCGGGGGCCAGGCCTGTTGCGGGTTTGATTAAAGTAGATGTGGTTGAATGATATTTCACTTTTATTGTTCAGTATTTTTTGAAAAGCGTCTGCAGCGCTGAATGTAGTATGACTTTTTATGCCGAGTTTGAGTGAAGTGTATGAAACAGTACTGATGTTACCGGTTACCTGGTACCGTATACAAAATGAAAAGACTGCTTGATTTAATTAGTGTGTGTTTTAGTAGCTAAAACAGCTAGAACTTGAAATCGTAATGTCAAAATTTTGATAATGTGTACCAACATTAAAAGGTAACAATAATTACTCAAGCAGCAGTAGAAGCCGGAGGGAGGTCCGGGAGGCAAAACTTTCGAGCTATTGAATTTGTTGGTAAGAAATCTCCCGATTTGGCATTTTCAAATGTTGACAGGTATGATTATGACTCGAGCTGCTTTGCAGCTGCAGGGTTGGTGGTTGATCTAGCCACCTATCTGCCAGTGGAAGTCGTAATGATTTCCCAGGAGTCGACCACGAAGGACGTCAAACTTTTTGGTAACGCTAATTTTAACGTTTTTCGCACGTTTTTATTTGTACATTGTGTCATGACCCAAAAGAGCCGGGGACGGGGAGCCATGGCACAATGCCTCATCTGTTTACGCTGCTCTACGCAGCATGTACAGTGTAATACAATCACTAATTATGCCCAAACGTTTATTCTCGGGTGACCTGTATGCGTCAGAGCTAAAAAAATTATTTTTTTTTTAAAATTTCAAAAATTTTTTTTTTCAAATAACAGTCTTTTTCAACAAAAAAAAAAAATTTTTTTTTAAAGGTTTTTTTTCGGATACAAATTTTTTTTCGTATAAAATTTTTTATTCCCAAAAAACGTTTTTTAAACAAAAATTTTGCAAAAAATTTGAGTTCTTTATTGTGTTTTTTTTCAGTCAGAAATTTGTTTTCCACTACATGTTCGCAAAATTGTCTTTACCAAGCCGGACGTATGCAATCTCCAGCCCGCGGTCTCAAATTCCGAGGCGCACGGGCACGAGTTGCTTGTGTAAATGTGTTATCTTAGAACACACAGCAAGCCGCGTGACGTTTCATGGTTATTTTTATTCTGCCTGTACCAAACAATATCGTACTAAGTTTTTCAGAAGCTAAGGATTCATCTCCCAGCAGATTCTTATTCATAATCGTTACATCTTGTTGTAAACATAGCAAAAGCAATGTTTAAATGGCTATTTTTTTAAATTTAATCGGTACATCTTGTTGTAAATAATTAACTTGTAGCAAAAACAATGTTAATTTCTTGCTAAAGAACTTTTGAAGTTGTACAGGATTGTAAGCTGCTTCAAATTATTGTATTACTTTCGGATTATTTTTGGTGACTTGAATTATTTTTGTTGACTTAAATTGTAAGTTGAATTAGAAGTGGCTGTAGACTCGACAACCATTTTTGACAATTTTTTATGTAAATTTTTGCAAGCAAGTGCTTTATAGTTTAAAGTTATCACACTCACTGTATTTCTTGCAATAAAAATTTGGTATCGTTTTACTCGTGACGATTGTTCAGCATCCAAGAATATAATTTGTAAGCTGTTCAAGATAACCTTGACCAACACAACCAAGTAAAACGAACGATTAAGTTATATTTTGGTTCGGCTTTCGTCTAATAAATCCCGGTTTCGCGGATGAGAGAGCGAGAAAACGGCGTTTGCGCTTAACTAATGCTTATCGAATTGGTGCTTCAAAATCGATCGCTTTTGCTAGTTTTTCGAGCGGGACGACAGATCAGCTCAAATTTTGTGCCGGGTAGAGGACGAAGAAGTCTTTTTTACGCCAAAGCAGAGTATTGATGTCAATTACCATGTTTGTGAAACTGTTTCATCTTAATGCTCTGTCTGCTTGAGTAAAAATTTTCTTTGCTGCTTTTGCAGCATTGTAAAATTGCGAAAGCGAAAAATCGTGAATGATTGAAAGTGAACATTTTCATTTGAGCGAGATCTAAAACAATTGTTAGGTTCCTGCGCAATGCTCAGCAGCACATTATTGTCTCAGAATTGTTGCAATTTTGCTTGAAAATACCAGCAGATCACTCAAATTTTATCGTTTTGAATCAGTACATAATTTAGCTTCTTTTTTTGTTTGAAAATTATTCTTTTTCAGTTGTTCTTAAAATTATTTTTCATTTTTAATGCTGGCCTTGGTCTGATATTTTGAGCCATGGTTCGATTATTTGCAATTGGTAGATTACGATTACCACCCTTTGTAATTGATTTCTGATTACTGTTATTTGAAAGTGGTATAGACGATTACAAATTACGATTATAATAAAACCAGCTCTGGCGGTACCACATACAGAATACGCTAAGTTAGAAAGAAAGCTTAAAATTTAGGCGGCGGCACAAAAACAAATTTTTTGGCCGTAAAGGGCTAATTTGCCAACAACCCTTTATCTATTTGCCGTGCCCCTTTTTCCTCTCCGTCAGACCTTGGGGTGTGGTCCGATTGCTGAGTCTCTCCGGAGTTTTTCCGTGACCCCAACCATCGGAAGAATGAGGTAGAATGTCTGGCCGGGCGGCTACGTTCGACGGCAGCATTGTGTGCAATATTGATAAAGCTCTTTTCTTTCACAGTTAATAAGTCTTTCGTGTTATCTTTGTTACCTTTTATTGTCGTTGTCCTCTTTTTTCATGCTGATGATTGCATTCTTGCAAGAGCACATCTTCACATTTGAGCCATCACTCCTGTCATTACCATGTTTCATCAATTAGTTCACTTCGCTTAAATGAAGTCTTAAGCAGTTTTAGCATCCATTCTCATTGTAACTTTGACGACAGTTTTGCTTTTTTTCCCTCTTGTTCTTGTTAGGTTTTTGTTGTTTGATCTTTTTAACTAGACGCTTATTTCTTTTCATTCTTGCCAGCATATTTGTTTAATGTGTCTCTTTTTAAAGCATTTGGCTGACATAGCCAAAAAAGGTAATGGCGAGGGGATAAGATTACGCGGGTTCGGCAACTTGAGAGGACTTGAAATTGATAATTTGGACGCTTTGGTAATAACTGATCTCAAGGAAGTACTTAGAAGTGTTGAAGAGCGGAGCTCCGTTGAAACACTAAGTCAACTAGAGCAAATGAAACTTTTTTTTTGGTCTTCACGTTACTTACATTCGGGAGAAAAATGTAGATATATAACACGAAAAAGTCGCTGCTTGAGCGTGAAAAAATTTTCTTTGTCCTGTACCCGGTACAAAATTTGAACTGATCTGTCAAGCTCGAAAAATTAGCAAAAGCGATCGATTTTAAAGCATAAATGAAATGAGCAGTTAAGCACAAACGCCGTTTTCTTGTGGTCTCGTTCCGGTAACCGGAATTTATTAGACGAAAGCCGAACCAAAATATAACTTAACACTCGAGTAACTTAAATGTGTTGGTCAAGGTTGTCTTTAACAGCTTACAAATTGGATTCTTGGATGCTGAACAATCGTCACGAGTAAAACGATACCAAATTTTTATGGCAAGAAATGCAGTGAGTGTGATAGATTTAAACTATAAAGCACTTGTTTGCAAAAATGTACATAAAAATTGTCAAAAATGGTTGTCGAGTCTACAGCCACTTCTAATTCAACTCACGCTACAAAAAAAATCCGAAAGTAACACAATAATTTGAAGCAGCTTTACAATCCTGTACAACTTCAAAAGTTCTTTAGCAAGAAATTACCATTGTTTTTGCTACAAGTTAATTATTTACAACAAGATGTAACGATTATAAATAAGAATCAGTTGGGAGATGAATCCTTAGCTTTTGAAAAAATTTGTACGATATTGTTTGGTACAGATAGACTAAAAACAACCATGAAACGTCACGCGGCTTGCTGCGTGTGCTAAGATAACACATTTACACAAGCAAATCGTGCCCGTGCGCCTCAGAATTTGAGACCGCGGGCTGGAGATTGCGTAGGTCTGGCTGGGGAAAAAAAATTTAGCGAACATGTAGTGGAAAACAAATCTTTTATTGAAAAAAGAAAAACATTAAAGAAGAACTCAATTTTTTTGTAAAATTTTTGTTTACGAAAACGTTTTTTGGGAAAAACTTTTATACGAAAAATTAGTATTTGAAAAAAATCTTAAAAAAAAAGTTTTTGTTTTGAAAAAAGACTGTTATTTGAAACAAAATTTTTTTTGAAACTTTTTTGAAATTGTTTTTCAGCTCTGGCGCATAAAAGTCCCGGCGCATAATAGTCTCGGCGCATATAGTTCCGGCGCATAATCGTTCCGGTGCATAATGGGCGGTGCACAATCGTCTCCAGCCTAAACTTCCGAGCCTGAAAGTCCTAGACCACTTATTACACTGTATGATAGTTTTGCCGAATCTTGTCTCTCGTTAAATGGTCCAGATGGGACAGTATCATTAATTAAGTTTTTTTTCGTCAACGTCTTCTCCTTTTTTTTTATAGACCATCAACTATTACGATCCTGTTCCGCTTAATCTTTTCTTTTGATCCAATAGTTTTTGGTTATTAATTAATGGAGTTTAAGTTTTTTTTCTGCTACATTTTCGCCATTTTAAATAATGCAAACACACTCAAATTTTTGAGAAAGGTTTGCAGCAAAATCACAATTAAAATGCGGGAATGAAAAAAACAGACAAAATTATCACTCATCCCCATACCAAAATTTTCCAGATATTTCGTTGGCTTTGTTTACAGAATAGCTGGAACCTACTTAATAGTCAACTAGATTTCCTGACTTAGTTGATTTGAGATTAACTGTACCAGTGATTATTGACAACTTTATACAAATTGTTCAAAGATACTTTGGAGTTTAAGTACCCAAACAAAAATTTAAAGGCAATATAACACGAGAAATGTAATGTAAAGGTTGCGAATGCATGTTAGATTTTTGTTGTTGTGGTACTTGTAGTTGCATAATTATTATCTTTGTGTCAAAGGACAGCGTCAGGCTCCAACTCTTAGATAACCTGCACATTATCAATCGCAAGAATTATTCAGTGTTAAAGGAGTGTCAGTGATTGAATGTTTCTGCAGGTTTCTTTGAATTTTTGTCCACTGAAATTACTGCTTGTTTGAAGCCACCTAGCAGAAATAATCATCGTAAAGCATCTTATCCATGGACGCAGCAACGTGACCAGGTTGCGGGTTGAACCCAGATCATGCGATCAGGATTGCGGTAAAAACCTGAAAAAATGTTCTATCATTTTCAAACCATTTTGGATACAAATACTGTTTTTGTCAATAGTCATCAAAATCAGCTTTATGTATGGATGTCTTTGGAAAGCCCTTCAACCACTTTAAATTACTATCGATGCACTTTAGAAGATGTCAGTAATGCCTTCAACTTGACCATGACGTACAAGTAAGTACAAGTAAGTACTCTACTATAGATTTCATTGCTCAAATAAAATCTATAGTAGATATCTCCTCACATTGCCAATTTCAATACTGATTTTGGATCAAATTTAACACATAACAAATACATCACAACAAATGCGTTTTTACATTTGACAAACCAAACGAGACCTCATGTGCAGTGTGTTTCTAAATTAGACCTTCCCTCTACAGCTTTCATGGAAATTAATTAAGTTTTCTTGTAGTCTAGCTTGAAGTTTATTAAGGTACGTTTCTCGAGAGTTATTTTTCATTTTTTATTTTTTATTATTTTATGTCAAATACTGTAACTGAGTTACAGAAGCTCACATAGCTAATGATTCCGAGAAAAGTACATGGACTGGCAAACCTGGGCAAAGCCGGAAATCCAAGTACATTTTTAGTACCTCTGACCTAAATCTTCATGAAAGCATGAGTAGTCATCTCAGAGGATTTTGTTGAAGGGCGTACAGGAAACTGCAATCAAGTCAATCTCATCGACCTTCGACGATTTGTGTGTGAACGTTAAGGAAAATAAAGTTTGATTCTTCGAATTTTTGCAATTTGTTAAGATTATACCACTATTTTACCCCTCAAGAACGCAGACTATTGGGCAGACAGCTGGAGCTCCAGCAAAATTTTGACAATTTGGTGAAAAACTGAAATACATGCCTTCTCTAAATACAAAAATTTTAATACTTTTTAATTTAGTTTATGCTTTGGGGGAGGGGGGGTTCCAATTTTAAAACATCCAGTACAGGATATTGAAACATTAACAAGCAATAAAATTGCAATGGTCCTAGAAATCAGCATTTTGCAAACCTTTTGTGTAAAATGATTGTCCAATAAATCTGTCTGAAGTAAAAAATTAAAATATGGTTAAAGTAGAAGGAATATAGTTATACTCAGGAGTATGTTAACAGAAAGGTAATCTATTTATGAAAATCCCCAAATCCTAACTAAAAAACGGGTTAGCATTCCATGTAGTGTATAAACAGCTGCTTAATTACCAGTGAAAGTTTTTTCTCATTTTATTGTTTTAGTGTTGTAATAGCCTATTATATTTTAATAACGTATTATATTGTTGCAATGCTTATTCTAAATTTGTTCATACAGTATACTGGCCATTTTATCTTCATATTTACCTCTATGATGTACTGTTACGTAGACTGTCGCTATTCTAACAATGAAATTTTTCTGAGCCTTAAGTTGTTTGAATTTTTGAATCTGATTATTTGGAATTTTTGATTTTTTTTTTTGTTTTCTTTTTATTCAGTGAATTTTAAAACTGATTTTGTTTTGCGATGTTATTTTGAAAATATCTTTATTTTTGCCTTGTGTTGAATTTTTAAATTATGTTTGTTTGAACTTAATTTCAGCAAAAGTACTATTTGTGGAGGAGTGGTCTTTTTTGTTTTGTTTTTTATTGCCAGTAATATTGTGCTATCACATTATTGATAGTAATTCTCCAAAGAAGCTGGTTGCTTCTGACTTGCGAAACGTCAGAAATAGCTTATGCTCCAACTGCTTGCTTTTGCATAGCATTTGACAGCACTGAGTGACCTGTTTTTACTTGACAATGCTGAGTGTCCATGTACTCTAGGCGCAAAAACGCGGAGATGGGGCCCTGAAAACTGATTACACGCCTCGGCGTACTACATCGAATATATTGGTATGTCTAGGATTTTTGAACTTGGTCAGTTTAATCATTTGTGAATGTTTTTTTACAGGAGAGATTCGGATATTTACTTTCCTTATTACACCGCGTATCAATTACGCCATTTCACCAAAAAACAAGAAAAAATAAGAAGTTTGAAAGACATGTTTAAAGTTAAAACTAAACTAGCAACATGGGCAGTTGGAAATTGCGGCATTACAAAAGGTATTAATTAGACTAATACTGTAAATCTAAATCTTAGGTTTCAATTAAAATTTTCTCCTAACAGCAAAATGTACACGTATAATAATTTTCTGCAATTTATATTGGAAATTGTTCAGTATTTTTTTTTTCACAAACAGCTTATTGCTACCAACTGCATATATCTGCTTTAAACACGTTCAGCTAAGAAAAGCATTATAGAACGTCGAGAGGCCTAAAAATTTTGCGGTGCACAAAAAAATGCAATCTTGACATTATAGGCGCAGCCAAGATTTTTGATTGGGGGAGGGGGCCAAACCGCAAATCCCATGCAATGATTATATCAGAAATTTTTGAAAAGAAGGAATTTCAATGGGAGGGAGATACCGTAGAATGGAGGATCAGTGGTCGGGGGCCTTGGTTGGCGTGTAACTACGATTTTGCTGAAGGAGAAGGACTTCAACCAAAAATTTAAAAAAATTTCCAAAATGCTTAATGGAACACGTCGTGAGGAAACCAGTTTAAACCAACGCATCACAGACTGGGGCTTGGGGGCAAAGCCCCCAGCCACTGGGCGATTCTTTGCTATTTTTTGTTATTTGGGTCACTTTTGCACGTTCTTAGAGCCATTTAAAATCGCTTAAATTTTTAAGATTTGAAAGCCAATTGAAAAAATTAAATTGTTATTCAGTCTTCTCTTTACTTACAGGTTAAGTTCAAAACACGTTTAAAATCTCGCATTTTTGGGTTAAAATTTGTAAGCTGCATTGCTTCCTCGAATATTTTTAGGAAAGCAAGGTACATTACCTTCTACAACATTTTTAGCTGTAAATAATAATTCACTCGAAGATTTGCCTTGGAAATTTTTGTTTTGTCATGAAAATACCCAGTTTTAAGAGTATACGAACAACCAGTGGGCCCAGGCTCCCTCAATTGAAATTCAATGATTTTTTCAATAACATTTTCCTCTAAAATATTTTTTAAAGCATTTTGTCGCGTAAAAACTGGCAAAGTGGAGGTGGATTGTTATATAAAGTTGCTGCAATAGATGATTACTAGTCGTGTTATTGGATTACGTTCATAGAAAAGGTTAGATGAGGGCCTGAGATTGCAACTTTTAGGTCAAAATCCTGAATTTCTTCTGGGTTGTAAATTTAATTTAATTAGCAAAACTTTGAAATGAGGAAACCCGCAGGCACCCCGGTTGTCAATATTAGTATTATTGCTAATTTCTGTTGTATGCGTGTATAGTGTTGCACGCAAAAATGCTAAAAGAAACTGAAACTGAAAAAACAATCAGGCTTTGTCATTATTTTTATCATTGGTGGCTTTTCAATAGCCCCCCACCCCCTTTGGCTACGCCTATGTTTGACATCTTAAATAAATGATTTTGTGGATTTTACGACAACCAGCAACTTTTGCTGACCCAAAACGCTACGTATCGTACAATTTATTTCTACCAACGTTCGTATTGAACCTTTAACCTTATTTTACACGGGTTATTTGATCAACGCATTTTACACTGGGGAAGGGAGCAAAAATGCTCTCCTATAACTCATAAACAAACGATCTTGGAAACACCAATTTTGGCATGCGGGTTTGTGTTTATCTAAATTTTTTAGAAAAACTGATTTTGAGTAGATGACATCATCATAGTAATGTTGAGCTTGATTTTTGAAAAATTAGGCGACTTAGATTTTGTACATCAGTTTGTTTTTTAAAACCAAAGCGTCTAAGTCAAAGTAGTTACGTCACAGGGAAAGTCTTATGACGTCATTTAAGTTAATTATGAGACAAAACATCCTCAACTTTTGGAAAGTGACTCCGGGATATCCGAAATTGGGAAGTTTTCCCTTACCTAGGCAATTCAAATTTTTAAGGGTTATTTGTAAATAAATTTGACTCCAAAGTCAAGATGAATCAAAGTAAAAACTTCTTTTCTGAAGAAATTTATCTTAAAAACAAGAAAGGGGCATTTTGCCCTCTGCGTAGAAAAGGGGTAAATTATGACATCTTTCTATTTCATTAGGTGTAATACATGAAATATATGAAGTTATGCGTTATTCGCTTAGGTGTAATATACGAAGTTAGCCTAGTCTAGTTAGTTATAACATAGTAAGATGATAAATGAAGTGGTGTTTTTAAGCTTTGCAGCAATATGCTTTCTATTTCAAAATCTTATAACTTTTCATTTTAAGATATTTGGCCGAAAACGACATCCTTAAGCCGACATAACTGCCATACTGTTAGATTTGAATCTTTTTTTAGTGTTTTGACCAGTACGGTATTTACGGTGAGTGTATTGTGCCGTGCTACCCTTTTTTGCCTGTATTCATCCCAATATCGTCCAAATTAACAGCAAAGTTGAATAAAAATTAGCAATGACGCCCATCTTTGTGAATCGTGCAACGGTCTTTGTTGTTGAAAGGCAGTGAAAGGAAACCAGATCGAACTGGAGTTTTTTTAGTTCCTGCCTTAAATTCGGCTGCAATATTATTCAAATCTGGTAAAATTGCGACAAAAATTTGGACGGAGACCTTTTTTGATCTTTGTCTCAAATTGACGCGTATTATTGCAATCATTTTAGGTACATTTCCTCGCTAGCTTCTCCAAAGATCTTGCTGTTCTAATCTTTGCCCTCCCGCTCGTGCAAAATCCTGCCTATGCCACTGGTTGTGACATAACTCGGATACCTTACCTATTTCAAAAAAAAAAGAAAAAAATTAAACTTTCTATTAATGATATTTATTGCTATGTAACCTATAAGTTGTACAGGGTCTTATTTTTAGTTGTAACAGTTTTTTAAAGGTGGTTATTTTTCAACTAAAAAGACAGTTAGTTAGCCTAAAAAAGCTGTTGAACAACCTGAAAATCTTGCTGCTTATCTTTTTTCGGACATTGCATGATGCAACGCTATTCGCCTGAAATTTTTAGGTTTAAGTTAGAGTCCAATATAGCTGAGCATCTTTTTCTTGTGTGTTCCTCAATGAAAAATAAATTAAACCTAAACCTAACGCTGGCTAATTTACTTGACGTTGTACAATTTTTAAAAATTTGCTCACCCTATATCCAAGTCTTTAAAAAAGGCACCGATTTTCAGTTAATCAAAACTCTTAAAGCTTCGGTAAATTTTGATACAATAATATCTAGAAGAATGACAATTATTGGTTTAGAGAAATTAACCAAAATGACTCATTAATTTTGCTCTATACAGTATTTTGGCTGCATTGTTTTTGACTAAAGAATACTTTTGTTTAACCGGCCAGGTGGTCGAGCGGTAGTGCGTTTGTCTCTAGAACGGGAGGTCTGATGTTCAAATCTCGGGCCGGTCAAATCGAATACAGTGTTGCCAACGGTTCGCCACCGCTGCTACATTTCTTCAAAAGAAGCTGTGTTGCCCAGGCGCAGTGACGCGGAGATGGGCCCCGCAAACTCGTTTCACGCTTAGGTGTGATACAGCGAGTATAATGAAAGATTTGATTGATATGGTTATTCATAATTCTATGTTCAAATATTTTCAAATTTGTATAAGAAAGAATCAAAATTCTTATGAATATTTTTTCAGGAAGCAGGTGGCGAAATCGTATCGTTCTCCAACTGTTGCTCGCTGGGTTGGACGTTGATGTGTTCGGAAGTTGTGTAGGTCGCAGGCTTCCTGGGATTTGGACTGAATTGCACAAACATCTTTCAAGCTACAAATTTTATTTGTCGTTTGAAAATGCTTACCATTGTCGAGATTACGTTACTGAAAAAGTTTGGTACAACGCTTTTAAAGCTGGATTGGTTCCTGTAATTTGGGGCCCGAGTAGAGAAGATCTTGAAGCTGTTTTACCATTTGGATCCTTTATATTAGCTGAAGAGTTTGAAACAACTTTAGAACTAGTGCAGTACTTGAATGAACTTGATCAGAATGATAGCAAGTATTTGGAATATTTCAGATGGCGAATTTACAATTCGCTGCCTACAGATTACTTTCCTGAGAAAGTAAATCCGTTAAACATTGACGAAAAGTTATACGGATTTTGTCAACTGTGTCGACTTCTTCATGAAGACGATCAACATGAAAAGTGGTTTGGATCAAGGCCGACTCATATTGCCCCGTCGCTGGTCGATTGGTGGTATAAAAATGAAACAGATACATGCCTCAGTCCTCAATCTATACCTGAAATTCTTACTTCGTATTACTATAGGCGACTTTTATTTAATGAAGTAAAGTGGAAAAGTTATACTTACAGTAAATACTACATTTTTTTCTATAGCATTGCGATTTTATTGCTCTGTCGACGTCTTTTACTGCATGCTGCTTGTTTGCATCGTTTTTGATTACCGTTTTTTAAAGATACAGTAGTGCTGCATATAAGAAAACATATACGGCAGAATTTTTGTTTATCGAATGCATTTTTTCGCTTCCTCAATCCATTTCGGATTTTGAGAACATAGCAGAGGTAAATTAAACAATCATTACTGTACAATTTGTACATCAAGCACTCTGAACAAATTTCTATTAATATTAATAGTCAAATTCTTATAAAGCTGTATTTCCAATCAAAGCTGCTCAATAGTTTTGGAGTTGAAGACAAGTTAGGGAAAACAAGTTTTCAATAAAAATTAGTACCGGCATAAAAAACATGCAGTAAAACTGGCTGCAATCAATTAAAATAAGTGCGAATTTTTTCCGAAGACTTTTATAAGTTTAAAATGCTTTACAAATGAGGTGTCTGTGCAAAATTTGTTCTCATTAATCATTTCACGAAAGACTTCATTAATTCCTGACTATGCCCAACCAAATTGGTGTTAGATTTACAACCAGCATAACTGAATATTTTAATTTTGCTGTATCAAGTGTAAATAGACCTTAAAATTTGGAAATTAGTGCCTGCAGTCCCTTACTTTATATAACCCATTACAGCCTGTGCCTGTTTTGTGTTTTTGATTCGCCAGATGCATTTTTTTTGAACCGGTAAAAAATTGTACAATACTGGCAGGGGGCGAAAACATCTCCGTCACCTGTTTTTGTGATAAACCACATCAGACAAAAAGCTTCAAACCAACTTGACTTTGGGCCAAACTTATTTACAAATAAACCAAGAAAATTGGAAGTTGTTAAGTTCAAAAAAAGTTTTCCTATTAAAGAGTTTTCAAGTCTCTTTACTAAAAACATTAGGAAAATTTGAACCGCCTATAACACCATTGAAAAAATAGCGTTTTTATCTTTCATAAATTGGCGCTGATGTCATTATCAGTGACACCATTAGATCAAAACTGACTAGTTTTGTGTGGTGAACACCAACTCAAATGCCCAGTTTCCTGCTCTCATGATCTACGATATAAGATTTAGGTCAGGGGTGGGCAAATTACGGCCCGCGGGCCGGATCCACCCATCGAAGCATTTTATCCGGCCACTTGTGCCTGCTGAAACCACTACTATGATTTTTACGGATGTAAATTTCCATTGAAAGTATCGATGAAAATAACAAACAGGGAGGTGGCACCATTCTGCGACACCTTTTTTGTAGTTTTTGATTTTATAGCTTGTATGTTTAATATTTTGACGATAGAATTTTGATTTTTTTTCTGGTGGTAGCTAAAGTTATTTTTTATGATCATACCAAAAATTAGGTCTACATTTTAAGTTTAAGGTGGTAATAATCCCCTTTTATCCCCTGATAAAGTCACCACTACACGACACTAAACACCAGTTTGCGATACTCCAAATTTACAGACTCTTTAAATAGATCTATAGATTCTTTACTTAGTAGACTAGAAACCGACACGCGGAGAAAAAAAGAAGATTAAAGAAAAAATGTTTGCTCTTGTTGCGAAAGTTTTTGCGGTCACGCACATTCGACTGATTTGATTGGATATATTCGTATAACGAGGAAACCGTGAAGAAAAAAAAGTCACACTGATTGAACGAATTGGCATATATTATAGGCTGAGGCTCCTGCTACGTTGTGTGAGAAGAAAAAAATCGCTATCCAACCCCTACCTCAACCCTAGACCTAGCCCTAACTTCAAATGATGATATGTTATTACAGTACTGTACTTTGTTTGAAAACAATATCTACATGCGTAAGCTTAAAGTTTATGCCATTTTAAATAGCCTTGAATTTGGCAAAAGCTTAAATTTTTAGCCGTGGAAATTATTACAACATAATCAAATATCAGTTTTTATTGTCAAAAATTTTGTAAAATAGTGTGTCGCAGAGTGGTGTCCTTCAAAACATCCAATGACCCGAATTATTTTCTAAATAAATAAAAAATATTTACGGTCGGATACCACAATTTTACCTAGTCATAGAAAATGATGTTGTCAACTACCACGCTACAAATCAAGAAAATCGAAGGAACTTTAGGTAGTTTTTCAGCCATCCAAGAGTAAGTTGCAAAAACCGGAAATGACTTACTTTGAAGTTAAATAACTCAATAAAATTTTGATTGTATAGGTTAATATTTTGCGTGAAGGTCGAAAAGATGAAGGAAATGCAAGATATCAAAAAAACGTGGCAGAAAATTGACTGCTTTGAGGCTAAATGTGGCCCTGAAAACAGTGTCGCAAACTGTATTAGCCGTTATGCTGGTTATTTGTAAAAAAATTGTTTTTTATTGATGTATCAATATTGAGTTTTGAGCCTCTGGCCCACTAACTACGTTTATTATCTGTAACCAGCCCACTCAGGAAAGTAATTGCCCATCCCTGATTTAGATGGTGGGCATTTTTTTGTTTCCTCTACTCTCCCTGATAAAAAGTGTTAGACTAATAGCTCGCGCAAATTAAGAATACAGTTGAACCCCGGCTGGCGATCACCTCGATAACACCACCACCTCTTTATCAGGACCACTTCAGAGCAGTCCCAAATAATTTACTATGGTAATGCATTGCATTCTGTTTCGATAACGCGACCACCGCGGTTTCAACAGCAGGACTGCCATATTTTGGTCCAAAACAGCAAATTTAACTCCGCTAAAGCGACCACACGTGCTCAATAATTTGTTTTTATAATCAAAACAATAAGATTAAATTTCTTTCGCGATCAAAACAATAAGGATTGATGAGCGCGTGCACACATCCAAAGAAAATACAATTGCGCAATGAATGATCAGTGTGGCGAACAGAACTGAATCTTATGAGATAAACTTTAGTACTAACAATAGTTTAAATTCATTCTGCAAGTATTTGATAAAAATAATGGCCCTTCGTAGAAAGAAACCGAGATAACTTTCAATCAAAGAAAAGGTTACGGTAATGCTAGCAAAATTTGCTAAAGGCTCCAAAACAAAATTTGCTTACACGACCACCCCGCTAACGCGACCGCTTAATGACAGTCCCATAGGTGGTCAGGTAAGCGGAGTTCCACTGTATGAGGATTTAGCTTGACTACTTAAACGTTTTTTTTTGCAATATTTAAACAGCATATATAGCTGGTACAAAGTATGTACGTGGTTAAAAACAAGGTTCGAACATTTTTGAATGATTTATGTTTACTGTTTTAGCTTGAGTTTTATTGTATTGAACTCTAAAACATGGAAACACGATTTAAAGTTACGTGCCGTCGTTACTTATTTTGGTAACTGATCGTTAATTTTTGTTTCAGAGTTTCATTTTAAATGCCAAGTTGTAACGTTGACACCAAAAAAGGACGCTCAAAAAAGAAACAAAAACATAACAAAATCATCGTACTAAAATACTTATTTGTAATAGAAAGAGACTGCCATGTTCACGCCACCCGGCTATCTAACAATAGGCTCGCAATACTTTTTGTTTTTCAAGCCTTTATCCCGCATAGTTACCACATTACGTTCTGCATAACAATAACGAGATTGTCGTGGGAGTATTTAAACATCTGACTGACCAAAACAGTGGAAATTTGTTGACTCTCGAAGTGATGACCTTTTCTTTATTTTTTGGTCTTCACCTCACATTCCGCAAATTATTTTGAGAAAAATTCTAGTTTTCTACGGCTGTCCCATTTTTCTGTCTCAAAAATATGGTAAGCCTATCTAACAGGGAAAACGACAAACAAAAACGAACATTTTGTACACAGCTTACACTAAAAAATAAGTTATATTCAGAATTACTTTGTGATTATTATAGCAAGTTTGTGTTGCACAGAAAAATTTAAAAAAATTGCATTTATTTTTAACAAAAGTTACGTTTATGCACAAACATTTTAAACGGCAGTAATTTAATTAAGCGATTTATTTACATATAATGCTAAATAATCGCAAACATTGTTTGGGAAGAAACGGTGACCTTTTGCCAACAGTTTGTCTAGCATGCTAAAACTTCGCTCCACAGTGCACGAAGTTGTACGGCAACTGTTGCGTCATAGATAACATTGAGAGACAGATAATCCGTCACATAGCTCTTTGTTATACAAATTAAAAACAATAGAACTGCACTTAAATAGTTTCATACATAGGTGGTCACAAATTCGTTAATCATTAAATCCGTTAATAACGAAGCTAACTTTTTTATTAACTTGTTAATTCGTTAAAAAGTTTTTTATGTTAATGGACTAAATTAACTTCAGTTAAGTTTCGTTAACTTACGTTAAGGTTTTCATGGTTAGTTTCTGGCACCATTCATTCATCGTATCGTTACAAACCAGTTTGCATTGGTAACACTTGTTGCGTATTAGCACGAGTTTTATAGAAAAGCAAAGAAAGGAGCTCTTTTTTGTGGCAAATAATAAGCTGCAGCTTCATAGGCTTATTAATTATCACTGTTTGCATCTACCAAAGATTTTCCGATCGCAGCTTCGTTAGTGCATATAAACCTATTTTTGTCTTGAAATTAGATTAGACTGTAAAATGTAACTTCCAAAACACAAAAAGACCACCATAGCAATAAATTTTTCCTTACAATCAGATCAGCAATGTTAATACGTGTTCTAGAGTTAAGTGAATAAAAAGAATTGTAAATTTACTCGCAAAATACTAACGAATTAACGGACTTCATTAACTTCCGTTAATTAGAGCTGAAAATAACGAATTAACTTAATGGAGGTGTGAGCTTTGTTAACGGACTAGTGGTTAACGAATCAAACGTTTGGCATTAACTTGCCCACCTATGGTTTTATAGGATGTTTTTTAAATCACGCTAACATTTTGCACCATACTTAATAAAAATTGCAGTAAAAAACTGCAAGTAAAACAGAAAAAAGTTGCAATCAAAATTTTTTAAAAACAACTTAAAACATTTTACTACATAAATTCTTTTACTTAGGAAGCTATCGGAAGCTGTAAAAAAAGTTGCAAAAACTTACCCTAGTGATTATAAAAGATTGACTCTGAAGAATATGCTGTAATAAGACTATACATAGTTGAGTATTTGCGGCAATTTGTAGTGGAACTAGCACTACAATTTTAATGCAAAAATTGGTTGTTAAAAGATGAAGGATCATAAATGCTGTAAGCTGTAAATTAAATGTTTGATCAAGTGACAGAAAGTTATAGAAATAATTCTTTATTATAAAATTTTTAATGCAAAACCTCAACGCAATTTTTCAAGATGGAATACCGGCAACCATGCCAATTAATAAGGAAATTATTTCTTGAAAAAAAAAAAAATCGGAAAACAAATGAGCTACCTCATGAAATACACCACTTGTCTGTTATGATGATAGCCTACCCACAAAAAGCAGCCTAATACAATAGCTGCATCGAGGAATACCGATAGCTTATGATAGTCGGTAGCTACGGCTTAGATACCGGTAATCAATCCATTAAGTTTTATTCCGATCAAACCAAACCTCAGCTTCAATTCAAACAAACAATTTTTTAGGTCTAGTTTACTGCGAAGTTTCAACATAAAACAATGCAATTATGCAAAACAATGCTTGAAAAAACTGCTCTACATTTTAGCAGTTTCTTTAAAGCCAAACCCTTATTTTGAGAGTTGGTGTAAGTCCGGTGGTTGTTTCAAGTGCTTTAGTGTGGCACAACAAACATTTGACGGTTGATAAGGCAGTTAGCTAGGGCAAGTTGATTAGAAAAAAAGCAAAAAAGCATATCGGTACAGTGGCGTCGCTAAGGATGGTGACACCCGGGGCGGAGTTTCGTGGTGTCACCCTTCATAGGTTATATTTTAAAGAATGTATAGTTATAGGCAGTACTTAAATTGTAAAATTTTGCATGGGGGGACGCTTTTGCACTCTTAACCAAACACATTTGATATGCAAAAGTACTTTAGTAAAGATTACGAAATTCCGTGTCCGAAATTGAATGAAGACCAAAAAAAAAAGGTCTTCGCTGGAAATTGAAGTGTGTGTGTTTTGCCAAAATTAGGTGAAGACAGGCGCGTAGCCAGAAATTCGCAATGGGAGGGCTATGGTGGGGGCTTTGGGGCGTAGCCCCCAGCTGTCGGAGGCCATTGGGGGTCTGGGGGCGAAGCCCCCAGCCGCCGGAGGCACGGGGCTAAAATTTTGTTAAATTTGTGCTAATATCCAGCCGCCGGAGGCACGGGACTAAAATTTTGCTTTTTTTCGCAAACATAACTTAATTTTAGGGCCATTTTAATAAAAAATAATACTTTAAAAACGTGGCATAGAAATTGGCAGTGCAAACATGATTAAACTGGTAGCATTAATGGTCTATATGGAGGTGGCTAATGCTAACATTGTAGTTCTCTTGTTTACATGGTGGTAAATCATAAAATTCTATTGTTCAATAAAACTCAAACGGAGTAATCTATTTCGTCATATTTTACAGAGAAAATTAATTTTTGGGGGGGCTAATGAAAAGATATTTACGAGAAGTGATTGGTAAGTAACTAATACTGAACAGCCCCCCTCACCCCCCTTTATTTCTGAGTTTATAATATATTTGTTGATGAAACCTATGTTTGGCCTTTTTACACTAGCGATCAAATTTGATTGCTTAGTTTTGGGCATTTTTAAAAATTTTCATTGATTTGTGACTTTTATTTTAACAAATTAGCCGTATATGTTTATATTGTTTAATTATATGTTATATGTTTAATTAGTCGTATTATACGTCCCCCCCCCCCTTGCATATATGGTTCAAAAAATGCTCTAAATCACTTTTTAGTCCATTCCAGCGCAAAAAAACAGTCTCAGAAAAGCTAAAAACGTGTTTTTTTTTATTTATTCTGCATTTTGGTTGACAGGCCAGTGGGGGGGGGCTGTAGCCCCCCCTCCGCTCCCCCTGGCTACGCTACTTGGTGTAGACCAAAAAAAGGTCTTCGCCGGAAATTGAAGTGTTTTTTTGTCAAATTTAGGTGAAGAATTAGGTCTTTGTTGTCTGATCATCCAGCGCTCAAATTTCGATGGGGGGACACCTAAATCTCGATGGGGAGACGCTAACTCTGGATGGGGGGACGCGTCTCCCCTACAATTTAAGTACTGGTTATAGGTAATGTATATTAATGTATAGTAGGCCGCAAAAGGTTTATTTTAAAGATGGCGGTGCTACTTCATTACTGTAAATAGCGGTTGTTATTTGGCTAGCTCAATAACTTCTCATTGTAAGATTCTACAACTTGGAAGTATGTGCGTTTAATATCACATCACACGTTTAACATTTGGCGAGTAACCAGAAATCTGAAGTTGGGAGGGGCTCTTTCGGGGGTCTGGAAGCTCCGCCCTATCCGCCGGATACCATTGGGGGTCTAAATGCGGAGCTCCAGCGCTCAAAAAAATTATTTTTTTGCAAAAATAACTTAATCTTGTTTTTTAACTATTATCAAAGCCTTATTTTGATAATAGTTAATGCTTTTAAAATCTGGTTTCAGGGAAAACTCTGGAGGCATAAAAATTAGCAGTGCAAAAACATGATTAAACTCAGGTGCGTAGCCAGAAATCTGCAATGCGGGGGGGGGGGGGGGGGGGGGGCTTTATTCGGGGGTCTGGGGGCGGAGCTGCCAGCTCTCGAAAATTTTGTCTATTTATGAGAAAAACTAACTTAATTTTAGGCCTATTTTGATAAAATTTAATGCTATTGAAACGTGGCATACAAATTAGCAGTGTAAAAACATGACAATTCTAGTTGCAAAAATGAGCTATGTGGGTGGTAGCTATTGCCAGAATTTCAGTTCCCTTATTTACAAGCTGATAAATGAAATCCTATACTGAAGTTCAATAAAACTCTAAAGGAGTACTTTTTTTCGTCTATATTTTATAGAAAAATATATAATTAGGGGGCTAATGGAAGGAAGTTTGAAAGAAGTTATTGGTAATTGACTAATACTGAATAGCTCCTCTCCCCTATTTCTCATCTTATATTTCATTTTTTGATAAAACCTATGTTCAGGGATGAATAGAAACAACAGCATTTTTCGATATGCGATCAAATCAAATGACAATTTTTGGCCATTTTCAAAGTTTTTTTTTCTGTTTTATGAGTTTTGTTTTTGATAATTTAGCTCTTCCTCGTAAATAAATGTTTCAAAACAAGCTTTAAATCATTTTTTGAGTCTGTTCCATTGCAAAAGATGGTCTCAGAAGCTAAAAACGTGGTGTTTTCTTTATTCTGCATTTTGGCCGGCTGACCAATGGGGGCGAGGGAAAGGCTGTATTCCAGCCTAGCAACGCTACAGGTTCAGTAAAACTCACAAGGAATAATCCATATCGCATATATTTAATAGAGAAAAATGATTGGGTAGGGGAGCTAAAGGAAAGATATTTGAGTTGAAGTGCTTGGTAATTAACTAATACTGAATAGCCACCCCCTCCCATATTCCTGAGCTTATATTCTGTATTTTTTCATAAAACCTACATTCAGCATGTTTCAACAAGCGACCAAATGTAATTGCTTATTTGGCAATTTTTAAAGGTTTTTACTAATTTGTGAGTTATATTTCTACATATTAGCGCTCGTCCCTCTAAATAATTTTTTCAAATGGGGCTTAAATTATTTTTTAGTTAATTTTAGAGTGATAAGCATTTCCAATGATATTAAACATATTGTTGTTTTCTTTTCTGTTTGACTGGTATTACAAAATGGTGTCACCCCAAAATGGTGAAACCCGGGGCGGGCCGCCCGCCCCCCTCCTTAGCAACGCCACTGTATCGGTATTCCTCGAAGCAACTTTTGTTTACACTGCTTTTTGTGTGTAGGCTATCATATAACAGCCATGTGATGTAATTCATGAGGTAGCTCATTTGTTTTTTAATCTTTTTTTTCAAGTAAAATCTTTCATTATACTTGCTGCGTTACGCCGAAGCGTGTAACGTATTCCTCCAAGAGAATATATTATTAGGTTGAGTCGTTTTTTACTTCTTTGTTTACAAATTTTAGATGGCTCATAACGAAAAATGGCAAATGTATGAGAAAATAACGTGTGCAAAATTTTTGCGATTTTAGGGGAGATTTTCTGCTCCCGCATATGGGGGTAAAATTTCAAATTTTGGCAAAAAATGACTTATTTTTAGATCTTCTTGCAAATTGCTGCAAGTCCACATTTTTATTTTGCTAGTCATAAAATAAAAGATTTGGATTTCAAGGGCACGTTGCTAAAGTTTTGGGGAGGTTGGTTGAAGTTTTAAGGTCCCGCTTTACAATCGAATTTTGCTAAAATTTGGCAAAATTTTAGAAAATTCTTGAAAAGGTTTTTATTCAAAAGCTATGTTTTATAACCGTTATTCATCAGGCAAACATCGTTTTGTATGTTTGGAGTTGTCAGCACGGAAGTAAAGGATGATAGAAGAAAAATCGAGTAGTGGGGGAGGTCGTCAGGAGGAGAACCTAAAATATGCAGATATCCACAATTCCTTTTCGTGCAAAAATCAAAATTTTGGCAGATGGCATTGCGATGTTGTGCAAAAGAATAACAGACCTACGTTCTTCATTGCCATAACAAGAATAAAAGTGAATAAGTTTCTTTTAAAAACCCTTTGATGCTTCTCTAAAACAAAAAGCTATTTGCTATTTTTGCCGCAAAAAGTTGGCAGTTGGCTCGATTTTTTTCTTGCAAAAAGGAGTAACTGTAAACTTTTTCAACAAACTTCCAAATTGAAGACTTCATAACTGGTGTACCAAGTCATTATAAAATCGATTGCAGAGCAAATATAGGCATCTAGATTACAAACATAACTAATCGGAACAGTTTTGGTTAAACCTTATCTGCAAACACATAAAGTGCAGCTATGGAATTCAGAATCCAGCGTTCAGTGGCAGAGGCGTTTTTTCATAGAAAATTGAACCTGTTAATTATGATAATAATAGAAAGATAGTCCACCTCCTAACCTATAAAATGGCTAAACAATCATTTGCTAGTAAACTTTTTGATTTCTTTGGACAAAAATTTGTGGACTGTTGTTTGATAATGCGATCTGAACTGTCGCCTCAAATTTTTGGAATAATTCTAACATTCACGGTCACTACTAAAAGTGTTGAAAAGAAGTAGCAGTGATAGCCATTTATTGGTGTGATATTACTATTATAGGTATGTATGTAGTCGATTCATTCGGTGTTAAGATGTACGCCACAGCTCCACGCACTGTCTGGCTCTTTCATTGAATTCGCAGAGATCAGCAATGGAGCAAGGTTCGTCAAGTAGAGAGCTTGTTAACTAATGTTGGATTGTGTCATCTTCTCCACACTTGCACATTACGTTTGTGGATGCGTAAGTGAACCCCACTTTTTTACCTTAGTTGTTGATCTTGCCACGCCAGAGCGAAGGCGGTTGAGGCAATGCCACCTTTTCTACTCTAATTGTGATCTAAAGACAGACTTTCATCGGGTTTGATATTTAAATGATTGCTTGATGGCAGCTCTTCCAACTTTCTTTCCCATGCTTCCTCCAAGTTGTAAGCTATTATGATGAAACATAATCAATTTCTGAGTTTGAGTGGAGATTTATACTAACTAGCTTGAAAACTATAGACATGTGAAAAAGCGAACATTTTCTATACTGCACGCCAAGCTACTTTACTAACCTGATTATAGCATTTGTCAACAATGAACTAAAAAGATTTGGGTCCAAATCCTAGTTTAAAATATGACACGAGTTCAAACAATGATGCCAATCCATTAAACTCAAACTAGAGTAAATTACGTTGAAGAACAACAAAAGAATCTTTTTTAAGAATTACAGCAAAATTCTGCATCATTGGAGACTAAAAAATTTGCAATAATCGCAAACCCTTTGCTGGTGAAAAATAATTTTCAATGAGATATATCAAAAACATTTCAACAACCCAAAATGTCAAAATTGTTTATTTGCCAACCAGAATCAGCTACTTAATTGGCTCACAATTTGAAATAACCTTGGATTTGTAAAAAACCCTTGGATTAACTTTCTAATAAAAGTGTCTGTTTTATTGTTAACGTCAATCAACAAGAAAATACCACAAATACTACAGACTCAAAAAAAATCTTTTGGCTATATTATACAAAAACAGAATGTTTATTGTACCAGAACTGGGTTTTTGACAATAAAGTGCCAACATGTCAAACATCGTAATAGAAAAATTATTTTTGAAAAAGAATAATGAAGAACAGTTTGGACGAGTCTTTAAAAGATCAAGTGACAAGAAAAATTTGCTATTTTGGTTTTAACTGCTACGTCAGAAAAAGTTCTTCAGCTACAATATTTCAAGTTTTCTAGTAGTTAAAAAGTCGTTTGATGTAGAAAAAGCTCAAAACAGCAATTTGGATCTCTAAAGTGAATGACGTCATGTGCGAACTATAGCCTTCTCGTAGGTTTACCATCATCAACATGGGTGGGCTTTCGTATTCCAGTAGTCAGCTATTTGCTTTTTAGCTGTAAATGTGATAGATGTAAGGAAATGTCTTCATGTGCGTTCATACGCTGATGATGTGCAGTGTTATTTTTCTTTTGATAGAGATTCTTCTGTAGACATGATTAAAAACAAAATTCAAGCACACAAGTGCCTGAATGGTTATGCTCCTACATATTTGAAAAATTTAATCAACTCTCGTTCTGTTTCGGCAAGATATACCTTGCGTGTTAATGATGATAATTGGCGGCTTCAAATGGTAACTAGCTTAAACTTTGCTAGATCCCAATCTATGTTTTTGTATGCATCACCCAAGGTATGGAATTCGTTGCCACCATCTTTGTGTGAAATTGAAACTTTGTACCTTTTCAAGAAACGTCTAAAAGCATATTACAGTAGAACGCCGATTATCCGAACGCCTATTATCCGAAACGCCTGTTATCCGAACACGACTTCAACCAAAGTGATTAGATCAATGACTATGCTTACGACTTTAGCAAATTTAAAACAAACAAAATGAGTGATAGTGCCAGCACTAATAATATACAATAAATCACAATCTCTGTGTAATGTAAATGATGTATTTTGGTAATGCGTAATGCAGTATTGCATGTTGCCGTAGCCTAAATGATGAATTTTCCTAATATTGCATGTTGTTTGATTATTATCCGAACAAATCACTTATCCGAACCACCCCTGGTTTTAATTAGTTCGGATAATCGGCGTTCTACTGTATTTGAATTTAATCTTTCAGGATATTACCACTGTGTTGTTGCAGGCGCGTAGCCAGATTTCGCATTGGAAGGCTGTTTTGGGGATCTGGGAGCGGAGCCCCAAGCGCTTGAAAATTTTGCATTTTTTTGCAAAAATAACTTAATTTTAGGGATATTTTGATATAAAATAATGCTTTTAAAACGTGACATAGAAATTGGCAGAGCAAACCTGATTAAACTGTTTGCACAAATAGGCTATGTGGGAGGTGCTTTAATGGTAAAATTTTAGCTCTTTTGTTTACATGCTGGTAAATCATAAAATCTTAAAGTTCAAGAAAACTCACACGAAGTAATCTATTTCGTCTATATTTTATAGAGAAACATAATTGGGAAGGGAAGGGACTATTGAAAAAATTTTTGAGGCAAGTGATTAGTAATTAAGTAATACTGAATAGCCCACCCCTATTTCTAAGTTTATAATATGTTTGTTGATGAAACCTATGTTTAGTATTTTTACACTAGCGATCAAATCTGATTGCTTATTTTTGACCAGTTTTCAAAGTTTTTATGATTTGTTAGTTTTATTTTTGACAAATTAGCCCTCCCTTAAGCCGCATTTACACAGGCGACTTTTAGCTGCAAGAATCGACATTTTGCCTTTTTTCTTTCTCAAATCGCGTAGGTCACTTACGCAGCGCAAGATTCACGTGAGGTTTTGTCTGCGCGATATCGCCAGACACGCCCACAAGAAAATCAAATTCCAGCAGTCACTCACAAGCCGCATTTACACGGGCGACTTTTTTGCAACGCGATTCGAAGATTTTTTATGCGTGAAAATCTCTCTCGCAAAGCGGTTACTCACACGAGGCAAGACTCGCTTGCCGCGATCGCGTTTGGCAAGAATCGCTGCCGTGTAAGTAACACCTGCGATTTGCAATGCCGATTATATTTTTGCGCGACTCGGTGCAACAATCGTTCTCGCCCATGATCACTTACACGAGGTCGATTTCAACGTCTCGAGAGTCACAAGGCAAAGTCGCGCTCGTGTAAACAGCAAATCGTATGCAATTTACGAGTCGCCCAGGCTTAGCGCAATGCACAAATGCTTTGCGAGTCGCTGGCTGCAATTATCTAAGTTTACTTCATAAAATATTGTGTTGATGGTACAAAATAGTCTGTAGTGCTTTTACCGTAATTAATTGTGATTGTGATATTAAGTTTACTTCATATTAGTTTGAAACGAAGAAATAATTTTGTTGATGCTGGCACTGGTCTACTGCAGATACGGCAGTCATGAGCTGATTGCTGATAACTGTGAAGCCAATCAAGCTGGGCTTTAACCCTTAATAAAATGTATGATAAATTAACCACAGGAAACAGTACCTTAATTGCATTTTGTTTTTATAATACCGTAAGTACACTGTTTGCATCAGAACCAGTAAATTTTGAGTTGAGGCTGACTGTTCTTAATTTTTTGCCAATGTTGAGCATCAGTTGCTCTTAATTGGTTCTTAAATTTTGAAATTATTGATGTCAATTATAGCGACAGTGTTTGTTAATACCTAATGGTCTGTCTGCTTGTAAACGCCTTTTTAGCTGCTTTTGCAGCATCGTAAAATTGCGGAAAGCAAAAAAGCAAGCTCTAATTTTCGTTTGAACGAGAGCCAAAAAGGTCTTTTGTTACCTGCCCAATGCGCAATAACACTCTATACTCTCGAAGTTATTCAAGCTCTTTTGTTTTGAATCAGTACAGAATTTAGTTTCTTTTTTGATTTGGCATTTCTTCTTTTTCGGTTGTTCTTAACCCTAGAATAGCTAAGACAATGAATTCACAGTAATAGCATTTGGACAATATATTTTGGAAATGGAGGTGCTTGTTACAGAAGCCCTCCGTTACAATATAGAGCCTTCACCGTGTTCGTCTGGGCAAACCACAATTGAAATTCTTCAACTTGAACTGCATTGTTCAGACAAAATGCATAATTTGGAACAGTAAGACATGGCAAAAGATATCTGAAATTTAGCCTGAAAATAATGAACTTAAAGAGTGCCATACGAGCGGTCGTGAAAATGAAATACGTCTGTTTGCCAGTTGCTTGAATGAAAAGGAATGCCAGAACAGAGGTAACTTGGCCAAACACAAAGGCGTGCAGGAATTACTAAAAAGCGCGTAATTTTTAAAGCGTTGGCTGCAGGAACTAAAGTGAGGCGCACAAACTGAGCAAACTAAAAGGAAAAAGCGGCCGGATTAAAACTAGAGCGGGGCAACACATGAAAGGTCAATCGGTGCTGTGACAGTGCTGGCAGAGTAGGCTGATAGGCTCACATCTATGCTCACTCGTAGGGTCCAGCACTTTGTATACCAGTACCATCCACTGGTTTTTGTCGGCTGAAAACGTGTTAGCGTTTGCTTTCTTTTCTAACCCGAGATTGCTAGAGCCTACCGGCAATTCTTGCGGTTAAAATAACCACAGTTTAGTGAAGAAGCACAACACCTACTGCCCCGCATATTGTGATTAAACATTAATTTCATGAAAATGATGTTTATAATAAAATCATGTTCTCAATTTCGAGTGGTTTTATGGGGCTTTTTCATTTGAATAACGCCAGGAATGAGTTTTGACATGAAGTCACCGTCGTATTTTTGCTCAGTTCATAATAATTCATTCTCCGCACTATACTTACTGTAATTGCCTAGCGTTTAGCAAATGCATGCGCTGCTTGTTTTATTATTGTGGATATTGGTGCTTTGTAACAGCTGTGGTTTAGTAGCTCCATAAAAAAATTACATGAAAACACATATTATATGAATGCTATGTGGATTTTTTGAATGTTGGTTTAATTGAAAAAGAACCTGTACTTCTGTAGTGACAAAAGGCGCCTGGTATCACTGCAGAAGAACTCAAAAAGTAAACTTCTAAAAACAAAAATAAAATTTAACCATTAGCATTTCGTATAGTATATGACAGCACAGATCTCCGATAAAATACTTGTGCACTATTAAGTAAATAAACAATATGAATTTTAATAATAAGTCAATTAAGATGTTTTTTGACGTTTGCTGGCCAGAGTTTTAATATTTTAATCGTTTTGCGTGCTTCTGGCCTAAAGGCTACCAGCTCGGAAGCCTAGGGAAGAGCCACCAGAACGGCGACTACTTAAAACAAGCAATGCGAAAAATTGTCTTTGGGAAGACAATTTTTTAGCTCGGAAGCCTAGGAACTCTTTGGGAAGACAATTTTTCGCATTGCTTGTTTTAAGTAGTCGCCGTTCTGGTGGCTCTTCCCTAGGCTTCCGAGCTGGTAGCCTTTAGGCCAGAAGCACGCAAAACGATTACAATATGAATTTGTCAGTTACATATGCTTGGAGAAAAAGTAATTTCAAACGTGTTTTTAGAATTAACTGCACAAAAATATTGATAAATTTTATTGTTTTACCAAACATTATGCATAACCAAACAAGACACACAGTTAGAGATGGGTTGCGGTAGAGAAAAACCAATACCTAAAGGCATAGATGGGCACAAGTCCGTTAATCGTTAATCCGTTAATAACGAAGCTAACTTTTTCATTAACTCGTTAATCCGTTAAAAAGTTTTTCATGTCAACGGACTAAATTAACTTCCGTTAAGTGCTGTTAACGGACTAAAGTAACTTCCGTTAAGTTTTGTAAACTTCCGTTAAGGTTTTTATCGTCAATATCTTGCAGCTTCGTTGTGCATTTGAACTTGTTTTTATCTTGAAATTAGATTAGACTGTAAATGTAACTTCCAAAACACAAAAAGACCACCATAGCAATAAATATTTCCTTACAATCAGCTCAACAGCGTCAATACGTGTTCTAGAAGCGAGTGAATAAAAAGAAATGTAAATTACACGCAAAATGTTAACGGATTAACGGACTTTATTAACTTCCGTTAATTAAAGCTGAACATAACGGATTAACGTTAACGGAGGTGTGAAGTTTGTTAACGGACTAGTGGTTAACGAAGCTAACGTTTTGCATTAACTTGCCCACCTATGCCTAAAGGTAAATGACAGAATTTTATAATAAATTATGAGCATTAATGCCCGCTTGACTTTGCTCCATCCAAGCCAACTCAAAATAGCATTTACGTATCACACATTCGGCTCGAGCAGCACGCCGCCGTTGCTGCTTCATCTTTCACCTTGCATTTTCATTGCAAGTTTTGACATTAGCTACTTAATAGTGTTTTTTGTATTTCGTTTTACGCTTGCGTTGGCTTCATTGATTTTCTTTTTAAAATTCCAAAGCGTGATTGCTTCAAATGCAAAAGCTGACAAGCGGCGCATTTGAAGTGCTTTTGCAGCAGTTCGCTTTTGCAAATTCAAAGCCAGCAAGCAGCGCTTTGAAACTACTGTATCTCGCACCGTGTAAGTAAACCAGTGCGATAGCGACTCTTCCGCCGACTCGATTTGGCGAGAATCACTGGCACGCAGTCTCGACGTGTAAGTGACTTCAGCGAGTTGCAATCGAATGCGAGCGCCGCGTTAAAATCTCTCCCGTGTGAGTGACTGCTACGATTTGATTTTTCGGGGGGCGTGTCTGGCGATATCGCGCAGACAAAATCTCACGTGAATCTTGCGCCGTGTAAGTGACCTACGCGATTTGAGAAAGAAAAAAGGCAAAATGTCGATTCTCGCAGCTAAAAGTCGCCCGTGTAAATGCGGCTACACGGGTGAGATTTTAACGCGATGCTCTCATACGATTGCAACTCGCAGAAGTCACTTACACGTTGAGACTGCGCGCCAGTGATTCTCGCCAAATCGAGTCGGCGGAAGAGTCGCTATCGCACTGGTTCACTTCCACGGTGCGAGATAGTTTCAAAGCGCGGCTTGCTGGTTTTGAATTTGCAAAAGCCAACTGCCGCAAAAGTACTTGAAATGCGCAGCTTTTCAGCTTTTACATTCGAAACAATCACGCTTCGGAATTTTGAAAAGAAATTGTATGAAGCCAACGCAAGCGTAACAAGAAATAGAGTCAATACAATTGAGCAGCTAATGTCGTTAAAACTTGCAATGGAAATGCAAGGTGAAAAATGAAGCAGGATGGGCGGCGTGCTGCTTATGCAAACTGTGTGATACGTAAACGCTTGAAATTACTCGGAAAAGCTTACTTACTCTGCATCATTCTGAGTTGGCTTGGATGGAGCAAAGTCAAGCGGGCATTAATGCTCATAGTTATTATAAAATTCTGTCATTTACCCTTTTGGTCTTGGTTTTTCTTTACCGCAACCCATTTGTGACTGTGTTTCTTGTTTGGTTAAGCATAATATATGGTAGAATAGAATAATAAAATTTATCTACGTTTTTGTGCAGTTAATTCTAAAAACGCTTTTGAAATTACCTTTTTCTCCCAGTATGAGTGACTGACAAATTCATATTATTTCTTTAATAGTGCACAAGTATTTTGTATTTTATAGTAGATCTGTGTTGTCATATTATACGAAATGCAAATTGTTAAATTTTATTTTTGTTTTTATAAGTTTACTTTTTGAGTTCTTCTGCAATGATACCAGGCGCCTTCCGTTGCTAAAGAAGTACTGGCTCTATTTTAATTAAACCAACATTCAAAAAATCCATATAGCATTTATATAAGGTAGTGACTACTTCACCGAAAATTTTCGAGTTAAAGAGAAAAATAAAAAAATGAGAAATATTCATTTGCGCGTTTTTTTTGCTTTTTTAGAGGTTAAGATTAGGGTTTGAGTTAGGGTTTGGGTTAGGGCTCGATTTGGGGATAGTTTTAGAGTAAGCATTTAAGTTTGGGTTAGATTTGAGTCAGAATTAATAAAAAAGATAAAAATTTCGGGTAAAAAAAAGCCCACCTTTACATAATAAGTGTTTCCATGTAATTTTGCTTTGGAGCTACTAAACCACAGCTGTTACAAAGCACCAATATCCGCAATAATAAAATAAGCAGCGCATGCATTTGCTAAACGCTAGGCAATCGCAGTAAGTATAGTGCGGAGGATGAATTATTGTTATTATGAACAGTGCAAAAATACGTCAGTGACTTCAGGTCAAAACCCACTCCTGGCGTTTTTCGAATGAAAAAGCGCCATAAAACCATTGAAAATTAAAAACATGATTTCATTATAAACAGCATTTCCATGAAATTAACGTTTAATTCCAATATGCGGTGCAGTAAGTGTTGTTTCTGCACTTAACTGTGGTTATTGTAACCACACGAGATGCCAGTAGGCTACTAGCAATCTTGGGTCAGAACAGAAAGCAAACGCTAGCACGTTTTTAGCCGACAAAAATCAGTGGGTGGTACTTGTATACAAGGTGCTGGACACAACGAGTGAGCATAGGGTGTGAG
The DNA here is from genome assembly GCA_963965965.1 of Trididemnum nubilum. NCBI lineage: Eukaryota > Metazoa > Chordata > Ascidiacea > Aplousobranchia > Didemnidae > Trididemnum > Trididemnum nubilum. Next base: position 37,198,848 of record OZ014478.1, on the reverse strand, counting down.
CCTACACTAAGGCTCCAGAGTTTCGCTGGAGCACCTACAGTCAACAATGTTACGGAGGGCTTCTGAAACAAGCACCTCCATTTCCCAAATATATTGTCCGAATGCCATTGTTGCGAATTTATTGTCTTAGCTATTATAAAGTTTTCAGATTTTTAACTATTGTTTTTGCTACGTCAGAACATAGTGGTCAGAATATTAGCAAAGACAAAATTGATTACACTTTTTTATAAAAGAAAAATTTTGCAAAAATACGAGGCTCGTTTTTGCTCAAAATTTATTAACAAATTAGGAACAACACCAGTCTCAGCGGTCTCAGCAACAAAAAATAATATTGAGAACAACCGAAAAAGAATCAATTCCAAATCAAAAAAGTAACTAAATTCAGCACTGATTTAAAAAATAAAGCTTGAGTGCTTTTCTGGTATTTACGAGCTAAATTGCAACAATTTTGAGAACATAGAGTGCTGTTGCGCGCTGCGCAGGAAACAAAAAACTTTTTGGCTCTCGTTCAAACGAAAACTAATGCTCGCTTTTTCGTTTTCCGCAATTTCACGACGCTGCAAAAGCAGCAAAAAAGGCGTTTGCAAGCAGACATAGCATTAGGAATTAACAAACATGGTCGCCATAATTGACATAAATGCTTTCAAAGTTTAGGAACCAATTTAGAGCAACTAAGGCTCAACATTGGCAAAAAAATTAAGAACAGCCAGCCTCAACTCAAAATTTACTTATTCTTACAAAAAAAGTGTACCTACGGTATTATAAAAGCAGAATACAATAAAGGTACTGTTACCTGTGTTTAATTTATCATACATTTTAAAAAAGGTTCGAGTCCTGCTTGATTGGCTTCACAGTTATCAGCTCATGACTGCCGTATCTGCTGTAGACCAGTACCAGCAGCAGCAAGGAAATTATTACTTCTGCGTTTCAAACTAATATGAAGTAAATTTAGTATCGAAATCACAATTAATTGCAGTAAAAGGACTACAGACTATTTTGTACTATAAACACAATATTTTATAAAGTAAATTAAGGATAATCGCAGCCTGCGACTCGCAAAGCATTTGTGCATTGCGCTATACCGGGGCGACTCGTAAATTGCATACGATTTGCTGTTTACACGTGCACGACTTTGCCCTGGGACTCTCGAGACGTTGAAATCGACCTTGTGTAAATGATCACGGCCGAGAACAATTCTTGCATCGAGTCGCGCAAAATATAATCGTCATCGCAAAATCGCAGGTGTTACTTACACGGCGGCGATTCTTCTCAAACGTGATCGCGGCAAGCGAGTCTCGCCTCGTGTAAGTAACCGCTCTGCGAGAGAGATTTTCACGCATAAAAAATCTTCGAATCGCGTTGCAAAAAAGTCGCTCGTGTAAATGCGGCTTTAAAGTTATGCTTCAGCCGCATTTACGCGGGCGACTTTTAGCTGCGAGAATCGACATTTTGCCTTTTTTCTTTCTCAAATCGCGTAGGTCACTTACACAACGCAAGATTCACGTGTGATTTTGTCTGCGCGATATCGCCAGACACGCCCCCCGAAAAATCAAATCGCAGCAGTCACTCACACGGGTGAGATTTTAACGCGATGCTCTCATACGATTACAACTCGCAGAAGTCACTTACACGTCGAGACTGCGTGCCAGTGATTCTCGCCAAATCGAGTCGACGGAAGAGTCGCTATCGCACTGGTTTACTTACACGGTGCGAGATAGTTTCAAAGCGCGGCTTGCTGGTTTTGAATTTGCAAAAGCCAATTGCTGCAAAAGCACTTCAAATGCGCTGCTTTTCAGCTTTTGCATTCGAAACAATCACGCTTCGGAATTTTGAAAAGAAATTGTATGAAGCCAACGCAAGCATAAAACGAAATACAGGGAATACAATTGAGCAGCTAATTTCGTTAAAACTTGCAATGAAAATGCAAGGTGAAAGATGAAGCACTAAACGCTTGAAATTACTCAAAAAAGCTTATTTACCCTGCATCATTCCGAGTTAGTCAAGCGGGCATTAACGCTCATAATTTATTTTAAAATTTTGTCATTTACCTTTAAGGTCTTGGCTTTTCTCCACTGCAACCTGCAACCCATCTCTGACTGTGTTTCTTGTTTGGTTATACATAATACTTTAGTAAAATAAAACAATAAAATTTATCAACATTTCTGTGCAATTAATTCTAAAAACACTTTTGAAATTACCTTTTTCTCCAAGCATGTGTGACTGACAAATTCATATTGTTTGCTTCCTTAATAGTGCACAAGTATTTCGTATTTTATAGTAGATCTGTGCTGTTATATCATACGAAATACCAATTGTTAAATTTTATTTTTAAGTTTACTTTTTGAGTTCTTCTGAAGTGATACCAGGCGCCTTTTGTCGCTACTGAAGCACTGGCTCTTTTTTAATTTAAACCTACATTCAAAAAATCCATGTAGCATTTGTATAATACGTGTTTTCATGTGAGTTTGTTATGGAGCTACTAAACCACAGCTGGTACAAAGCATCAATATCCACAACAATAAAATAAGCCGCGCATGCACTTGCTAAACTCTAGGCAATTACAGTAAGTATAGTGCGGAGGATGATCATTATGAACAGTGCAAAAATACGTCAGTCTTCGTTCCTGGCGTAATTCAAATGAAAAAGCGTTATAAAACCACTAGAAATTGAGAACATGATTTGCTTAGAAATAGAATTTTCATGAAATTAATGTTTAATTACAATATACGGTGCAGTAGGTGTTATGTTTTTACACTTAAATGTGGTCATTATAACCACAAGAGATGCCGGTAGGCTACAGGCAATCTCGGGTCAGAAAAGAAAGCAAACGCTAACACTTTTTTAGCCGACAAAAACCAGTGGATGGTACTTGTCTACAAGATGCTGGACCCAACGAGTGAGCATAGGGTGTAGTGAGCCTACACTGCTAGCACTGTCAAAGCACCGATTGACCATTTTTTGTGTTGCCCCGCTCTAGTTTCGGAATTCGGCCGCTTATTTTCAGTTTGCTCAGTGTGCGCACGTCACCTTATTTCCAGCAGCCATTGGCTGCAAACGTTTTAAAAATTACGCATTTTTTGGTCGAGTTACCTCTGTTCTGACATTTCGTTTCATTCGAGCAATTGGCAAACGGAGTATTTTATTTTGAAGACCGCTCGTACGGCACTCTATTAGTTCATTATTTTCAGGTTAAATTTCAGATGTTGTTTGCCATGCCGTACTGTTCCATATTATTTGTTTTGTCTGAACAATACAGTTTAAGTTGTAGAATTTCAATTGTCGTTTGCCCAGACCTACATGGTGAAGGCTCCAGAGTTTCGCTGGAGCACCTGCAGTCAACAGTATTACGGAGGGCTTCTGTAACAAGCACCTCCATTTCCAAAATATATTGTCCAAACGCCATTATTGAGAATTCATTGTCTTAGCTATTCTAGGGTTTTCAGATTTTTAACTTACTCGTATGTTTTTGCTATGTCAGAATATTAGCAATGACAAAATTGATTACATTTATTTGTACACAAAAAATTTTGTAAAAACACGAGGCTCATTTTTGCTCAAAATTTAATAACAAATTAGGAAGAACAACCGAAAACGAATAAATTCCAAATCAAAAAACAAACTAAATTCTGTTTTGATTAAAAACAGTAAAGCTTGTTATAACTTCACCACATCAAGACCGGTACTCACGAATGTATTTACATAACCTAACTTAGGCTTTACATCACTGAAAGAAAAGCACATAAAAGTAACCAGCTTAGTAAACACATACTCTAGCCTATCACCAACTACTGGCTCTCGCAATGAAAGCATAAGGTGAGATTTTAGGGGAAAACCCCTTACTGATAATAAGGATCACAAAACGAATCGGGGAATGTTGATATTATGACAAAGCTTGAGTGGTTTTTTAGTATTTGCGAACAAAATTGCAACAAAGTTGAGACTATAGAGTGCTTTTGCACACAGCGCAGGTAACAAAAACACTTTTTGGCTCTCGTTCAAACAGAAATTAGTGCTCGCTTTTTCGCTTTCCGCAATTTTACGATGCTGTAAAAGTAGCCAAAAAGGCGTTTACAAGCAGACATAGCACTAGGAATTAACAAACATGGTCGCCATAATTGACATCAATGATCTCAAAATTTAAGAACCAATTACGAGCAACTGAGGCTTAACATTGGCGAAAAGATAAAAACAGCCAGCCTTAACTCAAAGTTTACTGATTCTTATAAAAAAGCGTGATTAAGGTATTATAAAAGCAAAATACAATTACGGTACTGCTTGTTACCTGTGGTTGATTTATTATACACTTTATAAAGGGTTAAAGTTTTGCTTGATTGGCTTCACAGTTACTAGCAATCAGCTCATGACTGCCGTATCTGCAGTAGACCAGTGCCAGCATGCACAAGAAAATTATTGCTTCTGCGGTTCTAATATGAAGTAAATTTAGTATCGAAATCACAATTAACTACGGTAAAAGCACTACAGATTATTTTATACTATGAACACAATACTTTGTGCAGCAAATTTAGGGTAATCGCAGCCAGCGACTCGCAAAGCATTTGTGCATTGCGCTATGCCTGGGCGGCTCGTAAATTGCATACGATTTGCTGTTTACACGAGCGCGACTTTGTCTTGTGACTCTCGAGACGTTGAAATCGACCTCGTGTAAGTGATCACGAGCGAGAACGATTCTTGCATCGAGTCGCGCGAAATATAATCGGCATCGCAAATCGCAGGTGTTACTTACACGGCGGCGATTTTTCCCAAACGCGATCGTGGTAAGCGAGTCTTGCCTCGTGTAAGTAACCGCTCTGCGAGAGAGATTTTCACGCATTAAAAATCTTCGAATCGCGTTGCAAAAAAGTCGCCCGTGTAAATGCGGCTTTCAAAAGATGCTTTAAATCACTTTTTAGTCCATTCCAGTGCAAAAAAAAAAAAAAAACAGTCTCAGAAGTGCTAAAAACGTGGTATTTTTCTTATTCTGCTGGGACGGGCTACAACCCCCCCCCCCCCAGCCCCCCCTGGCTACGCTACTGGTTTCATGCAGGTAATTTGCTGCTTATTGCTGTAGAATTAGTACATCTGTGGTGCATTAATTTTATTTCTGTAAAGCTATTTGAATGTTACTGTAGCCCCTTAGTCAGATGCGTTGACACTTGTTGGTGTTATCTGAAGGGGAATATAAATTGCAATTATTATTTTTATTACTGTTGCAGTTCATTTCAAAGGGAGCAACAGTACTAAACTGCTTAAGCACATACTAGGTTATTGAAAATTATAATGTATTTCTTTGCCTGAGTCCTATTTGTTCAGAGTTCATCATGGTTTACAAAACAGTTAGTATTTTAGGCCAAATGCTAACCACTGACGTAGTGACCAGTATTAGTAACTGACAGAGCTGGCCAAATACTCGAGTTTGTCTCTAACCAGTAACCGCAACCAGTTCAGATAATCCACGAACTACTCGGCAGAAATAGCAGATGCAGTAACCGCTGCCTTAAATTTACTGTATGAACTCGCACAACAAACAGTTCTGATTAATAAAACTGAGCAAGAAATACGATTTCTTGTATATCACTGCTAGTCTGCTACTAACTAAGCTTATTAATTCATGAACAACTGCTACCATAAATTTACTGCATGGACTCGCACAACCAACAGTTCTGATTATTAAATTTGGCAAGGAATTCGTTTTCTCGAATAACAACTGCTACTAAGCTTATTACCTGTATAGAAAATAGATAATTTCTGTAACGCGAAAACACACTCCCACTGTTTACACAGAATGTGGTTTTGACAGTTAGTTCGTGGATGACATCATTCGACGGCTAGACAAGTTTCGCGTATTGCGCTTTTCAAACCTTAGTAACTCCGCCAATCTTGCATAAATTTTTGCGAAGTTTTCAAAACTTCTTAGTTTACGCGTATACTATGTAACAATAACCAAAAAATTTGTGGAACATTTTTCTTGTCGCTTGATCTTTAAGCATGAAAAAAACTATTTGTCACTGAGGGACATTTCGACCCTGGAATCATTTTGAAAATGCAGCATTAAATGACAGACTAAGAAATTAAATTACAGTACAAAGAAATTAAGAATTTCTGCAAAATTCTCTCGTAAAGCTAAATAGCGATCCAGCTACCAACTTTTTTTTGCAAAAAAGCAATTATTGGAACGATCGACGCTCGCGTCTCGTACGTTCTTTTGTTTTTGCTTGACCATTTTCAAACTAACGAGCAGTGGCGTCGCTGGGGGGGGGGGGGGGGGGGGTGGCCCGCTCCGGGTGTCACCATTTTGGGGTGACACCATTTGTTTTTTTTTCTTTTGAGACCGAAAACCCACTAATTGGTAGGCAAAGACTTTTTTTTGTTTTTTTTGGTCATCACATACTTTCGGACTGAAAACCAGCTCGTTTTGCAGCGAAGATCTTTTTTTTTTTAGTCTTCGCCTATATTTTGGCCGATAAAGAGTGCCACCATAAAATCCCGCCCCGGGTGCCACCATTCTTAGCAACGCTTCTGCTAACAAGAGCGAAGTTTCAAGCGTTTACTCATAACTTGAGAACGGTTAGGTCTGGCAACCTGAAATTTTGATAGCAGTTTGAGATTAACAAGCTATATGTTTGTACCAAATTCGGAGGCAATAGGTCTCGTGACTTTGGTTTTAGGACCGGAAAACCTTCCCAACAGTTTTCACGTAAAAAGCGGTCTTATTCAACAACGGCTTAATCACGGCAAAAAATACTTCGCATGGTTATATCTTTTAAAATACCTTTTCCTCCCTACCAACCCACTTTTGACCGCGATGAGTTTTTTTCCTTTTTTTCCTTTTCCTTTTTTTTCTTCCTAAATCTTTTACGCTCTTCTTCTCCTAAACCACAAACCATCAAAATCTAATTCTGATGTAGAGCTGTTGAGCTGCAAGCGCAATTTTGTCTCCAGAAATCTTTTGAGGTCACTCCCCATGGAACTATCCAAAAAATTAATTGCTTGAACAGCGCAAGCTAGGGCGATAATTTTTTTTGTATCAACATAAAGCCGCATTTACACGGGCGACTTTTAGCTGCGAGAATCGACATTTTGCCTTTTTTCTTTCTCAAATCGCGTAGGTCACTTACTCGGCGCAAGATTCACGTGTGATTTTGTCTGCGCGATATCGCCAGACACGCCCCCCGAAAAATCAAATCGTAGCAGTCACTTACACGGGAGAGATTTTAACGCGGCGCTCGCATTCGATTGCAACTCGCTGAAGTCACTTACACGTCGAGACTGCGTGCCAGTGATTCTCGCCAAATCGAGTCGGCGGAAGAGTCGCTATCGCACTGGTTTACTTACACGGTGCGAGATAGTTTTAAAGCGCTGCTTGCTGGTTTTGAATTTGCAAAAGCGAACTGCTGCAAAAGCACTTCAAATGCGCCGCTTGTCAGCTTTTGCATTTGAAGCAATCACGCTTTGGAATTTTAAAAAGAAAATCAATGAAGCCAACGCAAGCGTTAAACGAAATACGAAAAATACTATTAAGCAGCTAATGTCAAAACTTGCAATGAAAATGCAAGGTGAAAGATGAAGCAGCAACGGCGGTGTGCTGCTCGAGCCGAATGTGTGATACGTAAATGCTATTTTGAGTTGGCTTGGATGGAGCAAAGTCAAGCGGGCATTAATGCTCATAATTTATTATAAAATTCTGTCATTTACCTTTAGGTATTGGTTTTTCTCTACCGCAACCCATCTCTGACTGCGTGTCTTGTTTGGTTATGCATAATGCTGGGTAAAACAATAAAATTTATCAATATTTTTGTGCAGTTAATTCTAAAAACACTTTTGAAATTACTTTTTCTCCAAGCATGTGTAACTGACAAATTCATATTGTTTATTTACTTAATAGTGCACAAGTATTTTATCGGAGATCTGTGCTGTCACATACTATACGAAATGCTAATGGTTAAATTTTATTTTGTTTTTAGAAGTTTACTTTTTGAGTTCTTCTGCAGTGATACCAGGCGCCTTTTGTCACTACAGAAGTGCTGGCTCTTTTTCAATTAAACCAACATTCAAAAAATCCACATAGCATTCATATAATATGTGTTTTCATGTAATTTTTTTATGGAGCTACTAAACCACAGCTGTTACAAAGCACCAATATCCACAATAATAAAACAAGCAGCGCATGCATTTGCTAAACGCTAGGCAATTACAGTAAGTATAGTGCGGAGAATGAATTATTATGAACTGAGCAAAAATACGACGGTGACTTCATGTCAAAACTCATTCCTGGCGTTATTCAAATGAAAAAGCCCCATAAAACCACTCGAAATTGAGAACATGATTTTATTATAAACATCATTTTCATGAAATTAATGTTTAACCACAGTATGTGGGGCAGTAGGTGTTGTGCTTCTTCACTTAACTGTGGTTATTTTAACCGCAAGAATTGCCGGTAGGCTCTAGCAATCTCGGGTTAGAAAAGAAAGCAAACGCTAACACGTTTTCAGCCGACAAAAACCAGTGGATGGTACTTGTATACAAAGTGCTGGACCCAACGAGTGAGCATAGATGTGAGCCTATCAGCCTACTCTGCCAGCACTGTCACAGCACCGATTGACCTTTTATGTGTTGCCCCGCTCTAGTTTTGATCCGGCCGCTTTTTCCTTTTAGTTTGCTCAGTTTGTGTGCCTCACTTTAGTTCCTGCAGCCAACGCTTTAAAAATTACGCGCTTTTTAGTAATTCCTGCACGCCTTTGTGTTTGACCGAGTTACCTCTGTTCTGGCATTCCTTTTCATTCAAGCAACTGGCAAACAGACGTATTTCATTTTCACGACCGCTCGTATGGCACTCTTTAAGTTCATTATTTTCAGGCTAAATTTCAGATATCTTTTGCCATGTCTTACTGTTCCAAATTATGCATTTTGTCTGAACAATGCAGTTCAAGTTGAAGAATTTCAATTGTGGTTTGCCCAGACGGACACGGTGAAGGCTCTATATTGTAACGGAGGGCTTCTGTAACAAGCACCTCCATTTCCAAAATATATTGTCCAAATGCTATTACTGTGAATTCATTGTCTTAGCTATTCTAGGGTTAAGAACAACCGAAAAAGAAGAAATGCCAAATCAAAAAAGAAACTAAATTCTGTACTGATTCAAAACAAAAGAGCTTGAATAACTTCGAGAGTATAGAGTGTTATTGCGCATTGGGCAGGTAACAAAAGACCTTTTTGGCTCTCGTTCAAACGAAAATTAGAGCTTGCTTTTTTGCTTTCCGCAATTTTACGATGCTGCAAAAGCAGCTAAAAAGGCGTTTACAAGCAGACTGACCATTAGGTATTAACAAACACTGTCGCTATAATTGACATCAATAATTTCAAAATTTAAGAACCAATTAAGAGCAACTGATGCTCAACATTGGCAAAAAATTAAGAACAGTCAGCCTCAACTCAAAATTTACTGGTTCTGATGCAAACAGTGTACTTACGGTATTATAAAAACAAAATGCAATTAAGGTACTGTTTCCTGTGGTTAATTTATCATACATTTTATTAAGGGTTAAAGCCCTGCTTGATTGGCTTCACAGTTATCAGCAATCAGCTCATGACTGCCGTATCTGCAGTAGACCAGTGCCAGCATCAACAAAATTATTTCTTCGTTTCAAACTAATATGAAGTAAACTTAATATCACAATCACAATTAATTACGGTAAAAGCACTACAGACTATTTTGTACCATGAACACAGTATTTTATGAAGTAAACTTAGATAATCGCAGCCAGCGACTCGCAAAGCATTTGTGCATTGCGCTAAGCCTGGGCGACTCGTAAATTGCATACGATTTGCTGTTTACACGAGCGCGACTTTGCCTTGTGACTCTCGAGACGTTGAAATCGACCTCGTGTAAGTGATCATGGGCGAGAACGATTGTTGCACCGAGTCGCGCAAAAACATAATCGGCATCGCAAATCGCAGGTGTTACTTACACGGCAGCGATTCTTGCCAAACGCGATCGCGGCAAGCGAGTCTTGCCTCGTGTGAGTAACCGCTTTGCGAGAGAGATTTTCACGCATAAAAAATCTTCGAATCGCGTTGCAAAAAAGTCGCTCGTGTAAATGCGGCTTAAGAGACAAACATTTTGGCATAGTTTTACCGGCTTAAGCTTGGATAAGATGTGTTTTTTGTTTCGTCAATCACTATGTTGTCGATAAAGCATATATTTTGACAATGTTTGAAATTTCAAACCCTCTTGGATGTCTCAGAAAACATTTCTAATTACCGTATTTATTCGAGTACATTGCACAAAATTTTGTATTGATTTTCAATCGAAAATTAAGGGTATGCTATATTACACAATTTTTGTAGCAAAATGTGAAAACAAACCAAATTCTCTCACAAAGGTTTCAAGCACTGACACCTTTATCCACTAAGCGACATTTTATCGAATACGTGTGGGCGCTTATGCATGCACAATTGCACATACCAATGCGAGACGATTTCATGAGCGTGCATCAGACATTCCCGCTGCGTTGAGAATTTGCTGCTTCAGCGCTACTTATGGCAAAATTGATACAATATGAAGGCCAACTCTGATGTTGCAACACATGGTTATCAATAACTTTTTTGTCATAGCTGCATGTCTTCAACAGCACTGTCACTTACTATTCTTGGTCTGCAAAGAGAAAAAGTGAAAAAAAAATTCATTCAAAAATTAAGGGTGCGCGATATACACGAATGCACGTTATTCTCGAATAAACACCGTAATTTCTTAATGAAAAAGCAAATTTTTTTGGAAAATCTCATTGTTCAACATGCGTCGGTCGTTCACTGAGATTGTTTCTCAACAAGCTCCCATCTAGTTAGTAAGCATTTTTGAGAAGTATTACTGTTTATTCTTGTTTATGACAATCACGAACGTAGGCCAGTTGTTATTCATTAACACAATATCACAATGCCATCTGCTAAAATTATTGATTTTCGTACATTAAGCAATTGTAAAAATTTGCTAAGGCCTTTCTCCGACCTTTTCTCATTACTCTATGTTTCTTCTATCTCCCTTTACAGTACTTACGTGTTTATTTGATGATTTAACCTTTATAAAACCTAGTTTTTGAATGAAAACGTTTTCAACAATTTTCTGAAATTTTAGCAAAATTCAAGAAAGAGTCGATTGCAAAGAGGGACTATGAAACCTCAATCTACATCTCTGAAACTTTAACAACATGTTCTGGAGACCTAAATCTTTTATTTTATGAATACCGTAGCCGTAATCAAGATTTGGACTAGTAACAATTTGCAAGAAATCTAAAAATATGTCATTTTTTGCCAAAATTTGAAATTTTACCCCTCATATGGAGGAGCAGAAAGCTACTTCCAAAATCGAAAATTTTGCACATCTTATTTTCTCATGTACGTGCCACTTTTGATTACTAGGCATCTGAAATTTAAAAACAAAGAAGTTAAAAACGATCCATACCTAATAAATACGCAATAACGTACAACATCAAAGTTAAACGTCAGGAAGAGAAGCTGTATGTAATATTTATGTGTTTTTGGTTTAATTTTACTGGGAATCAAACCAAGAATATTGATTATGTAGCTGACCGTGTATTATCTACTGACCACTAATCCAGAGGTGTGCGAACTGCGGCCAGCGGGCCAATTGCGGCCCAAGCCCAAAAATTGCCGGCGAAGGGTTGCAGTAAAGTAACTCCGTATTTTGAAGAACGTTCAATTTATTCAAATGCTGAATATGTTTCTCAGGCAACACATGTAAGTTTTCAACGTTCAATATAAATGACCAAAATGGAAGAGGAAGCGGTATCCTTTACCGCTTTCAGCTTCTTTTTCCGCTTCCACAAAAATTTGCCACTTCTACCACTTCCAGCTTTTGTTTCCGCTTCCACATCCCTGGTGAGCATTGCTTAATTTTTGAATCAAGTTCTTCAATAATGCTTTTTATGTGCTCATTTGAAGTTAAATTTTGATAAATTTTAAGCGATCGGTTGAGATAGGGTAAAGCCTCGGCATGGTGATCCAGTTTCACCAGACTTAGTCCAGTATAACGCAGTGTGTTGGCAAGAACTGAGTCTTTTTCTGCGTTTGGTGTAGCAGATTCATAAATTTTTTGAGCTTGCTGAAAATATTTTAACGCACTTTCGTATTCTTGTTTTCCAGTCAAACATTCCCCCATGTATTGAAAACTGTAGGCAATGCGTTCATCTTTTCCTTCCTCTAGAGTTACTTTTTGTTTGATTTTTAGTGATTCCTCCAGGTATTCCCATGCTTCGTCGTAACGTTTTAAACCAACCAGGCATCTACCAATATTACTTTGAGTTGCAGCTATATTAATGTCTTGTTCTACATCAAAAGATAATTTTAACATAAGTTCAAGTGATCGAGTTAAGTAAGTTAATGCTTCATTGTATAGATGCGCATTCATAAGATGATATCCGCTGTTATTAAGCATAACAGAAAAGTTTCTGTCACAAGTAATGTTTGGCGACAATTTGTTAAAATTACCATATGTCAAATTCAGTTGTTTCGAAGCATCATCTACTTGATTTAACCCCATAAGGCAATAACAAATTAGTTCTTGGGCTTCAAAAATTTCCCAGTGTGTGTTAGTATTTTGAAAAATTTGAAGTGCCGCATTTAAGTGCTTCAAAGCATCTTCATGTTCGAATAAGTATAGTTTGCATTCTCCAATACGAAGTAAGATTCGAGCAATATCAAAATCCTTTTGATAATCATATGTAATACTTTGTTTAATTTGAAGTGCTCGATGTAAGAAGTTCAATGCTATGGAGTACTTTTTTAAATGATATAAGCAAAAACCAATAGAATGGTTTACATCTGCAGTCTGATTATCATAATTTTTGTGCTCTGATTCACTTTCGTAAATTTGTAGCAATTGTTTGTAAAAATCAATCGCCTCGTCGTAAACTTCAGCATAACATAAATAGTTTGCAATAACCTTGAGATGCTCAACAGTTAATTCTTGTGATTTTGATTGATGCTCAGTGGTAAAACATTTCCAGACATATTCTTCAAGTAGTTGAATGCACGAGTCAAAATCAAAGTTGTTGAACTGACATACAGAATTTTCGATCTTTGTGTTTCTTAAGTCTATCGCGTCAGTAATTCCAAACGCTAAAGCAATTGTTGTGTTGATTAATTGTGGATCAGAATAAAAGTGAAGTTTGGTTAAATTAAATTGTTTTGCCACTTCGCATTGTAGGCAGTATGCAATTTGAAAATAGTTGATAGTACTTTCTTTTCCTACAATATTCAGAAATTTCTTGAGGCCATCCTGAGTAACATTCACTGCATCATCACTTTGGGATTCTTTGTCCATATAAATTCTCAACCGCATTTCACACGCAATAGCAACCGCGTATTTTAATGCATTAGCTGTACTTAGTGTTATGTGCTTTTGTGTATACATTTCTTCAATTATGTCGAAACTTGAAGCAGCTGAAATGTTATTTTTTCTAGCTAGCGCTGCAATAAAAATAGTAGTGCTTCTATAAACTAATTGCTTTATGTTGATGGTGTTTTGTGACTTTAAATTAGTTAATCGAAATCGTGTTGAGAAGTTGTTTAAATCGTCTTTCACTTGCTTCCGTACGTCGTTGATTGTATTTACTTGCAGTTCGTTGACTCTGTGGCTTTCAATTCCAACCACAAACTGCTGAAATAAATTTTCATTTCCGAACACGAAACATGTCTTTGTCAAAATGTCAGATAAATGATATCCATTTTTTAAATCTGCTTCAGAACTCAAATATTTAAGCATTTCACTAACCGGTTTGATAAGTTCTGTTGCCCATTGTTTTTTTTCTGTATGTTGCTGCCTGCCAAGAGGAAATTTACATGCATGTGGCATCATTCCATCAAATGAAATACCACGTGGTGCAACGGCATCATAAAACCAATCGCCCAACCTGGAAGTTTTATCATTTAAACTGCTAATATTCAAACTCGGTACAATTGTTTCTTGAAGGTTTAAAACAATGACGTGAAAAACGACAGAAAACCAGCGAAAATATTCAATGTCATAGCAATAGCTCTTATCATCAGTTAGAAGAATGATATGTTCAAAATCAGAGTAAGGCGTAATTTCTTGTCGAGCTAAAGAACCCATTCCAACTACAGCGTATTCACATGGAGGTTTTCCCATTACTTTCTCACAAAACTGACTTATATCTATCATAATTTTTTTGTACTTTTTGGAAATTTTTTGATTGATATTTCGAATTTCAGATATTTTGTTTCTTTTTAATTCGTACAAAACCTTTCCTTTGTGTAGAGCAGCTATTTGTGGAGATGACTTTTTCAACAACGTTTTTGCTTTACTTCTGAATTTGTTTATCAAAATTTTGACTTCTTCAGCTTTTCCTACCAAGTTTGCTTTCTGATTTTCTGCTTTTGCCAGATGCAGAACGTCATGGCAGATTTTAAAAAGATCAGTTTTGATTTCTGAAGTATTTGAAGGGTTTCTAACAATGGCTGCATTGAACAAACCAACACTTTTAATAAGAGAAAGTTTATCGGGACTACGTGTGTTATATATCTGGCCTAGTTGATGCAAAATTTCAGCAGTTTTTGCTGTATTCGTTTCTTTTCCTGTTTTATTACAGTATGTTTTTTTCATTTGTTGATCCAGTTGAAATTCTTGTTCTATTCCTTCTTCAGTACCTCCCATTTTCAAAATATAATCTTTTATACAATACTCTACTCAAAAACACCATGAAATTAACACACATTAATTGTTATTGCTAATCAGATAAGTTGTCTGCATTCTCATAGCTATGCTATTGCTAAAACAATTACTTTTTACGTTTTCAATCAGTTTGTACGCCACAAAAACATTGTTTTTTTTGAAACATTTTTTACCACCAGCATTTTTAAAAACTCTTTCTGTTGTGGAAATTACAATGTTCGCATATGCTGGGAAAATTAGTTGATAACGATACCAGCAAAGTCCAAAGAATAACTGTTGATGGATTGCAGCTACGTCATAGCTTTTTCCCGCCAAAACCGTTGGACGTCAAAATGTCGTAACAAAGCATTAAACGTTATGTTAAATCAACGTTTAATTCCTTCAGTGAGTGTATTTAAATAGTTTGATTGTAAAGTTACAGCATTTTTAGATGGCCTAGCCTTAGTTGAAAGTTACCAGGAGCAATTTAAGCGGCATACATAAGTTTTAGGTCTAGAGAGTTATGCCTTTCGTGAAATCTCATCGTCCATTGTGCCTGCTATTGTCGACTTTGCCCGGTTTTTGGCTTGGTTCACGCCGTAAATTTGGCAACATCCTAAAATACATAAAATTCTATGTCACAGCAATACCACGTGGCAGACTAATGTTTAATTTAGGTGCTATTTATAAAACATATTTAACACCACAACTTCGAGTCGAAATAGATGCAAATTAAGGCTCGATCAACATTACACTGAGAGGCCTGTTAAACCATTAGTTTGAAATTCAAATGACATCTCTACAAAATAATTTTAGGAAAACAACGGCTTAGGCGTTTTAACTCCAAGCAAATGCAGCGGTCAGCCACTAATGACAACATCAAATGCAAAAAATTGCCATAGATCCTGCAAAATAAACTTATGAAATTACAAAAGTTTAAAACGCGCTAATTTGTCACGAATGAAGGATATGCAACTGTTCTGTTTCAGCGCCGTCAATAGGAAATCTTGCATTTAATAACCGAAGCTAACTACCACCATCTGTTATTACATGTTTCTCGTGGGTTTCTTGACAGCAGGCCGAATTTACGTCACCGAAAAAAGCAAACAAAAATTGAATTCTTCATAATTAAAAACTTTTTCAGTTCTTGAAGGCTTTTAGCTAACATTTAACTCTGATGTTACTATGAATGAACTGATTTAGAGCCTGAAAATACGCCCTGTATCTTCACCATCATTATTTTTACATGCATTTACATAGCACCGATCCGCGATTTTGACGTTCAGCGGTTTGACTAGAAGCGTGATGACGTCACGTGCAATCCATCAATTTTGTTATGTCGTAAAGCTCAGTCAATTTCTTGACCGAACTTCCACGAAGAAAAATACTCGTGTGGAGAAAAAATAAATGATCCTCAATCTTGTGGCTGACTCCAGTTCCATATACTCTCGGTGAATTTTTAGACCTATCCACCAATTTAATGTGGTGGAAATAGATAGTAATCAGTAATTGCTGCCTGTCACACCGTAATATGTTGAAATCAATCAAATTTAGAACTCCAAATACTGTAAGTATTTTTATGGACATTGTTTATTTCATGAATACCGGTAGAAGAAATGAAACAACTGTTATTGTTAGTGTATAATACGTCTAAAAATTCATCAAGAATAGATGAGATCAGACACAAAATAGGAGATCACAAACATTAAAAGCATTCATAAGTTATAAACATAAAACTAACGCTAGATGTCTCAGTAAAGAGCAACCTCTTCAAGACAGTTGCCAGACTAGTTAAGATGGTGACCATATGATTTTAGCTGGCTTGGCTGACTTAATACTTTTTTGGTTCCGCCTTGTATTTTTTCTGCTAGGCCTGTTTCAACAGCCTGAAATTCTACAAATAGAGCAAAAACAGTATTTTTTTACTCATTTTGATTCATGCCAGCTCAGCCGAAAAAATCTGGCATTAACCGAAATAGCGCTATTATGAGCATTGCATTGAGAGTTGTTACTCTCAAAATCTAAAATTAAAACAAAAATTTTTTTATCGTACGACTGTTTTGCTTGATGATGGTTTTGTGAAGAAATTGACTGAGCTCTATGATTAACCAATAGTTATATGCATAGGTGGGTACATATCGGTTAATCGTTAATCCGTTAATAACGAAGCTAACTTTTTCATTAACTCGTTAATTTGTTGAAAATTTTTTTATGTTAACGGACTAAATTAACTTCCGTTAAGGTTTTTATCGTTATATTTTGCACTATTCATTAATCGTACCAGTACAAACCAGTTTGCACTGGTAACACTTTTTGCGTATTAGCACAAGTTTTATAGAAGAAAAAGAGAAGAAAGGAGCTCTTTTTTGTGGCAAATAACAAGCTGCAGCCTGATAGTTCTATTGATAATTGCTGTTTGCATCTACCAAAGATTTTCCGATCGTAACTTCTTAATGCATTTGAACCTATTTTTATCTTAAAAATTATATAAAATTGGTAACTTTCAAAACACAAAAAGACCACCATAGCAATAATATTTCCTTACAATCAGCTCAACAATGTCAATACGTGTTCTAAAATTGAGTGAATAAAAAGAATTGTAAATTACACGCAAAATATTAAGAATTAACGGACGTTATTAACTTCTGTTAATTAAAGCTAAAAATAACGAATTAACTTTAAAGGAGGAATGAAGTTTGTTTACGGACTAGTGGTTAACGAACTTAACGTTTTGTATTAACTTGCCCATCTGTGGCTATATGCATGGGACTTTTCTGGTTCTGTCGTTAATAAATTTTTCCAGACTGCTGATCTTTAAACTTTAAAATTGTTGTGATCATTATCGGATCCATCGTTGGATTTTTTGAACATTTTGGTAGCCTTGAAAAAGGCTGTTGAAAAAGTCCATTCGAACTATTTGCGTCTCGCCCGTATCAAAAATCAACACGAGAATAAACTAGAATGTGACATCGCAAGCGATATCTGGGGACTTCGCGACAGTGCCCAACTTCATTGAACAATAGACCTTAAGTACACTTTGAAACAACAACCCAATTGCATTAAAAGAGATACTGCTCGAGATTGGTTTTATTGAAGAAATGAGAACTACTACAAAGGTAATAAAGAGGTGTCCCAAACCTTGTTTTACTACTTTCCTTTCTTGCGAAAATCGATTTAGTGCGTTTGGCTCCGTACCATTGGGCAACCCTGCGTTTGAAATTTTGTGACATCAGAAAAGGTTTAATTAAAATTTCTTGCAAAACTAGGACCGCGATAATCGAACATCGCAATGCTTATTTTGCAATATTTTTTGAAACAATAAAGAAAGCGATGTTCGATATCACTTAAGTGGAACATGCAAAAATTCAAAAACCATGGACTGAATATCTGATTCATCAACAGCCAAGCCCGTCCAAACAGATAGGCCTACGGCTCGAAATCGGTTTTATTGAAGAAATAAGAACTACTTAATTAAAGGTAGGCTATATAAAGAGGTGCCCAAACCTTATTTTACAGAGGTGGAGTCGAGGACGCAACCTTCGAGGCCAAGGCTAAGGACAGACTTCTCGAGGCCAAGAACACAAGGCGCAAGCGTTCTCCCCCCCCAAAAAAAGTTTCCCAAAATTTTTTTCAGGCGACCTTCAGAAAAAAAAATTCTTTCCAGATTTTCCGCGAGGTTTTTGCCGATTTCCCAAGTAAAGTAAAAAAAAGGTCATGTCCATGGTTCATTTTAAACGAAACAAAACAAGTGCTGTCCTCGAGCCGAGGATAGGACATTTTCCAGGACTTGTGGGCTTCAAGGCCAAAGACTTCAAAATGTGTCCTTAAGGCTAAGGACGCCCTTGAGGACTCCATTTCTGCCACTAACAGAAGTGAAAACGTAAACGAACGACGCTATGAACTGCACCACATGTCTGTCAAGATAGCCCGCTCACAAAGTGTAGCAGCTTTGTACAGCTACTGTTTATCTCTCGTCAGCTAGGTTAGGCTTCCCAACTCTTAAATGACCGCTGTGCTGCATTGAACATCTTGCAACAATATTCGTAGTCCATGAAACTCACTTAAGAACCGAAAATGAAAAAGATGGCACATTATGAACTTAAATTTAACATTAACAGGTATGTAGTTGATAGCTTTTAAAATTAGAAGTGAAAAAGAATTTATGTTCTACTGTACAGTTAACGTTACTTTTCTACATCTTATGGCCATTGGTACTAAAACTACCATCCTTTGGTGGGCGCGCAAACTATCCTTTACGGCTAAAATATAACACGGGGCAGTGTGCTTTACTTCCTCCCACCTGGGCCAAATCACTTACAAAATTCAATCCTTAAATGCAAGATTTTAAAGGCGAATTAAACAATTTCATTTTTTCAATTGGCTTTCAAATATTAAAACTTTAGTTCTTCAAATGGCTCGAAAAACGTGCAAAACGCGATTTAACGGCATTAAAATAGCTGTTTTTTACAAAAAATCACGCAGCGGCTGGAGCGGAGTCCCCAAACCCTAGTCTGCGATACGTTTCACTAACACTAGTTTACTCAACGCGTCTCCCAGTTCAGACATTTTAACTTTTGGTTCAAGCCCTCTCCCGTGAGCAAAATCCTGGTTACATGAAGAACCAGGCCACGGCTTCTGATCTTTCATTTTACATCTTTCTCCCATAAAAAGTTTCTCTTTCGAAAATTTATGATAACGTCATTACAAGTGATTTGCGGTTTCTGCCCTCCCCCCCAATGAAAAATCCTGGCTACGTCTAATGGTACATACAACCTACTTGTGACAGAAAAGTACAGTTGTTTATTGCAGTGGATAAATTCATGTGCATGCTTTACTTTTACCAAAATATTAAACACAAAATAGTTTCCGAAAATCGTACTAGTATTAGTCAGAAGGTACAGTAATATGGAAAAGGTAATTTAAACAAACATCTTGAATTTTTTGCGACAAATGCATCATTCCTTTCCAAACAAACACCAAACATTGCCATTACACGTAAAATTTCGGCGTTAGGCAACAGCTGAAATACTATACAGTTGTAAACCAACTGAATAAGCGAAATAGTTATATCTTTTTGTTTGCAATGAGCACCAGCACGAAGTCGAACTAAATATTTTTGCCAAACTTGAACTCGAACTTTGTCGACCAAAGAAAGCAGAGTCTTAAAGGCACACCACTGTCATCTTTTTGCTTAAATAGGCTGAACACCTAGCCCTGGTAGGATGTTTTTTCAGATGGGCAAAATCGCCTTTTCATGCAGGAGTGTCGGATTTCCCAATCAACTCAGAAAGTGGACATCTTAAACGATAACACAGTGTAGGCTACTGCAGTGAAACACTACGTCATTTACAAAAATTGCACTTTACATTATCACTGAAAAGACTTTGTAATGCTATCCGTTAACCAACCGTCAAGAAAAAAAATACTTTTTTTTACTAAGAAGCCCGACATAGATGCACAATCTATAACTTATACAATGTCAAGGTCTAAAATGAAAAGCATGAGACAAATGCTTTTTGCGTGCTTGTTTCGGAGCAGAAAAGGAGAGCCGCCCTCACAGAGGATTATAAAACACGACTAGTGGAAAGTTGGGTATCAAATCAGCTGTGGTCGTTTGTGCAGTTATAGAGTACCAACTCCTAAAATTACTTGAAAATAGCCTTTTTTTTTCCGGGTTCTAAATTAGTTTGCTGAGATTCCGTAGAGCAACATTATATTCTACAAACGCTCTTAACTACAGGAAAAGGAGAGGCAGTTTCAACAAACGAAATAAAAATGATATCAGAGCAGTGATACTACTCCTAAACCATAACGTAAATCGTAAACAATACACCGTTTCATTGTACTATTGTCACTTATCTGCAGTAAGTTTCCAGAGCCCACCGCCAAAAATCGACTGCTTTCACCTTATGGACAGTATAGACTTAAATCGTTTTTAACAAGCAATAAGAAACGATACGGTAACTATTAGTTCCACATAACCACTTTAGCAAAGTCAGTTTAAGATGTTATATCTTCTAGTTTCACTTAACTTTAAAGAATATTCTTGTTATGAAGCTGCACTAAATTGATGTCTTTGCTTGAAAATGCACTTGATTCTTTGCTGGTAGAAGCTGCATTTGCTTTTCCACGTGATGACTCGGCGTTTCTGATTCAATTGTCAGCTTTGAAAGTTTCTGTAATGTATAAACAAAATCAGGCTCTTGACAAGGATCAGCAATTTAACTAGAAAGCGTTTTATTTCGTTGCTTATTTATTGCAATATTGTTAATGAAGAAAGCTGTACATTGAGCAATGCCAGTTTACAGTTTAGTAATCATGATCTCTTTCGCAATGAACTTCCTTTAAGTGTTAGCCCACCATTTGCCAATAATCAAAACATTACAAAATAAGTAATTTTTACTAGCACTAATTTTTTTTGAAATTAGGAACCACATCACTATCAGCAATGTGGAAGTGCCAGTACGTGAATTGCTTCCACCTTCTTCGCTTCCACTTCCACAACCACATGATGACGTTACTTTTGCTTATAATATTTTGTCTTCAATATTTTTTGGCTGAGCAGATATGTCAAAATTAACGAGCCAAGTCAAGTGACCGCGACAAACAGACAGCGAACAAACTGACCAGGAACTAACGGTTTTGTCACAGTAATTTTGTCACAAAGTGAAGGTTTGGGCATAACGGCTTTGGGGATAATGAAATATTTTTATGATCGCCCTTCTCAGCCAATTAGTGTTATTTGGTTCGCGGTCAGTTGTCGCGGACCCAAAAATTACACTGTTTACATTATCATTATCTTAAAAACATAACATGAAACCAAAATATGTATCAGTAATTGGTTTTGTCATCACAAGGATCTCAGCATAGACATAGACAGGAATTCGAATTGGAAGCGGACCAAAAGTGAAACGTCCAATCATATCTTTCAGCTGATACTAATTTTTCTAACCGTTTAGTGCAAACTAAAAATAAGCGACAATTACGTAATGGGGTCTAGAGACGGATTTCCCAGGCTACGGCCAATGCTTATCTAACAGTTTGGTAACCGGGAAACATATACAAGTCTAAAATCTTTATTACCACGAACATTAACTCAAATCCCTACTCTAAGATTAAACCTAATCTTCAATCAAACACAAATCCTAAATTCAAATCCAACATTGACTTTAAAGACATTTTTTAAAAAATGCCACCATTCCTCATCTTCATTTTATTATGCTCAAACAAAAAATAATCCCTTTATTTTGTGGCATAGAAATACTGTTAAAATAGCAACATTAAACTAATTGGAAAACAACGAATTTCAAAGTGTAATATCTTGAAAACGGAAAGGCGTAGAAACTTGAAATTTGGTGAGAATGAATTTTAGACATACAACATTTTGGTTAAGAATGAAAAACTTGACTTGAATGCCCTTTTACCTTTGAAGTTTCAAACGACCACATCTCCCCATCAATAAGCGCTTTAAAAACACCACATGCATTAACCAGAGAAAGCAACTCAGCAGCAATGTTAAAAAGCATAAAAAAGAATTCTGTTCTATGTAACTATTAGGCCGATTATAATCAGTAATTCAGCATTTTTATTGGTCGCACGTCGACTCAGTATTGAGTTTTTCATTGTTTAGAGGAAAATCGCCGATTTTTTGGACACACGCCGACTTACCAAAACCTAAAAGGAAACATTGATTCTGCTTACACTTTCCTTAACCGAATAAACCCTGTTAATTACCTAACACCAAAAGTCAACATCCCTAACAAATAGCCCTCCAGATGCACCTCAAAAACCAAAATTTATTCAAACTACGGCCTACTACCATTCACCAAACCTTCAAGATCCAGCAAAGCAAGTAAGTAACGTAACTAAATTACAAACTTTTGACACACTCATCCAGCAACTATATCAGTGTTCTCTCTGCATTTTGGTGGGTCTGCATGCACTCCAAAACAAACAATTTTCTTCCAGCAAACAAAAAACAATTCAAAAATGAGTCAGAGAGTGTCCAATAAAAATACTAATCCACAGATCAAAATCGCTTTAATGGGAGCATATACCTCCATCCAATTGCAAAAAGCCACAACCCACATTATGTTCACTGGTGAATACCGCCTTAACGACATATACCTCCATGCAATTGCGCAAGACCGCAACTCAATCATTTAAACTTTTTTCCTTCATCTTTAACAACTCTCTACTGAAGCCTAAAACAAAAACTCCATAAAACAATAACCTACAAGAAATATACAAACCATGATGTAAAGCTGTGTTATAGACCAAATTTTGATTCCAAAAGTACAATAATTCCACTTTGGGAAAAGTTCTATGGTCATTTTTGGTGATTACATCATTGCTACCTTATTTCTTTCAAGAAACAGGAGCAGAAGATCAAGCAGGCAGGTCTTAACAAAAACGCTCTCCCACAAAATACAGCAACAGATGGAATCTACCAGAAATCTACAACATTTCAACATCTAAAAAAAGCTATATCCAGCACCTTTTATCAACTTATTCATTATATAGTATAAAAATTTAAAGTAACTTTACACAATATCAGCATGCCTTCCATACAACTAAAATTATTTACAGTTTTTCTTTTTTTTTTTTTTAAGAGGTACAGTAATTTTTGGGTGAACCAGAAGCCCTTCAAGAACAAGGTTTAGCATTCAACAATACCTGCTACTGCCAGGCGCGTAGCTAGAAATTTGCAATGGGGGGTTGCTTTGGGGGCAAAGCCCCCACTGCCAGAGGCACGGAGATCTGGGGACAGCGTTCCCAGCATTTGAAAATTTTGCATTTTTTTGCTAAAATAACTCAATTTTCGGGCTATTTTAACAGAAATTAATGCTTTAAAAGCGTAACATACAAATTAGAAGTGCATACATGATTAAATTGGTTGCATAAATGGGTTATGTGGAAGGTGGCTAATGTTAAAACTTAATTCTCTTGTTTACATCATAAAATCCTACAGTTCAATAAAACTCGCACAGAGTAAACTATTTCGTCTATAATTTATAAAGAAGAATAATTAGGGGAGAGGGAATGATGGAAAAATATTTGAGAGATAAGATTGGTAATTAACTAATATTGAATAGCCCCCAAACCCCAGTTGATGAAACTGAAATAGATTTTTTTACCATAAATAGATAAAATTAACTACTATTCCTCAGTGTATAATATATTTGTTGATAAAACCTATTTTCAGCATTTTTACACTAGCGATCAAATTTGATTGCTTATTTTGGCCATTTTCCTAACTTTTTATTGATTTGTTAGTTTTATTTTTGACAAATCATACCCTTCCTCTTGAATATATGTTTCAAAATATGCTTTAAACCTCTTTATCTCTTTTTAGTCCATTTCAGTGCAAAAAAGAAACAGTCTTAGAAGTGCTAAAAACGTGGTATTTTCCTTATTCAGCATTTTCATCGACAGGCTAATGGGGAAGGCTTAACCTTCCCCTGGCTGTGCTACTGGCTGCTGCACTGGCAAAATTAACCATGAAAAGACAACTTTTATGCCTAGAAAAACAACAAAGCACCATATCAAATTGCAGCTTCACCAATAGATCTGAAATAGGGTAAGTTTTTGCAATTCTTTAAAGCTTTTGAAACACAGAGACTTTATATTTCAGTAGCACAATGTTTTAAGCTGTCTCCATAAATTTTTATTCTGCAACTTTTTCTGATTTTACAAGCAACTTTTATCAATTCTTGCATAAAACATAAAAACTTGATTCCAAAAATATGCTTTGAAACTACAGTATTTCAGTTCAATTGCAGTATTCTCTAGGTATTGGACAACAACAAGCTTTGTGACACATTGGCTGTGACTTAGTGTTCTCTATGATGGAATAATCATTAATGTTGCAGAAGTTCAGCTACAACCCCAGAACTGTGCTAATACCACAGTGTCAGAACCAGGGTTGCAGAGTCATTGTAGGAAAGGTCTGGATCCAATATCTACCCTATTGCTTTGAAGCATCCAACCATGTTTAAACTCTTTGTCCATAGGCCTAAATTTAACTTCTTACTTAAACTTTTGTTAAAAGTAAATGCAGCTTTTGTAAAAAATACAGAAAACTTTTTCAGGATTTAGGGCAGCAAAAAATTGCCTTACAAATAATTATCATATGCAAGTTCATAAAACCAACAAACGTATCTGGTAAATTGAAAAAAAGCGACAACAATATTATGATAAACCTACTAACCTGAATAAATTTGAAAGCAACTTAATTCTCATGATGATTGCAGTTTCACCTCAGGCAGGTGGGCATCTTCAACTTGACTTATATTCCAACACAATTTCCAGAATCCGAAACAATAGAACTACTGCGATTAAATTATTTAATGCTTTGCAAATTATCTTGCACAACAATCCTGATAAAATTGCAATGTTATAATTTTTTCTGCCAGCAAATAGCAGATGTTGGAAGTAAACATTAAACAACTTTTGCATCTTAACGGTAAAAATTACTTGGCATGAATGAATTAATAATAATGGGAGTTACATTCTCAATTAATGATGGAAAATCAATACAAAACTAAAAATTAAATAAAAAGTTTACTAGCAGCCAGTAAAACCAAAATCTTAATGAAAACAAACAACCCTTCAAGGTTCTAAATTAAATTTTCAGTTCTCAAACTGTAGCAACTTCCAGTAACTGTAATTGAAACTCAATTCAAACCATGCATTTACCAGTTCACAGCTGACTCGAACCAAAGCAATGCCTAGCCAACCAAGTTTTGAATTTAACTACTCTACACTTCACCTCAAAAGTTCATTGTTAAAAAACGACTTATTTCAGCAGCTCCAAAACTAGAATATTTTATCACAATTTTTGCATGATTTAGTGGAATTAGAGCCTTTGGTAGAATTTCAGCCTGATTTAGAAGAGGCAGAGAGGTGGAGTTCTTGACAACACATTTTGAAGAACTTGGTCTTGGCCATGAAGCCTATAAGTCCTCAAAATGTCCTGTCATCAGCTGGAGGGCAACATCATTTTTTGATTGATTTAAAAATGAAAATAACCAAACAAAATACAACATAAACTTTAATCGACTATCAATTTGTTTCCTTTCTTTATTTGAAAAAATAATAGAATGTAATAGCCAACCAAGCCAGGTCATACTGAAACTTATTTTAAATGGCATTGCTTGAAAGCTCTAATCAGATAACGAGGGGGCAAAAAGCCTTTAGAAAATTGTAGTTTTTATTTCTGCTAATAGTTTTAGTGCAGGCAGTAGAAACTGCAAAGCACTAAAGCTACCCAGAGACATAACAAAGAATCCATGGGTCCGAAAACAAATTTGATTTGCTAATGCAAAAACATGACCAGTGGCTATTTTGTGTGTGAATTTAGAAGAAAGTATGTGCATGATATTGAAATGTAATACAGTGCCAGTACTACCAGGGATAGCATACTAATATTATACTACAGTAAACATGTTAAGACTGGTATATGTTGATACAACTAACAAAACATATCTTGAAAATGACAACTTGTTCTGAAAATATCTGACCACAAACAATTTGCTTTGAGAAAAAACGAGCTACTCTAATCACTGGCAAGTAATGTAGAGGCAAAGCCACATGCTCTAAACAATTTGTGCGTTAAAAATCGTCGCTAGGAATCCCAAATAACAAAGTATTAGATCACTGAAAATGCTGCATACAGAATTATAAAGAAATTAGGTGTGAAGTTAAATACAACTACGGTATAACAATTGTTCAAATGCCTGGAGAGATGTGCGATTGTGCGTTGAACCTACTAAAATTTTTACATCACGTCATTATAAGTTGAATAGGCAAAGCTCCCAAGAAAAAATTGGTATAAAAAATAAATTAATTGCTTATTATTTTTTCGTTTTGACGATTGGGAGTGTGGACCCTTTGAAGGTGGGGCCGGAACTAATGTCTCCAACACCTTTCTTCTAAATAGAACCTTGCTGGGATCCTCAGGATATTTTTTGAAATTAAATACCTCATGTTAAATTTAACAAAGTGTCTTTTGGCAGCCTAAACGTTTGCCATCATTTATTGATAGGCATTAGATATGAGACAGGCTGTCAAATCATTGAACTGAAATAAAAAATGACTGCTGAACATAAAATAATGACAATTTTCAAGTATAAATCCAAAAGACTGAACTGAAAAGCAGTCAAAAAAGCTCTTCGTGTAGTATTTGAGAAATTTTTAAGGTGAACTAAAAAAAAGATCTTCATGAAGGTTATGTGAGATTTTTTTGGATGATCTCCAAGAAAAAAAAAAGGTCTTCATTTCAATGGCTCACGATTTATTGCAATTTATCCAGTAAACTCAAAAAATATCAGTAGATTATTTAAAAAATAATGAAACAATGACAACGGGTCCAAAATATTGAAAACTAATGAAATTGAAAAAAATAATGAAAAAATGAAACAATGACACTCTTGACAGCCTGTATGAAAAAGATATCACGAAATGTAAAGAAGAGATTGGCATAAAATTCGAGTTGGGAAATAGTGGAAAAACTGAAGTTCTTCTTACCTTAGCATTTAGGGTATTTTCTTTTCAAATTGCTTCAAAAATCTAAGTGTTTATTCCTTTTTAAAGTCACAAAAATTGCTGGTTTTTCCAAAAATAAAAATACTAATACTATTCAACATGGGGCATAAGGACTATGCCCTTGCCCAAGAACTCCGCTTTTTTGTAATGACAAAAACTTGAGCTTACAAATTTACGCGGTACAGTATTTCAATTCATTTTAAAAACATAAATTTAAAGTATTTGCAGTAATTATTAGATAACACTATTTTTAAAAATTTCACTAAAGGCAGTGGCTATTTTGCCTCTAGAGGCAAAATTGGTTGCAAACAGAGGTGAAGTCGATGATTGTAGGAATGGTCAAGGACCACGGACACAACTTTCCGAGTTTTTGAATTATTTTGGGCAAATTTTTCATGATTTTAGGAAGTGGCTATTTTGCCTCTAGAAGCAAAATAGTGTTTTTCCTCTGTTTGAGTTAGGGTTAAGGTTGGGATTAGGGTTTGGGTTAGGATTAGGGCTATTTTGGCACTTGCGGCAAAATAGCTGTTAGGACTATTTTGCCTCCAAATGGCAAAATAACATGGGGCTATCTTGCCTCTAGAGGCAAAATAGCCACTGCCTAATTTTTAAATGCAAAAAGTGTTTAAGATATTGCATTTCATTAAGTTTTTGGTGATAATTTGAACATACTGTAGATTAGTAGTTTTTAAATATAATCATGAATGTCATTTTGAAGTTTTACACATTATCAGATGATGTTGATTATTTACCGTGCCGTAGCAGTATCCTGGCAATGCAACAAGGCCATAACCTGTAAATCTGAAGTGATGGATGAATGGGATATACTAATACAGCTAAATTAAAAATTATTACCATATAAATTCAGAAATTGTGACTTTTAATGCCTTAAACCCTCTTTTTTAGTAGTTTTCGAAACACAAACCAACTTGTTTGGCTAAACAATTTGTTTTAATGAAGAAAAACACTATTTAGCCTTGAGAGGCAAAATAGCCACTCCCTAAAAATTTTGGAAAATTTGCCCAAAACAATTTAAAAAACTTGTGTCCTTGGTCCTTGACCATTCCCATAATCATCGACTTTACCTCTGTTTGCAACCAGCAGCAATAATTTGGCTATGGAAGCTTTGTAACAATAATCATCATTCATTCACGATAATATACCAGTAGCATCTATTTTGCCTCTCTGCTCTGGAGGCAAAATAGTCAGGTGTCGTTAAGTATTGTCGCTTCATTTGCGGCAGCTCTGCAATTTGTGTATGAGTGCAAGTGCATTCTCTCTTTCTCTCCGATCTATTCTAAGCTATTCCCCAGATCCACCCCTAATCCCAATGAGTGCACACATGCAAGGAGCAAGAGCATGCGCACGCTCATACACAAGTCGTAGAGATTCCGAAATAATGCTGACGGCTCATACTTAACGACTCTATTTCTAACAACTCGACTGGGTGTTTTAAACATGCCCTGCAGAGTTGGGATTGCCATACCGGGACCACTATACACACGTGGCCTACTAGCCAACTGTGGTACCTGTTTCATTATACTGTATACCATCATACTCACTTGGTTAGTAACATCCAACTATTTTCTCATTTTGTTTGTTTATTAGACATCAGTTGCCAGTACAGAGTACCTAACAGCATCAGGTATTACTGCCAGTGCCAGCAGGCCTATGAGTCATATTATTGCACGTAAGGAGCAGCTTATGCTACTATCAACAACATAATGCTACCTTCTCCATCATTCCAGTCAGCAGCGTGGCCCAAAGGGTAAAGCCATGTTTTTTATGAAGATCCTGCTTGCAAGATCTGGGGTTGCAAAATACAACTTAGTAATATTTTGGCACTACTGGGAAAATGGACACTTTGAACAAAATCAAGTCATTGCACAAACACTACCAATACGAAACAGCATTTTCACCAGGCATATTACACAACATCATGCAATCATATTCTTGGTTCTACAATCAATAACATTTACATTACACCTAGGCTATCCTAGTACAGTAGGCCTACCGTATGTGACAATACACCTACTACAGATGGTATATTTTACCAGTGTGCTTAGCCTATAGCCTAATAGCCAACTAAAAAGAGTCATTTAATACTACTCTAAAAGCCCACAAACTTTTCTAAGTCTGAAATAATAAAATAGGTTCTCCCATCCTAAAAACCAACTTTACTGCGAATATTGCAGTATACGGTGCGGTAATTAATTACTAATACTAGGCTAGCCTCTTAGTGAGGTGCTCAAAACCCTAAAAGTTTTCTAGAACAGCCTTAAAATGAAAAGCCCTAATTTCTCCAAGTGAGAGCTTGCATAAAAACTTTTACAATTTCATCAAACTACCGTACATAAAGTTATGAAACAACCTTCATAGACAAAGTTTGCAATGGTGTTAATGAAAAAATTCAACAGCATTTCGTCATACGGTAAGTAAGTATTGACTTTTGCATAACTGAATCTTCTATCAGGAATATTACTACTATATAAACTTCATAACAAAAATTTTCATAATATCCTTTCATGACAAAATGGTGTTCATTTTTTTATGCACACCACATGTAAAAACCTTGCGAGTACTACAACAAACAATGTGAGCGAGCATTGACTGAGCTAGTGATCAAGAGGAGTACGGAGTAGCCTGAAAAAATAGAAGAACTTTTTTATTTCACAATTCCATTCCTACGTTGTAGAAACCCTAAGGTTTCAAACTGAAAAAAGGAAATTTTGGGGGGATTGGTGCAATGCAACCCCCACAAAAATTATTATCTTTTGCTTTTGAAATTACTTCCAATTGTCGTAGTGTCTTTTTTGCTGATATCCGATATCCCATTTTGCTTTTGTTTATATCTAACTATCCTGAAACTGATGTTGGCATGCCTTGATCAATAATGATGATTACAAAGGTTTGGATTTTGAAAAACCCATTGAAGAAATATTCGGCAATTGTGACACCCAAAATTTTACCAACAATTTACTTTTTGTTTTATTAATCTATTCCGAAAATTTGATCTACTTAAGTTGAGTGAAAAATTTTTTTTGAATTTTGTATGACTCATTTCAACCACTTTCCCCCATCGCAGCTCCCCCAATTTTTAATATGTTTTAGTCACTACCAATATCCACCAAATTTGATAATTTGGCCTATCTCTGTTGAGCAATTCAAAAGCTCAAAATTTTTCAGCTCCCCTTTTAGGGGGAATCCCCGGACGTGACACCCCCATTTTCAGGCACACACCAGTTTGTTTCGAACTCTATACCACTGCATGATATCATCCATCTGCGTTTTGTGGTTTAAAAGGAGATAGTGAAAGAAGAAAAACAAAGAAAAAAAAAAAGAAAAAAGACAAAAATAAGGAAAAATTTTATCTAAGACGGAATAAATGAACATGACCAATACAAAGGTACTGATTAGTGTTTTCAAAAACCACAAACTTTTTTCAAAGAATATCACTACTTACCGAGATATACCACTTTAAAATTTACCACTTTTTGTCCATTTTCCGCCTCAGAAATTTCGGTCACGTGACTGGGAGCTCTCAAACTTGGTACGCAAACACTTTCTACCTCTACCCATGTTGTGTCCAAATTGCAACTTTCCACGTTGAGCATTTTTTTTGTTACAAGCGAAATAAAAAAATTTCGGCTCAAAAATAGCCGTTTTTTGTCGGTTTTAGGATCCCCAAATCATTATCACGTGATTTTCGACCCCCAAAATTGGCATGCATGATGCTTTGTAAACTTGTAATGCTGTGTCCAAATTTCAGCTTTCCACATTTTGCCGTTTTTGACTTATCATAAAAATTAAAAAATTTTAATGCTCATCTATCAAAATGGCCGAGTAAAAACATAGGAACTACGCGCGCGCGCGAAGTCCCAATTAGAGATGAAAAATGTTTTTTTTTTACTTTTTCGAGATGTCGAAATTTCCACCTAAAAAAGAAAAAAAAATATAACAAGAGAATTTTTATGATTGCATAATTGTCAAACTTTGTATATCCGCCATCTTATGATTAATTGTTGTAAAATTGGAAGAGAGTAGACGAATTCTTTCCGCCGGCACAAAATTGGTTTCTGTGTTTTGATAAAAATAGCTTCTAGCGCTATTAAGTGAAATTGGGTTCTTGCTTTTGCCAAAATTGAAAATTGTCGATCATGATAGTGGGCAGCGCAGTTTGAAATCTTGGCTGCGCTGCCCACTATTAGAAAAAATTCGTTTACTTTCTTCAAATTTTACAATAATTAATTATTAGGTGGCGTACATAGAAAGTTTGACAATCATCCAATCAAAATTGTTCACGAGATATAATTTTTTGGCCTTTAGATAAAAATTTCGACGTCTTGAAAAAGTATAAAAAGCCGCATTTTTTATCTCTAATTTATTCTCGCGTTGATTCTTGACACGGGCAAGACGAAAACCGTTTGAATGGATTTTTTCAGCAGCCTTCTCCAAGGCTACCAAAATCTTCAAACGATCCAAGGATGTATCCTATAATGATCAAAGCAATATTAAAATTTTGTACCACTAAACAGCTGTTCAAATCTTTAAACTGTTATTGTTGAACTAATAAAATTGGCAAAGCGTTTTTCGACAAGCAACGGCTATATTAATACCTTATCGACTTTCCTTTTTATGTTTTTTTTGTGAGGTCAATGAAAAATCAATATTGATGGATTGCAACTACGTCATAGCTTTTTCCCGTCAAAACGATTGGACTTCAAAATGCCATTACCAAGCATTGGGCGTTACAGCGACTCTGGTGTGCTTTGTGTTTATTGTCACGTCACCAATTTTAGTCTCTCACGCTTTGGCTTCCGTCGTTGCTTATCTGATAGCGCATACTAATTTCGGCTCTGCTCAGAATGGCGTGTTTGCGGTCAGCCGAATCCGTGAGAGAATTCGTTTCGGCTGTGCCGTCAACCGAAGCAGCAACCGGTATATATTAGGGTGTATCGAAAAAACGTTTTTTTCTCAAAAATTTTCGCAGCATCTTGAAAAGTATGTGGATTGGTGTAAAAACACTTGGGTAAAAATTTGAGTGCCCTAGGATAATGGAAACACTTCGCGCATCGAACCCAAAGTTAGGAATTTGGGGCAAATATGCGCATTATTTCATACTCAAATTTCGAAGTGAATTTGCGTTGTATAAATTTTGCAGCCTCATGTAACCTGTAGTTTATAGTCTCAAAATACCACATTTAAAATTTTATTGTATTACGACAAAGATAATACTTCGCGCAATACGTTTGAAGTTACGGCAATTTTGAGCTTCAATCGAGCCTAATGAAGCGCTTGTTTACTTGCCTTTGTTCTACTTAATCCTTTTCAGCTTTGTGTTTTTAATGCGATAATCAATCAGAAACGTAGCATTATCTTTCGTCTTTTCGCAGGTCTACGATTTTTTTTGATCTTTAGCAGAAACAAAGAAAATAAATTTGACAACTTTTGAGAAGAAATAAATTAAAATATACCAAACAAGTATAGCAGGCAGTACTTAAAAAAGATGATTGTGAAATTTTGCATGTTACAAAAATATCCGGTTCTTAGCATATTTTATACTCAGTTTTTGTATAAATAACTATTTATAAAATATACCAGGGCTCACCACGTTGAGGTGACCGGTATCGAGTCCCACCCTACTCCAGCCCAACCGCCCAACCTTTTATTATGCTGAAGTTTTTATTTGAGGGTCTTGTACTGAGACTTAGTGTTAAAGCATTACATCGTCGCTCTTGATGAGAGTTTATTTCGGATCATTCCTTCCCTACTTGCATGGTCTGAAACTAAAGATGAAGCTTCTGTCACCAATTTGATGTGGCGTTCTACACTTTAAGTGTGACAAGGCAATTCAGAAATTTTGAATTCAGAAAAAGCTTTTGAATCGATCATTTCTTTTATTTCGTTTGTCGTCACAGAATAAGTAAAAGATGGCTCTGAAATAGTTGTATCAGTCCAGTAAATGAGATCAATGTAACTATTCGCATTGATATTAAGCTTAGGGACTCGCAGTTGTCTGATTCGCCCATCAGAAACGCTTTGCTCTCTGCTGCGAAGTACTCTCCTCCATGCAAGCTCATTGTGATTTAGATTGGTGCTTGACACCATTGCGACCAATATTGATTCAAGATGAGCACCAAACGCATTGCATTGTATCACAGATATTTCAATTTTTCTAAAGGTGAATTTACACAGTATCCGTTTTTCGTACGTTTTCGTCCGTTTTTTTACGTTTTTGCTTCTCCTTGACAAAGTATGCGCTTTTTCATCCGCATTTTTATAAGTCCATATCCGCACTGAGTACACTGTTATATATAGATAAAAATTTTGTTCAAAAATTTTGAGTATGAACGATAAGAGCGATATTTCGAAATAAAGCTGTACCCCTTTACAAAAAAAATTTTTCGGAAAACTTTTGTCCAGTATGTGACCGTCTGGTTAGTGCGGATATGGACACATAAAAATGCGGATGAAAAAGTGCATACTTTGTCAAGGAGAAGCAAAAACGTAAAAAACGGACGAAAACGTACGAAAAACGGATACTGTGTAAATTCACCTTAACCTGTGATGACAACTTTTGACACTTTGAAAGAGTGTCAAAAACATGCAGTGGTGCCTGAGAAATAGTGTGATTGCGTTTGATTTGAAACCACATAGGAGTCATGACATATTGTACCCCTTGCTTAAAATTGCATGTTGGCTCTTCAGTTGAAACATATACTCTCAATGCTCTTGAAGCAGTAGTTTACCAATGAGAGTGTGCCATTTCTCCACGCTTTCGAGATACTAACGTTAGTTCATAGTATTTAAGAAGATCATGAGTTGTTGGAAGAACATTAGCTTTTAGATCTGCAGATATTCCCAATATTGGGCAATTTACCTTTGATCTTGAAGTCAATGATTTTTGTGGGAGCATTGCTGGGTTTAAAGCAGGTATAACAAACTCGCAATGACAAAGTTGTCCGCACAGCGAAATGTAACATATTGCAATGCTCCTATAATTTAGTGTAGTAATTCACATAACAGCAAATCAATAAAAATAATATATCAATAAATTGGTAAATACTTAGTTTGAAATAACGATTGAAAACATTAATGTTCTGCTAAGCTATTTAGCAACTAAAAATCTACAGCAATGTTAAAAAAGAGCGTTGAAAAGCTGCCTTTTTAAACTTATTCTGAGCTCAAAACTTAATTTCACATTAGCTGCAGTGTAGCCAAACGACGAATCTCAAAAATTCTACTCAGACTACCTCCGATCTTACCGAGTGCTTTTATTCTTACTTGTCTGAGGTGCTCTGTGAATAAATTCTTTTCATAAGTTGTCAAATTTTTTTTTTGTTTGTTTCTGCTAAAGATCAAACAAAATTGTAGACCTGCGAAAAGACGAAAGATAATGCTACGTTTCTGATTGATTATCGCATTAAAAATACAAAGCGGAAAAGGATTAAGTAGAACAAAGGCAAGTGAACAAGCGCTTCAGTAGGCTCGGTTGAAGCTCAAAATTGCCGTAACTTCAAACGTATTGCGCGAAGTATTATCTTTGTCGTAATACAATAAAATTTTAAATGTGGTATTTTGAGACTGTAAACTACAGGTTACATGAGGCTGCAAAATTTATACAACGCAAATTCACTTCGAAATTTGAGTATGAAATAATGCGCATATTTGCCCCAAATTCCTAACTTTGGGTTCGATGCGCGAAGTGTTTCCATCATCCTAGGGCACTCAAACTTTTACCCAAGTGTTTTTACACCAATCCACATACTTTTCAAGGTGCTGCGAAAATTTTTGAGAAAAAAACGTTTTTTCGATACACCCTAGTATATATACGCTAATCAGAAACTCAGTCGATATTATAGATTGTTATACTGACCAGTGTAGAAGTCAGTGCGCTTGCTTTGCTTTTGCTCGCAGAGCCTGCTGGCTTTGCCAGCAGGGCGTGTTTGGTTTGTTTGGGCGGAATTTTTGGTTAGCGTTTACCAATAGGCTATATCGATGAGAACATGAATTCACAATTGTGTTTGAATAAAAACTAGACAGGTTTAAAGTCAATTGTAATTTGTGATAATTGGGACTTCGCGCGCGCGCGTAGTTCCTATGTTTTTACTCGGCCATTTTGATAGATGAGCATTAAAATTTTTTAATTTTTATGATAAGTCAAAAACGGCAAAATGTGGAAAGCTGAAATTTGGACACAGCATTACAAGTTTACAAAGCATCATGCATGCCAATTTTGGGGGTCGAAAATCACGTGATAATGATTTGGGGATCCTAAAACCGACAAAAAACGGCTATTTTTGAGCCGAAATTTTTTTATTTCGCTTGTAACAAAAAAAATGCTTAACGTGGAAAGTTGCAATTTGGACACAACATGGGTAGAGGTAGAAAGTGTTTGCGTACCAAGTTTGAGATCTCCCAGTCACGTGACCGAAATTTCTGAGGCGGAAAATGGACAAAAAGTGGTAAATTTTAAAGTGGTATATCTTGGTAAGTAGTGATATTCTTTGAAAAAAGTTTGTGGTTTTTGAAAACACTAATCAGTACCTTTGTATTGGTCATGTTCATTTATTCCGTCTTAGATAAAATTTTTCCTTATTTTTGTCTTTTTTCTTTTTTTTTTTCTTTGTTTTTCTTCTTTCACTATCTCCTTTTAAACCACAAAACGCAGATGGATGATATCATGCAGTGGTATAGAGTTCGAAACAAACTGGTGTGTGCCTGAAAATGGGGGTGTCACGTCCGGGGATTCCCCCTAAAAGGGGAGCTGAAAAATTTTGAGCTTTTGAATTGTTCAACAGAGATAGGCCAAATTATCAGATTTGGTGGATATTGGTAGTGACTAAAACATATTAAAAATTGGGGGAGCTGCGATGGGGGAAAGTGGTTGAAATGAGTCATACAAAATTCAAAAAAAATTTTTCACTCAACTTAAGTAGATCAAATTTTCGGAATAGATTAATAAAACAAAAAGTAAATTGTTGGTAAAATTTTGGGTATCACAATTGCCAAATATTTCTTCAATGGGTTTTTCAAAATCCAAACCTTTGTAATCATCATTATTGATCAAGGCATGCCAACATCAGTTTCAGGATAGTTAGATATAAACAAAAGCAAAAGATAATAATTTTTGTGGGGGTTGCATTGCACCAATCCCCCCAAAATTTCCTTTTTTCAGTTTGAAACCTTAGGGTTTCTACAACGTAGGAATGGAATTGTGAAATAAAAAAGTTCTTCTATTTTTTCAGGCTACTCCGTACTCCTCTTGATCACTAGCTCAGTCAATGCTCGCTCACATTGTTTGTTGTAGTACTCGCAAGGTTTTTACATGTGGTGTGCATAAAAAAATGAACACCATTTTGTCATGAAAGGATATTATGAAAATTTTTGTTATGAAGTTTATATAGTAGTAATATTCCTGATAGAAGATTCAGTTATGCAAAAGTCAATACTTACTTACCGTATGACGAAATGCTGTTGAATTTTTTCATTAACACCATTGCAAACTTTGTCTATGAAGGTTGTTTCATAACTTTATGTACGGTAGTTTGATGAAATTGTAAAAGTTTTTATGCAAGCTCTCACTTGGAGAAATTAGGGCTTTTCATTTTAAGGCTGTTCTAGAAAACTTTTAGGGTTTTGAGCACCTCACTAAGAGGCTAGCCTAGTATTAGTAATTAATTACCGCACCGTATACTGCAATATTCGCAGTAAAGTTGGTTTTTAGGATGGGAGAACCTATTTTATTATTTCAGACTTAGAAAAGTTTGTGGGCTTTTAGAGTAGTATTAAATGACTCTTTTTAGTTGGCTATTAGGCTATAGGCTAAGCACACTGGTAAAATATACCATCTGTAGTAGGTGTATTGTCACATACGGTAGGCTTACTGTACTAGGATAGCCTAGGTGTAATGTAAATGTTATTGATTGTAGAACCAAGAATATGATTGCATGATGTTGTGTAATATGCCTGGTGAAAATGCTGTTTCGTATTGGTAGTGTTTGTGCAATGACTTGATTTTGTTCAAAGTGTCCATTTTCCCAGTAGTGCCAAAATATTACTAAGTTGTATTTTGCAACCCCAGATCTTGCAAACAGGATCTTCATAAAAAACATGGCTTTACCCTTTGGGCCACGCTGCTGACTGGAATGATGGAGAAGGTAGCATTATGTTGTTGATAGTAGCATAAGCTGCTCCTTACGTGCAATAATATGACTCATAGGCCTGCTGGCACTGGCAGTAATACCTGATGCTGTTAGGTACTCTGTACTGGCAACTGATGTCTAATAAACAAACAAAATGAGAAAATAGTTGGATGTTACTAACCAAGTGAGTATGATGGTATACAGTATAATGAAACAGGTACCACAGTTGGCTAGTAGGCCACGTGTGTATAGTGGTCCCGGTATGGCAATCCCAACTCTGCAGGGCATGTTTAAAACACCCAGTCGAGTTGTTAGAAATAGAGTCGTTAAGTATGAGCCGTCAGCATTATTTCGGAATCTCTACGACTTGTGTATGAGCGTGCGCATGCTCTTGCTCCTCGCATGTGTACACTCATTGGGATTAGGGGTGGATCTGGGGAATAGCTTAGAATAGATCGGAGAGAAAGAGAGAATGCACTTGCGCTCATACACAAATTGCAGA
Source organism: Trididemnum nubilum (assembly GCA_963965965.1). Taxonomy (NCBI): domain Eukaryota; kingdom Metazoa; phylum Chordata; class Ascidiacea; order Aplousobranchia; family Didemnidae; genus Trididemnum; species Trididemnum nubilum. The sequence goes on along the minus strand of OZ014478.1, from coordinate 37,160,972 downwards.
GCTGCCGCAAATGAAGCGACAATACTTAACAACACCTGACTATTTTGCCTCCAGAGCAGAGAGGCAAAATAGATGCTACTGGCATATTATCATGAATGAATGATGATTATTGTTACAAAGCTTCCATAGCCAAATTATTGCTGCTGGTTGCAAACAGAGGTAAAGTCGATGATTATGGGAATGGTCAAGGACCAAGGACACAAGTTTTTTAAATTGTTTTGGGCAAATTTTCCAAAATTTTTAGGGAGTGGCAATTTTGCCTCTCAAGGCTAAATAGTGTTTTTCTTCATTAAAACAAATTGTTTAGCCAAACAAGTTGGTTTGTGTTTCGAAAACTACTAAAAAAGAGGGTTTAAGGCATTAAAAGTCACAATTTCTGAATTTATATGGTAATAATTTTTAATTTAGCTGTATTAGTATATCCCATTCATCCATCACTTCAGATTTACAGGTTATGGCCTTGTTGCATTGCCAGGATACTGCTATGGCACGGTAAATAATCAACATCATCTGATAATGTGTAAAACTTCAAAATGACATTCATGATTATTTTTAAAAACTACTAATCTACAGTATGTTCAAATTATCACCAAAAACTTAATGAAATGCAATATCTTAAACACTTTTTGCATTTAAAAATTAGGCAGTGGCTATTTTGCCTCTAGAGGCAAGATAGCCCCATGTTATTTTGCCATTTGGAGGCAAAATAGTCCTAACAGCTATTTTGCCGCAAGTGCCAAAATAGCCCTAATCCTAACCCAAACCCTAATCCCAACCTTAACCCTAACTCAAACAGAGGAAAAACACTATTTTGCTTCTAGAGGCAAAATAGCCACTTCCTAAAATCATGAAAAATTTGCCCAAAATAATTCAAAAACTCGGAAAGTTGTGTCCGTGGTCCTTGACCATTCCTACAATCATCGACTTCACCTCTGTTTGCAACCAATTTTCTGCCTTTAGTGAAATTTTTAAAAATAGTGTTGTCTAATAATTACTGCAAATACTTTAAATTTATGTTTTTAAAATGAATTGAAATACAGTCGAATCCGGTTAATTGCATAGTCAATTTGTCAAGCCTTTTTATGTGATTAACCGAATTATGCGTTTTAGCGAAAGTGCGAAGTTCACATGATGCGCGATGCTCGTTACGCACAAAAACGTCACACGTCATACCTACAAGCGCATACGGATGCTATCATCTTATTCTTACTCAAAAACGAACGCAATCGTCTAATTCTTACTCAAATAGTAAACAAAAACAAGCCAATGAAGGATTACAAATTTGTTTATTAATTTCAAGCAAAATATTCCGCGATAGTTGTTTGTTTAATTTTATTCTGCATGCTATCTTGCATTTGTCTTTCTAAACGATAAAAGTTAATAGATACTAGCTGATAAAAGTTAAATGTAACAAAAACAGTGCGAAGTACGAAAATTAGTGATTGCGAAATGGCAGCCACGTGTTTTTGTTCCTTATCGGTAATTGTCTTCAAAGAACATCAATCACATCGCACATTGCCTTGTTTTGATCTCTAATCGGCGGCGGCTTTCATATTGCAATGTTGGCAATCGGCGAGCTTGTTTTGCGCTTTGTTATGGTTTATTTCCGTAAAAACTTTGAAACTGTCCGTTTCTGTCGCATATATTTTGAAATGTTTTACACAGCTATTGAATAAACCCTTTATTTCTATTCGTTTAAGCGGATTATGCAATAAACCGCTATGCGATTAACCAAACTATTTTCTTAACAAATGGTTGGCTATGGTTTGGGATTTACGATCTTTATGCGATAATCCGGTATGCAATTAACTGGATTCGACTGTACTGTACCGCGTAAATTTGTAAGCTCAAGTTTTTGTCATTACAAAAAAGCGGAGTTCTTGGGCAAGGGCATAGTCCTTATGCCCCATGTTGAATAATATTAGTGTTTTTATTTTTATTTTTGGAAAAACCAGCAATTTTTGTGACTTTAAAAAGGAATAAACACTTAGATTTTTGAAGCAATTTGAAAAGAAAATACCCTAAATGCTAAGGTAAGAAGAACTTCAGTTTTTCCACTATTTCCCAACTCGAATTTTATGCCAATCTCTTCTTTACATTTCGTGATGTCTTTTTCATACAGGCTGTCAAGAGTGTCATTGTTTCATTTTTTCATTATTTTTTTCAATTTCATTAGTTTTCATTATTTTGGACCCGTTGTCATTGTTTCATTATTTTTTAAATAATCTACTGATATTTTTTGAGTTTACTGGATAAATTGCAATAAATCGTGAGCCATTGAAATGAAGACCTTTTTTTTTTCTTGGAGATCATCCAAAAAAATCTCACATAACCTACACGAAGATCTTTTTTTTAGTTCACCTTAAAAATTTCTCAAATACTACACGAAGAGCTTTTTTGACTGCTTTTCAGTTCAGTCTTTTGGATTTATACTTGAAAATTGTCATTATTTTATGTTCAGCAGTCATTTTTTATTTCAGTTCAATGATTTGACAGCCTGTCTCATATCTAATGCCTATCAATAAATGATGGCAAACGTTTAGGCTGCCAAAAGACACTTTGTTAAATTTAACATGAGGTATTTAATTTCAAAAAATATCCTGAGGATCCCAGCAAGGTTCTATTTAGAAGAAAGGTGTTGGAGACATTAGTTCCGGCCCCACCTTCAAAGGGTCCACACTCCCAATCGTCAAAACGAAAAAATAATAAGCAATTAATTTATTTTTTATACCAATTTTTTCTTGGGAGCTTTGCCTATTCAACTTATAATGACGTGATGTAAAAATTTTAGTAGGTTCAACGCACAATCGCACATCTCTCCAGGCATTTGAACAATTGTTATACCGTAGTTGTATTTAACTTCACACCTAATTTCTTTATAATTCTGTATGCAGCATTTTCAGTGATCTAATACTTTGTTATTTGGGATTCCTAGCGACGATTTTTAACGCACAAATTGTTGAGAGCATGTGGCTTTGCCTCTACATTACTTGCCAGTGATTAGAGTAGCTCGTTTTTTCTCAAAGCAAATTGTTTGTGGTCAGATATTTTCAGAACAAGTTGTCATTTTCAAGATATGTTTTGTTGTATCAACATATACCAGTCTTAACATATTTACTGTAGTATAATATTAGTATGCCATCCCTGGTAGTACTGGCACTGTATTACATTTCAATATCATGCACATACTTTCTTCTAAATTCACACACAAAATAGCCACTGGTCATGTTTTTGCATTAGCAAATCAAATTTGTTTTCGGACCCATGGATTCTTTGTTATGTCTCTGGGTAGCTTTAGTGCTTTGCAGTTTCTACTGCCTGCACTAAAACTATTAGCAGAAATAAAAACTACAATTTTCTAAAGGCTTTTTGCCCCCTCGTTATCTGATTAGAGCTTTCAAGCAATGCCATTTAAAATAAGTTTCAGTATGACCTGGCTTGGTTGGCTATTACATTCTATTATTTTTTCAAATAAAGAAAGGAAACAAATTGATAGTCGATTAAAGTTTATGTTGTATTTTGTTTGGTTATTTTCATTTTTAAATCAATCAAAAAATGATGTTGCCCTCCAGCTGATGACAGGACATTTTGAGGACTTATAGGCTTCATGGCCAAGACCAAGTTCTTCAAAATGTGTTGTCAAGAACTCCACCTCTCTGCCTCTTCTAAATCAGGCTGAAATTCTACCAAAGGCTCTAATTCCACTAAATCATGCAAAAATTGTGATAAAATATTCTAGTTTTGGAGCTGCTGAAATAAGTCGTTTTTTAACAATGAACTTTTGAGGTGAAGTGTAGAGTAGTTAAATTCAAAACTTGGTTGGCTAGGCATTGCTTTGGTTCGAGTCAGCTGTGAACTGGTAAATGCATGGTTTGAATTGAGTTTCAATTACAGTTACTGGAAGTTGCTACAGTTTGAGAACTGAAAATTTAATTTAGAACCTTGAAGGGTTGTTTGTTTTCATTAAGATTTTGGTTTTACTGGCTGCTAGTAAACTTTTTATTTAATTTTTAGTTTTGTATTGATTTTCCATCATTAATTGAGAATGTAACTCCCATTATTATTAATTCATTCATGCCAAGTAATTTTTACCGTTAAGATGCAAAAGTTGTTTAATGTTTACTTCCAACATCTGCTATTTGCTGGCAGAAAAAATTATAACATTGCAATTTTATCAGGATTGTTGTGCAAGATAATTTGCAAAGCATTAAATAATTTAATCGCAGTAGTTCTATTGTTTCGGATTCTGGAAATTGTGTTGGAATATAAGTCAAGTTGAAGATGCCCACCTGCCTGAGGTGAAACTGCAATCATCATGAGAATTAAGTTGCTTTCAAATTTATTCAGGTTAGTAGGTTTATCATAATATTGTTGTCGCTTTTTTTCAATTTACCAGATACGTTTGTTGGTTTTATGAACTTGCATATGATAATTATTTGTAAGGCAATTTTTTGCTGCCCTAAATCCTGAAAAAGTTTTCTGTATTTTTTACAAAAGCTGCATTTACTTTTAACAAAAGTTTAAGTAAGAAGTTAAATTTAGGCCTATGGACAAAGAGTTTAAACATGGTTGGATGCTTCAAAGCAATAGGGTAGATATTGGATCCAGACCTTTCCTACAATGACTCTGCAACCCTGGTTCTGACACTGTGGTATTAGCACAGTTCTGGGGTTGTAGCTGAACTTCTGCAACATTAATGATTATTCCATCATAGAGAACACTAAGTCACAGCCAATGTGTCACAAAGCTTGTTGTTGTCCAATACCTAGAGAATACTGCAATTGAACTGAAATACTGTAGTTTCAAAGCATATTTTTGGAATCAAGTTTTTATGTTTTATGCAAGAATTGATAAAAGTTGCTTGTAAAATCAGAAAAAGTTGCAGAATAAAAATTTATGGAGACAGCTTAAAACATTGTGCTACTGAAATATAAAGTCTCTGTGTTTCAAAAGCTTTAAAGAATTGCAAAAACTTACCCTATTTCAGATCTATTGGTGAAGCTGCAATTTGATATGGTGCTTTGTTGTTTTTCTAGGCATAAAAGTTGTCTTTTCATGGTTAATTTTGCCAGTGCAGCAGCCAGTAGCACAGCCAGGGGAAGGTTAAGCCTTCCCCATTAGCCTGTCGATGAAAATGCTGAATAAGGAAAATACCACGTTTTTAGCACTTCTAAGACTGTTTCTTTTTTGCACTGAAATGGACTAAAAAGAGATAAAGAGGTTTAAAGCATATTTTGAAACATATATTCAAGAGGAAGGGTATGATTTGTCAAAAATAAAACTAACAAATCAATAAAAAGTTAGGAAAATGGCCAAAATAAGCAATCAAATTTGATCGCTAGTGTAAAAATGCTGAAAATAGGTTTTATCAACAAATATATTATACACTGAGGAATAGTAGTTAATTTTATCTATTTATGGTAAAAAAATCTATTTCAGTTTCATCAACTGGGGTTTGGGGGCTATTCAATATTAGTTAATTACCAATCTTATCTCTCAAATATTTTTCCATCATTCCCTCTCCCCTAATTATTCTTCTTTATAAATTATAGACGAAATAGTTTACTCTGTGCGAGTTTTATTGAACTGTAGGATTTTATGATGTAAACAAGAGAATTAAGTTTTAACATTAGCCACCTTCCACATAACCCATTTATGCAACCAATTTAATCATGTATGCACTTCTAATTTGTATGTTACGCTTTTAAAGCATTAATTTCTGTTAAAATAGCCCGAAAATTGAGTTATTTTAGCAAAAAAATGCAAAATTTTCAAATGCTGGGAACGCTGTCCCCAGATCTCCGTGCCTCTGGCAGTGGGGGCTTTGCCCCCAAAGCAACCCCCCATTGCAAATTTCTAGCTACGCGCCTGGCAGTAGCAGGTATTGTTGAATGCTAAACCTTGTTCTTGAAGGGCTTCTGGTTCACCCAAAAATTACTGTACCTCTTAAAAAAAAAAAAAAGAAAAACTGTAAATAATTTTAGTTGTATGGAAGGCATGCTGATATTGTGTAAAGTTACTTTAAATTTTTATACTATATAATGAATAAGTTGATAAAAGGTGCTGGATATAGCTTTTTTTAGATGTTGAAATGTTGTAGATTTCTGGTAGATTCCATCTGTTGCTGTATTTTGTGGGAGAGCGTTTTTGTTAAGACCTGCCTGCTTGATCTTCTGCTCCTGTTTCTTGAAAGAAATAAGGTAGCAATGATGTAATCACCAAAAATGACCATAGAACTTTTCCCAAAGTGGAATTATTGTACTTTTGGAATCAAAATTTGGTCTATAACACAGCTTTACATCATGGTTTGTATATTTCTTGTAGGTTATTGTTTTATGGAGTTTTTGTTTTAGGCTTCAGTGGAGAGTTGTTAAAGATGAAGGAAAAAAGTTTAAATGATTGAGTTGCGGTCTTGCGCAATTGCATGGAGGTATATGTCGTTAAGGCGGTATTCACCAGTGAACATAATGTGGGGGTTGTGGCTTTTTGCAATTGGATGGAAGTATATGCTCCCATTAAAGCGATTTTGATCAGTGGATTAGTATTTTTATTGGACACTCTCTGACTCATTTTTGAATTGTTTTTTGTTTGCTGGAAGAAAATTGTTTGTTTTGGAGTGCATGCAGACAGTGGCGGATTTAGGGGGGGGGATGGGGGGGATGCATCCCCCCCACCAGCCTAAACATAACGTGCATATGAATAATATTTATTTTATTTAAAAAAAAACAATCAGTAAATAGTCGTTAGCCCGTCTGACTGTGATATAATTTCAAAAGCCAAGGGGAGGGGGGGTGCAAGAAAATAGTACTTGTGCAGCGGAGTTTTTACAAAACAGAAATTAGTCTTTTACAGGTCCGATAGATTTGAAGGCGCCAAATCAGCAAAACTCACAACTTGCACTTTTCAGCGATAAAGGCATAGGAGCACAACCAGTGGCGGAGTTATGGGGGCGGATGGGGGGATACATCCCCCACCAGCGTAAACATAACTTGTATATGAATATTAAACTTATTTGAAAAACAGCAATCAGTGAATTTTTGATAGGCCGTGTGACTGTGATATAATTTCTAAAGCCCTGTGAGGAGAGTGACAGAAAATTGTAATTTTTACAGCGAAATTTTTACAAAACAAAAATTAGTCTTTTTAGGGTCCGATTGAGCAAAATTTGCAACTTGCACTTTTCAGCGATAAAGCCTACACAATGTAAGTCATTTCTTAGATGACATATTAGGCTTATAAACAGTGAGCATTAAGCGAGGTCAAGAACATTAATCCTAAGCAGTAGTGTAGCTAGGGGGGTGGGGCTATAGCCCCTCCATTGGCCTGTCAACTAAAATTCAAAATAAAAAATATCACGTTTTTAGCACTTCTGAGACTGTTTTTTGCACTGAAATAGACCAAAAAGTAATTTAAAGCATTTTTTTGAAACATATGCTTAAGGGGGGCCAATTTGTCAAAAATAAAACTCACAAATCAAAAAAAACTTTAAAAAATGACCAAAAATAAGCAATAAAATTTGATCGCTAGTGTGAAAAACTTGAACACGGGTTTCATCAACAAATATGTTATAGGCCTAAACTCAGAAATGGGGTGGAGAGGCTATTCAGTATTGGTTAATTACCAATCACTTGTCTCTATTCTCTTTCCATTAGCCCTCAGCAATTATTTTTCTGTATAAAATATAGATGAAACAAATTACTCCGTGTGAGTTTTATTGAACTATAAGATTTTATGCCTATGATTTACCAGCATCCAAATAAGAGAACTAAAATTTTACCATTAACCACCTCTCACATAGGCCATTTATGCAACCTGTTGAATCACGTTTGCACTTCCAATTTCTATTCCGCATTTTAAAAGCATTATTTTATCAAACTAGCTCTAAAATTAAATTATTTTTGCAAAAAAATGCAAAATTTTTGAGCCCTGGGGGCTCCGCACCCAGACCCCTAAAACAGCTGCTCCATTGCGAATTTCTGGCTGCGCGCCTGGTTACAACACATCCGAATTTTTGAGGGTTTGTGCTTAAAATTTTTATCATCCCCCCCACCAAGATTTTCTGGATCCGCCACTGCATGCAGACCCACCAAAATGCAGAGAGAAAGAACACTGATATAGTTGCTGGATGAGTGTGTCAAAAGTTTGTAATTTAGTTACGTTACTTACTTGCTTTGCTGGATCTTGAAGGTTTGGTGAATGGTAGTAGGCCGTAGTTTGAATAAAGTTTGGTTTTTGAGGTGCATCTGGAGGGCTATTTGTTAGGGATGTTGACTTTTGGTGTAAGGTAATTAACAGGGTTTGTTCGGTTAAGGAAAGTGTAAGCAGAATCAATGTTTCCTTTTAGGTTTTGGTAAGTCGGCGTGTGTCCAAAAAATCGGCGATTTTCCTCTAAACAATGAAAAACTCAATACTGAGTCGACGTGCGACCAATAAAAATGCTGAATTACTGATTATAATCGGCCTAATAGTTACATAGAACAGAATTCTTTTTTATGCTTTTTAACATTGCTGCTGAGTTGCTTTCTCTGGTTAATCTACGCCTTTCCGTTTTCAAGATATTACACTTTGAAATTCGTTGTTTTCCAATTAGTTGAATGTTGCTATTTTAATAGTATTTCTATGCCACAAAATAAAGGGATTATTTTTTGTTTGAGCATAATAAAATGAAGATGAGGAATGGTGGCATTTTTTAAAAAATGTCTTCAAAGTCAATGTTGGATTTGAATTTAGGATTTGTGTTTGATTGAAGATTAGGTTTAATCTTAGAGTAGGGATTTGAGTTAATGTTCGTGGTAATAAAGATTTTAGACTTGTATATGTTTCCCGGTTACCAAACTGCTAGATAAGCATTGGCCGTAGCCTGGGAAATCCGTCTCTAGACCCCATTACGTAATTGTCGCTTATTTTTAGTTTGCACTAAACGGTTAGAAAAATTAGTATCAGCTGAAAGATATGATTGGACGTTTCACTTTTGGTCCGCTTCCAATTCGAATTCCTGTCTATGTCTATGCTGAGATCCTTGTGATGACAAAACCAATTACTGATACATATTTTGGTTTCATGTTATGTTTTTAAGATAATGATAATGTAAACAGTGTAATTTTTGGGTCCGCGACAACTGACCGCGAACCAAATAACACTAATTGGCTGAGAAGGGCGATCATAAAAATATTTCATTATCCCCAAAGCCGTTATGCCCAAACCTTCACTTTGTGACAAAATTACTGTGACAAAACCGTTAGTTCCTGGTCAGTTTGTTCGCTGTCTGTTTGTCGCGGTCACTTGACTTGGCTCGTTAATTTTGACATATCTGCTCAGCCAAAAAATATTGAAGACAAAATATTATAAGCAAAAGTAACGTCATCATGTGGTTGTGGAAGTGGAAGCGAAGAAGGTGGAAGCAATTCACGAACTGGCACTTCCACATTGCTGATAGTGATGTGGTTCCTAATTTCAAAAAAAATTAGTGCTAGTAAAAATTACTTATTTTGTAATGTTTTGATTATTGGCAAATGGTGGGCTAACACTTAGAGGCAGTTCATTGCGAAAGAGATCATGATTACTGAACTGTAAACTGGCATTGCTCAATGTACAGCTTTCTTCATTAACAATATTGCAATAAATAAGCAACGAAATAAAACGCTTTCTAGTTAAATTGCTGATCCTTGTCAAGAGCCTGATTTTGTTTATACATTACAGAAACTTTCAAAGCTGACAATTGAATCAGAAACGCCGAGTCATCACGTGGAAAAGCAAATGCAGCTTCTACCAGCAAAGAATCAAGTGCATTTTCAAGCAAAGACATCAATTTAGTGCAGCTTCATAACAAGAATATTCTTTAAAGTTAAGTGAAACTAGAAGATATAACATCTTAAACTGACTTTGCTAAAGTGGTTATGTGGAACTAATAGTTACCGTATCGTTTCTTATTGCTTGTTAAAAACGATTTAAGTCTATACTGTCCATAAGGTGAAAGCAGTCGATTTTTGGCGGTGGGCTCTGGAAACTTACTGCAGATAAGTGACAATAGTACAATGAAACGGTGTATTGTTTACGATTTACGTTATGGTTTAGGAGTAGTATCACTGCTCTGATATCATTTTTATTTCGTTTGTTGAAACTGCCTCTCCTTTTCCTGTAGTTAAGAGCGTTTGTAGAATATAATGTTGCTCTACGGAATCTCAGCAAACTAATTTAGAACCCGGAAAAAAAAAGGCTATTTTCAAGTAATTTTAGGAGTTGGTACTCTATAACTGCACAAACGACCACAGCTGATTTGATACCCAACTTTCCACTAGTCGTGTTTTATAATCCTCTGTGAGGGCGGCTCTCCTTTTCTGCTCCGAAACAAGCACGCAAAAAGCATTTGTCTCATGCTTTTCATTTTAGACCTTGACATTGTATAAGTTATAGATTGTGCATCTATGTCGGGCTTCTTAGTAAAAAAAAGTATTTTTTTTCTTGACGGTTGGTTAACGGATAGCATTACAAAGTCTTTTCAGTGATAATGTAAAGTGCAATTTTTGTAAATGACGTAGTGTTTCACTGCAGTAGCCTACACTGTGTTATCGTTTAAGATGTCCACTTTCTGAGTTGATTGGGAAATCCGACACTCCTGCATGAAAAGGCGATTTTGCCCATCTGAAAAAACATCCTACCAGGGCTAGGTGTTCAGCCTATTTAAGCAAAAAGATGACAGTGGTGTGCCTTTAAGACTCTGCTTTCTTTGGTCGACAAAGTTCGAGTTCAAGTTTGGCAAAAATATTTAGTTCGACTTCGTGCTGGTGCTCATTGCAAACAAAAAGATATAACTATTTCGCTTATTCAATAGGTTTACAACTGTATAGTATTTCAGCTGTTGCCTAACGCCGAAATTTTACGTGTAATGGCAATGTTTGGTGTTTGTTTGGAAAGGAATGATGCATTTGTCGCAAAAAATTCAAGATGTTTGTTTAAATTACCTTTTCCATATTACTGTACCTTCTGACTAATACTAGTACGATTTTCGGAAACTATTTTGTGTTTAATATTTTGGTAAAAGTAAAGCATGCACATGAATTTATCCACTGCAATAAACAACTGTACTTTTCTGTCACAAGTAGGTTGTATGTACCGTTAGACGTAGCCAGGATTTTTCATTGGGGGGGGAGGGCAGAAACCGCAAATCACTTGTAATGACGTTATCATAAATTTTCGAAAGAGAAACTTTTTATGGGAGAAAGATGTAAAATGAAAGATCAGAAGCCGTGGCCTGGTTCTTCATGTAACCAGGATTTTGCTCACGGGAGAGGGCTTGAACCAAAAGTTAAAATGTCTGAACTGGGAGACGCGTTGAGTAAACTAGTGTTAGTAAAACGTATCGCAGACTAGGGTTTGGGGACTCCGCTCCAGCCGCTGCGTGATTTTTTGTAAAAAACAGCTATTTTAATGCCGTTAAATCGCGTTTTGCACGTTTTTCGAGCCATTTGAAGAACTAAAGTTTTAATATTTGAAAGCCAATTGAAAAAATGAAATTGTTTAATTCGCCTTTAAAATCTTGCATTTAAGGATTGAATTTTGTAAGTGATTTGGCCCAGGTGGGAGGAAGTAAAGCACACTGCCCCGTGTAATATTTTAGCAGTAAAGGATAGTTTGCGCGCCCACCAAAGGATGGTAGTTTTAGTACCAATGGCCATAAGATGTAGAAAAGTAACGTTAACTGTACAGTAGAACATAAATTCTTTTTCACTTCTAATTTTAAAAGCTATCAACTACATACCTGTTAATGTTAAATTTAAGTTCATAATGTGCCATCTTTTTCATTTTCGGTTCTTAAGTGAGTTTCATGGACTACGAATATTGTTGCAAGATGTTCAATGCAGCACAGCGGTCATTTAAGAGTTGGGAAGCCTAACCTAGCTGACGAGAGATAAACAGTAGCTGTACAAAGCTGCTACACTTTGTGAGCGGGCTATCTTGACAGACATGTGGTGCAGTTCATAGCGTCGTTCGTTTACGTTTTCACTTCTGTTAGTGGCAGAAATGGAGTCCTCAAGGGCGTCCTTAGCCTTAAGGACACATTTTGAAGTCTTTGGCCTTGAAGCCCACAAGTCCTGGAAAATGTCCTATCCTCGGCTCGAGGACAGCACTTGTTTTGTTTCGTTTAAAATGAACCATGGACATGACCTTTTTTTTACTTTACTTGGGAAATCGGCAAAAACCTCGCGGAAAATCTGGAAAGAATTTTTTTTTCTGAAGGTCGCCTGAAAAAAATTTTGGGAAACTTTTTTTGGGGGGGGAGAACGCTTGCGCCTTGTGTTCTTGGCCTCGAGAAGTCTGTCCTTAGCCTTGGCCTCGAAGGTTGCGTCCTCGACTCCACCTCTGTAAAATAAGGTTTGGGCACCTCTTTATATAGCCTACCTTTAATTAAGTAGTTCTTATTTCTTCAATAAAACCGATTTCGAGCCGTAGGCCTATCTGTTTGGACGGGCTTGGCTGTTGATGAATCAGATATTCAGTCCATGGTTTTTGAATTTTTGCATGTTCCACTTAAGTGATATCGAACATCGCTTTCTTTATTGTTTCAAAAAATATTGCAAAATAAGCATTGCGATGTTCGATTATCGCGGTCCTAGTTTTGCAAGAAATTTTAATTAAACCTTTTCTGATGTCACAAAATTTCAAACGCAGGGTTGCCCAATGGTACGGAGCCAAACGCACTAAATCGATTTTCGCAAGAAAGGAAAGTAGTAAAACAAGGTTTGGGACACCTCTTTATTACCTTTGTAGTAGTTCTCATTTCTTCAATAAAACCAATCTCGAGCAGTATCTCTTTTAATGCAATTGGGTTGTTGTTTCAAAGTGTACTTAAGGTCTATTGTTCAATAAAGTTGGGCACTGTCGCGAAGTCCCCAGATATCGCTTGCGATGTCACATTCTAGTTAGACAAATGTTTGTGTCATTCTTGAACGGTCTTCAATCTTTGTTTTAGATATTATAACTCTTGTGATAAGATGGCTTCAAATTGTTGCAGTTTATGTACGTGAAATTGTATGCTTGTATGTTACAGTTATGTTGGTACTGTGCGTTTTTTTAAAATGTTTGCCTGAGTAACTCTTGTTTACTTCTTATTTAGCACTTGATTACTTCAGAGGGTCTAACTGTACATTTTGTGGCGGGTCAAAAGGGAGCGCGCTCCGATTGCGGTTAACCGGCTCGACTGCGCAGCCTATGAGCTGCTATGATCTGTTGATTTAGGAAGCCATCGGTTAGATTTATCTTTCGTTTGTGGTTACTTCCATGCTAGTGTCCACATCGCCACTGGATGAAGCAGGAACTGCGACAATTTGTTATTTGTAGCAGTTATTTAATTGACAGCCAAAATCTAGTATTTTACTGCAAAAGTATTTTCTGTTCTTTCTTTTTTATGATTATGATGTTAACAGTGCTTAATATTTGTAGCAATTATTTGATTGACTGCCAAAACCTTATATTTTACTGCATAAGTGTTTGCCTGTTTTACCTGTTTGAATTATTTTTCCGTGATTGTGATGATAACAGTTCTATTTATTTTACTATGTAGGTATGATTGTATGACTATGTATATACTGTGCAGTGTATAGTTTGTTGTGCTTATAGAACGTACGTAGGTACAGTATTTTCCTCCTTAGGCTTTTTAGCTAAGTTTTCAGTGTTTTGCAAAGCATAAGTTAAAGATGGGTAAAGCCTCTATATTGCAGTTTTGCTGAAAGTGATAAACATTTCGCAGTTTTTTGTTAATTAGGAAAAAACAGGAGGAATTTTTTAAAATTGTTTCTTCTAGCCATTATAGAAGTGATGTGGACAACTAGATTGTATGTTACAGAGTTGGTTTTTACTTGATCCCTTGTCCATGACAATCAACAGTATCATGATTGGTTCTGTTCTGCATTCAATTCTTCTGTTAGCTTCTCTACATGAGCCTTTTATATGCAACTTCATAAAAACAAATATAAATATTTCGTGAGCACAATTTCACAAAGATTGGCATTGGGTATAGTAATTGCGACGAGTGAAATAGAATATTTTGAGAAAAGATGTTTTAACTTAGCAATTTTCTTTAAATACCTTCTTGCATTAAGTTGGTATGTGTAGAGAGGTTAATTAAAACTACGGTACGAATTCCGAAATTCAATTTCGCTAATATTAAATTTAAGTTACATTTCACATCGAACTTTAGAACAAAATTTTTTTTTTTAAACTTATAGTTCAAGTTTCTTATTTGATCCAACAAAAGACCCAACCCTACTGCTTTTCAGGAATTGGCCAATCTAGATCATAACAGTAACGATACCAGACCTATATTTTGAGACAGAAGTGCAGGTGATGGTTGACTCGATGACATTTAGTCCTTCGCCATCACCTCATCAAGAACTGTGTCTAATGTACATAATTTATCTCGCAACTGTACAACTGCTTGTGTAATGCGCATAATTCAGTCGCTGTGCTTGATGAAAAAAATAAATAAATGGTAATGGTAAAAAAAAAGGTAATTATCTTGTACCACTCACTGATACCATAGTTAGCATTCTGCAGATATTGTTGGTGATTTAGTATTTTAAAACATTAGTGCTTTCAGTAATCTTTTCATTTTAGATTCATTCAGAACTGCCGTATTAGGTCTAATTTAGTTGAACCACATTGTTAAACAAGTTGCATTGTGAAATTGGGTATGATAATTGAGTTTCTGAAACAAAACTCCAAATACCAGCTCCAATGCATTTTGCTGTACTTTGAAGGTGGTATGTATAATATCTTTTTACATAGAGAAACATGTTGAAGAAAGTAATTATTTAAGGATTTATTGTGCTACGGAAACTAGATTCACAGATTATTTTCCCAAGCCTAACTTGACATTTATATGTGTAAAATTGGGTATACTATGTGGCTGATGCATAAAGAAAAATTAACGTTATACTAATATATTCGAATGCTAGATTCTTCAAGTTTGGGCTTGTTTAGAGTGAATCCGCTGGTTTTAAAGTAGCTTTGGGCTGGAAATGATAAAAAGTTTCTGGCAACCCTGAATTTCATGCAATAAAATAACGAAAAACATTGAGACTCATTTACGAACTCACTTCAAATTCCTTCAGTGCATAGGCGTAGCCAGGGGGTCCGGGCCCTTCCGATTGAAATGCCACTAATGAAAAAAATGTGACAAAAAGACTTGTTTCTTCAGTTTCTTCTAGCATCTTTGCGTACAACAGTATACGCGTAAAAGAGTAATTAACAATAATATTGACAGCCAGGGAGCCCGGGTCCCTTCTATTCAATTTTTGCCAACCAATTTTATGTATAATCCGGGTGAAACTATGGGTTTTTGTCTTAAAAATTGCTATCTCAGGCCCTCATCTAACCTTTTATGAACGTAATGCAATAAACAGCGCCGGATTTACCATATGGCACAGTGCCAGGGACCCGCGCTCCGACGGTAAGACTTTTTTGGTCTTCACCTATATTTGGCAGAAATATGTTGCAAAAATCTCAAAAGTGCCAAGGGCCCCGCGCAATGTAAATCTGGCCGGGCAATACCATGGCTGAACAAATTATTGAATTTGATTTGGCGGGGCCTGGGCTCCCCTGGTCGTACATGTACTCCTACAAATGGTTATTTTTGTGACAAAGCAAAAATCTGCAAAGAAAATCTTCGAGTGGATTATTATTTCCAACTAAAATATTGCACGAGGCATTATACCATGCTTTCCCTTACCTGAGTTAAATCACTTACAAATCTTAACCCTAAAGTGCAAGATTTTAAACGTGTTTTGGACTTAAATTGTAAGTTAAAGGAAGATTAAAGAATTTATTTTTGTCAATTGGCTTTTAAATGCTAAAAATCTAGTTCTTTCGAATGGCTCCAAACACGTGCGAATTGCGATGCAACGGCATTAAAATGGATAGTTTTTTTAAAAAACTTAAAAAATCGCCCAGCAGTTGGGGGCTTCGCCCAAAGACCCCCGTGCGTAATACGTTTGAGTTGCACTAGTTTGCTCAATACGTCTCCCAGTTTACACATTTACACTTATTACTTGAGGTTTAAGCTTTTTCCCTATAACAAAATCCTGGTTATGTGCCAACACACAGGCCATGGCTTTTGATATTCCAATCTATAATATCTTTGTCCAACAAAAAGTTCCTCCTTTGAAAATTTCTGATGACGTCATTGCATGTTATTTGGGTCCCTCCCAATCGAAAATCCTGGCTACGCATATGCTTCAGAGGGCATATTTAAAGAATTTGATTGTAAAATAAAAACATTTGTAGAGAGCCTAGTTTTAGTTGAAAGTTACCAGGAGCAACTTAAACAGCTTACACTACTCAACAGAGGTGGAGTCGAGGACACAAGGCTCGAGGTCAAGGCCAAAGACACAAAAAAAATCCGAGGCCAAGGCCAAGGACAGCCCTTCCGAGGACAGACACTCTCGAGGCCAAAAACAGGAATGCTCGAGGCCAAGGCCAAGAACCAAGGACACAATCGCAAGTGTTCTCCAAAAAAAAGGTCTTAAAAAATTTTTTTTAGGCGAACTTGTCGCAGCCAGCGAAAACTTTCCCATGAAAAATTCATAAATTTTTGTAATTCGTTAAACTTTCTCACACTGTTTGACATAGTTTCGGCTTCACCGGTGGAAACTATAAACAGTTGTGAATACAGTTCTGTTTTGGCTTTGTTTCCGCTGTACCGTTTAACTGCTCTTTCAGCAAATTCTTATATTCACATTGATGTTGTTTGGTCGTGAAGAACACGCAATACTCAGAATAAAAATTAATCGTGAAATATTAGTCTGTAACATTGATCTAGCGACAATTGGTGACCCCGACGTGATTTACGATTAAAAAATTGAGAGTCGAAACAATGAAAAATGAAAAACGCCATGGAAATTCACAGCCGATTAAATGTAAGTTTCGCTAATTATTTCCGTGCTTCACCGGATAAGAATAGCGACGTCGCTACTCTGCGTGTTGTAAGAGGCGACTATATGGAGACCACAGCAGCATTAGGGTATTTTAATATAATTTTTTTTGTAATAAAACAAACCCTTATTTTTGGTTATTTATTATAAATTTTTACTTTGCTTTTCATTTAAATTCTTAAATGTAATCTTCTAAATAAAACATAATTTTGCTTTTGTCCTATAAGCTCAGCTATCTTATAATAATTACGATTTTGTTCAGTGACATCGCCATAAAATATTTGACACTCAAAACTTTAGATACCCTTATGTAAGCTATTCACACTTAGCTACTGAATAATGTACCATGTCTAGTTTGTGTAGAGTATTCTTAATTTTAAACAGATGTTTTGCTTTAATTTATGTTTAGTAACACATACGCTTGTTTCCTTTATTTCTAAACACAAAAAACAAGTTAACCTAATATTGTTGTCGTTTGTGATAATAATCATTCGTACACCTTTTAGCTACACAAAAATGCTTCTTTGTAAAATAGTAGTATGCGTTACCACGTCAAATACAATGGGTAAGCAAACAAACAAACAAACAAACAAACAATGTTGCAGCAAAGAATAGTAAAGTGCTAAACTTCGTTTTTAAGCTTATTTGCAGCTAAAAAAAATATTCTTCATCAAATGATGCCGAGAGCAAAAAATTGCGAAATCGAATAAAACTGAAAACTCTACGAACGAAAATCTACGGGCGAATGGAAATTTCGAGTGCTATTACGATTTTCATCTTACAACAGCAGACCAATAACAATAGAGATCGACACACACCAAGTGAAACATTTCTGATATTTTTTTTTATAAAAATTAATATAAACGCATGAATTACTAGCATCGTATTTTTTTTAATTGTCACACTTTCCTAATTATTAAAATCAATTCTAACAAACAAACAAATAAGTCAATCGATATATTTTGCTGGACTTACAATTTTCTCTCAATTCCGTCGGAATTGACCTTTTTATGAGTTGATTTGAATTTTACTACACGGCTGACGGCATATCATGCCCAGAGCAGTACTTTATTCACTTGCAGGGACCGTTTTTGCTTTTCGTCAGAACAACACTTTAATGAACTGCCAGCTGCAACTCCTACCGACAAGGCACACTTTTATTTCATAAGTAGAGTAGAGTTATCTAGAACTTATCTGAAAATTATTGCATTTACCGCTGTTTACGAACGAACCTGCTTAGTGGGGTTTCAGATTGTGGGTGATCTGTGACTCCGGGTTTCGATTAAATTTTAGGAAATTGTTTGTGGGTGACGTTTTCCTGGATTTGGTTTGTGACTCCTGTTGGTTGAAAGTTGACAACAGAAACTTGCAATTACAAGAAAACACGATAACATTTTTGATACTAAGATACATAATCTATTTAGCATATAAAATATTAGATTTTGTTACCCTACAATTGCCTGTTATATTCACAAAAACTTTAATTGCCGTTTTTTTTTTACGATAGAACTTGATTCTTTTTAACCTTTACGTAGAACAACCACTGATAAATAAATGAAATAACGGCTACGTTCTTAATTAGATAGTCCTTAATATTATAATTACTTTATAATTACTTTCCCAAGCACAACGCAATCAAACGATTTTGTGCTTACAAGGTGCACACTTTTCCCTTGTATTGTTACCTAACTAAGGTTATCAATCAATCAATCGCTAGAGAGCAATCAATAAAAACTGCTGATTTATTGCATCGATATTTATCAACAGTTCAATCAAAATTATTCGCATTTTACAATGTCATTTTGTTCATACAGTACTTCAAAGATTGCTGCATAACACGTGATAGCAATTTCGTCAAAATTTTTGCTGATAGCAATTTCGTCAAAATGTTTGCTTTACTAATACTAATTTCTGTTCAATAATGTTTGCAACTTCAACTTTCCATACACTAAAAATGCCGAATTTCGATGTGTTCATTTTAATGATTCTAATTATAATGTATTCATGTTGCCGTTGACTTTTAGCATATTTAAATTTGGTAAAATATTTCTAAAACAATTCCAATTTAATTAACGCATTTCGGAATATTTCTATTCATTAGTATTAGTTTTGTATATCGTACTTTCACAAATTATTTTCAGATTTCCTGGCGCTCAATAGCAACAACACGTAATACGTCACACATTCACACAACCACGCACACACGTCATCACAACAAAATCGAGTTTCTGAGAGTGCATGAACGAACAATTCGGACAATGAACAGCATTGAACGTTTCAACTTTGACGACCCTCGAAAATGAGTCAAAACGCAATCTACTTGGATGAACGGAAATTTAGTCTCGTACAACCCGCATTTGATGTTAGCTTATCAATGAGTTGAACTTGCTCGTAAAATTACAACTACGATTACATTACGATTACGATTATATAGAACAATTACGTTCAAATCCCAACCAATTTACATATTTTTAAACTGATACTACTGTAATAGTTATTATTGTCAATTATTACTCAATTCTTATTCAATATAGTTGATCATTCTCTTGTTTTGCTGCACGCGTAAGCGAATGATAAAACAGGTAGGATTTGTCCAACAAATTCATAATTACAACAAAAATCCATTGAATTGAATTATTTTGGTTGTATTGTGTATTTTACGATTGGTTTCTGTTTGTAACAAATGAAATTGTAATGATTGGTTTCTAAGATTTTGATCATTTCCGATATTACAACTCCATTTCCCGGACTTGAAATGATTCCAAACCTCTTTGCTAATGCGCTCCATCCAGTTGGACTCGATTTTCACAAACAAAATATCATTCACACTCCTCATAATTGCTTAACACATTTCATTTTCTTGCCGGGATCGACCAGGAAACAATTATAGCTAATTAATAAAATGCTCTGAATCTGTAGAGACATTTATCATTGTATTACCAAAATAATGTAAATTGATTTTACATCGCAGTAATGATTGATTACGTGTTTCTTCATTGATATTGTACTGTATGAATGTAGAGCAGATCTTGACCTTCTCAAACCAATTCACTTTCGTAGGTCTAAGATATCAAAATTTTAGCATCTTTTTTTATTTTTTGAGACTTTTGCATATTTTACAAAATTTGCAAAGATTTCAACGATTAACAAAACTTGCTCTACAAATCACAAAAATTTCACCATTAAGCATGCTCATTGTTCATTTACGTCACATAGCGGAAAAACAAACAACAAAAGCATAAAACCAATGCTATCTTTAATGATACTTCACATACCTGTCAACTCTCCCGATTTCGTCGGGGGACTCCCGATTTCGAGGATTTCTCCCGATCACCTGATGATAACAAAAAATCTCCCGATATTAGGATTTAGCTCAAGATTTTTTGAATTTAAAAATTAATCAGTTTTAAAAAAAAAATTAATCAATCAATTGTTCGCGAATCTATTTTTTTTGTGACACGGAAAAAATACACTTCGACCCCTGCTTCAACTGATTTTGTATTTTTCAAGAGTGTTGATTTGAAAATTAATGTGTGATCTTGCTTTCACACAACGGGTAACATCAATTCCAATCGTCAAGAATTCATGATGTAGCAAATAACAATGGCATGCACAAATTGCAGTCTCCGGTACGGGTCATTGCAGGTCATTGCAACTATGAAGAGCTGAGCTCTTTTAGTGGCGTCAGTCGGAGAAAGTGTTAGTTCTGATAAGCGCAAGGGGAATGGTCAGCGAGAGTTGCAAGAAGAGGCGGGTAAAAGAAAAAAAAAAGATGTATTGCTGTAAGTACAAGCAAACTTGGGAGAAAAATTATCATTTCATATGTAAAAGCCTTAAAGGGGATGAATACGCTAAATGTTATTCTTGCAGTATCGACATTAACGTAGCTGGTAGCTCGAGGAGGAAAAAATGACGTAACAAAACAGGTCACCGTCGAAAATCATAAAAACAGCATTGCAGCCGAAAAAAGAACTCGTGGATAAACAGCTTAATGGTAAAAACACCAGAAGAGAGCGATAAACTTATTTATGCGGAAACAAAATTTGCAATGTTCGTGGCAGAGTTGGCAACGGATCCGGAGCGGACTCGGATATTCGTGTTTTTTTTCGGATCCGGATACAGTTTTATTAGAATATGCAGATCCGAATTTGCATTTGGCTCTGCTCCCCCAAATAATTTGGGGAAAAAATCAGCAATATATACTGCGAAGACCTTGTTATCTTTACCTCAATTTTTTTTTTTTGGTCTTCACCTGAATTTTGGCAGAAAAACGCCCCAATTTTGAGTGAAGAGCTTTTTTTGTCTACTTTTGGTTTTCGTTATTAAGATCAAAGTGTACTTGTTTACTGGCAGATCCGCAGCGGATCTCTTCTTGTTGGACCCCGAGCGGTTCCGGATCTTTAAATTTGTGGATCCGGACACCTCTGGTTTGTGGTGAAGAACAACTTGCCATTTAGCTCACTCAAACACATCCAGCGAAAGAATCTTTTTCATGGAGCGGAAGATTTTAACCGAAAACAGAACCAGTTTGCACAATGACACTGTTTTTTTAACCGAAAACAGAATAATACCCGAAAACAACCATAATCGAACAACAATAACCGAAAACAAAACCAGTTTGCACAATAACAAATGACACTGGTTATTAAGGGTGCTAATTAATATATCACTATATATGTACAACTGATTTTGTATAGGCGGGGGGGCGAAAAATTGTTCTTGGGGGGCTGTGGGTCAAGTTAAAGTAGACGTGGTTAAATGATATTTCACTTTTATCATTCAGTACTTTTTGAAAGCATCTGCTGCGCTGAATGTTGCATGAGTGCATGACTTTTTATGCCGTGTGTCAGTGAAGTGTATGAAATAGTTCTGATGTTACCGGTTACATGGTACCGTATCCAAAATAAAAAGACTGCTTGATTCAATTAGTCTGTCTTTTAGTAGTTAGAACTGCTAGAACATGAAATGGTAATGTCAAAATTTTGGAAATGTGTACCTACATTAAAAAATAACAATAATTTTTCAAGCAGTAGAAACAGGAGTGGAGTCTGGGGGGCAAAACTTTCCAGCTATTGAATTTGCTGGAAAGAAATCTCCCGATTTGGCATTTTCAAAGGTTGACAGGTATGATACTTCATTTAATCTTGCCAGCCAGATACAGCACACCCTTTTTGTAGATTTTATCTACATATTGCTGTACGGACTTCGGAGATAATTTTTTAAACCACTTGTGCTCTCTTATTTTGCTATAGCGTATTTTTCATATGGCACAATTTCAGGTCTCCCTTTGCAACGTCTTGCTTTTGCAAGCCCTTTCGAGCGGTGCAACACTTATCTTGCATGATTGTAAGCAGCTTTTCTTTTACTTAAGAAAGTATTCTAGAACAGCACCATTTTCAACATAGTATAAGCAATGTATTTTGGAGATTTTTCGAATTTCGGAATTTTCTCAGTTAATTCAAAAATACAGATTGAGGAATCTCATTTCTGACAGTTTTGTCCAATTTAACCTCTGTTTGTAATTGTTTGAGACTGGCCATCTTCTCTAACTCAATTCAGTGTGTTATAGTACGAAATGATGATTTATCTTTACCTCACGCTGACATACTTTTCTCCGAACGATATAGTCCACGAGACCTTCACGAAAATTCAAATTCCTCGAGGCAAACTGCAGCAGCAGCGGCGGCAACAGCAACATAACAACATTAACGCCTAACTCTTTTCATCCTTGGCTGGACAAGTGACGTTATTACGACCAGCCGTGGTTGTTTTTCAATCCTTGCTCCAAGCAAAACAATTTTGGCTACTAGCAAGCCAACTAATTTTAATCAAACAAACCACTATATTTGCGCGCATATTGCCTTTTTACTTACCAACTATTAACAATGTGCGCAATTGCCAAATCAATTGATAATTTCTATTCACACCGCATAACCATTTTACAACGTGACGATTCAGCAAATGCTATTTTCGCTATAGTATTTGCGACATTTCTATCCTGCAACCGCAGCGTAAAGTTTTGAAAATATTGTCAGTTTACGTCAATATTTTTTGTCATTATTATTCTTTCATTAATTATTATTGCAAATTCTGCGATTTCTTACAAAGTCCAATGTGCGTATTTCCACATTTTTGAATTGAATTCGAATAATTTTCAACCCCTACTCTATCTAAACTTTCAAAATGTGATTCTGCAATTTTGTATTTTAACCCTTACCAAACATAGCCTACCAAAAAATGATTTGACACTGCAAATTTTAATAAAATTTGTCCATGTGCATTGTTTTCGCCCATTTCTGTGCCCGTATTTAAATGAGTTTTCTGAAAGAATCTATAACAAACAATTTCTCATATATTAAGAAATTGGGTTTCACCTTCACGTATTTGTCGCAGCCAGCGAAAACTTTCCCATGAAAAATTCATAAATTTTTGTAATTCGTTAAACTTTCTCACACTGTTTGACATGGTTTCGGCTTCACCGGTGGAAACTATAAACAGTTGTGAATACAGTTCTGTTTTGGCTTTGTTTCCGCTGTACCGTTTAACTGCTCTTTCAGCAAATTCTTATATTCACATTGATGTTGTTTGGCCGTGAAGAACACGCAAAACTCAGAATAAAAATTAATCGTGAAATATTAGTCTGTAACATTGACCTAGCGACAGGCAATCTACAAAATTTCAACATTTAAAAAGTAGTGCTGTTCTCGAGCCGAGGACATGGCAATTTTTGAGGACTTGAGGCCAAGGACTTGACCTTCCAGTCCTAGGCCATGAACTTCAAAATGTGTCCTCGAGGACTACACCTCCGCTACTCAGCATTTCAATATAGGTCTAGAGAGTTATGCCTTTTGTGAAATCTCATCGTCCATAGTGCTGCTGTTTTCCACTTTGCCTGGTTTTTAGCTTTTGTTCACGCCGCAAAGTCGGCTATATCCTAAAATACATACAGTAAAATTTTATGCCACAACAATACCTTATGAATAATAATTTGCACCAATACTCCAATTCGAAATAGATGCAAATTAAGGCTCGATCAACATCACTTAAATCATTAGTTTAAAATTTTTGGTTAAATCATTAGTTTGAAATTTAAATGATGTCTCGTCGAAATGATTTAGTGGAAACAACTGCTTATGCGTTTTAACTTCCAGCAACCATAGTCGTAAGCCCCTAATGACTACACAAAATGTAAAAAACAAGCCCCTAATGACGACACAAAATGCAAAAAATCACCATACAGTAGATCCTGCAAAATAGACTTGTGAAATTACAAAACTTTAAATGCGCTTATTTGGTCACAAATGAAGGATATACAACTGTTCTATTTCAGCGCTGTCAACAGTAAACCTTGAATTTGATAACCGAAGCTAGCTACCACTATCGGTATTACATGATTCTCATGGGTTACTTGACAACAGACCCAATTTACGTCACCAAAAAAAGCAAACAAAACCTGAATTCTGACGAATTAAAACCTTTTTCAGTTCTTAAGGCTTTTATCTAACATTTAACTTTTATGTTACAAAGAATCCACTGATTCAAAGCCTGAAAATACGCCCTAAATTTTCGCTATCAATGTTTTTGCTTGCATTTACATAGCGCCGATCCGCGATTTTGACGTCCAGCGGTTTCGCTGTACGCGATGACGTCACGTGCAATAGCGTACGCAGGATTTTCGAAAGGGGAGGGCCCGAAAATTTGAGAATAATGAAGATCAAAAGAAAAATTTCTCCACTCAGAATGAGTCCGTTTTCCTGCCCAAAATTAGATGAAGACTTGTCTTCTGTCCGTTTGTGTGCTCAAGCTTTTGTCCAAGTTACAAAGAGGAAGGGGGGAGGGGCATGCCGCACTTTTGCATACAATTCTATGGGAATTATACTATCCTGGCGACCCAATGGGGGGGGCCATGACACCATGGCCCCCCCTAAATACGCCCCTTGTCACTTGCGATTCATCAATACAGCAATTCAATTTATTCCTTCAGTTGAGTTCAATTTCCAGAAACTATTTTGGGGTGACACCACCAAATAGTTTCGATTTTCTTTGATGACTGGAAAGAGTAACAGTATTACACAGTGCTAGGCACCGCAAATTTACACTATTCCGCAACCGCAAAATAGCAATGGGTGGTCCGCAACCGCAAATTTGCGGTAAGTTTGCTGCAATTTTTTGCACTTCCGCAACCGCAAATGACTTTTTACTTTCGCAGACTTAAAACGCAAATTTTGCTGTTATTTCTTCCTGGTTTGATAAATAGAGGAGACCAATAGCAATATTACAATGCTTCATATTTTCCAGGTAGGCTACAGATTTGTAATAAACATCAGTAAATTTTCTTCGGTTTGTTTAATATCCTGTTTTTGTAAGTTGTTATATAATGTCAGCAGCATGGCCGAGTGGAAATGTACTAAGATTGTTTAAACAAAACTGCGACGGAGTTGGATTGCACCTGCGACTCTATTAGCTGGAGTAGAGACTTAAAAGAGTATAACCTCACACCTGCCAGTCACTTTCGTCGCTCGTTCTAACTTCTAACTACAGTATGTTCGTTGAGTTGAAAATCCTTAGTTGATTTACATACTTGTACAGTACATGTACTTATTATATACATAGGTGGGCACGTTAATGCAAAACGTTAGCTTCGTTAATCACTAGTCCGTAAACAAACTTCACACCTCCGTTAACGTTAATCCGTTATTTTCTGCTTTATTTAACGGAAGTTAATAAAGTCCGTTAATTCGTTAATATTTTGCGTGTAATTTACGTTTCTTTTTATTCACTCACTTCTAGAACACGTATTGATGCTGTTGAGCTGATTGTAAGGAAATATTTATTGCTATGGTGGTCTTTTTGTGTGTTAGAAGTTACATTTTACAGTCTAATCTAATTTCAAGATAAAAATAAGTTCAAATGCACTAACGAAGCTGCGATCGAAAAATCTTTGGAAATTGCGAACAGCGATAATTAATGAACTTTTGAGGCCGCAGCTTATTATTTGCCACAAAAAAGAGCTACTTTCTTCGCTTTCTTTTGTAAAACTCGTGCTAATACGAATCAAGTGTTACCAGTGCAAACTGGTTTGTACCGGTACTATAAATGAATGGTGCAAGATATTAACGATAAAAACCTTAACGGAAGTTAACAGAACTTAACGAAAGTTAATTTAATCCGTAAACACGAAAAAACTTTTTAACGAATTAACGAGTTAATGAAAAGGTTAGCTTCGTTATTAACGGATTAACGGACTTGTACCCACCTATGGCCATGTAGGACAAACAGAGATGCACAAATCTTTATTGAGTCGCGGTAAGTAAAAACTCGAGACGCACGAACTTGTGTTTTTGCGTTCTTGAAAATGATCCTTTACAGGCTGATGTGCTACTGGGTTAATCCATGCTTGATTTATATTTTTTTTGTGAAATTTCGACCCTTGTTCTAGCATCTTCACCAAATTTGGCATGGATATAGGACAGAGCAAAAAAAACCTGTTTGCAAAAAATTTCACCTTTCTAGCACAAGCCGTTCCTAATATATGGCCTTTTCAAAATTGTGCGAATAAGCTAATTTTAAGGACACGCATGAGTGACTTTGACCTTTAAAGCTCAAAGTTGAGATTGGAAAATGTAGTAAATTGCTACCCCCTCCCAATTTTTGACCATGCCAAATCCAATAAAACTGGTATTTTCAAGTTGAAAAAATTGTTTTTTGAGTTATTTAATAATTTAGGTGTTTCTCTTTGGGCCTTGATTATGGAGTGCACTGAATTTTTTTTCTTAAAAAATATTTAACCCCGTCTTGGATGACTGCTTTTCGTGTCTAATATAAAACCAAGCTTGGTCAAATTGAATTAACATGTATTATCAGGTATTAGATGATAGCTTGGGTATTGTTAGAGCTTTTTTTTCATTTTCCACATTCAGAAAGTATAGGCTTCATCAATCATATTTAAATATCCTGGGACACGTTCGTATCATTTTTATCACCCAATATCAGCAAATCAAATTGGATGCAAGTACATTTGCTCGGACTTAACCTTTTCTGCGACATTTAATTTTTCACCAGCAATATACCAAAAGGTTAAGAGCATGGATTTTGTTGCATGTTGGATTGCTGGTACCGTAGGCGCCGCTTATTATGACCACGGTTAATATGACCAGCCACTTATTATGACCAAGGTGGTACGGTCCGTGATTTCTCCATTTAAAATTCTCCGCTTAATGTGACCAAATTTCGGATAATATGACCAGCATTTTTTCCATCTCTCTTATTAGAGTACAGTATTTTTTCCCGCCACACACTTGTTTAGCGGAAATATTACCGAGTTTTTTGCACCTAAAACTAACTAACATACGTGCGCAACATTTTGAATTTGTTTTGCCGTGCTTTGATATGTTACTTTGAATAAACGTTACTTGAACTTATATTGTTACATACTGTACTTAGTTTTACCGTCACTTGTACTGTTACAGTACTGTACTTTGTTTTACTACTGTAACATTTATGTCAAAAGGACGCGTCCCAATGCGGTCGACCGGCTCGGTTGAACAACCTATCGAGCTACTCTCCGGTTTGACTTATTAATCCATACATCCAGTTTCACTTTTACTTGTGGCTACATTGGAGCTGACGCTACATCATCCCCTTCCCTTTACGCTGGCGACGGCTCACATCCACGTCTCCAACCAGCGCAAGGGAGTGCATCCACCACTCCAACGTCCTGTCGTGCTCGCCATTGTAACGTTTATGTCAAAAGGACGCGTCCCAATGCGGTCGACCGGCTCGGTTGAACAACCTATCGAGCTACTCTCCGGGTTGACTTAATAACCAATTGATCCGATTAGTCTTTCACTTGTTGCTACGTTGGAGCTGACGCTACATCATCCCCTTCCCTTTACGCCGGCGACGGCACTCCATCGTCTCCAACCAGCGCAAGGGAGTGCATCCACCACTCCAACGTCCTGGCGTGCTCGCCATTTTAACGTTTATGTCAAAAGGACGCGTCCCAATGCGGTCAACCGGCTCGGTTGAACAACCTATCGAGCTACTCTCCGGTTTGACTTATTAATCCATACATCCAGTTTCACTTTTACTTGTGGCTACGTTGGAGCTGACGCTACACTACCAACGTCACACTGCTACTTTGGTTAAATGATGAATTTGACGGTATTTGGACTTCTTGTGGCTTACGGCCTCGATTCAGGCGCGGTTATGGCGACTTCGGTTTTTATGACCATTTGGGTATTATGACCAAATGGTCTGGTCCCAAGGTGGTCAGATTAAGCGGCGCCTACTGTATAACTTTCATTGGTGGGTGGGTTTCATTTTAAGTGAAATGAACCATAACTGGAAGTCGATGTTAAAGTTATGTGCCCTTCACACGGACCATCACCATCATTGTGCGAATAAGCGAATTTTGAGGCTACACAGGAGTGATTTCGTCTTCTAAGGTTCAAAGTTGAGGTAGGAGGATGCACTAAATTGCTACCCCCATTTTTACCATGCCAAATCCAATAAAACTGTTATTTTCAAGCTGAAAAAATTGTTTTTTGAGTTATTTAATAATTCAAGAGTTTCTTCTTGGGCCCCGATTGCGGGTTGCTCTAAAATTTTCTTAAAAAGTTATTTAACCCCATCTTGAATGACTGCTTTTAATGGCTGAAATGAAACCTAGCTTTGTCAAACTGGTTTAACATGTATTATAAAGCATCAAAATTAATGAACCTTGCATTTCTTCAGTTTTTCATTTTAGAAATATGTTACACACGATAGCCAACTTTTCCAATGCTTTTTTCTTAATTATAACTCTATAAGTTTTTTATAGTAACATTTCTTTGTTTAAAGCATGTATGAAAGGCAAGTCTTTGCTATTTATCAAAATTAGCTTGATATTTTGCAAGCTTTGCATGATAATACTAAACGGATGTTGAGCTCTGTTACACACCATATCGGTTGAAGATCACCACACAAAACTTTAACACAATGTCAGAAATAGTGTATCACTCACCAAAAGCATTCAAGTCATGAACGTGATTTTTATATATTTTAAACCCACCATTTGAGAATTCAATTAGACATAAGAAGATGCAATGGGATGTAGTTCGAAAGTTTTAAATGATGATAAAATAAATTAATAATTTGAAATTGATTATACAATAGATTTACGCCAAGGTAAACAGTAAAGGTTGAAGATACTTAGGCTTAGTTTTTAACATTTTGCTCATTTCAGACTTAGTTTAGAAAGTTTGTAGATTTGTTGTTGATGATGTAGAGCATATTTATCTTCTTGCCACCAGACACGTCAGACGCTAACTATTGGACGATTTGCGCACTTTTCATTACAATGACTACTTCGTGATTGGAGGAATCCGCACATGCTTAGAAGTTTCCAATGATCCAATGCTCCTGTGGATTTCTTCAAATTCTTCTCCACAGAATTCGCTGCTTGTTCGAAGCCACCAAGCAAAGATAATCATCGTAAAGTGTCTTATCCAAGGACGCAACAACGTGACCAGAGTGCGGGTTGAAACCAGATTATTCGATCAGGGTCGTCATAAAAAAAGACGTTTTTACTCTCTCGGCGACGCTGTCGACTAGATGAAGTAGAAGGAGTGTCAATTGTGCAAATAATTTGGTTGTAAAAAAATAGTACAAAGGTCATTTTGCTCAGACTAATAAATTGATGGTAATGGGCCATGTAGGCACATAACAATAACATTGATTTCCAGTTATGGTTCATTACACTTAAAATGAGACCCACCCACCAATGAAAGTTATACCAACAATCCAACATGCAACAAAATCCATGCTCTTAACCTTTTGGTATATTGCTGGTGAAAAATTAAATGTCGCAGAAAAGGTTAAGTCCGAGCAAATGTACTTGCATCCAATTTGATTTGCTGATATTGGGTGATAAAAATGATACGAACGTGTCCCAGGATATTTAAATATGATTGATGAAGCCTATACTTTCTGAATGTGGAAAATGAAAAAAAAGCTCTAACAATACCCAAGCTATCATCTGATATCTGAAAATACATGTTAATTCAATTTGACCAAGCTTGGTTTTATATTAGACACGAAAAGCAGTCATCCAAGACGGGGTTAAACATTTTTTAAGAAAAAAATTCAGAGCACCCCATAATCAAGGCCCAAAGAGAAACACCTAAATTATTAAATAACTCAAAAAACAATTTTTTCAACTTGAAAATACCAGTTTTATTGGATTTGGCATGGTCAAAAATTGGGAGGGGGTAGCAATTAGTGATGTAAATAAAAAAACGAAGCTTGTTTTTTAAAAAAAAACGTTTTTTTTGTGCTTGGTTTTTTTGGTTTCAAAAAAACATTTTTTTTTGTTTTTTTTGTTTTTAATTGTTATTTTTAAATAATATCACATTGTTGTTTTGTAACACCCTTTAGCGAGGCTGTCCTGAAAACCGTGAAAATCTTTAACAGGTTAAAAGCTTGAAAAAAGACATCAAAACTAATATTTTCTTATTGATGGATTGCACGTGACGTCATCACGCTGCTAGTCAAACCGCTGGACGTCAAAATTGCGCATCGGCTCTATGTAAATGCATGCAAAAACAGTGATAGTTAAGATATAGGGTGTATTTTCAGGCTTTAAATCAGTTGACTCTTTGTAACATCAAAGTTGAATAGCAGATAAAAGCTTGCAAAAACTGAAAAAAAATTTAATTAGTCAGAATTCGGTTTTTGTTTGCTTTTTTCCGTGATGTATATTCGGCTTGCTGTCGAGTAACCACGAGAATTATGTAATTAAGATGATGGTATTTATCTTCGGTTATCAAATCATGATCAAATTCGAAGTTATTATTGACGGCGCTGAAATAGAACAGCTGTATCTCCTTCATTTGTGACAAAATTAGCACTTCTTTAAACTTTTGTAATTTTATAAGTCTATTTTGCAGGATCTATGTTGATTTTTTGGATTTAGTGTTGTTATTAACGGCTAGCGCTACGGTTGCTTATAAGTCAAAACGCGTAAACTGTTGTAATCATTGAGTTATATTTCGTAGGTATGTTATTTAAGTTTAAACTAATGATTTAACTGCCCTCAGTGTAATATTTTTCGAGCCTTAATTTGCATCTATTTCGACTTTAACCAGTGGTGTTAACAATAATTATTCGTCATTAGTGCTTGGTTTAAACGTTAATCTATGGCATAGTATTGCTGTGGCGTAAAATTTTATGTATTTTAGGATATGGCCAAATTTACGGTGTGAACCAAAGCCAAAAACCGGGCAAAGTAGACAATAGCAGGCACAATGGACGAAGAGATTTCACAAAAGGCATAACTTACTAGATCGGTTAAGTTATATAAGCTGCTTAAATTGCTCCTGGTAAATTTCAACTAAAGCCGGCTACCTACAAAACTTTAAACTTTAAAATCAAATGCTTTAAATATGCCCACTGAACAAATTAAACATTAGTTTTTACCTTTAGTCACTTTCCATATAGCCACTGCCCGTGTATGCAACCAGTTTAATGATGCTTTTCACCGCTAATTTCTTTGCCACATTTCAAAAGCATCAATTTTTATCAAAATAGGCCTAAAATTAAGTTATTTTTGCAAAAAAATACAAAATTTTTGAGCGCTGGGCTCCGCCCCCATACCCCCAGAACAGCCCCATTGCAGATTTCTGGTTCAGAGTCTAATCATGTTTTTGCTCGTTTCTATGCGACCAGAATTCTCCCTGATGCCACGTTTTAAAAGCATTTTATCAAAATAAGCCTAAAATTAAGTTATTTTTGCAAAAAAAAATTAAATTTTTTGAGTGCTCAGGGCTCTACGCCCAGACCACCAATGGCCTCCGGCGGAGCTTACAGACCCCCAAAACAACCTCTTCCCCATTGCAGATTTCTAGTTACACGCCTGAATATAAACGTGTGCTGCCACGGTGCTGCTCATACTCCCAAGTTATCGAATCTTACAATGAGAATTTATTGAGCTAGCCAAATAACAACCGCTATCTACGGAAATGAAGTAGTACCGTTATCTTTAAAATAACACCTTTTGCAACTTGCTATACATTATAAAGGGTGACACCACAGAATTCCATCCCGAGTGTCACTATTCTTAGCGACGCCACTGCGAATTGTTGTGAAATAAACCAGTCAGTGAGTAAGAAAGTAGCAGAGTTGCCATTCCACCTTAACTACCGAAACTTCCGCATTTTATTCTCTCAGCAAGCAATTGTTAGGTCTACGTAGCTCAAAAGAAGCAAAGTACCCAACCAAATTTTGAAAAACCATTTAAGTCTTCTCAATCATCTAAAAACTACAATTACATATAAAAAAAACAAAAAAAACAAAAAAAACGACAAAAAAACAAAAAAACAAGGTAAAAAACGCCCTTCAAAAAAAACCGTTTTTTTACAACACTAGTAGCAATTTACTACATTTTCCAATCTCAACTTTGAGCTTTAAAGGTCAAAGTCACTCATGCGTGTCCTTAAAATTAGCTTATTCGCACAATTTTGAAAAGGCCATATATTAGGAACGGCTTGTGCTAGAAAGGTGAAATTTTTTGCAAACAGGTTTTTTTTGCTCTGTCCTATATCCATGCCAAATTTGGTGAAGATGCCAGAACATGGGTTGAGAACCCATTAATTAAGCATGGATTGACCCGCTTGAGAGACGGAATGGGGATTCGTTGTCGATGTCACTTCCTGCTCGCTTCATCACGCAAGGCAATTTGCAGATCACAACTAAAATAACTTATTTCAAACGTGATAATTACAGTTAACTTTTTTTTTGTTGCTACTGTACTGGTAAAAAATTTTCTTAAATTGTTTTGAAAGGTGTTCCTATTAAGGCAAACTTTTGCAAAGATGAAAATGTTCTAGGTGTAAAAATAACAAGTTAAAAGTTTGGTTTCTTTGTTTATTTTATTTCAGTTCCAATACAGTTCTAATTACTGGTTACATGAAATTCTAACGCTTGAACTTTTAGTCGAACTTTGGATAAGAGCAGTCTTTTAAAAGCTTTCAAATTGCATGCAATGTAATTACGGTGCAGGCACTAGCATACCTAAGAAAAAGCCAACATTACTGTGCCATGGCCTTCTCCTCAGGCCCTAAAAATGAAACAAAATAAAGCTAAACCAAGCAGTTTTAGGAGGATGTACGTTATTACGGCGTAAATGCAAACATAAATCGATCATTATTTTGGTTTGTTTTCTTCCTTCACAAATGACCTAGCTTTTCAATTCCGTAGTGTTTTCGAAGCATTTTCATTTCACGGTTTCATTCTTCTAATAAGTCTCGTAAAAGCATTGTACGAAAACTTGCTTCCAGAATGCACAAAAACGCGTATTTTTAGTGTAATTTTGCAAAGTTTTTCCGGAACATGCTTCCGGACCATCCTACAATGGTCTTGCCTTCGGCACTCTTCATGAAATTGATTTGTGACGTCACAGTCGGACGAAACTTTAGGGCCCACTCGGAAACTTTTTGCGTGCGCCACTGCGCGCAGATAGTGATTTTGTTTGAAAACTCGCTTTTGTTTAAAACCTCATGTTTCTCTTAGGCTCTGAGCAGTCAGCATTCAGCACCTAAGGTAATTGCAAAAATAGAAAATTTGGGTCTTAAGTCTTGGTTTTCGGAATGTAACATAGGATCAATTAATGGTCATATTAAATTAGAAAGTTGTTTCGACCGCCGCCAGTTTGTTGGTGGTGCCACAAATCTACAAGATCAATGTGCCGCAGTAATTTACGTGCCAAAAAGTTTGTCAATATGATGAACATTGCTCGTGAATGTTCGAAAAATTTTGGAGTAACGCCGCCAACTGCTCAGAAAATTATGCCATTTCTTAAATCAAAAATAGGCTAAGCATTTCGACGCATTATTTGCATAATCCACAAACTTTGGAAAATCAAAAATGCATAGTGTTGTATTATGTGTACATCACCAAATATCACAAGATTATTTAGGACACAGAAATTTTTTCCAGGATTCTAAAGCGGGCAGTGATAATAATTTTCAAAAATCTTTGGAAATTGCTTGAGCCACAACGCACGTAGTCTAAAGTATGCATTCCAAAAAGACGATCAACGAAACTAAAAACAAAAAGAGTAAAAAAGATAAAACTAAGTTTGAAAATGATGCTAGGCCTGCAGCCCCTTTTATTTACTAGACGTGCTGGGCATGTCATCAAAGTCGTCTTGTGAAACTCTTTGCCAATTCAAAAAATCTACGTATCCCTTCAGAAAAACAAGTCGTTGGAAGTTTCTTGACGTTGAGCCAACTCATT
Organism: Trididemnum nubilum; assembly: GCA_963965965.1. Taxonomy (NCBI): domain Eukaryota; kingdom Metazoa; phylum Chordata; class Ascidiacea; order Aplousobranchia; family Didemnidae; genus Trididemnum; species Trididemnum nubilum. Next base: position 37,126,770 of record OZ014478.1, on the reverse strand, counting down.
TTGCTGTAAGAACAGCAGCACCTCTGGAAAATAGCCTAGGAACTTGCTAAGGGGATGTTGTACGTTATAAATACATCCACCCAAATCTGTCCTTACATTGAATCGTAAAAACGTATTTTTTTTGGAAATTACAAAGAAACGATCTTTGCGATGTTGTTAATTTGCGGATTTGAGGTAAATTTCAATTTTTTATCGCAAATCCGCAAATTTTTGCGGTAAGAAATCGGTTCGCAAATCCGCAAACCAAAACCTTGAGTCCGCACTTTGCGAACTGATTTGCGGAAGTGCCCAGCACTGGTATTACACTGCTAGGGTAGTGACAACCAAACAAAACTCAGTTGGCTGAATGAAATTCAAACTTTTCTATGTAAATATTGTGCCAGTTCAGGTACTGCAGACATCGTCTAAATGCAAGCCAGGAAGGTTTGGTTAGTAAGTCCATCAAAGTCAGATTCTTTCCAATCTTTGAAAATATTGGTAGTCTCTCTGAGATAGCCAGATTGAAGCTGTTCTGTTTCTGAAGGATATGTCAATGGTATACACATCTCATCTTTCTTTTCAATCCCTAATCACAGTGCGTATTTATGACATATACACTTTAATGCAAAACTTAACTACCCTCAAAATTATTGTTGAAAAGTATTGAAAAGTTAATGCTATCAAGGGCTGGATTGTGGCTGCTCTTAAAATCCCTCAAGTTTAGCAACCAAGCCAATATTTTAATAACATCTGTAATAATGACTGCACGCTATATCAACGTATTACTGTTGCTGCTATTTCATTTTTCTGGTTTATAGTGTTTTTTGTTGTTATTGTTGTTTTGCAACAAGTAAAAGTACTACTATTACTACTAGTTAATTTTGCTGAAACATTAATACACCATAAATAAAAGTTATGATTTTACTACAAACTAGCAAAAACATCATGTGCATTGTTATTATTTCGAATTGATTTGAATTTAACATCCACTGATACCTTTGTTTGGAGTTGTAACAGACATAATTTTCCAAATGTTTGAAATAAACTTCACAAACTTGGATGTACCGTCGAACCCAGGATTTTTTCAGCATAAATTTCTGTAGCGCGAGCACTTAATTTATTAAATACATCTAAACTAGCAACATTTTGATGGTTTGTTTGACAAATCCTTTGAAAAATGGGGAAAAATGCCGGGAATTGCAGATGCTTTTAGACAAACTCTTCAACTTAACAGGTTCATTTCTACGGCACTTTCTCTCTATTTTCCGAGAATTGGTAGTAATAGTTTTAATGTCTGGCTCGACAAAACGCTAGGCACAAATTGTACATGAATTTTTCACATTCAAGTTTTTTCGAGGAATTGCTCTAATCCATTTTTGGCATAAAACTGGACCTGAAAGCAATGTTTAGTTTCGTTTTCTTCTTTTTTTTTTAAATTTTTGCTTAGATTCGTTTTCTTTATTAGAACTAAAACGAGTTTTGCTGTTTGGAGCACATCAGGTATACACATTTATGAAGCTGTTGTGATCATACTTGCAAATGTGAAAAACGACTCAACAATATTCGAGTATATAAAGAGCATTGAAAACTTATATACCCGTAACTTAAATTAAAATTTTATCCAATGCTGAAAATGCTTACAATATAAAAGATTAAAAATAGGCTGAAGCTGCTGTTACGTTACGTAAGAATAAGAAAATCGCTATCCTAGCCTGAACCCCAACCCTAAACCTAACCCAAACTCTAACCCTAGCTCTAACTCTGATGTTAACCCAAATCCAAACTCAAAATCTAACCAAAACCCTAACGATTATTTAAAAAATAAAGAAGAGTAAATGAGCGCTCACTCTTTGCTCTCTTATTCTCTTTATGGGCGTTACATAGCGTTACATTACATTACGTTACATTACGGGGGCAGAAGCTCGAGATTAAGCCGCCACACCTCACGGTATTCCATCACACTTATCATTTCGCTTGGGTGAAGTCCATAGCGATTCCATCCAAGATCCTCAATATAATTGGTCCATGTACTCCTAGGTCGTCCAACTGGTCTTCTCCCATTTGCTTTGGCAAGTAAAGCTTGTCTGGGGAGTCTTTCCTGGGGCATTCTGCTTACATGGCCAACCCACCTACGCTGAGATCTTTTAATTCGGAGAAGTAACGGCTCGATGTGAAGAGATTTTCGAATCTCAGAGCTACGCACCTTTTTTCAACTTTTTTTTCAGCTAATTAGCTAATAAACATTCAGCTAACAATCTCAGAGCTACGCATCTTTTTTCGGCTAATTTTCAACATCTCGGGTCTGATTTCATTTTCACCAACAGCTTTTCCAGATTTTATCCCTTTAATTGCCATTGCACTTCTGCTGCAGTGAAAACTTCTTCTTCCCCTAAATGCATCGCTTCCTGTGTGTCACGAGTCGATGTCTTTACGCAGGATCAAAAGATTTCCTCCATCAAAGTATTCCCTCTATTGTGAAAGAATTTCATTCTCATCTGTTAGAATGTTTGCTGCAGAATCCTTGATGGAGCGCGTGGCACTCGATCTTTTGCCACGTAAACGACGGATGGTCTGCCAAAATACTTTGTATGCCCAAAAATAGTTGGAATCCAACCGACGACCAAACTCTTCCCATGACTTCTCCTTGGATTTCTTTACTGCCGAAGTTGCTGCTTTTCGCGCCTCAGTGTACCGGGATTGCAAATCAGATGACGATCTGTCCTGTAGCAAGGCCTTAAACGCATCTTTCTTTGGTCGAATAGTTTCTTTATTCTTTTGGTTCCACCAAGGTGTTCTTTTCTCACTATCGCCCGCCACTCTAAGCCGTTTTCGCCCACAACTTTCAGCAGCTGAAAAAATGAACGCTGATCTGAACAGCAGCCATTCCTTTTCAATGTCCTGGAACGAACTTCTCGGGCCCAAACCACCACAAATTAAACTCAATCAAATTCAATATTTTGTTCAAAAACATTTTCCCTGGCTAATTTTTTTTTCAAAAGTATTTTGTCGTGTAAAACTGGCGAGGTGGAGGAGGATTGTTATTGAAAGTTGGTACAATACATGGTTGATACTAATCATGTTATTGTATTACGTTCATGAAAAGGTTAAATGAGTACTCGAGATTACAACATTTATCACAAAAAGACTAAATTTCTCCCGGATTATACGTTTAAATTGGTTGGCAAAAATTTGAATAGAGGGGTAGCGGGCCGCCTGGTCGTCAATATTAATATTATTTTTAATTACTGTTGTACACAAAAATGCTAAAAGAAACTGAAATTGAAGAAACAATAGGGCATTTGACATCAATTTTGTCATTAATGACATTTCAATTGGCGGGGGCCCGGGTCTCTTGCCCCTCTGGCTACGCCTAAGCCGGTATCTAATTTTTCTTCAAACGTACTTGTACCGCTGTTACAAGAAATGAAATGACAAATATTTTAATTAAATCATTATCGAAATGCAAAAAATGACAGATGGCTTTTCACGCTTTAACGCAATGTCAAAGCACACAATAAAAACTCTTGCAAGCACAGGCGTAGCCAGGGGCGGCCCAGGGCCCACCAATTGAAATGCCACCAGTGATAAAAATGTGCCAAAAAAGCGTATTGTTTCTTCAGTTTCAGTTTCTTTTAGTATTTTTTGTGTATAATATACGCACGTATTACAGTAATGAACAGAGGTGGAGTCCTCGAGGACGTCCTTGGCCTCGAGGACGTCCTCGAGGACACATTTTGAAGTCCTTGGCCTTGGCCTTGGCCTCGAAGGTCAAGTCCTTGGCCTTGGCCTCGAGGCCTCAAGTCCTCGAAAATTGGCCTGTCCTCGGCTCGAGGACAGCACTATTTTTTGGAATGTTAAAATTTTGTGGAGCGCTTGAAAAATTTTTTGGAAAACGTTTTTTAGTGGAGATCGTTTGAAAAATTTTTGTGAAGACCTTTTTTTTTTTTTTTTTTTTTTTTTTTGAGATCGCCTGAAAAATGTTTGTGAAGACCTTTTTTTTTTTTTTTTTGGAGAGCACTTGCGCTTTGTGTCCTTGATCCTTGGCCTTGGCCTCGAGCATTCCTGTCCTTGGCCTCGAGAGTGTCTGTCCTCGGAAAGGCTGTCCTTGGCCTTGGCCTCGGATTTTTTTTGTGTCCTTGGCCTTGGCCTCGAGCCTTGTGTCCTCGACTCCACCTCTGGTAATGAACAATAATATTGATAACCAGGGGGCCCGGGCCCCTCAATTTAATTTTTGCCAACCAATTAATATGTGTTACCCGAGTGAAATTAAGTGTTTTTGTTAAAAATATGCTATCTCAGGCTCTCATCTAACCTTTTTATAAACGTAATGCAATAGCCAGGGGCGGATTTACCATGTGACACAGTGCCAGAGGACCCGCTTTCAGATGGTAAGACTTTGTTTTTGGTCTGCACCTATATTTGGCAAGAAGATTTTGTGAAAATTTCCAAAGTACCAGGGGCCCCACGCAAAATAAATCTGGCCCGGCCAATAACAAGGGCGTCGGCTGGAAAATTTTCTGGAGAGAACCAATAAAAATGGAGCCAGTATTAATTACTAAAATGGAAGAATTTTTGAAATTTGGGAGGTTTTAGAGAGAGTGTGTGAAAATGCCCATGGTCAATAACATGGTTAGTAAGCGCAACTATCTATTGTACTATTTTCCAATAACATAATTCACCTCCACCTCACCAGTTTTTACGCGACAATCTACTTTTCAAAAAAAATCAGCTAAGGGAAATGGTGGTTAAACAAATTATTGAATTTGAGTTGAAGGGACCTGGGCCCCCTCGCCGTACATGTACTCCTATTACTGGTTATTTTCATGACAAAACTATAATCTCTGAGAAAAATTTTCGAATGGATTATTATTTACAGCTAAAATATTGCACGAGGCAATGTAACTTACTTCCCCCTATCAGGGCCAAATCACTTACAAAGTTTAACCCCAAAATGCAAGATTTTAAATGTGGTTTGGACTTAAATTGTAAGTAAAAGAAGGATTGAACAATTTAATTTTGTCAATTGGCTTTCACATGTTAAAAATCTAGTTCTTTCAAATGACTCTGAACACTAGCGAAATGTGATCCAATGGCCTATAAAATAGCTTATTTTTCAAAAAATCGCCCAGCGGTAGGGGGCTTCGCCCTATGACCCCCAAAGCCTTTGGCAGCTGAGGGCTCCGCCCTTAGGCCCCCGTCTGTAATACACTTGAGTTACACCAGTTCACTCACACACGTCTCCCAATTCAGACATTTTCACTTTTTGACTTTGTTAAATCAGACCAAGGCTTCTGGTCTTCCATTCTTCGATATCTTTGTCCCGCAAACAGTTTCCCATTTCGAAAGTTTATGATTGCATGTAATTGCAATTGCGTAAAATTCCAATTGCATGTAATTTGTGGTTTGCCCCCCCCCCAATCAAAAATCTGACTCTGTGGAAACAGCAAAGAAACAGCAAATCTGACTCTGTGGAAACAGCAAAACTGTCATGGATCTGACTCTGTGGAAACAGCAAAGAAAGAAATAGCTTTATGGTTTAAAGAAGGTGAACTTAACAATTATTGCTGTGCTAACAACTCTTGGGTGTATGAATAAGAAGGCTACTTCAACCTGACACTCAGCACTCTTTTAGTGTTTTGTGACTACAGACTACATAGCAGGATCTGACATTAGTAGTTTTTGTATTTTTGTGTGCATAGTTGGATCTGACTTTTTTTTTTTTTTTTTTTCTGTAGGCCTACCTTTTTGTCTAAATTTATAATTACCAGTATATTGAAAGATACTTTTCACCTGTTTTCATTTTAAATTCAAAACAACTTTTTCTGCATATTTTGTGGCTGATTTTAAATTTGCTATTTTGTCTAACTAGTGTAGAATCTTTCATTGGTTTGACTGCTTGATAATGCCAGTTAAATGTCCATGTGAAATATGTTTAAGACCTTGTAAAAGGAACCAGTGTGCTATTCAGTGTGATATGTGTAGTGGATGGATTCATCTCAAATGCACAGTCATTAGTCCCCTTAAATTTCACACTCTTTGTTCTTCTACTGAACCATACCTCTGCCAAAATTGTTACAGTGAATTGTTTCCTTTTCAAACCCTAGATGATAAGCAATTGTTAAATGAAATGAGAAATGATGACAAACTAAACTTTGATATTAATCACACAAATAATTCGTTTTTCCTAGCTAAATGCTTACAGGTAGACAACAAGATAAAAAGCTTACTAAATGATTTAAATTCTAGTTTGGTTGATTCAAAATACTGCTCACAGGCCGAAGCCAATATTATTAACAAAAAGTGTAAATTTTCTTTGCTTTGCGTGAATATAAGAAGCTTAAATGCAAATTTTGATAAATTGAATGAACTTTTAACAAATTATGATATCTTACCTGATATCATTGCTATAAGTGAAACCAAACTTAAATTGTTACAGGTATACAATGCAAAGTTAAGTGGGTACCATTTTTACCACAAAGGCACAACTACAAGATGGGGAGGAGTAGGATTGTTTATTAAGGAGTCTTTATCAATTTCAATTTGCAAGGAGTTTGATTTAAACATTCCTAACTGTGAAGATATGTGGATTCAACTAGATTTAGGGAATAACAAAAAATGTATAGTGGGGGTAATTTACAGACACCCTAAACAGAAATTATCAGAGTTTTGCAAGAGTTTTGAATCAACCATTGAAAAATTGAATAGTAGAAAATTGATGTATTATATCGGAGGAGACTTCAACGCAGATTTGTTGAAAAGTAACTCTGATATCAATACTAAAGATTTCATGAATTTAACATATAGCTTAGGCTGCATTCCCTTAATTACACTCCCGACAAGAATAACCACTACAAGCTCAACTCTTTTAGATCATGTTTATACAAACAATGTAGTGGGTGAACACAAAAGTTTTATTCTGGTGGAAGATGTAAGTGATCACCTGCCAGTAATGGTGTGTTCTAATTTAAGCCTGCCCAAGAGTGAAAAATCAAATATCGCCCTAATTCGTGATACAAAAAATTTTGAAGTAGAAAAATTTCTAGACAAATTAACTGAAGGAATGGAGCTATTAGGTGATATCAAAGAGGAATGCATTGACAACTACACTGAAAAGTTTATTGACATTTTTCATAAGACATTAAACATACATGCACCATTACGAAAACAAAGCAGAAAGGAAACAAAACTAAAAAACAAACCATGGTTATCCAAAGGAATCCTTATATCAATCCAGAAAAAAAATTTATTGTACAAAAGAGCCCTTACATTAAATGACAGTAATACATGGGCACAATACAAAGTCTATAGAAATAAACTGACTCATATTAAGGAATATGCAAAACGACTTTACATTAAAAATTTAGTGAATGATAATAAGCATGACACCTCGTCGCTTTGGAAAATTATAAATAAAATTATTCACTTGAAAAATGTGAAGAAAAATAACATTCCTAATAAAATGTATGCTTCCAAAAGTGAAAGTGCACAAGGTCCACAGGCCATCAGTAACTTGTTCAATAAATATTTCATAGAGATAGGAGTTAACCTTGCGTCTACAATCGAAACACCAGCTATAATTGATGGCAAATTTAATGCCACATCTTTGATTCAGAGTAGTTGCAATTCGTTTTTTCTAGAACCAATAGTTGAAGAAGAAGTAGTAAATTACATCAGAGCTATGAATCCATCAAAAAGTACAGGAAGACATGGAATTCCTGCAAAGTATATAAAAATGTCAGGCTCTGTTATAGCTCCAGTTCTAACTAACATTTTTAATGCATGCATATCAACAGGATATTTTCCAAAAGTGTTAAAAACCGCTGAAGTTGTTCCAATTTTCAAAAAAGGCGAAAGAGAGTTATGCAGTAATTATCGCCCTATTTCTATTTTAAATCCTTTTGCCAAACTTTTTGAAAAGTGTCTGCTTGATCAACTAAACAATTATTTTGTGAGCAATAATTTGATTAGTCCAAACCAGTATGGTTTTAAGAAAAATTGCTCAACAAATGAAGCTGTTTTAGATATTTACAATATGCTACTTGACAATATGGATAAAAAGCTCATTACATGTTCTATTTTCTTAGATTTAAGAAAAGCATATGATACCATCAATCACGCAATACTGATCAAGAAACTAGAAAAGTATGGAATTAGAGGATTACCATTACAGTTACTAGCAAGTTACCTGACTGACCGTCAACAGTATACAATTGTAAATCAATATAAATCCAAGTCAAGAGATGTTATTTGCGGTATTCCTCAGGGATCAACTCTAGGTCCGTTGTTATTTAATATTTACATCAATGATCTACCACTTGCCTCAAATTCCACAATTCATCTTTTTGCTGATGATACAAACCTTACTCTCTCCCATTCTAATGTTTCAATACTGCAACAAAATATTAATGATGAATTAGTCAATGTAAGCAATTGGTTCAAGGTGAATAAATTATCAATTAACTTTAATAAAACTGAGTTTATGGTAGTGACAACAAAACAAAATAAACCTGAACTCAAAGTATCAATAGATAATATTCCAATCAAGCAATCACATCACATAAAGTATCTAGGTGTTCTCATAGACGACAATCTAAACTGGAAACAACAAATCAAGGAACAATGTTGAAAGGTAGCAAGGGGATCTTGGGCCCTTAATCAATTAAAACACTTTGTAGATGAGCAAACCTTAAGATCTGTTCACCACTGCCTCATATACTCTCATCTACAATACTGCATAAGTAGTTGGGGGACTGCTTCAAAATCAACATTAGCACCTCTCTTTATTCTGCAAAAAAGAAGCATCAGATTGTTAACTGGAAGTGGATATCGTGAGCATACTAATCCTTTGTTCTATCGAGCTAAATGCTTAAAACTCAAGGATATTTACTCTCTGGAAACTGCAAAGCTAATGTACAAAATTCACAATAATGTACTATCTTTTGCAAATTCAGATAAGTTTAACCTAATAAAAAACTGCTATACACATAAGACAAGATTGAGCCACAAAAACAACTTCTTTCTTCCAAGAACTAGAACAAGATTAGGGCAAAAGTCTCTATCATTCGCAGGAATTAAAGTTTGGAATGAAATTCCAAGCAGTATGAAAGAAGTTTCATTCTACAGATTTAAAAAAGCTGTTAAAGCTCATTTTTTATCAAACTATGAAACCGATAAAAGCTAGAATAACAGCTTTCTATCAGCAATGCAGTAGTAATTACAGGAATCATAGTTATGATAGTTGCATATTTATGCTTTAGTTCAACACTAACCTATTCTTTGCTTGAATAACATGAGTTTGGTGCATTCATCTATCACACATTTATTACAATACGTCATCTCTCATTTTGATGTGCCCATTGAATTATTAGTAATTTTGCAATAACTGACTGAGGTTGATATATACTGGTATTGGAAATTGTACCAGTACTAATGACATATTGGCAAACAATACAAAACAAAGCAAGGAGGTTTTTTTTTCACTCCAATTGCCCACTTTAAATTCTATAAAACATATATAAGCATTATGAACTTTATTAATTTTATTTCCATCCAATCTGTAGTTACAGCATTTTTATTTTTTAGTATGCTTAGAGTCAGAACAATTCTAATGTTGCCTTGCATTTTCTTTACATGTTGACTGTGAGTTTTGTGTATACACTGTACAAAATGTACATATCTTTGCAACACTTTTGTTTTAATTTTGCGTAAAATTTTTTATCATAGAAAGTAGCAGACTGAGAAAATCTAGAAGCTGTTTTTTTTTTAACCATAACTTGGTGAGGTGGCAGTAGACTTAGATGACCTTTCGGTCCTTCGCTGTCTCCTCACCAAGTGACTAAATATCGCTTTGACTCTGCAAGTTTGTGTGTTTGGTTTTAAAGGAATTGCATATTTCGATGCTTTGGTGATAGACCTAGAGGAAGTTGCAGTTTTTTTCTTGTGATATGACGTCACTTGGTAAATAAATAAATATGATGATGATGATGATGATGATGATAATCCTGGCTACGTTTATACTTGCAAGAATACCAAGATCTATTGACAATTTTTAGGTGGTGAAAAGTTCAAATACTTGCTTCTTTGTTTGAAGCTTTTCGAACATAACTTTTAGATAACTATCTTCAATTGACTTATTTGAAACGCGCAAATATAAGTAACAATTGATTTGAAATGCGGTAAATACAAGTATTTACTGTAAGAACCTAACAAGAAAGCAGATGAAATTGACTTTGCTGAAAACCCCATTTAACCCTAATTTACACGGGCTATTTGACCAACGCATTTTACCAAAAAGCCCCTATCTTACCCTAAACCAAAAATTATGAGAACAATAATTTGGCATGCAGGTTGGTGTTTACCAAATTATTTTTAGAAAAAAAGGGTTTAATTTGATGACGTCACAGGCATGTTGTCGAAAACTGATATCATAGACGGTTCAAATTTTGCTCATAGGTTTGTTTTTGATGATGAATTATAAAATGACTAAGTCAAAGTAGTTACGTCACAAAAACGTCTTATGTTGTTATTCAAGCTAAATTTTGGCTAAAAAAGGCTCAAATTTTGGAAATTGGCGTCGGGAAACCTCAAAATTGAGAAACCTTATCAACTTCAAACTTTCAGGAGTAATTTGTGAATAAATTTTACTCAAAGTCGAATTGATTTGAATACAAATCTTTTTGTTGAAGGGATTTATAACGAAAAAAACGGAGGAGATGGGAGCAAAAATCCCACTTCCAATCCTCTGTAAAATCGGGAAAATGTACATAAAAGTATAAATGTGAAACTATTCAACATGAGCTAAATTGAGAAACAAAAATTCCAAATAAAATTCCATATTTAGCTCAAGAAAAATTCCATAAAAAATTTCATAAAAAATTCCATATTTAGCTCATGTTGAATAGTTTCACCTAAATAATAGCTCTGCTTTGGCATCGAGCACTGTTTGTAGGTGCTGTAAAAATCACTTACTCTAGTAAAAGTATAAATGTGTAGTTTTGTGGTAACGATTTTGTTGAAAAAAAAATTCATTATGTAAATTTTGCGTTGCTGACTCATTTCTGCATATATATCAAGCACTCTTTATTTATCTTACGAAACCAACACTAATTAAGCGGTTTAACACATTTTTATACCCGGTCTACGCTAATTAACCCAAGACGTGAATTTTTTCCTTAAGGGATTTATATCAAAAAAACCAAAAGGGGGCAAAAATGCCATCCCCCGTGTTAATAGGGTAGAGAGAGCAATTAAAAAATATTTTTTCTTGGAACACTTAAGGTAAGTTTGAATTCATACAGTACAAAAATATATTTATCAACCACATGAATAGTGACTTATTATAATAAAAAATCGTACTGTGCTGACTTATATAAAAAATTTAACCCAGTTTTGCACACGTAAGTGGGCGTTTTTGCAAAAAAGCCCCGCTTCCCGTTTTTTTTGTAGTCATATTTATAATATAAAGTATAGCTCACCTTGTTTGTACTTACGTCAAAACCATTCAAACAGTAAATGTTTTTTTCTTTTGTCTAACAGTGGGTGTTCTACAATTTGCCTAAATGCGATCACAAAGAAAAATCATTTTTCCTTTGAATTTGAGCAGAAAAAAATTGTCTGTTAAAGGGACACTGCACTCTAATTTTTGAATTTTACCTCTAATGCTGCGGCGGTTAGCATTCCATGTAGTGTATAAACAGCTGCTTAATTACCAGTGAAAGTTTTTTCTCATTTTATTGTTTTAGTGTTGTAATAGCCTATTATATTTTAATAACGTATTATATTGTTGCAATGCTCATTCTAAATTTGTTCATGCAGTATACTGGCCATTTTATCTTCATATTTACCTCTATGATGTACTATTACGTAGACTGTCGCTATTCAAACAATGAAATTTTTCTGAGCCTTACAGTAAGTTGTTTGAATTTTTGAATCTGATTATTTGGAATTTTTGATTTTTTTTGTTTTCTTTTTATTCAGTGAATTTTAAAACTGATTTTGTTTTGCGGTGTTATTTTGAAAATATCTTTATTTTTGCCTTATGTTGAATTTTTAAATTACGTTTGTTTGAACTTAATTTCAGCAAAAGTACTACTTGTGGAGGAGTGGTCTTTCTTGTTTTGTTTTTTATTGCCAGTAATATTGTGCTATCACATTATTGATAGTAATTCTCCAAAGAAGCTGGTTGCTTCTGACTTGCGAAACGTCAGAAATAGCTAATGTTCCAACTGCTTGCTTTTGCATAGCATTTGACAGCACTGAGTGACCTGTTTTACTTGACGACGCTGAGTGTCCGTGTACTCTAGGCGCAATAACGCGGAGATGGGGCCCTGAAAACTGGTTACACGCCTCGGCGTACTACATCGAATATATTGGTATGTCTAGGATTTTTGAACTTGGTCAGTTTAATCATTTGTGAATGTTTTTTTACAGGAGAGATTCGGATATTTACTTTCCTTATTACACCGCGTATCAGTTACGCCATTTCACCAAAAAACAAGAAAAAATAAGAAGTTTGAAAGACATGTTTAAAGTTAAAACTAAACTAGCAACATGGGCAGTTGGAAATTGCGGCATTACAAAAGGTATTAATTAGACTAATACTGTAAATCTAAATCTTAGGTTTCAATTAAAATTTTCTCCTAACAGCAAAATGTACTCGTATAATAATTTTCTGCACTTTATACTGGAAATTGTTCAGTATTTTTTTTTCACAAACAGCTTATTGCTACTAACTGCATATATCTGCTTTAAACACGTTCAGCTAAGAAAAGCATTATAGTACGTCGAGAGCCCTAAAAATTTTGTGGTGCACAAAAAAATGCAATCTTGACATTATAGGCGCAGCCAGGATTTTTGATTGGGGGAGGGGGCCAAACCGCAAATCCCATGCAATGATTATATCAGAAATTTTTGAAAAGAAGGAATTTCAATGGGAGGGAGATACCGTAGAATGGAGGATCAGTGGTCGGGGGCCTTGGTTGGCGTGTAACTATACGATTTTGCTGAAGGAGAAGGACTTCAACAAAAAATTTAAAAAAATTTCCAAAATGCTTAATGGAACACGTCGTGAGGAAACCAGTTTAAACCAACGCATCACAGACTGGGGCTTAGGGGCAAAGCCCCCAGCCACTGGGCGATTCTTTGCTATTTTTTGTTATTTGGGTCACTTTTGCACGTTCTTAGAGCCATTTAAAATCGCTTAAATTTTTAAGATTTGAAAGCCAATTGAAAAAAATTAAACTGTTATTCAGTCTTCCCTTTTCTTACAGGTTAAGTTCAAAACACGTTTAAAATCTCGCATTTTTGGGTTAAAATTTGTAAGCTGCATTGCTTCCTCGAATATTTCTGGGAAGCAAGGTACATTACCTTCTGCAACATTTTTAGCTGTAAATAATATTTGCCTTGGAGATTTTTGTTTTGTCAAAAAAATATCCAGTTTTAAGAGTATACGAACAACCAATGGGCCCAGGCTCTCTCAATTGAAATTCAATGATTTTTTCAATAACATTTTCCTCTAAAATATTTTTTAAAGCATTTTGTCGCGTAAAAAATGGCAAAGTGGAGGTGGATTGTTATATAAAGTTGCTGCAATAGATGATTACTAGTCGTGTTATTGGATTACGTTCATAGAAAAGGTTAGATGAGGGCCTGAGATTGCAACTTTTAGGTCAAAATCCTGAATTTCTTCTGGGTTGTAAATTTAATTTAATTAGCAAAACTTTGAAATGAGGAAACCCGCAGGCACCCCGGTTGTCAATATTAGTATTATTGCTAATTTCTGTTGTATGCGTGTATAGTGTTGCACGCAAAAATGCTAAAAGAAACTGAAACTGAAAAAACAATTAGGCTTTGTCATTATTTTTATCATTGGTGGCTTTTCAGTAGCCCCCCCTTTGGCTACGCCTATGTTTGACATCTCAAATAAATGATTTTGTGGATTTTACGACAACTAGCAACTTTTGCTGACCCAAAACGCTACGTATCGTACAATTTATTTCTACCAACGTTCGCATTGAACCCTTTAACCTTATTTTACACGGGTTATTTGATCAACGCATTTTACACTGGGGAAGGGGGCAAAAATGCTCTCCTATAACTCATAAACAAACGATCTTGGAAACACCAATTTTGGCATGCGGGTTTGTGTTTATCTAAATTTTTTAGAAAAACTGATTTTGAGTAGATGACATCATCATAGTAATGTCGAGCTTGATTTTTGAAAAATTAGGCGACTTAGATTTTGTACATCAGTTTGTTTTTTAAAACCAAAGCGTCTAAGTCAAAGTAGTTACGTCACAGGGAAAGTCTTATGACGTCATTTAAGTTAATTATGAGACAAAACATCCTCAACTTTTGGAAAGTGACTCCGGGATATCCGAAATTGGGAAGTTTTCCCTTACCTAGGCAATTCAAATTTTTAAGGGTTATTTGTAAATAAATTTGACTCCAAAGTCAAGATGAATCAAAGTAAAAACTTCTTTTCTGAAGAAATTTATCTTAAAAACAAGAAAGGGGCATTTTGCCCTCTGCGTAGAAAAGGGGTAAATTATGACATCTTTCTATTTCATTAGGTGTAATACATGAAATAGATGAAGTTATGCGTTATTCGCTTAGGTGTAATATACGAAGTTAGCCTAGTCTAGTTAGTTATAACATAGTAAGATGATAAATGAAGTGGTGTTTTTAAGCTTTGCAGCGATATGCTTTCTATTTCAAAATGTTAAAACTTTTCACTTTAAGATATTTGGCCGAAAACGACATCCTTAAGCCGACATAACTGCCATACTGTTAGATTTGAATCTTTTTTTAGTGTTTTGACCAGTGCGGTATTTACGGTGAGTGTATTGTGCCGTGCTGCCCTTTTTTGCCTGTATTCATCCCAATATCGTCCAAATTAACAGAAAAGTTGAATAAAAATTAGCAATGACGCCCATCTTTGTGAATCGTGCAACGGTCTTTGTTGTTGAAAGGCAGTGAAAGGAAACCAGATCGAACTGGAGTTTTTTTAGTTCCTGCCTTAAATTCGGCTGCAATATTATTCAAATCTGGTAAAATTGCGACAAAAATTTGGACGGAGACCTTTTTTGATCTTTGTCTCAAATTGACGCGTATTATTGCAATCATTTTAGGTACATTTCCTCGCTAGCTTCTCCAAAGATCTTGCTGTTCTAATCTTTGCCCTCCCGCTCTTGCAAAATCCTGCCTATGCTACTGGTTGTGACGTAACTCGGATACCTTACCTATTTCAAAAAAAAAAAAGAAAAAAATTAAACTTTCTATTAATGATATTTATTGCTATGTAACCTATAAGTCGTACAGGGTCTTATTTTTAGTTGTAACAGTTTTTTAAAGATGGTTATTTTTCAACTGAAAAGACAGTTAGTTAGCCTAAAAAAGCTGTTGAACAACCTGAAAATCTTGCTGCTTATCTTTTTTCGGACATTGCATGGTGCAACGCTATTCGCCTGAAATTTTTAGGTTCAAGTTAGAGTCCAATATGGCTGAGCATCTTTTTCTTGTGTGTTCCTCAATGAAAAATAAATTAAACCTAAACCTAACGCTGGCTAATTTACTTGACGCTGTACAATTTTTAAAAATTTGCTTACCCTATATCCAAGTCTTTAAAAAAGGCACCGATTTCCAGTTAATCAAAACTCTTAAAGCTTCGGTAAATTTTGATACAATAATATCTAGACGAATGACAATTAATGATTTAGAGAAATTAACCAAAATGACTCATTAATTTTGCTTTATACAGTATTTTTGCTGCATTGTTTTTGACTAAAGAATACTTTTGTTTAACCGGCCAGGTGGTCGAGCGGTAGTGCCTTCGTCTCTGGAACGGGAGGTCTGATGTTCAAATCTGGGGCCGGTCAAATCGAATACAGTGTTGCCAACGGTTCGCCACCGCTGCTACATTTCTTCAAAAGAAGCTGTGTTGCCCAGGCGCAATGACGCGGAGATGGGCCCCGCAAACTCGTTTCACGCTTAGGTGTGATGCAGCGAGTATAATGAAAGATTTGATTGATGTGATTATTCATAATTCTATGTTCAAATATTTTCAAATTTGTATAGGAAAGAATCAAAATTCTTATATTTTTTCAGGAAGCAGGTGGCGAAATCGTATCGTTCTCCAACTGTTACTCGCTGGGTTGGACGTTGATGTGTTCGGAAGCTGTGTAGGTCGCAGGCTTCCTGGGATTTGGACTGAATTGCACAAACATCTTTCAAGCTACAAATTTTATTTGTCGTTTGAAAATGCTTACCATTGTCGAGATTACGTTACTGAAAAAGTTTGGTACAACGCTTTTAAAGCTGGCTTGGTTCCTGTAATTTGGGGCCCGGGTAGAGAAGATCTTGAAGCTGTTTTACCATTTGGATCCTTTATATTAGCTGAAGAGTTTGAAACAACTTTAGAACTAGTGCAGTACTTGAATGAACTTGATCAGAATGATAGCAAGTATTTGGAATATTTTAGATGGCGAACTTACAATTCGCTGCCTACAGACTATTTTCCTGAGAAAGTAAATCCGTTAAACATTGACGAAAAGTCATTCGGATTTTGTCAACTGTGTCGACTTCTTCAAGACGACGATCAACATGAAAAACAGTTTGGATCAAGACCGACTCATATTGCCTCGTCGCTGGTCGATTGGTGGTATAAAAATGAAACTGATACATGCCTCAGTCCTCAATCTATACCTGAAATTCTTACTTCGTATTATTATAGGCGACTTTTATTTAATGAAGTAAAGTGGAAAAGTTATACTTACAGTAAATACTACATTTTTTTCTATAGCATTGCGATTTTATTGCTCTGTCGACATCTTTTACTACATGCTGCTTGTTTGCATCGTTTTCGATAACCGTTTTTAAAGATACAGTAGTGCTGCATATAAGAAAACAAATACAGCAGACTTTTTGTTTATCGAATGCATTTTTTTGCTTCCTCAATCCATTTCGGATTTTGAGAACACAGCAGAGGTAAATTAAACAATCGTTACTGTACGATTTGTACATCAAACACTCTGAACAAGTTTCTATTAATATTATTTGTCAAATTCTTATAAAGCGTGATTTCCAATCAAAGCTGCTCAATTGTTCTGGAGTTGAAGACAAGTTAGAGAAAACAAGTTATCATTAAAAATGGCACTGACATACAAAAACATGTAGTAAAACTGGCTGCAATCAATTGAAATAAGTGAGTATTTTTTCAAAAAAAAGTTTTGTAAGTTTAAAATGCTTTAGAAATGAGGTAACTGTACGAAATTCGCTCTCACTAATAATTTCATCAAACACTTCATTAATTCTTACCATGCCCCCCAACCAAATTGGTGTTAGATTTACAACCAGCATAACTTAATATTTTAGTTTTTGCTGTATCAAGCATTAACAGACCATAAAAAATTGAAATTAGCACCTGCAGTTCCTTACTTTTATAAAACCCATAGCAGCCTCTGCCTGTATCGTCTTTTGACTCGCCAAATTCGATTTTTTTCCAGCCGGTGAAAATTTATACAAAACCGGCAGGCGGGGCAAAAACGCCCTTGTCACGCATTTTGTGATAAACCACATGAGACAAAAAGCTTCAAACCACAACTTGACTCTGAGTTAAATTTATTTACAAATAAACCAAGAAAATTGAAAGTTGTTATGTTTAAGGGAAGTTCTGCAATTTTAAGATTTTTCAAAATCACTTTACTAAAATTAGGAAAATTTGAACCGCTTATGACACCATCGAAAAAAAAGCGTTTTTATCTTTCAAAAATCGACGTTGATGTCACTATTAGAGACGCCATTTAATCAAAACCGACTAATTTTGTGTGGTGAACACCAACCTAAATACATAGTTTCCTTTTCTCATGATCTCCGATTTAAGGCTTAGGTGGTGGGTATCTTTTTGGTTCCCTGTACTCTCCGTGATAGAAAGTGTTGGACTAATAGCTCGCGCAAAATAAGATTATTTGGATTTGGTTTGACTAATCAAATGCTTTTTTTTAATATTTGAACAGCATAAACAGCTTGTACAATGTACATACGTGATTAAAAACAAGGTTCGAGCATTTTTGAATGATTTAAAGCATTAATGACTGTCTTATAATTTTCTGAAACTGGATGAAAGCTAGACCAAAGTTATCAAAATTTTATCGAATCGTAATGCTGAAGTAAGAACAATACTATTGCTAACATGCAAATTGATGATAGCGGTTCTTAGCCTGAACCTATGATGATTTTGTCAAAAATGCTGCTGGGATAATTTTGATGACAAACTAAACCATGAAAAGCATGTTAATAAAGTGATTAGTTGTTGTTGTTGTTTTAGCGCATATTTATCTTCCTGTCACCGGACAGTGTCAGACGCTAAATATTGCACAATCCGCGCACTTTTTATTGCAATAAGTACTTCGTGCTTGAAGGAATCCGCACCTGCTTAGCAATTTCAGTGATCCAATGTTCCTATGGATTTCTTCGAAATCTTGTCCACTGAATTTGCTGCTTGTTCGCAGCCACCAGGCAGAGATAATCGTAAAGCGTCTTTTACAAGGACGCAACAATGTGACCAGGGTGCTGGTAATACCCATGATTATGCAATCAGGGTCATAGTAAAAACAACTCCTTTACCCTCTCGGTCACGCTGCCGACTCTAGCTACATGTTAGGTACATGCTACGCCGATATACGTAATTTAGGCCGAGTTGCTTCTAAGCTTTTTCAGTCTCTCATAATTCATTGCGCTCATTCTTTAATCTTGTTCTATAATGTTTATAGCAATGCTTAGTTTATTTCCTACCTGAACGAAAAATTTTTGCAAAAGTAGACAGAAGTTTTATATGCTGCAATGAGATTTATTTTCGGATTTCGTGGTTCTACTTTATGTATGCATAACATTGCATACGTTACTTGTTTGAAAAGCCTTTCAACTATAAAAATCAAAGTAAAAGGTTAAAAGCCAACAGCCTATTTCGTCCTACGGACTCATCGGGTGCTACTTATATAAGAAAAGCCTTTAACAAATTTGATTACTTTGATGTGAGTTCGTACAACTTATGAATACTTATTACCCGAGTGTATGCAAAAAATATCTCGTTAACAAAACAAAGAGTTTTTTCACTTTTGCGTATCTTTTAAGTTCATTTCAATACTTTTGTATCATCTGCATTTTGCAATTCTAAGAACACTGTATCAATAAAAGCAACAATCTAAATTAGGTTTAACCATGTTGTAAGCCTGCTGTAAAAATATGAAATAAGAAAGGCAGTTTATCCTCGGTTTTATTTATGTTTTGTTTAAGTTGTAAGTAATTTTTGGGAGCTTTTGTGACTTTACAGAATTAGTGTCTATGTTTTTCTATCATCCGAATTTCGCAAATTTATTTTGCACTCTGTAAAAATAAAAGCGTGTAAAAATGCTCAAATGTGGAGTCTTTGAGTCCATTGCCTCAAAACTCAAGTTCTTTGTTTTGAAGATGTGTAAGTTCTCAAAAATGTCTTGTCTTTGGACCTCGTAAAGCATTATTTTTTTGGTTGATTAAAAAATGCTGCAATAAAACAAAAAATAATATGCGAACATTTAGGTGCCCCCATTTCGAGGTTTGTCAAAGACCGGTCAATTAATTTTGCAATATTGTTGAATTTTTACGTTTAAAAAATCGATAACAAGGAAACGCTCGAATAGCATAAAACCACAATGAAGTCAGTGATTAAAAAACTTCAAAAAAGTGGAGCCTCTTACCATAAATTAATGGAGGTTTACTGCATGGTGCTTTACTGTTTTTCAGGGTGCAAAACGTAAAAACATGACGGACTTTTTCCTGCTGCATTTTTTTGTAATTTATTTTAGCAGATGCGAGGTCATCGTTGCGTCGAAAGACTTGATGACCTACTGTAAGTTCCATAAACGACGTATAATTATAAGAAAGTCATTGTCGTCAATACTATCATGCCATTACTTTATTGATTTCTCATCAAGCGCTGCGAATTGGTTTCCACGTTTTATTTTTCATTAGATGCATAGCTTAATGTTTTATTAAAACAGATTCCTTTGGAGTAAGCACAGAGGATGCCGTTTATATAAAATATATTTGATGCGTTTTTAGATCTAGTGCGCCAGATGGTGCGATTTAAACTTAGATTTGGTTTAGTATTTATACCGTTATATCATTTGGTTTTGTCGAAGTTTTTAAAACTGATCCGGCTTATACCCATTTAGCCTAAGTTTTAAGTTTTCAAATTTCTAGCTTCAGGCGCTTCACGGTTAGGGTTATTTCACCTTATGGTAGCAAAAAACGCTTATTTTTGCTTAAAAAAAACAAAAAAGCATATGCGCAGAGACTTCCGACAAAAGCGTATGACTGTCCCAAAGCAAATCGGTCTGGTGATTTGGGTTTCCAAGCCAAAAATTTGAAAAAGTTCTTTGAGATTTGAATGGTTTTATCTCTGAACAAACGGCAAGAGGGGTCAGTTTCCTCATCAATTTTTTATTCAATTGAAGTTTCTTTTTTTTATGATTTGATTTATTCTGATTAACGGACTTTCTTTTGTGACGTAATTTTGATATGATATGTTTGTTTTTAAATCCGGCATTGCTTTTTATTTCTTTATCTTTCTTTTTTTTTTATTACGAGATTTTTGTACTAGCAAAAAACTCTAAAACCCTAAAACCCTGAAGCTAGAAACTTGAAATTTGGAACTAGAGTCGGTCTATATTTTGAAGTTGTGTACTCTCGTTTTTAGTGGTGATATGTCTAATATCACGTGAATGTCTAAAAGCAATTATTTCTAAAAGATTGTTTTACTTTAGAAGTGCATGCGACAATTTGTATTCTCAGTTTGATTAGTCTCTATTTGAAAATAAATTTTCAGATTAGAATTTTTTATCATTGGAATAAAACAATTCTGGGTTCGATATCCAGTCCTTTCAACATTTTTTGTATTTTCTTGTTGACAACAAACACGAATTATTTTTTGGTTTAGTTTTTGGCTCAGTCAGTAACGCTAATCACGTGCGGTAAGGCACAGTTAGTCAGTGGTCCCTCGATGGAATCTTTGTGTAACTCTGTTGTAAAAAACTTCAACCAACATTAATTGTTTGGAGAAGAAATATTTTTGTAAGCTATTGGCCTAGTGCAGTGTTGCAAACTGGTGCACTAGATTAGATTATCCTGGGTTTAAATTTTTAATATTAGAATGGTCACATAAATCTTTGCAGCCGAAAATTATTTTTTGGTTGGTAGTTTTGACAAAATAATTCTTGGAATTTCATGTACTGTGGTATATTTAAGTTAATATTTCTGCAATGTGGATTTGAACTCGTGCTAGCTATTACGCGCTCGGTTGACAGAACTTGAGACTTGCGGCATTTTGGTCCGCTGTAGACTTCAAGCAAACCCAATTTGACTCTTTCATTTTACTTTCCTTAACAAGCTGAACTTTATTTGCAGAACTTCGATTGGATTAGAAAACCGGATTTCTTTGTACTCATTTTTCGGTTAGTTATATTAAGTTTTCTGGTTATCAATCAGCGACAACTAAAATAAATAACCCCCCAAATAAGACATACAGTTGCCAGAAACAACCAATAAAATTGTGCACGAGCAGCATAATACTCCATGCCCTTATATCAAATCTGCCATGATTTTATTTTCCAAACTAAAAGAAAATAGTTTGCAATCAGTTTTACGCGATACAAAGTGCAAATTCTGATGAATACCATTTTGGACAGCGATGATAAAAAAAAAAAAGAACCGGACCGGAATCTTATTTTGGAAAATATATTTGTGGTGGTTATATTGAAACTTATACGGTATTTCAATCAATTTATCAGTGTTGTGAAAAACAATATGCAGGTCTTTTAGAAATTTCCGTCCTTTGAAATATTTTGAATTTAAGAAAATTTTTACATGTTACCATTCATAGACGTAGCCAGGATTTTTGATTGCGGGATGCCCAAACCCCCCAAAAAAGTCTTTACAGTCCGACTTAGGACTTTAAATTGAAGGGGGCCCGAAATGTAGTTGGAGTTCAATTTTGGATCGGGGGGGGGGGGGGGCCTAACCCACAACTTACATAGTGAATGACCTAAACAAAAAAAGGTCTTCACGGATCGAAGGGCCGATTTTGTCCCAAAAATTAGGTAAAGACCAAAAAAAAAAAGCAAAAAAGGTCTTCACGAGTCGAAGGGCCAATTTTCTATCAAAAATTAGGTGAAGACCAAAAAAAGAAAAAGAAAAGAAAAGGTCTTGACGGCACAAATATTGCAATTGGGGGGGGGGGGGGGCCTAGGCCTCCTGCCCTCCCTGGCTACGCCTATGTTACCATTTTCAAATTAATTAACACATAAAATGCTATTGTACTACGAGAAAATAATTGCATATTACATCCCCGGATTGGTAATTTCCAGTGCTTGTGCTAAACGAAAACGATTCAAATAAAATCGAAAAATAAAACCTGTTAATAAAAAAAAAAACCAAAAAAAAAACATTCAACTGGAGTAATATCAATATTCTGCGTTTTTTTGATATGAACTGAGTCTCATTCTCCTTCCACACAAGCCAATGATTCCCATGAATCGTTGAACTGGTCATCATCTTCAGTGACATCATCATCGTCATCTTCATCCTCGTCGTTGGACTTTCCTCCCCGCTTGGATTTTGAGCGCAACTCTGTTAACGAGTCCGAACATTCGGATTCAAGAGAAGCAGGTCCGTCTGAGTCGTCGCCGTCGCCCAACGCTTGTCTAAAATCAAACAAATTTTTCATTTTACTCGCCGCCTCATACATCGAAACGTGCAACAAGTAGGGAATGGTATGGAATGGAACGGAAATTTCGGTATCGAATATGGAAAATGCCAGAATGGAATGGAATGGAAGATTTCAAGAATGGAATAGAATACAATCTTCCATTCTTCCATACCAATTCCATGCGAGATTTCGCGCATTGTATTTACAGAAAAAATGATATTCTCACTGAAGTATTCAACATCTAATTAGCTTATTGTGCGCGCATTATTTTCTTGACAAATCGCGGTACTTCCGTTGTGTATATTGCGCAAATAGCGTAGGTATGTCATCATCGTAAGCACATTGCAATTTGCAGGATTTTACAGTATTTTGCCGAAGCGTATAGTAAGTTTGCGGGGCCCATCTTCGCAACATTGCGCCCGGGCAACACAGCTCTTTTCGAAAAAAGTTCGCAGCGGTGGCGAGCCGTTAACAACACTGTGTCCGATTTGACCGGTCCGGGATTTGAATCTCAGACCTCCAGCTCCAGAGCCAAACGCGGTACTGCTCGACCAACAGGGTACCGTAAATAAAAAAAAAAATTTGCTATGATTTTGAAGCTGCGATTGCAAAAATCTGAGTTTATCAATAAATACAAAAAGATATGCCCCTAAAAAGTTCTTAGAAATCCTGAATCTGTCCTCTCAGCCTGAACTCGAGGGAAAAAAGAAACTGAATAAGATTCAGAGGTGGAGTCGAGGTCTGGACACAAGGCTCGAGGCCAAAGACACAAAAAAATCTAAGGCCAAGAACCACAGACCCTCTCAAGACCAAGGACACGAATGCTTGAGGCCAAGGAACGCGAAAGTGTTCTCCAAAAAAAAGGTCTTCGCGCAAAAAATCGCAAATTCTCCGCGAAATTTTAGGCGAAGAAAATAAAAGGTCTTTCTTTAGCCCATTTTTAACAAATCTAAGAATAGTGCTGTCCTCAACCGAAGACAAAGCATTTTTGAGGGCTTGTAGGCTTTGAGGACTAGAATTTGACCTTCGAGGCCAACGCCAAGGACTTCAAAATGTGTCCTCGAGGACTCCACCTTGTTTACATTTCCAGTAACATCACATGACCAATCCAATTTTGAAAAACCCTTTCTTGTTTTGGAAATTCAGGCTGGGAGAACAAACTTAGGATTTTCAAAAACCTTTTTGGGAAAGTATCTTTTTGCTTATGTTGAATATCTTTACAACCGCAGCCCCAAAAATTAGAACAAAAAAATTCAAAAATTATGTTTCGATTTTAGCTATTGCTGTAAACTACCGAAATTGGCTGGATGCTTCAACCTCTTTAAGCTTGTAGTTCAATTTGGCGTAAAAGCTTGGTATTTCTATTACGGTAAATGTTCTTTAGCAGTTTGGTTATGTCAAATTTTATATTTGGTGTAAATACAAAGTTGTACGGTAATCAGTAAACCCTGTGCTCATCAGATACCGGTCGTTGCATCTTTAATTATATACGCATCTTCGCGAGTGCGTTGCTTACACATTGCAAAGGTGCAAATTAGACTTTGCATTGCTTTCGATCTAAAAGTTCTTTGGTATGGAAGTATGGAATGGAATATGGAAGAAAATTTTAGCATGGAATGGAATATTTTTAATATGGAATGGAAATGTAAAGGAAGAAAATTGGCCGTATGGAGTATGGAAAAATCTTCTTCCATTCCATACCGTGCCCTGGTAGCAAGTTCGTGGGGCCTTTTTTGCGTCATTGCGCCCGGGCAATACAGCTCCTCTCGAAGAAATGTTGCAGCGCGACAGGCCATCGGTACCACTTAGTGCCCTCAGACCTACCGTTTTAGAGCGAAACGCGCTACCGCTGGACTTTCATGCAGCCCGCCTACAAATTCTGTTAAGCGTTGTATCAACTCGTGCTTATTATTTTTTACCGCAGTATTGTATTCTGAGAATGTGCACATCACAGCAAGCGCACTATTAATACATTTTTTGTATTTATTTTAGTAATCTAGATTTGCTTTTCGTATTTAAGTTTTCATTAGTTTATCAAGTATACAAAATTTTTATGTTTATCAGAATAAATTAAACTCTCCCTTTTTTGGATAACAATATTATCTATAAAGAGTTGCTCCAAGCACTGCTAATTTGCTCCAATTGTTGCTTGCATTGTTTGCTTCCACTTGCATTTGTGGGCAAACTTTCTTTGATTGAAATTAACAATTTTTCAAGATGACAGGCCTCATAACTTGTCAATTGGTAAGGGACAATTCTTGAAGAGAAGTTAAAAATTATATGAGCCACCCCATGAGTTACACCGCATGTCTGTAATGGTAGCCTATGGAGTGATTCATTTAATTTTTGACTTCTTTCAAAATTAACAAGTCAGAGAACAGATTACTCCTCACAGATTCAAATCTTTAGTTAGTCTTAAGAATTAGCACAAGCAATTTGACACCTGATTTCAACAGATTAGTTAATGACTGCGGTGGCCCGATGCGTGATTATCGATGACGTTTCTCTGATAGTAAAGAGATTCTCAGTTTCGGATTTACTTTATTTTCTTAAAAAAAACAAGATTCAAGTAAAGTTTTTACTTCAATTATAATAAATTGCTCAGCTGTCACAACCAGGAGGGGGCTAAGGCCAAAGAAGCAATCAAATCAATCACGAAGGCAAAATCAAATCAAATAAGGCCATGCCAAGTCAAAGTTTAGCCAAGTCACCCAAAAATGCTAGCGTTTAAACGTGTTTTGAAATTGACCTTTAAATAAAGGGGAGCTGAAGGGCTGGACGAAATAATTCTTCAACTGGCTTCCCAATCTTATCAATGTACTTTGGCTCAAATGGCTTTAAAAGCATGCGAAATGTGATCTCCACGACGTTGAAAAGGCAATTTTTACCAAAAATTGCAAAAATTACCCAGTGGCTGGGGCTTTACCCGTAGACCCCTAGAGCTTCCGATGGCCGGGGGCTTCCCCCTCAACCTCCTCTGTAGTACGCTTATGTTGTACCAGTTGCTTAGCACACTGTTCATTTGAGATATTTTTTGAACAAAAATATCTTAACTTTTGGTTCAAGTTACATCTTAAAGCAAAATCTTGGTTGCGGCCCATTGAAAATCTTTTATTTTAGCTATTTTGTATATTGAGTGTTTTACTTAACTTTGTGCAGTCCTTTAAATAATGTGATTGTGGGAGTACAACTCTTTCACTAAACAGTTTGCCCACCCCTGCGCTAGACTAAGTTCATCAGGTTCTATTTTTAGCCAATTGTGAATGGCATTATAAATAGTTTCCAACTTAAAGGAAAGAATGCTATACTTACTGGAAAGGATGCTACTTTTTTAAAAAATAAACAAGGCAATATATCGAACTTCCTAAAAGTATTTGAGCAACTTTTTTAGATTATATTACAGTAATAGTTACTTATTATTCAATCACTGAAAAAATTTTCCCTAATAAGAATAAAAATGCTTCAAATTTTTCATTTAACTGAAACAACCGCACGCTCATATTACATGTTTTGTATTTTGACAAACTTAAATGATATAAAGTTGAAAAAGTGTAACGTTCAACGGACTAACCGTTAAGCTAAGTTAAAGCATACCAATTCGTTAGAGGGCAGCAGAGCTTAATGAAAAACGGGGTATTGCATTTTGGAAACTGACAATTTCATTGAATTATTGCATTTTGTTACAAAAATTTTGGACACAACGAAACCTGACTGAGTGTTCAATAACAATAAAGTCAGAGTAAAAATTACACCATAATTGCACCAAAGAAACTAACACCTCAGCAGCGCCTGTTTCGCCGAAAACAGATCCTGAGGTGCTTAAATTGTTATTCAAATTTGGTTAAGTTTTCAACCACATCAAGACCCGTTTTTGGTGAAACAAACTCAATTGTAGTTGAAGTAATTTTATTATATATACAAGGTTACAACAAAAACGCTATAATTCTCCCAAAATGTTGTAAGGGTTGTAACACAGTACTAAATTGTGTTGTTCGTGATGCCCATCGAGGAACCTCCTCAAAAACGTTTTATGAATAGATTTGAATGCCTGATTAATGATTAAAATGTCTTCGGTTGCAACTAGTTGCCGCTTTTTAGGATATAGCGCTTCAAATCGAGCGCGGATGAATGAAGCAATTTGAAAAAAGAAAATACCGTAGCCTAAAAATTAAGTTGAAAAACTTTAGTTTTCCTACATTTTTCCAATCCTAATTTTAGCCAATCTTTTCTTTACATTTAGTGCATGTGATATCTCTCCATAGTCTCGCATCCAATGCCTGTTTCTTAGCAATGAATGAGCGAACAAGTTTTGGCCTCCAATAACACTTTGTAAAACTTAACACAAGGTATATATATAACGGCAAAAAGTAACCTAAGAATCCCACTTGGACTGTATTGAGGAGGAAGGCATTCGTGACATCTGCGATTTGCCCCGGGGCCCTCTTCGAAAGGCTCGCAATTGTAGAAACGTAAAAATAATAAATCTTTATTTTTTGCACCTTTATGACGTCGTGTGAAAAATCGATTACGTGCAGCGCACATCTTTCCAACCATTCAAACAATTATAATTACATTTAATTTCACACTCGCTTTTTTAATAATTCTTTATGCAGCGTTTTTTCTGAGAAAGTAGTTTAATATTTCGAGATAAATAGTGACGATTTTCAAAATAAAAATTGTTCATCGGATGTTGCTTTGCCCCCAGCAGACAGCTTACCAGTGATTATAGTTGTTCTTTTTTGTCTCACAACAAATTTTCTGCAATATTCGCTCGCATATTTCAGAACAAGTTAGCGTTCTCAAGATGTTTTTTTAGTTCTTTCACGGATATACTAACATATCACTGTTAACTGTATTACTGTATAACTGCATCACTGTTAACCGGTATCACTGTTAACCGGTATCACTGTTAACTGTATTACATTTCATTAGCACCCACATATTCTTTTAAATTCACACTCAGATAGGTACGGTCATGGTTTAGCATTAGCAACTCAAAAACGTCTGTTTCCGGAACCCAGATCCCGTGTTATATGGCCCTGGATGGTTTTAGTGCTTTCCTGTTTGTACCATCCGCAGTGGAAGCATTAGCAGAAATAGGAAGAAACGATTCTACACTGCGTTTTGCCACCTCATTCTCCGATTAGAGCTTTTACTCAATGCCATTTAACATATAGTTTACTGTGACTTGGCTAGAAATAGAAAGAAACGATTCTACAGTGCGTTTTGTCACCTCATTCTATATAGTTTACTATGACTTGGCTATCGCTTTATATTTTTTAAATAAGAAAAGGAAACGAATTGAGAGGCTATAAGTTTGGATTATTTTTTGCTTGGTTATTTTCCTTTTCAACCAATCAAAAAATAATGCTGTCCTCGAACCGAGAATAGCACATTTTTGAGGACTTGTAGACTTCGAGGCCAAGGCCAAGGACTTGACTTTCAAGGGCTAGACCACGGACTTTAAATTGTGTCCTCGAGGCCAAGAACGTCCTCAAAAACTCCACCTCTGCTAAATAGTAACCTATTGAACTTATTACTATGCGATAGTGCAAACGTCTAGTTCACTTATCTAATGGTGAAAAGCATTTGAAACAGTAAAAAAAGCAAATGCTTTATATTACTTAAAGAAATATTGCTCGAGATAGGTTTTATCAAAGAAATGAGAACTACTTGAGATGTAATGAAAAAGTTCACTAAACCTTGTTCCACAACTCCCCTTATCCGTGAAAATAGATTTAATCCGTTCGACTCCATATCATTGGCAACTCTGCGTTTCAAAAGTTCGTGACATCAGAAAAATGAGAATTTGCAAGTTTTTTTTACAGAATAAACCAATCGCATGCAAGAAATTTAGCAAAGTCATCCTTTTCTGATGTCACGAATTTTTGAAACGCAGGGTTGCCAATGGTACGAAATCAAACGGACTAAATCTATTTTCGCAGATAAGTAGAAAATCAGAAAAAAAGTTTGGGGCACCTCTTTATTACTTCAAGTAGTGTTCATTTCTTCAATAAAACCAATCTTGAGCAGTAGCTTTATGATTTGTTTGCATTCGCATCAAACTGGTGATCTTTCTACTTAATATCAATGGTTGAAAAAATGATAAAAGATAAATGTATTTTTTGCGTGCATATCCACAAGCGAGAAAAAGTAAACAATATTGAAATAACTAATAGACTCATTATTGCAAACTCCGGGGGTGTTAAGCAGCAAAGGAGGGTTGTGAATGAACCTTTCGACCTTTAAGTCAAACAGCCACCCAGAGGAATCAAAATATATGAGTTAGAAAGTGAGCAAAGTATGATATTCATTGAATGTGGTGACATGTAGGAGAGCGACTATAAAAAAACAACAAAAAACTGATATTGGTTCGATAGATAGTTTTTGTAATGACGTTTAAAGCGATTAAAAGATGTATTAAAACTGTAAAGCCTGGCAGAGGTTTGCAAAACTAACACGACGTTCAGCTCTTTTTCATATTTTTTGATAAAATAATTTTTTGCAACCCTACCTTGCATCCACCTGGTTGTTTTGGTCATCGTACAGTTCGGCACTATTTAAGCTTTCATCCCCAACCGAATCGCTTCCTGAATCCCCACCCCCAGAATCTTCATCCCCACTCACTTCACCACCATGCTCGGCAAACTCATCTACAAACAAAAAATTGCAGATAAACCGAACTTAATAAAATTGAAATGTAGTTTTGAATTGTGGACCGATTTAATGAAATGTACTAACCATCCTGTCGGATTTTTAAACTGAATGTTCCTAGCCTTTCCGGGACTTCGCATATTTTGCTCATAGATTTTGAACATGCAACACAGTACCAATAACCTTTTTGGGCAGTGTAGTAAATTTTCGACAAGGTTCTATGCAGAACAAGGCGCGTAATTAATTAGTGCTGCAATAAAATCCAAACATTTTTGGCATACCGTTACGAAAAATATTTCACACGCGGGGAATTGCCCTTAGTTCGGCTTTTATAGTAAATGCTATCAAAAAAAAGTTTTTGAAGTAACTGAATTGAAATGAAAATTACGTACAGGCTGTATAGAAATTAAAGATTCCTTACAGCATAACATAAACCACAAAAATACTAAAATTACGCAGATTCAGAACAGGCATTTATTCTAGTTTTTCACAAAATCAATGATATTTTGTGGGCCTTCACCTATTTGGCTCATAGCCTGCATTCTTGAGGGGTAAAATTTAAAAAAAATTGCAAAACAAGGCGGAGAATCAAACTTTATTTTTCCTAGCATTTCAGAAAGAAATCGTCGTCGGTCGATGAAAATAAGTTGGTAAACCATTGCGGTTTCCTGTACGCTTTTCAAAACAACACTTTGAGATGACTACACAATCTTTTATGAAGATTTAGGTCAAAAGTGCTAAGAATCCACCGGCATTTCCGGCTTTGCCTAAGTCTGTCAATCCATCATATTTTCACTGAATCGCTAACTATGTGGGTTTATATGACACATATATTCGGCATCAAAATAAAAAGACATTAAAATGAAAAGTAGCTCAGTAGAAACTTACGTTAATGAAATTAGTCTATTAAAATATCAATTTCTCTGTAAGCTGTTAGTATTAAAATTAGTAGACTATTAAAAAAACAAAAACAAATTAATTTTTATGTAAGCTATGGAGGGGTTAGGGGGGGGGGGCTAATTTTGAAACACCCTGTATTAGAGTCACTGAGGTTGGGCAAAAATGCCCAAACTTTCAGATTTATGAGAGAAACTGTTCCAAAAATTTTCGACCCAGCATATAAGTAGTCATAGGCGTAAACAGGGGGTCTGCCCCCCCCCAATTGAAATGCTACCAATGATAAAAATGTTACAAAAAAGACTATTGTTTCTTCAGTTTCAGTTTCTTTTAGCATCTTCGCGTACAACAGTACACGCGAACATCAGTAATTAACAATAATATTGATCCAGGGGGCCCGCGCCCCTTTAATTTAATTTTTGCCATCCAATTTAAATGAGCCCCCTACAATATCATTTAAATGGCCCCCAATTTAAATGGGCCCCCCTATAATAATATTAATCCAGGGGGCCCGGGCCCCCTCAATTTAACTTTTGCCAGCCAATTTAAATGGGCCCCTACAATATCATTTAAATGGCCCCCAATTTAAATGGGCCCCCTCAATTCAATTTTTGCCAACCAATTTAAATGGCCCTCTTACAAAAATATTTAAATGACCCCCAACAATAACATTAATTCAGGGGCCCGGGACCACTCAATTTAATTTTTCCAACCAATTTTAACGTATAACTCGAAAGAAATTAAGAGTTTTTATCCTAAACGTTTTTAATTCTGAACCTCATCTAACCTTTTTATAAAAGTAATGCAATAACCAAGGACGGATTTAACATCTGGCACAGTGCCAGGGGCCCCGCGCTCAGATAAGGCTTTTTTGGTCTTCACCTGTATTTGGCGGGAAAATATTGCAAAATCCCAAAGCGCCAGGGGCTCCACTCAACGTAAATCCGGCCCGGGCAATAACATGGTTAGAAGGTGTAGCTATCTATTGTACATTTTTCAATAACAATAAATTCACCTCCACCTCGCCAGTTTTTATGCGACAAAATACTTTTGAAAAACATTAGCTACAGTAGGGGAATGCTCGTCAAACAAATTTTTGAATTGAGAGGGCCTGGGCCCCCTGGCCGTATATGTACTCCTATGACTAGTTGTTTTCATGAAAAAACAATAATGTTTAAAGAAATTTTTTGAGTGGATTGTTATTTACTGGTTAAATATTGTAGGAGGCAATGTACGTTACTTCCCTCTACCTGGGCCAAGTCACTTACAAAATATAACTCCAAAATGCAAGATTTCAAGCGTGTTTTGGATTTAAATTGCACACAAAAGGAAGACTGAACATTTTAATATTTTCAACTGTTTTTCTAATGCTAAAAATCTAGTACTTTTACATGGCTCTAAATACGTGCAAAATGTGATCCAATGGTATTAAAATAGCTTTTTTTTCCAAAAAATTACGAAAAATTGCGTAAAGGCTGGGGGCTCCGCCCCCAGACCCCCGTCTGTGATACGTTTGAATTACACTTCTTCACTTAACACGTCTCCCAATTAAGACATTTTCAATTTTTAACTATTGGTTTAAGCCCTCTCCCTTGAACGAGTTCCAAGTAACGTGCCAACCCAAGGCCACGGCTTCTGATCTTTCATTCTACGATATATTTGCCCCCACAAAAAATTCCTCTTTCGAAGATTCTGATGACGTCATTGCATATGATTTGTGGTTTGGGCCCCTCCCAATCAAAAATCCTGGCTACGCCTATGCTAGCAATTGTATAACATTTCGCATTTTTGGTGTTGTACCCAGCTTGACTTGTATTGGTATATCACTGTTAAAACAGTGTTATTGTGTACGTTCTTTTTGAAGCTGCCGTAAGTAACTGCAGCTAGCATTTGGCATTTTTTTGTTACTGTCTGTTTTAATTTCATTTTTGTTGGGTGATCTAATTAATACTGATAAAAAATTAATAATAAATTAAATAATTTACTGGCGATACGCGATATTGCCAGAAAACTTTGATTTCGGATTCTAAATCTAAAAGATCTATTCCAGTTGTTAAGTTTCAGAACATTTTACCATAATTCCAAGCGCACAAAGTGTTGGCTAAACATTAGAAGTTAAAACATACCGGAAATAATATTGAAGAGATGTAAAATGATAATCTTAGTGTGGCAGCGAGATTGCCTTCGATCGAAAATTACCACAGTATTTTAGTAACTGCGACAATAATTTGACAGCAACAATGAATTTTTGAGAGAAGTGAATATTTCAACTTGCTCAAACAAGCTTAGAACATATTTTCTAGCATAAACAAAAAATAATAAAAATCTAATCATCTAATCATCATAAACAAAAAGTAATGTAATGCAATATTTTCTAGCCAAATTAACACGAAAATGTGATAATAAACCAAAAAGACAAAATAGTACTATGTAAATAAAAATCAAGTATCAAATACGTAAACTATTCCAAGCATAACATCACCTATCTATCAAAATAGTTCATCCATAAATACGCTAGCAATTATTGAAAACAGCAGTTGTCTTGAAAAACTTCCTTGGCCTAGTGGATTACAATACTACCGCTTCAACATGGATCCACAATAGATGGAAAGAAATAGTCTTGGACAACTCAAGACTACACTTTTTTCCGACGTTGGGCCAATGTCCAATACCAACCGGACAGAGGTCCAGCCGGACAGCCTGGGTACTGTTAAATTGCCTTCGTATTAGCTTTAGATGGTTTGGATCGTTGATAAATAAATAGGGACCAACAATAACTTGCAAATATGTGCAGAGCAACAAATTCCGAACCATTACTGTTCCACTAATGCTCAATGCACAATTTGCGTACACCCTACTAAGAGCAGTTGGACTGGACGGGTGTAATTAAGTAAAAACACCATTAAATGGCTTGAAGATTCCCCAAACATTTCGGCAGATCGTCGCAACAATCCCTCCAACGAAAGAAAAAAAGTAATTTCTCAAATAATTCTTACCTCCTTCGTTGGCATCATCTTCATCATCATTGGCGGTGTCTGATCCACCAGAAAACGAAGAATCGCTTTCATCATCAAAGCATCGGAAACACATCGCCCATACTCCTAAGTTTGACACTCTAAAAAAATTCTAAAGTCGACCAAAGTGGCCTTTCTTGTTTGACCTATTCAATTTTTATTCGAATACTGTACTGTCCAATATAATATGCAAAATTCAAACCAAACCTTTCATTATACTCCCTAAATTACCAAACCTTGTTACGCGTTTGCGGGGCCCATTCCCGCGTCATTGCGCCGGGCAACACAGGTTCCTTACGAAGAAATGTCTCAACGATGGCGAGCTGTTGGCAACACTGTATCCGATTTGACCTGCCCGAAATTTGAATCTCAGACCTCCCGGTCCAGAGACAAACGCGATACAGCTCGACCAACTGATTCTTCACGCAAAATTCGATCTTCTATATCTCTCTCGATTAATCACCAAGAAAGTTTTGTTATGACTGTACTTTAGAAACTACTTTGTACTAAGAGAACTTTGTAACATTTGCCAATTTAAATGCAATTTAGTCATTAGTTGTTAACCTTGTTGTGGAGGAAAATTCGCTTTTTTGACTTCTGCTGCTTAACGTCTTTTTGCTGCGTGCTCTGTGATGTTTTGCTATCTTGTAGGATGTGGTACGTTGACGAGTCTCTGGCTTAAGATGGCTTCGGGGCTTGGTTTGAGAAGAGCTATATATGTTATGTGAGCTCTTCGCACAATCTTTGCAAGTGCACTTCAACAAAATTGCTTGATTTTTGCCGTTTTTAAGAGCAATAAGACCAGGCTCGGAGGTTAGATAAATTGGATTGCATGATTTCACGGAATTTTCCAAATATACTCCGTAACATGAAATATCCTGAGAATTGACGGAGTAAGAAAAGGGTCTCCTTAAAGAGGATTTCTTTATTGCATTCGGCAAAGGATTGGTGTGGAATCCATGCACAAAATTATTGCAATCAAGACACGATACACTAGAATGATTTTGAAAGTAATATGAAGGCGCTGGCTTGGCACAATGAGACTGATGATTGCGTCTCTGTTTAGAAAAAGTTTGGTACGTTGTATTGCACGTATTGTGTCCGTTTGTTGAAGATGTTTTATCGCAAACGATGCTGTAGGATCTAACATTATGCATAAAATGTCTTTTAGGTTGCAGAATATGTGCAGAGTTTGGTTCATGGTTCAGATGACCGCTTCTTGCTTTAAACCGAGTCTTGTTATTTCTGCTAGAATTGCATCTCTTTAATTTATTTGGTCTGTGTTTAACACTGTAGCTTTCTTTGGTTGAAGCTGTTCCTGAGATTGACAAAGAAGTTCGTGTATGTTCATCAAGATTGTCATAAAAAATCTTGTTCCGTAGTTCTTTGTCTTCGTGTTGGTCTAAGAACACCGACTCATCTTTTGAATCTGCAAAATATTTGCAGATCTAACTTGCTAAAAAATGAGAGTATTTGAAAAAAAGTTTGGTGACACAATATTAAATGTACCTGTGTACGAGGCCCGTAGCCAGAAACTTGCAACGGGGGAAGCAGTTTCGGGGGTTCCGGGAGTGCAGACTGAAGCACGTAAAATTTTGTATTTTTTTGCAAAACTAACTTAATTTTAGGCCTATTTTGATAAAAATTAATCCTTTTAATACGTAACATAGAAATTAGCAGGGCAAAGACATTATTAAACTGGTGGGAGGTGGCTAAAGGTAAAATTTCAGTCGTCTTATTTGCAAGCTGGTAAATCATAAAGTCCTGTATAGTTAAAAAAACTCGCAAGGAATAATCTACTTCGTCTATATTTTATAGAGAAAGATAATAAGGGGGGGAGGGTACTAATGAAACGAGATTTGAGAGAAGTGATTGGTAATTAAGTAATTCTCAAAAGCCTACCCTCTCTCTCTCTCCTTTTTCCTTAACTTCTAGTTTTTAATGAAACCTCGTATGTTCAGCATTTTTGAACAAGCGATTAAATTTGATTGCTTTTTTTTTGCCATTTGTTAAAGTTGTTACTGATTTGTGAGTTATATTTTTGACTAATTAACCCCCTTCCTAAATGTTTCAGAGGACGCTTTAAATCTTTTTGAATCCATTCTAGTACAAAAGATTGTTTCAGAAGAGCTAAATAGTGGTATTTTTCTTATTTTGGTAGACAGGCCAATGGGGGGCTATCGCCCACCCCCGCCTTCTGGCTCCGCTGCTGGAGTATGTCAAGTTTGATCTATGCAACCCGGCAAAATGTTCTAAATAAAATCAATCCCATCGCTTTGAAAACTAACTATATATTTTTAATCTTAAACATTAGAAAATCAAGATCAAAAAAATCAATGTCGATTTGATTGAAAAACTTGTGCCAAGTTGTCGTTATCCGCTTTGACGACTTTTGGATAGGTGGTAAATATACAGGGTGATCTGATAGTAACTCCCTATTCTAAAATAACTATAATTTATTTTTGAAGCGTAATTTCTCCAATTAATGAGTATGAGAAGAAACTATATTGCATGGAATTTTATTTAAAACTTAATTAAAATTCAAAACTCAATATGCATGGACTTTTATTTAAAATTCAATATGGGCACTATGATTCGCCACCGGCTTCCCTAGTCAACCATAAACCGCGTCAACTTCCAGGAAATTGGGCATTCAACCATTCACAAACAACAATAGCAAAGTGTGAAGGGGTTCCATATTGCATGAAAATTAAATCTTTAATATTATCCCAAGCAATAACAATTTGCCAAACTTCGTCTTTCAGCATAGTGAGGTACCTTTTGGCATTCATGGTATCATGAAGGATGAAGGGACCCACAATCCTATCCGAAGTCATTCCACACCATACCGTTATCTTGGGTCGATTCTGCATTTTTTATTGGTAGCGCTAGGATCTTCTCCCACCCAGTAGTGGCCGTTATGACGGTTTACAAACCCACTTATGTGGAATACAGCTTCAGCACTCCAGAGAATATTTTTTAAGAGATCTGGCCAATTTTTAAACCAAGCCAACATCATCTCTCCAAACTCCATACGAATGTCGCAGAATGTCTTCGGCAGAGAGTGCTTGGTAGTAGCGGGGCTTGCAAGCATGACATTTAAGCTCATTTTTCAGCACATTACGTACACAGCTAAAGGAAAGTTCACTTTGCTATGAGTTCCGTCCGCCAAAAGTTTCTGGTGAAATCAATTGCTGCGGTTCATGGTTGACGTGGGAAGCTGGTGGCGAATCATAGTGCTCATATTTAATTTTAAATCAAAGTCCATGCATATTGAGTTTTGAATTTTAATTAAGTTTTAAATAAAATTCCATGCAATATAGTTTCTTCTCATACTCATTAATTGGAGAAATTACGCTTCAAAAATAAATTATAGTTATTTTAGAATAGGGAGTTACTTTCAGATCACCCTGTAGTAAGTAGAAACGGATGCGTGACCGAGATTGTGATACAGTAAAGGTGTTGTTTTTAGAAAAGCGCTGATTACCGCATAGTCTTCATTCAACTTGTGACGTTATCGCTTCTTTGGAAAAGGATCTTAACGATGATTATCCCTGCTTAGTAGTTTTTTGCAAGCAGTAAATTCAATGGATAAAAATTCGAAGAAATCCACAAAAACATTGGTTCTCCAGAAAGAACTAAGCAAGTGCGGGTTCATCCAATGCACAATTGCACATAATACTTATCGCATTGAAAAGTGCGTAGATCATCCAATTTAGCGTCTGACCTGTTATTTGACAGAATGATAAATATGCGCTGTAACTACAACAAGACTCGAATAAATTAAATTTATGTGTTTTGATTGATTTCACTTGAACGAATAGTGACAAGAAAGTTCATAAAGAGCGACCGATGCTTTCAAGAAAAAAAAAAAATTCATTACATTGCACTAAATCTACCTTATCTAATAATATTGTTTTTCGGTTACCTTCCACGCATTGAAAATTGGAACTACTATGAGACGATTGTTGACATGGTCTGGAACCAGTAAGATGGCTCGTGTCAGATGATTTTAAAGAGTTTGCAAGAAAATCTTTGGAATGTATGTCAGTTTGGCTGATGCATTTCGAATTTTGATACCAGGAACAGGCTACAATTGGTGGGTTTCTGGTTCGTTTCTCTGTGGATGTTGGGTAAGAGTTACACGAAGAAAAGGATATTTGAGTGAGATCAGTTGTTTCTGCTGATTTATGGTTTTTAAGCTTTCGTCTTTCAATTGTTGGTGATTGAGAGTCGAAGCTAGAAGATTTCCAACTATCACTACGCTGACTGTTGGCAGATTGAATGTTAGAACCAGCTTTAAAGCTCAACGGTTTAAAGTTTTTGTCAATGGCTAAATCGCACCAAATACCGCTGTCTGCACTTCGTAAAATAGGATCGATGTTTTTGCTTTTTTGCTGCTGAGGAATGTTATTAGAAAGTACGGCTGACTCAATTTTTGAAAGATTACTCAACGCGCGCTCCTGCATTGTCTTTACACCTCGGCTTGATTGAGTAAATGGATGTCGTTGCAAACACGATCTGAAACTATTGTTGTGTCCAAGTTGAAAAGTTGAAGTCACTTTTTCTTCATTTGAAATTTCCGGACAGTTTATCCACTTTTTGATGCGGTATTCCCGAAGTAACTGTCGATCTTGTTTCGTTGGAACTTGGCGAGCTTTTTGAGACACAGCTTTTAGACTTTTTAAGCTGACATTCCGTGTTTTTTCCGAAATTGGTTGTTTTTCGGATGCACCTTTAGTATGAAGTAATACTTTTCTGAAATAAAAAAATATTAAAACAAAATTTAAGCTTCAACAATTACCTGCATGTGAGTATATTGCACACTATGCTAAAACGCAAACAAAATATAATAATTTTTGGGTCGTATGCACCAACATGGAATAACTTTGATCGAAAAATAATGAAATTTTACTCGAAAAATTTTCGCGAATGGCCGGACAAATTGCTATAAGTTTTAGTAATTCAGGATAAATTCTTTGAACTTGCGAAGTCAGTTAATTTTAATCTAATAAATCCAAGGTTTTAAAGCAGCTCAGTCCAAAGTGCGGCCCGCAAAACGAGTTCTTGCGTCCGGCGACTGGTCTCGAGATTTACTATAAGTTTCTTTCGATACTGCTTAACTTTTCACCAAAAAATTCGTTTTGTCAAATTTGTTGACGCTGGTTTTTCCAAACCATATTATTCGTGATTCGTGAATGTTATTTGGTTAATAACGTTATTACGAACATATTAGAAACTAGAAAGTAGCAAATTCGCCTTTCGCCGGCCACGGCATAAGCTAC
The DNA here is from genome assembly GCA_963965965.1 of Trididemnum nubilum. NCBI lineage: Eukaryota > Metazoa > Chordata > Ascidiacea > Aplousobranchia > Didemnidae > Trididemnum > Trididemnum nubilum. The sequence goes on along the minus strand of OZ014478.1, from coordinate 37,088,203 downwards.
GGTGTTGCTATTTTCGTTTCCTTATTCGTATTTTTATCACCACGTAGTTTGCATTCCAAAACGAAGGGTTGCAGCTGTACTATACTTCATAACTTCGTAAAAGATGTGTTCACTAGTGCAACAATTGGGGAACACACATTGAGGGGGCTAAAGCTTCACTCATTAGCAAAGTTTTAGCCAAACATGCTAGCTTTTAAACGTGTTTTAGACCTGACCTATAATTGGGGGGAGGGGGATGAATTGGATTAGCAATTTCATTCTTTGAAGTGTTCTAAAAAGGTGCAAAATTTCTTTCAAATGGCGCTAACCCGGTTATTTTACACGAGGGGGCATTTTTGCCCCCATCTCGTTTTTTTGTGATAAATTTTGTGATAAATCCCTTCACAAAAAGGTTTTTATTTTGAACAAACTTGACTTTGATTCAAAATTCATTACAAATAACTCCTGAAAATTTGAAGTTGCTGAAGTACCGGGAAGATTTTTGACTCTGGAGATTTTCCGAAGCCACTTACCGAAATCTGAGGATTTTTTGGCCAATACTCACTTAAGTGACGTCACAAGGCGTGTTTGTGGTGTAGTTAATTTGACTTAAGCATTTTAGGATTCAGTATCAAAAATAAACCTATGTGCAACATTTGAACCGCCTGTGCCGTCATCGCAAAAATGACGTCATTTTTTAAAAATATGGTCGTGACGTCACAATGATTACTTTGACCACGTCATCAAAACTAATTTTTCTAAAAAAATTAGGTGCACACCAATCTGCATGCCAAATTGGGTGCTCCCATGACTTTTGGTTTAGAAGTTAGATTGGGGGGGAGGGGGCAAAAATGCCGACCCCATGTAAAATGTATAGGTCAAATACCTCCTGTAAAATAGAGTTAAAATGGCTTTTTTTATTTTGATATTGCAAAAACCGCTCAGCGGCGAGAGGCCTTGCCACCAGATACTTCCATAATGCATTTTCAATTCGTAGCAGTTTGTTCAAGGCATCGGATGCTGGATACTGTACAAACTTCGGCATAGAGAAATGTTAGTATTTGATTCAAACTAGCACCTGCCTTAGCAAAATCCTGAATAAAATGGTGCTGCGTGATAAATAGAATTGTTCTTGCTGCGGAAATTGGTTGGACAATACAACACTTGTATGAGCAGAATTTGAGGCAGTGGCGCAGCCAGGAAGTGTAAAGGCTTAAAAGATTTAATCTCAAAATAAAAGCGTTTAAATGTGTTTTGAACTCGATCTGTACGTAAAGGGAGAGGGGGCGGAAACTGAACAATTTAATTATTTCAAACGGCTGTAAAAACGGGCAAAATGTAATCCAAATGGCACTGGAATGGCTATTTTTTCCAAAAAAATCAAAAACTGTTCAGTGTTCAGCGATGGGGTTTCTCCTACAGACCCTCTTTCGTGATGCCCTTGAGTTGCACCAGTTTGCTCTGAATGCCGTCTAAATAACTAAAGTATTTTAACTTTTAGTTCGAGCTCTTCCCCTCTTTGCGCAATCTCGGTAGCACACCTGATTCGGGATAAAAATTATCCAAACATTTTACAAGAATTGTGTGGCTCGCTAAACCTCAGAAAAAGCGTAATGAGGCCCGACCCTCAAAAACTTTGGGCACCCCCATTTTCTAGGATAAAAAAGTGATATTGCGGATCAAAGTTAATTTACGTTGGTGGATACGAACGATAGCGTATATGTGCTCCCAATACCCTATTTTATCTTTGAGAAAAACACTTTAGCGAGGCATTTTTTTGCAAGCTCTATCCTCAGTATTCAAAAATATTTTAGTTCATTCAAAAGAAATGATGATATAATGTTCAGTGAAGCGCAAAACAACTTTTCCGCTTAAATAAAACGCTGCAATATTTTCGGTAAAACGTTGATAAGATAAATTATTAATGCACTCCCACTTTAAAACTTTCAGAATTTATGTGCAAAGATTAGATACCGTTACTTTACACATTCCCATTTTCTGAAAACAAAGACGAAGGAAATTGAAATAATGTATCGGACCACGGCAAAAGCAAATTGCTTTAAAATACCGTCTGCAAATTAAGTACAACCGAAAATTAATTATGTATGTTGGAAACGCAAATCATCGCAAACAAAAAAATAGCTCGACCACCATAAATTGGTAGCGTTAGTATTCTAGGCCAGCAATTGGTTACGCAGAATCATTCCTGATATGCCACGTTTTCCCTCATATTCCTGTGCCACATGCGGCGGCGGCGATCGGCGCATATGCTTACTCCTGGTGGACATCGCTGCTAATCGCCCAGCCTGACCTTGCTTTGGGAGTTGAGGAGCGGGAATTTGACCCAGTATTAACTTTTTGCAGATATTTTATCGCTCAAGTTTAACCATATGAGTTTTTGATTTTAGATTTACAGCCAACCGTAAAAAATCTAGCATTATTGATTTTATTTCATCAACATGAGGATTTTAGTTATTTTAATTATACGTATTGCATACTGTTTACTATGATATTGTTTAAGCTTATTGAAGGCGTTAGTTTTTGGGGACCAGGGTTTGAAAACTCTCCCAGGTTTACTTGTATATCATTGCAGTTTGAATTTTATTACATGAAAAACGTATTCTGCATTTATGTCTTAATAAGCAGTTTCAAACCATTACTGAAAAAATAAAAAGACAAAAACTGTTAAAAGTGCTTGAGCTTTAGTCAAACCGGTAACGGGTTTCGACAAAATTCTTAGATGTTTCAAATTTTTAAGCTAAAAAATGACCAAGGTTGCTAATCATTGTTGCACAGTAGATACGAATAATGCAAAACAAATTCAAAACTTCAAGTTTGTTGCAAACAACCGAAAAATCTTGCTACTAAAAGCTAGTAAAATACAATACACAGTAATAGACCTTTTACAAAAAGTTATTGTACAACACTCAACCAATTCCTTCTCTCTTCTGCTAACTATGAAAATTTGTTGCCGAATAGTTTTCTAACTCATGATTGCTCAAAGTAATTGTTACATGTTTATAAAATAACTAAAACGATTCAATTATTGAACTGCTTCTTCAAACTCATTTCTGAAGGATGGATTTAATAGTTTTATTGTTGCGTCAGGCAAATTAAATACTACGAATGCGTTCATAGTTTTAGTTTTGAAAAACAAAAACAAAAATAAAAACCAGTAGTTTTCAAGCTTTTATGACCCGTGGCCCCTTCAAAATACTTTTAACACTCGTAGATCCCTGCTAAAAAAAGTCCAAGATACTCTTTGTCATTTTGTACCGAAATCCGAATTTCAGAGTGAAGACTAAAAAAGGTCTGCTGCAGTGCTTTTAGAGCTCATTTCCAGCAAATATGAGCGTGAAGGAACAAAAAAAGTCCATCAGTGCCAAACTCTGTGCTCTAAGTGCAGGCGTAAGCACTTAAAGCACGGAGGACTTGGATAGTAACGTAGGACTAAGCGAGTGATCCTTCTGAGAAACTCTGGTTTATTCTTATTATACTAGCTAACTATCAAAATGTAGTTTTTCAACGCATAGCTATAACTAAATAACAAACAACTAAAATTTTATTACCAGCTGAGATTCACCACAGATTTGGTCAAAACCACTCTACGTAAAACCATTCTAAGTCAAAAGGAGACCTCACTAAAATTAATTCAAGCTGATTTATTCAATTTGAAATCTTTAAAATCAGGCACTGAATAATTTTTAGTAAAGTAACTTTTGCTATTTCTATTGTTGACTTTATATTTCCAGTAATACAAAATGAAATATTTATTTGTTCAATAAATACTTGGAAACATATCAGTCAAGAAATTTTTAAAACCCTAACTTCATCTGACAATATTTTACGTTGAAAACTTCAAGCTAAACTACTAACAATATGGAATTATACCAATACAAAGCGCATGAAAGCAACATTAATAAATGCTTACTGATCTTTGAAATTTTTTGCGAAATGTAGACACTATAGAATGTAGCAAACTTCAAAGTTATTTCATTACATAAAACCTCTTTAATTATTCATGTAACGCCTTTAGCTTACTATTGTGCAGATACGATTGTACATTTTTAACATCGTAATGTCCTAATAATATGTTACAGTTGTTTGCTTTGACATTTAAAATGTTTATTTATGTTTCACACCAAAAGTAGTGACTATAAAATTTAATCTTCAATACGCAAAAGATTTTGACGAATTGTAATTGTAGCAACAATTGTAGCAAAAACCGTCCAATTGTAGCAACAATTATTTTCTATTGCTCTCTACTTGGCAAAAAACCTTGACTTATATACAAAATGACTCCACCTCCCCCTGAAAATACAGAACCTATGAAGGTAAATATTAGCAACGTGAAGATATTTCGTATAATGCTAGGAGCCAGGGGCGCCCGCATGAGGGGGGGCACTTGTTCTCCCTGGAAATTAAGATTTCAATAATTTTGTTTATGTTTGAATTTGCAAAATAAGTCTAAATATATCCATTTAAACTAAGAAAATAACTCTTTGTGAAACTGTTTTACCGTTTTTGCCTTGCTGCGGACGGCAGGGGCAGCAGTGGCGTTGCTGGAGGGGGGGCGGCCCGCCCAGGGTGTCACCATTTTGGAGTGATACCATTTTATGATACCAGTCAAACAAAAAAGAAAACAATACGTTTAATATCATCGGAAATGTTTAGCAGAAAGGAATGGTCTAAAAAATAATTTAAAGCATTTTTTGAAACATTTATGTAAAGGGGGCACTAATTTATAAATTTAACTCACAAATTTAACTCACAAATCAGTAAAAAGCTTTGAAAAATTGCCACAACTAAGCAATCGAATTTGATCGCTAATTGAAAAATGCGGAATATAGGTTTCATGAATAAATATATAAGCTCAGGAATAGGGAGGGTGGCTCACTGGCTATTCAGTATCAGTTAATTACTAATCACTTCAACTCTCAAATATCGTTCCATTAGCCCCCTCACCACTTATTTTTCTTTATTAAACATAGACGAAATGGATTACTCCTAGTAAGTTTCTTTAAAATAAAAGGTTTTATGATTTAAGGTAACAGCTTGTAAATAAGAGAACCAAAATTTTACCATCAGCCACTTTCCACATAGCCAATGCCCTATGCAACCAGTTTAATCATATTTTTGCTCTGCTAATTTCTATGCCACATTTGAAATGCATTAATTTTTATCAAAATATGACTAAAAGTTATTTTCGTCAAAAAATACAAAATTTTTGGAGCGCTGGGGGCTTCGCCTTCAGACCTCGAAACAGCCACGCATTGCAGATGTCTGGCTACGCGCCTGAGTCTAATCATGTTTTGCACTGCTAATTTCTATGCCATCAGAGTTCTTCCTGATACTTCGTGCTAAAAGCATTAATTTTTATCAAATAAGTCTGAAATTAAGTTATTTTTGCAAAAAAATAAAATTTTTGGAGTACTGAGAGTTCCGCTTCCAAACCTCTATGGCCTTCGGCAAACGGGGACGGAGTTCCCGACCCCCGAAACAGCCTTTCTCACCATTGCAGAATTCTGGTTACGCGCCTGCTACTAAACGTGTGCTGCTCGTACTTCCAAGTTTTCGAATCCTACTATGAGAATTTATTGATCTAGTCAAATAACAACCGCTATCTAGAGTAATGAAGAAGTACAACGATCTTTAAAATATAACCTTTCACAACTATACATTATTATTAACTGTAGCACCGCGAAATTCCACCCCAGGTGTCACCATCCATAGCAACGCCACTAGAGGGCAGAAGGAACAGGATTGCCCATTTTATGTGAATTATCATTCAGCATTTTCTTAAAACCGAGCGTAAACAACAATCTAGGACATGGCATCAAATTGTTTGATTAAATAATTAATATCAAACTTTTCAGCATTTGTCATTGAGTGCCTATCAGGGTCTAAATACAATACAGCGTTTAATATTTCAAATTTACGCTGTGCTTATATAAACACTAAAATAATAATTACTCCGCCATTAAATTAATTTTTTGCAGAAACCAAAATCAAAACCAAACCTGTAATCAATAGCGTAACCAGGGAGGCTGCGTCCCCCCGCGTTGGCCTGCACACTAAAGAGCACGATAAGAATATATAATGCCACAATTTTCGTTCTTCTGAGGCAGTCTTTACAGTGATATGGCCTCTAAAATGGTTCAAAGCCACTTTTGAAACATTTACTATTATTATTATTATTTTTTTTTTGGGGAGGTGATACTGACTTACTTCTCAAAAATACAGGTTACAAACTAATCGATAAAAACTTCAAAGCATGGCTAAAAATAAGCAGTCAAAATTGATCGCTAATTGCAAAGTGCTTAACGTAAGCTTTATAAAAAAATATGAAGTAAAGAGAAGGCTATTTCAGCATTTAATTTATTTAATTACAACGAGTTTTGGACTTGACCTGTGAGTAACGCGGGGGTTTGAAGAGAATGAGTTATTATGGTTTTCAAATTGTATCAATTTAGTTTTTGAAATGGCTCTAAAAAGATGCGAAATTTTGTTTGAATAGCCTCAAATGGCTTTTTTTTCTGAAATATCACAATAATTACCCATCAGTTAGGGTTTTGCCCCAAGACCCCGGTCTGTGATATGCTTTAGTTGCACCAGTTTGCTCGGCACGCTGCCTAATTGAGACATTTTTCAAGCAAAAAATTTCAATTTTTAGGCTCCTTAACAAAAAAATTTTAATCCACCTCCCTTAACAAAAATCAGGTTGCAGTCAATGGCGCAACCAAGGGGGCTAAGGGAGCTTAGTCCTCCCTTCTCCTTATCCAAGTCACTAGGAAAACTTAACTCACATATGCGAGCGTTTAAACGTGGTTTGAATTTGATTTGCAATTAAAGAGAGCTGAAAGGGCGAGGCAATTTAAGAATTTAAGTAGATTCTAAATCTCAAAACCTTTGTTCTTTCCAATGGCCTAAAAAACGTTCAAAATGTGTACCAAATGACGTTAAAATGGTTATTTTTTTTAAAGAAATTGCGAAAATTGCTCAGCAACTGGGGGCTTAGTCCCCAGACCCCCGTTTATAATGCACTTAAATTTCATCCATTTGCTCAACATGCCGCCCAATTGCAACTTGTTTTGAACAGGATCATTTTAACTTTTGGTTCAAGTCCATTTGCAAAACCCTGGTTGAAGCTGTAAGGTTTAATTTGATCCAATGGATAATGGATACGTCACTTGCCCCCACCCTGAAAAAATTTCTGCGAGTGCATGTGCTAGGAACTTATTTGCAACTATCGTCATTCATATAAGCTTTCGAAACACTAATAATATTTTGGTTGGTTTAGTTAAATTGTTGATCATACTTTTTGTGAAAAGAAAAAACATTGTGCAAAATATGTCTTATCAGAATACCCTAGCGATATTTATCAGAGATCTAAAACCGGGATATGACCTTCTAGATGACCTCCTAGTTCCGATGCTGAAGTATCTATTCCGACGCTAATCAAAGAGCGGCACCACAAAATCACAGCCATTGATTAGTTGCCGCTTATACTACCCTTTTCATCAATGGTTCTCAACCGGGGGCCACAGGACATTAAGCAGGGGGCCACGGGGACATTGGACAAAAAAATCCCCTTCTTTGGACTTTTTTAGACACAGAAATTTGGGGGAAAATCCCTTCAATTTGAGGTGAAGACCTTTTTATTTTGGTCTTCAATGGAAATTCGGGAAAAAATCCCTCCGATTTGTGGTGAAGATCATTGGGACGGACAATTTTTTTGTCACGCAGAGGGCCACTGGTGTTGAGAATCTCTAGAAGGGGGCCACAGACCATCAAAGGTTGAGAAACACTGTCTTAGATGGACTGTTTTCTTTTTCTAACCCGCAATAGCACAAAACTTCTAAAAGCTATTGTAATTTTTATTGGTACATCTCTGAGTAAATTCCAAATTCAGATACTAAATAATATAAAACCGTTACGTCAGGTCAATTTACTGTTTTAACCAAATTGGGTTACATCGTAAAATTAATGGACTTTGCAACACTAAATTTGCAACTATACCATTAAATCAGCACTCAAAAAGCAGTTGAATGCTTTTTGTTATAAACTTAAAATAGTGAAATTATGACTGTCAAGTTTTTGGCTGAACAACTTGCTAACCTGGACTTCATGATTGCAGACTTGATCTTTTTTTTTTTACGTTTGTTTTCTTAAAAGAAGACGATTTTCAATGTCAGAACTACTCGTGCTAAGCATGAAATCAAAAAATAAGAGGCTATTTCACCAAAAATTTTTATCTACTTTTTTATTAAATATAATCCAAGTCTAATCCCAAACTCAAGTCTTACTCTAAAACTTACCCAAAACCTAATCTTAACCCTTAAAAAGTAACGAAAAATGTGTGAATAAATAGTCCTCATTTTCGTTTTATTCTCTTTAACTTAAAAACTTTCGGGGAAATAGCCACTTCCATTCAAAAATTATATTTAAGAGACAGCTAAATATAATACTCAACAGCATATTTGCTATTCTTGCAAGCTCTTTTTTTGATTGCAAATGTCGCTTTCAATGATCTGAAGTCTGAAGTCCGGAGTTTAAATCAAATCTTTCGTTATATTCGCTGTATTAAGCCGAAGCGTGTAACGAGTTTGCGGGGCCCATCTCCGCGTCATTGCGCCTGGGGGCAACACAGCTTCTTTCGAAGAAATGTAGCAGGGCTGGCGAGCCGATGGCAACACTGTGTCCAATTTGATCGGCCCGAGATTTGAACCTCATACCTACCGCTCCAGAGACGAACGCGTTACCGCTAGACCAGACCAACTTGCCGGTTTAACTATACAGTTTACTGGCGGGTTTAACCCCACAGTTTCATGCTGTATTATTCTATATGAAACTTAAATCATTTGCGTGGCATTTATCTCAAAAAAGAAAAGCTTTTCCTAATTAAAAGTATATTGACACACGGGCTCCATCAAATTACAGACCATTTCTCTAGGGCCTGCTCATCGAACAATAGAGCAGTAAAAATGAAATTGAGTTGACGTTTTAATCAAATCAATCGATTTTGAAATCCAGCTCTATCTTATTATCTTTTTCCGTTTAACTTTAGATGTCCAAGTTGCAATAGATAGAGTATGCAAGTTGATTGAGCACACTTTGCATAAAATCAATCTGCCTACTTTCGAAATTATGCGAAATACTGTTGTTTAAGTATGGTAAAACTGTTTACTGCATAATTAATAACACTCTAGCAAGCTTTGTAACATGTTTTTTGATTTATCGCCGAAACTGCAACTAAAAAATAAATAAAAAATTTTTTGGACTGTAATCTATGGTCAACAAAAAAATGGCAACGATACTAACCAGAACAAAGCAAGTTGCTATGGGAAGACATCAGCTTTGTATGGCCACAATTTGCAAGTTTATGTTACTGATGCAGCTGCGTTTATGTTCTATTGTTAGTAACAACTCATCAGTATAATCAGTTTAACTTAACAAACATTTTTCAATTGAATTTAGGTCATTTTGTTAAGGCATCGGTATGAAATCATTTTGCACAATTGAACTAGAAGTCAAATTTTGCTCTTCATAACGATGAGAATTATACTTTTTTTGTTCTATGAAAACAATCTTATAAGATCAAGAAGCTCATTTTTGCTCAAAATTTAAGAACAAATTAAGAACAATACCAGCCTAACCAGCAAAGAAAAAAAAACAGAAGGAATAAATTCCAATTAAAAAAAAGAAACTTATATTCTGTAGTGATTCAAAATGGTGAAATTTTAATGATTTTTTTTGTGTTTGAAAGTGCAATGATACCGACAATATAGAGCGCTTGTTGCGCACTGCGCATGCAATTGAGAAAAATTTTGGCTGACGCTCAAATTGAAAAAAAACTCGTTTTTTGGTTTTTGCAAATTTACGATGCAGCAAAAAAGTGTCTGCTCAAGCAGAAAAAGCACTCGGAATTAAACAGTTACCCATATACGAACATGGTTGCTAAAGTGACATCAACGCTCTCAAAATTTGAGTACAAATTAAGAATATATGAGGTTGAAAATTAGCAAAAATTAATAACAGCCAGCCTCAACTGAAAATTTTCTGGTTTTTAAGTAACTCTTGGGGGTGGTTAATTTGTTTTTTGACTTCTTTTTAAGAATTTTCCTTTACCAATTGACAAAGTTTTTCCTTTACCAACCTGTCATCTCGAAAAATAAAATACCATGTCATTCAAAAGATGGATGGCCAATTGGGCACAACTTTCTGTTGTAGATGCTTATCCTATTATGCAAAGAACCGTCTTAATTCATCTCAATATATTCGTTTTTTTGCAATTGCTGATGCCTTAACAAACAATTTGCTTTTGGTGATGTTCGATTGATTTTGGATTACAAGGAAATCTTTTCTAACACGTTTCATTTATGTCCACCTCTCAAGCAAATTTGCATTGACTAAATGACAATATCGATTGTATAATCACAAATCACAAAGAACAACCCATTAATCTAATGAAGGATTTAAAGTGGCACCAAACAATCCACATTTAAAGCAAAAATTTACAGTATTTTTGTGACTTTTGCATCAAATTGAAAGATAAATGCTTCTACTTTTTTCATTAAAGCAAAAATTTGTTTTCGAAGCTTAGGTAAATTTATTCTAGCAAAAACGTTTGGTTTAAAGTTAGATTACTACTTTTTGTTTTTGACGTTAATTGTATCTAATATTATGGTCGCAAAAGTGCTTTTTTGTGCAGGAAACTCGAGCACTGACTTACAATGCCTTGGATTACTACAGAACACGATTTGAACTACTGTTATTCTTTATTTGAATATTTTACAGTAGTTAAATAGTTATAAACTGCATTAAAAAAACACCAAAAAATATGTATAGTAAGAAGCTACACTGTTAGTTATTGCTGCAATTGCATATTTATGTCTTCCTGTCACAGGGCTGCGTCAAACGATTACCATTGGATGATACGCACGCTCTTCATTGAAAAAGTACCAAGTGCTTTGACAAAACCAGCACATATACTTGAAGTTTCCGATAATCTAATATTCTTTTCAAATTCTTTAAATTTTTGTCCATTGAATTTGCTGCTTGTTTGAATCTAACTAGCCATAGATACAAAAATCATCTTAAAGCGTTTTATTCTAGGACACAACGTGACAATTAAGGGTGAGAGTTGAACCCAAATCATGCGATTACTCTTGCAAACACGCAGCCGACTAATTTGATGTCGAAAGTCGACATATATAAATCTGCTTAAATCTGATTACATTTGCTTATGCTCGTTCTATTAATTTTCTCGTTTTTTTTTCTTTTTTCTCTTTTCATATTTCGTGTTCGTCTGGGCGGCTGTTTGACTTGAAGGCTGAAAGGTTCATTCTCTTGTTACTAACAGCCACTAAGTGTGCGGTTATGAAATCTATTAGCAATTGCAATATTTGCTCTGGCCTTGTGATTGAGTACTATGCGGAAAAAAAATTCTTTTGACTCCGCTTCACTTTACTTGCTTAACTGGGCCACAAAGATTAGTCATCAATATTTAAAAGTACTATGCTGCATTTCCGAAAACAGTTAGAGCTCATGCGCGCTCAACTGCTCATGTATGAATCAGGAAAAGTAAACAATTTACCAACTAAACTACTGGATTTTACAGTTTTGACTGCTTGCATTTATCTCCTTCGTCAACTTCTGATCACAAAAAACGCTTACGTTGTGCCTTATGGTTTATTGTACAAATTGATGAAATAACAGCATTCGCGGAGCTCTGTCGATGTAAACATCATTATTCGATGCTATAATCTGCGACTTGGACAGCTTGTTTAGCTGATGGTTTTATGTGGGACAGATCAATCATAATTTATTCATCAGCTAAGCCACAAGACTTACTGTAGGTACGCTAAATTATGCACAGTTTCATGGCTTTACTGCATTGACATTGAAACGGTGGAGAACTGCTTGATTTAAAATTGGTAGATAGAATCTCGAGTTTTATTTACGTTACTTTGGAGCTATCGCTTTCATTAAAGAGCAGAGAAAAAATCAACAACATATAACAGGCATCATTTTTTAATCGTTTGCCAATCTTTCTGACCTAAAGGCTACCAACACGGAAGCTTAGGTCAGAGTCACCAAAACGGTGACAAATTAAAAGAGCATTAAGGTCGAAAAAATTTTTGCTCGGTATCCTCTCAAAAAATTTCACAGATCTGCAGACCAACTTCACCGAATTTAAGCTTTCAACGACCTTCTGTTCCTAAGATATAATAATTTAGAAATCCCCTTAAAAAGACTTTTTCCCTTTAGGAATATGGCCAGGGTTGTCAACTACAAATAAAATTATAAAAATTACTGCATGTTTGTAACTCTCAATAAGTCTTTTAGGCAGTGTTGTTGTCAAAGCAAAGTGAAGGGTCAGAATTGTAAATTAGCTGCTTTTCTAGTAAATTTAAGCCAACTTTCGAAAAGTAATCGCCCTTCTGGCCGGTACTCTTCTCTCAGCTTTCGCGCTAGTGACAGATATAGGTCAGAAACCAAGCTAACAATTAAACATTATTATTAACATCTGGCCCGAAAACGCCAAAACAATCATAGTTGTTATTGGCATCATTTGTTAGCTATGAGCTAACTTCATCTTACTTCTGACAACATAATACTGCACATTTTTGTTTTAGTTTTTTAGCCGACGTATTTATTGTACAAGAAAAGAAGGATTTTAACTTGAACACTAATGTTCCCAAGTGCACTTAATATGATAGTCTTCAATAACTTATTGAACATAATCCTTAAAATTTATGCACTTCTACAGGCTTCTACTAACATCTTACTACGCAATAGTTTACGCATGCATATCTGGTACCGGTACTTTGAAGCAAAATAGTTTTGTCAATTCATCATTACACATGAACTCTAATCAAGCAACAAAAAAAATCACCGTTGTTTTTGGTTATTTACAAAATATCTTATACTGTTCTAATGCTTAACAAATTATCTCACAATGCCTATAAGTGGTCTTGAAGTGGAATTTTTTTCTCAATTGCAACCAATTCGGTATGCTATAGATTATTCAATTTGTGTTGCACAAGATTGACAAGACACACACCTGGGACCACATACTATGGTCTTCGGAAAAGCACAAACGTTCGTATTTCGTAAAATTGGCATACTATGGTCTTCGTCAAGAATAAAATCTTTGAATCTTCGCTTCGAAGATTTTCAATTTTCTCGAATATTTGTAAACATTTCACGAACAAAAAATCTTCGGCCAAAAATTCTTTGTTCCGCTGAAGATTTTTTAGTTCGTACTATAATTTTTTTTCTTTGGAAAAAAAACAACTGAAAATGGCTGAAAATGTTCGTGAATTAACCCGAGTCTTCGGATAACTTCACGAATGCTCTACACCAATCGTAAAATTTTTCGAAGATTTTTTTGCTAGCAATTACGCTTGTTTCGCCGGTTGTTGGTAGGTATAGTAGAAGAAAAAGAGCGTGCTACGTATTGATTATTCTTACTTCATCATGGCTTAGTTGTATGAATTTATGAATTAGGAATAGAAATTTTGGGATGAAGAAGACCCAATAGTTTATTATAGTGTAAAACTAATCAAGAATTTGCAGAATTTACGGCTTTGCATAATCCACCCACCACCGCCAGTCTTTGATAGCTTTTTAATGTAGATCGAACGATATCCACTAAATTTTCTGTTTTGAAAATGGATTGTCATCTGTACTAAAATTTAGTTCATTGATCAAATCAGCAATCCACTTCCATTTTTGATCTTTCAGGCCTTTCGTCTTGCTAGAGGAAAGTGAAGATGGTACTGTAGATAGTCATAATTCTGACTATAAGCTCAAAAGATTCAGTTTTTTCTGAGTTAAATCTGCGACTTATTTTTGATTTAATTTGCATAAATAACTTGACAAAAAATTTAAAACCGCCGAGTTTAAGTTTGCCAGACTTAAAATAAACCAAAAAATGTTACTCGTCCGCCATCGGAAGAGTTGACATATTATTTGTTGTTTATTGTCAATAATAGTAAATTATCTTTAATAGTTGTTACGTATTTAATGACGTTTTTTTTATTCGTGTTCGAAAGCAAAAGTAAAGCAAATTATTCAGAGCAATGTACTAAGAAAACTAATAAAAGCTGTAGACAGCATTCAGAGTTTTATAGGCACAATCAAACCTTTGATTAACAGCCTAAGACGTATTGTTTCGGAATCGACATTCGTCTTTTATTCCTCGTCAGTATAGCTAGTACTACAGGTATGAACATGAGCGTAGAAAGGCAAGGAATCGCAAAATAACCAGATCATGATACAATTTTTTTTCCAAAAATATTAAGTAATCACAATATTACAAGAGATGTAATAGTTCAATTCAAAGTAATTTCCAATAGCATGCCTTAGACAGCTTTTTGCCCAATCTCAGAGCTCATCAGGAAGGCTAGCAAAGCCAAACGGACAAATATCGCCAGTGATAAAAATCTTCAAAACTTATACCAATCTATCAATGAATGAAAATCTTTACCGATTATTTTTATATTACATAAATCTTTACCAATCGATTTTAGCCAAACTAAGTAAATCTTATCTGAAAAGTTTTTACCCAATGAAACCAAAGCTATTAATTATATTGTTACCGAATGACACCATATGCTATAAATCAAATCTTTATCGACTAATGTACAAACCTAACCTTACATCTCTCAGAAAAACGATTAGGCTAGCTAACTATTTGTTCTCCTCATAGGTCGCCTTAAATGGCTACATATCCAGTAGGCTGAAAGGCTCAAAACTAGAGCCAAAATTCAAAACTAAAGCTAAACTAGACTAACAATCTTTAGAAATGAAACGCTATCAATACCCTCTGCTCTCCTCGTAGCTCGCATAAAATGGCTACGTCTGTAGCAGGGCCGAGACGGCTCAAAACTACAACCATTGACTCGCAATGGTATGTGCAGTGACTCAACAATGACAATTTATTAAGAACAATGTAATAAGAAAAAGTAATAAAGCTATGGACAGTATCCAGAGTCACTAGAAAAGCAAATTGCTTTTACGAACACGAAAACGATGGTTTTCTGTTCGGAAGTAATTGAAGAATTTTTTGCGAAGATTTTTAAAGCTATACTTTCGTTGAGAAACTAATGCCGCCTTCAGACTTTAGCGACTCGACTGCGAATCAATTCGCAGTGCAGTCTCAGTGCAGTCTCCGTGAAGTTTCCATTCGCAGAGGATTCGCAATGCTTTGCGACTCCCCGGAGACTCTCCCGCAGAGACCGCGCGGAGACTGCACTGCGAATTATTCGCAGTGGAGTCGCAGTCGAAGTCGCCAAAGTGTGAGAGCGGCACAAACAATGAATATCCGAATACGAAGATTTTTTAGTAGCTACATTTTTTCAACAAAATGTTGATCACGAAGAAATTAAAGTTATAATTTTACGAAAAAAAATAAAATTTTAAACTTTAAAAAAATGTTCTTTATAACCTATTCTGAATAAAAATTTGAAACCCGAATGACTTTCGAAACACGAATATTCGTGCTTTTCAAAAGACCACAGTATGTGACCCCTGCAATTTTTGCTTGAATTCACACTCCTCTCAACAAAGGAAGAAAAAAAACGCCTTTTTTGTACTGCAGCTTATATAACTTGATGATAAAAATAGCAAAATGTAGTTCATTAACAAAAATTTAACTTCGTGATGCTAAAAAAAATGAACAAAGTACGTTGTTAGGTCACAATATGTTTAAATGTTTTCTTTTTATTTTTTTTTTATGAAACTATGTCCTTCTAAATTTGCAGAAGCATTTACTCTAAAAGTAAATACTGACTTTTTGCTGTCAATATGCGTAAAATGCTCGATCATTCAGCAAAATCTTAAACTCGTTCCGCATTTTATACTGTGACAGCCTTATCTTAGGCATATAATTTACATATTTCTAAATTTTAGAACAAAATCTGTTTTACTAATAATATGTACCAGAGAAGTTTGATAATGAAAATCTTCAAAGACATCTAATATGATAAGACAAAATGTCAACAGCAAAATCTTAACAAAACATATGGCAAAGATCGTAGAACTAAGCTTTTATTGTAACATCTGCAATAATTACTATATAACTAGATGGGAGTTTGCCAGCAAACCCAGTGAACGACCGACGCAAAGCTAATGCTGTGACGCCCAAAAGTACTTTTTGTCTACCGTAAAATCAGCAATTATTCAAAAATATCTGATTATGGAACCTCCAGAAAAGTAGAGTCAAAATATTTGTCAGTTAAATATCTCCTGATATCATAAAGCACTGGCACCCTAGCTTGAGTCGTTCAAAAATTGATTTTTGGGGGTCTATTTGGGGGGTCCCTGGGGGGGTGGCACCCACAAACTATGTCAAAATATTTGTCTGTTAAATATCTACTTACATCATAAAACACTGACACTCTAAGTTGAGCCATTCAAAAAATTGATATTTGGGGGGTGGCACCCCCAAACTATGTCAAAATATTTGTCTCTTAAATATCTACTGATATCAAAAAAAGTAGAACTCTAGCTTGAGCCATTCAAAAATTTGATTTTTTGGGGCCCCATTTTGGGGGGGTCCCCGGGGGGGTGGTACCCCCAAATCATGTCAAAATATTTTTCTCTTAAATATCTACTGATATCAAACAAAAACTGGCACCCTAGGTCAAATGGTTAAAAAACTTGCTTTTGGGGGGGTCCATTTATGGGGGTCCCCGGGGGGGTGGTACCCCCAAATTATGTCAAAATATTTGTCTCTTAAATATCTACTGATATCAAAGAAAAATGGCACCCTAGGTTAAATCGTTAAAAAATTTATTTTTGGGGGGGTCCATTTGGGGGGGTCCCCGAAGGGGTGGTACCCCCAAATTATGTCAAAATATTTGTCTCTCAAATATCTACTGATAACAAAAAAAACTGGCACCCTAGGTTGAGCCGTTCAAAAATTTGATTTTTTGGGGAGGTTTCCGGGGGGGTGGTACCCCCAAACCATGTCTAAATATTTCTCTCTTAAATATCTACTGATATCAAAGAAAAATGGCACCCTAGGTTAAATGGTTAAAAAATTTGTTTTTGGGGGGGTCCATTTGGGGGGGTCCCCGGGGAGATGGTACCCCCAAATTATGTCAAAATATTTGTCTCTCAAATATCTACTGATATCAAAAAAAACTGGCACCCTAGCTTGAGCCGTTCAAAAATTTGATTTTTTGGGGCCCCATTTTGGGGGGGTTCCCGGGGGGGTGGTACCCCCAAATCATGTCTAAATATTTCTCTCTTAAATATCTACTGATATCAAAGAAAAACGGCACCCTAGGTTGTATGGTTAAAAAAATTTGTTTTTGGGGGGGTCCATTTGGGGGGGTCCCCGGGGGGGTGGTACCCCCAAATTATGTCAAAATATTTGTCTCTCAAATATCTACTGATATCAAAAAAAACTGGCACCCTAGCTTGAGCCGTTCAAAAAATTGATTTTTTGGGGCCCCATTTTGGGGGGGTTCCCGGGGGAGTTGCCCCAAAAAAATTTCAGGAGACACAATTGCGTATGTACCTCAACAACTTCACACAAAAATTAGATTTCTATGTTTTGTGGTTTAGGAGAACTCGAGCGTACAAGATTTAGGAAGAAAAAAAAGGAAAAAAAAAGGAAAAAAAAAGGAAAAAAAAGGAAAAAAAAAGGAAAAAAAAAAGGAAAAAAATAAGAAAAAAACCTCATCGCGGCCGAAAGTGGGTTGGTAGGGATGAAAGGATATCTTAAGACATATAACCATGAGAAATATTTTTTGCCGTACTTAAGCCGTTTTTGACTTAGACCGCTTTTTACGCCAAACTTTCGGGGCGGTTTTCGGGTCATAAACCCGAAGTCACGTGACCGATTGCCTCGAAATTTGGTACAAACATAAAACTCATTAATCTCAAACTGCTGTCAAAATTTCATGTAGTTAGACCAAACGGTTCTCGAGTTATAAGCAAAAGTCTGAAATCTCGCACTCATTAGTTAGAAAATGGCCGAGTAAAAACAAAGGAACACGCGACGCGAGCGTCGGTCGTTCCAATGATATACTTTTCCATATATTTGTGATGTTTTTTGATTGCTTGGATTAATGCATTCTGATTTATTTTTTATATCTAGTCCAGTTATGGATGAAAAAAACAACTGGATGAGGTGGAAAAAAAATTTCCTTTTTTGAGAATTACACTGACAAAATTTTAAGTATTGTATTTGCATCTTTCACCAAGTTGCCTTGGTTAGGAAATTGCGAGGAGACCTTTCGGTCTCCGAGTCAAGCTGCCGCCTACCCTCCTGCCTGTCACACACGGTGGAGGCTTTACACTGTTCCTTTTGTTGCTGAATGTTAAGGAGGAAAGCTGTAATATCAATTTTTATGGTCTTTGGTTTGTACCGACCGATAATCGACCTCAGTCTACCGTTTTAGTAGCAGACATTTATACATACAACCGCAAGATCAGATCACTTATTGTTACCAGTTTGGCACAATCGTTTAAAGTTGCTGAGTAAAGACCTGCACCTACTTTAAACTCTACTATGTATTGTATATAAACATTGAGCAAAAAAAAAAAAAAAAAATCGACCAGTGTTCGAGCGAAAAGAGCTTCTGGTTTAATTCACGGTCGGGTCAAATCTAAAACTTTTAAAAAATTGGTATTTTCAGCTCTCTTTGCTTGATGTGCAGAATTAAAATGGACAGTGCGAACCCTCCACCGTGTGTGGTAGACAGGTGGGCACGTGTCAGCTTGACTCGAAGACAGAAAGGTAAAAAAAAAACTAATAAAAAACAACAAAAACAGTAGTTTACAAATTAGAATGGTGATATAATTTTATTTCCATTGTAAGTCAGTATTTTGCAATTCGACCGAAAACAGTGCTAGCTGTAGAATTTGGTTTTGAAATACTGCACCAAGATCATAAATCAAATCTCCTTATAATTGCTATATTACGCCAAAGCGTGTATTGAGTTCATGGGACCCATCTCGACGTTATTTAGTCTACAGGTAGGCAACACAGCTCCTTTCCAAGAAATGTAGCTAGCAGTGGCAAGTCGTTAGCATTACTTAGTCCGATTTGACCATACCGAGATTTGAACCTATGATTTCTCTGCATCAAAGACAAACGCGTTACCGCTTGACCAACTATGGTTGAAGAATCTATTTTAATACCGGTATCGTTTTCAATTTTATCTATCACACTCTGCTTAAAGTTGGAAAACTACAATGCTACCGTAAATTCAAGATTATACAAATAATGAATGAAAGATGTACTCGTTTGTTTGATTGTAGTTTTTTATCAAATATTTTGCAATTACGCTTTTCGCAGGGACTTTAGCCCTTGTTCTCTGTGACAATGAATAACGCAACGCAATGTAAAAACTTTACGGCGTCTTGGATACGTAGGACGAAAAAAACTTTACTGCATGCTTAAGTGACCGCTTTTTCCCGGAGCTTGTGATCAAAGGCATAGGCATATATCCCCCAAAAATGGAAACAAAAAAGTCAAATATTTTTTTAACGGTACGAAGGCACAACCGAACTCTCATAACCATACAGTAGTTGATATCTTTTTTGATAATGTAAATAATATTTGTTTTTATAACCGTAAACTTATAATTACTCAAAATCAACCCTCTAACCAAAGTATAAAAATCATTTCAATTTGTAATACGTTAATTACTTGCAGCTCGTGCTGAAAGTAATTTGCATTTGACTAACCTTTTTTCTTTGCATTGTGTCGTTGCCAAGCCTTTCGTTGTGTGAAACATTGCAGCTGGACTCCGTGGAAGAAAATGAACAGTTTTTCGTTGCATCCTGATGTTAGCAACATCATACAGCGGATTAATATCGAATCCGTTTTGTTTTTTGCTGTGCTTTCTTAATCGAGAACATTCCGGAATCATTTTCAGTCGCAAAATTGGAATTTCTTGGCATAGTTTTGTTCTACTTCTAAATTCACTCGAAGTATTTTCATGTGGTGCTTTTGCTTGTAAATTACAGATGTATTTTAATTCTGTCAGCTTGCACAACTTTCCTCGATAACTATTAGCTGCTATGTGCCTCTCAAAGCAATAAAATTGAGCAGGCAGATGAGCCAGCACTCGATTACCTTCTGCTTTTATATTTCTGTTTACGCAGCGTGCATTTCTCGAGCGTCGTTGCGTCACAATGTCGTAGCAACGATCGCTGCTAGTGAAATTATCGTAGAAACTTGACATTGATGATCTGACCCACCCAGACTTAATAAATTCTCTGCAACAGACGAGTTATTTCAGTAATTTCTTATCATTTCTGTGACTATTCATATCCACAAGACAATCACCACGCGTCGAAAGACAATTTATAATATTTCACTTAATTACAATGATTTTACATGAAGTTAGACAGTAGCTAGAACTATTCTTGGTAATTTTTTCAGTTACTAAAATTAAATACATAAACAAACAAATAAATAAATAAGTATAACAAGTTGGCATAATACTTTCTAAATTTTTATGACTTTTTTTCAGTTGATACTCGACATTTATAGCGATGCCAATGAAATAATTATGATGTTTAGTGGTTAAACACCCCAAAAAATACACATACATGATACTTTACGTTATGCTACAGTAGAACCTTGCTAAATTCAGCAACTGAGAGATTCTTCTCATTGGAGATTCACTTCACAAGCTTCCCAGGGCCTAACTTTCAATAATTTTTGGTTTTTTAACTTTTTTCGTAAGAAGACTAACTGGGTTTCTTGTAACAAATTCTATCAAAGGGTTGCAAATTTTAAGCTATAAACGGGACATGGTTACGATCAAGTTCGAGTAAATTTACATATAAATTATTATAAAATTTAGGAAATGCAAAATTTGAGTAAACAATAATAATATTAAGTGTGAATTTACAAAGCAAGACCATGTCTTAAAGGGGGTAAAACATCCAACCACTACTGGTAATTTACTATAGCTAAAATTAAAATATAATTTAAAAAATTTTTGCTATCATTTTGGGGCTGCGATTGCCAAGATATTCAACAAATGAAAAAAGACATCTCTCTAAAAAGTTTTTGGAAACCCTGAGTTCGTTCGCCCAGCCTCAATTTCCAGAAAAAGTAGTGGTTTATCAAAATTGGATTGGTCATCACTTGATGTTACTGGAAGTGTAAATATTGTTCAGTCCCTCTTTTTTCCTGGAAGTTCAGGCTGAGATAATCTCTTTATATTTGTTGAAAATCTTTACGAATGCAGCCCCAAAATGAGAACAAAATATTTTAAAAATTATATTTCGATTTTAGCTACCGGAATTGGCTGAATGCTTTACTTTCTTTTAGGGCAAATTGAAAAAAATCTTAAACGATGGTTTAGTTTTCGAGGTAACAAAACACGATGCAGAAAAATTTTTATGGTTAGTAAAAACTATAATACATAAAATCTATGAGTAAGTGTAATAATGGAGTAGCAATTGAAAACGAGTTTCTTTAAAACATTATTATAGAAAGCGGAAATATTTTAATAATTGAAAGTGTTTATTTGCTTCGCGATTTTATTTGGATTTCGCATAAATTTGGCAAAATGATGGTAAACTGCGTTTTACAAAGACAAAAGAAATTTTAGTTTGTTGTACATAGCTGCATGCAGAATATTTTTGACTATCGTATATAAAAAAAATTCAATCAATATTTTTGTGGCAGAAATCCGACAAGTATTAAGCTCCTATACTTATTCTATACTTGGCATGTTTCAAATGCAATAGTCTTGCATTTCCCTTTTTTCATTGAATATTAATTTCTTTATTTCTCGAGCAAGTGGCTTCAGATTTTAATTTTGTAAAATCTTCTTCTACCGCACAACCTGATTATGTTCTTGTTGATACTACAACAAATTCTTTTGATTTTACAAAAGTTGGCTTTTCGCGTTAAATCTAATGTTCCTCTTTGTGATTGCTCCACAACAAAGATATGCATTCCACAAATAATTTTTAGTTTTCAACAAATTTCAAAATTTGTAAAAACTGACTCGCTCAAATTGATAAAGTTCAGCAACACATCGAAGCCTTTGCAGTCAGGAATCACAATTAACACAAGAACCTTAACAGTTATATCAACGCTGTTGTCGCTTTTATCTTTTTTTCCATGTGCAAACAGCATTTATATATCGTAAATGTCAGATTAGTTTATGGATGCATCTTCAATATATGCTTTACATGCAAAGGTAATAAATTTTTAAACCTTTTAATCAAGTTGAGAAATAAGATATTCGCTATTAAGCCTATGTGAATTCATTAAATCTTAATTATTTGAAAGAATAAACGCCATTTAGAACCTTACCGCGTAAATTAAAACTTCAAAAACCTTTTTAAAACCGCCTTATTTTAAGATCTGCGCAGTAACAGAACAAAAGCAGAATCATAAAAGCTGAGAGCTGTCATTTTCCATATATTTTATCACTGATCAATTAAAATATTCTTTGAACCCGTTTATGTCATAAAGAATAATTGCGTCAGCAAACGGCACAAAAAATACGTGGCGATGACAGCAGACAAACTCAAAGTAAAATTTTTGAAGAGCAATTTGCACAGGCCCGGCGCCAGGATAGCGTGACTGGGGGGCATAAACAAATTTTTGGGTGGCACAAAAACTAAGTGTGAACAAAAACTAATGCTTCGAATTCGAGAGTGTAGACCAAAAAACAAAGGTATTCATGGCGAATTTTCACGAATTCTGGGGTGAAGACCAAATAAAAAAAGATTTTCATCTCAAAAACTACGCGAATTTCCACAAATTCTGGGGCGAAGACCCCCCCAAAAAAAGAAAAAAAGGTCTTCATCTTAAAACATGCGCGAATTTCCACGAATTCGGGGGTGAAACCACAAAAAAAGGGTCTTTATTGCAAAATCCGCGAAAAAGCAGTTCTTGCTCACGAATTCTAGAGTCATAATCAGTATTTTGGGAGTCTCAGGCCTCGAACTTTACTCCAATGCCACCGAACCTGTTACTTTCTTTGAGGCACAATCCTCGCTTGGAAGGGCACAATTTGCGTTTGGGGGGGGGGGGGCACGGCCCCGGAAAGCCCCCCGTGGTGCCGGCCCTGAATTTGCTTGAATTAAAAGCAGAAATATGCGCTAAAGAGCTTCATAATTTTTTACGAATCGAAGTTATCATGTAATATTCTGCATCATCTTTTCTTTCAAAAATTGAAAATACATAATCTTAAATATTTCTAATGCAATTGGTATAAGAGGCACTAAATCCTCACATTTATGATGATCTGCACAGATTAGAGATTCGAGTTCTAGGCTACTCCCAAAGGTGATCTAAAAGTGAAAAAGAAGGGTGGTCGATAAAAAACTTGAAAAAATTTAGAATGTTTTTTAAAAGCTCGCATTTAAAAATCAACCAATATTATACAGCAAATTGGATTTTTCAGTTGAAGTATAGTGTTGTAACAAATCTGTATCTATATCGATTATTAACCTGTATCTATATCTATCGAACTTGAATCTATAAACTAACGTCTATCAAATATTATTTTGTGAACGCAATTTTATAATTTTCATTTAGAGTTTTATAAGTGATGTTTGAAAAGTTCAAACCAGATTTTAAAAGCTTTTATTGAGATTTTGCAGTCAAGTTGAACGTAAGCACAAGTTAAACGTATAAGCTACACAGACATCACTGTGTTGTTAAATAAATAACTTCAAAACTGAATACTCTGAAAAAATATTGAAAAATATATTAAAAATTATGCTCTTATCAATTTGTGATAAAATAAAATCTACTGCAAAGCATTCATCTGTGAAGCAGGAAGTCTGTGGTTTTATTCCCCGCTCAGTCGAAGCGGACACAACCTCTTTACGATGCGCCACTGCCGCTACATTTCTTCAAAAGGAGCTGTCTTTATTCAGCTTAGATGCATCACGCAGAGCCAAAGATGGGGACCGCAAATTCGTCTCACACTTAGAAGTAATTCAGCATATCTGTGGTAATAATCAAGATTTAATTTCAGCATATTTATTATACAGTCTGTGGACTGTGGATGATGTTAGGGTTTCAAAAAGTGCCCGATAACAAAGCGTTAGACGTGACTTGAGAGAAAATGGCGGCTATATTTCCAAGTTATAAAACATTGAAATCCTTTGAAACCAACCGCTTACAATCTGTATCACCAGCACAAAATTTTAATTTTTTAGTTTTGCAGTACTGTGGTAATCATCTGCTTTAATTTACACTGTGCAATTGTTGATTTTGCGTACAAAATCAATAAACTGTTGTGTAAAAACAAACTTTTGAACAAATCGTTCAGTCTTTGAGTTTGTTTCCAGCACATTAACTTTCAAAAAGCATAATAGTACTTTTGTAGCTGTGAATGCCATGTGCTACACATTTAAGTGGCTTTTCGTTGATTTTTGTAAGCTGCTAAAATCATTAACACTATTCAAAAAAATTTTCAAAAAGAGTAATGTGGTTTGTAGTAAACTGCATTTGTCCAGTTTTGCTATTACTCGACTTTACTGTTCATATACGAACTTACAGTTTCATTAAATTTTAATAGCGTTGTCTTATTGTGTCATAATACACCTTGCTTTTGGAATACGTTGTCAAATTTCAAAGTAATTTTAAGACATCTATAATACTTTTATAATAAGAAACTCATCTTAATGTTTCAAGGTTTAAATGCAATTAAAAATTTATAGTTGCACAATGAATCAACTTTTGTTTCAATGTTCTGTGTAATTTTAGATGTAAAAACAAAATTCGATAAAGAGAATAGAAAGTTTCAAAGCTATTTTTTGCTAAAAACAAACAAATTTTCTTATGTCCGGCATCATTCTTTACTTGAATAATGAATGAACTGATACTTTAGTTTGGCAAAGATGGATTTGAGATAGATAAAACACGCAAAAAGAAGTTGCTTTAATTTCATTACATTTTTTTAATTAAGCTAAAAGCTTTTCCAAATTAGAATTTTATTGGATTTGGTACAGTTTTTTGTTAAGCAATTTTGAATTCACTTGAAATTAACTAAGTTTTGATCCCAAGCTTAATGTTAATTTTAATCAACAAAAATCGAAGATAGAACTCGCAATTAAAAGGACATCACAAAACAATTAAAGCTAAGTTTGAAGTAACTAAATAGCTGTTGTCGCAGGGGAAATTACACTTATGCAGAAGAATTTCTTTGCCAGAGTGCTATCATGTTTCCTCTGGAACAACATTTCAACAAGTATTAGCTGTGAGAAAAAACACTTAGTTGCTTTAGCCTTGAAACAACATTGACCAAAAGCTTCCAGCTTATTGAAGCAATGTTGACGAAAAGGTTTCTTTTTGCTCGTGAAGTTATAAAAATTTGCGAGAAACCGAGCGTTGCTTGCAACAGTAAGGATTTAACGATATCCGCCCCTGCGAACAACTTAGTATATTACGAAGCATATTATTCCTATTTACATTAACTCTATTTACTATTTTGCGCTCTTGATTTTTTTTGATAAATCGCTTTAAAACACGATTTTTATTTCGAATCAACTTGACTGTGAGTCAAATTAAAGCAAAATATCTTCTAAAAATTTAAAGTTGCCAAGGTAAGGGAAAGTTTTTCAATTTTGAGGTTTACTGAAGTAGCTTGCCAAAATCTGCGCATTTTTCGCCAATATTTAATTTAAATGACGTCACAAGACGTTTTTGTGACTTAACTACTTTGTCTTAGACATTTTATAATTCAGTATCAAAAAATAATAATAATATCAAAAAATAATAATAACAAAAAATAAAATAATAATAACAGTATCAAAAAAATACCGGTGCCGCTCCAGCACAATTGTGCCACGATAAACCCATGTATAAAATTTGAACCGCTCATGATGTCATTGAAAAATGACATCACTTTTTGAAAATATAGCTCTGACGTCACTATGATGACATCATCAACACAAACTAGTTTTTCCTAAAGAATTTTGGTGAACATCAATTCGCATGCGAAATTTTGTGTTCCCACGACTTTTAGTTCAGGAGTGAAATGAGAGGGGTCGAAATGCCCCCGTGTAAAATAAAGTTTAAGTACTGGTAAATCAAAATACTGTATATTCAAGTCAAATCTTTATTTTTCTTGTATGACGCTGAAATGTGCAGAGTTTGCTGAGCCTATTTCTGCTTCATTGGTTAAGTGAGCAACATAGCTCCTTCAAAAAAGAAATTGTTGCAGCGGTGACGAGTCGTTAGCAACGTTGTATCCGATTTGACCGGTCCAAGATTTAAATCTCAGACACAAATCTGTTTAAACTTGTTTTTGAACTGTCAAGATTTTCCTGCCTTCATAATTTCGTTGCTAAATTGATTTGGGAAAAAGAGCAAAGCTCAACTATAGAAAAACAATTGAATCATCAGCTAAATCTAAGATATCCTTTAAATTTTCAGGCAACTGCAGAACCTCGCTAACTTAAAATCTCTCTCTTCATTGCCCGCTCTTCCGTGAGGGTTGCGGGACAGCAACTCCAGATTAAGTGCCACACTTCACGGTCTTCCATCTCATCCATCATTTCGCTTGGTCAAATACCAAACGATTCCATTCAATATTCTCAATGCTCGTAATCAGACTTGTAAACGGGCAGACTAGTTCAAGTCCGAACTCGGCTCGAAACCAAAAATATAAGGCCGAACCCGAAAACTAATTTGAAGCTCAAATTATGCCCAAAAAAAAACGAAAATTAAATAGGTCTGAAAAATTTAGCAGTGTTGCCCAGTTATTTTGATTATATTTTTGAGCACTAAGACAAAAAGTACGTCTCAGGCCCGAATTAAACCCAAGATTTTGTCAACTTTTGGCCCGACCCGACCCGAAAAGCCCGGCCCGACTTTTTCTAGGTCGTCCAACTGGTCTTTTCCCATTTGCTTTCGCAAGTTAGACTTGTTTGAGAAGTCTTTTCTGAGGTAACATTGTGCTTTTTAATTCTCGTAAAGTTAGCGAGCAAAACGTGATAATTTTCTACTGAAGTTGTTGTTGAGAATAGCACCCTGAAACTTAGACAGCAAAAATGACGTTTTGCGAGCTCGAGAAGCTTTACGTGAAATTTTGTAATAAACAGTTGTATTCTCTGGTGCTCATATTGTTTACTCAATTGCTCTAAGGATACCTGCCAATCTGACACATGATAGGTGAGCAAAACAAAAACACCCCGTATCATCAGTGTGTTAGCATATTAATTAACATTCCTACTTCTCACCAGGAGAACGCAAAAGCTCAAATCAAATTTTTCATATACTCGCTATACTACGCCGAAGAGTGTAACGAGTTTGCAAGGCCATCTCCGCGTCATTGCGCCTGAGGGCAATACAGCTCGTATCGAAGAAATGTTGCAGCGGTGGCGCGCCATTGGCAACACTGTGTTCAATTTGACCGGTCTGAAATTTCAACCTCAGGCCTCCCACTCCAGAGGCAAACACGTTAGCGCTCGACCAACTCAATAAATTTAAATATGCCAGATGAACACCATCAAGAAATTTTTAACAGTACATGATTATTGCTACGAATGTTTTATTTACATTTCAAACACAACATCACAAGACTGCGGCAAGAATTAATTGTATCACCATCTCTCAATAATGTGTTAAAGGTTGAATTTGCTCATTTGTACAAGTTTGTAACAAGTTAAATTGAAACGCTACTTATATGCAGTTTTTTTAAAAGAAACTTGCTGCGTATTAACAAGTTTATGATACAATGCAGTACATAGTTACAGGAGTGGGTAATCACATTGTCCTCGATACAACGAAAATGCGATATTCTCTCATTTACATTAAAGCTGTGTCAGCTTGTCCTTTTTTGATTCTAGCTTAAATAGTGCACTTATTGCGTTTTAAAATGTCCACGAATTGGACTACGTTTCTTGGTTTCTGTGCTTTCTTATTAATGAGTCTTATCAAAAACAGTGCCAAAATACCAAAAAAAAAACCCTTGCCAATCGAAGCGTCTATTAGTATTAGCCATTAAAAAACATCGCTAACGTGTAAACTTTTTAACTAGTCCATTTTTTCTTAATTCTGGCACTCTTTTGGGCATAACTCAGCAATAAAGAGGCACCAGAACCAAGAACCAGGCTTGAAATGTGGACATTTAAAACTGCAAACTGGTCCACCAAGACTTAGTCGCCTGTGCGGCTCATGAAGCAAAAAAAAGGAAAAAAATTAGAATAAAAAACCACAATTGCGATTCCAGTTGGCTAATTAAATCGCAAATCAGCAAAACTTTTTCTTTCAAACTATCACCACTACACATGCAGTGTTAAGTACAAATGCACTAGCTACAGTAATCGCTCTTAACAATAATAAAAGCACTTATAAAATCGTTGATGCCTTGCTTTGTTATTTGTTCCTCTATTCCAGTGCCCCACCCCAGAAATGGAAACCGGTCGGGTTGCCGGTCGGGTTGAAATTCTTCGACCGGCCGGTCAAGCCGGTTGAAACACCGGTCAAATTGTCCTTTCTTGCAACTAAAAGAAATCTAAGCACCAACCGAAATACACTTATACAGTACATTGTATCATAAATAAAACTTTTTATAGAAAAACAGTATTAACAAACCACACCTAACACTTGTTGAATGGTTTCAAGCTGTGACTACTATGCTGTGACCATTAAGACATGCACATCCTGGGGCGTGTTTAGGGGAGGGGGTATTGTGCCTTACCCCCTCCCCCCTTTGTGGCACGGCACAAAACAAAAAAGAGCAAAATATACGTTAAAGTCGCATAATCAGATTCTAATAAAGCATGCATGAGGAAAAGGCATAGGTGAGCCCAAGTCCGTTAATCGTTAATCCGTTAATAACAAAGCTAACTTTTTCATCAACTCGTTAATTCGTTAAAGAGTTTTTTCATGTTAACGAGCTAAATTAACTTCCGTTAAGTTCTGTAAACTTCCGTTAAGGTTTTTATCGTTAATATCTTGCATCATTCATTCATCGTACCGGTACAAACCAGTTTGCAGTGGTAACACTTGTTGCATATTAGCACGAGTTTTGTAAACGAAAGCGAAGAAAAGAGCTCTTGTTTGTGGCAAATAATAAGCTGGAGCCTTTTAAGTCTATTAATTATCGTTGTTCGCAATTTCCAGAGATTTTTCGATCGCAGCTTCGTTAGTGCATTTGAACCTATTTTTATCTTGAAATTACATTAGACTGTAAAATGTAACTTCCAAAACACAAAAAGACCACCATAGCAATAAATATTTCCTTACAATCAGCCAGTGCCGTAGCCAGAGCAAACGAAATGAGGGGGCACTAGCCAAAAGCGGGGGGGGGGGGGGGGGGGCACTAAAATAAATTGAACTTTTCGGGTATAAAACCTGATGATCAGATCTTGTACAGCTACAAATATGCGCAATTTTAAAACAAGGCCGGAAGCGTTTGTTAGCTCGTTTCGTCTTCGGTCCATAATCAAGTTGAAAAATCTATCTGCAGCAGTAAATGCTACCAGACGTACAACAATGATTTTCCTAAGAAGGTGTGAACTAAAAGTTTCTTTTTTGCCCCAAAATTGACTGATTTATCCCCCGTGCTAAACGAATTGATGCAGCTTAAGTGTGTCGCAGACGGGCCATAGTCTCTGAATATTTAGTGACTGTGGACAGGGGCCTGAGAGCGGAGTCCCCAGCCGCTGGGCAATTTTTGTGATTTTGCAGCAAAAAATAGCAATTTTAACGTCATTTTAATTACATTTCACACTTTTTGAAGCCAAATGAGTAACTAACCTGCTAAAATTTAGAAGTGATTTTAAAGAATTAAATTGCTTAGCCCCTTCAACTCCTTACTTCGGGTCAAGTTTAAAGTACGTTTAAACGCTCATATTTTGAGGTTAACTTTTCTGAGTAACTTGGCTAAGGGGGCTTAAGCCCCTTCACCCTGGTTGCGCCACTGATTGCGACCTCAAAACCCTACGTGTGCTCTATATATCAAAACAACTGGTCTTTGAAAAGTGTTTTTACGCATTGATTCATGTCATGATCACTAACTAAGTACCGCTAACAATTCTGCAGGCTTACATCTCTCTTCCGCAACACATCCGTAAAGGCGTGTTAATAAGATGGGTTACTGCGTCAGATTTATGTACAGCTGTTAGTTGCCAGCAATTTCGCAAAGAATAAAGAAAACGTCGAAGGAGAATTATGTTTAAACGTAATTATTCCTTTTTATATCATTGTCTGTTGTTTTGTCGTTATGTGATGTTCCAAAAACGTATTTTGAGTAAACCAAAATGGGGGGCACAAGCAGCCGTTAGGGGAAGCACCCCCCCCCCCCCCCAGGCTCTTCCACAGCGACGGCTCAGCAATCAGCTCAACAGCGTCAATACGTGTTCTAGAAGCAAGTGAACAAAAAGAAATGTAAATTACACGCAAAATATTAACGAACTAACGGACTTTACTAACTTTCCGTCAATTAAAGCTGAAAATAACGGATTAACGTAAACGGAGGTGTAAAGTTTGTTAACGGACTAGTAGTTAACGTACCTAACGTTTTGCATTAACTTGTCCTCTAAAGGCGGGTTCACACAGAAGCCGTCAACGTTTACGTCACCGTTTTGTCACCGTTCAGCGTTCTACCGTTATTTGGCGGTGACGGTAACCTGAACGTGAGAGGTTCACACTGATCCGTCACTGTTACGTATTACGAAGAACCTGTAACTGGTTGTAATGCTTGCATAGCAGTTTTGTTAATAAACCAATAGGCCTATCAAGTTTGGGTTTTGTAATCAGTAATCACTATACCATCAAACTATGCTTAAATTGAGAGCTACTGATAATATGCGCAGGCTATTTAATGCACTTTATCCTGTGGGGTTAACTTGCTGGTTTTGAAGTGCTTGCCAAAATCATCAACAAACGTTTATCAAGTATCAGTGATAATTGTGGAAACAAGTGATGAGTTTTAACTTTAGTTTTACTTAGTTGTACAGCGGTACTGCTCAAGTAATTTTTTTTCATGGTACTGCTGCTAGGTTAAAAAACTGCTGAGATTTTTTGTTAAGTTACAGCTTACATACCGGTATTTGTTGAATTTCTATAAAATAATTAAATTTCTTTAACAGTCAAATACTGATATGATCACAGATTTTAAGTCTATTTTGCAAAAGTAAAAAAGTGATTAGTAAGTAATTGCATTTAGAGTACAGGGTGGGCCAAAAGTAGGTATACAACAATCACAATATAAATACTTTAAATTTCTGTTTACTTCTAATAAGCAGCACATTCCAAAAGACTTTGCATTACTTGCTCAGCACTAGGAACTGTAATATGACTTATAATCAAGTAAAAACCGTAATGGAAAAAAAATTTGAAGCACTTTTGAGCGATGGCTGTATACCTACTTATGGCCCACCCTGTATATCATCTAAATTAGATTTGCATTAACAATTTTTAGGTGGTGTAGAACTTAAATTTAAATTTACTGTAAGCAATATGATATGAATCCAAATAGCCTAATCACTAGATTTTGTTTTTCAGAAATAATCTGTAGATAAGATAGAGGTTGGTACCGTACTGAAGTGGAATTTGAATTTGGCAGATTTGGTTGGTCAGTCAGTAGGCTTACTGCAATAGTGAGTAATGTAAGAAGTAGAAGACTTTAAAAAGCTGAAAGTACTGACAGAAATTACTTTAAAAACTGAAAACTACTGGTAAAAACTGCAGAACAAGAAATTTT
Organism: Trididemnum nubilum; assembly: GCA_963965965.1. Lineage (NCBI taxonomy): Eukaryota > Metazoa > Chordata > Ascidiacea > Aplousobranchia > Didemnidae > Trididemnum > Trididemnum nubilum. Next base: position 37,056,557 of record OZ014478.1, on the reverse strand, counting down.
TATACTCAAAATTGCGGTAAATCAGTGTTTGAGTTTTTTGAAATGTTTCAACTCTCAATATCTGATGTGATTGCAATTTTTGATTAACATCGATAACAACAGTTAGCAGGTCAGAAAGTGAGGAAAAAGATATCTAATGCAGCACATGCAGTTTATTACGGCATTTATTATCAGAAATCGTTATCGCGCAATCAAATTGAAAATTGCTATTACAGTATGTGTACGCTTAAAGAAGTCTATTTTTTTGTACGCTACCGTATCGCCAATTGTTTCGGTAACCGATATCATACACTTGTTATCTGTCATATGGCATACTACTAGTACTAGAACATACAGAATCATAAGTGCAGCAGCACAAAAACCCAACCCAAACCCATGCGGTCCAGGCTCAGTACCACTATGTTCCGTAGGTATGTGTGCACTGTCAGAAATCGATCTCGCGTATTCGGCATCAGTTATATTGCGAAGTGATGGTCTACTGTACTGGTAGGCTATCACAAACTGGTACAGTACTAGCATATGCGTGAAGTGTAGCGACAATTGAACTGTACGGAAACTATCACTACTCAACTCTTGATTTGTACAGTACTGTACCAGTGTACAGTATGTTTTCTCCACTCCAATTTGATTGTATGGTACTGGTTCGTTGATTTTCTAAAGTAGCTATAACCCCAAACCACATTAAGCTTAAAACAAATAAAGCTCAATGCAATTCAAAACCACAGCCAACTTTGTATGTGCATTGTACCAACACTGTGTAAGTAAACCAGCTATTTTTTTGGCATCTAGTGATCCACTGCTTAGAATACAAGATGATTCTAACATCATACAATTTCATTTCAGTGACTGTTCAGCGTTCACACAAAACAAACTGCAGAGTATACAGATACAACAACTACCAGTAGCCTCTACCTGACTATTATTAAATCAACAAATAGATAGGCTTATGAGTTCCTAAAAATAAACAAAAGTTAAGAGTCTATGGTATTGGTAGCTAAGCAATCACTGGTCAGTATTTATATGCATCATGGCAATAATCATGACCACAGACCAGTATCATCATCATCATCATATTTGTTTATTTACCAAGTGACGTCATATCACAAGAAAAAAACTGCAACTTCCTCTAGGTCTATCACCAAAGCATCGAAATATGCAATTCCTTTAAAACCAACACACAAACTTGCAGAGTCAAAGCGATATTTAGTCACTTGGTGAGGAGACAGCAAAGGATCAAAAGGTCATCTAAGTCTACTGCCACCTCACCAAGTTAAGGTTAAAAAAGCAGCTTCTAGATTTTCTCAGTCTGCTACTTTCTATGATAAAAAATTTTATGCAAAATTAAAACAAAGAGTTGCAAAGATATGTACATTTTGTACAGCGTATACACAAAACTCACAGTCAACATGTAAAGAAAATGCAAGGCAACATTAGAATTGTTCTAACTCTAAGCATACTAAAAATAAAAAAATACTGTAACTGCAGATTGGATAGAAAATAAAATTAATAAAATTCATAATGCTTATTTATGTTTTATAGAATTTAAAGTGGGCAATTGGAGTGAAAAAAAAACCTCCTTGCTTTGTTTTGTATTGTTTGCCAATATGTCATTAGTAGGTACTGGTACAATTTCCAATACCAGTATATATCAACCTTAGTCAGTTTCTGCAAAATTACTTATAGTATCGGTACTGGTACAAAGTACCGGTGCACTACGGTATATGATCATGACTAGGCCTATTGATGATACAGCGTCCAAAATGGTCAAAAGTGGCCACTTTATTTAAAGGCAGTGGCTATTTTGCCTCTAGAAGCAAAATAGCCACTGCCTTTAAATAAAGTGGCCACTTTTGACCATTTTGGACGCTGTATCATCAATAGGCCTAATTGTACCAAAACAAGAGCAAGGAAAGCCAAATTGAATTGGCTTTTTCAACTGGCTGCTAGCAACCATCTCAGATTTAACATGCCTACCCTGTACCAATTACCGGTAGTTTCAATATCTCTTTCTCTCTTCTTTTCCCAAGCAGAAAAAAAAGCAATCCAGTCTGAAGTACCGCTAGGCTAGATACCAGTATCACTGCTACTGTACACTACCTATACTACAAAGTATCGGTACATGACTAGACCTAGCCTACTACATAGCCTACATCTCTAAGCACTTAACATTGCCTGCTGAAAGCTACTTTTCAACAAAAACCAATTATTTTTTCAAGATTTTCAGTTTTTGTGGCTCAAAGTTTGCCCCAACCACCAAAAAAATGCTCGAAATCGCTTACGTTACTTACGTAAAGTTAAAATTATTTTAACTCAACGTAAGACGGATGAAATCAAGAAAATTACTTCCGTCACCGCAAAAATTTTCTGTGTGAACACCTTGACGTTAGACGTAACTGCGACGGAACGGTAACGTTGACGTTGACGGCTTCTGTGTGAACCCGCCTTAATGGGAAAAAGCTTACGCTACCTGGCATTTTACCATCATTTTAATCAGCTTGAAAGTAGAAGTGGCACAGATTTCAGATTTTTTGTACATGCTAAAATCTTGCCGCTTTGAAAAGCTTTTTACAACTTAAATTTACTACACTCTGCACTGGGCAAGAAAGACATAGCTCTTATTTTTGTTTATCTAACTAGCCATGGCTTGTTGAAGTAGCAGCATTTCTACAAACTGCTGGGGCACATTATATTTCGAATATTTTCTAGCCAATGTCATAACGGTTTAGAGTTAGCTGCTCGGCAAATTGCAAATAATCTGTCACCAATAGCTAAAAAATTGTAACTTCTTTTTTGGCCTTTCGCACAATATCATTTAAAAAAACGTCTAAAAATTTAGCTTGTGCCCTTCAGTTCTTTTTATAAGTGTTTTATGCACGTTTTGCGCTGCTCAAAACAGGTTTTCAAACCGAAATTTAACCTAAAAAGGTCTTAACATTGGGTCATTTTTTTTCCGAGACCCCCGTCCAAAGTCACAAATTTTAACACCTCACCCATGCACCCCTTTTGAAAATTTTTCGCTAGATACAGTGAACAGTGAACAAAAACCTTCTTTAAAAAACCGGTCGACCGGGCCGGACAGAAACCGGTCAACAGGCCGGTCGACAGGCCGGTCAACCGGCGATGATTTTGAAATTTACCGGTCGGGTCGAGAAAATCCTGACCGGTTCCATCTTTGCCCCACCCAGCTGGCAGCTGCCTGGCGGTAATCCACACACTTTATTTTGGGGGGCAGGGGCGCCGGTTATTGCCTCGGCCTCGCCGGCCCGTTCGCGTGTGAATTTGTATGAAATACGTAGAAATTTGCTAATTGGTTAACTTCTACTAATTCCTTAATCGCTCAGACTCTAAAGTTTACTGTTTAGATTTGTTTTAGATTACAGCCACCTGAAGAACCTAAAGGCGAAACAGCCTGCTAGAGGCATTATTTTAACGATTTTATAGGTGTTTTTATTATTATTTACAGGCCCTGATCTCGCGTCATCGAGCTCTTTGTTTGGTTCGCAATAAAAACACGTAATTGCGCTTATATAGCTTTCTAAAATTGTACATGAATATTTGGAACAGTATACTGTATGAGCATGATGCTTATTCAAAATAGGTACACATACTGTGCAATGCAAATTAAATGTTAAATAAAAAGCCAGCAATCTAGGCGAATACGAGATGAAGACAACAAATTCAATAATTCAATATCTACAGTATCAGCAAATTATATAATCCATTCTATAAAATTAACAGAGAAATGAAGGGTATACAAAGAAATTAGCGAAGAGTTGTAATTGCGATCATAGGTGGGCACGGTACTTTGCAAGAGTACCGCGGTACCGGTACTCGGTACTTTTCTAAAATTAGTACCGCGGTACCGGTACTTTTAAATTAAAAGTACCGCGGTAGTACCGCGTTACTTTTGCGGTACTTTTTTTTTAAAATTAAAAGAAAAAAATTCGACTGATTGACCTCGTTTACGGGATTGTTAATCATCACTTTTAGCAATTAGGTTCGTTTCCGCGACTAGAGCCCACTGCGTAGACCTATTGTTCGTTTTACAGAAAGTTTGCAGTAGAATAGTAAGCAGTTGCAGTATTAGTATTACTACTATATAGTGAGTACAAAGTACTAACTAGCGATGGAGTTGACTCGATAAAGTATCTAACTTATACGGACTACGGTCATCGGGCTACGTATTCTACAACAGTATCTTGCAGAGGTGGAGTCCTCGAGGACGTCCTTGGCCTCGAGGACGTTCTCGAGGCTTTGGCCTTGGCCTCGAAGCCTCAAGTCCTCGAAAATTGCCCTGTCTTCGGCTCGAGGACAGCACTATTTTTTGAACAGTTGAAATTTCGTTGGAAAATGCCGAAACCTCGCGGAAAAATTGCGAACACCTTATTTGTTTTCCTCACTTGGAGCATGGGCGTAGCCAAGGGAGGGGTGGCAAGGGGCCCGGGTCCCCCTCATTTGAAATTCCACCAATGACAAAAATGTGACCAAAAAGCCTATTGTTTTTTCAGTTTCAGTTTCTTTTTAGCATTTTTCGCTTATAACAGTAACTAACAACAATATGGAAACCAGGGGCGCCGGACTCCCCTCAATTCAATTTTTGCCAGCCAATTTAAACGTACAACCCGGAAGAAATGGAGAGTTTTGTCGTAAAAGTTGCTATCTCAGGTCCACATCTAGCCTTTTTATGAACGTAATGCATTAATCAGGGCCGGATCTACCATAATATGGCGCAGTACCAGCTAGGGGCCCCACGCTGAAATCGTTAGACTTTTTTTGGTCTGCACCTATGTTTGGCAGAAAGATGTTGCGAAAATCTCCACAGTGCCAGGGGCCCAGCGCGATGTAAATCCGGCCCGGCAATAACACGGTTAGTAGGCGTAACCATCTATTGTACCATTTTTCAATAACAATTTAGTAATTCAACTCTAACTTCGCCGGTTTTTACGCTCGAAATACTTAAAAAAAAATTAACCATGGAAAATGCTGATTGAACAAATCATTGAACTTCAATTGAAGGGACCTGGGCCCCCTGACCAAACATGTACTCCTATAACTGGTTATTTTCATGACAAAACAGAAACCTCTAAAGCAAATCTTCGAGTGGATTATTATTTACTGCTAAAATGTAGCAAGAGACAATGCGCCTTACTTTCCCCTACCTGGACCAAATCACTTACAACTAATATCTAATTCCAAAATGCCAGAAGTTAAACGTATTTTGGACTTAAGTTGCTAGTAAAAGGGGGATTAAACAATTTAATTTTTTCAATTGGCTTTCAAATGTCAAAAATCTAGTGGTTTCAAATGGCTCTGAACACCTGCAAAATGAGATTCAATGGCATTAAAATAGCTTTTTTTCCAAAAAGTTACAAAAAACCGCCCAACGGCTGGGTGCTTCGCCCCCAGACCCCCAAAGTCTTCGGCGGCTGGGGACTCCGCCCCCAGACCCAATGTGTGATACGTTTGAATTACACTAGTTTTCTCAACACGTTTCCAACGTTAGATATTTGCGCTTTTTAAGTATTAGTTTAACCCCTCTCTTTTTGCAAAATCCTGGTTACCTGCCTGCAGGCAACGATTTCAGATCTTCCATCCTACGATATCTTTGTCCCACAAAAACTTCCTGTTTGGAAAATTTTTGATGAAGTCATTGCCTGTGATTTGTGATTTAGGCCTCCCCCAATCAAAAATTCTGGGTACGCCCATGAAATGGAGACCACCTAAAAAACTTTTACGAAGACCTTTTTTTTGGAGATCACTTGCAGCTGCGTCCTTGGTCCTTGGCTTTGAGCATTCCTGTCTTTGGCCTCGAGAGGGTTTTTTCCTCGGAAAGGCTGTCCTTGGCCTCGGATTTTTTTTGTGTCCTTGGCCTTGGAATTGGCCTCGAGCCTTGTGTCCTCGACTCCACCTCTGGTATCTTGTCACCAGTAATAACCAAATAGCAGTCATCTCTAAAGCATCACTTGCGTAAGTTGGCAATGAAGGCTACTCTGACGATACATCAGCTACCAATTATGGCACAAATGACATTCACACAAAACTTAGAAACTGGGGGATAAATTGAACTTTTGGCAAAGTGAGCTGTTTTGATTTGTTTTTAGTTGATTCGTTGCTGCAGTTACTTTTTGGATTTCTAATTAAAAGCTAGATGGGAACTTACAAGTTGCCAGCCTATAAACGAACGACGCATGTTAATGGTGATTTTTAAAAAATCCTTTTGTTCCCCCGTAATGAGAACAATTTCAAAATTACAACATTTTTTATTGCTGTTGTATAGCATATTTATTCTCTTGTCACAGCACAGCGTTAGACCCTAATTATTGGACATTCCGCACGCTGTCATTGTGATAATTACTTCGTTCTTGGAGGAATTCGCACCTGCTTAAGAGTTTTTAGTTTTCCAATGTTCCGTGAATTTCGATTTCTTGCCACTGAATTTGTTGCTTGTTCGAAGCCACAAGCAGAGATAATCATCGTAAAGCGCCCTATTCAAGGACACAACAACGTAACCAGAGTGTGGGTTGAACACAGATTATGCAATTAGGGTTGTCGCAAAAAAAGCTTTGGCACTTTTGGCCACGCTTTTGGGGAACTTTCAAGAAGATTCTTGGTCTCTTCTGATTATAAAAAAAAATTAGCTTTTTAGCTAAAGCCGTTAAAATATCTATTTTTTGTAAGGTTCATTTTCGGGGGTTCTAAAAGAGATGTAATTTCATAAAAATTGATTTCTGGGGGTTTAATTTGCGGGGCTTCCACGGAGGTGGCACCCAAAAATTTTAAGAGACAAAACCGTGTATTTAACTCGACAATTTTGTTCAAAAATTAGATTGCGTTGTTTTGCCGTTTAGCACTTATTAAAAGAGCGTACAATGTTCAGAAAAAAAAAACTCATCGCGGCCAAAGCCAAAGTGGGATTGGTGCAGATAAAAGGATTTTTTGAGATAATTTTTCTGGGTAAGTACTATCGGGTGAAATACTTTTGGCCGTATTATACACCGTTTGTGGATGAGACCATCTTCTTTGCCAAACGTTCCAGGCATATTTAAAACCAAAAGCTAATACAAATGGAGGCCGGCAGTAACGTGCAGTAAATTTTTCTTCATGCAGGCGCGTAGCCAAAAATCTGCGATGGGGGGGGGAGGCGTGTGGGGTCTGGGGGCGGATCCCCCAACCACCGGAGGTAATTGGAGTCTGGGGGCAAGACCTCCAGCCACTGGAGGCATAGGCTGTGGGGGTCGGATACCCCAGCACTCGAAAAAAATTTTTTTTTGGCAAATATAACTTAATTTTAGGCCTATTTTTCTAAAAATTAATGCTATTAATACATGGCATAGAAATTAGCAGCGCAAAAAATGATTACACCGTACTAGTTTCATAAATAGGCTATGTAGGAGGTAGCTATCGCTACCATTTCAGTTCTCTTATTTTTAAGTTGGTAAATCATAAAATTCTATTTCGGTAGGTTGGTAAACCTCTCAAGGAGTAATCTATTACGGCTATATTTTATAGTGAACGATACTGCATATATATAAAGGGGGTCTAATTGAAGGAAGGTCGAGAGAAGTGGTTGGTAATTAACTTATACTGAATAGCCCTCCTCCCCTATTTCTGCGCTTAAATACATTTTTTTTTTGATGAAACCTATGTTAAGCATTTTTCAACAAGCGATCAAATTTGATTACCAATTTTCGACTACTCTTTAAAGTCTTTTTTTCTGATTTATAGGTTTTATTTTTGACAAATTAGCCCCCTTCCCCCTTCAATAAACGTTTCAAAATATGCTTTAAATAATTTTTTATAGTCCCCCCGCGCGCCCCCTGGCTTCGCTACTGTATTCACGCCTGATGTGATGAGTATTCATTACGTAAGTCGTCTCTTACAATTTTTTCTTAACGGTTCTACTTTTGTTTCGCTGGTGCACGAATACTGGTAATGCATCATTTTGCCATTGCAAGAAAACGTCAATTTTTCAAATAAGCCAGAAAACTAAGTCCCTGCGGTGGTAGTAGCGAGTAAGACCAACGGTTAAACATTAAATTAAGAAAAAAGATTCGTTATTTATTCGGTTTATTCGCAAGCATTTTTACCACGTTTCAAGTTTTTGATTACGTTCGTAAAATCCCTACTAAAAAATAAAACAAAACTAAAGTACCGGTACCGCCAAAAAATAGCAAAGTACCGCGGTACCGGTACCACAAAAGTACCGCGGTACCGGTACCAAGAAAGTACCGCGGTACTTTAGTACCCCGGTACTGCCCAGCTATAATTGCGATATAATACGCAATGTACAAAAACATAAAAATATGTATAAAAAACAATATCGTGAATACTAAGCAAGACAAAAGCGTCATTTTTCGGACAAAGCAAAAAGTTTATCAACATAAAACGTAATAAACAGTACAAAATCATTACAGAATTTCCAATTGAATAAAACTGCAAGTGTAATTTAGTTCCAACGTAGGAAACGCAAACTCTCATTATACAGTGAAAAAAACAACAAATTCTATTAGGCCTGTATCTACAAACGAACAAAGCAAACATATTTACAATTAGTGTTAGAAAAAAAGTCGATTTCACATTAAACCTTTGCGATACACAGACAACACGCACAACATACTGCACTTGTGCAGTATACTATAATTAGTAGCTCTACGTACATTTTATCAAGTCAGATTTTGCCAAACCATATTTGATTAGCTGAAAGAGTAAGCTTGCAAACTGAAAAAATAATGCACAGCTTTTAAACACCACATAAGAACAACTTAAACATACTAAAGATATATGCAAATTTCCAGCAAAATAAAATAAGCTTCACTAAACCTTTATTAATTTTACTTCTTAGAATGAGCAGCAAACAGAATTTTTAAAAACAATCGATCAAGTGCCAGTTGGCATGAGAAAGACTATTTACAGTATAATAACGGGAAAATAGTTCATCACTAAACTTTACGATTCATTGAACATCAGCGTTTTACAGCAATGCAGTAAAAATGTTTACTAACAATTGTATTTACAAACTAAACAAAATACTAAACGTGTGCAAAACACTTACAAACAAAACGGAAAAACAAAAAAAGATCATCAGTCATTAAACTTACAATTCATTAAACATTAGTATTTTATAGCAATGCGGTACAAATATTTGCAAGCATATTCCCTACCAACGATTGTACTTGCAAACGAAACAAAATACTACACGTCTAAACAAAACGGAAAATAATTCATCAGTCTCAGACTTTACAATTCATAGAAGATTTCTATCTTACAGCAATGCAGTACGCATATTTGCAAGCATATTCCTTACAAACAATTCTACTTATAAACGAAACAAAATACTACAAGTTTACAAAATACTTACAAAAAACACCAACCAAAAAAACAAACAAAAAAAACAAACGCACAAATAGTTCATCAGTCTCAGACTTTATAATTCATTGAAGATTTGTATTTTACAGCAATGCGGTACAAATACTTACAAGCATATTCCTCAAAAATAAAAGTAAATAGCTTTTTTACATGCCTTATTAAACGTAACAGACATACAACATAACAACCAAAATAACGCAATGAAATAAACAAATTATAAATAACAGTATTTTGGCTGTAATGCTTGTTGTTTAAATTATTCAAGAAATCCACTTACCATGCTCTGAAGATAAACAAAGTTTAGAGAAAAGTCACGTTTGGTCACCTTGACATAAACGAAAAAAAAAATAAAAGAAACGATGTCTTGGTATACATGAATAACTAAGATTGCGTATATTTGTAGTAAATCAAATCAAATCTTTCATTATACTCGCTGTAATACGCCGAAGCGTGTATCGAGTTTGCGGGGCCCATCTCCGCGTGATTGCGCCCGGGCAACACAGCTCCTTTCGAAGAAATGTCGCAGCGGTGGCGAGCCGTTGGCAACACTGTGTCCGATTTGACCGGCCCTAGATTTGAACCTCGGACCTCCCGTTCCAGAGACGAACGCGTTACCGCTCGACCAACTGGCCGGTTAAAATTGTGGTAATACAATTATGAATAAAAAAACGTGACAATTGCCGTTACAGTAAAACAAATGCATCTACAAAACAAATTTATGCGTTATCATTTGGCAAACCAACTTCAATTTAAAAGCATTTAATCTAATTATTTACAAAAACTAAAACACAGTATACTAATTAATACAAATTAATGTACAAAACTTGTTGCAAAGTCAAACAAAATTTTTTGACAACAAAATACCAGTTGACGTCTTTGTAAATACATTAACTGCAGCATTGTGGCAATTTTTCATTCTTCAAACCGCGTCAAAGCATCTGGCAAAGCAATCGTCATTTATTTTCTTCGCTATTTTCATCATCTTCATTGATGATGGTCAACCAGAACACGTGACCAGCATGCTTGAATAGAATCTCGCTCGGGATATACTAATTTACTCAGTGAAATTTTCAAATGAATTTACAGTGGTTTGCAATAAAGAGATACAGTATTTGGTCGCTTGGTTCATAAAGAAGACGAAGATGTAGCGGCGCTTAGTTTTCTTTCAATCCTGAAAAACTACATTTGCAACAAGTTCTCGCAAGTTTACACAAATTCAAACAAACAAAAAGAAATGACTGGATAACTATGAATCGAGCTCATTGGTCAACATTCAATAAGACTAAGCAATGGAATCAAATTCCACATCTTTACATTATGATATTTTATGCTTCTTTGAAGACGATTAGTAAGATAACTAGAAATACTGTATTTAAATCATTGATGTATAGTGATATATTGGTATAATTATGGTGGTAGTAGTAATTAAAACATAGCAGTTACGTATCTGTTTCAACAGCTCAGAGTTCCAAGTTCAGATGACGCACCTATGTCTTCAAGGGCTCAAATAATACTCTATATTTGTTTTATTAGCCAAGTCACTTCAAAAATTTAATGAAATTATAAAAAGTTTCAAACCTGTTTGAACTTTGCCAGTGAGCTGGTTTGGGTGGAATGGGCTTGACAATTCAATTTTTTGAATTGGATTCTAATTGTGGGAATCACTTCTTTCGAATGGCTAAAAAAACTTAGGACATTTCTTTTGAATAACGACAAAATATTTATTTTTTTCCAAAACGTTACAAAAATTGCGTAGCGGTTGACGCTTTGCCCCAAGTCATCGGAAAAATAAGCTTAACATGCCTCAGTTTACTGAGCTTGCTAGACTACCTTTTTTCATGACATGTTGTAAAGGTAGTGCTGAAAAATTTCAACACTATTTCATTATAAATATTGGCTATTGCATCACTTAAATTTGTATCACTGATATTATTACCATGAGAAAATTTCCATAACAACCGCAATTGCTTTTGGCACAAAATGGTGTTGATTTTTTCATGGACACAATTGCAAAGCTTCTTCCAAAAAACTTGACTGATGGAAAGTATTTTTAAACAAAAAATTTGTAGGTCTTCGTTAAAGCCTTTCCCTAAGCAAAACCTCGGTTGCGCGTCTGATTGATTTAATGGTTTTTAAAATTGAAATTGCGAAACACAAGTTAAATTCTCCGTGGAGAACATTGCAAAAATTAAAACTTTAAACTTGAACTTCAAAACTTTACTTTAATTGTAAGATTTAATTCACCAGCAATCAGCCAAAATTGAATGACAGCAAATAAAAAGAAATCAATTTCATTTCCGAGTAGGACCATCATCAGCGTAAAATATAACATAAAAAATAGACTCAATATGGCCAAACAATCCAAAGTTCTCACACCTGGCTTTTTATTGTTTGGTCATTTTTGCATCTGTTTTTTTCTTTCTAAATTTATTTTAGACTGATGGTGGCCTTATTTGGTGACGAAATTGATTTGTTTTGGTTTGTGTTATGTTAATTTCGACCGATTGATGTTAATTAATTCTTACTTTACACCTGAAATGACTTTTAACAATCGCCAAAAGAAAAGCTTTACATCCAAAGGAGATTCTTCGAAAAACTTAAACATGTTTTACAAGGGGGAGAATTTTTGCTTCTTTTCTCGTTTTTTTTGAGATGAATCCCTTCAGAAAACAGGTTTTACTTCGAACCAACTTGACTCTGAGTCAAATTTCATTACAAATAACTCCTGAAAATTCGAAGTCGCTAAGTAAAGGGAAGGTTATACAATTTTGAGGATTCCTGATGAAGTCCCTTTTTGGTCTATTTTATTTGACTTAAATGACGCCACAAGATGTTTTTGGGACGTATAACTAGTTTGACTGGGCATTTCATGATTCAGTTTTGAAAGGAAGCCTATGCACAAAATTTGAACCGCCTATGACATCATTGCTAGCCGTGAAAAAATAGGTTTAACTTACAAATAACGAAATGATTATTTCTGCTTTTAGTGTGTTTTTTAACCAATCTGATTTTTTACCCAATAAGGAAACACTCGCAAAGCGCAAAATAAATGAAATACAAGCTAAATTAAAAAAAGCAAAAAACCGCTGTCATTATTAAGTTAGTTAAAATCAAAACGTTTCAATCACTAACTCATTAAAATTATCTTATGGCGTAGTGCAGTATAATATTAGTGAATGGAGGTGCTTTCTGATCAGGCCGGGATGTGCGAAATCCGGCAGGATGAAATTTCATTCGATTTGCGCCCAGTTTTCACTTAATTTTCGGGAGGAATTACGGTGCAGATTATTTTCGATATATTTTATTATCCAAAATTACCCAAAGTTTGGTGGAAATCCGTTTTTGATTCACTCGCAAGCGTTCAACATTTTTCCGAGCTCCATTAAATCCAACCGCGTCTAATTATTTAATTGTTGCGCCAAAAATGAATGCAATTTCATCCCAAATTTGTTTAACCTTAAACGATACCAAAATACCTTATTCCAACATTGTTAAATATCTAGAAGTCCTTATACACCCCCAATTAAACTTCCAAGCACATATAAAAGCAACTGAACAAAGAATTTCATGATCTTTCGGCATAATTTTGAAACTGAAATACTTTCTCCCAATCTCCGCCTTCTTGAACTCTATTGTGCTTTTGTTCAATGGACTTATCATCTGGGGATCGACCTATTCGGCCTATCTAAAAATATTTCTGTTTTTCAAAAAAAGTTGCTCTGAAAATATCAAAGCTTCATGACCTACTTAAACATGAAGTCGTAAAAACTGTATTTCGTCATTTTCGAAAATTCTTTCCTCCCTTAATGTCTCACCTATTCATCAAAATAAGCGAAATTTCTTGAAGAATTACAAGATCATCGAATGATCCAAGCACTACACTTTACATTCCTAGATACCGTACAGCAAGACTGCAACGATGCATAAAGTATCAAGGAGTAAAAATTTGGAACGATATTCCAACTGAAATAAAAAATAAATCTTTTAATCACCTCAAACATCATCACAAAAACCATTTATTGAACCAATATTATTTTTTTGTGTAGTCGCTCTCCTACATGTCGCCACATTCTATTACACTTTGCTCATTTTCTAGTAGTATTTTCGTCTCCTCTGGGTGGCTGCTTGACTTGAAGACCGAAAAGTCCATTCACAGCCCTCCCTTGCTACTCAACACTCCCGGAGTATGCAGTTATGATACTATAAATTATTGCAATATTGCTTTTCTTTTTCTCGCTTGTGGGTTTGTACGTAAAAAAAAAAACATTTATCATTTATCGAGTACAACTACTCTGCGCTGTCTCTATTCGCTTCTTTAAACCCGTTTAGCGTGTACATTGGTTGAGCTGCCTACCACTATCCCTACCTGGTAGAGGTTGTCGCTTATTTTTTGAACGAGCCCATCTGACTAAGACTTGAAAGCCTTGTACTGTAAGGGGTCTCGCTAAATGACCTCCTGGGAGAACCTCTGCACCTTTTTTGTTTTTTTAGGAATATTTTCAAGAACATTGGAGTTATGCAGTACGTGTGTACACGCTCAAAACTTAACAAGACCGATATTTCAAACAATGAAATTTCAGATAATATCAAGGCGGATCACATGTTCTCCATTGCCAAATATCTTGCTTTAATGGATGTGCTGTAATGCTTCAAGGTTTCATGGCTGGATATCAAGAATACGACAAGCAATCGTTCATAAAATTCTAAATAAGATTTATGACCAAACTATTCTCCAAGCAAATTTAACTTTAACCGTTAATTCTAACAAGATTGGTAAAATTTTTAGACTACTACGGTATATGTCATGAATATTTTTGATAAGTAATAAAAGCTTTAGAAGAAAAATTAGCCAACGATACACGTAAGCTGGCAATTCGTACACTCGATCGTTTAAGCATCTCGTCAGAATTTTGCAAAGTTCTAGCGACCAGTTGGTTGTATCCTCCTCCAATCGAACCAATCCAATTGCAATTAATTTTAGGAGAATCTTCGTAGATATAAACATTTTAATCAAAGCAGTTTTCACGTTCTGTACCACCAATCAACTTTACATTATATTGCACGCAAAACTCATTATACTACACTGTGCGTTACAAATCTGAAAAAAAAACAAAAACATTAAAACCGGAGAATTTAAATTCAAAGTTTGCTTGTAAGGAATGGTACTCCACGTAAAACTAAAAGTTGTTCTTGCGGATTCGCTTGTGTTAAAATTTGACATTTCGCTATTGTTATTAATCAATCATAATCGGTTATATAATCAACTAACACCAAATAATTATTTCTTTACTACATCATATAAAATCAAGTACAGTACGCCACGCAAACAACAGAGCCAAGCAAGAATTTTTTTTGTTTCACCTTTAAGGGCAGAGTCTTTGCAATGAGTTCCAAGAGACTTTTCAACTAAATGGAATCGTGCATTGGTAAAATGATTTTGTTTTCTAACGCTCGTATAGTTGTCTAATAAACTCCGTAAATTTACCACTTAGATTCCCAGCACGCTATGTGTATTAAAAATTATGAAGTACCTGTCGTTAACTTTGCAACAATACGACATTAAGTAGGTTGATTGGCCGCCTATTTGTTGTATTTTTTGCTGTTACCCCTCTATGACATATATATTCGTCACTTAAATATCTACTGATATGAAAAATATAGGGCTCTAGCTCAAGCCGCTTAAAATCTTAATTTTTCGTGGCCTCATTTTGAAGGGTTTCTTAGAGGGAGTGTGATACCAAAAAAGTTCAGGAGACAAAACTACGTTTGTAGCTTAACAGCTTCACCCAAAAATTAGATTTCGGTGTTTTTAACGGTTTAGGAGAAGAGCGTACAAAACTTACGAAGAAAAAACCCTTATCATGACCAAAAGCATGTCAGTAGAGACAATAAGGGATCTTAAGACGTATAACCATGTGAAATATTTTTTGCCATACTTAGCCGTTTTTTGAGTGAGACTGTCTTTTACGTCACAATTTTGAGGAGGTTTTTGGGCCCTACAACCGAAGTCACGTGACCTATTGCCTTAAAATTTAGTACAAACAAACGACATTAAGTCCAAACCACATGACGCTAAATCTAGCTCTTCTCAATTTCTAAGCAAACCTCTGAATTAAACTTCACAATCGTTAGTTTGAAAATGGCTGAGTTGAAACAAAGAAACACACGACGCGAAAGTCGTTTGTTCCAAATTTGTCGTAAGGAGAATTGCATTTCCAATAGTGGCGGCAGGTTTGATCTTGTGGAAACAGTTGAACTTGTTGAAGTGTGTGTAGAAACTGCTTTAACCTGCACAAACTCTTTTTTTTCCTCAAGAAAAGTAACCCGCTTTTAGTATGGGTTCAAGTGAAATTATTGAGGACGCGCTTTTGTCAGAATTTTAGACCACGAGTTAGCATACATATACAAAAATGTGCACATTGGTTTGATTCCAACAAAAATTGGCCAAAGGCTAAATCGTTCTCTGGTTCAAACAGAGTTTTACTTTTGGATTTGCATTTTCTATTTGGTTTTGCTAGTTTGGGTTGGGTTGTTAAGCTTCTTGCATAATAACTTTGGTCATCTCACTGCTCATCCAACTCCAAATTATAGTAGACAGAAATGGTAAGCGAAGAGTATTCAAAAAGCATATGACATTCTTTATATGGTCTGATTTGGAATTCAATCTATTCGAATTACAGGAAGCCAATCAGCATCGGCTGAAACAAATATGCGCATGTAACATGAAAGTACGACAGAAAAGCAATGTCGCGAGGCCAAAATCAGCTCTGAGAGCAGGTACAGAATTTAGCTTAATTTTACTGTCAGCTTCACTTTTGTCGACATGTCTCAATTATACTACATTTGAGAACCACATAATGTTTAATTCTTTAGTTTCAAAACTTGATACAAACCCCATTAAAAGTATTTTAAGTGCTAAACGAATCAAAATTGAAGATCTTGGAAGTGCAGAAAAGGTTTCAGAGCAAATCAAAATGTATGATTCTGGGCCTACATTGCTACATAAAACAAGCAGCCTCTAGTATCTGTATAAGGACACTTAGACTTAGAATGACTAAATTAATTTTGATGGCAGCTACTTGACACAATGACTGAAGTCTATTAGTTTCTTTATTTTTCTTACGTGTCCGTCAAATTTAAACAGAATATACTGTACCTATAAATACGTATTCTTGACTGAAATTGACATGTTAAACAAAAACGAAATTCAAGAATTTGTCAAAAATAATTATGACATAATATGTTGCGAAATTAAGCAGCTTCATGGATATATAGATAAAAACTTTTACCTAAAAGAAGAAGATTCAAATGAAGAGTATGTGCTTCGCATCAAACCGAAGATAACTTCAATGAAAGTAATATGTTCATACATTAAAATAGGTTGTTTTTTAAGGAAACCATAAATAACAGGGTCAATAATTAAACAATGATGATTCTATACTAGTGCCCTAAATTGCATTGTCTATTATTTATTTCAATTGCTATTAAACCTATTTTACACGGGGTAGAGGGCATTTAATCCACCTCTCGGTTTTTTCGTGAAAAATCCTTTAAAAAAAAAGCAGTTTTTTATTTTGAATCAACTTAAGTTTTAATAAAATTTCATCACAAATAACTCCTGAAAATTTGAAGCTACTAAGGTAACGTGAAGTTTCCTAATTTTGAGATTTTCCGAAGCCACTTTCCGAAATTTGAGCATTTTTGGCCAAAATTTGATTAAAATGACTTCATCAGACGTTTTTGTGACGCTACTAACTTAACTTCAGCGGTTTTTACCTATCACGCGTATTTTCACGCGGAAATACGCCTGTCATTTAGCTGCATGCATTTTTCTTTTTTTCTGTTTTTGCAGTTACATTGAAAAAGATATCGAGCGTATATCTGCTCGAAAATACGCGTGATCGGTAAAAGGCCTTTTCGACATGGTTTAGTATCATAAAAAAACCTGCGCACAAAATTTGAACCGTTTATGTCGTCATTGCAAAAATGATGTAATTTTTCAAAAATATGGCCGCGACGTTACCATAATGACGTCATTAACTCAAAACTAATTTCTTTGAAAAATTTTAGTAAACACCAACCAGCATGCCAAATTTAGTCTTGCCATAACTTTTGGTTTACGAATTAGAGAAGGAGTGGCATTTATGCCTCCCCTACCCCGTGTAAGATAGGACTAAGCTTTAAAATATGCTATTGCTTATAATACATGCTCGTCTTATTGGTTCATTCATTTATAAAATTACTCTATATTCGACTGTATCTAAAATTAATACTGCATTTTAAACAAATTTTTTTTTAAATTTTGATATGAATAAGAGTATTACGAGTTCAACTTTCTTATAGTCAATGTTGTTTTAGACTTGGTAAGTGCTGCTGAAGATGTGAAGGATTGTTTGACTGAAAATGGATTTCAAATTAATCGTTTAAAAAGAACCAAAATCGGAAAACAAAGATGCTGCCATACAACAGGTAAACTAGGGAAAAAACTTTCGCTCTTGTACATGACATCCAAAGCAAATTAAATAGATAAAACACACTGAATGCTAAGTAAATTAAATTATATTCACTGAGGAGGTTCCATCATGTGGTCAAAGTGAAGTCTTCTAAAACTACTGATGGCTTTGAAGTAAAGATACTTGTGAGGAGAATCAAAACCTCAAATTTATGGTGATCTACCAATTTTTGGGATTTGGCTCAAAAATATCCTCTCAGACTTATTTCACCAACTTTCAAATTTTAAAGATAATCTAACAACTGAAAAAAAGCTATAGAAGAAATCTATCTATTCAAAAACATGCAATCTAATTCAACCAGCAGCAGCTCCCCAACCAACCACATGGAACGAGGCAAATTTGATTGGGAGTCTACTGATTGTGTTGGACTGCATAATATTATCAAACAACGGATTTCTGTCAACCTTTATTATGAAATTGATTACAATGAAATATTAACCCTACACTACGTTAGACGAGAGGGGGCATTTTTGCCACCCTCCTCTAGGTTTGTTCGTAATAAATCCCTTTAAAAAATATATTTCGGATTAACTTGAATTCTAGTCAAATTTATCAAAATAACTCCTGAAAAGTTTAAGTTGCTAAGGCCAAAGGAAATTTCCCAGCTTTGAGGTTTTCCGAAGTCACTTTCCGAAATTTGAGCGTTTTTTTAGCCAATATTTAACTTAAATGACGTCACAAGACGCTTTTGTGACGTACCTGCTTTAACTTGGGCATTTTAAGATTCAGTACCAAAAATAAGCATTTGTAAAAAATTTGAACCGCTTGTGACGTAATAGCAAAATACATTATTTTTTTGAAACCATGGTATTGACATCACAATTACGACATCCTCAAATCAAAACCAATTCTTTCTCAAAAATACGCATGCTAAAGTTGGGGTTTCCAAGAAGTTTGGTATAGGAGTTAGATAGAGGGACATTTTACCCCTCAGCCATAAAAAATGTGTTGGGCACTTTGCCAGTGTAAAATAAGGTTAAGAAAACCATTAAAATGAAATTGCAAATCTTCCCAAAATAAACTGCTCAGATTTTGCTATAACATGGTCCAAACTTGGATTTTCGTAAAAAAAAACTACAGTGCAAAAATATTTTTGAAATCCAACGTGGTTTGACGCCCCAAAAATGACGTCATATTATTGAAAAATTTGAAAAATATCAAAATTATGCTTCTCCGAAATTATTTAACAAAGAGACCTGATTGATGGCCAATTATTCTTTTACTAAAGTAGCATTTTTGCCCACCCCATCATTCTCGTGAAAAACGTGCTGGTCAAATACCTCGTCTAAGATAGGACTAAAAACACGAAACAAAGGTTAAATGACATTTTTAACGTATTGATTAGATCATTGAATCCTTTAATCTTTTTTTCACTTTTTTGCAACTCATTGTAAAGATACTGCTCTTTCAATTCATAGCAACGATACGACTGATTTACGAATCTATACAAATACCATGCTTGCCAATGTTAGCCAGTGGATGACAGCTCAAAAGATGGTAGTAAATTCTAACAAAACTATTGCTTTAAACATGTCTCCCGACATGCTCAACAATAATGATACCCTACCTTATGTCTTGAATAGCGAAACTGTATGCTCTTCGAATTCAGCAAAATACTAAGGAATAACCATTAACAATTAACCATCATTCAAAACTGATATTAATGATCTTGAAAGTAAAATTGCTCTGTATGTTGGTGTTATTGCAAAAATAAACTATTATCTTCCCTATAATACTTTATTGACTTTATAGTATCCCTTTTTTCATTCCCATTTCCTTTATATATTGCCTGTCTGAGCTTTAATCCACAAAGCGTATTTAATAAAATTACTGAAACCACAAAATAAAGCATTTCCTATAATCTGTTTGCAGTTGAAATTGCTAAGATAATTTACCAATTTACACGTAAAAAAACTACCGAATGATTTTGAATCATGTTTAGTTTTCTTACCCAATGAATGGTTCATCACGTCTTATTCGCAAAACTTCCAGCAACAGCACTTTTTATACCTATAAAGATCAAATCTTTCATTATACTCGCTGTGATACGCCGAAGCGTGTAACGAGTCGGCAGGGCCAATCTCCGCGTCATTGCGCGGGCAACGAAGCTCCTTTCGAAGAAATGTCGCAGCGGTGGCGAGTCGTTGGCAACACTGTGTCCAATTTCACTGGCCCTAGATTTGAACCTCAGACCTCCCGCTCCAGAGCAAACGCTTTAACGCTCGACCAACTGGCCGGTGCTCACTTTTTATCTCGTTTTAGAAATTTGTGATCTCAACGCTCATTAAAATACATTGGAGCAAAAGATGGAGTAATTTTCCATTGCAAATTAAAAAGTGCTCTTTTCTGAAATTTAAAGAGCTATGTAAAAAGCATCTAATAAAGAAAAATAAACGTGATTAAATTTAGAGTATGTAATATGGTAGTATGTTGGTGGTTTGGTTGTTACACAATTTATACCTGCGCTATATGTTTATTTTATCAACGGTATGTTTTATATATTATTGCTAATTTTGGTTCTAAATGATTCTATTATGTTATTACGCCTATTATTCTTTTAATTTGCTTATTGCTGAGCATTATATCATTTTTTTATCCTGAGTTATTTTCTAGGTTTTTATTTTAAAGCTATTGTTACAGATTCAAGTCTGCCTTTCACAATTATGAGTATCGGAGTTCCAATCCAGAGGGAGCCTATGGATTATCACTGTCTTGCTGTGCTAAAAAACTCAATTTTCTGTCCAAAAAGTATATTTGTTCTTCAAAATGTAAATTCGATCGGATCTCAACTAAAATAACTCAATCACAGTAAAAACGTAGCGTAACTTAGGCAAAACGGCAGAAGAACAGTAACTAAGCACTAACAAAACAGCAAATTAACTTTTGTATAGAATCCGATCTTTTAACTCATGAAAGAAAAACTAAAATGCCCTGCTAGCAGGTATAACGAGAAACTAGGAATGACTAACCAAAAAATGCAACTAGGTGTGGTGAGTGTATCACGTGATTAGATCCTATTCAAATTACGTGAATTAAGAGCGGAAGGCGCTCTAAAACTTGTTACAAACGTGCAATTTTTACAGAATTGCAGCAAATCACAAACTACGCAAAACTGATTGCTAAAGGCCAATTATCATGCTGGAACAGCTATTAATTCAATTATACCAAAATTGGGTAATACAATTTGCTAGACATAATATTGACATGGCTATTGCTTGACCTGAAGTCTACGGTCTTTTCGCAGTTGCTCGTTGCCAAATAATTAATTACTGGTATATTATCATGGTGCATTTTTTGTTGTTGTTTGATGTTTGTTTTTTTCTTTTCTGTTCTGTAATGTTTCATGATCAATCTACGGCACAGCTCAAAACTGATTTTCATTAACACATTGCAGATGATAAAACGTTTTATACATGCTTGTTCGTGTTTCTTCCTGGGTTACCAGTTATTGAGTCAAGTATCGCTACTGATGAACATATAGCCAATTAGCTTATAAAGTGGGGTGCCTATGTGGCCTCGTCAACAAATGCTTGTTGGTAAGTTTTACTTGCTGCAAGCACAAGATCGAAGGGTTTTTGAAAAAAAAAAAATTAACATCTCTACTGACTATCTACATATAGAGTAAAAGTGTATTTTCCTTCTCATTATTACTGTAACTGCTTGAATTCGCTGTTTTCAGTAAAGTTAAAAGGCAGTAAAACAGTTTGTTTAGAAGACTTTATTGCATAGGAAATTTCCTTTCACTTTTTTTATTGCCTCTAAATTCAAATCAGAGCAAAACTCAAATTGGTTGCTCACCTCAAATCTAACCCTAACCCACACCCTTAATCAACCTCTAATCTTGACCCTTGAATAACAATGAAAAATGTGCTGATGATTATTCCTCGTTTCCATGTTACTCTCTTTAACAAAGGTGTAGTTCTTGAGGAGGACCTCGAAGACACATTTTGAAGTTCTTGACCTTGGTCTCGAAGCCTACAAGCCCTCAAAATGTCCTGTCCTTGGCTCGAGGACATCATTATTTCTTGATTGGATGAAAAAGAAAATAACCAGACAAAAAATAATGCAGTCTTCTAGCCTGTCGATTCGTTTCATTTCTTTATTATTAAAAAAAAAAGTATAATGTGAAAGCCAAGTAATAACAAACCTTATCTTGAATGGCATTGTGTGAAAGCTCCACTCAGAGAACGAGGTGGCAAAAGGCAGTGTAAAATCGCTTTTTTTTTTTTATTTCTCCAATGCGGGTCGTACAAACAGCAAAGCACTACAACCGTCCAGAAACATAACAGGAGATCCTGGGATCCAAACACACTCCGTTTTGGGCCCACATGATAAAACAAGTTAGCAAGCTAGTAAAGGCTATTTTCGCTCGCTAAAAGGCGTTAACGAGCAAAAATCTTCGTAGACAAAATGCTATTTCCCAACCGTCTCGCCCTAACACTCACTAAAAATGCTCGCTCAGATTTTTTAACGAGATGTTGCGTTAGCGCGTAATAAATATCTCATTGTGACGTCAGATGCATTTCTACTTCAAAATAATCCGTTCAAGCGTACTGTGCCTGTATGACGGTACGTACTGCAATTGTTATGGAAAAAATACTATGGGCCATGCACTAGTATTCTAAGCTTGCAAAATCCTCCATTGATAACAATTAGGTACTGAACGCAGAGTTTAATTGTATTTTTGGATCAATCTAAAAAAAGAACAACTTTTACCATACCACATTTTTTTAAATGACGTGAAACGCTCTTGAGGTTGTTGGTCAGAATACGTTTATGTTAACAGCAACAATAGGCTTCAAAATCTTTTAAAAGTGAACAAGTCGAAGTACACTATTCTTTTTTAAAACCAGTAACTCTAGAGTTGAGACTGGCTGTTTTTATTCTTTTGCCGATTTTCAGTATCATTTGTTCTTGATCTTTTTTTTAAATTTTAGAGCATTGATTTCAATTTTAGCGACCATATTTGCAACAGTATTTAACTTTCTATTCTCTTCGCCTGAGTAGAGGATTTTTCTTGTTTTACTGCATCGTAAAATTTTTTGAGCAGTTGTTCAACTTGAAAAAAACAAGCTTTTTTCGAACGACCAAAAAAAAAAATCTCAAACAGCGCTCTATACTCTTGGAATAATTGCAATGTTGCTTGCAAACGAAAAAAATCACTAAAATTTTATCGTTTAGAATCAGAACAAAATTTAGTTTCTTTTCTTTAATTTGAACGTTTTTTTCGTTTGCTTTTGATTTATTTTGCTGCGGAGCTTAGCATTGTTTTTAGTTTGTTCTTAAATTTTGAACAAAAACGAGTTTCATGTTCTTAGAAAATTGTGTTTATAAAAAGAGTGTATTTTATTTTTGTCAACTGGCGCTACTCGATATTTTTTTCAGTCTATACAGCGAACCGTTCTCAATGCAATTCGCTTATTTCCTAGCAGTCTTATAGCAAACATGGAGATTATTGTTAAGTAATTTTCAATAAAATTCGCTTTAGTTAGAGTTTTCAACATTTTGCCATTAAATTTCTGACCAAAAAAATGCCTTGTACCCTTAAAGAGTGTTTCAAAATCTTCGTTAAGTTGGCGAGGAAAATGTGAAGTTTTTTTCATCCCGTTATATCTCGCGAACGGTCCAAGCAACTTAACGAGCAAAAATGACGTTACACAGCTCGCAGAGCTTCAGATGCTCGTGCGAAAATAATAACCTCTTGCCTTTAGCGAGTATTTTGTTCGCTAGCGCCTCTTCAAAAATTCTCGTTATTAATGTGAGCGAGGAAATATCTGTCATGTTGGCCTTGATTTGTTAAAGAGAAAACATGACCGTGCCTATCTGAGTATGAAGTGTAATACTGTGACCTGTTACACAAAAAACGTTGGTATGTCCTTGATATAACTAACAAAACGTATCTTAAGAACACCCTGCTCTGAAAATACGTTATCGAATATTGCGAAAAATTTGTTTTGAGATATGAACGAGCAATTCTATAACCACTAACAATCGGTCTGGGCGCAAAGCAACATCCGCTGATCGATTTTTGCGTTGAAAACCGCTGCTAAGCATTCCGTATAATAAACTACTCTACCTGTTTCAGAAAAAACACTGCATAAAGAATTATTAAAAAACGAGCGTGGAATTGAATATAAGTCTAATTGTTTGATTTATTACGTTTCTGCAAATTGTAGACCTTTCGAAGGGCGGCCCCGGGGAAAGTTGCAACTGTCTTCAGTGCCTTTCTTCTTAATACAGTCCTGTTAGAATCTTCAGATTACTCTTTGCAGTCAAATACCTTATATTAAATGTTTAAAGTGTATTTTTGCGGGCAAAACGTGCTCGCTCATTCATTGATTAGATGCGAGAATTAGATCCGAGAATATATAGAGACATCACGTGTATTGAAGCGTAAAGAAAAGATTGGCTTAAAATTAGGATTGGGAAAATGTGGGAAAACTTAAAGTTTTTATAACCTAGCTTTTACGTTTCAAATTGCTTTCAAATTCTCATAGCTTAATTTACTTTAAAAGCCACTAAAATTGCTATTTTCTAAAAAAAAAAAAAGAACACTAAATCTGTTTAACGGAAGCATTGAGACTTTGCCCTCTTTCCCAGTATCCCGCCAAAATACTATTTTTGAATTATCATTGAAAACTTAACGAAATGCAATTATCGCAAATACTTTCTCGCTCAAAAATAACAAAAAAATTGCCCACCATAATCAAAAAAAATTGTATCCTGGATCTTTGTCTTTGGTCTCAAGCATTCCTGTCCTTGGCCTCCAGAGGGTCTGTTGGTCACGTCCGTGCTTTGTTTGAAAAGTTGGTCCTTGGCCTTGGCCTCAGATTTTTTTGAGGCCTTGGCCTTGACCTAGGTCTCGAACGTTAGGTCCTCAACTCTACTTCTGCTCTTTGCCTTAAAATCATCCGATAAAATATTCACTGCTGTTTTGTTTTGGCGGAAAAGCAAAACCAAATTGTTTTACCATTGCATGATGCGTACTATTTAGTTAAAAATCCTTTTGGAACTCATTGCAAAGACTCTAACTTCAAAAATGAAACAGAGAAAGTTCTTGCTTGGCTTTTTATTTGCGTCACGTTTTGGACGTGATCTAGCTAAGAAATTATTATTTGGTTTTAGTTGAGACATTATAACCGATTATTATTGATTAGTTACAACAGCGAAATGAAGTCAAATTTTGACTCAAGCAAATCTGCAAGAACAACTTTTAGCTTAACGTTGAGTGCTAAAAATTCCTGACAAGCAAACTTTGAATTTTAACTCTACGGTTTTAATGTTTTTTTGCAGACTGATAATGCACAGTAGAATAATGAGTTTTGCGTGCAATGTCCTGTCTTCTACTCAATGGAGGCAAGTGGTGTCAAGAGTCCTGAATCCAAACGAGGTTTCAAAACACATTAAATTGGTCGAAACATTAGTTACTGCCTGATCGAAATGAGTTTTAAAAATTTTCAGGAGAACTCCAGCATACTCATGTCAATACTTGTCAATCTTAAGATGGATCCTAGCTACGTTTGGTATGGAGCTAACTTTTTCCAACTGAAACAATTTGTTGTTGGTGTGCCTGATGATGATGAGCTAAAACTCATAATCAACGAAATATTGGAACGTTTCAAAAACCAGAGCTGGGCAAGTCCGCAAGTTAGTCCGCAAATCCGCAATTGCGGACTAACGAAAAAAGTTGCGGACATGCGGACTTGCGGACTTTGGCAGTTTAAATTGCGGACTTGCGGTTGCGGACTATTTTTAATTTTAGTCCGCAATTCCGCAAGTTTTATACAAATATTGAAATTTTTATACAAAATTTTTCGTAAAATATTCATGTTTTTACCCAGTCAAACATGAGAAATCAATTTAATTTTTTTGAGTTCAAGTTTGGCAAAAATATTAAGTTATTCGAGTTCAGGCTGATATAAATACTAAGTTTGCTTTTCGACTTAATCGCTTTCTTTTTGTTGATATGCTGTTTGGTAACGTGAGAAACAAATACATGCCGCGTTCTCATCTTTTATGCAAATAGTGGGTTGATTTTTTAGAACATTTTAGAAGCCCCTTTTGTGCTTGTTTTAAGAATCTTCTAGAACTGTCATTGTGGTAAATTTAACTGTATTGTCTTTAGACCTTTCATCTCATAATCTTTAAGTCTGCAACTAGTTCTCAAATTAGATAGTCTTCGACAGTACGAGTGATATGGTGTCTCAAATTTTCGTAGTTTAGTGTATCAAGTTAGATGTGTAGTAAGTTGGTTGCTGATGTTTCTATTTCTACAGTGAGACCTCGAAGCAGTTTTTTAGTAATATAGTCTAGTAAAGTCTAGCATAGTGTTAGTATAATCAATAGCGTAAATTTTGGTCTAGTAAATTTTAGTTAATTGATATTGATTTGGCTAGCTGATAATTGACTTCTTGTTTAGCCGTGCTTCTTTGGATAAATCAAATTTTTGGTTTTCCGTGAGGAATAACATTGTTATATTTATATCCAAAGTGTGGTATGACTGCAGAAATATGAAGGATACGGCGCGTGGCGAGACAGGCTATTACAAACGGGTCTAACTTGATTCAAATTGGAGTCAACACTGTTTTCTCGAGTTCGGCAAAACAATCGACTTTTTTTGGGTTTAAGTTTGACTTTGCAGCCCCGGTTCAAACTATGGCTTTGTTGTTTTTTACCGTAAGTTTACAAAATTTGCCAATGAGATATCATTTTTTGTACTGGTAGCCAGTGCCGTCGCTACGGTAAGGCAAGGGGCGCCGTCCCCCCAAACGACTGCTTGTGCCCCCCAATTTTGGTTCATTCAGAATGCTTTTTTGGAGCATCGCGTAACGACAAGACAACAGGCAATAATGGACAAAGAAATAATAATTTTCAAACATGATTCTCGTTTGAAGTTTTCTCAATTGTTTGCAAAATTGCTGGCCACCAACTGCTGCAAATAAATGTGACCCAATAATCCATCTTATTAACACGCCTTTACGGATGTGTCGCGGAATAGGAATGTATGCCTACAGAAGCGTTACCGGTATTTCGTTGGTGATAATAACCTGAAACAATATGTAAAAACATTTCTTTAAAAGACCTGCTGTTTTTTTTTAGAGCACATTCAAGATTTATTTTAGTTCGCAGTCAGTGGCGCAATTCGGGGGAAGAGGCTAAGGGATCATTAACCCTCTTTGACCAAGTCATTTAGAAAATAAAACCAAAAAAACAATAAGCGTTTAAACGTGTTTTGGACTTGACCTAATGCATAAGGGGACTCAAGAGGCTAGACAATTTTAGTCGTTTAATGACTTCTGAATTTTAGCAATTTACTGCAATTATTGAAATGGTTTTAAAACGTGCGAAATGTGATTCAAATGGCGTTAAAATCGCTATTTTTGGCGCAAAATTGCGAAAATCACCCAGCAGCTGAGCCCCCTCTGTAACACGCTTGAGTAGCAACGGTTTGTTCAGCACGGGACCTAAATTAGACAATTTTTGTGCAAAAAACATTTACTTTTGGTTCAAGCCCCCTCACTCTTACTTAACAAAATCCTGGTTGCGCTTCTGGTCGCATTCACTCCTGTCGACATATTTTTCAAGCGATTATACCGGCCGCATGCAAAACGAGCTAATAAACGCTGTCGGGCTTATATGTATCTTTTTCCAAAGATGAATACAAAATTGTAGCTTTAAAATATCAGTTTTCATTTGCAAAAGTTCAGTCCATTTTCGGCTAGGCCCCTCTCACTTCGTTTGGTCTGGCGACGGCATTGCTGGTAGCGTGTGCTTATCTCATTCCTAGAGTATTTCTTGAAACTAGGGACTAAAAATTTAGTAATACGATTACTGATAGGAATGTTTTTTTGCCTTCTACTGCCTTTGCCTTTCCCTGCCTCGAAAAAAATTGTTTTCTTAGAATATATTGTTGCAAGCGGAAATGCGGATTGTGATTTGCTATTTGATGGCTTCTCACTGTAATTCAATGGCTTTCAATCTCCAAATCCCTAGCTTCATTGTCCCATTTTTGAGGGTTCGCCGGAGGGTTGTGCATTATACTTCCACGCAGTTTAGGCATTTACTGTATAAGCAGAAGCGCAACCAGGAGGGCTGGGGGTTAAAAACCCTTAGCCAAGTCACTTAAAAACTTTAACCAAAATTACAAGCGTTTGAATCTGTTTTGAGTTGGACCTGAAAGTAAGAGGGGCTGGGCTATTCAATTCTTAAGTTTGCCATCCGAAAAAGCAGCTCAATAACAAGTCATGCTGCGGTACATTTAC
This sequence comes from Trididemnum nubilum, assembly GCA_963965965.1. Lineage (NCBI taxonomy): Eukaryota > Metazoa > Chordata > Ascidiacea > Aplousobranchia > Didemnidae > Trididemnum > Trididemnum nubilum. Next base: position 37,028,416 of record OZ014478.1, on the reverse strand, counting down.
CACAATCAACGATTGTGAGTAATTTCTTCTATTGCATGGAATGTATTCACCATACGTTTACTTCCCACAAGTCACAACTTTTGACTTGTTTTTACCAATCAACTCTAAGCAGTTCACTTCGGGACGTAGTTGATTGCAAAACTTTTTCACTCGGTTTATAGAAAGTTGCGGACTTGCGGTGCGGACTTCAAATATTACGAAGTTGCGGACTTGCGGTTGCGGACTTCAAGAATTACAAAGTTGCGGACTTGCGGTTGCGGACTTCAAGAATTAGGAAGTTGCGGACTTGCGGTTGCGGATTCAAGAATCTCGAAAAGTCGTTGCGGACTTGCGGTTGCGGACTAAGCTTTTAAACGTCCAATTGCGGACTTGCGGTTGCGGATTAAGAAAATTGAAATTCGGTTGCGGATTTGCGGACTGCGGACTTAAAAAAAAACTTGCGGTGCCCAGCACTGTCAAAAACTTTGTTCATTCGGTTTTATGCGATCTTCGTCAAAGTAAGTCATTGACAATGTAAAAAATAAAGTCTTTATGAAAAAGCTAATGTTACTTGTCAAAAACGATAAAACCTTGCATTTTAACGATTACTGCACTATTGAATCAGCAAGCTTATACTATTTTGTGCAAACAAGAGCAAAGACACGGTGCTATATTTGTAACATCTTGATAATGTGAGAGTTCAAATCGCTGGAAGCCCATCGCATGTTTGCGCAACTGGCAAATTGGTGTGATTTTTCAGAAAAACATAGCCATTTTAATACCATTTGGATCAAATTTCGTACCTTTTTAGAGCCATTTGAAAGAATTCAGTTGCTCAGTTTTGAAAGCCAGCTAAAGAATTCAATCACCCAGTCCATCCAGCTCCACTTTACTTAGAGGTCAAGTCCAAATCTTGTTTAAACGCTTAAGATTGGGGTTATATTTCTTCATTATCTTGGATAAGGGGCTGGTGGAAAACCCTGTTAGCCCTACTCTCTGGTTACGCCACTGCTTTGTAGCCTGTAGACTGGTTCTATAAAGTTTTCAATTTTAATTTATTTTTTGGTTTTGTGCATGGAGATTTCAGCAACACAAATATTGTATTAATCGAAGGAGCTAAACATAATTCTTCACTGAAAAGAAGAATTGGTTTCATTGATTTTGAAGATTGTCACATAGAACCAATAGTTTTTGACCTGGCTATTTGCATGGCCTATATGACGACCAACAATGACAAAGGCTGCGACAAGTTAGCTTTGTCAAGCATTGTCCTAATTGGCTTTATTAAACACTGTCCGTTGCTGCAGGTGGAAATAGATGCATTATATTGGGGAGTGTTGGCTAGGTTAAGCACATCCTATGTTACTTCATATTACCAACTCGCTAAGCAGCCTAAAAATGCTGAATATCTTCTAGCTCAATCCAGTAAATGCCCGGATTTAATATCACAGTTGTGGAATTAAGGTAAAGATGCAAGGATTGATTGATGGTTGAAGGAAGACAAAAACACTAAACTTTGATTGATTATTATCAAATCACTGATTTTTAAAAAGAATCTGACTCGATGGTTTTGGCTTTGTTTATCGTTGGTGTTGAAGAAAGTCGGCAAGAAAGTCTACAAGAAAGATAAAACCGTATACAAGTGCAACGTACAGTACTAGGCTTTGGCAATTATTAACATTGATCGAAACATCCTCAATAAAACACGTGATTTTGCATGTAGTCTTTAATGTTTGATTTTATCAAATCAATTATTTAAATCTTTCATTATGCAAACTGTATTTCGCTGTAGCGTGTAACGAGTTGACGGGGCCCATTTCCACATTATATTTCCACATTATATTTCCGGTCGGCAATACAGCTCTTTTGGAAAAAATGCCGCAGCGTTGAAGAGCCGTTGGCCACACTGTGTTCAGTTTGCCGGAAAGTTTTAACTCAGGTCTTCCGCTGCACAGACAAACACGTTGCCACACGACCAAATGTTTGCTTTCATGATATTTAACTAGTATGAAATTTTGTACTTTAACCAAAAAACGTTTTTGACGTAAGAATTTTTTTTTCAGTTTGTCATGTTGTTACTAATGTATGATAGTGTAGTTTTTGTTTCTTAGAAAGATTAAGAGAAGAATTTAGAGTAGTTTGGATAGCAAAAACTAGCTCATAACTTCTCCCTAAAGGCAGGTAAATTAATGCAATTCCAATCGCTAAACCAACTATCTGCGATTCTGGGAACCACGTTTGAACCAATGACGTAGGAACAGTCCAAAGAAAAGCAGCAGAAATTCCACCTAAAACTTTCTCAGTGATCACAAATGCTAAGTAATCTGGTTTCATAAACCCTATTATGACAAAAACAAAACTTATTGCTTGGAAAAAGGTTATAAATGCCATAACATGTTTGCAAAAAAAAAAAGATTTCTCTTATCTGCAAAAGTCATGCAACTAATGGTGCTGCATTGGCAGCTCCAATGTTATAGCCTAAAACAATCCAATAAACAGCAGCAAACGAGATGTCAAAATAAGAATTTATCAACAAAATTAAAATTTTTGTAAATAAAGAGCAACATTAATTGCAGCACCATCAGCAAAAACAAAATAAACTATTGTATTTTATAAACTTTAATGTTAATGTGAATGAAATGGGAAAGGAGTTGTGATTCTAGAATGAGCAAAGTCGATACTTAAATGGTATTGCAAAATTAAAAAATTCCTTTAAAAGAGTAGTCTGGATACTAAACCAAAGCTGTTCAAACCCCGTTTTGCGGGCTGCGTACGGTACGCGTAAGACGATTTTACGGCCCGCGAGTTGTTTCGGGATGAACAAGCAGAGAAATTTCGCTAGAACCAAATCAATTTTTTCCTATTCCGTTTGGTCACTGTCTAAAGTTCCGATAAAAACACATCAAAATACGGTGAAAACCTTTCTTTGGTTTTTGGTTAAATTTCTAGAAAATTGCATTAAATCTCACTAGAAGCCGTTTTCACTGCGGCACGTTTCTCCGAAAGTCAAGTCATTGCGGCCTTCAAAATGTTTGGGCACCCCTGCTCTAAGTATATCGTTATAAAATTTTCATACAACAGTTTCTATAAAACTTTTATATTACAGGCTAGAATTGTAGTGAAGTACATTAATTAACCTTAAAATTGTATCTATCTGCAAACTAAGCAACGCTTGGCCGGCTAGGAGGAGTGGTTCTTGGCATCGGCGAAGCTCAGCTGCCAAGACACCAGCAAGAACTGTTGGGTATTACGTTGGTGTAGGATGCTGCCATTCGGACACAGCGCATGATGCGTTGTAGATAACTGGATCAATCAGAAGGGTATGAACACTGCGGCAGCAAAAGTGCGCACAGTACTCTGTGGCGGAGTGCACAAGTAAAAGTGATGTTGTGCACAAGACCCAGGCGCTAGCACCGCAGCTGTTTCAGCCAAACGTCGAAGTAGGGAAACTCTAGAGATCAATTTGCTTGGCAGAGATTCCAAACGTTGTAAAAAGGTGAGGGATCTATCCAAAGTTAAACCAAGGTAATTAGGTGTAGCGCTGAAAGACAGTGGCTCGCCATTCAAGTTTACCACTGATTCAAGTTCCACTTCTTTGTGGTTAAGGTGGAAAACATACGACATCTTTTTTGCCTCGCTGAACTTCAGTTTCCAATTTTGAAGATATGCCTGAAGAGTTGCCATATCTTGAGTGAGAGTCTTCTCGAGTGTCTGCCAGTTTCCAGCGGTATGCATAAGCGCTAGTCTAGATCGTCAGCATAGACATATTTTTTGAAAGTTGCTGAAGGAAGATCACTAATATGTGTTGAAGACAAGAAGGACCAAGACAGATTCCTAGGAATAGCTGTTTTTGAGACGTCGCAACCTGCTTTGTTTTCCATCACTGGTTGTAAACTGCAATTTTGAACAAGCTTCATGATCATTCGAACCATGCGTTCGTCAGGTAGGCTATCATCCGCAGAATTATGCAGGTAACGCCCCAATGTCTCACTGTATCGTAGGCTGCAGTGAGATCAACAAAAACAGCACCTGCGTTCTTCTTTGCTGAGAAACAGTCATCAACTTCTTACGTCATCAAAGTGAGTGCAATCTAACCAATCTTGCTTGTGCTAAACAAAAACAAAAAAACAGGAAAAAATCAGCTGTACTTTTAACAAAAAAAGGTTTTTACGTACGGACGCGCAGCCAGGATATTATGCTAAGGGGGGGGAAGAGGAGGCTTGAACTAAAGTTAAAATATTTTTGTTCGAATAATGTCACAGTTATTTGTGCTGATCAACTTGGTGCAACTCAAGCATGTCTTAGACGGAGGTCTGAGACGCTTGGTGATTTTTATATATTTTTTTCAATTATAGCCATTTTAGCGCCAGTTTGATTACATTTCGATCGTTTTTAAAGATATTTAAAAGAACACAAAATTGCTGAAATTCGGAAGTCATGCTAAAAATTAAATTTCCCAACCCCTTCAGCCTTCCTCACTTGCAGGTTAAGCCCAAAACATGCTTAAGCGCTAGTATTAGGGGGATAGTGCTGTAAGAGATTTGATTGAGGGGTAGTTGAAGTCCCCTTAGCCCCACTTGCATTGTAAAAATTTTTGGGTCAGGACGACCCAAAAATTTTGGGTACAGACGCGCCCAACCCAAATTTTTTGGGTCGCCGCGACGTTTTGAAAGCCCCCAAAAATAATTACGACGCATGCGCAACAGCACGCGCAAGTGTGACGTCTTGAAAAGTATGATTTTAAAAGGTGGATTTGCACAGTATCCGTTTTTGTCCGCTCTTGTTTGTTTTCGAACGTATTTAGCTTCTCCATGAAAAAGTATGTTGTTTTTCCTCCGCAGTTTTACATGTCTAAATTCTAACCAGACCGTAACATTTTAGATAAAAGTTTTCAGAATAAAAATTTTTGTAAAGGGGTACAGTTATATTTTGAAATTCGCTAACATTTTTCATACACGAAATTTTTGAACAAAATTTTTATCACCATGTTATACAGTTTACTTAGTGCAGATATGGAGTAACGAAAATGCGGACGAAAAAAGCGCATACTTTTTCATGGAGAAGAAAAAATGCGCAAAAGCGGACAAAAGCAGACGAAAAAAGATTACAGTGTAAATCCACCTTAATTGGTCCAGTATGCTCAAACTGCACTCGGTTAAGGTCGAAACCAATACGACACGTTATTTAAAACAAATTATCACGCTACCAATTAGTAAACATAAAGTTATTGATTTTCTTTCAAAAATTCTAACATTTGCAAAAATGCGCATCGCTCAACCCCGCTCGCATTGGGCAAATAACCTCTTTAACCAATAAAAAAAGACGCTTAACTCCTACACTTCAAAGAATTGGAGTGTTAAATTCCACTAATAAAGTCGTCATGTGATGGCAAGAAAACGACTTCGCAGTCGTTGTTTTGTCTAATGGCCCGTCAAAAAAATTGGTGACCAGCTTCGATACATTTGTGCTCCTGGAGCAATTAGCATCACACTCTGACGAATGGGGCATACTAAAAAAATTATGGTGGTTTTTGTTTAAAAAAGGTTAAACCATCTAATACTTAAGAGCTACCGATGCTGTCACTCTTGTTACCAAAATCGTTTGAATCTTTCCGGTCTAGCAAAAAGGTTGTAAATAGTAGTTTTTGTTGTTTCTTGTTTTGAATTACGCTATAAGACGTAAGACTATTGCTGTTGCAAGCAACGCGTTACATTTTGCCCAATGTAATTTTAAGACTTTTTAGGAACATGTAGCGTAGTTCTAGAAAGACAATTACAACAATTTTTTTTCAATCCTTTTGCGCAAAACTTTACGCTTTAAAACTCTGGCCTGCAAACGTCAAAACAACACAATCGCTTTTCTGTTTGAAATTTTATTTTACTATACCATTCTTTGAAATACTCAATTGGAAAATTTGAAAAATCGGCAAATATTTCAGAGAAAAGTTAGAGCAAAAGAAGACCCCTGTTATAAATTTAATCGAAGTTTTGCAAGCAATAGACGAAAGCAATTTGGCATGACGAGGCTTTTATGAACTTACCTTATCAATGCTTTTCTAAAGTTTAATCTCAGTTGATTTAAAAACAATCATTTTTAATCGTATTTGAATTGCGCTTATTATTGCTCAAATACTAGCGGCGCAAGCGTTTAAAAATACATTGCGGCGCAAGCGCTGTCGCAAGTAAAATTGTTGCAGCGCAAGTGCCCACCTTCGAAAACGATAAGCTAGCTAATCTTCTAATCTCCTTATAGCTCGCCGTAAATAGTGCGTCACTTCATTTTCCAATACTTTTCATAAACAAATCAAGCTAAAACTTCGTGAAAATTTAAGAACTGCCCAAATCTAAAAATCACTGGTTCTTATGAAAAAGAAGACAGTGTAATTCACTTACCTTGACATGTTTATACCATTGCCATATCCAGCATCCACAAGTATTATATTGATTTTGAACAAAAATATTTTGCCCAATCACATCGCTTGCATGACCATATTTGATACCTTTTTACCATTCAAGCCATGCTCAAAGAAAACAAAAGACTTTTACTTCCGCATGTTTGTTAAAAAACCACAGATAGGTGTTGGCAATTTACTTCAATTAATTTTAGATCAAACAGTATAGTTTGCAATTGAACTTAATCTGTTACACATTTTTGTTAAGAATCAACACTAATTATCGAAAAAAATTGTTTTACGATTAATATTAACTCACAAATTTACAATGCAGCGGGCATCATCAATTGAACGAAATCCCAAATTGTCTTTTCTGTCAAACTTTCGCTAATGTAACATCTTTTTGTTGGCTTCACAGTTGTTGTTGTGGAGAAGCTATTCTCGAGCTTCTTTTATCTCTTTTTCTCCTAGGCCAACGCTTAATTTTTAAAATTTTTATATAAGCTTATTAAAAGTTCTTAAATAGGAGCTGCAATAACTTAACATAAACAAGAATTATGCTAATATAACATATCAAAATTTTTCCTAACTTCATCAAAATAACTGCTCAGCACTTTTTCTCTCTCTTCTATCGCTGCTAAAATCGGTTTACTCAGCAAGTCAATAACGCCAGTTTCTATCTAGGTCTTCACGTGGTACAAAGCAAACTGTCTGCTGAGGTGCGATTATCAACCGCGTCCAGTAATTAAAATAAACAACAAAAGTTTTGAACAGCACTACGCATCATATTAGAACGTCCTGCTTTAAGAATTACAAACAATAAAGGATGGTAATTAGCACACAAGGCATTATCTTCGCAGATTGCTTTACATTCCACGCATTTAACTCAGCGAGATGAACAGTAACACCTTAATAAATAAGTCAGTTTAATAAATGTCACCGAACCTAAATTTTTGATTTATATTTTTCTTAAAGATTGTCAATAAACTTTAGTTAACAAATACAACTGACTCTAAATCTTTCTAATATTAAATTTTCTTTGACCCCAATAGACTTAGTCAACAAATTTAAACGATCAAAAACTATATCATAGCCTCAAAAACAATTTTAAAACAGCACAAAATATAAAAACCTTGCTGATATTGGTATTAAAGAAATTCACTGGAGCAAAATTTTGAATCTTAGTGAATTTTTGAGTTTTAGTAGATTTCTTACTTGCAGCGGTGCCCATCCTTGTTGAGCATTGGGGGAGAATAATTTGCGATTCTACCCCAATTTTGCCCTATTTTCAACATTGGGAGGGATAAACCTCGACCACGATTTTTTTCACGTCAGCAAATTAAGTGCAAACCAAAAAAAAGGTCTTCACCAAATTTTCAAGAGGTTTTTTTCCCGAATTTAAATGATTCACATGCAGACCACATTCAAATTATTGAGGTGGATGCAGATGTAGACTTTAGTCAAATTATTGGGGGAATGCAGTCAAATTATTGGGGGGAATATATCCCGCCATTCCCCCCGGGTTTTGGCACCCCTGTTTACTTGCTATATCACTTTATTTAGCTTTTTAATTGATGATGGAGCTGAATTTCCAAGGCGTAGAATTTTTGACTTTTAATTTTTGCTGATCTAAATTTTTGTATTGAATCTAAAGTTAGGACCCAAAAAAATTTTTGACTCAATTTTTTTAATTTTTAATTTTTTGCTTACCCAAGTGTTTGCATTGACCCAAATAATTTCTTGGACCCAAATTTTTTGACCCTCATTTTTTTGCTGACCCAAATTTTTGTTTCAACTGTAAAACCTTGACTCAAAGTTTTTCTTTGACCCAATTTTTTTGAATGTGAATTTTTTTCTGAACCAAGTTTTTGTATTCACCCAAAATTTTGATCTAAAATATTTCTTTGACCCAAAATTTTTGACCCAAAATTACTGGCGACCCAAGATTTTACCTCGACCCAAAAATTTTGGGTCAAACGCCTATGACCAATATTTTTTGGTCGGCTGGACCCAAAAATTTTAACAGTGTGGTTGCGTCACTGATCACGTGTTATTTTATGTCATAATCACTAACCAATAAAGGATTCTGTAGACCTACATCTCAATTCCACGACACACTCGTTAAGGCTCAACAACCCACATGTGCGTTGCAACCCATAGTTTGAGAAACACTTAGTGAATATCAATTATTAAGCAAAAATGAGAGCATACAGCAGCTGCTGTTGGTGTTATCTCAAGAGGGTTATAAATTGCTTATTATTATAATTATTATTATATGGAAAAACTTCAAATAGCATCTATTATTGACAAGGCAGTGGACTTGTGAAGCTATGTGGAGTTTCTTGGCCTAAGAGCGTTGAACTATAAATCAAATCTTTTAATAAACTCGCTGTATAATGTAATTACCTGTATATGTCAAAGCATGTAACGAGTTTGCGGACCCATCTTCGGATCATTGCGCCTGCAGGAAACGCAGCTCATTTTGAAGAAATGTCGCAGCGGTGGCAAGCCGTTGACAAAACTATGTCTAATTTCATCGGCACGAGATCTGAACCTCAGACCTCCCGCATAAAAAACGAATACGTTATCGCTCGACCAACTAGCCGGCGGTACGTTAACCTTAATACTAGTTCGCAGAATATTATATGCCGTTAAGAATTTTTTCTTGAGTTTATGAAGTCATTTTTTTGTGCATATGTAAATCACTTTGGCAGTACAAAGAGTAAAAATTCCCATGGCGGAGAGACCAAAATTAAACTAAAATTTTGGTTTGCACAATATTTCAAAAAGAATTTATTTAAGTTCAGTAAAGCAGAGATAAGATACCCCGCTCTTCAGCAGACTGCTACAATCTCACGGTGTAAAGGCTTTAGAGGGATCTTATATCTCTTATTCTCTGGATTATGAGTTGTTCTACTTGGAATTTTTTATTGAGCTCACTTAATAGTGGTGTCAGATTTCAAATAAAGGAGTTATTCAAAATGAAATGTTATGTTTTAAATGTTACAAACAGTTAATCATTTGAAATCTTTTAAAAATATACATTTAGTTTTTATTCCAATGAATAGGCAGAGAACGTCATAATATTTCTAAGCTATAAAAATATCAAGCTGCAACAATCTCATGAAATTAATTGGTAAGTGGATTGGTTCGATTGGAGGAGGATACTACCAACTGGTCGCTAGAACTTTGCAAAATTCTGACGAGATGTTCAAACGATCGAGCGTACAAATTGCCAGCTTACGTATATCCTTGGCTAATTTTTCTTCTAAAGCATTTACTAAGTTTTTAAATGTCAAAAATATTCATAACATATAGTAGTCTAAAAATTTTACCTATTTTGTTTGAATTAACGGTTAAAGTCAAATTTGCCTAGAGAAAAATTTTGTCCCAAGTTTTATTTGCAATTTTATGAACGATTATTTGTCGTTTTATTAATATCCCTCTACAAAACCTTGAAACGTTACAGCACATCCATTAAAAGCAGAACGTTTGGCAATGAAGAACATATGATCCGCCTTGATAGCATCCGGAATTTCAATGTTTTAAATCCGGTTTTGTTAAGCTTTGAGCGTGTGCAAACATACTTGATAGCAAGGATGGCAGTATGGTACGTTGGTACGGTACGGTACGCTTCAATTTTTGCTAAAAAGTACGGTACGCCTTTTTTGTAATGGTACGGGTACCGTACGTTGGTACGGTACGCCTTTTTTGTGATGGTACTGGTACGGTACGTTGGTACGCTGCTTGAATTAAACATCCCACACTTTTCGCACATTGTACCGGATTTTTGTATGCAAAGGCAAACAACAGCTGAAGCCGACGCTAATTGTGTGAACTGAGATCGCTGATTCATAGGGTAGTGATTTCAAAGTCAGTTAAAGCTGTGAGTAGTTAAAAGCAAGGATGGCAGTACGGTACGGTACGCTTCAATTTTTGCTAAGAAGTACCGAACGCTGGTACGGTACGCCTTTTTTACAATGGTATGGGCACGGTACGTTGGTACGGTGCGCTTCAAAAATTGAACGGAAGTACGGTATGCTGGTACGGTACGGTTCAAGGTGCGAGGTACGTAGTACGCAAATTCTGAACGTACCGTACCGTACTACCATCCTTGCTTGATAATTTCAATGATCTAGAAAATTTGCCTAAAAAGAACAAAAAAGGCGAAAAGGTTCTGCCAGGAGGTCATTTAGCAAAACCTTTACCGTAAAAGGCTTTCAAGTCTTAGTCAGAGGGGCTCGTTCAAAAAATAAGCGAAAATTTCTGTCAGCCATCTCTAGTGGTAGGCAGCTTAGCCAATATACCCGCTAATAGGTTTAGAGAAGCAAATAGAGGCAGCGCAGAGTATTTGCACTTGAAATAATGTTGAACGCCTACGGTTGTAACAAAAATGGCTTTCCGCAAAATTTTGGGCAATTTTAGATTGTAAAAATAGATCGAAAACAATATGCACAGTAATTTCGCTCGCAAAATAAGTGAAACCTGGACGCGGACTGGATAAAATTTCATCGTGCCGGATTCACACATCCCATGATGATCTGAAAGCACCCCTCATCATTAATATTATGCTGCGCCATGAAATGAGTTTAATGTGTTAGTTATTGAAACGTTTTTATTTTAACAAAAATAGTAATAACTGCAGCGGGTTTTTTAAAATTAGCTTGTCTTTCATGCTTGCGATTGTTTCCTCATTGATTAAAAAATCAGTGTGGTTAAAATATACATCAAAAGCAGAAATAATCATTTCATTATTTGTACTGTAAGTTAACCTTATTTTTCACGGCTAGTAATGATGTATTAGACGGTTCAAATTTGGTGAATAAGTTTTCTTTTTAATACTGAATCATAAAATGCCTTAGTCAAACTTGCTACGTCACAAAAACGTCTTATGACGTTATTTAAGTCAAATAAAATAGATCAAAAAATGTTAGATTTCGGAAGATGACTTCAGGAATCCTCAAAATTGAGAAACGTCTCCTTAACTTAGCGACTTCGAATTTTTAGGAGTTATTTGTAATAAAATTTGACTCCAAGTCAAGTTGGTTTAAAGTAAAAACTGTTTTCTGAAGGGATTTATCAAGTAAATTGGGGTTAAGTTTTTCGAAAAATCTCTTTTAGATGTAAAGCTTTTGTCTCGGCGATTGTTGGAAGTCATTTCAAGTGGAAAGTATGAGAATTAATTTACGTAGAAGTGGCCTGATATAAAACAACCAAAAAAAGATGATTTTGTCTCGGAAAAACACCACCATCAGTCAAAAATAAATTTAAAAAGAAAAAACAGATCCAAAAATGACGAAATAATAAAAATCTTAATGTGAGACTTAGGATTGTTTGGCCATTTTGGGTCTATTTTTATACTATATTTTACACTGATGATGGTCCTTTTCGGAAATAAAATCGATTTCTTTTTATTTGCTGTTATTCAATTTTGGTTAATATCTGGTTAATTAAATCTTATTTTCTGGTTAACAAAGATAAGATATATCAGCAGGAACAAAATGATTTCCAAATCCAAGCATGCCTATTTTAAGTTTGTTTGTGAAACCAATGTAAACAACTGTAATGATCAACTGCGTAAACGATTTCTAGTAAGTATAGCAGTTCCTGCAGTTTATTTGTAATTTTTTTCTTGTGCAAAGTGCAATTTTGACAATATTCCAAACTGCTGCAGTTAAAAGAATCTTCGAAATTTCGCCTGAGGCAATATGCTTACTGTACGTCTCGTTTATAAGATACGTCGGTATGAGTGCAAAATCTAAAGAAATGCGAAAGAAGTTTTGAAATATGATTCCTTCGACACGATCAGCGACGTTGCCACGTCACAAGGAAAAGCGAAATCGATACTTGTCAAAATTGTGAAATATTATATTTTGATCCTAAGGCTGTTTTTCCTCATTTTCTTCTTTTTCTTTTTTCATTGTACGCTTTTCCGTAAGGTTGCGAGGGCGGCATCTCGAGATTAAGCCGCCACACTTTACGGCCTTCCATCACATTTATCATTTCGCTTGAATGAAATCCCGACCGATTCCATCCAAGTTCCTCAATTTATTTAGTCCATCTAGTTTTAGGTTGTCCAACTAGTCTTGTCGGATTTGCTTCGGCAAGTAAAGCTTAAATTACACTTTTGTGTTGGGAGAACCAATAAATTTTAGGTTGAGGCTGGCTGGTTTTAAATTTTCATAAAATTTTCAATCTCAATTGTTTTTAAGTTTTGTTGGAGAATAAAATGATCCAAAGACATTCTTTGCTTGGTTAAACGTTATTGATCATGATCATTGAAAAAGTCTTTAAACAAACCAATCATGACAAAATTAAAACAAATTTAAAAGACCAAGAAAACTTTCCTGTTTTTAAGTTTCGGTCCGTGTTCTTAATTGCTTTTTCATGCCAAAGATGACAATGCTTTTAACTTGGTTTTTAAATTTTAAGCGAAATTGAGCCTCGTGTCATATTCAAGTGTTTGTATAAAAAATAAGTGTAGCAAACTCTATTTTTAGTTTAAAGCGCGAAACTTCTTGAGTTGTATTTTTATGACATCGCAGTTAGCAAACATTACTATGTCTTGAAAGCAAGCTCCTCTTTCCAAATGCTGAATCCAAAAGCTACAAAAAATGTCTGTATCAAACATAAACATTGAAGCTAAAAACAATAAGAGATGATATTGTTAAAGAAATTAAACTCATTTAGATCTTATTTTATCACCTTATTTGTAGTGATTCACTGAAATCACGCTTGTTGTGTTAACACAAAAAATTCAAGTTGTGTATTGGAGGTTTTCTATTTAACTCCAGAGTTTGATAGATAATTAATCAACGGTTACTGTTCTCTAGTTTGTTTTAAATTTTTGACTTGTTTTTCAAAAATATCTAATTTTTCATGTTTTTCGCAGTATGAAATGAGGATTTTGATAATTATCTGACTTAAAAACAACCTGTGCAACGTGCTTCTACAAAAAACAAAAAAAAACAGTCTTTAAATGATGATTTATTAGCCGCTGCCATTTTGAATTCGTAAAATAAGGCTTGGTTTAATTTGTTTACGTACAAAATGGCTAAAGCAAGGAAGAGTTTCCGTGATGTGGAAATTATTACTAATAAAACTTGGCAAAAGCAATGACAATTCCTTGAATGCTTTAAACAAAAGCGGATAGAAAAATCCTTTTTTTAAAATCGAGTAGGTCACTTGGTGTTAAAACTTATAAACTAATTGTAGCTATAAATTATTTTTTCACGGTGTTTAAAATAATCAGTTTCTTTTTTTTCGTTTTTTTTTATTGCGTAAATTCTAAAGTAAAAAACACAGCACAAAAATAAAAATATTTTCACGACAACGTCACGCAAAAAAATCAACGTATTAGTTCACCAAAAATCACTATAATCAATCACATCACTTTCAATAGAAGAATTGGGAATTTTTTTTATCTCATTTCCACCGCGTGGTTGGTTTTTCACGAAGACCATTACCGGTCACTCTAAAGTTTTCTGGTGAAATTGTTAAATAAAGCATTTTCGTTTGAATTAAGTTTCGATGTGTCCTTGAATCCTTATTTAATAAATTATAATTTTTGAAAATCTATAACTGTTAATAGTACAATTTTAAACATAGAACCGGATACCAGGTAGGAACAATATTGTTTCTTCTTCATTTTGCAAAGGTTGTTTCTGAAAAAAAAAAAACAATAAATCTTTGAAATTTAACATATCTTTCATTTTTCTTTTTAGTGCATACAGTTAAACACAAAAGAAAAAAAATCACATGAGAAAATTAGCCTTGAGAAATAGTTTCACTAAGAACAAATAAGCTTCTTGTATTTAACAAAGAATTTAACGTTTTTCTCGTATTTAACAAGAGATGATTACTTAAGCCATTGTTAAGCTTATTCAAATACAATCATACACAAATAAAATCACATGAGAAAATATATCGTAGATTTAATAAGACATGTTACGACATACTGTATATGATTCCATTTTTGCTAATGTTTTCAAATTTACATTTACTTGTTTTGGTTACAAGGCAGTCTTTTTTTTACGTTATTTTCATAGCTCTTAAAAAAAATAATAGTTGGAATGGATTCGTCTTAAATTTGTAAATGACATATCTTACATACAGTCAGTGTTCTCAACGTTTTTTGTCTGTGTATTAAACATGCTGTATGTATGGACTGCATTCTAAAAAAATATCAATTGGCTGTATTTACAAAGCACTTTTTTTTTGTCTGTTGTGCCTAACTGCCTTATTCTTTGTTTTTTTGTGCAAACATCAAATAAGAATGATTTGTAAAGCGAAAAAGTATTTTTCAAATAAAAGTGCAAAATCATATTTTAAAAATTTGCTGATCGAAAAGCACAAAGCTAGCCCTCGGCTAAATGAGTATAGTAATGATTTCTAGTGCAAAACTTTTTAAAGTGAGTGAAAGTACGTCGCTAATCGAATATGTACCGCAAGATAAATTACGTATGAAAAATGGCTTTCGAATAATACCAAACCGGTAGTTATAAATAGATTTTCATTAATAGAACATTTGAACAACAAACTTTATGTCGTCATCAAACGTTGCAAGTGCATTATTAAAAGTCATTTAATTACGAAAAGTGATTGCCTTCAGGTGATTTCAAAATTAGTAAGACTTTCGCAAGATTTTGAGACTAATACATTGAACTTTAAAATTTTTTGTTGCAGCTTCTATTTTTGACAGTGAATTCTGACCAAATGTGAAACTGCTCAGAGGAAGGCAAAGTTATATATAAGGAAGGTCAATTCAAATCAATTCATTCGTTTCGGACTTGCAAGCTATAACGAAACATAGAAACCGTTAAGAATTCGCTGTACACGATGAAATTAAGAATTGACAAAAGGAGAGCCATTGCTCTACCATCGCCAAAAAAAGAAGTTTTTTATGGCCCAAAAAAGATAAGCAAAATTTATATGAAATATTAAAAAGTGGAAATAAAAGACTCTACAGCAGATTTAAATCTGAGTTAAATTTTTCGCTTTTAAGCGACAAGATTACATGAAATACTGCAAATGATAATGTACAAACAAGTATTTGATTGATTGTACGAAAAAAACTTTATGAAGTAAAAAAGATTTAGAAATATATTAAATAGACTTTTTTAACAGTTTACTGTAAGTTAACAGAAAACACTAACTAAATTTCACAGAGTTGAACAGTACTGGTTCGAATTGCTTTACCTCATCAACAACTTTCACAACTCTTTGTTGAAATGATCTTATTCTTCTCAAAAGGTGGTAGAAACAGCTCATAATTGAGTATTTCAACTATTTTGGCTTTAATAACATTAAGATTCCCTAAAAACTTGTTCAAGGCACGTTTCGATTATTCTTATAAAATTCAAATACAGTTTTGCCGGAATAAGATTTATTAAAACTCTACTTGATTTTTTTTATTGAAATTGTATTTGAATAAAATTGATTTAACTTTTATTAAATGCAGCAAGATAAGTGATTTACAGGCTTAAAATATGAAGAGTCTATTCCAACTGTATTTTCATTACCACGAAAGTGGTAATAAAAAATTGAAACTACTCGTACATCGACAAACTGGAATTACTTCATTGCGTAATATCTAAATAACTGAAACGTTTTTTCATGATTTTTTTTAGCTTTTTATTGCTTTTAGTTCTCTGCATTAATAAAAAAATGAAATAAAAGTATAGAACTAAAAACAAACAAATGAACTCATAAATCAAAATATGTATATGATTTTTGTTTTATTTATTTTGTAAAAGCAAAAAATAAACAAAATTTTGCCCTAGAAAGGCAAAAAGTACTTTTGAAATAGTAGTACAAAAAGCGTCCAAAGCTCTTACTCAAACCAATTTAGCGCCATTTTGTAATGTATGAAACGCAAATGACAAATGAATGTTGATAAATGTTATAAAGTGACTTAAACTAATCATTAATTAATCATATAAATTTATCAAATGTTTCACATTTGAAATGATTAAAAGTTATGTTATGGAACAAATATACAGTACTTGTAAGTTTATTAATAGAAATGTCCCCTACAATTTGTGTTTTCAGAGATTTTACGTATCATAAGCGACTCGCATCTACATTTGGAGCTCATTTTATTTTGAATCATGCAGTATCAGAAAATTGCATTGCTGTTGGAACTTGGAACATTGCTGTTACTTCCAGGCAAGTAGAAACTAAAATGCAACTATGACTTGATAGACTGACAGCGTATTAAATAATGGAAGATTTTGGATTAAATTGAAAATTTAGCCTGGACCAATCCTCGTAGTAAAAGCGTAAAAGGTTTTACGCAAAATCATAAGTAGGACTAATTTGTTCTCACTACAAAAAAGCAGTATTAGTGATAGCTGGAGAGCTCTATTTTCTTGAACTATCAATAGTTGTCTTAAAATAATGCTGCTGTTAAATGGCATAATAAGCTTGATTAAAATAACTTAAATATGCATTTTAGGCAAAGAAAACCTCGCAACCGGGTTTGGATCTAAACCGTGTAACCCAAACTTCTGTACACCAATTCATATTCCTGCAAGAGCTGGAAATATTACTTGCACTGATGGAAACCGAGTCGAAAGCATTTGCACGTAAGCTTAGCATGAATATTAAGAAGCTTGTTCGTTATTAAAAATTAAGTAACTAATCAAAAAAGCCTACATGCTATGCTAATTATCAAACGAGTCAACAGCAAGTTTCCTGGGTTAAACATATTTTATTTCATTCAAGCATACCAATCGTTTTCCGCTAAAACCAATTAAAGCTACTATTGTTCGATATTTATTAGTTATATTTTTTGGCAATTGAACTTTTAAAAAAGTAAAAGAAGTTTAATTTTTACCAATAGGTACTGACTAACTGAAAAAACCCATTGAGGTGAAAAATTATCTTTCTTTAATGCTGTTTCTCCAGTACTAAAATATCATTTTAATAAGGCCTTGTAGAAGGGTGGCCGCAAACAAAAGTTGTACCTGAAATAACCACTAAAGTTACAGAGGTTCTGTTTTTAGCTCCGGTTTATTAGTGTTAAAGTTTTTAAGCATTTTGAATAAACTTTTCAGCATTACATGCAATCCTATGTACGAAATCGAAGGAGACAATATGATCACCTGCCTGCCACTGCCGGAAGATACTGACTTTGAATGCGCTCAACATTGGGACACTTTGGTGGTTCCTTATTGCAGACGTAATTTCCCAAGAATGACAGTCCCTTCGATTTTGCCATTTTCTACGGGATTAAACTTTTTGAAAAGAAGCTAACACTATAAATGAACCATTCTGTGAGTTACACCACATGTCTGTTATCATAGCCTACCCACAAATACTGTATAGCTCCAAGTAAACTTGCTGTTTGAAGGAATATCATTTTTACGGCAGACGTAAACTTCATCATGTACACAAAAACATACCGTGCACGGGGTTGCGGAGGTTTTTTTCAAAACGAATTCCTATTTTTTCCATGCAATATAATAAAAAACATAAATCCACTCATCTACGAGGCTTATGATTTTAATAATGATTTTACCAGGCAAATGATTTAAGGAGGCTAATAATTTTAACACAATTCTAAAAATTATTTCAAACACATAACTGTTGCGGAATAAATCAATGGCTGAAGTACACGAGAATGGAAATTAATTTTGTGATTGTAAAAACATCCTTAGATTTATGCTAATAGATGAAATAAATAAATTATAACGGAATAAGAATAAGATTCCTTTTAACGGCGAAATACATTTCAGCCCTTTGGCCTCTTTTAATATTGTTATGTAGTCTTTGATTTAGCCGACCATATGGAGGCATTTTAATACAAATAAGATGGGTTTTATGAATAAAAAATCACGTGCGTTTTATTATTCAGCGCGATTGTGTCAGCATCATCATCGAGCCGGATTTACTGGGGTATCGATTTTGTAGCCTGCCAGTGAATTGATCTGCAGGGGTTTCACCACGGCGCCATCATTTTTTATTTTCGGTTTTAAAGTTGATTTTCATGCCTTCAATGATTGTTGCTAGCTGCTCAATGTATAGCGCAACGGTCATTTGAGGGTTAATAAGCCTATCTAGCTAGCCCAGCTGACGAAGAATGATGTTCCTTAAAACAACAGTTGTAGTAGGCTGCTATATTTTGTTGGTAGATTGTTCAGAAAGACATGTGGTGTAACTCATGCGTTAGTTTAATTATTTTTGACTTCTTTTTAAGATACTTTTTTTATGCCAATAAACTGCACGGTCGAAGGGCATGCCAATCTGGATATTTGTTTGATTATACTAATGACATACGTTATTTTGCAACTGCTCTATCCCCAGGTGTATCAACAATGTTGCTAAAGTTGTTTAATGAGAAAAATAGGTCATTCCAAATAATTTTGGCCAAAATGGTGCCAAAAATTTTTATTTTGTTGAAATTTTGCAAGTCTCATATGATAAAAATAATTATTTGTTACTATTAATTACAACCATAAAAATAATAAATAATTATTTGCAGCTGATATCTTTTTGGTGTGGGTGTGTTTCACTGATTGTCTCTAGCAGCAACAATCACGTTAATTGCAACTAAAAGTACTTTAAAGCTTATTTCTTAGTGGAATTCGACCTTTTTGTAATTTCTCTTGTTATGTGCTTCTTGGCTTTCACGTTTTCTTAATCTTTTTGCTCTGCCTTTAATTAAAAACTTTCTTTTTTGCTTTGATGTTGTTAATTGATTTCATTTTTAGAATTATTTTGTGGTCCACTTGAAGCAGAAATCATCAATGGCAATTACAACTGCACTGAAGGTGCTGCAGAAGGTTCCATCTGCATGCCTTATTGCGATGAGGGATTTGTCATATCACCACATGGACACGAAGGATATCAATGCACTAACGCTACTTGTTCTCATCATTCCGGACCTGGTGAATATATATGCAGACCTTTAGAGTGGGAAGGAGAACCAACTCCTGAATGTGTTAGACCACGTAAGCTTTTGTTCTGTAATTTTTATGCAACCACAAAACACAAATTGCTGTACTGCATAATTTATGGCACAGAAAATTCTTGCACTCCTACAGCCTGTTTTACCCTCACAGTATCCTCAGAAAGTAATCTAAGGTAAAACAATAAAAAATTATTCTAAACTTTTCCTTCAGCCTGCAGTGGCCTCGCAAGCCATCCAAAAACCAACCTACAACTAAACAATGCTCTAACTGAGGTGTACAGTTGAGTTGAACTTATCAGAACTGATTGGCTAGAAAACGGAAGGTCAGAAATGCAACTGCAAGGCGGAGTAAGGAACAACGAACACGACAGCGAGTTAGTCGGATGCAAAAAATTACAATCGTACACTAAAGAATTAATTACTCAATAAATTGTGAATTTGAGACTAAACGGTTGTGTTCATGTCTGATAGTGATATCGAAGGTCCGGTGTTGATGCTGGAGGTATATTTCAGATTTCTTAACTAGAAGTTGGCTTTGTGAGATCACTGCTAAATGCTGTCACAGAGCCAACTTCAAGATAAGAAATCTGCAATATCCGATCTCATAGCCATGCATGAACACAACCGCTTACTCTCAAATTTACAAGTTAATGTGTAATTAATTTAGTAGTGTACGATTGTAATTTTTTGCATCCGACTAACCCGCTTTCATGTTTGTTGTTTCTTATTCCGCCTTGCATTAGCTTTTCCGACCTTCCGGTTTCTAGCCAATCAGTTCTGATAAGTTCAGCTCACCTGGACACCTTCGTCTGCGCATTGAGACCACAGCAGGCTGGAGGAAAAGTCTAGAATTATAATTTAGTGTTTTAACTTTTAAATTACCTCCTAAGGATTTCGTGAAGGTAAAACAGGCTGTAAGAGTGTAAAGGTTTCCCATCTCATAGATTACTGCAATTTGTAATCCGTTCTGGTATTTTCTATTGAGCACTCTTTTAATGGTACAGGCCCGGCGGCACGGGGGGCATTCCGAGGCCGTGCCCCACCACATCACTGCTTGTGCCCCCCAAACGAGAATTGTGCCCCCCAAGCGAGGATTGTGCCCCAAAAAAAGTAACAGGCTTGGTGCCACAGGAGTGTAGTTTGAGGCCTGAGACCCCCAAAATACTGGTCATCACCTTAGAATTCCTGAAAATTCCCGCAAATTTCACTACAAAGACCTTTTTTTTGCCTACAACCCAGGATTCGTGAAAATTCGTGCATGTTTCGCAAAGAAGACCTTTGTTTTCTGGTCTACCCTCTCGAATTCGAAGGAATAAAGCTTTTGTGCCTTCCAAAAAATTGTTTATGCCCCCCAGTCTCACTACTCCGGCGCCAGGCCTGTAATGGTAACGTCAAACCCCACGTATTTGTAACCAAAAATACAAAAATATATATAGTCCAATTCAATTTAATTCAATTCAAATGTTTGGTTTTCGTAAACTGAACTACAATACGCAAATATTGCTAAGTAGTTTAAATAAAACTTTCCACTGAGTTTTGATCAGTATCCATTAGTATTGACACATAAGAAGAAGTCAAAATGGCGACCTAAGTATTTTTTTGATTATACTCAACCAAAATTGAATTAACTAATACGTACAAAATCAACATAATATACCGCTGAAATTGAAATTAACAAAATGACGACCTTATTTTTTGAGGCGATTATGGTAATAAAATCGGATAGGAACGTCATTTACTGTGAAAGGTATATTACGAAAAAAATTGAACTAACTTCAAAGTTCACAGCAAATGCTAAAAATTTGTACTTATATTTTTTTATACATAAAATGTACTCACTGGGCTTAAATAGACTTTATGCTATAATTTTGTAGTTTTTTTTCTTTTTGAATTTGCTAAGAATTAATGGGTGCGAACATCAACTCTCTTTCTAGCGGCTAGCGGCTAAAATGAGAGTTTACCATAACTATTTATTGAGCCCAAGTACACTACAAGTAAAAATTGAGCATAAAGCGAAATAAAGAAGTATGTTCGTTTGTTATATTTTATTACTGCAAACTATACTAAACTCGAACAGCTATTTCTTTTCACGATACATTGTTTAAATTTTAGAATTGTTTTGCCCTGAATTTGATTATGAGATTATCAATGGATATTACAACTGCACCCATGGATCTTATCGAGGCTCTGTTTGCACACCTATTTGCGATGAAGGACATGAACTGTTGCCTAAAGATAACAACGAAGGATTTTTATGCAGCGATTTTTCTGAATGGATTGGGTCAACTCCTCCACTATGCGTACCAAGTGAGTTCTTGATTACTAAACTTTACTGTGATTTGAAGTAAGTACCCTTAATTAACAAAATGTGAATATAGAACTAGGACTAAATCTACTTGACGTAATAAAGATGATGATGCAAACTTTAATCAGTTGTTTTTTGCTCGTCTTTTTTTTATGGTTTTCAAAGAAATGGTAGGCTTTGCTGCTTACATCGAGTATAATTGGGAGAAACCTCATTTCTTCTTCCTAACCGAGAATTCAGAGAGACCGATTACGAGATGTACACGAGACCTAAGTCTGATCGAGATTCGGGTCAAACCATATCTCTAAACAATGTAATTGCTGATGATAATCAATATTTTTTCTTGTTACGTTTATCATCAATAAGCAGTACTTAAATTGCAAAATTTTGCATGGGGGGACGCTTTTGCAGCCTTAACTAAAACGCATTTGGCATGCGAAAGTACTTTAGTGAAGATTACGTAATTCTGTCGCCGAAATTGAATGAACTCGAAAAAAAGAAGGTCTTCGCCGAAAATTGAAGTGTTTTTTCGCCAAAATTAGGTGAAGACCAAAAAAAAGAAGTCTTCGCCGAAAATTAAAGTGGTTTTTCGCCAAAATTAGATGAAGAATTAGGTCTTTTTTGTCTGATCATCTAGCGCTCAAATCTCAATGGGTGGACGCTAAATCTCGATGGGAGGACGCTAAATCTCGATGAAGGGACGCGTCCCTCCGTGCCCCCCCTACAATTTAAGTACTGTTTATAAGGATCCGTTAAAAGCCTGCAATGCTGTATCTGAATAGCAGACAGGTTGGAACTTGACTCGAAGATCAAATTGGTCTCGTTGCTGATTTCTTGGCTGATTGGTGATTACAGCCAAAAAACTTGCAATTGCTGTCATTTGAATTTTTCTTATTACGTGCAAAAAGATTCGAAACAAATGATATACTAATATTTTATCTTTATGTTAATTTCAGTACTTTGCAATAATTTCAATGACGAATTAGCTTTTGGTCATTATCAATGCGATCGTGGCACCAACAAAGGCTCGGTTTGCACGCCTGTTTGCGATAGAGGCTATGAAATGCACCCCGATAACCATGAAGGATATTTATGCAATGAATTTGCTCAATGGATTGGGTCTCCATCTCCACAATGTGTACCAGGTAAATATTTTCCACTGGTAAATTTGGTTGATTTTAAAGGTGAAATTTTGTAAAAATGAGCGGATTTGAAAATATTAGGCTATTTTCATGACCGTTTAGACATATTTATCGTATATAGCGTAGAGTACTAAACTTGATGATCAAAAAAAAATCAAAACACTATATTTATAATTTGAAAATTTATTTCAGGCTACTGAAATTTAGATTGTTGTTGCAAAGCAAATTTTCAACTATCAGTACATTAAAATTTTCAGATATTTTTGAAATTTTACTGTATTTATAGATAATGTGTATATTGAGCCGGTTTTGTTGTAAATACGTTTTAGTTATATTTTTCCTCCAGCACCTTTACTGCTAGGTATTTGAGTTACATTTTGAAATTTGCTGCTACTGCAGTTCGAGGATAGAACTTGGCAAGATAAGTGGCGCTAAACATTTAGCTTTCGAAAGTAGGTTTATTTGAATTAAAGTTTGATGTTCGTAAAATAATACTGATTAACTGATATTTTTTTATATATTATACCGGTAGTATAATATCGAAATTATGTTTCTGCTTTGTGTTGTGCTTTTTTACTTTAAAATATTACTCAATTAAAAAATTATTTACTTTTGAATAAAATGTTGAAGCTATTTTTCAGCGCAATAAGTCTAAACAAAATATTATTAGCTCTATACTTGTTTTATTTCAGAATTTTGCGAGGAATTTAATCCTGAGCTAGATAATGGTCGTTTTGTTTGCACCAGGAGTTCTTATAAGGGCTCTGTTTGCGAGGCTTTCTGTGACGAAGGCTATGAATTGGCACCCCATGAGCACCAAGGTTTTGTTTGCAACATCTTTGCAGAATGGATTGGATTAGCCGATCCCGAGTGCCTAGGAATACGTAAGTTTTTTTTTTTTATAATTTGTTGTTTTTTTTTAAATAGCGAGTTTGCCTAGCAGTTTTCCAAGATAACGCTGCATAGATAATTTTCATTGGCTATATAACGACAACTACCAACAATTTCAAAATAGAAATTATTTTTTACAAAGCTAAACCTTTTTGACCTTCACATCTAGTCCTCGTCAGAGCAAAAACTGTAGGTGTTTAGAGTTTGACGACAAACTAGCATGTGAGTAAGTTTTTGAAATGGCAGTAATATGTACAAATTTTGCATGGCAAAAGAATTTCAAACTTGTACTGTGCAACTGACCAATGTAACTGCTACCATTAAAAACGCAATAGCAAAGCAAACAAAATGGCGCTCTGAGAAATAAAAAAAATCAAAGATTAAAATAAACGAAAAAAAAGAAAAACCGACTAACCAATTTTTAAAACTTACTTTTTGATCAAAATATAGTTTGCTTAATCGTTCATACAATGCTTCCAAATTATCGAAAACAGTTTGATAAATTAACTCTTGTGTAACATGCAGTACATTTTAGTACACATTGCTAAAACATCTCGTTACGTTCTACGTTCATTTTGCTAAGAAGTTAGCCTGATCTTCAGTTCTCCTTATGACTAAGCATTATGACGTCATTAACACAAAATTTTCATGAATAAAAAAATAAAAATACTCTTAAAAATACGTCATAAAGCTAAGCCATGAGAGGGACATGGAAACGCGGTAATTGAGTACATCTTGAACATAAAAAATAACAATCAATGATCAGATACGACGTCTTTTAAAAAATTCTTTTTATAAGTGCCCAACAAAATAAAAATGACATGGAGTAATATTGCTTCAACTCAGTTTTAATTTTTCCTCATACTGGTTTCTGTTTTGTTATCAAAAATCTTGTTAGAAAAACAATATTCACAGCTAGCATTTGAAACTGAACTTTTAGTTTCTGAGTTTTCTTGTGATTTTGATCGTCATTTGTGTGGAATGCAACAACGAAACAACGACCGTTTTGACTGGTCACGGGGCAGTGGCCAGACACCATCACCTGAGACAGGACCGGCTTATGACAACACACAGGTAATTTAATAATTATCACTATGTAATAAAAAAATCAACTTTTGCTTGGATACTCGCTAAATTCTTATTTTAAGTGAACCAAACCATTTATTTAACGGGTTTGCGGGGCCATGCCCGCTTTGTTAGGCCAGACAATACTGCTCCTTTTGTAAAAGTTTGTTCAGTTGACGCCAGAAAATGGTGAATGTAGCTGTTAGTAGCTCATTTCTGATTTAAGTCTTTCGTTTTTTAAACAAAAAGTATCTTACTTATTGCGTAGGTTTAGCTCAGAAACATCCAACAATTACAACTGTTGCATATACTGTAGATTGTAGAAGCTTTTAGAAAAGTATATGAACTTGTTTTATACTAAAACTATTTCCTAATTTTTTTCTTCTAATGTAGCAATAATGAGTTATTATACTTTCTAAATACTGATTTTATGATATGTGTTTTGATAGAAAAATTCTACCGGTTTTTACCTCTACATCGAAGCGTCTCGACCCAGAAAAAAAGACCAATATGCGTTATTAGCTACACCGAGATTTCAAGCTGGAGCATATTGTCTTCGATTTGCTTATCATATGCTTGGATTGGGTGTGGGGAAATTGTCAGTGCTATTGGAAGATAATGACAATAGAAGGGAACTGTGGGCTGAAACAAGAAATCGAGGAGTTTTATGGCAACAAGCTGAGTTCGGGTTCACTTCAATGGATGAGTTTCGAGTCCTTTTCCAAGGAAGTGTTGGTCGAACTGCAGCTGGAGATATAGCTGTGGATGATGTTAATATTAGCTCAGGAAGATGCTGAGATGAAACATATTGAAAATAATTATTCCCATTTTTACCTTTGTGGAGTTTTTATGATTTTAACACCAAAAAATTTACAGTTAAACTTTTTTTGCTCACCACAGAGTAATACAGAAATAAACGGAAACTTTTTAACCAAGCAATAAAACCAAAAGTAATGAAATGAAAATATTTAATTTACAGTACATGAACCTTTAAAACATGCCAATGAAAAAACGTTGGTAAAACTTTTGTTTTTAACAACTTTTTGTTAGATCCGGTAGATGACGTCTTCTAGTACGATTCTCGAATGTTTATTTTTTGGGTCACCCTGTATTTCCTGCAGTGCATTCAAAATTGGCATACAATTTCGTCGTAGTCAAGTTTCAAATAATCCAGTAATAAAATTACTTCATTTCAAAAAGTTATTGATCCCAGTGAGGGGCTATTTTGGTTTTTGAAATTTTGTCCACTAGCAAATTGTTTTGCTTTATTTCTATTTTGCGTTAGTTGCTTAGCAAATGACTTGAACGGTTTTAACTTTTTTTTTTTGATGCCGTTGCAATTTACCAAAAACGTTTGTGCTGCATACTTTGATAGCAATCGTGTCACTGTTGATGCTTGCTTCTTTGAGCCCAAACCTGAAATTTTTTCATTATGTCAACACGATGTGTTTGTTTTTTGCGTTGTTGCATCAAAATGCCTTAAACTTAAAACCAAATTTAGCATTTTCAGCAAGTGGTTTAATTAGACAGTTTAAAATTTTCGTTTTAGGGATTCTTTTTTCAGTTTTTCTTGCTTGTGTTTTTTCTTTAAATTTTTTTGAAAAGATTTTTAAAGTGTATTTTTGTTGAAAAGAATTTGTGTATACAATTTTATCTTACGCTTCGTGTAAAACAATTTTGCTTTATTTTTTTTGTGTGACACTTGCGTATCAAAGTAGTTTTACGATTATAATACTTTTTTAGACAAGTAAACACACGTTTTAAGTCTGGCCTTTACTGTGCTTCAATTTTAAATTCAAGCAGGCTTACATTTTGTTAGTTGATGAAACTTAATGTTAGCTTCAAACAAGTGCGTCTATAAGCGCTTACGGTATGCTTGAGCTCGATTTATTTTTCCCTTCTGAAGGTTTGACTGTGACTACGTTTATCTGCGCGTAGATTACAAATGAAATTTAATGGTGAAAGTGCCAAAATTTCAGTATGCTATATGGTGCAGTACAAACATTTGGAACTCAAACCGAACTTATGCGAAAGCACATATACAGGGTGTCCATAAAGTCCGTGTGCACTTTAAAAAAATTATAACTTTAATTGTATTTGCAATAGAAATAATTTGTAAAAAGGATTTGAAAGAAGAAAATCGATATTTTTTAAGGTTTTATTGAAATTTTATTTAAGTTTCCACATGTCCTCCATCATTTCCAATACAAAGAGTAACACGATTTTGCAGTTCACTAAAAACATTTCCCAACTGATTTATAGTAATGCCTGAAATCACATTAGTTATTTCAACTGTCAAATAACTAGGTTTGGTTGCATACACAATTGTTTTCACATGTCCCCATAAAAAAAACCCTTATGGAGTCAAATCTGGCGAACGTGGAGGCTAACAAAATGGTCTTCTCCTTCCAGTCCATCTGTTTGGAAATTCCTGATTTAGAAACTGTCTAACACGCAGAATTTGCTTATCTAAGAATTGTTACAAATTTTGTAGTGAAGAATTATTCAATAGCTGTACTTAAAACTAGATACATAAAACTTTCTAAACATTTTTACAGATTATTTCTATCACAAATAAAAATAAAGTTATAAATTTTTTAAAGTGCACACGGACTTTATGGACACCCTGTAATTGTAATTACATTTTTATTCACCAAGTTGCCCTGGCCAGGAGACAGCGAAAGGACCTTTCGGTCTTCGAGTCAAGCTGCCACCTGCCCACCTGTCTACCACACACGGCGGAGGCTTCATACTGTCCCTTTAATTGCTGAACGTCAAGCAGGGAAGCTGTGAATACCAATTTTTATAGTCTTTGGTATGACCCGACCGGGAATCGAACCCGAGCCTACCGTTTCAGTAGCAGACGCTCTATCCACTCGACCACTGATCGGTTGATTGTGTAGCCGCGGATTTACTATTTACTGTTTATGGTTATGACGTAAAAACGAAAATTCAGGCAAATAAATAATTGAATATGCTTTGCTTTGAACTGATCAAAGCCGAATAGTGGGTATTTTAAATGCAAACACGAATCTTTTTTTTTTTATTTTAACGTAAAAAAACACAACACAAGACAAAAATTAGGATAATTTCAAAATTGCGTCATACTTTACAAAACAACTTTAATTTTGTTGAAAATAATTTGTTCATTAATTTCTCGGTACATTGTTCTTAATAAAGATTGATTACAGTACACAGAATTTCAACAAATCAGGTAATTAGCTTAAGAGTGCTATCTTTTGGCTTTATGTCTCTTGAAAGCAATAATTCAAAAAGAAACCCAATGTACCGTAATGTAATTGCTGAGGAAGGCATTAAGATAATTAAACTTTTATGAAATATTCTTGAATATATAGCGGTATTGTTGTTTCATATAATTTGTTGACCGATTTTGTGTATACGCTCAATGTTTCACCGATTGCTAACTTGCTATTTATTCGCAAATAATTTGCTATCTTTTTATGCTGATATAGAAACAAAAAAAAAATTTTTGTAGAAAAATTATTGTAACTAAAAAACATAAGGCAGAGCCAATGCTTTTGTTTCGATTATTTTTTCTTGTACATTATTGTTTTGCTAAAATTGTTTTTTCAACTTAAATAAACCTTAACATTACTTGGGAGTTAAACTAGCAGCTAACTGCCGCTCTAAAGTTAAAAGTTCAACATCGTTTTTGTGGAGACGATCATAAGAAGGGCCATTTTTATTTTGACCGAAAAAAATTTAATTTTGACTTCGTTTTAGCTAAATTTTGACTTTATTTTGATGTAAGCCGTTTTGGCCTTAATGAGCTTCAAATTTTCATTAAAAAAATTTGTTATTTGCAATTCACGTAAGTTTTTTTCTTTACTTTTCATTAACAGCATTTAGAAAGAAATACCAATCAGTCAGTCTTGTGATTAAAATAACTAATCGCTGCAGGACAAAAACTTAAGAAACTGCACACATTTCCGTGTCAATTACACTTTTTTGAACAACCAATGAATTCTGCATTTAAATTTGCTGCTCTTAAATTTTCACTAATTTTTGGCCTCATTTGTTCTTAAATTTCCATTGGAAACTATATTGACACAATTTCAATCTTGCTTGGTAAAAAGTTGCGTTGTGTAAAAAAGGTGTGAAAGCAAAACAGTACAGTCTTAAGATTTCAAAAATCTGGTTAATTCGTAGTGATATATGGTGCTGTACAATAAAAATTGACTTTTTGATTTTTGAATTTGGAAATTTATTGTTCTTAGTTATTTTGTTCATGCCGAGGCCGGCATTCTTTGGTTTTGATTTAAAAAATGAGTTTTGCGTTATTATAAATTTGTTTTTTTATAAAGAAGTTAACCCAGGCAATTGTATTGCGGCATGTTGCAATTATTTGCAGAAGTTTGAGTAGCAAAACTTCATTCAAACATTTACAAAATTGCTCATAACGTTTCATTGGTTTTACAAATCTCCAGAAAAATGAAGAAAAAAACTTTTGTTTGTTGCATTTACGAGTGACGGAAGGCAAGACGAAAAACTCGATACCCGAATAGGCAAGGCTAGTGCAGTAATGCGAGCTTTGCACTACTCGGTTGTCATGAAACGAGAATTGTCGAAAAAGGAAAAGCTCTCAATTTTCAAAGCAGTTTTTGTCCCCACTCTCACTTATGGTCATGAATCTTGGGTAATGACCGAAAGAATGCGATCACAAGTGCAAGCGTCCGAAATGAGGTTTTTACGAAAAATCGAAGGAGTTACACTGTTTAACAAGGTGCGTAGCTCTGAGATTCGAAAATCTCTTAACATCGAGCCGTTACTTCTCCGAATCGAAAGATCTCAGCTTAGATGGTTTGGCCATGTAAGCAGAATGCCTCAGGAAAGACTCCTCAAACAAGCTTTACTTGTCAAAACAAATGGGAGAAGACCAGTTGGACGACCTAGAACTAGATGTATCGATTACATTAAGGATCTTGAATGGAACCGCTCGGGACTTCCCCCAAGCGAAATGATGGAGGTGATGCAAGATCGTGAGATGTGGCGGCTCAATCTTGAGCTACTACCCCCGCAACCCTCACGGAAAAGCGGACAATGAAGAAAGAAGAAGAAGAAAAAGAAGACTTCCTTAAGACCACTAGCCCAGTCATGCATAAGCGCAGTCGGTCAAACTACCAAAGCAATCTTCATTGATGTGACATAGCCCACCATGCAGTAAATTCACTCTTATTTTAATTCTCTTGGGGCAGGCCTAAACATTAATAAGAATCTTTCAGACTTCACAAAACGTCTTTTCCAACCAAAAGACAAGTTTTTTGCACTATTACAAATCCCAAGTACAAATTTAATTTTTTCGCTCCAATCTAGTGTATGATTACCACGTGCTTTTAATGAATTTTCAAAAATGCTTCTTATAGAATTTGCCTGAGCATTTCTAATAGCCGCCTCCTATGAGCGTTGCAAACTTATCAATTACTTTTTGTCAAAGAAACGGTTGAAATAAAAGATATTTTCCTGAACCAGATAATAATATTCCGTTTGTCGCAAAAAACCTAAATTATCCCACAAATTTTCTCACCGCCTAAACGTAGAAGACTTCGTGCAGTATAAAACTTAATCCTGAGCTTTTATATCATTTTTATTTTGAATCTCAAGAGTGTAGTAAAGCGTTTATATTTGCCGCTGTAAAACGATAGAAATGTAAAGTTTGGAGTCACGAACAGTCAGTAAGTGAAGTTTACTATGTTTATTGTAATGACAGTTAATTTTTAAATATTAGAGGAAGCGTTAATGTGTTTCTAGAAATATAAATAACTTAAATTATGTGATATTATGTACTAACGTTAAAGCAACGACATGGGTTAAAGTAAAACAACAGATTACCGTAACGCATAGTTTGTAACTGTCAAACTTATGATATTAGTCATTAAAGATTCTTGTTGCGTTTTGTACATTTTCTTACTGATATTCATAGCTTAACTACTCGCTTATAATGAAAGTCTTTGCAATCATATTTAGCATAACTCGATCTAAAGAAATTACCTAGAATCTGGTTATTGCGAATTTACCTTATATCAATGTAATTGGCTGTTAGTATTAACGCGGGGGTCGAAACTAACTTTTTTACTAACTTGCCCGACGGGCAAGTAATATCAATTGTTTGCTTGCCCGAGGAAACTTCAACTTGCCCGAAAAAAATAGATACAATAAGTTTTAAGGTTGTTTAACTTTGTCAAAAAATCCTTTATTGTACTTTTTGGCAAAAAACACTAATTTGAATAATACACGTTTCAGAATCAAGTTTTGGTGCTCGATTTTATGTTTATGTGATGTAATAAGCAACTTTTTCCAATTCTGTACAACGCAAAAATTGATTTTTGGATTGTAATTGTTTCAATTATTACGTTAAGATGATATTGATTAACGTTACAGTTTTGTTGCAAACGCATTTTCAATTGCGAATATTTTGGAAACTGCACCAGCTAGAAAGCCGAAATGTTGTTGCAAAAGTTATGAAGAGCTAAAACATCTTCAGAATAATCATAACAAAATAATTGCAAATTTCCTGGCATTTTCATGCAGCGCAGGGTGTAATATCTGAAACAGCATTTAACGCTGAAAGCGTGGAAAATTTTTCTTCGAAAAAAAAAAGTATCATTTTGTGCCAAAAAGTTGCTAAACACATATGAGTATCGAAAAATCTGTATGCGATTAAAAAAGTGTTAATTGTGATTAACGATGTGCGAACGATTAAACAAAGTGTTAATTGAGATGATTACTCACTATTAAAATAAACCAAGCAACTTGCAACTTTCTCCACTTCATTTTATTTTATTGCAACAAAAGCGGATATAAATTGCGCATTTGAATAATCTTGTTTAACGTTGTTTTATACGCTGTATTTTGTTAGCTTGCCCGTCGGGCAAGTTAAGCCGAAAAATATTTTGCCCGAGGCGATTTCAGCTTGCCTCAGGCAAGCGGGCAAGCGTTAATTTCGAACCCTGTATTAATGTTACAGTACCGCATTGACTTTTATTAATGAATGTACTTTTATTTCAGGAAACCTATCGTGGTATCAAAAGCAAATTTGGATTATAAGTTTCATTAAATCTCCACTTAACGATTTTACAGATTGCTGATATTGCGGCTGAGTTTGCGCTGTAGAGACTTTGAACACCAAGTTTACCAACCCGAATAGCTTGACAGCGGCAGCTATAATTCTCACCATTTGTTACATTACAAACCAGGCTAGCTCGCTAAGCTGACAACCTCGCTAATCGCACATTATTCAAGGAAACAAATTGGGTCCGATTAACGGGAGTCGACTGTATAATATTTTTCTTCTACGATGCCGCCGAATAACCCTTTGGCTTAGTGGCCTAACGATGACCAACGACAACATTATCCTTATAATTTTGCTCCAGGACTATGTAACTTCTTTATATTTCTGGAGTCCTGCAGATTTTCCCTGCACGCAGGAGTCAGTCGGTTTTTGCAGCTAAGTCTTCATCCTTGTTCGATTTTGGGCTTCAAACTTTTGTAAACCTTTGGCAATCATATTACATTTCCTCACTTCTTTTCTTTCCATCTTTTTTTGGGCTTCCTTTTTTAGACTTCCGGCAACACTAAAACAGTTTCCAAAAATGAAAAACAACTGTAGAATCTTTCTAAAATCTGCGTAGTGTTCAAGAAAAAAACTTACAATAGAATCAATCTCAATAAAAATTGTAACGAAAAAGTCTTTAACCTTCTCAAATTATTCGTGGAATTGGCCTACATAATTCGTTGATGGTTATGTATGGGAAATCTTCGCAAATATTTCAACAAGGATTTTTTTTGGCACGCCTATTTTGGAACAGACAGTTTTCGGTGCCATTCTACGCAGATCATTTTGAATCCAACTCTCTGACTTTTGCACTTCTAAAAGAACTTACAGTAAAAAAAGCTTGTCTTTGGTGACAACATTGTGTTGTTTGCAGTAAATATGTCCAATGTCCATATATCATAATGTGTTTTCAGTTATTTAATGAACAGAAAAACCGTTCAGTCACATTGGTTGCAAATATTCGAAAACCAGAAATTGCATACCAATTTATGTGGTGCATCTAATGTAAAGTCAGGGGTGCAGATTAAGATACCTTAATTACGAATGGTTCAACACTTTTGCAAGTTCTTTTTTTTGTTTCCACTGATGATGAAGTCAGTCAATTTCAAAATATAGATTGCTCCTCATGGTGGGTGTTAAGCACCACTCAAGAGTTGAAACGATTACCCATTAGAATCAGCATTAAGGTGTTCTTTAACGAAGTATAGGATTGTCAGACGTGATGTCTGTAAACCATTCAAGTAGTTTCTGCTATTTTTCTCCAAAAATAATTTGACACAGGAAGTCGTTTATCAGTCATTTCGAAAAAATCAGGATTAAACTATTTCTGTCGATAATAATTTTTGTAGCGACATTGAGGTGGAAAACTTCGCCCTTCTGTGTTCAACTGGATGCTTATGTCCTCAAATCAAACTTAATGACTTGGTTTTGGGCTGTATACTACTGCATGCAGTGAAAATATACTAATAAAACACTTAAAATCATCAAAGTTTCATCCTTGTTCAGTGATGATCAAAAAACTTCTTTAAAATGTAATTGCTGAATATTGGTCAAAATTCATCTGCAAAATTATGGTAAAATTGCCAAAAATACAGTTTTTTGCTCATCAGTTTTTTTCTGAAAGAAAAGAGAGACGATTCCGTCTGGCAAGAAGCTGAGCAAGAAGATTGCGTCTAGATGTGATAGCTCAAAAAACATTGATGCAAGAAAATTGTGCAAAAAACTTGATCGTGTGATTCTCGCCTTACCTAAATCCTGGCCAGGTGCCTGGTAAAACACATCAAAATATGCGAATACAGTAGGCCTATTGAAAAAAAGTGCAAAGAGGAACGCTTCACGATTTTGCGTGTCATCCTTGCGTACAGGGGCCATGCTAATCTTCTCTGTATCGTTCCCAGTTTAGTATATGCACTGCCGAAGCAAGCACATATAGAGCAATGAACTGCGATGTTTAAAAAGCTTTTTGATTTTTTGAACTTTCACTTGTGCGTATGCCAGTGATACGCGTTAGTACAAAAATAATTGTTTGTGATTCTTTTATGTCAACGTTCTAAATAGGTACCGGTACTACAATGCACACAGATTTTGTAAAGAATATATAAAAAATAATTAATTGTCAAATTGAGACATTGCATGAGTACTTTTATTAATCTGCATTTTTTGTATAAATAGCAATTACATGTGACTGTCTGTCTGTCTAATTCGAGTAGTTAAACTAAAAATTAAACTGGGCCAAAATCTGGGTAAAACGAGTTTTTGTCCAACATTTCTTAAACTTTTCAGAAAGTTGTGGCTGACCAACAAAACCAAAACTATGAAAAAAAATGTTCATCGTAAAGGTACGATGTCTTGGAATTTAGTTGTGCTACAATGTTGAAACTTATATCAAAATGTACGTACCGCTCGACCAACTAGCCAGCGGTACGTAAAAACTATAATAGTTCACAAAACGTGATATGACGTTAAGAATTTTTTCTTGAGTTTATAAAGTCATTTTTTTGTGCATATGTGAATCAATTAAGCAGTACATTGAGTAAAAATTTCCCAAAACGGAGAGACCGAAATTGAATAAAAATTTTGTTGGCACGATATTTCAAAAAGAATTTATTTAAAGTTCAGTAAAGCAGAGATAAGATACCCCGCTCTTCAGCAGACTGCTTCAATCTCACGGTGTAAAGGCTTTAGAGGGATCTTATATCTCTGCTTCTCTGGGATGTAAGTTATTCTGCTTTGAATTTTTCATTGAGCACTCTTGATAGTAGCGTCAGATTACCAACAAAGGGGTTATTCAAAATGGGATGTTATATATTTCAAATTTCTGACGAGATGCTGAAATGATCGAGTGTACGAATTGCCAGCTTACGCATTTCGTTGGCTAATTTTTCTTCAGAAGCATTTAGTAACATTTTAAATATAAAAAATAGTCATAACATAGTAGTCCAAAGATTTATCTATCTTGTTTAAATGAACGGTTAAAGTTAAATGTGCTTAGAGAATAGTTTAATCCTAAATCGTATTTGGAATTTTATGAGCGATTAGTCGTCGTGTTATTAATATCCAGCATTGAAATCTTGAAGCATTACAGTACATCCATTGAAAGCAAGATATTTGGCAATGAAAAACATGTGATCCGCCTTGATAGTATCCGGAATTTCGATGCTTGAAACCTCCGGTCTTGTTAAGCTTTGAGCGTGTGCACACATATGTATATTTCCAATATGTTCTGGAAAATATCCCTACAAGAACAAAGGTTCTCCCATCAGGAGATCATTTAGCGAAACTCCATACAGTACAAGGCTTTCAAGTCTTAGTCAGAGGGGCTCGTTAAAAAAATAAGCGACCTTCTCTACCAGCCATCCCAAGTGGTAGGCAGCTCAACCAACACAGCCGCTAATAGGTTTAGAGAAGCAAACAGAGGTAGCGCAAAGTATTTGTACTCGAAATAATGTTGAACGCCTACGAGTGAACCAAAAACGGCTTTCCGAAAAATTTTTGGTAACTTTCTTTTCTTCTTGTTCTTCTTCTTTCTTTCTTTCTTCATTGTCCGCTTTTCCGTGAGGGTTGCGGGGGCAGTAGCTCGAGATTGAGCCGCCACACCTCACGGTCTTCCATCACCTCCATCATTTCGCTTGGGCGAAGTCCCAAGCGATTCCATCCAAGATCCTCAGTGTAATCGGTACATCTAGTTCTAGGTCGTCCAACTGGTCTTCTCCCATTTGTTTTGACAAGTAAAGCTTGTTTGGGGAGTCTTTCCTGAGGCATTCTGCTTACATGGCCAAACCATCTAAGCTGAGATCTTTCAATTCGGAGAAGTAACGGCTCGATGTTAAGAGATTTTCGAATCTCAGAGCTACGCACCTTGTTAAACAGTGTAACTCCTTCGATTTTTCGTAAAAACCTCATTTCGGACGCTTGCACTTGTGATCGCATTCTTTCGGTCATTACCCAAGATTCATGACCATAAGTGAGAGTGGGGACAAAAACTGCTTTGAAAATTGAGAGCTTTTCCTTTTTCGACAATTCTCGTTTCATGACAACCGAGTAGTGCAAAGCTCGCATTACTGCACTAGCCTTGCCTATTCGGGTATCGAGTTTTTCGTCTTGCCTTCCGTCACTCGTAAATGCGACCCCAAGATACTTGAACTTCTCTACCTGCTTCAGTGTCGCTCCATTCACATGTAATACGCACTGATCAGGGTTTCTTGAAAGATGAAGTATCTCAGTTTTGGCCGTGCTTATTTTCATTCCGGCGGTGTTGCATGCATCTGCAAAGCTATTTAATGCGCGCTCTGGAGGCCAGATTCTGCGGAAGAAAGTAGAACCCAATCATCAGCGAATAGCAGACGACTGATTTTGCAATTTCCAATTGTGGCACACTTATCAGCTTGGCTGCATTTGTCCATCCAATTCATGTCAACAATAAAAAGGAGAGATGACAAAACGCACCCTTGCTAGAGTCCAACGCCCACATGGAACGGCTTTGATTGCTTGCCATTTACCCGAACACAAACCTCCGGTCGGCAGTAGAATGACTTAATGGCGCGCAACAATTGACCATTAACGCCATACTCCTGCAAAGCCTTCCAAAGTTTATCCCGAGGAACTCGGTCATACGCTTTTTCAAGATCGACAAAGCATGCAAAGAGATCTTTGCCATACTTCCAAGATTTCTCGAAGATTTGCTTCAGAGTGAAAATTTGGTCCGTGGTGCTGCGACCCGGACGAAAACCGCACTGACCATCTTCCAGTTTTGATTCCACTATTTCTCGGCATTTCCTTTCAAGGCATTTGGCATATACTTTCCCTGGCAAACTAAGGAGTGATATACCTCTGTAGTTTGTACATTGCTTGCGATCTCCTTTCTTGGATATCGGAATAATCACACCTGTTTGCCAATCTCTGGGAGTTTTGCCAAACTTCCACGCAACTTGACACACTCGCGTTAACCAGAGAATTCCTTCTCCAGTAGCGCTTTCAACATCTCGGGTCTGATTTCATCTTCACCAGCAGCTTTTCCAGATTTTATCCCTTTAATTGGCGTTGCCACTTCTGCTGCAGTGAAAACTTCGTCCTCCCCAAGATGTGTCACTTCGTGTGTGTCACGAGTCGATGCCTTTACAGGAATTAAAAGATCCTCAAAGTGTTCTCTCCATCAAGAAAGGATTTCATTCTCATCCGTTAGAATGTTACCGTCAGAATCCTTGATGGAGTACGTGATACTCGATCTTTTGCCACGTAAACGGCGGATGGTCTGCCAAAATACTTTGTTTGCCGAAAAATAGTTGAAATCCAACCGACGACCAAACTCTTCCCATGACTTCTCCTTGGATTTCTTTACTGCCGAAGTTGCCGCTTTTCGCGCCTCAATGTACCGGGATTGCAAATCAGATGACGATCTGTCCTGTAGCCAGGCCTTGAACACATCTTTCTTTGTTCGAATAGCTTCTTTAACCTCTTGGTTCCACCAAGGTGTTCTTTTCTCACTATCGCCCTCCACTCTGAGCCGTTTTCGACCTCAACTTTCAACAGCTGATGAAATGATCGCTGATCTGAACAGCAGCCATTCCTTCTGGATGTCCTCGGATACATTAGGAAGTTGTCTGAACTTAGATGATATACTGGATGCAAACTGTTTTCTTACTTCTTTGTCCTCCAAAGCCTCCCATTTGATCCGGTAGGTCACAGACGATCTGTTGGATCTCTTGTTTGGCCAAGGTTTCGAAAGTCGTAAGGAACATACTACCAGATGCACAGAGCTGTTTCGAGCTTTTAGCTCTCATCAGCAGCCCTCAGCTTCTCTAACAAAGTTATTCCCCCGCTGGACAAGACTCTTGGCCAAACTAGACAAACCTTAAGGGCTTGCAGAGCGGCAGACGGTTTGCAGGGAATAAACGATTTTTCACTTGTGGTACTTAAAAAACTTAAAAAAGCTCGAAACAGCGCTGTCCAGTTCTGTGCATATTATGACTCGAGCTGCTTTGCAGCAGCAAGGTTGGTGGTTGATCTAGCCACCTAACTGCCAGTGGAAGTCGTTATGATTTCCCAGGAGTCGACCACGAAGGACGTCAAACCTTTTGGATACTACCAGATGGTGATCAGTTGACATTTCAGCACCTCGACGCTTCACTCGAACGTCCAGCACATCAGAAAACAAATCTGACGAAACTATGCAAAAATTTATCAAAGATTTTTGATCCATACTAGTTGGTAATTGGGTAATTTTGAATAGTAAAAATAAATTGAAAATAATCTTCACAGTAATTTCGCTCGCAAAATAAGTGAAAACTAGGTGCGGACTGGATAAAATTTCATCGTGCGGATTTCACGCATTCCAGCCGAATCTGAAAGCACTACCATCATTAAAATTATACTACGCCATGAAATAATTTTGATGAGTTAGTTATTGAAATGATTTTGTTTTAACTAAATTAATAATGACAGCGGGTTTTTTTAAATTATAGCTAGTCTTTCATTTATTTTGCACTTGGGATTGTTTACTTATTGGTTAAAAAATCAGATTCGTTAAAAAATACGTACATCAAAAGCAGAAATAATCATTTCGTTATTTGTACTGTAAGTTAACCCTATTTTACACGGCTAGTAATGACGTATTAGGCGGTTCAAATTTAGCGAATGTTTTCCTTTTAATACTGAATCATAAAATGCCTAAGTCAAAGCTGCTACGTCACAAAAACGTTTTGTGACGTTATTTACGTCATGTAATAGAGCAAAAAATGTTAGATTTGAGAAAGCGAGTTCAAATAATTTCAAAATTGGGACACTTCTTAACCTAGCGACTTTAAATTTTCAGGAGTTATTGCAAAAAATTTGGAATCAATCAACCATATCGTGACGTCATAATAAAACAAAGCAAAAATTATTTCACGAAAAGTTTGCAATTATCTTCCTCTTTCGTTTGAACCTAAAATGGACTGTCTACTCCATACAGAAATACGAGTTTTAGAATCAAAATCAACCGTACCTCAACGAAAAAATTCAACAACGCTCCGCCGGGGAATCCCCGATTTCCGCCAAAACAACCGGAAATTGGGTGAAAACATTGGCTATTTTGAAAGAACATTTATTCAGAATTTCAAAAGTATAGGTGATAAAAATACATTTTTGGGGTGCTCGCGAACGCTACTAGCGACTGCACTATAGACACATTTTATTGCTATTTATACAAAAAATACAGATTAATAAAAGTACTCAATGTCTCATTTAGACAATTAATTATTTCTTTCATATATTCTTCACAAAATCTGTGCGCATTGTAGTACCGGTACCTATTTACAACGTTGACATAAAAGAATCACAAACAATTTTTGTTATACTAACGCGTATCACTGGCATACGCACAAGTGAAAGTTCAAAAAATCAAAAAGCTTTTTAAACATCGCAGTTCATTGCGCTAACTGTACTTGCTTCGGCAGTGCATATACTAAACTGGGAACGATACAGAGAAGATTAGCATGGCCCCTGTACGCAAGGATGACACGCAAAATCGTGAAGCGTTCCTCTTTGCACTTTTTTTCAATAGGCCTACTGTATTCGCATATTTTGATGTGTTTTACCAGGCGCCTAGCCAGCATTTAGATACCGTATATACTCGCGTATAGGTCGCAACTTTTTCCTTATGTTTAAAAAAAAAAATATAGGTGCGACCAATCCGCCTCGACATAAATGCAAATCGTCACCAAGTCGGAACAAAATTGAAAGTTTTCGGCAATTTGCAAGTACCGTATTTTCCGGCTAATAAGCCGTTATAGACGTGAATTGTAGTGGATATGTGCTATTGCCGCTGTGGTTCTATGGAATAAGGGTGCATGCGCTTGTGCTCGCACATACCAATGCGAGACAGTTTCATGCGCGCACACACACATGCGACCGCTCAGCGTGCGTTGGATTTTCCCGCTTTGTTGAGAAAAAATGGTTTTGCGATTTTAATGTTCGATTTCGAAGTTATTTGTTTTTAATTTATTTTAATTTTCGAAGTTTATTTTAATTTATCACACAAATAGCTTCGAAAATTTAGTTTAATTTTCGAAGTTATCTGTGCAAAAAAGCTAGGGAAAGGGATTTTTAAATCCCTAGATTTTTAGTGCGACTTATGTGCGAGTCAACTCTAAATTAAACTTTTTTAACACAAAACTAATAGTGCGACCTATACGGTGGCGCGACCTATAGGCGAGTATATACGGTAAAAAGGGTCGGGACTTTCCTCCAAAGCTAAAATTCATCTGCATCTTAGCAGACGGGGTATGGAGATAAAGCTTCCGACCGTTGAAAGATTTTTTAAAAACTTTTTGGAAAAAAATTAGCCATTTTAACGCCATTTGGATGACATTTTGCACGTTTGTGGAGCCCATAGGCGTAGCCAGAGGGGCCCAGAGAACCCGCCACCCCAATTAAAATGCCACCAATAACAAAAAATTATGACAACGAAGCCGATTGTTTCTTTAGTTTTTTTAGCATTTGCGCGGTCAATAGTAATTAA
The DNA here is from genome assembly GCA_963965965.1 of Trididemnum nubilum. NCBI lineage: Eukaryota > Metazoa > Chordata > Ascidiacea > Aplousobranchia > Didemnidae > Trididemnum > Trididemnum nubilum. The sequence goes on along the minus strand of OZ014478.1, from coordinate 36,988,161 downwards.
CAATAACCATTGGCGTAGTCAGAATTTTTGATTAGGGAAGGCCCAAACTACCAATCACATCTAATGACGTCATTAGAAATTTTCGAAAGATGAGCTTTTTGTGTTACAAAGATATTGTAGATTGGAAGATCAAAAGTCGAGGCCTGTGATTGTCACATAGCTATGATTTTGCTATAAGGAGAGGGTTTAAACCAAAACTAAAATGTTTAGATTGGGAGACCAGCTTGGGCAAACTAGTGTAACTCAATTCAATTCAGTTTATTTTGCCAAAGTATCAAACAACTCAAAATCACTTAAAAATTACATTTTTTCACTTTTTTATGGTACAATGAAACCTACAGCAGACGGGGGTGTGGAGGCGGAGACCTCTATCGCCGGAGGCTAAGGGAGTCTGGGGGTGATGCCCCTAGTTGCAGGGCGATTTTTTGTAATTTTTTGGGAAAATTAGCTATTTTAATGCCGTTGGATCACAATTTGCTCATGTTTAAAGCCATTTCAAAGAACTAGATTTTTAACATTTGAAAGCCAATTCAAAAAATTAAATTGTTCAATCCTCCATTCACTCACAATTTAAGTCCAAGACACGTTAAAAATCTTGCATTTTAGTGATAAATTTTGTAAGAGATTTGGCCCAGGTAGGGGAAAGCAAGGTACATTGCCTCGTGTAATGTTTTAGTAGTAAATAATAATCCATTCGAAGATTTTGCTTGGAGAGTTTGTTTTTTTCATAAAATAACCAGTTGCAGGAGTACATGTACAGTAAGGGGGCCCAGGCCCCCTCAATTCAAATTCAATAATTTGTTCAATGAGAATTCCCCTAGCCAATTTTTTTTCAAAAGTATTTTGTCGCGTAAAAACTGGCCAGGTGGTGGTGGATTGTTATTTAAAAAATGGTACAATAGATGGTTACGCCTACTAACCGTGTTATTATTGCCCGAGCCGGATTTACAATGCGCGGGCCCTTGGCACTTTGGAGATTTTCGCAACATGTTTCCGCCAAGTATAGATGAAGACCAAAAAAAAGGTCTCACCATCTGAGCGTGGGGCCTCTAGCTGGTATTGTGCCATATAATGGTTAATTCGGCCCTAGGTTTTGCATTACGTTCATAAAAAGGTTTGATAAAGGCCTGGAATAGCAACTTTTAGTGCAAAAAGTCTTAATTTCTCCCGGGTAATACATTGGTTGGCAAAAATTTAGTTGAGGGGGGCCGGGGCAGAGATGGAACCGGTCAGGATTTTTTCGACCCGACCAGTAAATTTCAAAATCTACGCCGGTTTTCAAAAATCAATTTTCAAAATTCAATTTCAAAACTTAAATTTCAAAATTCAACTGGTTTCTGACCGGCCCGTCCGACCGTTTTTTTTACAGAAGGTTTTTGTTCACTGTTCAATGCATCTAATGAAAAATTTTCAAAAGGTAGGCATGGATGAGGTGTTAAAATTTATGACTCCGGGCGGGGGTCTCAGAAAAAAACGCACAAAATTTTTGGTTTTGTTGCAAAAATAACTTAACTCTAAGATCTTTTTAGGTTAAATTTCGGTTTGAAACACCTGTTTTGAGCAGCGCAAAACGTGCACAAAGTAAGCATAAAAGGAACTGGAGGGCACAAGCTAAATTAATTACACTGGTCAACACAAAATTTCTTTCTGGAAAGAAACTAGCCGCCCTTTACTAATTTTGGGGCGCTGAATCCGAAAATGAGCCTTAAAATTGTCGGTTAGCTCTAGTTTTCAAGATATGGGCACCAACGACATATGCAAGGGGGGTAAGGTGACCCCCCTGGAATTCTAAGTTAAATACCTGCTTATCTCGTTCAATCACAAACTTATCCCTTTCAGATAACAGGGCTTGAAGACCTTTTTAAAACAACCACCAAGTTACCTTTTTGATAACCACATGTTTCTAAGGCCTCTAGTTACTGTTACATTTGACACCCCTTCACAGTTGATTTGACGTCCCTTTCAGAAATACTGCAGACGTCCATGTTTCAAGATATTTGGGAGGAGTAAGATCATACGTTTTATTGTGATAATAGCTAAGCTAATGAAAGATGGAAATACAACGTGCATTTCTCCCATACTGATAAGAAGTTTTCCAGTAACAGACATGAAACAACGTTATCAGGGAGGGCATATTGATAGTACGGTATAACCTAAGTGCTGTAAAGATTTCGCTGATTTATGTCAGCTACAGAGCTTTAATAGGAGTGTAGCTTTAAAAGCATACAGTGCCTTTAATTTGCGTGATAAACAGTGAAGTACAACAGGTAACGCTAGCCAGAAAAATTCACCTAATTTAGACTACACAGAAATGGCTTCTAGCAGGTGCAAATAAACTGTGAAGTACAGTAACTGTCTAATATAGTTGTATCTGAAAACTTTCAGTGTGTTCTGTTTTGTTTAGAATTGAACTCTTTTAACTACGAGTATAGTAATCTGTTAAAATAGCTTTCAGTATATTTTGAAATGCCACGTGTTTGTGTAAATTCTGCAGATAACTTCTGTTATATCTGTGGGGAGTTCGCCATATCTTCGCAGAAGCGTGTTTTGACCACTAGAACAAGAAAGGCTTATCATCAGTACTTTGGTCGTAAAGTTGGAGATCAGGACAAGCCTTGGGCTCCTCACATATGCTGCAACTCCTGTGTGACCTCCCTTAATGAGTGGTTGAAGAAGAAAAGAAAGGCAATGCCATTTGCGGTGCCAATGATTTGGAGAGAACCTACCGATCACGTAAACGATTGTTACTTCTGTCCCACACCTTCCATGAAAAAAGGCTTCAACAGAAAAAAGAAATCTTTAATAGAGTATCCTAACATACCATCTGCAATTCGTCCTGTTCCTCACAGTGACGAGCTACCAATACCTGAACCATGTGAAGTAGATCTGTTGAGTTCAGATGATGCAGAAAGCAGTGAAGAGTCTTGCATTTCTGAACCGAGCACATCCAGGAATGAAGAATTTGGTTTTACTACATCTGAACCACATTTAATCAATAAAAGTGAACTGAACGATCTTGTTAGGGATTTAGATTTGCCAAAAGGTAAAGCTGAGCTATTAGCTTCCAGATTAAAACAATGGAATTTGTTTCAAAGTGGTGTCAATGTTTGTAGTTTTCGTACACGTCAAGAGTCTTTTGCCTAGTTTTTTAGCATGAAAGGGGAACTTGTATATTGCACAGATGTTGGTGGTATTATGCAAGAATTTGGGTACTCTCACAGATCAAAAGAATGGAGACTGTTTATTGATTCGTCGAAACTAAGTCTAAAAGCTGTACTGCTGCACAATGGGATGATATGAAAGAGACATATGAAGAGTCTTATAAAAATATAAATGGCTATGAAGAGTCTTATAAAAATATAAATGGCTATAGACATATAAATGGCTCATATGAAAGAGACATACGAGAATATGAAGCAGCTTTTACAGTGTATAAATTATGAACAATACTCCTGACAACTGTGCGGTGACTTGAAAGTAATTGCAATATTATTGGGGTTGCAGGGTGGTTATACAAAGTATTGCTGTTTTTTGTGTGAATGGGACAGTCGTGCAAGACATGAACATTACTTTAAAAGAGACTGGCCAAAAAGAAGCACTTTGAAAGTAGGTACAAAAAATGTGAAGTACACTCCACTCGTTGAAGCATCAAAGATCTTGCTTCCCCCTTTGCATATAAAGCTTGGATTGATGAAAAATTTTGTAAAAGCGATGAATCAGGATGGAGCAGCTTTCAAATACATCTGCAACAAGTTTCCTGTAATAAGCCAAGCAAAGCTCAAAGAAGGTATCTTTGTTGGACCACAAATCAACAAGCTATTAAAGGATGAAGACTTTGATCACACCTTGTCTGGACAGAGAAAGTTGCCTGGAATGCATTTCGAGATGTGGCACACTACTTTCTTGGGAATACAAAAGCTCCGAATTATACTGATCTTGTGGAACACATGATTAATTCTTGCAAAAACATGGGGTGCAACATGTCTTTGAAAATGCACTTCTTACATTCGCACTTGGATTTTTTTCCTTCGAACTGTGGTGACGTAAGTGACGAACATGGCGAGCGTTTCCACCAGGATATTGCAGTCATGGAAAAACGGTACCAAGGAAGATGGAGCCCATCAATGTTAGCTGATTAGTAATTACTGTTGGATTCTTGCTCGAGATCAACCGGGCTTGTCTTATAGTAGGAAAGCTAAAAGAATGCGATTGTGAACATGCCTGTTTCTGTTGTTGCGTTAGCGTTAATGTATGCATTCAGAGAAAACTAAAATTGAAAATATTTCAAAAACGAGAGCTAGTCGAAGGTTTTTATTGTCATTTTCGGATTCAGCGTCCAAAAATCTATAAGAAACGACTATTTTCATTTGAGAAAGAAAAATTTTTTGAAATTTTGTTGACCTGTGTTATCATACCTAAGGATGTGGAATGCTTTACCGCTTTGTTACTGAATATTTTCAGTAGTTACCGGTAAATATTTAGCTGCACTAGTAAATTAGTTGCAATCCATTAACATCGAGACCTAAAATCATAGGTGGATATAAGTCCGTTAATAAGGAAGCTAACTTTTTCATTAACTCGTTAATCCGTGAAAAGTTTTTTCATGTTAACGGACTAAATTAACTTCCGTTAAGTTCTTTTAACTTCCGTTAAAGTTTTAATCGTTAATATCTTTCTCCATTCATTCATCGTACTGATACAAACCAGTTCGCACCGATAACACTTGTTGCGTATTAGCACGAGTTTTACATAAGAAAGCGAAGAAAGGAACTCTTTTTTGTGGCAAATAATATGTTGAAACCTCATAGGTTTATTAATTATCGCTGTTCGCAATTTCCAAAGATTTTTTGATCGCAGCTTCGTTAGTGCATTTGAACTTATCTTTATCTTCAAATTAGATTAGACTGTAAAATGTAACTTCTAAAACACAAAAGGACCACCATAGCCAGGGGTGTCGAAACCCGGAGGGAAGGGGGATATATCCCCGCAATAATTTGACTATGGTCTGCATCTCCCCCAATAATTTAACCATGGTCTGCATTTGAGCGCTGGATGATCTTTGGACTTTTTTTGGTCTTCACTGGCTTTCGGGGACAAAAACGCTTCAACTTTCGGAGAAAACCTTTTTTTTGGTCTTCACTTGATTTTGGGGACAAAAACTCTTCAACGTTTCCGTGAAGGCCTTTTTTGTTTTTGGTTTTCGCTTGATTTGCTTGCGTGAAAACAATAGCGGTCTAGCTTCATCCCCCTAATGTTGAAAATGGGGCAAAATTGGGGTGAAATTGCAAATTATCCCCCCAATGCTCAACGTAAATCGGCACCACTGACCATAGCAAAAATATTTCCTTACAATCTGCTCAACAACGTCAATACGTATTCTATAAGCAAATGAATAAGAAGAAATGTTAATTACACGCAAAATACTAACGGACTTCATTAACTTTAACGTTAATTGAAGCTAAAAATAACGGATTTACGTTAACGGACTAGTGGTTAACAAAGCTAACGTCTTGCATTAACTTGCCCACCTATGCCTAAAACCTTATTATACAGAAGGTCTTTGTTATCGGTAATTCTAAACAAGACATAATCTGGGGAGGGGGCGTTTGCCTTGAGACCTTGCAAAGGAAAATATGTGCTTCTTACACATTTCCTCTGCAAGTGGTCAAAAAGCTAGCAAAGACCAAAAAGAAAGGATCTTCGGCGCTTTTTGCTGCGAAAAACGAATGCGTAAGAAACACAAGACATGTTTTTCGGTTTAGGCAAACGTATGCAATAGCTAAATTGGCAACGGCAAGGAATCGATCTCTCACTTTCACATATTTCAGCCCGATTCTCTACCACTGCGCTAACCACAAGTAAGCGTTTGAAAACGCGGTTCAATCGAATTATACATCGTAAAATCTTAGCCCACCGGCGAGTTGGTCGAGCGTTGCTTGCAAGGTTACTTCCGCTGCAATTAAAGCTAAGTCAATCAAGCAAATTTATTTCAGCACTGCGCGATCATTGAATATCTAGGCATAAAGGTTGGTTAACAGATTTGCTCGAGAACAGCGAAGCGCAAGTTGCTGAATAGTTGCACATTTCTTCTTAGCCCTGCTCAGCTGCTCATTGTAACCAAAAGTAGGCTTACTGAAATCAAGTTAAATTGAGACGACTTAAAGAAACTTAAAAAATATAAAATAACTTCATCTACGATACGATCAACTCCGCAAAAGGTACAAACCAGCCTCAGTTTCAGCGTAGGAAAAAATTGCGACAACTTGATTATCCTAAACGTACAACAACCGACAGCCAGGCAAATGAATACCATGGGGTTGTGACGGAAATCCTCCACCCAATCAATGGTAGCATTAGGAAAAAGGGGCAGTGCAAAATAAACGGGGGGGCCTATCCATTGTGTATGATTGCTACAGAAGGGGTTAAATTAAAATCTTTTTAGCCTTTTGCCTTTAATTGGGACGTTGGACGAACTCGTGCGTCTCGAGCGTAACAAAAGCGGGGTTTTGGAGGCCTAGCCTTCACCTGTCGGAAGTTATAGGGATCTGAGGCATAGTCTCCATCGAGCTTGTTTTATTACTTGTTGAACTTGTTTTGTGATTTTATGTTTGGAAGTCGTTGAAAATAAACTTGATTATTACTTACTTTAGCTTATTTTTTTTGCGAAATGCAGGAAATTAATGCAATAAATGAAACAAAGATTACTATTACTTAATAACCTAACAAAAAGGGTACAGTAGTAATAGTCGTTTCTTAGGTTTCGTAGGTTTATTCTTCGCTATAATAAAACACCGCGATAACCTTTCTTAAAGATCAACATTGAGAATATATTGGCAACTTTAAACAACACAATTTTGGAAAGCGAGAACGAAGAAACAATCATTTTTCGGAGCACACTGACAACAGAATGGAAATGGTGGCTTTCCCAATTTTCGGATATCTCGAACACCTCCTGGAACGTTAGACAAACCTACCCATACGCAATGCGATATAGCTTTCGCAAGGTTTCCAAGCATAGTAGGAATAAATACCGAATTGGATCAAAGCAATCAGGGCTTAAGCAACGTTAGACGCTAAAATTAAGATAATCACGAGAGGTACCGATAGCAAAAAAAAAAAAACCAACGATTCAATATTATTAACCCACCAATGTGTCCGTAAGTCACAACATCTACACAATCATGCTCTGAATAACGCCACAAATCTTAGATCTTTCAAAGTTTAGGATAACGCAACCCAACAGTTTGAAGAGCATTTTGATCAAGAGTATTCTGCGACCCAGGCTGCCAGAGCTCATCAGCAACAACTTCTTCAATCAGGAGGTTTCGAAGCTGTTGCTAATGCAGCGATAAACCCGAAGCCGAGGGCAGTTGCTTACATGTTTAACAAATGGCGGGCATTCAACTTCGGGTCGTATTCACGAGATGAATTGTTTGAAACTTTTAAAGAAATGAAATGATCACAGTAAATCCAACATCAAGTGGAGAAGCTTTGGAGCTGACAATTTTGTCATCAAGCATAGTTACTCCCCTGATGAAGCGAATTCACTGAAACATCGGAGAAGTGGGCGAAATTGTTTTCTTCGATTCAACGTCGAATCTCGATGCCACAAACGCTACAATCACTGAACTGCTGTGTTACCGTAATGTGGAAACGCTGCCTTTGGTAGCAATCGTAACTTCCAGTCAAGGGGGAAACTTGTTATACAGAAGCTAAAACTTTGGTTTGATATTGCCAAATGTCTCCTTTGGATCTTGCTCGAAAGCAGGACGTCTCGACGTGTTATTGCTGGCATCAGCGTCTGCGAATTAATGCGTTTGCAAAGATCTAAAAATACACAATACGTAAAAGCATGTTCACACGAGCATAAGACTACATGACACAGATGTGTTCAGAGAACATCATCACAGTTACAGCTCCAAGATATTAATGTTCATTATTTGATTTGGGTCATTACCATTAAAACAGGAACGAAGGCAAAATCAATGGGGGTATCCAAAGTGATAATAATCGTATTCGATTAAACTGGCGTTGACGCCATCCTTCTTGATCCACCTGTACCATAGATATTCTACTTCAAATACTACTTAGGAGCTTCTCTAATCAAAATTTTATTGGTACCCTGACGCTTGTAAAGATAATATCGGCGACGCCATCTTATTTCTATCGCAAGGCAACGCCGCAATTAGGCAAAGCCCCAGATGCGTTTACCCATAAATGTAGGTTCGTATAGGCCAGTGGTTCTCAACCTTTTGTGGTTTGTGGCCCCCTTCTAGAGACTCTCAACACCAGTGGTCCCCTGCTCAGCAATAAAATTTTATGTCCGTATATATACTCGATTGAAGACCAAAAAGAAATGGTCTTTACCGCAATTTGAAAGGAATTTTTCCCGAATTCGACCGAAGACCAAAAAAAAGTTCTTCACCGCAAATTGGGAACTGTATTCGGCCGGAATTTGGGATTTATTGTATTAACAACCACTGTTTCGTCTGATTGTCTAAACAATTACTCTTAGTAATGGCCCCCTGGTTAATGTCCTGTGGTTTCTTAGGGGGCAAATGGCCCCGGTTGAGAACCCCTGGTATAGGCATATGTGGGCTAAGCTACTGCATTGTCGAACTCTGGAAGGGCTAGATCAAGAAAGGTGGAGTCAACGCCAATGTAATACGATTGCCATAAATTTATATAGCTCTATTGATTCGCATTCAGTCGTCTTTTTAAGTAGTAGTTTTCATAAACTTTGTAACTGCAATTTCATCACAGCGCTTAAATGAATGAAGCCGTCCACATGGGTTTACCGCAGCTGCAACAGACAGTATCATTTTCAGCAAACTCCAAAAAACTAGAAACGATTCAAAACGAGGTAGCAAATCATAAGTAAACAGGTTCTCGCACAGTGTATTTTCCCAAGCCACTCACTTTAAAAGGCCTTACTGAGCATTGAATACTCATTTTAGGTTTTCTCTTGTTGAAAGAAATGTTTGGTGACTCTGCATTTAACTCAACGTATCGTGACGCTTTCATGATAAATGATAGTGCACCTGAAAAGAATGCTTTATCAGTTGTATGGCCAAAATCTGCTTAGTAATTGTGCATTTTTCACGTGCTACAGGTTAGAAATTCAAGTTGATTGAGTACTATAAAAGTATCCAAAATTATTAAAACCATCATCCGACCCACCCACAGCAGTAAAACAATTTTTCTTGCCACGTTTGATCGTCTGAAATAATCTATTTTTCCAACATTTCTGGGCATTCTAAAATAAGTTCAAAGTGAATTTTTAGCGCTTTTCAACCCCAAGGTTATCGAAAGTTGGAAGTTACCTTAAGTACACTTTTAGAGACTTCAGTGTCAAAGTATCCAATTAATTGCAATTTCTTCGAAATTGAAAGCATTCGTTTAAAACGCCCTTAACAAGTATACACTCATTCGTGACCTACTGCATTTAAAGGCGGTATGGAGATGGCTCCTTGAGACCAAAAACGGAATCAAAGCCCAAGATAGACCAGAGCTAACGAAAGCCTTCAAAGAAATACTTTACAGCAAAACGCAGAGGAATGTTCACAAAAAGAACAAGACCTTGCAACTTTATGCCTTACCCTGGAATATCATGGCTTTTGGAGGATTGTAGATTTGGCAATGGGAGTATGCGAGGGCGTGGCAGAATACAACAGAAAAATGTGCAAGCACCAAAGGAGAGTTATAGTTCTCTACAACCTCACCAATGACCACATTTATCAAAACACAGCAAATGAAAAGTTTTTTTATTCCAAACTAGCTCTAGGGGAAGAATCTCTGCCACTTACCTTTTTGTGTATGATACTGTTACAATCGAATCAACGACTTTATTTGGCGATAACTCCACAATGCACCCAATTACCAGCAACCCTGAAGAACCATCATCACTCATTCCAAATGAAACATCTTGTAGTAAAGCACGAGTGATTCTACCTCAGGAAAAAGAACCTACAACATTAAACAAAAAAGTTGGATGGACTTATCGACGTTTGCAAGAAAGCGTAGGCATTTTAACAACCAAAATCAATGCAACAGCAGGAAATATTACCACAGTCACAGCTTTACAATGTTTCAAATCAAGGCTAATATAATGCAAATCTGAAGAGCAACTTTTATCGGCACTGAATAACATTTGGTTCTCATAGCTGTAGAAAAAACACAGAAAGAATATTCAGTGCCAACCATGCACAATAAGCCAGCGAAGAACTGGAGTACCAAGGTGAGCTGCTCCATTACCTCGAGGAAGGCCGTCTAAACAGCTGGGAACTACAATCAGAACCAAGCGAAGACAAAAATTGGCTGAAAACATCACGTACAACAAAAGCAATGTAAAGTCACATTAAAAGGGCATTCAGGTCAAAAAGTTTTTACCAGGTTTTCTCTCAAAAAAATTTGACAAATCTGAAGATTAACCTCAACAAATTTGAGTTTTCTACAACCTTAAGTTTTTGAGATATAACAGCTTCGCTTACCCATTACAAATTTAGCTAATGTTGCCAATTAGAAACATAATCTCAAAAAGTTACCGCACGTTCCTGATTCTTATTAAATGTTTTGCAGCAGAATTATCATCAAAACATAGTAAAGACTTAAATTTTTGTAAAATTAGCTGCTTTTCAATAAATATAAGCCGGATTTTCAAAAGCTAATCTTCTGTAACATTACTGACTAAATATAATTTATGGAACAGTGTTTGAACCGCAATATATTGAAAACAGAAAACACCTTCATGGCAAATTCAGTAGGCCTATCGTGAAAAGTTAGGGTTCTGCTTGAGGTGTCGCTTCTAAAAAATTTTTTTCAATTTGTAGATTATGTTTGTAGCAGCAGATCACTCTCCTATCGCCATCCTAATTTACTTTTATGAAAAGCTTTTTTTTTTGGTTACTAGTATGTGCTTGTCAAAAGGGTCTTGGCATTAACGTTTCCAACACAATGCCAGCTACAATCTCCCTTTGGGTTGCAACTGAATTGACTTCAACTTGTTTAGAATTTCTTTTGACCATATTGACTATACACTCGTTTATCTGATGAGTGTCGTAATAAATGATAAAGCAACTTAAGGAGTTTGTAGCCAACTAGAGGAGGTTTTTGCAACTTTTGTTACAGCTGCCAACCCCTTCATAAACACTAAGACTTTATGTAATATAACGTTCTAAGCTGTTTCCACAAATCATATTTTGCAACGTTTTTCAATTTTTTGAGCAACTTTTATTATTTTTCTGCAAAATGTAAACGCTTCTACATCAATTACTGATTAGATAGGCTCAACAAATAGTGACATAGATTTACGTTAGCAATTTACAAAACACTACACTTTTCACAAAGCTACGACGCAACTATGCAATTTGAAATAGCACTCACATTGTGTAGCCTATATGCAGACAAAGACTCTCACACTTACTTCATTCTTTATCCGTTCATATCAGATATTGTATGACAAATACCAGTACCGTGGATGATGACATACGAGATAATTTAAGATAAGAACCAGCTACTGCACCACTACCATCACATATTTTTGCCATTACTGCATCGTCAAAATTAGTAATACACAGAAGAGGCTTTAAAGAGCCTTATTCTGCATGCATACATGTTTGAATGAGTTTCATTTTCTTTGGAAAGTCTTGCTCAAACACAGCTATATATCTGCTAATCCAGATTGATTTTCTTGCTCCTATAAAGCCATTTTGCATTTGCAACATACTGCAACTCTGTACTACAGTGCCTATTGATTTCACTTTTCAGGTACACAGCATGAATTACTGTACTTAAACTTATTTAACACAACAGTCAGTATAACATTACAAAATTAAAGAGGAATGTAACTTCTGAACTTGTACTGTCCAATACTGCAGACAAAACTCTATAAAAAACACAAATTTTAAAGAACAATTGCAAAAATTGGAAGAACAATGGAGCTGTAAGTTTAGCTACTTCTTTCTCACAGTTTAATGTAGCTTACCCCACTCTTACTCTTGTTGGTTTACAGTACGCCTATTGCAAATTGCCAAGATCTACAGTTCACTGAGCACTTACTTGTTGATTGGATTGGCAAATTGAGTTCTCCCTAAGCCCTAAAAACAATGCTAGGCTACGGTACTTAATGTGCTACAGCAACACTGTAGCGTACTAGGTCTACCAGTCTACTCAGGTAATGTTATCTTGTAATGCACACTACATCCTACAAGCTGCTGCCACTCTTCTGTTTCTAACTTTACAACTGCCATGCATTCTTACTAGCAAAATTTGTCGTTAACAGTCTAACCCCAGCTTTCGAGATTTCACCCACTCAACTTGTTTATTTGCTAGTAACCCCGACGATTTCTAACATGACCTCGAATATACCTCGAATATACGCTGCGCAGTAGGGTAATGACTAAAATTTTTTTTGCAGAATTTTGAATTGCCTGCTATGGCATGAGATGAGTTTTTTATTATGTATGAAGAATTTCAAAACAATCTTTGAAAATTTTACAAAAAGTTCCCCCACCAACCCAATTTTCTGACCCCACTTGCCCAAAATTTTGGGTTTTTTGGTTTGTGGTGCTCAACAGCGACAATTTGCAAGCTTAAACACCCTTTAGGTGTTTGGGCCTTATAACTACGCAAAGTTTGAAAAAAATTTGAACGGAATTGAGCAATAGGTTCAAAAGTTATGAGCAATAAAGTGCTAAACTTGTGAAATGCTGCCTCTAGCGGCAGAAATGCAAAAAGTCCTTGAATTAGCTTATTATAGTGTGAAATTGATGTCAAATTTTATTTTAATGGTTAGGAAACAATTAAAGCAAGAATTTCAGCAAAATTTTTGTCATTTAAAAGCAATATAAATGATTTTTTGTGCTTAGGTTGACATACTTTTAACTTGTTAAAGCTTATGATAGCTTCAAATTCCAATTTTGAGTAGTAAAACTCTTAACGTTGTCCTATTTTTGATTGTGTCATTGCAATCGTGTTCACAAAAGTTTACTGCAGAAAACTAAAACCATCGATCTTTTTTCAAATTTGTGCACAAAGGTACTTCAAACACCTTCAAACTATCAAGGATAATAAGGCAGATTGTTGTGAACTACCGTACTACATTATTTTTCTTCCTCACAAAAACACCATCATAAACTATACCCAAACTTCAATGCTAGTAGGTAATCTAATCAAAAGCATCAAGTTTCCTTGTTTGGAAAGTACAACGATTTTTAATATTTGAAGTACGCAGATTAGCAAGTAGATCCACATCTAAGCGAAATTGAGCAACATCACACTAAATTTGTTCTCCCTCTTCTCTTGAAAATATAGTCAAAATACGCTGCAACACGCAATCAAACGCAAAAAAAAGAAATTTAAACTTCGTCACTAGCAGACCTTAAAAACATTTACTTTAGCCTAGCATTTAGTTAAATTTTAGCACAAAAAAAAGCATTAAAAAGTGACAATTTTTGCCGAGCGACTGATTTTTTACAAAAATATCGTTGCATATAGAACCGCACTTACAACTCTTCAAGAAAACTGAATTGTACGATGAGCTTTCTTTTGAATGATGTTAACAATCATGATAATTCTTTTAGCTTGGGATGACGAAGGGATTACTCTCAAGCTGCATTCACACGGGCGACTTTTAGCAAGGTGCCTAGCCAGGAATTTGCAATGGGAGGGGGTGTTCAGAGGTGTGAAACCAAACTTAAACAGTTTATATTTGGAATTGGAAAGTTTTTTTGCCCGAAATTAGGTTAAGAAAGCTTTCACTTGGATTTGGTCCAGTTTTTTGCCCAAAGTTAGGTGAAGACCAAAAAAAAGGTCTTCGTCCAGGTTGGGATCGAGTTTTGCGACCGAATTCTCCTCAAGTCCAGAGTCGAAGTAGTCACATTCTCATTGCTAATGCCAATGGGGGGGATATTTTCGCTTTTAGTGCAAAACTTGGTCTCAAAAAGTAATAAAGACAGGGTATTTTGCATACTTTGCATGCCAATGGGTAGGCCAAATCCCCCGCCCCATATGGCTACGCTACTGCTTTCAGCTGTTAGAATCGGCATTTTGCCTTTTAATTCTTCCTCAATTGCGCTTGTTTCTTTCTTTCTTTATCGATTTGAGAAAGAAAAAAGGCAAAATGCCGATTCTCACAGCTAAAAGTCGCCCGTGTGAATGCAGCTTCAGATATATTCTACTCAAGGCCGTAGCCAAAGGGGAGCCGGCTGGGCCAAGACCCTTCCTGGAAATGCTTTAGCTTCCTTGGCAATGGCGCAACTTGTAGTTTTAGTCAAAGGGAGCAAGCTTCACCATATATTTGCGGCATTTTTCTATTAAATTTGGTTAAGAAAACAAAACGTTTTTACCGTAAATTTTATGCTTTTTTTTCTGTCAGATAATGGTGAAAACCAAACCAAAGAACATCTTCATCAAAAACTCAATGCTTTTATTCGTATCATTTTTGTTTTTAGGTGAAGACTTTTCCCATTTTTGTCGTTTGCTTTTCTGCAGAAATTTGTTGCACCTGGGGGCCCATGTCTATGGGAGCCTCTGTGGAGTAAGAAAAAAAATTTTTTTAAATAAAGTTTTAACAAAAATTTGCAGAATTTTTATTCTTTTTCATAACTCCGCATGTAAAATAAAGCTATGAATACCAGTTATATGTTGCAACCCCCCTTTAATAATGAACCCTGAGGTTTGTCGCTAGCCACGTGTCTGAACTCAAACGGTCGTCTTTTTAAAGCAATCCGCCATCAACACCAATTGCTATTGTTTAGCATGTATGATTACGTTTAATTTAAATTTTAAAAATATTTCAAGTTTATTTTTCAACATCTCATTATTAGAACAGTGATGTTTTCTTCTATAGTCACAACAATTCATGAAATACTTGCTTTAAACAAATTATACCATGAAAAATAGAATTTGACATCAATTTCACACTATAATAAGCTAATTCAAGGACTTTTTGCATTTCTGCCGCTAGAGGCAGCATTTCACAAGTTTAGCACTTTATTGCTCATAACTTTTGAACCTATTGCTCAATTCCGTTCAAATTTTTTTCAAACTTTGCGTAGTTATAAGGCCCAAACACCTAAAGGGTGTTTAAGCTTGCAAATTGTCGCTGTTGAGCACCACAAACCAAAAAACCCAAAATTTTGGGCAAGTGGGGTCAGAAAATTGGGTTGGTGGGGGAACTTTTTGTAAAATTTTCAAAGATTGTTTTGAAATTCTTCATACATAATAAAAAACTCATCCAATCCTATAGCAGGCTAATTTTTTTTTCTGTAGTCATAACCCTACTGCGCAGCCATACCTGAGTAGTTTTTCTATTGTGACGTTGCAGTGACCTGGGGTTAAATAGCCTTATGCACTGAAATGTGGAACAAATTGGAAATATGCGGCCGGGGCCCCTAGTCGTCGATATTGTTGTAATTGCTTCTGTAAGCGAAAATTGCTAAAAGAAACTGAAACTGAACAAACAATAGGCTTTTTTGTCAAATTTTTGTCATTAGTAACATTTCAATTGGAGGGAGTCGGGCCCCCTGGCTACATCTACGGCAATAACATTAGCCCAATAATTGACTATTACGAGTCTGGATCCCTCAATTCAAATTTTTGATAGCAAATTTAAATGTATAACCCTTGAGAAATTTATAGTTTTTGTCTTGAAAGATGTAACTTCAGGCCCACATCTAACCGTTTTAATAATAATAATATTAATAATGTACCGGTCCAGCTCAATTGTGCCACGGTAAGTCACTTTTATAAATGTAATGCGATGACATGATTTTTGATTAATAACCATCTATTGTACAAACGTTAAATAGCAATACATCTCGCCGGTTTTTATGTAACAAAGTACTTAAAAAAAAAGCTAGGGGAAATGGTTGTAGAACATAATATTGAAATCTAATTGAAGAGGCCCGGCGCCCTTCGTCGTGCATGTAATCCTAAAACCGTGTATTTTTATTACAAAACAAAATTCTCCAAGGCAAATATTGAAGTGAATTGTTGTTTGCTGCTAAAAATATTGCAGTAGGCAATGCACCTTGCTTCCCCCACAGTGGGTCTAATCACAGACAAGGACTCCTCGAGGACGTCCTTGGCCTCGAGGACGTCCTGGAGGACACATTTTGAAGTCCGTGGCCTTGGCCTCGAAGCTCAAGTTCTAGGCCTCGAAACCTATAAGCAGAGCTGGGCACCCGATACTTGAAAAGTAGCGCAGCTGCCGCTGCCGCTATTTGGCAAAAAAAAAAACAGCGGCGCTGCCGCTTGTCGCTACTTAAATAAAAAAGTAGCGCCGCTGCCGCTACTTGCATACAAAACAGCGGCCGCTGCAGCTTGTCGCTGCCGCTACTTTAGAAAAATATCTAGCGAAAAGAACGACGGCATTTAAATACGATACCCTATAGTGAAATTTTAACTTTATTTGCGAAAGTTACAATTCAAGCTTTTAAAGTATTGGTACAGGTTACAATTGGCATTAACAGGCTTAAGCGAAAAACAAGTAAGCAGATCACAATTCAATTGGTTGTTAGCATACTCCTTTCAAAAAAAACACGCATTTCAAAACGCTGGTTGGTCAAACCAGCGCTTTAGAAACTACTTTAAGAAGTTACCTTTGAAAGTTACTCAAGGAAGTTAAATTCCTTGTCGCATTTTCTACACAAATAAATGGCAATAAGAAATAGTTTAAATCACTTTAATAAGGTAAGGTTTAAACACGATGGCATACAGTATTCAGCTTCTGTGCACTTCTATCCTGTCTCTTATAGCTCTGAAGTAGTCAAAGTTTTTTTCATACGCTCGGCCCTCAACCACTATCATAATCAGAGGTGGAGTCGAGGACATAAGGCTCGAAAGGCCAAGGCCAAGAACAGCCCTTTCGAGGACCGACCCTTTCGAGGCCAAGTCAGAAATGCTCGAGGCCAAGGATACAGGGCAAGTGTTCTAAAAAAAAAGGTCTTCAAAAAAGTTTCAGGCGATCTCAAAAAAAAAAAAGAATTTTCAGGCCAACTCCAAAAAAAAGTGTTCAAAAATTTTTTTCAGGCGATCTGCAAAATTTTTACAATTCAAAATATTGTGCTGTCTTCGAGCAGAGGACAGGGCAATTTTCAAAGACTTGAGGCTTCGAGGCCAAGGCCAAGGTCTTCAAAATGTGTCCGCGAGGACTCCACCTCTGATGATAATTCTTAGTGTAGAGATACGAAAGGGAAATTTATCAATCTACCGAGTTACAAACATTTCTGGGAATTTTGTAGAAATGGCAGGTGATTCACGTCTCTGCGGTGATTTCGTCCAACTTTGATAAAAAAGAAGATCGAGCGGTTAAGAACTGGTGTTTATGAACTCGGAGAGATACGTACGCAGTAACGACATATTCTATAGCGCGGGCAACATGCTATTCGCTGCTATATAGATACATGTTAAGTAAATGATTCACAATGCGATTCAGGTTACACGTATTCTTTCGGCGAGTATAACTCTATAACCAAACAGAACAGAACACTTTATTTTTGTTGCCAATAAAAATACCAAAATGACACAGAATAGCACAATGACAAACGGCAACGGGAGGCTTCGATGGGACCAATTATCTTCAAGTCAAGCAGCAACCCAGGCAAATATCTTAATTAAGTTCAAAATATTACAGTAAAATATTAATTTGTATAGCTAAATATTTGTTAATGAAAAGAAATGACAGCAGACTGTTTTGATACGCAATAGTAAATTTAGTTCTTGTATTTACCAAGGAGAGACTTTTTATAAGACTCTTTAAACTTTGAGCAAGATTCATTTTTAAGATCAGATGGAATGTTATTCCAAATTATCTTTCAAACTTATTTATTACCTGGTTTGATTTATTAGTTTAATTCTCTGCGCACTATAAATTAAGTTTTCAGTATTGCTGTACACTGTTGTAGCAAAATTTATTTTGCTTTGCTTTGATCCATTTACTGTCCTTCTTGCAGTGCACGAACTATACTGTGGTCTGTGACCAGATAGCCAACAAATCATTTGTCCTACTAAATCAATGCTAGCATTTTGGGAAAATATCGCGAAAAACCGTCTTTGCAATCTGCAAGTCAGGCCCGGCGCCAGGATAGCGTGACTGGGGGGGGGGGGGGCATAAAAAAATTTAGGGGGGGGACCCAAAAACTTTAATACTTCGAATCCGAGAGTTTGGACCAAAAAACAAAGGTCTTCATCGCGAAATTTCACGAAATCTGGGGTAAAGACCAAAAAAAAAGGTCTTTATCTCGAAATTTGCGCGGATTTTCACGAATTCTGGGGTGAAGACAAAAAAAACCTCTTCATCTCAAAAAATGAGCAAATTTCCACGAATTCCGGGGTGAAACTACAAAAAAAGGTGCTTTATTACAAAATCGACGAAAAAACAGTTCTTGCTCACGAATTCTGGGGTGATAACCAGTATCTTAAGAGGCTCAGGCATCGAACTGCACTCCAGTGGCACTGACCCTGTTACTTTCTTTGGGGCACAATCCTCGCTTGTGGGGCATAATTCTCGTTTGGGGGGCACAAGCAGTGATTTGGGGGAGCACAGCCCCGGAATGTCCCCGTGGCGTCGGGCCTGCTGCAAGTTTACAGCAATTTATCGAACTGTAACAATCGCATTTTCGTTAAAGAGATACTGCATGAAATCGGTTTTATTGAAGAAATGAGAACTATTTGAGGTAATAAAGAGGTGCCCCAAACTTTTTTCCACAATTTTCTTTATTTGCGAAATATGATTTAATCCGTTTAACTCCGTACCACTGTCAACCCTGCATACGCAATTTTGTAACATTACAAAAGGTATAGTTTTGCAAAAATTCTTGCAAACTAAGAAACGCGATTACCAACTAGTAGCAGTGAGTAGCCTAGCTATCACCAAATCTGAAAACTTGGCTATTGTCACTGGAACCAGTAAACCTAGGCTACCAGTAGACCTACTGATCTAGAGTGCGCCTTTTGTGATGTCACAAAATTGGGAAAAGCAGGGTTGCCAATAGTACTAGTCAAACGGATTAAAACGTATTTTCGCGAATAAGAGGAATTCGGAATTGTGGAAAAGATTTGGGGCACTTCTTTATTACCACAAGTAGTTCTTGTTTCTTCAATATAACCGATTTCAAACAGTATCTCTTGACAATAAAAAGAACACCTGCATCAAAGTCAACTGTCTAGTGTGCATGTGCATTCTGTACGAATAAGAAGGGAGTGTCAGAAACCGACTGTCAAGTAGCATTAGGACTTACTACTTGCTTTCATAAAAAATGATTGGTCTAGTTCTACGTGGAGTTTTAAGGTGAATTTACATAGTATTCGTTTTTCGTCCGTTTTTTTACGTTTTTGCTTCTTCTTGAAAAAGTATGCGCTTTTTCAGCCGCATTTTTATTAGTCCAAATCTGCACTAAGTAGACTGTTGTAAATAGATAAAAATTTGGTTCAAAAATTTCGTGTACGAACGATAAGAGCGATATTTCAAAATAGAGATGTACTCCTTCCCCAAAATTTTTTTTCGGAAAACTTTTGTCCAGTGTGTGACTGTCTGGTTAGTGCGGATATGGACTTATAAAAATGAGAATGAAAAAGCGAATAAAAGAAAAATCAAAAACGTAAAAAAACGGACGAAAAATGGATACCGGTACTGTGTAAATTCACCTTTAGTTGCTTGCAATTCTCTCAAAATGATGACAACTGATAAACTTTACCAACGCACTGATAATTATTGTATGTTAATTTACATACAGAGTTTAATTTAGCCCGCTACCAGACCACATCATTTGTTAAATTTTGGTTCTGAAAAAATAGGACCACGTACGATAAAACTCGCCTTTATTGCGCATTATACATAACAGAGACAAAACGTCACAAAGGGAGCATTGTTTGTTCTACTAAACTAAAATAATGTAGTAGCAAGAGCAGAGTGAAACAAAAATCGTAGCGACTCCAAATGGTTACGCGTAAAAAATTAAATCAAAATAAGTCTTGGAAGGAGTTTATTAGCAGTAGCGGCAGCGGCAGAAAATTTGTTTAAAAAACAGCGCTGAAGCGCTGCCGCTTTTTTGACTGAAAAAACAGCGGCGCTGCCGCTTTTCGCTGATGACCAAAAAAAAGCAGCGGCGCTGCCGCTACCGCTACCGAAAACGTAGCGGCGCTAGTAGCGCCGCTGGTGAACAGCGCCGCTGTGCCCATCACTGCCTTCAAATCCTTAAAAATGTCCTCTCTTCGGCTTGAGGACAGCATTATTTCTTAATTGGATGAAAAGGAAAATAACCAGACAAAAAATAAACTAAACATCTAGCCTGTCATTTCGTTTCATTCCTTTATTATTTAAAAAAAATAATGTAATATGATAGCCAAGTCATAATAAACCAACTACTCCAAAAATAATTGATTTTAAACACAATTAATTTGTGTCTCAATCTTAACGCAAAATTGACGGTTTTGTAGAGCAGCACTATGGTCAAACGTATTCTTCTAAACAGTAGACGTATTCTTCTATGCTAAAACAGTCAAACGTATTCTTCTATGCTACAAAAGAAGACTATTCTTCTCTAAGCTGTCTAGAATGGAAAGTTTCTCCTAGCGTTCCGCAGGAAGTCGCGAGTAGGTCTGGATTCAGATGAGCGTTAAACCCAGGAACCTCTTCTTACTTGTGAGCTAACTGTTGTCTTCTTTAGCACAACACTAAGAACTAAGAACATTGGAGTTTAATCCAAAGCGGCAAGCAGATTGAGCAGCAACTCATTTCGACAAATAAGAATCGGTTGCGAATATTTTAACTTCAAGCCTACACAATGTGCCCGAAACTCACGAATACACAAAGTTGACAGTTTACATGCTGGAATGATGAAAATTCCGAGATTCACGACTTATAAATGACAATTAAGTTTGAAGAATTTTTTTCTAAAATGAATAATCGGGTGTGGCCTTTTTCCAAATGGAAAGTTGTGTGTGGATACCAAAGATTTCGTTACTTGGAATTATTCGACACCATCAAAGCGGAGGTTATTCAGAGAAGGCAGCTGTGTTCGCTTGATGATGCGTATTTTGGGTCTTCAGAAATTAGTTTGCATCACAACAAAATACGAATCCACTTTACCCACAGTATTTTCCTACCGATGTAATACGATTTCGTTTCATTCCGCATAACGTCACAACTCAAAACAAAGCTGTCAGGTTAATCGCTGCTAATATAGCTTCGAAGAACGGAATGCTACATTTATGAAAAGAACAAATAGCACACAAAAATTATCCAAATAGTTCCATAATGTGCTGTTGCTTAATCAACAATTCGTTACGATGGCAGTGAACAACAAGGTCATTGTTGTTCACAGTATAATAATCGTCAACTCACCTCACCTATTTATTACATAAAGTTTGCCAATAGTGTTGATAAAAATTTTAGAGACATTTTCGTCATAAATATTTCCTATTTCGTCATAAATATTACAAAATATACCATATAAAAATTTTTATTAGAACCGTGAATTTCTTTTATGACAAAATGGTGTTGGTTTTTATCATGATTACCGTTGCGAAGTCTTATGTAAAAAGGAATAAAATAATGATAAGCTATAGACCATAGCTACTCAATTGGCGCACCGCGGTCCGAATCCGGACCTCCAGAGCGGTAAATTTGGACCGTGGCCACCTATTGGACTAAATTCGGACCTGCACTCTCCTTTGGAGGGAACTGACTCCTTGCCATTAAAACGTAAAGCGCAAAATTCGAAATTCTCGCCGAATTGCAGTAAAGGCTCTTTTTCAGGTCTTCAATTGCGTTTTGGTCAGCAAATTGCAGTGAAGACTTTTATCGGCCTTCAAACGCTATTGGTCTGCAAATTGCGGTGGAGACCTTTCTTTTTTGGTCTTCAATCGCTTTTCGGTCATCAAATTACGGTCAAGATCTTCTATGGACCAAACTTTTCATTTGCCAATTTTTAAACCCAATTTTCAGCTGCCACATCTAGACCTTTGCCTAAAACTAGATGAATACCTCTGCTATAGACAGTATCCAGAGTCTTATAGGCACAATCCAACGTTTGATTAACAGCCTGAGACATACTGTTTCAGAATCAACATTCGTCTTTTGTTCCTCGTCAGTATAGCTAGGACTGCAGCAGGTATGAACACCAGCGTAGAAAGGCAAGAAATCGCAAATTAACCAGATCACAGCACATTTTTCCCTAAAATATTAAGTAATTTAAAATATTACAAAAGATGATTATAATAGTTCAATTCAAAATAATTTCCAATAGTATGCCTTAAACAACTATTTCGCCCAATCTTAAGGGCTCTTCAGGAAAGCTAGCACGGCGAAGGAGACAAACACCACCAGTGATAAAAATCTTCAAAACATACATAAATCTTTACCGGCTATGTTGGTATTACATAAATTTCTACCTATCAATTTTAGCCAAGCTAAGCAAGACTTAACCAAAAAATCTCTACCCAATGAAACTAAAGCTATTAATCAAATCCTTATGAATTGAACTACATGCAAGTAACCAAATATCTTTAGTTACTAATGTACAAATTTTGCCTTACATCTCTCAGAAGAACGATAGGCTAGCTAACTCTCCTCGTATTATTTTTATTATTGATGGGCAGCGGTGCAAGCGGATCTGCTACCGTTAGGTAAAGTCCACCAACACATTGCTTAGGCCTTATTTGGGCCCATTGCAACTGTAGCTGCTATGTTATTGTTGTTTTGTTTGGTTGCTGGTCTAACTCAGAAAGTCTTTCAGCTTCCTTTAAGTACGCAGCCACTTTGTTAATGTCACATTTCGTTACCACATTGTGAACAGTGGTTTTGGGGATTCCAAAAATATTTAACGCGAACATCTTGGTAAAGCTTGCAATTAACTACATGATGATTTAGTGTTTCATCCTCTAAGCTACATTTTGGACACAGAGAATAATCAGCACCAGAGGTGGAGTCGAGAACACAAGGCTCGAGGCCGAGGCCAAGGACACAAAAAAAAGCCGAGGCCAAGGCCAAGGACAGCCTTTCTGAGGACAGACACTCTCGAGGCCAAGGACAGGAATGCTCGAGGCCAAGGCCAAGGACCAAGGACACAGCCGCAAGCGTTTTCCAAAAAATAAAAAATAAAAAAAAGGTCTTCAAAAATTTTTTTCAGGCGATCTCTAATTCATAGGCGTACCCAGAATTTTTGATTGGGGGAGGCCTAAACCACAAATCACATGCAATGACGTCATCAAAATTTTTCCAAAGAAGAAGTTTTTGTGGGACAAAGATATCGTAGGATGAAAGATCTGAAATCGTTGGCTGCTGCCAGGTATCCAGGATTTTGCAAAGGTAGAGGGCTTAAACTAATATGATGCAAATATCTATCTTTGGAAACATGTTGAGTAAGCTAGTGTAACTCAAAGGTATCACAGACGGGGGTATAAGGGCGGGCCCCCCAGCCGCCAGAGGTTTTAGGGGCTAGGGGTAAAGCCCCCAGCCGCTGGGCGATTTTTTGTAATTTTGTGGTAAAAAAAGCTATTTTCATGCCATTGAATCACATTTCGCAAGTGTTCAAAGCAGGGGTGCCGATCTTTTTTTGAGCATTGAGGAGATGGTTTGTAATTTTACCCCAATTTTGCCCTGTTTTCAACATTGGGGGGATGAACCTCGACCACGATTGTTTTCAGGCGAGCAAATTAAGTGAAGACCAAAAAAAAACGGTCTTTACCAAAAGTGGAAGACTTTTTTCCCCCGAATTCTAGTGGAGACCTGCGCTCAGATGCACATCAGAGTCAAATTATTGGGGGGATGCAGATGTAAACCACCCTCAAATTATTGGGGGGATACAGTCAAATTATTGGGGGGATATATCCCCCCCCGGGTTTCGGTACCCCTGGTTCAAAACCATTTGAAAGCACTAGATTTTTGACATTGAAAGCCTATTGAAAATATTAAATTGTTTAATCCTCGTTTTCCTTGCAATTTAAGTCCAAAACACGTTTTACATCTTGCATTTTGGAGTTAAATTTTAATTGTGATTTGGTCCAGGTAGGGGGAAGTAAGGTGCATTGTCTCTTGCAACATTTTAGAAGTAAATAATAATCCACTCGAAGATAGAGATTTTTGTTTTGTCATAAAAATAACCAGTTATAGGAGTACATGTTCGGCCAGGGGGCCCAGGTCCCCTCAATTGATGTTCAATGATTTGTTCAATCAGCATTTTCCATGGCTAATTTTTTTAAAAGTATTTTGTTGGTAAAAACTGGCGAGGTTGGAAGTGAATTACTGAATTGTGTTTGAAAAATGGTACGATAGATGGTTACTTCAACTAACCATGTTATTGCCGGGCCGAATTTACATCGCACTGGGCCCCTGGCATTTTGGAGAATTTCGCAACATCTTTTTGCCAAATATAGCTGAAGACCAAAAAAATTCTTACGATTTCAGCTCGGGGCCCCTAGCTGGTACTGCGCCATATTATGGTAAATCCGGCGCTAATTAATGCATTACGTTCATAAAAAGGCTAGATGTGAGCCTGACATAGCAACTTTTAGAACAAAAACTCTCCACTTCTTTCCGGCAATACGTTTAGATTGGCTGGCAACAATTGAATTGAGAGGGGCCTAGGGCCCCTGGTCTTCAATATTGCTGCTAGTTACTGTTGTCAGCGAAAAATGCTCAAAAGGAACTAAAGAAACAATAAGCATTTTTGGTGAAATTTTAATTGGGGGGTGGCCCTGCCCCCCCTTCTTGGTTATGCCTATGCCCCAAGTGAGGAAAACGAAACAGGTGTTTGCAAATTTTCCGCGAGGTTTCTGGCGTTTTCCAACGAAATTTCAACTGTTCAAAACATAGTGCTGTCCTCGAGCCGAGGACAGGGCAATTTTCGAGGACTTGGGGCTTCGAGGCCAAGGCCAAGGGCAAGGACTTCAAAATGTGTCCTCCAGGACGTCCTCGAGGCCAAGGATGTCCTCGAGGACTCCATCTCTGCTCAGCACGACCTGTAGTTTTCTTGTGCCGCTGTAGATTGCTGTGCGCAGTTAAAACTTGCACTTCTCTATTTGATTGAGGTCTCTTAAGGTTAAAGAGACGTATTGCTACTCGTGAGGACGTCCAACCTACAGGCTCCTTCATCCTCAAGCAGTCTTTCCGTTTATTCTACATAGATTTCTATCTATCTGTGGACCAGTCCTTAACCGTGCTAACACAACTGGCATGCGGGACTGTAATAAAAGATTCAGGACCATGCATTTTTGATTTTGATCCTAATTTGGCTACAAGGTCTGCCACTTCGTTACCATGAATCCCTGCATGTCTAGGAATCCAGGCAATACTGACGTGTCGTGGTTTTGTTTACCTAACTGATTTAGGTTTCTAATGCAGTTGAGCACCGTAATTGATGTTACGGTGCACTTTATGAATGATTTCATAGCTGCTTGACTATCAATCACCACAACATTATTTTGATTGTGCATTTTTTCCAAAAGCAGGTTCTTTGTCACTTCTGAAATAGCAAAGACTTCTGCCTGGAACACAGTGCTGTAAATTTCAAAGTGAAAAATTGCTTGTTTTGGGGAGTTGTTTGGGAATTCTGCATAAAAATCTGCACCTACTCTCCCATTTAGTTTCGAGCCATCAGTGTAAACCTTGACAATGTTCTGATTTACAACGCTTTCAGATCTGATAGCATTCTTTTTATCCATAATTTGACATTCGAAATTTCTCTCAAATACCTTAGTTTTCTTTATTTGGTCAGCTGATGTTTGCAGCAGCGGTAAGAATCTTTTTGCCTTATTGCAAACATCAAAATCGCTTTTCGTTTTCCCAAAGGAACCACCAATTGGGTTAACATGCCAGAACCCACTAACAATGATTTGTATGACCCTCGCACTGCCTCAGCTAATAAGCATTCCTCAATGGGAGTTAGGTTGAGCCAGAGCTGGGCGTTTAAAAAACACACCGTAAAGCGCAAGCGCAAATTCCGCTACCAAAATTTTTCTAGTGTAAAGCGCAAGCGCAAATTCCGCAACCAAAAGTTTTTAAGCTCGAAGCGCAAGCGCAAATTGCGCAACCAAAATTTTTTAAGGTTAAAGCGCAAGCACAAATTCCGCAACCAAAATTTTTTTAGCTTAAAGCGCAAGCGCAAATTCCGCAACCAAAAATTTTAAGTTTAAAGCGCAAATGCGAATTTCGCAACCAAAATCTTAAAAGCTTAAAGCGCAATTGCAAATTCCGTAACGAAAATTTTAAACGTTATAAAGCGCAAACACAAATTCCGCAACCAAAAATTGAAAATAGTACAGCGCAACTACGATTTGATTGCTTGAGAAGCGCACACAAATTTCGCTATTTAAAAAAGTTTGTGAGTGCAAATCTTTGCATAATCGAAGTTTCAAAAGCGCGCTGCAGACGATGGTGTTAAGTATAAAAATATGAAAGTACAAACATAGTACCATCTTCAGCTAAGCTGCCCTGGAATAAACCAACTGCATTGCGTTTAGCTTTTATAACTAAAGGCACATATCTAAGACCGAAGAAAGAATTATTTTTATTGTTGAAAAAAACAATTAAACTCTAAAACAAAAAAAATAAGAAAAATAAACAGCAATAAATATAAATAAACACCAAAACAAAAAAAGCTTCACTCACTCACATTCAGAAATAATTCGTTGACTTTTTTAAACACTTTTCATTCTCATGCAGCAAAACAAACTTTTCAAAATTTTCTTTTGTCATAGACGATCGTTTTGATCGCAAAATATCAGAACCAATAGCAAATAATCTCTCGGCGGTGGCCGAACTAGGAATAGCAGTGTTGAATCTTTTAAATTTTTGCAACCACGCATCGTTCTTGTAGGCAGGAAAGCAATCTTTGGTGATTTTGTCGTTTGCTCTTCCGACCCTTTCATCTAATCTTTTTCCTATTGTAGAGGCCAAGTTTTCGGCTACTAATTACAGTACAAAAAACAAAAAGTATTTCGTACTTATTAAGTGAGGTAGCTTAAACTAAATACAGGGTTCAAAATCAACGCCTGCCCGCTGGCCCGAGGCAAGCTGAAATCGCTGCGGGCAAGTTAGTTTTCAGCTTAACTTCCCCGGTGGCAACTTAACAAAATACAGCGTTTTAGACAACTTCAAACAAGATTAGTTAAAGACGCAATTTACTCGGTTTTGTTGCAATAAAGTAAAATTTGTACGTAGAGAAAGCTATGGAATGCCAAATCCGCAAAAAATAGTAGTGTCGGTTTTGAAAATGACATTTTAGTGTTTTAAATGACACTTTTGCCATTAGAATGACGAATGTATGCCATTCAAATAGCACTTTTGCAAATGCAATGACCAATGTTATTGCTTGGAATGACACTTTTGCAAGTAGAATGACAACATTTATTCAGCAAATTGGCTAGCCATTTGAGGAATTGTTACTTGACTTGACAACATGGCTTCGATTTCATTAAAATATTGACCAGTCGTTTGAGAAATCGTTGTATAAATTGGCAATGTATCGTTCGGTTTCATTGAAAGAATTGCTAGTTATTGTCAAGTTGTCATTCGATTTTAAAAAGCGTTGTTTTATTTCAGAAGGAAAGTAGCTTATAAATGGTTATTCAATTCAACAAAGTGCCATTTGCTTTAAAAACATGTTATTCAGTTAAAAAACAACATCATTTCATTTAAGACATTATCATTCGATTTGAAGGACTGTCATTTGATTTAAGAATTTGATCATTTAACATAATGTTATTCAATTGAAATAACTGTCTGTCCACTTAATAAGATGTCATTTCATATTATAAACCGTCATTCCATTGACAAGACAGTACTGATTCAGTTTGATTAAATGTAATTGTATTTAACAAATTGTCTTTTAATTTCCAAAATTATCATTTCATTTAAGAAGAAAGTAGTCATTTAATTTAAAAAAGTGTTATTTTATTTAAGAAATTGTCATTGAATTTCAAAATAACATCGCACCATTAACAAGTTGTCATTTCATTTGAAAATCGTCATGCGCTTTGACAAAAAATTATCATTCAATTTCAAAACCGTCATTCCATTTAACAAATTGTCATTCAATTTCAAAAATTGTCGTTCCATTTGACAAAGTGTCATTCCATTCTAAAGAATGTCGTTTCATTCAACGAATTTTTGTTCCATTTTAAGAATCGTCATTCCATTTAACATGTCATTCAATTTGAATAAATGTTGTTGTAAGTAACAATTTGTCTTATTCAATTCTAAGACTTATCATTCCATTTAATAAGTTGTCATTCCATTTGAAAAAATGTCATTCCGTTTACCAAATTGTCATTGATGATTCCATTTAACAAGTTGTGATTCCATTTAAAAAAGCGTCATTCCATTCATTAACTTGAGGTTCAATTCCGAACATCATGATTTCATTTAACAAGTTTCATTCCATTTTAAAATTGGTCCTTGCATTTGACAAGTTGTTATTTCATTCCTAACACCGTCATTTCATTTAACAAATTGTTATTTCATTTCTAAAATTATTGACATATTGTCAATCCATTCAAAAATCGTCGTTCCATTTAACAACTTGTCATTTCATTCCCAACATCGTCATTCCATTTAACCAAATTCCATTTAACATTGTATACGGAAGTTGGGCGGACGTTGCATTTAACAAACTCTTACTCCATTCCTAAAAACGTCGTTCCATTTAAACAAATTTTCATTCAATTCCAAAAATTGTCGTTTCATTTAAGAAAAATTGTCATTCAATTCCAAAAATTGTCGTTCCATTTGACAAAGTGTCATTCCATTCCAAAGAATGTCGTTTCATTTAACGAAATGTTGTTCCATTTCAAGAATCGTCATTCCATTTAACAACTTGTCATTTCATTCCCAACATCGTCATTCCATTTAACCGAATTCCATTTAACATAGTATACGGAAGTTGTACGGACGTTGCATTTAACAAACTCTTACTCCATTCCTAAAAACGTCGTTCCATTTAAACAAATTTTCATTCAATTCCAAAAATTGTCGTTTCATTTAAGAAAAATTGTCATTCAATTCCAAAAATTGTCGTTCCATTTGACAAAGTGTCATTCCATTCCAAAGAATGTCGTTTCATTTAACGAAATGTTGTTCCATTTCAAGAATCGTCATTCCATTTAACATGTTGTCATTTCATTCCCAACATCGTCATTCCATTTAACCGAATTCCATTTAACATAGTATACGGAAGTTGTACGGACGTTGCATTTAACAAACTCTTACTCCATTCCTAAAAACGTCGTTCCATTTAAACAAATTTTCATTCAATTCCAAAAATTGTCGTTTCATTTAAGAAAAATTGTCATTCAATTCCAAAAATTGTCGTTCCATTTGACAAAGTGTCATTCCATTCCAAAGAATGTCGTTTCATTTAACGAAATGTTGTTCCATTTCAAGAATCGTCATTCCATTTAACATGTTGTCATTTCATTCGATAACGCGAGCCAAATGCGCAAAAATTGACGTCACCCATTTGTTTATCGTTGAAAAAAGCTTAGTTCAGAGGAAATCGCGTGGAATGCCAAATGCGCAAAATAGGCTAATTGAAGAATGAAGCGTGAAAGAATTGCTGCTGTCTGCTAACTTGATGTGTGTATGAGAATGTGATAGCCTACTGGTTATCGGTATGTAAAAGCTGAACAGTAACAGTACATAGGCCTATCAGGTAGACTTAGTTACCGGTAGGTGACAAGGTGCACCCGATTCAACAGTGATTACCGCATTCGAATGCAAGAACGGACAGTAATCAAGCCGCATTCGAATGGGGAAAGCAGACGTCTGTTTGTCTGCTGGCATACAGTGATTTCGCATTGAATGCGTAATCATCGTCCTTCCAGCGAAGGAAGGCGAAGCAGTGTGGTTAGGTCAATAGAATACTGGTGGTAGGCCTAGTGCGATGCAGCTATGTGAGAGTAGTTATGCTACTAGATGTTTGAGGCCTGAATTCTGATTTAGGCTAGAAATGGCAACACAGGTTGCCTAGTCTACACAATTAACCAGATAGGCCTAGTCTGGACAATTAACAAGATACGTAGGTTACTGTACTGTAAGAGGCGCATAGACAGAAATATGCAATGGGGGGCTGTTTCGGCCTGGGTTAAACAAATTTTATAATTTCTTGCCAAAATAGCGTAATTTTAGGCCTATTTGTTACAAATTGATGCTTTTGGCATACTAAACTGTAGAATGGGGCCTGAATTAGGTTAGGAATAGTGCATCAACATTTGACATAGTAGCAAGCGTGTAGCCAGAAATTCGCAATGGGGGGCTGTTTTGGGGGCCGCCGGAGGCCAATGGGGGTCTGGGGGCAGAGCCCCCAGCGCTCGAAAATTTTGCATTATTTTGCAAAAATAACTTAATTTTAGAGTTATTTTAATAAAAAATGATGCTTTTAAAACCTGGCATAGAAAATAGCAGCGCAACATGATGCAACTGGTTGCATCAATGGGCTAGCCTATATGGGAAGTGGCTAATGATTACAGTGCAGTTCTCTTGTTTACATGCTGGTACCAGTAAATCATAAAATCCTATTATTCAATAAAGGAAGTGGCTATTTTGCCTCTAGAGGCAAAATAGTGTTTTTCTTCGGTTTAGGTTTTGGTTAGAGTTAGGGTTAGGATTAGGGTTAGAGTTTGGTTCAGGGTTAGGGTTTGGGTTAGGATTAGGCTTAGGGCTATTTTGGCACTTGCGGCAAAATAGCCACTAGGACCATTTTGCCTCCAAATGGCAAAATAACAAGGGGCTATTATGCCTCTAGAGGCAAAATAGTCACTGCCTTCCATAAAACTTACACGGAGTAATCTATCAAATCTTTCATTATACTCACTGTCATACGCCAAAGCGTGTAACTGTAACTAGTTGGCGGAACCCATCACCGCATCATTGCACCCGGGCAACACAGCTTCTTTCAAAGAAATGTTGCAGTGGTGGCAAGCCGTTGGCAACACTGTGTCCGATTTGGCCGGCCCGAGATTTCAACCTCAGACCTCCCACTCCAGAGACAAACTCGTTACCGCTCGGCTAGTTCGGAGTCATCTATTTCCTCTATATTTTATAAAATAATAAAGGACAATAATTGGGGGGAACTAACAGAAAGATATTTTAGAGAAGTGATTGATAATTAACTAACACTGAATAGCCCCCCTCCCCTTATTCCTGAGTTTATAATATACCGGTATTTATTGATAAAACCTATGTTTGGCGTTTTTACACTAGCGATCAAATTTGATTGTTTATTTTTGGGCATTTTTAAAAGTTTTTATTGATTTGTGACTTTAATTTATGACCATTAGCCCCCCCTGTATATGTTTCAAAAGATGCTTTAAATCATTTTTTAGTCAATTCTAGCACAAAAAACAGTCTCAAAACCACTAAAACGTGGTATTTTTCTTAGGAAGTGTCTACTGCATCGGTCCGGTTTTGGACATCAAATCGCTGGTGCACTGGCAGCCTATTTGCGTTTTTCTCATTGATTCGATTTAAATACAGCACTTTGACGGTTTGAATTCGAAGCCTTGATGGCGTAGTGGTTAGTACTCTTGGCTGCAATGCCGAGGGTTGAGGTATCTAGTCGCGCTGGACACGCCTACCAGAAATAGAGCTAAAGAGCTAAAACGCTACAAATTCCTTTTTTTTTCTCTAAAATCTTATTATTAGAGTTAGGGTTGGGGCAGCGATGCTAGCTTGAGACATAGTAAATCGAACAGCAAAATAAAACGACCACCGGTGCAGCAGCGATTAGATGTTGGAAGCCGGGGCAGCGCAGCAGAGACTGCCTTTTTCTTATTCTGCATTTTAGTTGACAGGCAAATGAGGGGGGTTATAGCCCCACCCCCACCTTTCCCCTGGCTATGCTACTGCATAGTAGGTTGCCTAGCCTACGCAATTAGCAAGATGGCATAGACAATTAACAAGATGTCCTAGGCTACGGTAACAGGCACATAGCCAGAAATTGTTTAAAAATTTTTGGCCGAATTAAGTTGATTTTTGGTTTATTTTGTTAAAAATTGATGCTTTTAAAACATGGCGTACAAATTAGGCGGTGGCTATTTAGGAAAAATAGTCCTAAATGCTATTTTGCCTCTGAAGGCAAAATAGAAATGGTTCTGAATGCTATTTTGCCTCTGGAGCAGTGGTTTTTTATCTTTTTTGTGTTGTTACCCCTAAAATATTTTGAAGTATATGAATTAAGCCTACCCTTTTTTAGAAATACAGCAACTATACTTGCTTCCAATCCAAAATAAACACACAAAAAATTAGATCATTTTTTGTTACAAATACATGTAATAGGAAGGTTGATGCTGCGTTTTTGTTATTAAGTGTTCTAATCTAGGCTGAGCACAGGAAAAAAACCTCATATCATTATCAATCGCAAGCTAGTTTCGATATTTTGTCTTTATAGACACCATTGAAGAAAACCCACTTCACAGCAATAGGTTGAAGGAAAGTAAATGAAACGCAAAGCTTTTATTGAAAGGATGGGATATTCATTTCAGATTTTAAATATCGGTATCTGCCCAAAAACTTCCTGTGTCCACTTTGATTAAATCAGTTTTAAGCATAGGTGGGCAAGTTAATGTGAAACGTTAGCTTCGTTAACCTTTAGTCCCTTAACAAACTTCACACCTTTGTTAAAGTTAATTCGTTATTTTCAGCTTTAATTAACGGAAGTTAATAAAGTCCGTTAATCTGTTAACATTTTTAGTGTAATTTACATTTTTTTTGATTCACTCGCTTCTATAACACGTATTGACGCTGCTGAGCTGATTGTGAGGAAATATTTATCACTATGGTGGTCTTTTTGTGTTTTGGAAGTTATATACATTTTACAGTCTAATCTAATTTCAAGATAAAACTAAGTTCAAATGCTCAACGAAGCTGCGATCGGAAAATCTTTGGAAATTGTAAACAGCGATAATTAAAAGACCTATGAAGCTGCAGTTTATTATTTGCCACAAAAAAGAGCTCCTTTTTTTGCTTTTTTCTATAAAGCTCGTGCTAATACGAAACAAGTGTTACCAGTGCAAACTTATTTGTACCGGTCTGATGAAAAAATGATGCAAGATATTAATGATAAAAACCTAACGGAAGTTAACAGAACTTAACGGAAGTTAATTTAGTCCGTTAACAGCACTTAACGGAAGTTAATTTAGTCCGTTAACATGAAAAAACTTTTTAACAAATTAACGAGTTAATGAAAAAGTTAGCTTCGTTATTAACGGATCAACGATTATCGGACTTGTGCCCACCTATGGTTTTAAGATGTGCATCTTCGCGCAGTTAAAGAAATTCTATTTTTGCTTCCATATCATCATCATAAATATAAAGTCAACTGGAAATGGCTTGCTAGTCCACAAAAAATTATGTCACTCAAAATGCCAAGAACATATTGCTTAATCGCAACATAACAGATGTTCCCTTCACTCCTATTATTACTAACTGGACTAGACTGTCAATTGTTTATAAAACATAAGAATTTAAAGAGACCCTATAATTCTGACTATTTAGTATTAAACTATGACATCATAGAAAGCATGGTGATAGTGAAGCAAAATGAAATTTTTAGAGTTAGTAGCCCCACACAATAGCCATAGAAGAGATTTCTTTTTGTTTTCAAAAAATTTGCATTACCCCTTTTAGTATGCCAAATTACCCTTTTGGGGGTAACTACCCCCAGGTTAAGAACCACTGCTGTAGAGGCAAAATGACCCTAAATCCTATTTTGCCATTCCAAACACTGTTCTGGTTGTTGACTTGGACCTCCCTAACCCTAACTTTAACCGAGGCAAAATAGTCCTAAGGTAAGGGCCAGGGAAACCTAAGTCATTGACCAGGACAGTGTTTAGAATAGGAAGTGACTGGTGTTGCATTACACAATGCCCACAAAGAGAATAACAGAGCAAAGAGTGAACGCTCATATACTCTTTATTATTTTTTGAATTATCATTAGGGTTTGGGTAAGATTTTGAGTTTGGGTAAGGATTAATGTTAGGTTTAGAGCTTGGGTTAGAATTTGGGTTAGGTGTAGGGTTGGGGTTAGGGCTAGAATAGCGATTTTCTCAGTTCTTATTCTTACATAAGGTAACAGCAGCTTCTGTCTTTAGAATAACAAAATGGGATTTAGGGTCATTTTGCCTCTACAGCAGTGGTTCTTAACCTGTGAGTAATTACCCCCAAAAGGGTAATTTGGCATTCTAAAAGGGGCAATGTAAATTTTTTGAAATTGAAAAGAAATCATCTACGGTATGGCTATTGTGTGGGGCTACTAACTCTAAAAATTTCATTTTGTTTCACATTACCATGCTTTCTACGATATCATAGTTTAATACTAATTAGTCAGAATTATAGGGTCTCTTTAAATTCTTTTGTTTTAGAAACAATCAATAGTCTGGTCCAGTTAGTAGTAGGTGTAATATTAAATGCATTTGTAACAAAGAATGACCTTATTTTTTTGTGTGTTCATTTTGGATTGGAAGCTACAGTATTATAGTTGATGTTTTTCTAATAATGGTAGATTTAATTCACATACATCAAAATATTTTAGTGGTAACAACCCAATAAAGGTAAAGAACCCTGCTCCAGAGGCAAAATAGTATTTAGAACCATTTTTATTTTGCCTTTTGAGAGCTTTGAAGCAATATATGTTTGTATTTTTTGCAGAATTTTTTAAAAAGTGCTTTTTAGTCTTAGTCTCTACAATTCCAAATTTTTACACCCCTTAGTATATCTAAGCAATTTTTGAAACCTAACCAGACTGAATTTTGGAACATATATGGTTAATTGAAGCTTACTTTTAGTTGAGTAATGATGTACATTACTTGGAGTTGTAAAGTAGTTTTGAAATGTATCAGGAAGTTTAGAGTTATTAAGTTTATGCAAATTTAAAGCAATTTCAGTTTTACACAAACTATGAAGTTTTTAAACATCAAGTTGCCTAAAAGAAAGTGTAGTATGTTCAAACCTGCTAATCCCAGTGAAAGCTCTTACAACATTATTTAGCAAAAGTTGCCAAGATTGCTGAGTAGCACATGTATCAATAGATCCCCATATTACGATATCATATAGGAGATGTGCTTTATAAAAGCATTATATATATATCCAAATTTAGTAGGTCTATATAATGTTTTAGCTGGAAAATTTTTTTTTCATTTTCCAAGAATTCCGGTTGCTCTAGCAACTTTTTTTGCAATGCTTTCAATATGTGAGTTATAGTTGAGATGGTAGATGTTGGTCGAAATTCATGCCCAGATATTTTATATTAGCCCTAGATTTCACTCATCCTTAATCACCATTTAACTGAATGGTATAGAAGTTACATTTAACAATTAGTTGGCAGCATGGCTGAGTAAAGGTGTCATTTTTACAACAACCTTATTTCGTAATCTGGGTTCAGCTCCTGTTTTGGTCACATTGCTGCATTGTTGGATAAGGCGCTTTACAATGATTATCTCTGCATGGTGGCTTTGAACCAGGAATGTGAAAGTGCAAAAGGGTACTGCTTCCATTTCCACTTTGGTCTTTCATATTAAATGTCAACAACTTGAATATAGTGCAGTTTTTTGTAAAATATACAACAAAACTTTTAGTTCAAGAAACTAGCATTTGCTATGAAACGTTTTGAAATGTTTGTGGTCCACCAAATCTGGGGCTAGCCCCATTCCTATCAATTCAAAAATGAACCTTGCAGCCTACCAACTTTTTTTCAAATCTATGAGTGTTTAACAATTCGATGTTTCAGTCCTATGATTTTGAAGATTTTCTCAAAAATTTGGAGAGGTTTGCCCTTTTTTTTAAAAAAAGTTAGCGACACACAGTATATTGATACAACATAGAACTAACTCATTAACATAAATAAAGTTTCCAGTTCCAGCATTTAAATTTTCTCACTGTGTTAGTATAATATTCCTTGCAAAGTAGACATGGGAAAATCTACATCGTAAAGAATATTGTATTATCTCTTAAACACAGTATAATATTGTAGAACTTTTAAACAGGACATGTTATATAATGCGAATGCATGTCTTTTTGCTGAGTACCGTTGTTAGTTTTGAAAAGGAATATAATGTCTTATGATATGTATAACCATTGTCTTATGATACGTATAATGTCTTATATATAGTCGAAGTTCGGTGTACATGCAGGCAAAAGCTGCCCGGATTTCTGGTGAATACTTGCTTTGTTGGTCTTCACCTAATTTCTGATAAAAAGCTGGCCGGATTTTTGTTTTCACCCTATAAAGCTAGCTGGGTTTTCGATAAAGACCTTTTTTTGCTCTTCACCTAATTTCCGGTCCTGGCCTTCATAAACTGCCTCGATATCAGTCTTTGTAACTTCTGATAAGATTTATCTCTGAGGCTTGAGGAGGGTGCTTGAACCCAAAGATAAAATTTGTAAGTGTCTCAACCCAGGTAGCGGTCTAGGTGTTTTTGTAATTTTTCGGTAAAAATAGTCATTGCAGGGCCAGTTGGGTGACATACTGCTTGTTTGTAGAGCCATTTGAAAGAACTAATTGCTAGATTACTTCAAATATGAAAAGTGCGTGGATCATCCTATAGTTAGCGTCTGACGCTGTCCAGTTAACAAAGGAAAAATAAGCAAAAGATTTGAAAGCCTTTTCACAGAGTTAAATTACATATCCTCTTTAGCTTACCCTGCCCCCTTGCTTCCTGGTCAAGTATAAAACACGTTTAGAAGCATGCATATTTGGGCTGAATTTTCAAAGTGCCTTGGTGAAAATGGGGGTACCTCGACCTCTCTAGCCCACTTGGTTATGCAACTGCAATCAACTACCCATGGGACTAGGAAAATTTGCCCCCAAAAGCCAAAAGCAAATAAGGAAAATTTCAATTTTTTGCAAGCACTGTCTTAAACTCGAGTATTGTTAATTTCCAAAAGGTAATTTCAAACTTTGTGGATTTTTTTCTTTATAGTTAGCAATGAATATGTCTGTCTGTCATCAGCAGGGCTGACATGAATCAAAATGCTGGTCACTTAATATATTATCTACCATAAAGCAGTTTCGACAACTTCAGGAGCCTATAATATTGAAAACAATTAACCTGAACAACTTGGCAAAAGGACCCACTGTAATAAATCAACCAAAAACAAAAATGAATAGAAGGAAGGGCCCAACCGAATAAGATTACAAAGCACATTGTTGGCACGTAACCACTAGGATAATGTCCATCAACACGTCATGGCCAATTGATTGAGATAGGGAAGCTATTGGTTGTGTTGAATTGCATGTTATTGAGGAGCTAGATTTTAGCCACTCTTTTTGTTTCAGATAATAGTAATAGATATCCCAATTAGGACCCAATATACAGTAAAAACAGCTTCTGACCTCGTATTTGAAAAAATGTTGGTAAATTGGAGGAGATTTATTCCATTAGTACCAGAGCATTGGTTTTACTTTTAACAAAGAATTATTCAAATTTCGATAAATTTTTGATAATCAGTTGTGCAAAACCATTTGGATCAGAAAATGATAAATTTTCAAAACGTTGGTGTGAGCCAAAGTAAGGACTGGTGAGAGTCGCATGCTGCTCTGAGAGCCGCAGTTGAGAATCACTGTTTTAAACTGTAAACAGACTTGTTAGTAGGCAATGC
This sequence comes from Trididemnum nubilum, assembly GCA_963965965.1. Lineage (NCBI taxonomy): Eukaryota > Metazoa > Chordata > Ascidiacea > Aplousobranchia > Didemnidae > Trididemnum > Trididemnum nubilum. The sequence goes on along the minus strand of OZ014478.1, from coordinate 36,950,567 downwards.
CACCGCCATCCCTAACCCTAAACTACTATGGGTTTTTGGATATTAGTAGAGTAACCCAGCAGTTTGTTTTCAAATAGGCGAAGTACTAGGAGGCACCGTAGTGGTGTGTCACTATCATGCATGTATACACATATCTCTTTTCTTCGCAAGTTATTTAAACTGTACTAAAGAAGGTAGTAATACAATATGACAAATCAAACTGATGTTGTGTTTTTTAGTTGCTATAATCAGACAGTAACTCCCATCGCTCTAATCCTTATAATCATATCACAAAAAAAAGCACTGACTATTGCGTTCAATTTTTCTAAAAATTTATGAATTCAGCGGGACAGTTTTCTCTAAGACGCTAAATAAAACTGTTACTAATACCTTAATATAAATAACTGTAGCAATTTATTGTTTATTTTCTCCAATCAACATCTTAATCCTAAATGTTTGCCGCACTGCAAGTGTATATCCTAAAATTCTGTGAGGTTACTGCCACTCAAGAGTAGCCTACTACTAGGGATGGGCATTGGGCATTGGGCAATGTAGAACATTGAATCCAGAACGATTCGAACCCAAAGGTCGTCGGTACTGAAACTGCAATTTAAACCAAGTATTTGGATTCAGTTTTATGTTGCAAAAGATTTCAATTTTGAGATCTCTTGAACATGTTTGTGCATTAAACTCTCTCTGCTCTTTGAGCAAAATGCGATATTACTTTATTTCATCTCCCAGCCAGATGTGTATAATTTTGTGCTACTTCTAAGCATCTCATGTACCAATTTACCAGCAATTTGACACCAACGAACTAAATGTGTTGCTCTATAATCTATTGTTTCTTTTTCCATTCAGTATAGTGCAATTACTGGCATATTGTAAACGTTAAAAACTTGTTGATAGCCCATCTCCTGAAACAGTGCTCGATGATATACAGCAGCAAAATAGTCCTTAGGACGAAGCAGACTATTGTGCTTTTGACCTTTTTATTGCGATTTTTATAATTGTATGATAAACGTTGGATAAGAAATATGCTTGAAATGTTGCTAAAAATTTGACATAGCATGTTTTTGAATTCAGATGTACTGTTCTGGATTCGGTTTTGTTTCAGAACAATTACATGTTTTACATTGCCAATCCCTCTCTACCTACTATGCTATTTATCAGAACGTGGAAAGTGCATCAAATTGCCTATAAGCTGAAGATATAAAAAAGCTTTTACTTAACATTGGTTATTTTTGGTCATTGGTAACTACTCAGTTTTTGATTTTTTGTGGTTTGATTTTAGTGCTTGGTGTTTGTATTAAGTAATTTGAACCTTGAAGTGCTAAACTGCTTAATGTTTTATGTTTTTCTTACAGATATAATTTTTTATGTTTATGTTTTCCAGATTTTTTGATAGAACAAAGCATTTTTGCTTTGCTAATGTACAGTACATTAGCTTTCTCATTATCATCTGTTTTTTGCTTGCAAGTTGCCTTGTAATGCGCAATACTATTCTTGAACTGTCATTTCTAATTCTGATCGATTATGAAGCAGATTATAGCGACTTGAAGACAATTTTAACCTGTCTTCGAAATGAGCAATAGGAGAGATCAAGTAAACAACATCTGCTGCTTGAATACATATACTCTACCACGACGAAACATGTTCCATTGTTCCTGGTGACATTTTTTCCTGTGTTTTTGTTACTGATGTGAAGAAATGATGAAGAGCAACGGAGTTTTTGTGAGTAGTCCATATGCTTCTTTCAAATGACTTCGACTCTGGTTCGGAAGCAGCAAATTGTCAAATCTGTGAAGACCAGTTTTTTGAAGCATTCTATAGTAAGTAACTTGTAAAATCTAATCCTGACAGATAAACCGTACTGCTCGAAATTGGTTTTATTGAAGAAATGAGAACTACTTGAGGTAATGCAGAAGTGCTCCTTACCTTTTTCCACAATTCTTTTTAATCACGAAAATACGTTGTAATCCGTTTTACTCCGTACCATTGGCAACCCTGCTGCGTTTTGCAATTTTGTTGCATCACAAAAGGCGTATTGTCGATTAGTGCTGGTAGCCTAGGTCTTCAGATTCCAGTAGCAGTAGCCAAAGTTTCAGATTTGGTTATAGGCTACTCACTGCTACCAGTTGGTAATCGCGTTTTTCAGTCTGCAAGAATTTTTGCAAAATTATGCCTTTTGTGATATCACAAATTTGCGAAATGCGGGGTTGCCAATGGTGCGGAGTCAAACGAATTTAACCGTATTTTCGCGAATATTACCTGTTTGGGGCACCTATTTGTTACCTCAAGTAGTTCTCTTTTTTTAATAAAACGGATTTCGAGCAGTATCTCTTAATAGCTAGAAATCATTGCGAGTGGATGTGAGCAATAATGCTAATTTTTAGCAAATATGTTTTGGCAGCCCACTTACGCTGGTATTTTTAAAGAGCTACGGCTCGAAATCGGTTTTATTGAAGAAATGAGAATTACAACTTGAGGTAATGAAGAGTTGTGCCAAACCTTTTTCCCCAATTCTTCTTATTCGCGAAAATACAAGTTAGTCAACAGTCATGAGTTTGCAAAAATTTCTTTCTGGTTAACAGGAATGCAATGTTCGATGAGAAAGATAATAGGATTCTGCTTTAGACAGCGATTCTAATTCAAACTACATTCATCTGTGGCATTGTACGAGTGATATAATCTGTTGCATCAAAGTAAGACCAGCTTTGGTGATGTTTTTAGCCTACGAATGATATAAAATTTAAAGCCAAAAACGATCATACTGTAGATCAGTACTGGTAGCGTAGGTTTGCAGGTACCAATATAGCAGGAGTAATTTTATTATCTCGAGTAGTTTCATTTCTTCAATAAAACCAATTTCGAGTAGTATCTCTTTAATCACTAACACTGTTACCATTTAGGTATTAATTGAGAGCTTAGAAAATGGTATTGATGACTTGAACCCGCTAAAAGCATGAAAAGTGGCGAAGGAAAGTTTTGTGTGAAGAAATGATTTTTAAAGGGAATTACAGATACAAATTCTAGTTCAGAAAGTTGTTCCAGAAGTAGCTCAAATTTCTTTTGTATGGCTACATGGCTTGTTTTTTTAGTATTATGCTGAACTCTTCTACTATGGATGCTTAAGAGCTTAACTCATTGTTGTCAACAACCGTTTTTTGCAATTGCTGAAATTAAAATTTTTGTGGTTTCATACATTATTTTTCAATGTTTTTCAGGATATGAAAATGCCTCTAGAGCAAGAGCAATCTTGATAGAGATTTTAATACCACGTTGACCAAGGAAGCCATCAGAAAACAGTCTCAACTATAAACACTACTCACATAGAAACCACTATCTATTATTAACATCAGAAAACAAGTTTTTCTGCCTAAACACTTGCCCAACGTGCGCTGAACGTTTAACGATGCATGCGTTCGTGTCAACACTTGCACAAAAATTACAGTGTTTAAGATCATTTAATTTTGTTAAATGCACTGTGCTGTTTACGTATTCGTCGGCAATTTTCCTTACATTGCTTACTTAATCAGTTGAAATGTTTAGTATGGTATGGTGATATTTTTGTTTGGAAAAGGAATTTTGACTGACAGCACTGCTTGAAAATGGATTATAGTGTCAAACTAAGATGCGTATATTAGAAACCTATAGTCGCGTAGTGTGTAAAAATTTGATAAAGAATTGTTTTAGATTTAGATTAGAGAAATTTCATCATCATTATTTTGCCCCAGGAGTGTGTTGTTGTAGTGCATATTTATCCTACTGTCACTGGACAGCACTTTTCGATGCATTGACTACTTCGTGGTTGGAGGAATCCGCACTTGCTTAGGAGTTTCCTGCGATCCAATGTTCTTGTGGATTTCTTCGAATTCTTGACACTGAATTTGTTGCTTATTCAAAGCCACCAAGCAGAGATAATCATCGTAAAGCGTCTTATTCAAGGACGCAACAACGTGACCATGGTGCGGGTTGAATTCTAATCATGCGATCAGGGTCGTCGTTAAAACGACGCCTTTACCCTCTGGGCCACGCTGCCGATAATTGCTAGTGCTAGTGTGTATCCCACCGATAATTGCTAGTGTGTATCCTTCTATTCCTGGAGCCCAGTGATTTTTCCGGCACGCAGGGGTCAGCCAGTTTTTGTAGCCTAGTCACCATCTTTTGCAATGCTTTGCATTCAACTTTTGCAAACCTCTAGCAATTAAGTTGCATTTCAGCACTTCTTTTCTTTTTTTTTTTCGGCCTTTTTCTTGCCTACCAATTTTAAATGTAATGCCTCTACTGGGCCTCTTCCCTCATCTATTCTCTCGACATGCCCCAGCCATCGCAACCTTTGTTCTCTCAAAAACTTTTCCAATCTCTCCTCACCCGTGATCGTAGGAATATTCTCATTGTTTATTTTATCCTTCAAGGCATTTGCATATGTCATTCGCAGCATTCTCATTTTTGTAGTTTTCAACTTCCTTTCATCTTTTGCTCTCAATCGGCAACATTCAGCTCTATAAGTTAGAGCACTTCTCACATAGCTTTTTGATAAGGTGCCTCTGATCTTTAATTAGAAAAATTTCATGGACAATCAAAAATTTTTATTGCCTGTATTGATATTAAAAAAACTACATTAGCACTAGTTTAATGTAGAGTTGAATGTCGCATGATGTAATTTTGGTTTTTGAGAGTGTTTACTGTACATTATTTTTTAGTTGGTATTGTGGCGGAAAGGGTAAAAGCGTCGTTTTTACGACGATCCTGATCGCATATCTGGTTTCAACTCCCATCCTGGTGGTCACGTTGTTGCGTCGTCGGATAAGACGCTTTACGACGATTATCTCTGCTTGGTGACTTCGAACAAGCAACAAATTCATTGGACGAGAATTCGAAAAAATCTACAGGAACAGCTGACTGGTGGAAACTCTTCAATCAATTCCTGTAGTTTACAATAGCTAAAATCGAATTATAATGTTTGAAAGTTTTGTTCTCATTTTGGGGCTGCGGTTGCAAAGGTGTTTAACGAATACAAAGAGATACCCCCCCCCTCTAAAAAGATTTTCAAATCCTGAGTTTCTTCTTCCAGCCTGAATTTCAAGAAAAAGGGGCCAGTTTACCAAATTTGAATTGGTCACGCAATGTTACTGGAAGGGTAAATATTTTCCCTGAAAGTTCAAGCTGAGAAAACAGATTCAAATTTTCAAAAAGCTTTTTACGGGGGATATCTTTGTATTTGTTGAATATCTTTAATTGTAACCTCAGCCCCATGATGAGAACAAAAAATTTCAATACTTATATTTTGGTTTTAGCCATTATAAACTACTGAAATAGTCTGGATGATTGACTCCGCTTTGAGCAGGTACAGATTCCTCCACTCACGAAATAGTTACCGCAATGAAAAAGTGTGCGGATCAGCTAATAGTTAGCGTCTGACGCTGCCCGGTGATATGTGGATAAATATGCACTACTACAACAATCTTTGTAGCTGTTTCAAAATATAATTTATTTTTGATGCCAATGCGAACTAGCCCTGAAAAGGTCAAGTTGAAAGTGATTTTTTCCTGACCATTTGTACCGCATAATGTGTATTTCAGTTTGTGAAATCGGCAATAAATTCTCAATGCACTGATTTTGTAGTCTGTTTTTATACTAGTTCGTGCATTGAAATAGGAGAAATTTTGCGATTAAATTTATTCAGTTCTTGTATGTTTAACCAAGCTAACTAACTCTTTGGGATTCTGTTCGCTATGCTGAAACGTCACAACGGATGAATTGCAGCTAGGTCTTAATTGGAAGTTGATGAGCGTTAATTCTTTTTATCCTAGAACACTGCATGCATGATTACATTAGATGTCAAGTTAAGGTAGTTAACGTGACATCTAGCCAGAGCTTCGAACTCAAAAAAGGTCCATCTCTTTGCCGAACTTCAAAAAATAATTTTTCTGAAGTCGAACTTGAACAAAACTACCGCTTTGTTTGCGTTAAGAAAACCAATGCACCAGATTTTTTTTTGTTGGTGGTTCGAAAAAATAGAATTTGGAACAGAGCGTCCTAACAGCCGATTAGTTTCTTGGATTATTGGAGAAACTTTTTTTGCTAAATCTTTGCGCTTTTTTGAGTAATTTTAGTGGGGTAGCAGTTTTTTGGTATAACATTTTTTGTTGACTTGTCAATGTGCGCAAGCGTTTTCAAAGTTTTGTTGTTTTTTTTTGATTTCCGCTGTGGTTTTTCATTCCTTTTCGTACCGTAATAAACCTTTTTGGAGCGGGTTTTCATTTTGTCGATTTGTTTGAAGATTTCTCATAATTTCTTTTTTTGCGCGCGCGGTTTTCTAAATAAATAATCTTTGTACGATGTTGGTATTTTGTTGATAGACTTCAGAAGTTTGTAAACCAAGGCTTTTTCTGCAGTTTTACGTGCTTTCGAGAGACCTTTTTGAGGTGCAGGTAGACCAGAAGATAGCAAAGAAACATTTGCCATTACATGACATAATATATTGCGCTACTCATTTTTGGGTAGCCTAATTAATTCTCGTAAAATAAATAACGCATTTGAGGGTAGCAACAGAGTGGATGCGAAAGGACTGGGAAGTCATCTGGTCGAGCATCCACCTTGTCAGCAAACACTTCAAAGTCTAAATAAAATAGCGCAATGTGGTGAAAAACACAAATAAAAACAAACGACTAAAAGTAAGCAAAGCACTAAAACAACAACAAAAAAAGAGCAATAATCAACTTGTTTGAGCAACGACCTAAGTTTGCATGATTACGCAATCAAGAGAAGCGATGCTCATCCGCAAAATTTTCACAATCTTTTTGAAATTTTTGAAACGATTATTGTTTGATCAAAATTGGAATTGAGTTCCAAATTTTAGCACCTACGTATTTAATAGATCTTTGGATTTTCTGGATTTTCAAAATGAATTGCCAATTGATAATTGCTAGAGGTTCATGTCCTCCTCGAATGTACGTATATTTTTTGTTGAAAAGTAATTTAAAGGCGGTGAATCATCCAGCCAATTCCGGTGGTTTACAATAGCTAAAATTGAACTATAATTTTTGATATTTTTTGTCTTGATTTTGGGACTGCGGTTGCAAAGATATTCAACAAATACAAATAGATGTCCCCCCGAAAAAAGTTTTTGGAAACTCTGAGTTTTGATCTTCGCGCCAAAACCACAGTTCTCTAAACTATTAGGCCTACTGTAATCTTATTAAACTATTAGGCCTAACTATCTCTAAACTATTAGGCCTAATAGTTTGGAGACAGTTAGGCCTAATTAGGCCTAAACTATTTAGAAATAAACTATCTCTAAACTATTAGGCCTACCACAGTTCTTTAAACCATTAGGCCTACTGTGGTTTTGGCGGGAAGATCAAAACTCAGAGTTTCCAAAAACTTTTTTCGGGGGGACATCTTTTTGTATTTGTTGAATATCTTTGCAACCGCAGTCCCAAAATTAAAACAAAAAATATCAAGAAATATAGTTCAATTTTAGCTATTGTAAACTACTGGAATTGGCTGGATGATTCACCGCCTTTAAAAAACGTGGCGGTATGTTGGACTTATCGTATTGGTAAACAAATTTAGCTGTTTCTTAATTTAAAAGTGAAACCAATCGTAACATATTCATTTTTTGATAGAGCGGACTTGCGCTATCGCTCCAATTTTTCTCAGTCACAATTCTAATGACTTTGTTTTGCAATTTACTATATTTAGTTAAATAAGACAGAAAAAATGTTACCCCACACAAGAATGCCATAAATAAGAACAGAATGTAATAAAGCATAAAAAAGGTTCAGCATTGCATTTTCAGGTAGTAGGCTACTGGTAAATATTTTAGTTTGTATAATATGCCAACTGCACGAGCAATTTTGTTTCTGTCGAAATCTCAGGTTGCAGTCCAAAATCACTTCCAGATTTTAGCTTGGTCAACTGATCGAACAATGCATGGTTTGCTGTTGATACTTAAATTCATATCGATGAGCATTTCGTTTTGGGTTTATAATTAATAGACTGGATTTAGAGGTAGATTTAGAACGATACCGTCGCCGGAGCGAACGAAGTGGGGAGATACTAACTGAAAGTGAGATGGCCCTAAAACACACTGAACTTTTGCACATAAAAACTGATATTGTACGATTACAAATTATGCGCAATTTAAAAAATTTTGTATTTATGTCAAAAAAAATCATATAAGTATGGCAAGTTTTCTGGGCTCGTTTTGTCTGCGGCCCATAATCGCTTAAAAAATCTATTTGAAGCAGTGAATGCGACCAGACGCGCAAAGAGGATTTTGCTAAGAGGGGGACTTGAACCAAAAGTTTTTTTTTTCAAAAAAAAGTTTAGGCTTACATCTCTCTTCCGCGACACATCCGTAAAGCGTATCAATAAGATAGTTTATTGCGTCACATTTATGTACAGCAGTTGGTTGCCAGCAATTTTGCAAAGATTCGAGAAAACGTCAAACGAGAATAATATGTTTGTACGTTAATACAGTGGAATTCGGTTAATAAATCCACGGTTAATAAATCCAGCCGCTTATTACATTCATTTTGCTTGGAACGGAATCATTTTGTGCATTTTAGAAAACGCCGTTTATTAAAGCCGCCGCGTATTAAATCCAAAACCAGCTGTCCCGAGGTGGATTTATTAACCGAATTTCACTGTATTCCTTTCTCCATCGTTGTCTGTTGTCTTGTCGTTGCGTGATATTCCAAAAAAGTATTTTTTAGTAAACCAAAATGGGGGGCACAAGCTGCCAATAGGGGGGGGGAGGCAATAGTTTGGAGTCAATTTGTTTGCAATCATCCAATCACATACTTTATTAATTTCAGATTCTAGAATTTTTCCTAATCTTAAAAAAAAGAGCATTTATCATGAAGAACGCGTCATCGGCAAATAGTTTGGCATGTTTTTTCTACAATTGGGTAAATCGTTAATGTAAATCAGAAGTAGAAACGACCCCCAGAGTTGAACCTCAAAGCACTCCTATATTATTGGATTTGGGAGTAGAGTTTTCATTATATAATTGTAGATACTATTTGAGATCGGTTTTTCAGAAAAGATGGAAAAAATTATTCGCCATTTCTCTAATATCATAGTAATGCGATTTTTGGAGTAGGATATTATAATCGACTGTATCAAACGCTTTAGCGAGATCGAGCAACATCAGACCAGTAAACATTTGGTTCTCGATTTAATTGTAAGTAGCATATATGTACTGTTATAGAATTGTATGAATTGTATAATGATTGGAACAAAACTCACATTGAGTTGGACAAAGAATATGATGAGAATTAATAAAATCAACTGTTCTAGAATGTAGCCTACTAACCTCCTTGAATGGCTAAAATGGCTAGTATTTAGCTTAAATGACGTGGTAAAACGTTTTTGTTACGCAATCACTTTGGCTAATGCATTTTAAGATCCAGTATGAAAGCAAACACATGTACAAAATTTGAACCGTCTGTGACGTTATTAGAAGATGAGGTCATCAATTTAAAGTATTTGGTGTTAAAAAATTTGGTGAACACCTATCAATTTAGTGCACCTATTACTTTTGATTTAGGAGTGGGATAGGGCCTCTTTACTGCGGAAAGTCATTAATAGAAGTTTTTGATATCAATTTTTGAGTGGTTGGCCAAACCAAGCTAAAAACAGGGCTGCGAACTCGATCGATTTTAATTCAAGTTCAGCTTATTTTAGTAAGTCCAAATTAAAATTCGAATTCTCTGAATTTAATTTTTTCCTGTTGAAGTTCAGCAAAAATTTCAAGTTTTTTGGGTTCAAAGTCAGGCTGACAAAAAAGTTTAAGTTGACTTTGCAACTCAATTGCTTTTTTTTCTCTACATGCTGTTTTTTCAGATTGCCACGACACAAAAAATAACTAAATGGGAGCTTGCTGAGGAGCAACTCCTTTGAACGACCGACCCAAATACAGTGGAATTCGGTTAATAAATCCACGGTTAATAAATCCAGCCGCTTATTACATCCATTTTGCTTGGAACGGAATCATTTTGTGCATTTTAGAAAACGCCGTTTATTAAAGCCGCCGCGTATTAAATCCAAAACCGGCTGTCCCGAGGTGGATTTATTAACCGAATTCCACTGTATCTACAGATTTCAAAAAAACTAGCGCCCAAGCTTAAGCCATTCAAAAAATTGATTTTGGGCCGGGGATCCTCGGGGATGGCACCCCCAAACTATTGTCTCTAAATATCCACTGATATAAAAAAAAAACTGGCACGTAAGGTTGAGCTATTTAAAAATTTTATTTTGGGGGGGTTTATTTGGGGGGTCCCCGAAGGTACCCCTAAAACTATGTCAAAATGTTCGTCTGGTAAATATCTACTGACATCAAAACAAACTGGCACCTTAGCTGATGCTGTTCAAAAAATTAATTTTCGGGAAGATTCCCTGGGGGTGCCATCGCCAAACGAAGTCAAAATATTAGTCTCTTAAATATCTACTGATATCAAAACAAACTGGCAACCTAAGTTAAACCGTTTCAAAATTTATTTTTTGGGGGTCCCCAGGGGGTGGCACCCCCAAACTATGTCAAAATATTTGTCTCGTAAATATCTACTGATATAAAGAAAAAACTGGCACTTTAGCTTCAGCCCTTCAAAAAATTGATTTTGGGGGTCCATTTGGGGAGTCTTAAAGGGGATTGGCTCCCCCAAACTAGGTCAAAATGTTTATCTCTAAAATATCTACTGATATCAAACAACACTGCCACCCTAAATTAAGCCATTCGAAAATTGATTTTTGGGGGTCCATTTTGGGGGGTCCCCAGTGAGGTAACACCACCAAACTATGTCAAAATATTTGTTTGTTAAGTATCTGTTGCTCTCAAAAAACTGGAACCATAGCTTAAGCCATTCAAAAGAATAATTTTTGGGGGTCTATTTGGGGGTCCCCGAGGGGGTTGGTACCCACAAACCACGTAAAAATATTTGTCTCTCAAATATATCCTGATTTCAAAAAGAACTAGCATCCTAGCTTAAGCCAATAAAAAAACTGCTATTTTGGGGCCCCATTTGGAAGATTCTTGGGGAAGTCGCCCCAAAAATTTTTGGGAGACATTATTGCGTTTGCAGCTCAACAACTTTACACAAAAATTAGACGTCTATGTTTTGTGGTTTAAAAGAAGAACGCACAAGATTTAGGAAAAAAAAAGAAAAAACCTCATCGCGATCAAAAGTGAGTTGGTTGGGATGAAAGGGTATTTTCAGACATATAACCGTGTGAAGTATTTTTTGCCGTACTTAAGCCGTTTTTGACTGAGACCGCTTTTTACGCCAAACTTGCGGAGCGGTTTTCGGGTTCTAATACCAGTCACGTGACCCATTGCCACGAAATTTAGTACAAACATACAACTCATTAATCTCAAACTGCTGTCAAAAGTTTTATGTAGCTAAACTTATCCGTTCTCGAGTTATGAGCAAAAGTTTAAAACTTTGCACTCGTTAGTTGGAAAGTGACCTAGTAAAAACAAAGCAACACGCGACGCGAGCATTGGTCGTTCCAATAAGCGCAATCTCGATTTCACCGCTTGATCAACAAAAAAATTTTTTTTTCGACAATTTTTTTAATCTTTAAAGCTCGGATTAGAATGTTATTTTTTAAGTTCGGCAAAGAGATGGACCTTTTTTGAGTTCGAAGCTCTGGCTAGATGTCACGTTAACTACCTTAACTTGACATCTAATGTAATCATGCATGCAGTGTTCTAGGATAAAAAGAATTAACGCTCATCAACTTCCAATTAAGACCTAGCTGCAATTCATCCGTTGTGACGTTTCAGCATAGCGAACAGAATCCCAAAGAGTTAGTTAGCTTGGTTAAACATACAAGAACTGAATAAATTTAATCGCAAAATTTCTCCTATTTCAATGCACGAACTAGTATAAAAACAGACTACAAAATCAGTGCATTGAGAATTTATTGCCGATTTCACAAACTGAAATACACATTATGCGGTACAAATGGTCAGGAAAAAATCACTTTCAACTTGACCTTTTCAGGGCTAGTTCGCATTGGCATCAAAAATAAATTATATTTTGAAACAGCTACAAAGATTGTTGTAGTAGTGCATATTTATCCACATATCACCGGGCAGCGTCAGACGCTAACTATTAGCTGATCCGCACACTTTTTCATTGCGGTAACTATTTCGTGAGTGGAGGAATCTGTACCTGCTCAAAGCGGAGTCAATCATCCAGACTATTTCAGTAGTTTATAATGGCTAAAACCAAAATATAAGTATTGAAATTTTTTGTTCTCATCATGGGGCTGAGGTTACAATTAAAGATATTCAACAAATACAAAGATATCCCCCGTAAAAAGCTTTTTGAAAATTTGAATCTGTTTTCTCAGCTTGAACTTTCAGGGAAAATATTTACCCTTCCAGTAACATTGCGTGACCAATTCAAATTTGGTAAACTGGCCCCTTTTTCTTGAAATTCAGGCTGGAAGAAGAAACTCAGGATTTGAAAATCTTTTTAGAGGGGGGGGTATCTCTTTGTATTCGTTAAACACCTTTGCAACCGCAGCCCCAAAATGAGAACAAAACTTTCAAACATTATAATTCGATTTTAGCTATTGTAAACTACAGGAATTGATTGAAGAGTTTCCACCAGTCAGCTGTTCCTGTAGATTTTTTCGAATTCTCGTCCAATGAATTTGTTGCTTGTTCGAAGTCACCAAGCAGAGATAATCGTCGTAAAGCGTCTTATCCGACGACGCAACAACGTGACCACCAGGATGGGAGTTGAAACCAGATATGCGATCAGGATCGTCGTAAAAACGACGCTTTTACCCTTTCCGCCACAATACCAACTAAAAAATAATGTACAGTAAACACTCTCAAAAACCAAAATTACATCATGCGACATTCAACTCTACATTAAACTAGTGCTAATGTAGTTTTTTTAATATCAATACAGGCAATAAAAATTTTTGATTGTCCATGAAATTTTTCTAATTAAAGATCAGAGGCACCTTATCAAAAAGCTATGTGAGAAGTGCTCTAACTTATAGAGCTGAATGTTGCCGATTGAGAGCAAAAGATGAAAGGAAGTTGAAAACTACAAAAATGAGAATGCTGCGAATGACATATGCAAATGCCTTGAAGGATAAAATAAACAATGAGAATATTCCTACGATCACGGGTGAGGAGAGATTGGAAAAGTTTTTGAGAGAACAAAGGTTGCGATGGCTGGGGCATGTCGAGAGAATAGATGAGGGAAGAGGCCCAGTAGAGGCATTACATTTAAAATTGGTAGGCAAGAAAAAGGCCGAAAAAAAAAAAGAAAAGAAGTGCTGAAATGCAACTTAATTGCTAGAGGTTTGCAAAAGTTGAATGCAAAGCATTGCAAAAGATGGTGACTAGGCTACAAAAACTGGCTGACCCCTGCGTGCCGGAAAAATCACTGGGCTCCAGGAATAGAAGGATACACACTAGCAATTATCGGTGGGATACACACTAGCACTAGCAATTATCGGCAGCGTGGCCCAGAGGGTAAAGGCGTCGTTTTAACGACGACCCTGATCGCATGATTAGAATTCAACCCGCACCATGGTCACGTTGTTGCGTCCTTGAATAAGACGCTTTACGATGATTATCTCTGCTTGGTGGCTTTGAATAAGCAACAAATTCAGTGTCAAGAATTCGAAGAAATCCACAAGAACATTGGATCGCAGGAAACTCCTAAGCAAGTGCGGATTCCTCCAACCACGAAGTAGTCAATGCATCGAAAAGTGCTGTCCAGTGACAGTAGGATAAATATGCACTACAACAACACACTCCTGGGGCAAAATAATGATGATGAAATTTCTCTAATCTAAATCTAAAACAATTCTTTATCAAATTTTTACACACTACGCGACTATAGGTTTCTAATATACGCATCTTAGTTTGACACTATAATCCATTTTCAAGCAGTGCTGTCAGTCAAAATTCCTTTTCCAAACAAAAATATCACCATACCATACTAAACATTTCAACTGATTAAGTAAGCAATGTAAGGAAAATTGCCGACGAATACGTAAACAGCACAGTGCATTTAACAAAATTAAATGATCTTAAACACTGTAATTTTTGTGCAAGTGTTGACACGAACGCATGCATCGTTAAAAGTTCAGCGCACGTTGGGCAAGTGTTTAGGCAGAAAAACTTGTTTTCTGATGTTAATAATAGATAGTGGTTTCTATGTGAGTAGTGTTTATAGTTGAGACTGTTTTCTGATGGCTTCCTTGGTCAACGTGGTATTAAAATCTCTATCAAGATTGCTCTTGCTCTAGAGGCATTTTCATATCCTGAAAAACATTGAAAAATAATGTATGAAACCACAAAAATTTTAATTTCAGCAATTGCAAAAAACGGTTGTTGACAACAATGAGTTAAGCTCTTAAGCATCCATAGTAGAAGAGTTCAGCATAATACTAAAAAAACAAGCCATGTAGCCATACAAAAGAAATTTGAGCTACTTCTGGAACAACTTTCTGAACTAGAATTTGTATCTGTAATTCCCTTTAAAAATCATTTCTTCACACAAAACTTTCCTTCGCCACTTTTCATGCTTTTAGCGGGTTCAAGTCATCAATACCATTTTCTAAGCTCTCAATTAATACCTAAATGGTAACAGTGTTAGTGATTAAAGAGATACTACTCGAAATTGGTTTTATTGAAGAAATGAAACTACTCGAGATAATAAAATTACTCCTGCTATATTGGTACCTGCAAACCTACGCTACCAGTACTGATCTACAGTATGATCGTTTTTGGCTTTAAATTTTATATCATTCGTAGGCTAAAAACATCACCAAAGCTGGTCTTACTTTGATGCAACAGATTATATCACTCGTACAATGCCACAGATGAATGTAGTTTGAATTAGAATCGCTGTCTAAAGCAGAATCCTATTATCTTTCTCATCGAACATTGCATTCCTGTTAACCAGAAAGAAATTTTTGCAAACTCATGACTGTTGACTAACTTGTATTTTCGCGAATAAGAAGAATTGGGGAAAAAGGTTTGGCACAACTCTTCATTACCTCAAGTTGTAATTCTCATTTCTTCAATAAAACCGATTTCGAGCCGTAGCTCTTTAAAAATACCAGCGTAAGTGGGCTGCCAAAACATATTTGCTAAAAATTAGCATTATTGCTCACATCCACTCGCAATGATTTCTAGCTATTAAGAGATACTGCTCGAAATCCGTTTTATTAAAAAAAGAGAACTACTTGAGGTAACAAATAGGTGCCCCAAACAGATAATATTCGCGAAAATACGGTTAAATTCGTTTGACTCCGCACCATTGGCAACCCCGCATTTCGCAAATTTGTGATATCACAAAAGGCATAATTTTGCAAAAATTCTTGCAGACTGAAAAACGCGATTACCAACTGGTAGCAGTGAGTAGCCTATAACCAAATCTGAAACTTTGGCTACTGCTACTGGAATCTGAAGACCTAGGCTACCAGCACTAATCGACAATACGCCTTTTGTGATGCAACAAAATTGCAAAACGCAGCAGGGTTGCCAATGGTACGGAGTAAAACGGATTACAACGTATTTTCGTGATTAAAAAGAATTGTGGAAAAAGGTAAGGAGCACTTCTGCATTACCTCAAGTAGTTCTCATTTCTTCAATAAAACCAATTTCGAGCAGTACGGTTTATCTGTCAGGATTAGATTTTACAAGTTACTTACTATAGAATGCTTCAAAAAACTGGTCTTCACAGATTTGACAATTTGCTGCTTCCGAACCAGAGTCGAAGTCATTTGAAAGAAGCATATGGACTACTCACAAAAACTCCGTTGCTCTTCATCATTTCTTCACATCAGTAACAAAAACACAGGAAAAAATGTCACCAGGAACAATGGAACATGTTTCGTCGTGGTAGAGTATATGTATTCAAGCAGCAGATGTTGTTTACTTGATCTCTCCTATTGCTCATTTCGAAGACAGGTTAAAATCGTCTTCAAGTCGCTATAATCTGCTTCATAATCGATCAGAATTAGAAATGACAGTTCAAGAATAGTATTGCGCATTACAAGGCAACTTGCAAGCAAAAAACAGATGATAATGAGAAAGCTAATGTACTGTACATTAGCAAAGCAAAAATGCTTTGTTCTATCAAAAAATCTGGAAAACATAAACATAAAAAATTATATCTGTAAGAAAAACATAAAACATTAAGCAGTTTAGCACTTCAAGGTTCAAATTACTTAATACAAACACCAAGCACTAAAATCAAACCACAAAAAATCAAAAACTGAGTAGTTACCAATGACCAAAAATAACCAATGTTAAGTAAAAGCTTTTTTATATCTTCAGCTTATAGGCAATTTGATGCACTTTCCACGTTCTGATAAATAGCATAGTAGGTAGAGAGGGATTGGCAATGTAAAACATGTAATTGTTCTGAAACAAAACCGAATCCAGAACAGTACATCTGAATTCAAAAACATGCTATGTCAAATTTTTAGCAACATTTCAAGCATATTTCTTATCCAACGTTTATCATACAATTATAAAAATCGCAATAAAAAGGTCAAAAGCACAATAGTCTGCTTCGTCCTAAGGACTATTTTGCTGCTGTATATCATCGAGCACTGTTTCAGGAGATGGGCTATCAACAAGTTTTTAACGTTTACAATATGCCAGTAATTGCACTATACTGAATGGAAAAAGAAACAATAGATTATAGAGCAACACATTTAGTTCGTTGGTGTCAAATTGCTGGTAAATTGGTACATGAGATGCTTAGAAGTAGCACAAAATTATACACATCTGGCTGGGAGATGAAATAAAGTAATATCGCATTTTGCTCAAAGAGCAGAGAGAGTTTAATGCACAAACATGTTCAAGAGATCTCAAAATTGAAATCTTTTGCAACATAAAACTGAATCCAAATACTTGGTTTAAATTGCAGTTTCAGTACCGACGACCTTTGGGTTCGAATCGTTCTGGATTCAATGTTCTACATTGCCCAATGCCCAATGCCCATCCCTAGTAGTAGGCTACTCTTGAGTGGCAGTAACCTCACAGAATTTTAGGATATACACTTGCAGTGCGGCAAACATTTAGGATTAAGATGTTGATTGGAGAAATAAACAATAAATTGCTACAGTTATTTATATTAAGGTATTAGTAACAGTTTTATTTAGCGTCTTAGAGAAAACTGTCCCGCTGAATTCATAAATTTTTAGAAAAATTGAACGCAATAGTCAGTGCTTTTTTTTGTGATATGATTATAAGGATTAGAGCGATGGGAGTTACTGTCTGATTATAGCAACTAAAAAACACAACATCAGTTTGATTTGTCATATTGTATTACTACCTTCTTTAGTACAGTTTAAATAACTTGCGAAGAAAAGAGATATGTGTATACATGCATGATAGTGACACACCACTACGGTGCCTCCTAGTACTTCGCCTATTTGAAAACAAACTGCTGGGTTACTCTACTAATATCCAAAAACCCATAGTAGTTTAGGGTTAGGGATGGCGGTGGCATTGCCTACTAACAAGTCTGTTTACAGTTTAAAACAGTGATTCTCAACTGCGGCTCTCAGAGCAGCATGCGACTCTCACCAGTCCTTACTTTGGCTCACACCAACGTTTTGAAAATTTATCATTTTCTGATCCAAATGGTTTTGCACAACTGATTATCAAAAATTTATCGAAATTTGAATAATTCTTTGTTAAAAGTAAAACCAATGCTCTGGTACTAATGGAATAAATCTCCTCCAATTTACCAACATTTTTTCAAATACGAGGTCAGAAGCTGTTTTTACTGTATATTGGGTCCTAATTGGGATATCTATTACTATTATCTGAAACAAAAAGAGTGGCTAAAATCTAGCTCCTCAATAACATGCAATTCAACACAACCAATAGCTTCCCTATCTCAATCAATTGGCCATGACGTGTTGATGGACATTATCCTAGTGGTTACGTGCCAACAATGTGCTTTGTAATCTTATTCGGTTGGGCCCTTCCTTCTATTCATTTTTGTTTTTGGTTGATTTATTACAGTGGGTCCTTTTGCCAAGTTGTTCAGGTTAATTGTTTTCAATATTATAGGCTCCTGAAGTTGTCGAAACTGCTTTATGGTAGATAATATATTAAGTGACCAGCATTTTGATTCATGTCAGCCCTGCTGATGACAGACAGACATATTCATTGCTAACTATAAAGAAAAAAATCCACAAAGTTTGAAATTACCTTTTGGAAATTAACAATACTCGAGTTTAAGACAGTGCTTGCAAAAAATTGAAATTTTCCTTATTTGCTTTTGGCTTTTGGGGGCAAATTTTCCTAGTCCCATGGGTAGTTGATTGCAGTTGCATAACCAAGTGGGCTAGAGAGGTCGAGGTACCCCCATTTTCACCAAGGCACTTTGAAAATTCAGCCCAAATATGCATGCTTCTAAACGTGTTTTATACTTGACCAGGAAGCAAGGGGGCAGGGTAAGCTAAAGAGGATATGTAATTTAACTCTGTGAAAAGGCTTTCAAATCTTTTGCTTATTTTTCCTTCGTTAACTGGACAGCGTCAGACGCTAACTATAGGATGATCCACGCACTTTTCATATTTGAAGTAATCTAGCAATTAGTTCTTTCAAATGGCTCTACAAACAAGCAGTATGTCACCCAACTGGCCCTGCAATGACTATTTTTACCGAAAAATTACAAAAACACCTAGACCGCTACCTGGGTTGAGACACTTACAAATTTTATCTTTGGGTTCAAGCACCCTCCTCAAGCCTCAGAGATAAATCTTATCAGAAGTTACAAAGACTGATATCGAGGCAGTTTATGAAGGCCAGGACCGGAAATTAGGTGAAGAGCAAAAAAAGGTCTTTATCGAAAACCCAGCTAGCTTTATAGGGTGAAAACAAAAATCCGGCCAGCTTTTTATCAGAAATTAGGTGAAGACCAACAAAGCAAGTATTCACCAGAAATCCGGGCAGCTTTTGCCTGCATGTACACCGAACTTCGACTATATATAAGACATTATACGTATCATAAGACAATGGTTATACATATCATAAGACATTATATTCCTTTTCAAAACTAACAACGGTACTCAGCAAAAAGACATGCATTCGCATTATATAACATGTCCTGTTTAAAAGTTCTACAATATTATACTGTGTTTAAGAGATAATACAATATTCTTTACGATGTAGATTTTCCCATGTCTACTTTGCAAGGAATATTATACTAACACAGTGAGAAAATTTAAATGCTGGAACTGGAAACTTTATTTATGTTAATGAGTTAGTTCTATGTTGTATCAATATACTGTGTGTCGCTAACTTTTTTTAAAAAAAAGGGCAAACCTCTCCAAATTTTTGAGAAAATCTTCAAAATCATAGGACTGAAACATCGAATTGTTAAACACTCATAGATTTGAAAAAAAGTTGGTAGGCTGCAAGGTTCATTTTTGAATTGATAGGAATGGGGCTAGCCCCAGATTTGGTGGACCACAAACATTTCAAAACGTTTCATAGCAAATGCTAGTTTCTTGAACTAAAAGTTTTGTTGTATATTTTACAAAAAACTGCACTATATTCAAGTTGTTGACATTTAATATGAAAGACCAAAGTGGAAATGGAAGCAGTACCCTTTTGCACTTTCACATTCCTGGTTCAAAGCCACCATGCAGAGATAATCATTGTAAAGCGTCTTATCCAACAATGCAGCAATGTGACCAAAACAGGAGCTGAACCCAGATTACGAAATAAGGTTGTTGTAAAAATGACACCTTTACTCAGCCATGCTGCCAACTAATTGTTAAATGTAACTTCTATACCATTCAGTTAAATGGTGATTAAGGATGAGTGAAATCTAGGGCTAATATAAAATATCTGGGCATGAATTTCGACCAACATCTACCATCTCAACTATAACTCACATATTGAAAGCATTGCAAAAAAAGTTGCTAGAGCAACCGGAATTCTTGGAAAATGAAAAAAAAATTTTCCAGCTAAAACATTATATAGACCTACTAAATTTGGATATATATATAATGCTTTTATAAAGCACATCTCCTATATGATATCGTAATATGGGGATCTATTGATACATGTGCTACTCAGCAATCTTGGCAACTTTTGCTAAATAATGTTGTAAGAGCTTTCACTGGGATTAGCAGGTTTGAACATACTACACTTTCTTTTAGGCAACTTGATGTTTAAAAACTTCATAGTTTGTGTAAAATTGAAATTGCTTTAAATTTGCATAAACTTAATAACTCTAAACTTCCTGATACATTTCAAAACTACTTTACAACTCCAAGTAATGTACATCATTACTCAACTAAAAGTAAGCTTCAATTAACCATATATGTTCCAAAATTCAGTCTGGTTAGGTTTCAAAAATTGCTTAGATATACTAAGGGGTGTAAAAATTTGGAATTGTAGAGACTAAGACTAAAAAGCACTTTTTAAAAAATTCTGCAAAAAATACAAACATATATTGCTTCAAAGCTCTCAAAAGGCAAAATAAAAATGGTTCTAAATACTATTTTGCCTCTGGAGCAGGGTTCTTTACCTTTATTGGGTTGTTACCACTAAAATATTTTGATGTATGTGAATTAAATCTACCATTATTAGAAAAACATCAACTATAATACTGTAGCTTCCAATCCAAAATGAACACACAAAAAAATAAGGTCATTCTTTGTTACAAATGCATTTAATATTACACCTACTACTAACTGGACCAGACTATTGATTGTTTCTAAAACAAAAGAATTTAAAGAGACCCTATAATTCTGACTAATTAGTATTAAACTATGATATCGTAGAAAGCATGGTAATGTGAAACAAAATGAAATTTTTAGAGTTAGTAGCCCCACACAATAGCCATACCGTAGATGATTTCTTTTCAATTTCAAAAAATTTACATTGCCCCTTTTAGAATGCCAAATTACCCTTTTGGGGGTAATTACTCACAGGTTAAGAACCACTGCTGTAGAGGCAAAATGACCCTAAATCCCATTTTGTTATTCTAAAGACAGAAGCTGCTGTTACCTTATGTAAGAATAAGAACTGAGAAAATCGCTATTCTAGCCCTAACCCCAACCCTACACCTAACCCAAATTCTAACCCAAGCTCTAAACCTAACATTAATCCTTACCCAAACTCAAAATCTTACCCAAACCCTAATGATAATTCAAAAAATAATAAAGAGTATATGAGCGTTCACTCTTTGCTCTGTTATTCTCTTTGTGGGCATTGTGTAATGCAACACCAGTCACTTCCTATTCTAAACACTGTCCTGGTCAATGACTTAGGTTTCCCTGGCCCTTACCTTAGGACTATTTTGCCTCGGTTAAAGTTAGGGTTAGGGAGGTCCAAGTCAACAACCAGAACAGTGTTTGGAATGGCAAAATAGGATTTAGGGTCATTTTGCCTCTACAGCAGTGGTTCTTAACCTGGGGGTAGTTACCCCCAAAAGGGTAATTTGGCATACTAAAAGGGGTAATGTAAATTTTTTGAAAACAAAAAGAAATCTCTTCTATGGCTATTGTGTGGGGCTACTAACTCTAAAAATTTCATTTTGCTTCACTATCACCATGCTTTCTATGATGTCATAGTTTAATACTAAATAGTCAGAATTATAGGGTCTCTTTAAATTCTTATGTTTTATAAACAATTGACAGTCTAGTCCAGTTAGTAATAATAGGAGTGAAGGGAACATCTGTTATGTTGCGATTAAGCAATATGTTCTTGGCATTTTGAGTGACATAATTTTTTGTGGACTAGCAAGCCATTTCCAGTTGACTTTATATTTATGATGATGATATGGAAGCAAAAATAGAATTTCTTTAACTGCGCGAAGATGCACATCTTAAAACCATAGGTGGGCACAAGTCCGATAATCGTTGATCCGTTAATAACGAAGCTAACTTTTTCATTAACTCGTTAATTTGTTAAAAAGTTTTTTCATGTTAACGGACTAAATTAACTTCCGTTAAGTGCTGTTAACGGACTAAATTAACTTCCGTTAAGTTCTGTTAACTTCCGTTAGGTTTTTATCATTAATATCTTGCATCATTTTTTCATCAGACCGGTACAAATAAGTTTGCACTGGTAACACTTGTTTCGTATTAGCACGAGCTTTATAGAAAAAAGCAAAAAAAGGAGCTCTTTTTTGTGGCAAATAATAAACTGCAGCTTCATAGGTCTTTTAATTATCGCTGTTTACAATTTCCAAAGATTTTCCGATCGCAGCTTCGTTGAGCATTTGAACTTAGTTTTATCTTGAAATTAGATTAGACTGTAAAATGTATATAACTTCCAAAACACAAAAAGACCACCATAGTGATAAATATTTCCTCACAATCAGCTCAGCAGCGTCAATACGTGTTATAGAAGCGAGTGAATCAAAAAAAATGTAAATTACACTAAAAATGTTAACAGATTAACGGACTTTATTAACTTCCGTTAATTAAAGCTGAAAATAACGAATTAACTTTAACAAAGGTGTGAAGTTTGTTAAGGGACTAAAGGTTAACGAAGCTAACGTTTCACATTAACTTGCCCACCTATGCTTAAAACTGATTTAATCAAAGTGGACACAGGAAGTTTTTGGGCAGATACCGATATTTAAAATCTGAAATGAATATCCCATCCTTTCAATAAAAGCTTTGCGTTTCATTTACTTTCCTTCAACCTATTGCTGTGAAGTGGGTTTTCTTCAATGGTGTCTATAAAGACAAAATATCGAAACTAGCTTGCGATTGATAATGATATGAGGTTTTTTTTCCTGTGCTCAGCCTAGATTAGAACACTTAATAACAAAAATGCAGCATCAACCTTCCTATTACATGTATTTGTAACAAAAAATGATCTTATTTTTTGTGTGTTTATTTTGGATTGGAAGCAAGTATAGTTGCTGTATTTCTAAAAAAGGGTAGGCTTAATTCATATACTTCAAAATATTTTAGGGGTAACAACACAAAAAAGATAAAAAACCACTGCTCCAGAGGCAAAATAGCATTCAGAACCATTTCTATTTTGCCTTCAGAGGCAAAATAGCATTTAGGACTATTTTTCCTAAATAGCCACCGCCTAATTTGTACGCCATGTTTTAAAAGCATCAATTTTTAACAAAATAAACCAAAAATCAACTTAATTCGGCCAAAAATTTTTAAACAATTTCTGGCTATGTGCCTGTTACCGTAGCCTAGGACATCTTGTTAATTGTCTATGCCATCTTGCTAATTGCGTAGGCTAGGCAACCTACTATGCAGTAGCATAGCCAGGGGAAAGGTGGGGGTGGGGCTATAACCCCCCTCATTTGCCTGTCAACTAAAATGCAGAATAAGAAAAAGGCAGTCTCTGCTGCGCTGCCCCGGCTTCCAACATCTAATCGCTGCTGCACCGGTGGTCGTTTTATTTTGCTGTTCGATTTACTATGTCTCAAGCTAGCATCGCTGCCCCAACCCTAACTCTAATAATAAGATTTTAGAGAAAAAAAAAGGAATTTGTAGCGTTTTAGCTCTTTAGCTCTATTTCTGGTAGGCGTGTCCAGCGCGACTAGATACCTCAACCCTCGGCATTGCAGCCAAGAGTACTAACCACTACGCCATCAAGGCTTCGAATTCAAACCGTCAAAGTGCTGTATTTAAATCGAATCAATGAGAAAAACGCAAATAGGCTGCCAGTGCACCAGCGATTTGATGTCCAAAACCGGACCGATGCAGTAGACACTTCCTAAGAAAAATACCACGTTTTAGTGGTTTTGAGACTGTTTTTTGTGCTAGAATTGACTAAAAAATGATTTAAAGCATCTTTTGAAACATATACAGGGGGGGCTAATGGTCATAAATTAAAGTCACAAATCAATAAAAACTTTTAAAAATGCCCAAAAATAAACAATCAAATTTGATCGCTAGTGTAAAAACGCCAAACATAGGTTTTATCAATAAATACCGGTATATTATAAACTCAGGAATAAGGGGAGGGGGGCTATTCAGTGTTAGTTAATTATCAATCACTTCTCTAAAATATCTTTCTGTTAGTTCCCCCCAATTATTGTCCTTTATTATTTTATAAAATATAGAGGAAGTAGATGACTCCGAACTAGCCGAGCGGTAACGAGTTTGTCTCTGGAGTGGGAGGTCTGAGGTTGAAATCTCGGGCCGGCCAAATCGGACACAGTGTTGCCAACGGCTTGCCACCACTGCAACATTTCTTTGAAAGAAGCTGTGTTGCCCGGGTGCAATGATGCGGTGATGGGTTCCGCCAACTAGTTACAGTTACACGCTTTGGCGTATGACAGTGAGTATAATGAAAGATTTGATAGATTACTCCGTGTAAGTTTTATGGAAGGCAGTGACTATTTTGCCTCTAGAGGCATAATAGCCCCTTGTTATTTTGCCATTTGGAGGCAAAATGGTCCTAGTGGCTATTTTGCCGCAAGTGCCAAAATAGCCCTAAGCCTAATCCTAACCCAAACCCTAACCCTGAACCAAACTCTAACCCTAATCCTAACCCTAACTCTAACCAAAACCTAAACCGAAGAAAAACACTATTTTGCCTCTAGAGGCAAAATAGCCACTTCCTTTATTGAATAATAGGATTTTATGATTTACTGGTACCAGCATGTAAACAAGAGAACTGCACTGTAATCATTAGCCACTTCCCATATAGGCTAGCCCATTGATGCAACCAGTTGCATCATGTTGCGCTGCTATTTTCTATGCCAGGTTTTAAAAGCATCATTTTTTATTAAAATAACTCTAAAATTAAGTTATTTTTGCAAAATAATGCAAAATTTTCGAGCGCTGGGGGCTCTGCCCCCAGACCCCCATTGGCCTCCGGCGGCCCCCAAAACAGCCCCCCATTGCGAATTTCTGGCTACACCCTTGCTACTATGTCAAATGTTGATGCACTATTCCTAACCTAATTCAGGCCCCATTCTACAGTTTAGTATGCCAAAAGCATCAATTTGTAACAAATAGGCCTAAAATTACGCTATTTTGGCAAGAAATTATAAAATTTGTTTAACCCAGGCCGAAACAGCCCCCCATTGCATATTTCTGTCTATGCGCCTCTTACAGTACAGTAACCTACGTATCTTGTTAATTGTCCAGACTAGGCCTATCTGGTTAATTGTGTAGACTAGGCAACCTGTGTTGCCATTTCTAGCCTAAATCAGAATTCAGGCCTCAAACAACTAGTAGCATAACTACTCTCACATAGCTGCATCGCACTAGGCCTACCACCAGTATTCTATTGACCTAACCACACTGCTTCGCCTTCCTTCGCTGGAAGGACGATGATTACGCATTCAATGCGAAATCACTGTATGCCAGCAGACAAACAGACGTCTGCTTTCCCATTCGAATGCGGCTTGATTACTGTCCGTTCTTGCATTCGAATGCGGTAATCACTGTTGAATCGGGTGCACCTTGTCACCTACCGGTAACTAAGTCTACCTGATAGGCCTATGTACTGTTACTGTTCAGCTTTTACATACCGATAACCAGTAGGCTATCACATTCTCATACACACATCAAGTTAGCAGACAGCAGCAATTCTTTCACGCTTCATTCTTCAATTAGCCTATTTTGCGCATTTGGCATTCCACGCGATTTCCTCTGAACTAAGCTTTTTTCAACGATAAACAAATGGGTGACGTCAATTTTTGCGCATTTGGCTCGCGTTATCGAATGAAATGACAACATGTTAAATGGAATGACGATTCTTGAAATGGAACAACATTTCGTTAAATGAAACGACATTCTTTGGAATGGAATGACACTTTGTCAAATGGAACGACAATTTTTGGAATTGAATGACAATTTTTCTTAAATGAAACGACAATTTTTGGAATTGAATGAAAATTTGTTTAAATGGAACGACGTTTTTAGGAATGGAGTAAGAGTTTGTTAAATGCAACGTCCGTACAACTTCCGTATACTATGTTAAATGGAATTCGGTTAAATGGAATGACGATGTTGGGAATGAAATGACAACATGTTAAATGGAATGACGATTCTTGAAATGGAACAACATTTCGTTAAATGAAACGACATTCTTTGGAATGGAATGACACTTTGTCAAATGGAACGACAATTTTTGGAATTGAATGACAATTTTTCTTAAATGAAACGACAATTTTTGGAATTGAATGAAAATTTGTTTAAATGGAACGACGTTTTTAGGAATGGAGTAAGAGTTTGTTAAATGCAACGTCCGCCCAACTTCCGTATACAATGTTAAATGGAATTTGGTTAAATGGAATGACGATGTTGGGAATGAAATGACAAGTTGTTAAATGGAACGACGATTTTTGAATGGATTGACAATATGTCAATAATTTTAGAAATGAAATAACAATTTGTTAAATGAAATGACGGTGTTAGGAATGAAATAACAACTTGTCAAATGCAAGGACCAATTTTAAAATGGAATGAAACTTGTTAAATGAAATCATGATGTTCGGAATTGAACCTCAAGTTAATGAATGGAATGACGCTTTTTTAAATGGAATCACAACTTGTTAAATGGAATCATCAATGACAATTTGGTAAACGGAATGACATTTTTTCAAATGGAATGACAACTTATTAAATGGAATGATAAGTCTTAGAATTGAATAAGACAAATTGTTACTTACAACAACATTTATTCAAATTGAATGACATGTTAAATGGAATGACGATTCTTAAAATGGAACAAAAATTCGTTGAATGAAACGACATTCTTTAGAATGGAATGACACTTTGTCAAATGGAACGACAATTTTTGAAATTGAATGACAATTTGTTAAATGGAATGACGGTTTTGAAATTGAATGATAATTTTTTGTCAAAGCGCATGACGATTTTCAAATGAAATGACAACTTGTTAATGGTGCGATGTTATTTTGAAATTCAATGACAATTTCTTAAATAAAATAACACTTTTTTAAATTAAATGACTACTTTCTTCTTAAATGAAATGATAATTTTGGAAATTAAAAGACAATTTGTTAAATACAATTACATTTAATCAAACTGAATCAGTACTGTCTTGTCAATGGAATGACGGTTTATAATATGAAATGACATCTTATTAAGTGGACAGACAGTTATTTTAATTGAATAACATTATGTTAAATGATCAAATTCTTAAATCAAATGACAGTCCTTCAAATCGAATGATAATGTCTTAAATGAAATGATGTTGTTTTTTAACTGAATAACATGTTTTTAAAGCAAATGGCACTTTGTTGAATTGAATAACCATTTATAAGCTACTTTCCTTCTGAAATAAAACAACGCTTTTTAAAATCGAATGACAACTTGACAATAACTAGCAATTCTTTCAATGAAACCGAACGATACATTGCCAATTTATACAACGATTTCTCAAACGACTGGTCAATATTTTAATGAAATCGAAGCCATGTTGTCAAGTCAAGTAACAATTCCTCAAATGGCTAGCCAATTTGCTGAATAAATGTTGTCATTCTACTTGCAAAAGTGTCATTCCAAGCAATAACATTGGTCATTGCATTTGCAAAAGTGCTATTTGAATGGCATACATTCGTCATTCTAATGGCAAAAGTGTCATTTAAAACACTAAAATGTCATTTTCAAAACCGACGCTACTATTTTTTGCGGATTTGGCATTCCATAGAAAGCCGTTCCTTGCTTTATTTTCGTAATCACTTTGTAACTATCACAATTAATGCATTGTCTAATAGTACGCACATTATTTATCGCAAATAACACGTCTTAATCGCACGCACATTTTTCGATTCTTGGACACGTTTAGCAACAGTTTGGCACAAAATGTTCCGTTTTTTTTCTAGGAAAGTTTTCCGGCGCTTGCCACGCTAACAGCTGTTTCAGATACCACAAGTATTACCCTGCGCTGCATGAAGATAACGACAAGAATTTTGCAATTTTTTGTTATGATTATTTTGAAGATCTTTTAGTTTTCTAGCTGGTGTAGTTTCCAAAATATTCGCTAATAAAAATACGTTTGCAACAAACCACAACGGTAATTAATAATTATGATTGTTAAATATTAAATGAAATATTTACAATCAAAAAATCAATTTTTGCTGATACATGATTGGAAAAGTTACTGTTTGCATCACATTATCTTAACAATCGCACACAAAAACTTGATTCTCGAAACTACGCGTATTTTGCAAATTCAGTGCTTTTTTCCAAGCTAACCTCAAAACTTAGAGTACTTTTTTTTTGGGCAAGTTGAAATTTTCTTGGGCAAATAGACATTTGATAACACTTGCCCGACGGCCAAGTTGTCAAAAAAGTTAATTTCGATCCCTGATATAATATTAATACATTACTCTTTGTCTTTTAGCCGTAAACAGCATATAGCAGGCCTGCCCAACCTTTTTACTGGTACGGGCCTCAATTGCGGGAGAAAAGTTATTGCGTAGTCATGCATTTTTACCAGGAGTTTTTACCAAGAAATTCAGGCCTTTTTTTGCCGCATTGATGGCTAAGACCTACGTTAGACCTTTTTATTTGCCAGAAAATGGTAAGCCTTTTCAAGAGGAAATCAAGCGCACATAAAGACCTCGCGGGCCACACAAAATAGTGTAGTGACTCTGCGCTGTATTGAACCACAGTCATTTGTGTTTTGCTCAAGAGCCCGTTTCATTGCGCAACAATAGTTTTTAAAACGCGCACTGAACGCTGATTTGATTAAAAATTTGCGATCTAGCGATTATCATGCCATTTTAGGAAACGTTGTGCAGTCACGTGAGCCGGTTCTCGTGCAGTGTGTTATGTAAATTGTAACAGGAATTCTCTTTCTGGTTTTGCCATAGTCCTGTAAGGACCGAAGTGATTTTAATTTTTTTTTGTTTTGCCGCCATTAAACAACGAGGAAGTTTTTAAGTTGTGGTTTTAATTTGAAGTGGAGAACGAACTCACATATTACCGAAGCTTACGCTAGGATTGGGTTCACCAAACCCAAATTCCTACAATAGCTTCGCGGGCCAAATCTGGCCCGCGGGCTACGGGTTGAGCAGCCTTAAAATATAGCTTATCTAAAGCACACGTAGTACCACTAGGGATGGGTATTTCAGAATACTTGGCTATTTTAGAATTATTCCGAATTGCTAAAACCGAATCCTAATCTGGCTTAAATTAACTTAATTTGCTGAAAAAGTGAACAACCAGTCAACCACCACCGATATTCAGAAAAAATTTGTCAAACGACTGGTTAATTAAAGCGGCGCTTTATTGCAGTGCATGACATTGAGTGCTTTTAAATGTTCACTACTTAGTTGCATTCTGAATTCGCTCACAGTCAAGTCTGCACTGGAGAAGCACCTTTCGAAAGAAGCTGATGGTGCAGAAATGCAAAGGTTGCTTTAAATAGGAAAGTTGAAAATTTGTGGACCACCATTTCATGTATCCATTTTAAAAGGTTAAAAAGTTTGAGTTTTGAAGAGCCCCGTTTGGGAAAACGTTTTTTTATATTTGCCCACTCTGAAAATTTCATGAGTCCAGCGTGAGTGGTTAAAAAGTTTGAATTTTGGAGGGCCCGTTTGGGGCAAACCCCCATTGTGGCACCCCCAATTTTTGTTACGTTTAGTTTATTTTTGATTTTTACCCATTTAAAAAGTCTAATTCATCTAGCTCTAACGGTTTAAAAGTTCGAAAATTTGGAGAACCCGGTTGAGAGGGATCTCCCAACTCAGAGTTGTAAACGGGCCAATTAGTTCTGGTCCAAACCCGAAAATATAAGCCCGAACCCGAAAACTATTTTGAAGCCCAAATCATGCCTGAAAAAGCCCGAAAATTAGGTTAGGTCTGAAAAATCTAACAATTTTGCAAGGTTATTTTAATTACATTTTTGTGCACTTAAGACAAAAAGTACGTTTCAGGCCCGAAATAAGCCCGAAAATTTTGTCAACTTTAGGCCCGAACCCGACCCAAAAAGCCCGGCTCGACTTACAACTCTGTCCCAACTGGCACCCTTGATTTCTGTCACACACAAGTCCACCTTGATATATTTAATCGCTCAAACTTCAAAAACAGCACGTTTAGCGGTTTAAAAGCTGATAGCGCGGAAGAAAACAAGAAAAAAAAAGTAGAAACGCAGAAGAAAATAAAACAAGAAAAAAAATCTTTGTATCAGCAATCAGCTTGTATCAACTATCTCGTGATCATGCTTTAAATCTGTAAAATCAAAATTTATTTATTTTTTGACAGGGACATGCAGATCAACATTTAAAAATTATTTTGTGATTGCACATCTTGGAAAAAAATTCACAATTAAAGCGCAACAAATATTAGATTTACCGATTCGCAAACGCAAATTGCGCAAGCGCTGAAAAAAAAAGCATAGAGCGCAACGCAAATTGCGCAAGCGCTGAAAAAACAGGCATAGAGCGCAACGCAAATTGCGCAAGAGCGGAAAAAAAGGCATAGAGCGCAACGCAAATTGCGCAATTGCGCAACTTGCGAAACTTGCGAACTATTTTGCGCAACGCCCACCTCTGGGTTGAGCAATATTTCCAAAGCACCAGTAGGGGTGCCAGGAAAAGGTAATGAAATCATCAGGCAAGCAAGTCTACGCATCTTTATGAGTTTCCTCACTAGATACTTTTTGTTGAGACCGCCAGCCCAGGACACACACGCATACGACATGATTAGACGCATTATAGCTGTGTATATCCACTTCATCATAGATGGTTTTATTCCCCACGTTTTATCCACAATTTGTCTACATTGCATTAATGCTGTAGTTGCCTTGCGGATAATTCGGGTAATATGTGGTTTCCAAGTTAGCTTGCTGTCCGGAGTAACACCTAACAGCCTTGCTTGCTAGGAGAGTTCAAGTTTTGTACCATTCATTGACAAGAAACCCAAATCTGGATTCCGTTTATGAGTGAACAGTATGATTTCAGTTTTCTTGCTGCTAAACTTTAGCTCTTTTGAAGTCCTTGGCCTCGAAAGTAACAATTTGAAGTCTTTGGCCTTGGCCTCGAAGGTCAAGTCCTTGGCCTTGGCCTCGAGGCCTCAAGTCCTCGAAAATTAGCCTGTCCTCGGCTCGAGGACAGCACTATTTTTTGAATTGTTAAAATTTTGTGGAGCGCTTGAAAAATTTTTTGGAAAACGTTCTTTTGTGGAGATTGCCTGAAAAATTTTTGTGAAGACCTTTTTTTTTTTTTTGGAAAACACTTGCGCTTGTGTCCTTGGACCTTGGCCTTGGCCTCGAGCATTCCTGTCCTTGGCCTCGAGAGTGTCTGTCCTCGGAAAGCTTGGCCAAGCAGGAGATCCAACAGATCGTCTGTGACCTACCGGATCAAATGGGAGGCTTTGGAGGACAAAGAAGTAAGAAAACAGTTTGCATCCAGTATATCATCTAAGTTCAGACAACTTCCTAATGTATCCGAGGACATCCAGAAGGAATGGCTGCTGTTCAGATGAGCGATCATTTCATCAGCTGCTGAAAGTTGTGGTCGAAAACGGCTCAGAGTGGCGGGCGATAGTGAGAAAAGAACACCTTGGTGGAACCAAGAAGTTAAAGAAGCTATTCGAGCAAAGAAAGATGCGTTCAATGCCTGGCTACAGGACAGATCGTCATCTGATTTGCAATCCCGGTACATTGAGGCGCGAAAAGCGGCAACTTCGGCAGTAAAGAAATCCAAGGAGAAGTCATGGGAAGAGTTTGGTCGTCGGTTGGATTCCAACTATTTTTCGGCAAACAAAGTATTTTGGCAGACCATCCGCCGTTTACGTGGCAAAAGATCGAGTATCACGTACTCCATCAAGGATTCTGACGGTAACATTCTAACGGATGAGAATGAAATCCTTTCACGATGGAGAGAACACTTTGAGGATCTTTTAATTCCTGTAAAGGCATTGACTCGTGACACACACAAAGTGACACATCTAGGGGAGGACGAAGTTTTCACTGCAGCAGAAGTGGCAACTGCAATTAAAGGGATAAAATCTGGAAAAGCTGCTGGTGAAGATGAAATCAGACCCGAAATGTTGAAAGCGCTGACTGGAGAAGGAATTCTCTGGTTAACGCGAGTGTGTCAAGTTGCGTGGAAGTTTAGCAAAACTCCCAGAGATTGGCAAACAGGTGTGATTATTCCGATATCCAAGAAAGGAGATCGCAAGCAATGTACAAACTACAGAGGGATACCACTCCTTAGTTTGCCAGGGAAAGTATATGCCAAATGCCTTGAAAGGAAATGCCGAGAAATAGTGGAATCAAAACTGAAAGATGGTCAGTGCGGTTTTCATCCGGGTCGCAGCACCACGGACCAAATTTTCACTCTGAAGCAAATCTTCGAGAAATCTTGGAAGTATGGCAAAGATCTCTTTGCATGCTTTGTCGATCTTGAAAAAGCGTATGACCGAGTTCCTCGGGATAAACTTTGGAAGGCTTTGCAGGAGTATGGCGTTAATGGTCAATTGTTACGCGCTATTACAGTAAGTCATTCTACTGCCGACCGGAGGTTTGTGTTCGGGTAAATGGCAAGCAATCAAAGCCGTTCCATGTGGGCGTTGGACTCCGACAAGGGTGCGTTTTGTCATCTCTCCTTTTCATTGTTTACATAAATTGGATCGACAAATGCAGCCAAGCTGATGAGTGTGCCACAATTGGAAATTGCAAAATCAGTCGTCTGCTATTCGCTGATGATTTGGTTCTGCTTTCTTCCACAGAATCTGGCCTCCAGCGCGCATTAAATAGCTTTGCAGATGCATGCAACACCGCCGGAATGAAAATAAGCACGGCCAAAACTGAGATACTTCATCTTTCAAGAAACCCTGATCAGTGCGTATTACATGTGAATGGAGCGACACTGAAGCAGGTAGAGAAGTTCAAGTATCTTGGGGTCGCATTTACGAGTGACGGAAGGCAAGACGAAAAACTCGATACCCGAATAGGCAAGGCTAGTGCAGTAATGCGAGCTTTGCACTACTCGGTTGTCATGAAACGAGAATTGTCGAAAAAGGCAAAGCTCTCAATTTTCAAAGCAGTTTTTGTCCCCATTCTCGCTTATGATCATGAATCTTGGGTAATGACCAAAAGAGTGCGATCACAAGTGCAAGCGTCCGAAATGAGGTTTTTACGAAGAATTGAAGGAGTTACAATGTTTAACAAAGTGCGTAGCTCTGAGATTCGAAAATCTCTTAACATCGAGCCGTTACTTCTCCGAATTGAAAGATCTCAGCTTAGATGGTTTGGCCATGTAAGCAGAATGCCTCGGAAAAGACTTCCCAAACAAGCTATACTTGCCACAGCAAATGGGAGAAGACCAGTTGGACGACCTAGAACTAGATGTACCGATTACGTTGAGGATCTTGGAGTTGGATGGAACGGTTTGGGACTTCACCCAAGCGAAATGATGGAGGTGATGGAAGACCGTGAGGTGTGGTGGCTTAATCTCGAGCTGCTGCCACCGCAACCCTCACGGAAAAGCGGGCAATGAAGAAAGAAGAAGAAGATTTTTGAATGACTGATCCGTGACTACTCAAGTTTCCATGTATTGAGCGCTAATTTGAACGTAATTTAGTAGGCCTATCACTATAATTCAGGGTTGCACTACCTGCGGCCATAAAAGGATTTATTGCGGCCGTGAAACTGTACTTCAAAATGTACGTTGTGGCGGCCGTAAATTGATTAAAACGTTTTGTACGTAACTGTTAAGAAATAACTTCTAGGAACAGCTAGGTTTGCTAACTGTACTGCTATTTAAGACGATAATATGCAGGCTTGTTCATGGAAGTGGGGTTGCCATGGGAATTCCATGGGAAATGTCCTATGGGATGGGATGGGACAGCAGGCATTGCATTTGCCATGAGACCTATGGAACAGAAATTGATTAGCACGAAATTGAAATTTGCTAAATGAGCACAGTGACTCGAATTGTGAGTGCCAGAATGATAATGAACTGTGAACTCTTCTGAACTTTAAAGTTTACAAAGTCAATATATTTTGTCGTTTTGCATTTCTCCTTGTACGTGTAGTCCTGTCTAGTACAAATATTGTACTTGAATTGTCATAAATTTATTAACTTTTATTGAATTGTATTTCGATGGGAATCCCATGGGAAGGGATGGGACAGGTATGAACTGCTATGGAATGGGACAGAAAAATATGTCCCATGGACAAGCCTGATAATATGCCAGTGCTGTTTATTTACTAATGCGTAACTATTTACCGCTTACAGTTTGTCTAGCTGAGTCTTTTCCAAAAAGTTACTATTCGATAGTTCAGTAACTTTTCAAAGTCACAGTTATTTTAACTGGTTTATTCCCGAAACTTTACTTTTATTATTTAACAATTACATTACTTTCATGCCGTGTACAAATTTCTGACTGTGACGTCACAATGATGTGATTTTACGTACGAGGTGGTTTTTGGGTTATTCCATTATATTTCAAAAAAATTTGAGCAATTTTATACCCAACCTCTGGAAAAGAGCCAATTGAACATTTTATAGATAGAGCCTGGCATACTGATCAACCTGCAAATTTTTTTTTTCAAATCGGCCTAGTGGTTGCTGAGATATTGAAAGTCATCCCTAGGTGGCAGACGTGAGTATGAAAAAACTTAAATTTAGATTTTACGAGTTTTACAAGAGGTATCGATTTGGTTTTTGTGTCTAAATACATGTTTTAGGGTGCAAGGAATCATAATTTTATGTTATTTTCATGATAATTTTTCAAGAAAGTCTGTTATTTGAAATTTTTAAAAAATTTTTGGGGCTAAGTTGAGGCCCAAAAATGGGAATGAAGGATTGCACAAAATATAAAAACAAATATGCCTCAAAGTCTTCACAATAAACATTTTTCATTGCATTTTCGTTTTTTCATGACAATTGTAGTTTTTATCACCTATGTTGTATTTTTTTTGAAACAAGCTTCCAAAAATTTCTACTTTGTTGTTTCAAATCTTGAATTTATTGCTTGCTCTGTATTAATACAAACATTGATTGTTTCAAAACAATTACAGGTGTTTCATAATTACGCAACAAAAATATCAGAATCAAGAAATTTACTGTATTGAGCAATAATCAGAGATCACTCTTTACAGTGCTTCATTATGAGTTTAGTTGCCATAAACGATTTTTGTTTGATTATGACATTTCACCAAATGATATCAATTAGAGATCGTTTGTGCAAATTAGGTTATATAAAGTGCGAACTAAAATTAATCAAAGTTATTTTGATCATTCTTAGTAATTTCGCATGCATTGTTTTTGAGTTTGCATGCAAAATATTTAACTTTTCTTTTGTTATTTTAGAGCAAAATGTTCAATTTTTCGGCCATTCATTAAAAAATTACGCAATAATTATCAAATAACTGAGAAAAATTAATAAACCTAAACTGTTGATTGTATTGATTTAATAAATAAGGTCAATTAAATTTTGCATCTCAATGTTATAAAGATTAGCTTTTTTAATTGTTCTCATTATGAAAAAGATATTGGCTACAACAAAGAACTTATTAAACAATACCATATTATCAAACATTTGAATTGCGTACTCACTTAGGTCAATGGTCGTGTATTAAGTAATTTTGAGTGTGCTTAGTTGTGCTATTTTCTCCCAGGACCTTGATATTCTTTTGTGCATGTGATTTCAATTGTCATTTAACTTTATCAAATCAAAATCAAATTTTTCTTTATACTCGTTGTATTACGCTGAAGTATGCAATGAGTTTGCGAGGGCCCATCTCCGCGTCATTGCGCCCGAACAACACTGCTCCTTTCGAAGAAATGTCGCAGCAGAGGCGAGCCGTTGGCAACACTGTCTGATTTGACTGGCCCGAGATTTGACCTCCCGCTTGAGAGACGAACGCGTTACCGCTTGACCAACTGGCCGGTTATTTAACTTCATTCCAAGTAAAATTCAATTTTGCTATAAATAAATTTGCAACGCTAGTTTCTTATTCTTTCAAATGACATACTGCAATGATTTGGAGATGAACTTACGTGTATAATATTTTATCATTTGCATCAGCATATTTGCTCATGATGTTTTTGAGCTAAATTAGTTAAAAAGTATATACAGGATGTTTCAAAAGAAACATACCGGTATACGTATTATTGAAATAATACCAGTACATTTGGTATGTTACTTTTGAAATACCCTGTATAAAGCTTTCGCAATGATTAAAATTGCATTATATAGCAAAAACGTACTAAACACCATTGCAACAATGACACCAATTTTGTGATTGATTAGCATTTAGTCAGCAAGACCAATATAATGTTATGCATAATTTGTGGCCAAAGCCTCTATTAATGTTCATTGCATGTTACGTGCAGCTGTATTGTTATTTGCTCAGCTATGTTGCATGGTAAAACTAAAATACTCAAAATTTGTTTCTTTAGATATCCATACCTTCATTTCACTTAAATGAAGAAATTTTCATGTGCTGTTTTTGTTGCATTATCTTGGGAGCTGAATAGTCAGGTTGTGATACAACAGCAAAATTAATTGTTCTGTTTACACACATTGCTAATCAATTGTCATCGTAAATTCTGTATCAAAAAGAAAGAACAAGCTTTATACTACCCAAAAATACTTTTGTTTTAAAATTTTATTTAATTCTTCATCCCCAATTTTTGACCCCAAATTACCCCAAAAAAAACTAAAAAAACTATCAAAACGCAATTTTATAGCAAAATTAGCCTTAAATAAACCCCAAATTTAGATTCCCCATTCCCAAAAACATATATTTTGACACAATCACCAACTTTCTGCCGTAAGTAACGGCCTCAAAATTGATTTTTGTATTTTTACATACTCTCGTCTGACATTTAGTGGTGATTTTCGACATCGCATTAACGGACAGTTCGATTTCAATTTTTTTTTACAGCTTGTGCCGTTGTATGCAGATGATCTGTAAGCATTTCATATAAATTTTTGAACCTAGGGTATTTGTCGTTTGTTGAAATATAATGGAACAACATTTTCCTTAGATTTTTCTAAATTGTTCCTTTTGCCTATAAATAACCTAAAATTTCTTGACTTAAACAATAGAAGTGAGAATATTTTGACGTGAAACTGCTATTAAGTTGCAATGGAAGTGTTAGCCAATTACGCCCTTAGGATTAGTTCTGTCATAAGTCTGGAGTAAATCGAAGCTAAGGCGTCTTCACCTCTGCCATTTAGCTGCCGGTAGTCAGCAATCAGTGAAATGCTTGGTTAACCCTGTTCCTGTCTGGTTTCGGGCATCAAAATAACAGCAATAAAATATATTTAGTAGTTTTTTTGGCACGTTTTTTTCGAAGTCAAAGTCGAGCATATTTCTTTTGGATCTAGCATTTTCTAGTACATATTTTTAACTTTTTTTTTCGGATCCAGCATTTTTTTTATTTATGATTGAATAAATTTTTTGAACTTAAAAATTTGACTTTTGTTAATATTTAGCATGTGTAGATAAATTGTAAGGCTTGAAACGCAAATTAAGAAAAAAACATAGCTTAACTAGTGGCGGCTGTTAGTGGATTTATAGGATGTTTTGCGGCCGGCAGTAGTGAAAAAGCTGTGCACCCCTGCTATACAGCAGCTACTAACACCTTTAACAGCCTAACCACTACCGATAGATTTTAAACTACTAACCTAACTGCTTTTCTAGACAAGATATTTTTTACTCTTGCAATTACAGCCAACAACAACTAATGCAGATTATCAGCGGGCTATGTTAGCATACCAAACTAGGCCTATGTTTTGTTTCTTTCCGAGCACAAAAAATCGCATATGTTTTTGCAGCAAGTAGCAAATTCAAACAAATACGTGTAATTTTACATTAAAAAAGTCATTTACAGATTCAGTTTATACATGCTGTGCGTATTAGCTATTATCGTTTTGTTTTACTGCATAGTTTAAATATAATTTTTCAGTAAATCGTAAGATTTTTAGGGGCCTGGGTGCGCCAGGTTTTTGTAATGTTAAGCAAAAAATGTGATATTCATCTTTAACATGCAAAAGTTCATCACTTCCAACATCAAGTATTTGCAGGCAAAAACAACCCTAGTGACCAGAGTGCGAGTTGAACTCAGATCATGCAATCAGTGTTGTCGTAAAAATGACGTCGTTGCCCTCTCGGTCACCCTTTAAACAACTTAGTTTTACTGTTAACAGTTCACGCCATTTTCTGAAATTAACTCGTCGCCTTATCTCAAATTTCCATGTAACAAACTCGTCTCAAAGTAAAAAACTTTTTCCAAATTTTCACTGGAAAAACTCGTTTCAAATTTTCACAAAAAAATTTTCAAATTTCCGCGTAAAAAAGTTGTTTCAATTTCCACGTAAAAAACCTTTGCATGAAGATATGATTCTGTTTTTACCACTGTTCTGTATGTACACGATGAAAACAAAATAATTGAAGAAAAAAATGGTGGCAGGTTTTAGAGCTGGAATGCATGAAGAAGATTCATTGTGTTGAAAAAGTTTCGTAAAATTTATTGATCATTGGGGTAACTTTCTTTATTTTTTTGAGTCTAAATGAAAACACGTTATTGTATTTGCGACTAAAGAATATTTTTGCAAGCTCAAAATAAAGGTTGAGAAATCCAAGCTGAATATACTTTTGTTCAGAAATGGGGAAACTATCTATCAGTCAGAGAGCCTGTATGCTTGTCCGTGGACTTGCCTTATCTACAATTTTACGTAGTGAATTTGCACCAGATTCTAATGATACTGTCAGTCTGTTTCTGGTGGTCACTGATCACTGATCACTTGTTCAGTGGTCGGGGTCATAATAGTCAATGCCATCCTGATGAATTACGTAATGGTCAAGAAAAAAATTGGTTTGCTCCATGAGAATAAATTTGAGATGTCAAATTAGAATATATCGAATGTTTGTATACAGTTTTGAAAACAAAGTTTGTAAATCCACATTACTGTAGATCAAATATTATTTTGAAAAATCTTTAAGCTAGCAATTGAAGCACATAATCAACGTAATCTTTTAAAGTATGTAGTCGTATGTAGCTTGTCGACGACAAAATTTTTATTGTTTAATGGCATGGCACATTTTTTAAACTTGAGCTCTTATTCCAAAAAGTAACCAAGAACAGTGTACCACAGTGAATTGTCCATCGATTACGAGGAAGCTTAAGGAAAAAAACACAAATTAAAAAACAGGAAGCAAAATCCATCGGGTTTCTGCTGTAACATTAGTGCAATACTATCAGATTGTTTTTGCGTTATTCCATCATTCTTAATACAACTTTTCCAGAGATATTCTAATTTGAAAACGAGTTGTGTTTTCCCCATACTTTAAGTTTAGCATAACAGTTTCTCGACCCTGTTGGAAATGCAGCTATTTTAGGCGAGCTACGAAGAGAGCAGTGGGCACTGAGAGCGTTTTATTTCTAAAGAGTGTTAGCTTAGTTTTGCTCTAGTTCTAAATTTTGGCAATAGTTTTGAGCTTTTCAGCCTCCTGGAAACGTAGCCATTTAAGGCGAGCTACAAGGAGAATTACCTGACAGAGTCCAATCTCAAACCTCCTCGTGGTATTGGGTGGAAACAGTGGAAACACAGGCGAATTGAGGCAATGGCAACCGGCCGAAGAAGTTGGGCGAGGTTAAGAAGTGTAGGAATTAGCAACCAGGCAAAAGCGCAAGCGAAGGCCTGATACTGCGAAGTCTTGCCTTCTAATATTCCGACCCTTGATTCAAAGGCCAACAGAAGGTAGCTGGCTGATACGGAAACCGGTGGTGATGAACCAATATTGAGGCGAAATATCAATGCGAGTACAGGGTACAGCTGATAAAATGCGCTGCCATGTCGCGGCCACCAGCTAGAGAGGATGCTGGTCCTAGTCTAACCAACATAGGACTTCCTGTCCATCAGCTTGTGAAAATCCCCGTGCACCTGTAGTTCCAGATGGCACCTGGGTAGGGGTTTACAGCTGTATTGGAGGGCTCCTCCGAGGCGAACGCTCCAGGGATAAATTTGTCAATTGTGGTGTTGGTATGCTGTTATCGGTAGAAATGGCAGTTAATGGCCTCCTGCTAGTTTGGATAATCTGGTCTTTGGAATTTTTTCCAGTTTAAAGAAAACCAACTCTATGACTATGTCTAATATCATTAGATCAAGAAAAGTAACACGGATCATACCCCAAAATTCAGAAGAAGTGGCACGGTCACAACCAAGAATCGATAAGTTCTTGAGTGACAGTGCCAACAAAGATAATACTCGGCCATGTGCGCTTTCTAGCCCAGATGCCGAAGAAACATCAAATCTGAGCCCTCAAGTTAAGAACGTTCTTTTGCTGAAGGAATCGTTCTCAGAAGCTGAGGGTACAGCAAAAATGGTATGGTCGGTTGTGAAACCGAACACCACCCCTTACTTCCCCCATTGGAACTTCAAAATCCAAGTAACTTTTTGGAAGTTGCTTGCAAGTCTAAGGTGAACCGGGGGTGGGGGTCAAATAAAGCGATTACGGCACCTAAATTATCCTTACATAATTTAGAGTGTTGGCGAATCAACCTACACAAATGTAAAGACGCAAGCTATAACACGTGTAAAGTTACAAAAAACGGACGTTCCGGGTTAATGTTGGTTCAAAAACCATGGACATATGCCAATTAAATCAGAAGTAAGCTACGAGGCTGGAACCTCTTTCAAGGTATTGAAAAGGGTAATCGTCCCCGAGCGCGCATTTATGCTACTCCTGACCTCTGTTGTCCTCTAATCCCGATGTTTTCAAATGAGGATATTGTGGCTGTTAGCAGAGGTGGAGTCGAGGACACACGGCTCGAGGCCAAGGCCAAGGACACAAAAAAAAGCCGAGGCCAAGGCCAATGACAGCCTTTCCGAGGACAGACACTCTCGAGACCAAGGACAGGAATGCTCGAGGCCAAGGCCAAGGTCCAAGGACACAAGCGCAAGTGCTCTCCAAAAAAAAAGGTCTTCACAAAAATTTTTCAGGCGATCTCCGAAAAAAAAAGGTCTTCACAAAAATTTTTCAGGCGATCTCAAAAAAAAAAGGTCTTCACAAAAATTTTTCAAGCGATCTCCACAAAAGAACGTTTTCCA
The DNA here is from genome assembly GCA_963965965.1 of Trididemnum nubilum. NCBI lineage: Eukaryota > Metazoa > Chordata > Ascidiacea > Aplousobranchia > Didemnidae > Trididemnum > Trididemnum nubilum. The sequence continues at coordinate 36,909,578 of OZ014478.1, read as the reverse complement.
AAAAATTTTCAAGCGCTCCACAAAATTTTAACAATTCAAAAAATAGTGCTGTCCTCGAGCCGAGGACAGGCTAATTTTCGAGGACTTGAGGCCTCGAGGCCAAGGCCAAGGACTTGACCTTCGAGGCCAAGGCCAAAGACTTCAAATTGTTACTTTCGAGGCCAAGGACTTCAAAAGAGCTAAAGTTTAGCAGCAAGAAAACTGAAAAGAAATCAAGCAAACGTCAACATTATCTTCAAGTTTATTCGTTAGGTTTAACTCCACATTAACATCGCCAATGGTAAATTCCAAAAATATATTATGAGGCTGGACGATTTTAATTTTGTATTGATTATGGTAAGGCTTCAACAAATGTTTCAAGAACGACTCCATCCCATCATCAACTTCGTCTTCATCGAAGCATTTAATAGTTACAAGCTCAGAGTCCATTTTGTTCATCTTTTGCAGCCATACTGTACTTATTGATAATAATATATTCTAATGCTACCTTGTCTGCGACAAAAATAAATTCTTTCAAACACTTATAGCCTACTTACTTCACACCTGAAAAATTATTTGAAAACCAAAAAATAATTTTGTATAGAGCAATTTTACAATAAAAGGAAGTCAGCTTTTCCTTGTGATTATTTGCATTAATCGAAGATAACATACCATAGATTACACTAAGTGACACTAAGACATTCCTCGACTTTGATGAAAGGCCATTGATTAGCAAAATCGCATTGGCTGCACGTGCTAGCCACCAGGTGTGCAATTATATAAACACAATCTGATTATCACAACGTTCGAATACACAAAGCATTTTTCACTGCAAAATAGGACGTTGTCATAATTAAATTGTTTGTTTATATATTTGTACATGCACCCTTACCTGGTGGTTTGCACGTGCGACCAATATGGTATTGCCAATTAAGGGCCCTTTCCATTAAAGTCGAGGGATGTCTTCGTGTCATTTATATCATGTGATACCAAAGATTGATGCTCAGAGTCACAACGAGAATCTGATATCTTCTCACTAAATTCATATTTTTAATATCCTTAAACTAAACTAACTTTACAATAGAGCACTAAAAATTTTTATAATGTATAGTATAGTAAAAACTATCTTTTTTGTCTTGTGCTGCTATGTTTAAGCGGGGTACACGATAAGTTAGATTTTGCTGTTGTTGTTATAACAAGTCAATAGTGCGGTTGCATGATGGGAAGCTTACAAATCTTCTACAAAGCCAAACAAATAATTTGCAAATTTTAAAGCATCATTATTACATTTATAATGACACCTCAAAGCTTTGAAAGATTAGCAAATCAATAACTACGAAAATGATGTAAATTTTCAAAGGAACCAAAGATAAATTATCATTGTACCAATACTTTTAATATTTTTAAGCTATTTTGGAGTTTTGGTAAAGATTAACTCTATCTTAAAAAGGAGGAGAACATTTTTTCTTACCCCTCTAGGTTATTTTGGGATAAACCTATTCAGAAAAATGGTTTTTATTGCAAATCAGCTACACTTCGAGTCAAAATTGACAGCAAATAACTTCTGAAAATTTGAAATTGTTATGATAACGAAACGTTTTCCCATTTTTGAGGTTTTCTGATGTCACTTTGCTCAATTTGAGCATATTTTGGCCTATAGTTAACTTAAATAACATCATTAGACGTTGCTTCGACATAACTAACTTGATTTAGGCATTTTATGATTTAGTATCAAAAACAAATATATGCAATGGATTTGAACTGCCTGTGATGTCATCGCAACGATAACATCATTTTTCAAAATATGGCCGTTACGTCGTAATGATGACGTCATCAACTAAAAACAAATGTTTCTAAAAAATTTTGTTGAACACTAACCGGCATGCCAAATTTGGTGTTTCCATGATCTTTGGCTTAGGAATTAGATAGAAAGAGCATTGTGCCCAACTGCTTTTTAGGCATTCTGGAAATATACCAAATTCAAAAGACAAAAAACATAAATGAGTTATGTACGGGTTAATAATGTGACTTGCAGTGTGAATAAAATAAGCATCAATATTGTCACAACCGGAAGATTTGCGATGCCCGAGGAAATGAATGGCAATATAGATTTCATTATATCTTATAGGTGGTTCAATAAAAAAATCTCTTTCTGCTGTTGAAAAAATACAAGAAGATCTTCCATATCACTTAATTCTGGAGTTGGGGTAGTTGAGAAGAATTCTCTTTTGTCTGTAATGATCACATTCTCCAAATCTGGTTACCACTGATGGCGTCGGACAAAGAATTAGCAAAAAGGTTCTCGTGAGGAAGGTCATTATCTGCTAACTGAGCTCCAGAAAATTTTCAACCACATTGAGTCAAAACAGAATCGTGACTCGTTTGGGTATCAGGAGAAAATCTGCTTTCATAACACCGATGTACAGCAGCATGATTATTTCCTATCAGCAACGTAACAGAACCCATTCAACCTTGGTTAAAGATACTCTCTTGAGATGAGAGTGTTTTTGAATACTTGCCGGACTAGGAATAGCAGACGTAGTAAGAGGAAGGCTATCTACCACCACCATCTCAGACAAGTCTAAGGAATGGCTGTTATCCAGAGAAGATGAAAAGAAAGGCAGTTATGGTATCCAAAACGTGTGGATTACCAGGCAATAATGTTTGGACTGCCAGCTTAATTGGAGAGTTATTCAAACCCGCAGTTTATTTACTATTCCACATTCGTAGAATGTTTTGTCAGATCTGGAGTCCAAAAGAGCGTAGAATAAAACAGCGTTGTCTTTGCCCTTCACTCTGGCAGGAACAATGTCTAGGTAAGCTTCAAAACGAGTCAAACATGCCATCTGAATGGACGTAGCTAACGATTTGGCAATGGCAAACTTGGTAGCAGCGCAGCGAGTAGAAAAAGAAGAGGAAGAAGTATCATTCTCTTCGCTATATTGCCAGGAGGTGAAATAGATGCTAAATGTAGCAAGGTATCGTGATTGCCTTAGTTTTCACAATTTCTCCTTCTGTACTTTATGTTAAGAGTGTAGTTTTTCGCTATGTATCCCGGATTAAGACAACATCTGAATAAGTTGATTCTTTCAACAAGCTTAGTCCTATCAGACCCGGTCATAAAGCAAAACTTGCTGCATTGACAAAGCTTTTGCGTATCAAAGCAACACCGAACGAGAATTGCAGTCAAAAAGATACAGAATTGAGACGTAATGCTACCTGGTCATCTGCTAGAGCATGGCAGCATCGCTTCGCTAAAACTAGCTTATTCAGCTTCTCGGCTATATCCTTGCCAAATTTGGGAAAAGAAGTTAACTTCTGTACACAAGTTTGTGCTATGATATGAGGTTGGCCATATCTCTATTTGAGCTCTTTTCAAAGCCATGTTGATCATTATGAATATCAGTACAATGCTGAATATTATTGGCTACTTCATTGAAGCAGTGTTGCAAAAGATAAGACAGCCTGCTTTTTTGGAGGCGTCCAGTCTTTAACAAAACTTCTAAAGCAATTACAGAAGACCCAATAGTCTTGAGAATCACATTCAAGCTTTTTGGTATTAAGTTTAGAAAAGAATTGCTCGGAAGTATCAGTCAGTTTGTAAAAATATGGCGATAGATAGTCGTCGGCTGACTCAGAGGAGCAGCCTTCAATATTCATAGCTGCAGGTATCTGATTACGAACTCCACCTTCATGGTCTCAAGTAGAAGCACCAGCGGCTGGAATTCGACAAAAAGCCTGGCTATACCTAGCATAGGGCTCTAAATTGGGCTCGGCAAAAGAGTAGCTTGCCTTAACCTGGTGGATTATGGTCAGCTGTAAGAGAAGGTTAGGCAAAAGTAAGCATAAACTGACAATTTACATAGTTATGATTTCGCTCATTCGCTTATACGATACAACCAACGATTACATTTCGCAGAAGACCATGAGCGAGAATTTCAGATAATTTATAACAGGGTAAAGTTAGAATGAATATTATCAACCATTCCAGTCACATCATGTGACCAATCCAATTTTGATAAAAACACCCTTTTTCGTCTAAATTGGGGTTGAGGAAATCAAATAGAGTGTATTTAATCCCCCCAACTTTATTTCATCCCCCCAAACCCAAAATCCGTGAAAAAATGGGGAATTTACCAAAATTGGCTTGGTAAAGTGATGTGACTGGAAAGGTTGATAATATTCATTCTAACCTTAACCTTTTTTTTTAACCTTACCTTTTTTTTAACTTTAACTAACCTTACCTTTTTGTATAAAAATAAAATAGCAGTGTTGCCGGTATATCTTTTTGGTTTAGAAATTTAATGGCGAAATGTTGAAAACTTCTAACTCATGCAAATTTTTGCTAAAAATTAATTCAAATCGTCGCCATGTTTGCTATTAGACTGCTAAAAAAAGCAAATTGCATTGAGAACCATTTGCTGTTTCGTTTGATAAAGAAATGCTAAAAGTAGTGCAAGTTGTCAAAAATAGTAACACACTCCTTTTATAAGTACGATTTTCTAAAACACGAGGCTCTTTTTTGCTCAAAATTTAAGAAAAAATTAAAAACACTGCCTGCCTCGGCAGCAAAACAAACCAAAAAAAACATTCAAACTAATCAAAGAAACTAAAATTCATGCTGATTCAAAACGATAAAATTTCAATGATTTCCTTTTGTTTGCAAGCAAAATTGCAACTATTCAAGGTTATAAGCTCTGTTGCTCTGCGCAAGCAATTGAGAAATTTTTTTGGTAGTTGTTCAACTTGAAAAAAGCTTGCTTTTTTGCTTTTGTAATTTTACGATGCTGCAAAAGCAAGAAAAAAGCTTTCACTTAAGTCTTAAGCAGACAGAGCAATAGGAATTAAACAGTGTTTCAAACATGCCCGCTGAAATTGACATCGATGCTCTCAAAATTTTTACAAAATTAAGAACAAATGAGACTGAATATCGGCAAAAAATTAAAAACAGCCAGTCTAAACTCAAGATTTACCGTATCTAAAAAAAAAGTGTACTTCGACTTGCTCACTTTTGAAAAATTTTGAAACCTCAAGACCTAAAGTTACTGTTAACATATGAGTTTACCCACCAACAACCTCAAGGGCGCTTTACTTCATTTAAAATATTATAGTATGGAAAAAATTTTACTTATTTTACATTGATCCAAAAATATAATTAAATTCTGTCGTTCATTTACTAATCGTTATCAGTTGAAGAATTTGCTTGCGTAGAATAATCACGCATTGCCTAAAGTATCTTTTTCCATAACAATTCAGTACATACAATACGCTTGAACGCATTATTTTGAAGTAGAAATGCATCTGACGTCCCAATGGGGTATTTATTACGTACTAACAAAAGTTACAAACATCTCGCAAAGAAATTCGAGCGAGCCGTTTTAACGTGTGTTGGGCGAGACGGCTCAGAGATTTTTTGCAGGTTAGCGCTTTTTAGCGAGCGAGAATGGCCTTTACGAGCTCGCTAGCACGTTCTGTCATGTCGCCCCTGATTCGGTACTAATCAAAAGCTTTTTTTACTTCTTACAGGCTTTATCTAACATTCAATTTCTGTATTATAAAGAGTAAGTGATTTTGAATCCTAAAAAATTCTTACATCTTCACTATTATCGTTCTTGAACGCATTGTAGCGCTTGATCCGGGATTTTGACATTCAGAGGTTTGGCGAAAAGTGCAATGACTTCAAGTGGAACCCATCAATAAACATGCTTTTACACCCGCCAGGAAATTTTAAAACATTTTATATGCTGTGTCAAAAATAATCCACACTTTTTGCTCAGCTGAAATTCAAGAGCAAAAAATATCAAAAAACTTTGCTGGAATTTTCTGCAGTATGTCATGCTCCACCAAGAAATTATCTGAGAATTTACGAAAATTTTCAGAGTATAATTTTGGAACAAAGAAGCTTAGCGAAATTCTCGACGAAGATAAGGCCTAAAATTAATGCTACACACACTGCACAGTAAATTATTATGAACTGCTCAGTATATTTTTGTCAGTTCTATTGTACCATAATGTCGTCACAATCTCAAAAAAATCTTAAAACATACTGAAAAACAGCAAATCGCATATAACCAAACGAAAAGCAAAAAGAAATATTATCAATCGACGATGCCATTGACAAGAAATCAGGTTTGCTATGATCGAAGTCGCATTGGAGTATTGCAGAAAAAGCGATTCAACGTTTGTTTTTTCTTAGCCTTTTTATTGTTCGATTCTTATTTTGTCTCGACAAATTCCCAAAAACCTAGTTATAGACCAGCCTCAGCGCATGAATTCGAATTCTCCAATTATGAAAACATGCGTTTCTACATGATTACTGAAAATCGAAGTTTCTTTAGTGCGACAAATGATTGCAAAGAAAGATTTTTGGGAGATTTATTTGCTCCTAAAGAACCAAGTATCAAGGGGCATATTTTTCGCTGGATGAGCATTCTTCCTTCATGTAAGTAATTAAAAACAGTTCAGTAAAAAATAAAATTTCTCTATTACAGTACCTATAATAGGAAGCAAAACAACTAACAAATGGCATCTTGCTGTGCAAATCCGCAGTTTGCTGCCCCATAGAATCATTTTTTGAAGAAGGTTTATTACTACAGCAGCTACTGTACAAAATAGTCAGCCAGTTAAGCAAGTTAAACCTTCAAAAAAAAGTCAAATTATTTAATATACTGTTTTTGTTTCGCCGAACCGTGGAACGAGTTTTCGGGGCCCATGATTGCATCACTGCGCCCGGGCAACGCAGCTACTATCATCGAAAATGTCACAGCGGTTGCGAGTTGGTGGCAACACTGCGTCCAATTTGACCGGCCCGAATTTTAAACCTCAGACCTTCCGCTCCAGAAACGAATGCGTTACCGCTCGACCAGCTGGCAGGTATGGTAAAAAACGCTTTTTTGGTTGTGAAAAATATTTTCACTCATATTTCAAGCTTCAGCAGAGTGTGAAGATTTTTGTTAGCAGGTTTCCACCCCAAAATTTACGTCTATTGACGTCAGCCTTACAAAATTTTGCGATTTTGTTTTGTGATGACGTTTTTTTGTTTAATTATTTCACTGTTTCGGTTGCAGTTGAAAATGATGTCTACAACTTAAGTCAAGTTATCACTGCAATTTTTTTTATTTGAACCATTTTTGAAACAATGGTGACGTCATTGATGACGCCATATTCTAAGAATTAAAGGCTTCAGAAATTGTGAAAACTTTGTTTAATCGAGTTAATGTCTTTTTTACTGTAGCTAAAGAACACTATTCATTAGAGTGTCCTTAGTTTGAAATTTCAAAAAGTTCTCTGAACATTTCAAATGGTTCCATTTCATGAAAAAATGATATGTATAAAGTTTTAAATTTTTAAAATGATGTTTGGAAGTGGCGCAAAGCGTTTCAAGTTTGGGTGGGTATTTTTAATTCCTGTGCAGGAATACCACCATTATAAACAGCAGAGTTTTATTATTTCAATGTGATCTTAACACGCATAACAATAGCGTTTATTAAAATCTTCTGAGAGTTAACTTTGGAACTGCAGTGAGGTATCAGTTATGACATACAGTAATTTTGTGCAGTTTTCAGGGCTTGTATCATCAATCAGTTTTTCAAAAAAAGCAGTTTCTTTAACTAAGATGGCTATTGGCAAGTCTTCTGTGGTATCCTACGAGGGATTTAAATTTGCTTGGCCTGTTTGATCGTAACGTTGGTTTGACTACAAAATGTGCCATGATGAAAGTTTCAGAGAATGTCATAGAAGAACTACTGCAGAAACTCAAGTGGATATGACCAACACAAAAAACAAAACACTTGTTGAGTGTGTCAACAAACAATAGAAGGTTGATATGTCTGACCAACCAATAAGAAATTCTCCCCAGAGCTGCAAGCAAGGTCTTTAGTTGAAGCCTCCCTTCCACCCCTATCTCATTGCTTCTCATTGAGACCCAACCTCCCCTGTTGAAAATTACTATGAATTTTTTTGAATATCAATTTTTTAAACTTTGAATAATACCAAGCACTTTGATGCTTTGGACGTACTTTGTGCCTCCTCCAAGAATCATTTAACCTCAGCACCATTGGCTCAAGATCAGTGATAAGCCGGTTAAAGAAGAAATCCTCCTGGTGATCATATTGCTTATCCACAAAAGAAACCCTTCTGTCCTTGATCGAACCATTAATTATATGTCTCCCAATTCCCTCTGGACTCAATCAAGCTTACAGTATCATCTTCCATACCTAAATGCAGTTGCTCTAGCTCATCTCAGCACCATCAATACGCCAAGAATCGATTACTCTCCCTCTTTCATACGCTTATTCGAGGGCTAATAGATCTGTCTCTTCCCTCATTAGACGGGTGACACTGGAGTGTATGCCATACTATCCAAATGCAATACCTTCGACTCTTTTTCTCTGCTGGAGCAATTGCCTCCAGTTTCACAGCTGAAACCCATCCAGTGGAGCACGGGCTTGTCTGGTGTAACAACCACAAGACGACTTGCCACTTTCAGTAAATCCTTTTGCGGACACCCAATCGGCTCTTTCCCTACTTTCAAAGGCTCCCTTATATCTCTGGCCAAGAACCCTCTAAAATGTATGGTTTCATGTCTCCTCACTTTTCAACAGTGCCATTTTAAACTTCCAATGGGTCCCCGGTCATGCTGGTATCCCTGGAAATAAGCATGCTGATTCTCTTATGTTAACTCCAATTTGAATAAGGCTAAACCCGCTTCTAATAGCTGTCTCGCCGCGCGCCTTATCCTTCATATTTCTGCAGTCATACCACACTTTGGATATAAAGAACAATATTATTCCTCACAGAACACCAAAAATTTGATTCATCCAAAGGAGCATGGCAAAACAAGAAGTCAATTATCAGCTTTAGCCACAAATCAACATTAATTAACTAAATCTACAAGACCAAAATTTACGCTGTTGATTATACTAGCACTTATTGGACTATACTAGACTATACTATTAAAAAACAGCTTTGAGGTCGCATTATAAAAATAAAAACATCAGCACATCAACATTTTACATAACCAACTTATTACACAGCTAACTTGATACACTAAAACTGCGAAAATTTGAGACACCATATCACACGTGCTGTCAAAGACTATCTAATTTGAACAGTAGTTGCAGTCTTAAAGATTATGAGATTAAAAATCTAAAGACAATCCAGTTAAAATTACCACAAAGACAGTTCTGGAAGATTCTTAAAACAAGCACAAAAAGGGGTTCTAAAGTGTTCTAAAAAATTAACCAACTATTTGCATAAAAGATGAGAACGCGGCATGTATTCGTTTCTCACGTTACCATCTTACCTAAGCTGAAACCTCCCTGGCTACTGCGATGATCCGTTGTTCCTCTCCCCAGGTATTGCCAAAACTCGTTACACCCAGTGTCACAAATGGAGACGTCACATTTCCACATTCCGCCACCCATCTTAACGGTCCCATTCCTACAGTTTCTCCGTTGGAATTGATCCTCTCACGCCTCATATGCTTTGAGCTTTCCGCCTTTGCTTCCATAGTCAAAGCCTCTAACAATTGTCGTAAGTCAGTCGTAAGGAAAGCTCTTCCTGCAGCGCCTGTTGACACCTTCTACACGATCTTATTCGTCGTTTTCTTGACTCTCTTTCCTCTGAGTCTCTATGCAAATCTATCTTTGGCTCTACAGTCTGCACCCTAGCGTGTGGCTCAATTGTTGGGTCTGTGGGAAGTTCTGTTGCTTCTTCACCCTTCGGAAGGGGTTGGGTAGCACCACCCCTCATTCAAGCCACTTCAGAAATAGAAACAATGCAGTATGCTTTGCAGATTGTTGAGAATAACCAGACCATTGTTCCGAATATGAAGAAATCTACTTTCTACAGCAATAACTTTCTTTAAACATGAGTATTGTACTGATTAGTAAACTTCCCATGTGCATTAATTGGAGTTTGTTAAGCCAATTTTGAGATCACTGCACCACCTCTAAACATCAAAATCAGTGATGGAGTACTCGAGTACAGCACTCGTACTCGAGTACAACTCGAGTACCATTTTTTGAGTACTTGCACTCGGAACCCCATGTACGCGGTTGGTACTCGTACTCGAAGGTCAATATACTCGGTACTCGGTCAAAAAAAGCGCCGAGTACACGAGTACATTTGGCCTTTGCTAAAAGTAATAAACAAAATGAATTTTTGATAGCAAACTGCAGCCAATAAAATCCGCTGATTTATTAAGTTGCTTTTGCTTGAATCCGCGCAGACCGCAGCTGAACAAACAGCTTTTTACTGGTGAGAACCAGCGAAATCAAGCGTTGGAATGTGGTAAAGTGATTGGGTCGACAGTACATAGTATTGTTTGACAACAAACGCCTTTCTGCTGCAGAAAACGTGTGAAAGTTGGAGCAAATTTTAATTTATTTTGCAATTAAAGTTCCATACCACAGAAATCGAGCCACGCGTGTTACAAAGACTGCATCAGTTGGGTTAGCATTTTAGGTTTCTGCTCAAATGTTGATAGAATATTTTTTACAGTAGATGTATTACTGTAATCTCCCAATTTCAAATAATAGTTTTACTGTGGTATTGGTAGGGGTCTCCGAAAAAGCATAGAGCCAGATTTGAAGGCAGTATTTTCAGTGTTAAATTTAGGTCGTATAAAGATAGCTTAGTTGCATACTTATTCTGTAGCTGAGTTGCAGCTGTAGGTAAAATTTTACTTTTTTTTCCAAGAAATTGATAAAATATTAAGTCAAATCTTTTGATAACGCATGTAAAATGCGTTTGCAATATTAATGTGACTAAGCACTAATTAGGATTATTTTATAAAAATGAATGTTAGATCTGAAATTAAATAATAGAACAGTAAACAAATAAATATACCTAATAAAAATACCGTCATAAATTACAGTAGTAGCTAGTAGCTGATATTAAATTGCAGCATTATTTTATGCTCACTTTACTTAGTCACCTCCTTTGAAATGCAGCATTATTTCGAGAACATTTACTACTACGTCATTTGCAGTTTAGTGTTACAAGTTTTTAATTAAATGCATAGGAGGGCACAAGTCGGTAAATCGTTAATCCGTTAATTACGAAGCTAACTTTTTCATTAACTCGTTAATCCGTTAAAAAGTTTTTTCATGTTAACGGACTAAATTAACTTCCGTTAAGTTCTGTTAACCTCCGTTAAATTTTTTATCGTTAATATCTTGCACCATTCATTTATCATAATGGTACAAACCAGTTTGGACTGGTAACACTAGTAGCGTATTAACACGAGCTTTACAGAAGAAAGCAAAGAAAGGAGCTCTTTTTTGTGGCAAATAATAAGCCGCAGCCTCATAGGTCCATTAATTATTGCTGTTCGCAATTTCCAAAGATTTTCCAATCGCTGTTTCGTTAGTGCATTTGAACTTATTTTTGTCTTGAAATTAGATTAGACTGCAAAATGTAATTGCCAAAACACAAAAAGACAACCATAGCAAAAATTTTTTCCTTACAATTAGCTCAGCAACGTCAATACATGCTCTAAACGCGAGTGAATATGAAGAAATGTAAATTACACGCAAAATATTAACGAATTAACGGACTGTATTAACTTCCGTTAATTAAAGCTCAAAATAATGGATTAATGTTAACGGAGGAGTGAAGTTTGTTAACGGACTAGTGGTTAACGAAGCTAACGTTTTGCATTAACTTGCCCACCTATGATAAGATGTTCATTGAATACGACATTAAATCGCAAAAGCTCTCAAAAAGTTGTTGTGTGTTATCATGTTTGGAGTAGAGGACTTTGAAAGTTTATTTGTGATTGAAAGTAGCATGCGGTACACGAGATGTCGCTATTAAATTACAACACTGGTGATATAAAGCAATTTTATTGAAGAAAAAAAGGTTATTTTATTTTGTTTCCCCTTTGATGTATTCTCCCTTAGCATCAACACAGTGAGTGTTTTATTCGGATTTTCATAAAAAAAGAACATGACAACATCCTCAATATACAAAAAAATCAACATTGCCTTGAATTTCGATTTGGCTTTGTTTTGCTTTCATAATTCGTCGTGAGTTTGCAGTTTTCCAATGCATGAACTGCCGCTTTGTCTCTGAGTCGTACTGGAAAATTCATCTCTCATCGCCGGTACAGTAATCACGCTGTCTAAAAATTTAGGCTTTTCTTCAATTTATTTTAAAATGTCAGCGCAAACCTCTAGGCGTTTTTCTTTTTGATCGCTAGTTAAAAGTAGGGTGTCGAACCGTTTCAAATAACGGTTCGGGTTCAGGTTTAGCTCCTGCTCAAAATATTTTAGCGGTTCAGGTTCACTTGAGCACCATTTTCGAGGTTCAGGTTTGGTTCAGGTTCACTCAAGTAAAATATTACTGGTTCAGGTTCATTGACTTAATATTTAACTGTCGTTACTTGTTTCGCCCAGAAAAAAAAAGGAAAAATTGCTGATCCTGTTGATGTTCACCACTGCTCTTATTGTGCGTGCACCAGCGCCAGCGGCATCCGGATATGGAAAAATATATTCTTACTTTTGTTAGGGGTTCAGGTTCGGTTCGGGTTCACTTGAGCACAATTTTGAGGGTTTAGGTTTGGTTCAGGTTCAATGAAGTAAAATTTTGCTGGTTCAGGTTCGGTTCGGGTTCACCAAAATGAAACGGTTCATTCGGGTTTACGGTTCGGGTTCAGGTTCGGTTCGACACCCTGGTTAAAAGCTTTGAAACAACTTGTGCGCAGACCTTTGTCATATGCAGATTGTCATAGATAGAGTACTTGCCACACTGTTTCTTTGTCAATGGACATCCTCTCTGCTATCAGTGGAATACTAAGCCGACGATCTTCTCGGACAAATTTTTCAATTTCTCGGATATTGTTAGTAGTTTTTGATATGGTTAGGCGTCGTAAACGTTCAATCATCTTTAACATCAGTCCGACCTTCACGAAATCTTTTGTGCCATTCAAAAACGCGAGTTCTTGACATGCATTCTTTGCCATAAACTTCCATCAAAGCTTGAATTTTACCAAAAATTTCAAGTTAATTCTTTGCTCAGTTTTAGAGTTAAACATTTTTCTGCGGCTGTAACAGAACGTTTTGCAACAATGAGCAATTTGCAGCTTCTGCAAGTCAAGGTTTTTTCCGACGCGCAAAAAACGTGCACTTACTTTCAACGTCAAGGTATCTAATTTGTTTAAAATCTAACAGTAATTTTGTGTGTACATCGTCAGAAAATTGTCGCTTGCAGTTGAGCGCCTTCTTAACATCCCACTCACAGAAAAAAACATATTCGTTTGTGTTTATGCGACAAATTTTGAGCTGTTACAACTAAAAAACTTCTTTTGCTAAACTTGTAAAAGTACTCGTACTCGAACTTTTTTACGGTACTCGTACTCGAGTACATTTTTCGATATCAGTACTCATACTCGAATTTTTTTGCGGTACTCGTACTCGAGTACATTTTTCAATATCAGTACTCATACTCGAATTTTTTTGCGGTACTCGTACTCGTTCTTGGAAGTTGAGTACTCAGCTCCATCACTGATCAAAATTTTGCAACAAAACTTTGTATCAGGCAGTTTTTGATAAAAAGGAAGCTTTTGAGAAGGTTAGACTCACAAAAATGTGTATTTTAACATTTGACCCCAAATAAGGGACACCCTACTGTAGATGTATAGAAGATTGAAACTATATTCCTCAAACAAGGAATGGAGGCAAAATTATTGGGGGTATCAAAAATATGGGCAATCATATAAGATTAGATTGGCGTCGATTCCACCTCTCTTGACCTTGCTATTTCAGAGATATTTTTTTCTTCAAGCTTGATGTAGAAGCCTCCCTATAGTTTTTAGTGGAGACATTGACGTTGATAACATTGGCGACGCCACATAGTTCTATCCTAAGGTAACGCAATTAAGCTGCTTCAATGGGCCGTAGAGAGTAATTGTACAGTAACCAAGTGACTTAGCAAATCAAGCTGTCAGATACGTTTTAGTTGAAATAATATTGCACAATTAATTAAGACCAGTGGTTTTCAACCTGTGGGCCATAGGAGCAGCTTGCGGCAGGCCACAGAGCTATTTGAAAAATTGTATATTTGATTAAAAAAAGTATTATTTGCGTGAAGAGCACTTTTTGGAGATTGCTTGTAAGCTCGCAGAAAATTGCGGTTAAGCAGAACTTTGAGAAGTGGGCCATGGAAAAAGGTTGGGAACCTTTGATTAAGGTTATTTGTTACTAGGCAACCAACTCCTCCCTGTTGGTAAGACTTCCAGTATCTAAATATAGCAGAGTTGGAGTCCTTGAAGACGTCCTTGGCCTCGAGGACACATTTTAAAGTCCTGGACATTGGCCTTGAAGATCAAGTCCTTGGCCTTGGCTTCGAAGTCTAGAAGTCCTTGAAAATGCCCTGTCCTAGGCTTGGGGAAGGTACTATTGTTTGATTATTTAGAAAGAAAAACAACGAAACCAAAATTAACCTAAACTTCTAGTCTGTCAAATTATTTTTTTCCTCATTTGAAAAATAATACAATATGATAGCCTAGAAGTCATAGTAAACCATATTTTAAATGGCATTGTGTGAAAGCCCCTAATTGGAAAATGAAGGGGCAAAAGGCAGCGCAGAGTAGTTCTTTTTTATTTCTGTTAATACTTCCGGTGCGGGAGGTACAACAGTAAAGCAATAAAACCATCCGGCCAATAACAAGAGATACGGGGTCCGGACACAACTATTTTAGAGTTTCTAATGCTAAAATATGACTGTGCCTATCTGAGTTTGGATTCAAAAGAAAGTATGTCTGGTTGTGTTTCAAAATGAAATGTAGTACAGTTAGGAGGGATAGCCTATTACTTTAAAAATATTAGTATATTCTTGATATAAGTAGCAAAACGTATCTTGAGAAGCCCAACACTTGTTCTGAAAATGCGCGACCGAATATTGCGAGGAATTTGCATGGAAAAAAATGAGAAAGAACAACTCCAATTACTGGCAAATGGTCTGGGTCAAAGCCACATCCGCTGAAAGATTTTTGTGTTGAAAACCGCCATTCGGAGTCCCAAATGATCAACTGTTGGATCAGAAAAAACGCTGCATGGAGAATTATCAAAAAAGTGAGAGTGAAATTAAAAAATACTGTAGCTATAATTATTCGAATGCTTAAAAATATGCGCTCTGCACTTAATTTTCATACGACGTCATGAAAATACGAGCAGGAGAAGCTGCCACGAAAAATTTCTGCATTTTTAGAAAAAAATAATGATATATTATTTTTGTGTTTTTACAATAGTTGGTATTTTAAAGGTGAGCCCCGGGGCAAATCTCTCCAATGCCTTTCTCGCAGGTTACTTTTTGCAGTTAAATTGTATGTTAAATTTTACGAAGTATCTTTTGGCGGCCGAAGCGTACGCGCTCAATCATTGATGGCAATAGATGCGATACTATATAACTTAGAGTGTAGAGAGACATCACGTGCACAAAACCGTTAAAATTGCCTTAAAATTAGGATTAGGAAAACTGGAAAAACTAAAGTTTTTCTAATTTAACTTTTACGGTATTTTCTTTTAAATCGCTTTGAAAATTATCTAAACTCCTTTGAACGTCACAAAAATTGCTATTTTTCTGAAAAAAAACAAAGAAAAAAACAATAAAATAGTTTAACGAATTACTTTTTCCGTACTGGTACCGCCGGTACTTGTTAAAATTTGCACCGGTACCGAATTACTTTGGTTTTGCTAAATCGGTACCTTTTTCCGGTGCTTTCTTATTTTCGATTTGATCAGAATTTTTTTTAATTTTTTTTGGAGGGTAATAACAAAATTTTTGAGGCGAAAACGCAGTCACATCACATGAAAAGCTCTAAACATTTCAAGAAAGTCGAAGTTTAGTCTCTAGCAGTTCAGTTGGCAGGTGTTAGAAAGGTTAGCGATTGACAGTTTGCAGGCTGAGTCACAGTAGAATCGTTGGCGATAGCCAATCATGTTATTTAAATGTGATTTATCTAGATTTTGTGTAGGACTCGAGGACAAAGTAACAAATTGTCCGTCTACCGGAAATAATAACCAAACTTTCACTTTTTCGTATGAGGATTCATCAACAAGATTGGCTCTCTTTCAAATTAAGTTTTCAGTATTTGCCGCAGTTGTCATGAGGAATAAAGAGTCAAAGTTTGTTTGTTTCTTTTTTGTTACCGCAGTATGATATTCTTTTAGCTGCTTAGCTGCTGGTGTGATCACATCAATTAGTTTTAGTTGCATTTCATACTTTGAAATTTGTAGGCCTTGATGTTATTAATAAATTTAATATCATTAATAAATAAATTTAACAATAATAAAGTAAACAATGATCGAAGCACAAGTGCTCTTAAACATGACAAAAAACATGACAAAAAAGACATGTAACTCTTTAAGAACTGCAACATAGAAAACCGATAATGGGTTAAAAAAAAGAGTAAGCAGAAACACCAAAACTGGGGATAAAATGTTTAACGTGTTAAAATCTGAAATATGACAGTAGAAATGCTATTTTCTACGTCCATGCGACCAGAAATAAGTGACTTGGTCATTCCTCTCAGGATGACATAGCGCATTTTAGCGCGGAAAATGCATATAACACAATATAGAGTGCTTTTCTCTTGCCCTTTAGCACAATATATAATCATCGATTCTTTGCTCGGAATCAAATAATATCAAAAATGCAAAAACAACAATACAAAATAAACATTCAGTAACTCTGCTAGTCGCACGAGATATATTTCGTTGAGTCATGGCTATTGCTATTTTTCCTTTAAACTTCTTCTACTCGAAAAGAATTAGCATAGCCATAGCATGAATTATAGCGCGAGAAATTGCAGCTAATTCTAAGGTAAGAGGAAAATACGCAAACGCGTAGCCAGAAATTCGCAATGGGCGGCTGTTTTGGGGGTCTGGGGGCGAAGCCCCCAGCTGCCAAAGGCTGGGGGTTTGGGGGCAAAGCCCCCAGCCGCCGTAGGCACGGGGGTCTGGTGGCTTTGCCCCCAGCGCTCGAAAATTTTGCATTTTTTTGCAAAAATAACTTCATTTTAGGGGTATTTTGATAAAAAATAATGCTTTTAAAAGGTGGCATAGAAATTGGCAGTGCAAACATGATTAAACTGGTGGCATAAATGGGCTATTTGGGAGGTGGCCGGTGATAAAATGTTATTTCTCTTGTTTAGATGCTGGTAAATTATAAAATCGAATAGTTCAATAAAACTCACACGGAGTAATCTATTTCGTATACAGTTTATAGAGAAAAATAATTGGGGGTGGAGCTAATGAAAAGAGATTTGAGAGAAAGGATTGGTCACTAACTAATACTGAAAAGCCCCCTCCCCCCCTATTCCTTAGTTTATAGTATATTTGTTGATGACACCTATGTTTAGCATTTTTACACCTGCGTCCAAATTTGATTGCTTATTTCTTGCCATTTTTCAAAGTTTTCATTTATTTGATGGTTTTATTTTTGACAAATTAGCCCCACCCTGAATATATGTTTCAAAAATGTTTTAAATCACTATTTAGTCCAATCCTGTGCATAAAACAGTCTCAAAAGTGCTAAAAACGTAGTGTTTTTTCCCATTCTGCATTTTGTCGACATGCCCGCCCCCCTTCTAGCTACGCTACTGATGGAAGTTGAGGTTTTGTGGGGTTCTACAAGCTTTGAATGGGATTCTTCAAATGAAAAAATAGAAACGCACCAGCAAGGAAAGCAAGCGCCAGAACCACAATCTGCAATCAAGTTTTGAATGCAATCGAGAACCAAAGATAAATCAACTGAGGATAAATCTTTGTTTACAGTCAAAGAACCAAAGTAAGTCTTGAATGCAACCAAGAACCAAAAATTTGCTTAAACTGTGACTCCACAGACTGAAACTGTGTAAACAAAGCTAAAGCCAAAATAACATTTTGCGCTGGTGTAATTTGTTCATAAATTAACGTAAGACGCAAATTCGCTTGTTTTGTGACCAAGGGCGTATTTAGGGGGGGCATTGTGCCATAGCCCCCCCTTTGGGTCGTCAGGATTGCAAAATTGCATAAAAAAGTAAGCAAAATTGAGGCATGCCCCCCCCTTTGCAAGTTGGGCATAAGGTTTGATCACACAAAGGGTATGTTCTGTGCGTTTCTTCTAGGCTTTGGGCTTCAAATCGGACTAAATTTGAGAGAAAACCTTTTTTTTTTCTTTGCTCTTCCCCTAATTTTGGGCGAAAAATTGGACTACATTTGAGTGGAACAATTTCTGATTCAGATCTTTGTTCTTCTCAAATTTTCTGCCCCCCCCCCTTTTCAAAATCCTGCGTACGCTGCTGTTTGTGACCAACCGTTATATTGATCGTGTTGCCAGTTACCTATTCTCCCCCAAATTTCTAGTTCGGTGCCAAGCAGACTTCAATAAAAATACCACGTTTCGGTTAAAAAGAGTATACGATAGTTTCATACAACAACAACTTACTATTAATCGAAAGATATAGATAATATCGATATTCTAGATAATAGCGACTGCTGGCGAGGAAAACTCAAGTTTTATGCAGAGCCGGATTTACAAAGCACGAGCCCCAGGAGCTCCGGGAGAAATTGATCTCCAAAAATAGTAATAGTAAAATACGGTTGCACAGCCGCGAACTACGATGGGATGTCGAATGGTCGGCCTTCTGTTCCTTAAAATTTATGTTCGCTCTTCCAGGAAAAAAACTTTGTTTTTGGCCAATGTTACTTTAAAGAAAATTTAAAAGTACCGGTACCGAGTGCCGGAAAAGTAATTCGGTACTTTTGTTACCGAGTGCCGAGTACAGATACCGAATTACTTTTGAAAGAAGTACCGAGTACCGGTACCGAATTGCTTTTGAAGTAACGGTTCCCAGTGCCCACCTTTGGCTGTACTTGTGGCATGATGATACGTACTTGATCAAGTTGCTCGAAATATGGTCGTAATAAACGCTTGATTTTAGTCGGCTTGCAGTTTGTTGTTGGTAGAGAGCGTGATTAAAAGATAGCCCGTCTTTGAGCTTAGAGTATAAGTTGACAGCTGCTGTACGTTCACTCTTGGTAGCCTCTAAAGCTTGGAAAATCAGCAGTAAATCTACACAACAACAATCGATGACTGCTCTACTGATAAGATCATGCTGATTAGTGCGTAGCGAAACGGCTCAGTGTGGTAGCTTAATTTCGCTGCTTTAGCATAACAATAGCTGGCATTGCCAACGTTATCGAAGTAAGAGTCGCCAATAAAAACTAAAATCAAGTGGCACTAAGTCGTGTTTGAATAGAAATATCTCTTAAATATCTTAATAACTTAATCCAGAACCATGGAGTCGACATCAAATAAATCTAATACGATTGCGCCAACGTTAGATACTCCCCAGGATTTTGCCTACAATCCACAATCCTCGTTTAATTGTCTATGTAAATTTGTTCAAAAATATATGAAAATTAACAAAATTTTTACACACAACTTTTCTCAATTTTCGTTTTAAGTTTTACGCACAAAAATTTTGTTAATGTGTTTAGCAAAAATATTTTTCAATTTAAGCTTTTTTGTCATATCATTGCTAAAACAAACCAAAAGAATTGATGTACATGTTTTCGGACATGCCTTGATGGAGACTGCGAGGTATTGCCAACATAATAATTTGATGACGTCATCAATAATGGCTTCATTTTGTAAAGGTCTATTGAAATTGCCAACAACTTCTTTATCTGGATTTTTGTGAAAGCAATTAATATAAAATATGCCAAGAACCATTTTTTTGCTTGAAATAAAACGTTTTGGGTTGTCTGCTGCAGCAGGTGTTTGAACTAATAGCGAAATAGAAGATAGAACAGTTTTATACAAACACGAAACTCATTTTTGCTCAAAATTTAAGAACAGTGTCAGTTTCAGCGCAAAAACAAAAATTAAGAACATGTGCTAAAAATCAAAAACATTAGCGTTTTTTTTTTATCTCATGTTGCAAAAGTTTTCAATCTGGATGTCGGTAAATGGCACCTATTGCAAATTTATACCCTAATTTGCATAGGTGGGCAAGTTAATGCAAAACGTTAGCTTCGCTAACCACTAGTCCGTTAACAAACTTCGCACCTCCGTTAACGTTAATCCGTTATTTTGAGCTTTAATTAACGGAAGTTAAAAAAGTCCGTTAATTCTTTAATATTTTGCGATTACTTTACATTTCTTTTTATTCACTTGCTTCTAGAACACGTATTGACGCTGTTGAGCTGATTGTAAGGAAATATTTATTGCTATGGTCAGCAGCGTTGCCCACGAGCCCCCCATCGGCCTGAAAAGTATGCAAAATAGCCCGCTTTTAGTGCTTTTGAGGCTAATTTTTGCTCCAAAAATGAAAACAGCTCCCCCTCAAAGGGATTTGGGAGTCGATGTTGTGAAGGACTTGCCGTGATTTGGACCAGAATAGTGGAGTTTTTTGGTTCTGGAGCTCACCCAAAGTTGGTGAAGACCTTTTTTTTTCGAGATCACCTGAACTCGGCCAGAAAAACCCTTGGAATTTCCGGAAAATCTCTTTGAATTTCGGTGAAGACCTTTTTTTTGGAGATCACCAAATTTTGACAGAAAAACCACCTCAATCTAATTCAAGACCAATGAAAATTTGGGTAAAGTTCGTTTACGGTTGTGTCAAACTTCCACCCCCCTTCCTTGCGAAATCCTGGCTACGCGACTGGCTATGGTGATCTTTTTGTGTTTTAAAAGTTACATTTTACCGTCTAATCTAATTTCAAGATAAAAATAAGTTTAATGCACTAACGAATCAGCGATCGAAAAATCCTTGGAAATTGCGAACAGCGATAATTAAAAGACCTATAAGGCTGCAGCTTATTATTTGCCACAAAAAAGAGCTCCTTTCTTCGCTTTCACTATAAAACACGTGCTAATACGCAACAAGTGTTACCAGTGCAAGCTGGTTTGTACCGGTACGGTGGGTGAATGGCGCAAAATATTAACGATAAAAACCTTAACGGAAGTTAACGGAACTTAACAGAAGTTAATTTAGCCCGTTAACATGAAAAAAAATTTTAATGGATTAACGAGTTAATGAAAAAGTTAGCTTCGTTATTAACGGATTAACGACTATTGGACTTGTGCCCACCTATGCTGATTTGTTTTTCAATATTTTAATCACAAGTTTTCACAGCCATGAATTTTAATTTTAAGAGCATGGTCTACTTCAAATTAAAATTTTGGCGAGACGTAGATACCAACCCTACTGGCGTTCAATAATGAATCAGCGTGCACAAAATTATAATTGGGTAGGCAGACATTAAAGAGTCATCCTTCAACTTCGTTTTTGATACACACACTATATCAGGTGGGGAGGGAAGCAAGGTTTGAAATTCATAAAATTTGTCAAAAGTTTTCTTGGTTGTTATAGATCTTAGGTTACCGTAATATGAAGAAAGGTTACTCCTTTAACTGTTGAAGAGGGAATTTAGCATTAGGCATGTCGAAAGATTTGCATTCGGCAATGTTGCGAAGCAGAGTACTAAATGTCAAATCACCCACATCACAATTTTCTATTTCATTGTCAGCCAATCGACCAACGTTAAGAATCTCAAACAGCTTCCTGGTACTACCAACTGCAACATTGTTTGCCGTCACAAAGTAATCAAGATTCCGGCAAATTGCTTCAGTAATACGCTATTTTAGAATTGTTTGAACTGGTGGTCGCGGTGCCAAATCATTCAAAATTTAAAAAAACCTCGATTATTTGCCGATGACACCTGTTTGTTAATTCACTCTTCTAACCCATCCACTCTAGCCGAATACATCAATTCTGACTCGAAGATCGAAACGTCCCTTCGCTGTCTCCTGGTCAAGGCAACTTGGTGAATAAAATATAATTACAATAACACTAACAGGAGTATCAATATCAACAACCAAAGAAAATAACCTTACAAAAATACACTCGATAAGCCAACCAGGAGAATCAAAGGGGTACTGGAGGATCCGTAGAGTTCTAGAGAGGTAGATACAGACGGTACTTTTAGGCCTAGATTTTTTAGAATGCCGGGCGTAAAAAAAACTGGCATAGAAGTTAGAAAAGGCAACAAGACCAGGTTAAAGGAAGAAGACCCTCTATCCCACCGACTACCCTTCCCCACCGGCCCGTCAGTTGTGTTGTTTGTTTTTGTAAAAGAATAAACTGTACTATCGATGTTTAATGCTGGATGCAATATCCACCATACAACATCATATTCCAGCATTATAGCTGTTGGGGTAAGGTACTGCTCTTAAATCTTTCCACTCACCACAGACACATAATCTGCTACAGTATTTTGGCTGGCATTAGGCATAGACAGATGCTAACAACATTAATGTAAGTGATGTTACCAAAGTTCCGTTGATGCTCATGTTTGCAAAAGCTGCTATTCAGTTAATGAAAATTGTATTTACTGCATAATGCAGGCGATACGCAGTGGAATAAACGCTGTATATGTGTGAGCAAAAATCAGATTAAATTACAAGATCATTTTAATTTCTAAACCATTTGCTTTTTATGGTCTGGTCAGTTACAGTAATACCAATTAATGGTACAGTGGATAAAGAGTCTGCAACTGAAACGGTAGACTCGGGTTCAGGCGCGTAGCCAGGATTTCGAAAAGGGAAGGGGGGGCTTTTTTGGAAGCTGGAAACAACATTAAACAAACTTGACCCAAATTTTCATCAGTCTTGAATCAGATTGAGACGGTTCTTCTGTCAAAATCAGGTGATCTCCCAAAAAAAAATAGAAGGTCTTCACCAAAATTGAAACGGTTTTTCCGGCCGAAATTAGGTGATCTCCAAAAAAAAAGGTCTTCACCAAAATTCAGTCACTTTTCCAGACGAAGTTTTGGGTGCGCTCCAGAAAAAAAAAAACTCCACTTTTCTGGTCCAAATAACAGCAAGTCCTTCACAACTTTTGCTCCCTAATACCGTTGGGGAGAGAGCTGTTTTCATTTTTGGAGCAAAACCAACCTCAAAAGCACTAAAAACGTGATATTTTGCATACTTTTCGGGCCAATGGCTACCATTCACCCCCCTGGCTACGCTACTGCTGGGGTTCGATTCTCTGTCTGGTCAAACCAAAGACTGTAGAAATTGGTATTTACAGCTTTCAGGCAGGACGTTCAGCAATTAAAGGGACAGTGTGAAGCCTCCACAGAGTGCGGTAGACAGATAAAGCAGGTATAGCAGCTTAATTCGAAGACGAAAAGGTCCCTTCACTGTCGCCTGGCCGAAGCAACTTCGTGAATATAATCTAATTACAATTACAATGCTTTTGTGGTACCACATTGCTTCTGAAGGTATAT
The DNA here is from genome assembly GCA_963965965.1 of Trididemnum nubilum. Classification (NCBI taxonomy): domain Eukaryota; kingdom Metazoa; phylum Chordata; class Ascidiacea; order Aplousobranchia; family Didemnidae; genus Trididemnum; species Trididemnum nubilum. The sequence continues at coordinate 36,886,317 of OZ014478.1, read as the reverse complement.
ATTATACTGCGGTGCTGAAAGTTACGTAACTGGTATCTATGATAGCTAACCAATAAGCATCGCTTGATCAAAGTTTTGTTGACCGTTTGTAGTTGTTTATCGATTTTGATATGACAAAGTGCCTCTTCTGGCGGACAAACTTTTTTGACACTTCTGGCAGACCACTTTTTTCGTTACTTTGTGGAACGACTCGGAGTTAACTTTGGTACCGAGCTCAGGCTTGGCTCTAAACGGCCCTGAAACTAACTAGATAAACTTAAGTTGTGTCTTGATGCGCTCTAAATTGCTGCGTGCTAAAATTCGTATCATGTTGAATCTTGTTGTAGAGGAAATGACGCATTCGGACCGAGTTTTCTACAATGTACAACCGTTTGTCATTTAGTTTTGAAGATTCAGCATTAACTATCAGTGAAATCTAAAATTATTGAAATAAATATTTTTTGAAACGGTGTTCGTAACCTTTTTTAATCTTCATTTTATTATTCAGCAGTCTATACAGTCGAAGTTGTAAACGATAAATGATGAAAAACTCAAGTGTTGTTGTAATTGCACATTTATCCTCCTGTCACCGAACAACATCAAAATGATATTTTCATTGCGATAAATGCTTTTGGAAGACTTTGCTGTGTGGAGGAATGCACACCTACGTAGGAGTTTCCGGTGATTCAATGTTTTTTTGGATTTCTTCGAATTTTTATCGACTGAATTTGCTACTTGCTTGAAGCCTCCTACGAAAAATGATCATCGTAAAGCGCCTTATCCAAGAGTGCAACAACGTGACCAGTTAGCAGGTAAAGTCCTTTTTTTCGATCAGGATTGTCCTAAAAACAAGATAGTCGGTGTATAGACAGCAAGCAGAGTATTTCAGAAAAATAATAAATATCAAGTTAGTATAAAAAGAATTTCGTGAAGCAAAAATAAATCATCTCAAGGGGTTTACAACAGTTCTATTTTACAGATCATGGCGAATGCATTTACATCGGTTTGCGTGGAAAATATGAAGAAGATATTGCTCAATTGAAATGGGTCGACGGTATGCCATTTGCGCAGCTGCATGATATAGAAAATATATTGCCAGCAGTCGGATTAAACAATGAGACTTCTGATTATTGCGTTTGCACACGAAAGGAGGACACTGATTTTAATTTGGAATTTGTAGATTGTCAAGCACAACGTCATTACATTTGCCAATCAGTTCGTAAGTACAGCATCGTAACTCCTAAGTGTGTGGGAGCGCACGTTACAAATATTTCAAAAGAATCAAAAAGCAAAAATTTATCGTTTGCCAGATTCATTCTCACAAATGGTTTGATCATAGACTCTGATTTGACTGTAGCACTTGCCTCAGCTTTGCGTAAGGCAAAGGCTCAATATCTTGGACTGGTCAGATTTGACTCAAAGCAGGTAAGCTGCAAACGTCTTCCAACCGTTTGCGCATTTTCGATTCAACTGTGATGCAACAGCTGCGTTGCTTTCGCGCATGTCGTGAAAGTGGGCCCGAAAACTCGTTACATGCCTCGGTGTATTACAGCAAGAATAATGAAAAATATTATTTTTATTTGCAATAACGTCAATAGGTGGTATAACTACCAAGACACTTGGTAGTATAGTACCACTCTTAGTCTTGTGCGTGCTGATAGAAGGATTTTTTATTGACAATTTCTGTATGATACTTGTGATAATCCTATACAGACGTATAAATGATGGCGTCAACCTGCAACTTTCTCTCTGGTTAAGCTCAATAACCTTGTCTAGGTATTGATCCAGACGTTCTAACTATTGCATCCTTGCGTTTTTTGCCGGAGGAAGTTGAAAAACGCAAGTTTTGTCGTTTATTTAGCTTCACTTCAATATACCCGGTTAGTGTTATTTCGTCAAGAGTGTTCCTTGAAAAGCTACAAAGTGAATTTTGTTTAACTATTGGAGCATAAAAATTGGTCTTGAGAAATAGTTTTACTACGAATAATAGAGCTAAAGCTGTCGTAAACATTTTATTTAAAAAAAGCTGATGTTTTGACTAATTACTCAAGTCATTATCAATTTTATTCAACTAGAATCTGATTATCAATCTTATTCAAATAGAATTGATCATGACTATTCAAATAGCAAAATAATGACTATTCAAATAGTCATTATCAATTTACAGTATTTGATTAAGATTGATAATGACTTAAGCATTTAGTCGTAAAGGTCTCTTTCCAAGAAAAAAAGAAAAGTTACGAAAGCTTTGGCTCTTTTATTTTGGGTGAAAGCGTTTTTTTAACCAGGTGTAATTCTTATTCGTATATTTGCCAACTTAATCACACACCTAGTTGATAAAAAGTGTACTGTATTGTGTACATTACGCGTTATGAATTTTAGAGCCGGAGTTCGATGCTTTTGATTTTACGTTGCCCCATGACGATGCTGTTGCAGAGTGCCGTTCGCATCACAGAACTCTAGCCTCGTTGAAAACTAGAAGCAATATTGCGACTTTCTATAGATGGCTGCTGAGCTATACAAAATTAAAAAGTAATTTTGATGTTTTTGCATTAGTTTACATTTGTTTTAAACTGTTTTATTTTCACCCAATTTAAGCTACTCTAAGAGCAGATTATCTGATAAGACTACATAAAACCAGAATTAAATAGTTGCTCTAAAATTGCCCAGACATGGTGATTGAAATAAAATATTCTTAAAAAAAAATACTGCTCGAGATTGGTTTTTTTGAAGAAATAAGAACTGCTTTGAGGAAATATAGTAAAGAAGTGCCCCAAACCTTGTCCCATCAGTATGTCGTTTATCCGTGAAAAAAAGATTTATTCCTTTTAACTCTGTACATTGCAGAATTGGCAATCCTGAATTTCGAAACTTCGTGACATCCGAAAAGGATGACTTTGCAAAATTTTTTGAAAAATAAGGAACAAGATGTTTGATTACCGAATAGCCTACTCGTATATCGTTCTTTTTTTTTTAATTTTGAAAAGTTTTCCTTTTCTTCAATAAAACCAATCTCAAGCAGTATCTCTTTAAACAAAAAAAGAAAGCATTAGTAAAGTTCTATCTGTTTATTAGTTCCGGCTACACTCGTGAGAGGTGACACCTTGAAATAGTAGAACAAACGCCTAATTTGTTCTAAAAAATTCAATCAATGCTATTTTAGCGTCAACGTTGGTAGTTGTTTATTATCCAAAAATTTGCGCGATTTGTTGAAAACTGCTCAGTTCGTTCCTGTGGAGGATGCAACAGAATTCACACCCTCTTCAGCAAGAAATTACAGTTTTCTCTCGACACAGACAGTCATTGTTTAAAGGGCACCCATCTGTTGTTTTTTACGACCCGCCAAGTTGATGATTCACTTTTTGCACTGCAATCATTATTACACCAATTAAGTGTAAGTTACATAATAGCACATTGTTTGTTACAATAGCTCGGTCTGATAACCAAGCAGGAATTCTATACTGTATTCTGTATCTCAAAAGTTTTTTTTTAATAATAGTTTGTTACATTGTTTACTTTGCGGGATCGGCAAAAATTTGTTTAACCCTATTTTAAAGGTTATCTTTGACCAACACATTTTACTGGGAGGAGGGCAAAATGCTCCTTATCTTGTTCCCACACCAAAAGTGATGAAAACAACAAATTTGGCATGTGGGTTGCTTTGTGTTTACAAAATTTTTGTAGAAAAAATGGTTTTGAATTGATGTCGTCATTATAATGACGTCAGAGCCATTTTTGGAAAAATAGATTCATTTTAATAACGTCATAGGCGATTGAAATTCATTTAATGACGACATAGGCGGTTGATATGACGTCACAGGCGAATGAAATTTGAAATAAAAATTGAAATCCTCTTTGCATACAACGACGATTGTACACATTTGACTTCATTGACAGTTTATGTACTTTAGGCAACCACGTATTAATTCGGTTTGCAGTGTACATTTATCCATTAATAACGTTTATCTGCGTCAACAATAAACTGAGAAATATTAAATCAAAATTTAAAATTCTGAAATATTTTTTGGGTCCGTTTAGGTCATAAAATAGGAGCGTTTTTGTTGTCCCATAGCACCACTGCAATATTTTTTTGAAATTTAGTGCGTGCAATTGTACACATCGTGCGCTAACTCATATAAAGGGGATTTTTTGCGTATTTTTGATTTGCTTAATGGTAATTTAATGCACTTTGTTTTACTCTAGCATGTTACCCTTGCAACGTGAAAAATTTTTTTGATGTGTTAAACACACTTGACGGTTTTTGCAACTTACTGTAATTTTTCTGCTCGTATTTTGAAGCACCTTTCTTTTGAAGCAAATGCTCAGTATACTTCCCTTGCTCCAAATTGTTGCTTTGCTTTTTGCAACCGCATAAAGACTTGTCACTTTTAGTCACTCCTCTTTGTAATGGGCTGACAATGTGTATTTTCTTTTACTTTTCTTAGTCCCATCATACCTTCTGCCGAAGTCTTTTTGGGATGTCTGGTCTCATTTCTCCACGTTCTCTGACTGTGCTATTGTTGGCTTGCAGTGAGCTCCAGGCCATGCTAAATTTCCGAAAATGAGTTTCCTATTCGCTGGCCAAAGCGGGAGCCTTTTTTCCCCGTAATGTGTTTCCTTGTCCTCTACTCTAACCGTGGTTATGTGGGGGAGGGGGCAAGTCCGACACACTCTCCACTACGCGTGGATGAGGCAGCATTTCCTATTCCCATTTAAATTATCAATTTTCTCAGCAGTTTTCAGAAAAATGATTTCTGCATTTCCACACATGTGGTACGATCAGGGTGTCGAATCGTTTCAAATAACGGTTCGGGTTCAGGTTTAGCTCCTGCTCAAAATATTTTAGCGCTTCAGGTTTGGTTCGGGTTCGCTTGAGCACCATTTTCGAGGTTCAGGTTTGGTTCAGGTTCACTCAAGTAAAATATTACTGGTTCAGGTTCGGTTCGGGTTCATTGACTTAAAATTTAAGTGTCGTTACTCGCTTCGTCCAGAAAAAAAAAGGAAAAATTGCTGATCCTGTTGATGATCAAAACTGCTCTTATTGTGCGTGTACCAGCGCCAGCGGCATCCGAATATAGAAAAATGTATTCTTACTTTTGTTAGGGGTTCAGGTTCGGTTTGGGTTCACTTGAGCACAATTTTGAGGGTTCAGGTTTGGTTCAGGTTCACTGAAGTAAAATTTTGCTGGTTCAGGTTCGGTTCGGGTTCACCAAAATGAAACGGTTCATTCGGGTTTACGGTTCGGGTTCAAGTTTGGTTCGACACCCTGGGTACGATCTTTTTCGTTTTTGCTGCAGAGCCACGTGACCACAAAGTCATGTTATCCAGATTGAATCAGCTGCAAATTAGGAGAATCCTTTTTGAAGAGCCTCTGGACACCCTCTACAGGATCTTTGTCATCTTATCGATTGTTCTGCTTCTGAGCTTTTACGTGAAGTTATTTTTGACTCTTCCTTTATTTTTAAACTTCTGTTCAAACGTTGTGGTGTGGCCAATTGTTGGGTCTCCTCGGAGTTACTCTGCGTCCCCACCGTTCGAAGAGCTTGGGTAGCACTACAACCACCACTATGACCCATCACCAAAAATACTCCAACCAAACTTAGATGTATGATTTAAACAGTTTTGAAACTAATCGATGCTCTGGGCCAATGGTGTAAGATGTAAAGTTGCGAAAGACGAGATTGCACAAATATGATGCGTTTATGTGCCTAACTTCAAATAAAAATTGCTTTAAAGCTTTTCATGCTAAATATTTTAAGAATCAATTTTTCTATCTGTAATTTGATTAAATATTTTCTTAAATAGTAGGTTTAAGTTTTAATCTGCGTTTTATTCAATATTAATCCAAAATGTTTATTTAAAAAATAAGATAGTTTGCCGGGGACAAAAAAGGTAAAACTCCTCTAAAATATACGGGTTGGTACACTATGGGTTCATTTGTACACATTGCCTAATTTGCATTTTAGTGACGTCAGAAACCAAGTGAAAATTGATTATCGTTTCAGTGAATACACTAACTGCAAAAACACAAAAACATTGTTGTTTGAATACACCATCTTTCACAGTGTGTGCACAAAGAGAATAGGTTTGTTTTTTGATACTGTATCATGAAATGCCTAAGTCAAAGTGATTACGTCAAAAAAACGCATTGTGACGTCGTTTAAGTTGGTTATGGATCAAAAATGCTCAAATATCAGAAAGTGATTTCGACAAACCTCAAAATGGAAAACTTTTCCCTACCTTAGCAACTTTTAATTTTCAAGGGTTATTTGTAAATAAATTTGACTCCAAGTAAAGTTAAATCGGAATAAATTTTTTTTCATAAAAGTGACGAAAGGGGGCAAAGTACCCTTCCCTCCGGGTAAAATAATAGGTTTATAACGAGCTTTTTGAAACTCATGAGTGAATTGTAACAACGCTCAGTTAGTCAAGTGCCTTTAGTAAGAAACGTAGCAATACCAAGTTTCATTCAGCGAAAAAACGAAATGACTTGACAGTTTTGAGTTATGGCCCATCTTAGTGAAACGTTTGCAGGTAAAACTAATCAAATGTTGCTTTTATTTTTTAGTTGTTTTTTTTACATAGTGTAGCTGTTCTTTCCAATTTGCTTTGGGTAGAAGACAGTGAAGGGAGCTTTTGGTCTTCCGAGTCAAGGTGCCATCTACCCAATTGTTTACCACATACGGTGAAGACTTCGCGCAGTATACCTTTCTTTGATGCAGAACGTCAAGCAAAGAAGCTGTGAAATGTGAATACTAATTTTTATAATCTCCAATTTGATCCGACCAGAAATCGAACCCGGGTTTGCCGTTTTAGCATCAGACGCTTTATCCACTCCACTAATCGATCATATGTTGTGGCTAGAAGAAAGCTTGAAAAAAATTCTCATGCCCAACGATGCCCACAAGCTTTTCCCTATATTATTTGCAAAGAAATAGAATTTATTGTGTGGTCCGGTGCCGTAGCTAGAACAAGCAAAGTGGGGGAGATCGGTGATGGGGACACTAGTTCAAAGTGAGGAAGCACTAAATTAGAACAAATTTTGCTCATTAATACTGGATTAAAAGAAAATTTTTCGTCTGCTAAATTACTGTGGGCCTAATATTACGTAAAACCTATTTGTGTTTCAGGTTGATATAATTTAATACTTTGACCTCCAGTCCCTCACGTTTAAGATTAAGATTACTGAATATACCCTTTGGGGAAACTAAGTCACATCAAGAATTTTCATTCAGTCAGAGCAGAAAGGAAACTAAAAAAATAGTTCAACAAAAGGGGAAATTAACCATTTACATTGATCAAATCAAACTTAATTTTCGGGCTTGTGTTTAGGATTTAAATAATATTTCGTGCTTGGACCAAGTTTGGGTCGGGTTTGGATCTGAACTAGCCGAATCCTTTGTAATTTTGATATGAACAATGGTAAAGAACCAAACGCCTGTTGGTCCGATTCGCACTGTAGAAATTAATAATGTTACATTATTTTGTGGCGCTCGCACAAAATAATATTGTTGTTGCATCGAAGAGATTAATGCTTGTTTATTTACTTTTTCCGCGCGACAGCAAACTTCTTGCGTTCGAGTTGAGTTGCTGTCCATTACAGAGTGTTTATAATATAAAGTAGAAACTTTATCCTGCTTCAAATTCCATTTTTTGATCATTAGGCGTTGTGTAAATCAAATCCTATGGTCGAGAGTTTAGTGACAGATGCATTTGGTGTTGAAACCGTAGGCTCTTATTTGACTTTCAGCAGGGTTAAACTAAACTTTAAATTATCATTGGTGTTTGCTATTCCTTTTTGCGTGACGTTCAACGTAAAAAAGAACAGTGCGAAGCCTCCACCTTTAACAATAGACCATTACTGGGCAGGTGGCAGCTAAACGGCTGGCCGAGAGGGCAAAGGCGTCGTTTTTGCGACGATCGACCTTGATTGCATGATCTGGATTCAACCCGCACCACGGTCGCATTGTCGAGTCCTTGGATAAGACGCTTTACGATGATTATCTCTGCTTGGTGTCATGGAAACTACGAAGCAGGTGCAGATTCCTCCAAGCACGAAGTAGTTGTTGTAATAAAAGTGTGCCGATTGTCTAATAGTTAGCGTCCGACGCTCTCTTGGGACAGGAGGAGAAATACGCACAAAAACAACAGGAACTCAATACTGATCTTGTTTTGTCGTCAAGGCTTAATTGGTAAAAATAAAACAACTTTGCAATCGAAATTAGTTTTTATGTTGTTATTTTGCAACAGGATTCCAGTGCTATTGGATAAACTTGAAACGACGAAGCGATAAAAATCGTGACTTCAAATGGGAGGACGGAACAGTTTTTACGGGATTCATGGATATAATTAAAATTGAAAGCAATTTTTATATAAACAGAGATAAATGTGCTTGCGTTATGCATACACTCGCTCAAGAGCTACTTCTCAGGCCTTGGGATTGCAGGGCTCCAACCAAATTTATTTGTCAAAACAAAGGTACTGAAACTGCTGTTCTTGTAATATTATCGTTGCTCCTGCTCATAAGCTAACAGAAGCGATGCTTCCGACTTTTAATTCTCATTAGGATTTTTCAGAACTGTTAAGTTGAGATAAACACTATCAGTCTATACGGAGCAAAAAAGCTATTATCCGAGTTAGCATTAAAATAAGGAATTTTTTGAAAATGATAAATATACTAAACACTGCAATTATGAGTTTAGTATTGCAAATTTATAATTTTGTACAAAAAAGTTAGAAATGGCCATTGAAATGAAACTTTTTATTATACTCGTCGTAATTCGCCGAAGCGAGTAACGAGTTGGCAGGGCTCTTATCCACGTCATTGCGCCCGGGCAACACAGCTCCTTTCGAAGAAATGTTGCAGCAGTGGCAAGCCATTACCAACACTGCGACCAATTTGACCGGCCCAAGATTTGAACCTCAGACTCCCGCTCCAGAAACGGACGGAGTTACCGCTCAATTTTTATATTTTTAAGTTCAAAAACTTCCAGCGTTTATTGGCTCACCCACAAACTCCATTGACTGCCTAGAGAAGGGTGCAAAATTTTGGGGGCTCAAAAGAAAGATGCTGATGAACAAATAAATCTGTAAGATATATTACAGTATAGTGTATGGAATACACTGTAGGTAGACGTACAGAATTTATGTTTTTGTTAAAATTTACAACCAACTAAGATCAAACACATTGACTCCATACAGAACTCTTCTCTTAAAATTTTTCTAAATTTATTCTTTCTAGTTTATTTGACATTGCAAATCATGTACTGTTTTTGGTGTATTTGTTAAAGTTAATCGGCAACGTATGTTGCTACTGGGCGTTAACAAAGTCACTTTGAATCAACTAGTCAAAAAACGCGTTTACGGGCCCCGGAAAGATATATTGTTTTACCTATTAGCCATGCTCAGTATAGTCTGAAGTTTTCGGATAGGGTTGTTCCCACCCCACATTTTCCGCCCATTTACGGTATAATGACGTCATTTCCGCAAAAGTAGGCTAAATTTTTTAGCTTTGTTGACTTTTTTTTATTCATTCTCACTTATCTTATGGTTGGACTTGAATTTCTAAACTTGGGCCACTCAACAAGTGGGACATGGGCAACCTTCAGATGCATTTACGACGTTATATGATTATGACGTCACAATGCAGGAAGAAAAATGTTACGAAAATTGTAAAAAATTACTTTTCTGAGTGGTTGTCAACTCCTATAACTTTTTTATATTTGATGTAGAGTCTTAATATAACTATTGAAGAAAGTACATGCATATTAGAAGATACTGTACGGATTTGGTTTACTTTGATTGATACTTTTGTGTAATAAATTACACTGAAAATATGACACCCATTTTGCAATATTTGTCCTATTTTAGGGTTTTGCTTGTCATCCAAGACTGAGTTTATTTCAATAATAATATTTGCTTCCATAATTCACTTTTTTCAAAATTAAAAAATGTTTGAAATATTATAAAAATGAAAAAGTTATGACGTCATATTGATGACGTCATAATTTAGAAAACAATCGCAAAAACGGCCCCAAGTTTGAGCTGGTGTTATAGATCAGATGATATCAAGTTTTTCACGGACTGCACAAATGAGAGCAAAAAAGTGATGACGTTAAAATTAATTGATAAAGGAAAATTTTTACATAAATTTAGGCAATGTACTATACAATTTATTTAATTTTATAGAATTTTGATGTTGCATGTGATGATGTCGCATTTAAATAAAACAGTTCATAAGTTTTGTAAGTTATAAATAGCCTAACCTCAATAATTTAGTTTTTTGTCACAAAAACAAGTAGCTCATCAGTACGTTGAGAAATCAGCATCCTCTTTTTCCTGGAATCATGGAAATCATCTAATTCAATGAACACTTTCTGGTCGCGTTCTTGTTCTACGCTATCTACCAGAGGTGGAGTCCTCGAGGACGTCTTTGGCCTCGAGGACACATTTTGAAGTCTTTGGCCTTGTCGTCGAAGCCAATGAATCCTCAAAAATGTTCTGTCCTCGGCTCGAAAACAGCATTATTAGTTGATTGATTAAAAAGGAAAATAACTAAACAAAAGACAACATAAACTTTTGGTCTGTCAATTCAGTTCCTTTCCTTATTTGAAAAATAATACAATGTGATAGTCAAATAAACCAATTTACACTGAAACCTTTTTTTAAATCGCATTATGCGAAAGCTCTAATCGGAGAATGAGGGGGCGAAATCTTGCAAGGAAATATTGTTGGTTTTATTTCTGCTAATACTTTTGGTGCAGGCGATACAAACTGCAAAGCGCTAAAGTCATCCAGAGCCATCACAAGAAATCCGGGGGTCTGGACAAACAATTTTGAATTGCTAATGCTAAAACATGGCCGAGCCCATTCTGCGTGTGAATTTAAAAGAAAGTATTTGTGTGATAATGAAATGTAATACAGTATTACCAGAGATGGTATATTGATATTATACTGCAGTAAATATATAATAGTATAATTTTTGAGAATGACAACTTGTTCTGAAAATATGCGAGCGTAAAGAATCTGTTTAGCGCTAAGAAAAAACAACTCTAATCACTGGAAAGTAGTCTGGGGGCAAAATTACGTCCACTAAACAATTGTGTGTTGGAAATCACCGCTACGAATTCCAAATAACTACCTATTGGATCACAAAAATGTTGCATGAAGAATTATTAAGAAATAAAATGTGAAGTTGAATATAACTACAGCATAATAATTGTTCGAATGCCTGGACAGATGCGCACTGCACTTAGGGATGGCCATTTCAGAATAATTAGGTATTCTAAAATAATTGCGAATCTTTTTTTCGAATCCAGAATTGCGAATCCCTAACCGAATCCTAAATTTCAGAATAACACTCCGCATCATTTTGGTATTAAATTAGCCCTCAACTCAGTAAAACCATAGTTTGTGTCAATTTAAGTTTAATGTAGTTCTAGCCAGGTTAACGAATAAAGCACCATAGTCCATAGTCTAAACCAAATGATTTAAGTCATTATTGAATACCCTGCAATGCTTCAAGCCTTTCCAATCAAACAGCTACTTGCACTCAAATTACTTTAGTATACAATCTATCAGTCGTTAATAGTGTGTACATAGACACAGAAGCTTTACAAAGTATCCAATAATGCCTTGTTGCAGTGAAGAAGATGCCATCGCATACACACGTAGATTTGTGTTTCGCAAGCTTAAAAAAATTTGCAAAGATTTAGCATGCGCAGTTTTGTTCTATGATCAAACCGAATCCTAAAAATGGAACCGGTTCCAAATTGAAACCGGTTCTTAGGATTCGGTATTCTGAAATGGCAATCCCTAACTGCACTACATAAATTTTTTACACCACGTCATTATAAAATGAAGAAGTAAACCTCTCGCGAAAAATTTGGGAATTTTTAGAAAAAATTAATGGTTTATTGTTTTTCCGTTTCGACGATTGTAAATCCACTGAAAGAGAGCCCAAGCAAATTTCTCCAATGCCCTCCTTCTTAATACGGCCCTGCTGGGATTCTCAGTATGCTCTAAAATTAAACATCTTATGATAAATTTAACAAGGTGTCTTTTGGCGGCCTAAACGTTCGCGATCATTTCTTGATAGACATTAGTGTAGATGATTTGTGTTGCTTTTCGCCAAGTTTGGATGGTTTACAAGGTTTGCCAAATATTTGCAGTCGTTAAGTCGTAGAATACGATATGGTTATTGATAACTACAAATCAGTGGGAATACTTTTTCGTTCTAAACGATTTGCTTTATCTTGCATGCCTAATTGCCGGATTAGCAATATAAAAGTGATTAAAGTTAGTAGTTCTGTGAAATATCTTGGTGTATGCATAAATGATACTATAACAGAGAACGAAGATATTAAGCGACAAATGAAATATTTGTATGAAACAGCTTACTACCTGAATACTGATTTTCAGGCTTGTCCATGGGACATATTTTTCTGTTCCATCCCATCCCATTTCATAATAGTTCATGCTTGTCCTATCCCATCTCATGGAATTTCCATCAAAATACAATTAATAAAAGCAAATAAATTTATGAAAATTTAAGTATAATGTGTATTAGAATCTGTTGAATTTGCTAACTTTAAAGTTTAGAAGAGTTCACAATTCATTATCATTCTGACACTTATATTCCGAGTCACTGTGCTCACTCAGCAAATTTTCAATTTCCTGTTCATCAATTTCTGTCCTTTATTCCCATGGGAAATGCAATGCGTACTATCCCATCCCATCCCATGGAACATTTCCCATGGGATTCCAATGAGAATCCCATTACCATGGACAAGCCTGAAAATTTTGCAAAGTTTTCTAAACGAGTGAAAAAAATTTTTTTAAACGTTATTGTACAATTTTTACGTTAGTCGACTGTGATGCAAATATTCTCATTCAAGTATGCAGCATCTTCAAGTAGCTTACAATGATTCGTACCGTATACTACATGGCTTACCTCGCAATACTAGTGCCATGAGAACTTCAAATTCAAATGATATTGCTACTTTTGATGCATTGCTTCGTAAACCTATGATTCGTTTCATTGGTCGGTCCCGGAAATCGGATGATTCATCAATAAGATAGACGGTTAAAAAAGATTATTTTCTGACCAGTGAGGAATTTGTTTCCGCTCTCAGTTTTATAGATTTTTGAGACCAGTGGGCGTTAATTGCACTTTTACGTCATTTGAAGCTAATTTTCAAGATCAATGATGCTGCCTACAACCATATGTTGTTTTGCAGCATCACGAGAGAGGTTACATTGTCTATTGAAAAAGTACAAACGTATTACTTAGAAACTCTTGTGCCGCTGAGACATACAAGCACCAGGCAGCCTTTTCAACTGATATCATGTGAGAAGTGAAGGCTTGGTCATACACACATAAGAAACATACAACAATATAATACAGAATATGTGACAAACAATTTTGTCCATCACTTGCACAACATGGCCTCTGCTACAAATAAAACAACAAGATTGTGATTGTGTGTTTGTAGACAAATAACACTACTGAGCATGAGGCCTTAAATCCAGTTTAATCGATTTGAGGAAAAGTTCTCTTGTATAATTTTCGTCAATAGCTTTGTTCAGTACAATCACGGATCTATGTCCAACAATAGTCTGACATCATGTGGGCGTCCCACCTGCCTTGGTATCTTTCTTCCATCATCTTAATATCTTGGTGGAACCTTTCCCCTTGTTCCTCGCTTACACCACCAAGATTTTTTGGGAAGTAGTCTAAATGACTAAATAGATAGTTTGATGCTCATCCTTGAACCAAAAGCTTGAAAGTTTCTGAGCATCACATTAACAAGATACCGGTAGTTGCTTGCCTTTGTGTTACCTAGAAACTCTCGTACCACTGAGACATACGAGCATCAAGCAGCACTTTCAACTGCTGTCAGGTGAGAAGTGAAGGCTTGGTCTTGGATCAATTTGCTAATGTGTGGTCCATCAAAAATTCCTGCTTTCATTTTTTGCATGCTGAGACCAGGAAACTTTTTGGCAATATAATTAAAACAATCACCATGTTTATCAAGAGCCTTCACAAATTGTTTCATCAGACCCAACTTTATGTGCAGTGGAGGTAAGATAATGAGGTCCCGACTAACTAGCTGCTCATTTATGATATTTTTATAACCCACAGCAAGATTTTATCGCGCCGGCCAATCCTTCTTTACCCAATGCTGAGTACTTGCTCGACTGTCCCAGTAACAGACAAAACAAGGATACTTAGTGTACCCTCCTTGCTGTCCCAACAAAAAATTAACCATCTTAAAGTTCACACATATGGCCCAGTTATGGTCACTGTAGCCCAATTTGTTCAAAACCATCTTCACATTCAGATAGTGTTCTTTGACAACCACTGAGTATCCTATCGAAACGCATGCAAACTTGTTACCTCTATGAAGTAACATATATTTTAAACTGCGTTTGGAGCTGTCAATGAACGATCTCCATTCATCTAAATTGTACTTCGAAAGACCCATTTCTGCAAGATGACCTGGGATGTTGCTACAAAATACAAAGTCATCTTCCATAGTAAAAAACGAAGCAGAAGATCATCCCTGTTGCGATTGTTACAGCACCGATCTATTTTATTTGCCCCGCTAAATTTTCGAACTCGGCTCTTTTATTTGACTCTTATTTTTGCTGCGTTGGTCTGCGCGTCATTTTTTTTTTAATTTTCGCACGTTTTGTTCGACGCCTTATTTCCGGCACAACGCGCAGCTCTTTTGCTTTTTGCCGAGTTCTAGCGTTATAGTCATTCATTTCATTTGGGGATCTTAAGCAATCGGACGTTTTATTTTGCAAGTTTTTGTCACATGTCATTGTTACGTTACTTTGTTTTGCTACCTGGGTTAATTTTCAAATATTTTAATGCCGTGCCGTGTAGCTCTTTATTTTATTATAATTTCTCAATAAACCTCTAACTGCTGGAATTCAACTTCAATTTGTGGAAACAGCACGGAGGGTGAAGGCCCCAGTCTCGAATCGCTGGGGCAATCTAAAAAAACTATATTTTACGCTATAGTTAAAGAGGGTGTCTGTAACAGCGATAGAATGTAATTTTAGTCCCCAGATCCAGTACACCATGTTCACCAAGACGAGATGCTATAAGTTCAGACGACTCTTTGGAAAGATTAAGATCACGCACCAGGTTATTCAGTTGGCCTTGACTAAAAGGTTTAGGGTTTGTGATGAGTGAAGATGCTTCAGCAGCCATGCTGGTAGAGCTATAGTTCTACAGCTGTTATTATTATCTTCCATTGCTTCCAGCAGTGTTTCATCTGCAGTGAGATCAGGTAAGAACGTGAAAACAGGAACTGGAACTTCAGTGCAATGTGGTACTGGTCGTCGTGCAGACTCTATATCAGGATATTACCAATCTTTCTTCTTGCGCAGATTCCATCCAGTCATATCTACCACGCAAAAATAACAATCTTAGTGGTGATTTTTGGATTCTTGCCATACCATAGGAACCCCGAACCGCATGGAAGTAGCTTTACCTTGGGTCCAACGGCGCAGTGTTTTTGTACATTGCTTGCAGACCTTATGAGGTGCCCAAGACTTGTCTTGGTCCCCTAACTTTATGCTAAAGGTGAATTTACACAGTATCCGTTTTTCGTACGTTTTCGTCCGTTTTTTTACGTTTTTGGTTTTCCTTGAAAAAGTATGCGCTTTTTCATCCACATTTTTATAAGTCTATATACGCACTAAGTAGACTGTTACATATAGATAAAAATTCTGTTCAAAAATTTTGTGTATGAACGATAAGAGCGATATTTGGAAACAGAGCTGTACCCCTTTACAAAAAATTTTTTTCGGAAAACTTTTGTCCAGTATGTGACTGTCTGGTTAGCGCGGATATGGACACATAAAAATGCGGATGAAAAAGCGCATACTTTGTCAAGGAGAAGCAAAAACGTAAAAAAACGGACAAAAACGTACGAAAAATGGATACTGTGTAAATTCACCTTAAAGTAGGCTTTGTCAGCCTTTTTCGTGAAATCTTTCACGTTGAAGCGGTACTTTGCCAGCATATATTCCCCACAAATGTAGCAAAACACATCTGGGTGGCTTCGACACTGCCTTCATTTGGAACTCATTTCTACTGCTTTCTCACTAACAAAATCTGTTCTCTGATTAAAAATACTTAAGCTAAATTATGCTGTAAAGAAAAAGTGCTCGTTAATCTGCTTGTCCAATTGACTGCAGTAGAGTAACCTATTCTCCATTATATTTCTAAACTTCTACCATAAAATTTCATTCCTTACTAGCATCACTTTTTGCTTTTTCAATAGATAATGTAACCACTCTCATGCTGCTGCAAAACAACATATGGTTGTAGGCATCATCATTGAGCTTGTCCAGTAGCTTCAAATGACATAAAAGTGCAATTAACACCCACTGGTCTCAAAAATATATCAAACTGAGAGCGGAAACAAATTCCTCAACCCCAAAAGCATAGAAATGGACACAAATTTCATTCAAATTGGTTACATATTTCTTGAGATAATGCAAATTATGTTTTCACCACTTGGTGGAGGAATTTCGCCCCCAAAATCATAAAAATGCTAATTACTCAGGCCCCAATCACTCTATCGCGCCAAATCTTTTTTAACTGATGCAGAATAAAAAGTGACATTTTTTAAACTTACTCACTGAAGCGTGTCGGCTATACAGTGCCCTCTAGTTGCAAAAATCCAATTTTTTGGGAAAAAACACTTAGGGTCGGATGCACCAACTTTGGTTAACTTAACCGCCGGTTAGCGTTAACCACCGGTTAGGTAACCGCCAGTTAACTTAACCACAAATCCATATGCACCAACAGAATTTCGTGTCTGGTTAGGTAACCAAAAGTTAACCAAGCAAACTGCGGTTAACCACAGGTCAACTATTGTGACTCAGCAAAAACATCATTTTCCGGCAAGTTTAAACTAATTCTTTGATTGAAAAAGAGTGGAATGAAGCAAAAATTGCGATGATTGGCTATTTAGAATACAATTTTTTAGATCGAAACATCGTTTGGGGAAGATTAGCGTACTTTTCGCAGCGTTTCTTCTGAAGAAAAGATTGAAGGTCTGATTTGCACTTTAGGCCTAGTACTGACAGGTGCTAAACAGAACCAACCGATAACATAACAAATCAGTGAAAATAAAAAAGATTCGACTTAGCAGTATTCGACTTAGGTTTCGGACTTAAAAAGGATTCGACTTAGCACCCAATCGAAACCTAACCCAAACTCGAGCCTTAAACTAATGTTAATCTCAACCCAAACCCTAACGAAAACTAAAAAAAGTACCAGTAAATGAGCAAATAAGCGCTCACTCTCTGCACTCTGAAGGCGAGTTCACACAGAACCCGTCAACGTTTACGTCACCGTTCAGTGTTCTACCGCTATTTGGCGGTGACGGTAACCTGAACGTGAGAGGTTCACACTGATCCATCACCGTTACGTATTACGAAGAACCTGTAACTGGTTGTAATGCTTGCATAGCAGTTTTGTTAATGAACCAATAGGCCTATCAAGTTTGGGTTTTGTAATCAGTAATCACTATACCATCAAACTATGCTTAAATTGAGAGCTACTGATAATATGTGCAGGCTATTTAATGCACTTTATCCTGTGGGGTTAACTTGCTGGTTTTGAAGTGCTTGCCAAAATCATCAACAAACATTTATCAAGTATCAGTGATAATTGTGGAAACAAGTGATGAGTTTTAACTTTAGTTTTACTTAGTTGTACAGTGGTACTGCTCAAGTAATTTTTTTCGTGGTACTGCTGCTGGGTTAAAAAACTGCTGAGATTTTTGTTGAGTTACAGCTTAAATATTTGTTGAATTTCTATTAAATAATTAAATTTCTTTAACAGTCAAATACTGATATGATCACAGATTTTAAGTCTATTTTGCAAAAGCAAAAAAGTGATTAGTTAGTAATTGCATGTAGAGTACAGGGTGGGCCAAAAGTTGGTATACAGCAATCACAATATAAATACTTTAAATTTCTTTTTACTTCTAATAAGCAGCACATTCCAAAAGACTTCGCATTACTTGCTCAGCACTAGGACCTGTAATATGACTTAAAATCAAGTAAAAACCGTAAGGGAAAAAAAAATTTTGAAGCACTTTTGAGCGATGCTGTATACCTACTTATGGCCCACCCTGTATATCATTTAAATTAGATTTGCATGAACAATTTTAAGGTGGTGTAGAACTTAAATTTAAATTTACTGTAAGCATTATGATAGGAATTCAAATAGCCTAATCACTAGATTTTGTTTTTCAGAAATAATCTGTAGATAAGACATAGGTTGGTACCGTACTGAAGTGGAATTTGAATTTGGCAGATTTGGTTGGTTAATCAGTAGGCTTACTGCAATAGTGAGTAATGTAAGAAGACTTTAAAAAGCTGAGAGTAGTGACAGAAATTACTCTAAAAACTGAAAAGCACTGGTAAAACCTGAAGAACTAGAAATTTTTATACTCAAAATTGCGGTAAATCAGTGTTTGAGTTTTTTGAAATGTTTTAACTCTCAATATCTGATGTGATTGCAATTTTTGACTAACATCGATAACAACAGTTAGCAGGTCAGAAAGTGAGGAAAAAGATATCTAATGCAGGACATACAGTTTATTACCGCGTTTATTATCAGAAATCGTTATCGCGCAATCAAATCGAAAATTGCTATTACAGTATGTGTACGCTTAAAGAAGTCTATTTTTTTGTACGCTACCGTATCGCGAATGGTTTCGGTAACCGATATCATACACTTGTTATCTGTCATATGGCATACTACTAGTACTAGAACATACAGAATCATAAGTGCAGCAGCACAAAAACCCAACCCAAACCCAGGCGGTCCAGCCTCAGTACCACTATGTACTGTAGGTATGTGTGCACTGTCAGAAATCGATCTCGCGTATTCGGCATCTGTTATATTGCGAAGTGATGGTCTACTGTACTGGTAGGCTATCACAAACTGGTACAGCACTAGCATATGCGTGAACTGTAGCGACAATTGAACTGTACGGAAACTATCACTACTCAACTCTTGATTTGTACAGTACTGTACCAGTGTACAGTATGTTTTCTCCACTCCAATTTGATTCTATGGTACTGGTTTGTTGATTTTCCAAAGTAGCTATAACCCCAAACCACATTAAGCTTAAAACAAATAAAGCTCAATGCAATTCAAAACCACAGCCAACTTTGTATGTGCATTGTACCAACACTGTGTAAGTAAACCAGCTATTTTTTTGGCATCTAGTGATCCACTGCTGAGAATACAAGATGATTCTAACATCATACAATTTCATTTCAGTGACAGTTCAGCGTGCACACAAAACAAACTGCAGAGTATACAGATACAACAACAACCAGAAGCCTCTACCTGACTATTACTAAATTAACAAATAGATAGGCTTATGAGTTCCTAAAAACAAACAAAAGTTAAGAGTCTATGGTATTGGTAGCTAAGCAATCACTGGTCAGTATTTATATGCATCATGGCAATAATCATGACCACAGACCAGTATCATCATCATCATCATATTTATTTATTTACCAAGTGACGTCATATCACAAGAAAAAACTGCAACTTTCTCTAGGGCTATTACCAAAGCATCGAAATATGCAATTCCTTTAAAACCAACACACAAACTTGCAGAGTCAAAGTGATATTTAGTCACTTGGTGAGGAGACAGCAAAGGACCGAAAGGTCATCTAAGTCTACAGCCACCTCACCAAGTTAAGGTTAAAAAAACAGCTTCTAGATTTTCTCAGTCTGCTACTTTCTATGATAAAAAATTTTAGGCAAAATTATATAAAACAAAGAGTTGCAAAGATATGTACACTTTGTACAGTGTATACACAAAACTCACAGTCAACATGTAAAGAAAATGCAAGGCAACATTAGAATTGTTCTAACTCTAAGCATACTAAAAAAAAATACTGTACAGATTGGATAGAAAATAAAATCAATAAAGTTCATAATGCTTATTTATGTTTTATAGAATTTAAAGTGGGCAATGGGAGTGAAAAAAAAACCCTCCTTGCTTTGTTTTGTATTGTTTGCCAATATGTCGTTAGTAGGTACTGATACAATTTCCAATACCAGTATATATCAACCTTAGTCAGTTTCTACAAAATTACTTATAGTATCGGTACTGGTACAAAGTACCGGTGCACTACGGTATATGATCATGACTAGGCCTATTGATGATACAGCGTCCAAAATGGTCAAAAGTGGCCACTTTATTTAAAGGCAGTGGCTATTTTGCTTCTAGAGGCAAAATAGCCCCATGTTAATTTGCAATTTGGAGGCAAAATAGTCCTAACGGCTATTTTGCCGCAAATGCCAAATTAGCCCTAAGCCTCATGCTAACCCAAAGTCTAACTCTAATCCTAACCCTAATCCCAACCCTAGCCCTAACCCTAACTCAAACCCTAACCCAAACAAAGGAAAAACACTATTTTGCCTCTAGAGACAAAATAGCCACTTTCAGACATTAGAACAGAGAAAGCTCTCTACTGTAGAAATTGATTGCTTCCAGTAGTTTATAATTTCAGCTTTCAAGAATCAAGTCAATTGAAGTTCAAAATTGAACTTTAGCCAATTGTACCAAAACAAGAGCAAGGAAAGCCAAATTGAATTGGCTTTCTCAACTGGCTGCTAGCAACCAACTCAGATTTAACATGCCTACCCTGTACCAATTACCAGTAGTTTCAATATCTCATTCTCTCTTCTTTTCCGAAGCAGAAAAAAAGCAATCCAGTCTGAAGTACCCCTAGGCTAGATACCAGTATCACTGCTACTGTACACTATCTATGCTACAAAGTATCGGTACACGACTAGACCTAGCGTACTACATACAGCTCTAAGCACTTAACATTGCCTGCTGAAAGCTACTTTTCAACTAAAACCAATTATTTTTTCAAGATTTTTAGTTTTTGTGGCTCAAAGTTTGCCCCAACCACCAAAAAAATGCTCGAAATCGCTTACGTTACTTACGTAAAGTTAAAATTATTTTAACTCAACCTAAGACGGATGAAATCAAGTAAATCACTTCCGTCACCGCTAAAATTTTCTGTGTGAACACCTTGACGTTAGACGTAACTGCGACGGAACGGTAACGTTGACGGCTTCTGTGTGAACCCGCCTTTATTCTTTTTATGGGTGCTACGGTAACATAACACTAGCCACTTGCTAGAATATTGAAGGAAAAACTGTTCCACCTCACTGGTAACTTAGGTACTTCACAGGTCAGTAGATAGGCTACCTACTGTATAATAAGCCGCTGGCCAGGGAGAGAAACATTAGGCCAGCCACTTTCAGCTTTCTAACTCAATGTTGACTGATCATTCTAACTCAATTTAAAACAACAAAAAAATTTGCAACTTTTTTCTTGTTTCAAATCCAATTATACTAGGCTATGGCTACGACTACAGCAGAAACCAAGCCCTGGAAGATATGCTATATGCTCCTAGGCCAATAGCTGCTACTTAGCGGTGTTCATACATCCATTAGATTGCTCTCTCAAGCATCCATTATCCCAATCACTGCCATAAACCTCTGACTCTGCTAGCACTTAACCAGTGGTTAACCCACCTTACTGCGGCGGTTAAATTTTTGGTTAAAGTTGCGGAGTTAACCATCCGGTTAACGTTGGTGCATAAGAAATTTTTCTTAACCGATGGTTAACCTGTCGGTTAAGTTAACTCTTGGTTAACTAGCGTTGGTGCATTCGACCCTTAAAATAATAAATAAAATAGCTCAAAAACTAGAGCCACTTTGGCAAAACTGACATCATTTTCGTTTTCAGCATCCCCAAATCACACTAAAAAGGCTCAAACATGTTGTGCCTTTTGAAGCAAGTTTTGTTTTGTTGGCCTGTGTTATAATTAGTCTTTTGTCCCGCTGCAAAGCAAAATCAAATCTTTCATTTTGTCGCTCAATGCGGTAGTGCTTTGCGCGATAATTGGGAACTGAAGGTAGGAAGAGAATTCAAAAACTTTCATTAATCAAGTTCGTTTTTTTGATTACATAATTATTTCCGAAGAACGAAAATGTTAGCGCAGATTGCAGATTTACGTCTCTGCGCCCTTATATCCCTGCACCCTTATGTCCTTGCGCTCTTTTGTTCCTGTGCCCTTATGTGTGCGCCCTTATGTCCTGCGCCCTTTTGTCTGCGCCCTTATGTCGGGTTTCGTGCTGAAAAGCCTTTCAACAGCAGCGCTCGAGGGCAAAGAAGGATTGTACTAGAACAGTTTTTTTTAGCGTTGCATCAGCAAAGGAATTATGTCATCTATCTTTTTCGCTGGTACTGCTGATAAAAACCCTTTTATCCGTTTTGCAGCATCATTTTGTGGTTTAGATTGGTTGAAACAAACAACCAAAAAATTCATCGTTATTAACGGACTCAATAGTCGCTTTCACCTCTAAGCCTGCTAGCCCCGCTAGTGCACAAAAGCACCTGTTAGCACGTCCCACAATAGCACCTGTTTGAGCACGTTAGTGCACAACAAAAAATCCGTAATCCGTAGCACCAGCAGGTATTACATACAGAGTTTCATTTAAATCCAATGATTAAAGAATCTTTTTTAACCAGACCAAAACTAAAAGTAACTGTAACTAGTAACTTTTTAATGTTTCCAAATAGTAACTAGTTTCCACTTTGGTTCCTTTTTTGAAAAAGTAACGAAGTTACAGTTAATAAAATAGTAACTAGTTACAGTAACTAGTTATCATAGTAACTAGTTACTGCCCACCTCTGCTTATTTCTATATTATCTAACTTCTCAAAAATTTTCCAAAAACTTGTTGTTGCCAGACTAACAAATTTAAAAAAAGAAAAAACAATGTCGATCAGCAAGCATGTCGATGACCACAACACCACAGGAATTGCACAGGTGAGTATCCGCGACCGGTTTCGTCCTTGCTCAAGGGACTCATCAGGCGGAAGAACGACGAGAAAACCAAATTAAGCAATGCAGCCAGTGGTGCCGATCTTTGTTGAACATTGGGGGGGATAATTTGCAATTTTACCCCAATTTTGCTCTATTTCCAATATTGGGGGGTATGAACCTCGACCACGATTTTGTTCAGGTTTGGAAATTTGGTGAAGACCAAAAAAAATGCAAATGGAACACTTTTTCCCCAAATTCAGTCAGGTGAAGACCAAAAAAAAAGAAGATCTTCATCAAAAGTAGAACACTTTTTTTCTCAAATTCAGGTGAAGACCAAAAAAAAAAAGATCTTCATTAAAAATAGAACACTTTTTTCCCCTATTTTTGCTCAGATAAACACCCATTCAAATTATTGGGGGGATACATCCAAATTATTGGGGGGATATATCCCCCCCTTGTTTCGGCACCCCTGAATGCAGCGAAGGAGAACATAACTTGCAAACCGACATCATGCATATGCATCACGCCAAGCGAGTGTTCCTTGTCAAAAGAACAAAGCTAAAGGGACCCCAAGTAGACTGTCAAGAACTACAAAAACCAGCAAGGTAACCACAAGGGTACCAGAGATATCGCACCTCCGGGCGGGGAACCATAGCGAATCAAATGAAAAAGGAAAAAACAACGTCAATCAGACGTGCGATATCTAAGGTGCGATATTTCTGGTACCCTTGTGGTTCCCTTGGTGGTTTTTGTAGTTACTCACAAATTTCCTTAAAAAACGCAACATTTTGCACAATAATCAATACGGTTTTAGTCCGAAATTATCTACTACGCAGGCAATGCTTTACGTTATAAATGAAATAAGCACCAATATCAGCCAAAACCAATAATACACTGGTTTAATTTTATTTGATTTGAAAAAAGCGTTTTACACCGTGTCACTTCCCATACTGTTACAAGAGCTTGAAGGCATCCATGAAAACACGCTCGACTTATTTACTTCCTATTTGACTGAACATAAACAGCATGCTTCTATCAGGGGTGCCGATCTTTGTTGAGCATTGGGAGGGGGGATAATTTGCAATTTTACCCCAATTTTGCCCTATTTTCAACATTGGGGGAGATGAACCTGCACCACGATTTTCTTCAGGAGAGCAAATTAGTGAAGACCAAAAAAAGGTCTACACCAAAAGTGGAACAATTTTTTTCCCGAATTCAAGTGGACACCTACCAGGGCCTAAGAAAGAAAATTTTCAGGGGGTACGAAGGTCGATACCGGGCCCCCAAATATTATTGGGCCCTCAGCCTTATATTGCGGCCATGTTGTTAAATCATTTTTTGTCCTATGGTTGTAGATCTTCATGTAAAAGCGAGGGGATAACGATATTCGCATACAGTAAGGACCAATGAAAAACACAACTAGACATAAAATTGGTTTAAATTCAGCTAGGGGGTCTGAGGGAGCGCTGTGAGCTCCCCCGGCGGGGTCCGGGGCGTAGCCCCGGAAGCTTTAACACTTTTTATGTTTCTCGAGGGTAAAATACAGCATTTGATCAACATCCCAGCACCAAATTTGCTTAAATTGACAAGCAGAAAACGTGATATACATAAAAGATAGTATGTGAAGCGGGGGATGATGACATTGACACAATATTATTCAATATAATGACTTTAATACTGCAAATTCAAATATCTTACTGATAAAAGTTTTAAGAAGTCATCTGCAATCACAAACTTCACAAACCCAAATACCTATTAAATTCATACAGATAGAGTGAGTTAATTAATGATAGTAGTATAGTATGTCAGCTTTGACTCCGCTCTCTGAGGTTGAAATGTTTTTGGATCTCTGGAAATGTGGGCCCTCGTACATTGTTATGCCATAGAATTAGGGCTCTTAAGTCAGAAAAATGTAACAAAACGTTAATTTCGGAGCAAGTGTATGGCTTTTGATACATTTTCCTCTTTTTTTAATCAAATCAGCCACTATTGGATGTCCTAACGGCTGTGTAGCAAAAATAGTGACCAATTACCAGTACTGAATAGGCTGACTGATATTTTTGCTGTAGGCAAATTTCATTACGGTACTATGATGCGATACCAAAACTTAACGCGAAAACCTGAACTCTTCCGGGCCCCGTGAGCTCGGGCCCCCCTAGGCCCGGGCCCGGATACGATGTAGCCCCTAAACCCTCCTCTCGCAGGCCCTGACACCTACCCTCAGATGCACACCAGAGTTAAATTATTGGGGGGGGGGGGGGTGCAGAAGTAGACCATGCTCAAACTATTGGGGGGGATACTAACGGATTTCGGCACCCCTGGCTTCTATAAATGGTTCTTGCTCATCAGTGAAAATCGTAAAGTCGGGAGTGCCACAAGAATCGAACCTTGGCCCTATACTCTTCTCAATATACGTTAATGACATCTTTAACCATTTCAAATCAACCCCAGTTTTGTACGCGGATGATACGTGCTTAAACGTGAAAGCGCACGAACCCGACTTACTTGAAACTCTAATGAATCAGGAACTGGAAATGGCACGACAATGGATGCTTGAAAATAAATAGACTGTAATTGCAAGTAAAACTAAAGCTATGGTAATATTAATCTCGCCCAAACTCAAAAAATCAATCTTTGACTAATCTATTAAATGTGGTAAATCACTGATCTCTGTTCAGCAAAACGTCAAATATCTTGGTCTGAATATTGACAATAAACTTAATTTTAAGGAACACGTAAAAATAGTTGAACGAAAAGTTGCCTTCGCAAACCGCATTCTTGCAAAATCAAAACATTATCTTTTTCGAGATATCCTACTGCAACTATACCATGCCTTAATTGAATACCACCTAATTTATGCAATTCCTGGATGGGGTTCCACCTTTCAAACCTATTTCGATTAATTAATTACTTACCAAAACAAAGTTGTAAAAACAATAGCTAAAGCTAAATGGAATGATTCTCCAAGTTCTCCGTGCAGTAAGTATACTTAAACTTGCTAAAATAATATATCAACTTAAAGTTGCAAAAATTATGCACTGTATTGACACAAAAAAAACATCCTTCTTCCTAGGTTAAATATTTTCAAAAGTCAAGTCTCGCACATTTTTACTCATCTCGTACAGTTAGCTCTTCTCAATTGCATGTCCTTAAATTTAAAACTGCCAAATTACAAATATCTTTCCTATCCCAAGGCGTTAAAATTTTGGAATTCTGTACCCACCGACACAAAACTATTATTCTATTTTATGCTCAAATCATTGGGTAAACAAACATTATTCGACGATTAGTAGCCTGTGTTGCTTTCTTCACTTTTCATCTTGGCTGTTATATAACGAGCTTTTACACTTATACTTTTAACAATCCTTTTCTTTTTGCTCATTTTTTAGATTTAATTTTTAGTGGATGGCAGTTTCACTCGAAGACTTCTCGTGGGTCTCTTCACATTTCTCGGTCCGATGTTTTTATTTAAACTACTTGGCTATGTTTGTTTTTGTTATTCAGTTTTCGACAAATAAATTGAATTGAAAGACTGCGATGAGACTGCGCGGAGACTGAGAAAACTGAAAAATGCTTAATTCGCAGTGGAGTCGCAGTCAAAGTCGTTAAAGTGTGAAAGCGACTAAAACGGTTGGGAAAAAGGTGATCTCCAAAAAAAAGGTCTTCAGCGCAATTTTCTGCTCATAGATGTTTCCGTTGGAATTTTCTGAAAAAGCTCGGTTTTGCTGTTTTTTTCTCTAAAAATCTGATGGTTTTTGAAGAGTCTCGTTGGCAACACTGGCATTAACTTGTTTTTTTCTTCAATATGGTCGCTAAACAGGCTAAGTAAATCAGCTTTACAATAACCTTTCAAAAACACCCAATACATGTTTTATTTTGAGCCACTACGAGTTTGTTACTGTTCATTAGTTATTAGTCAGGCCCGTTAGACAACTTTTAGTTAACAAATGTATGGCTTTTCAATAGTCAGTAAAAATGAGAAATCAGTGTTCTCAAGCCATTAGCACTTTTCAGTAGTAGACACAAATTAGTCCGATTTGTGATTTCGCACAAATCCTATGCGCTTCTATATCATGGGGATCGGTTCCTCCAAAACTAACATTGTCAAAAAAAGAAATTCCAAAATTACTGTTCTTAAAAAAAATTTTATCACTGTGAACTTGTAATTACATATTTATTCACCAAGTTGCCTTGGCCAGGAGACAGCGAAGGTACTTTTCATTCTTGGAGTCAAGCTGCCACCTGCCTATATCTGTGTATCACACACGGTGGAGGCTTCACACTGTCCCTTTAATTGCTGAACGTCAAGCAGGTAAGCTAAGGATACCAATTTATATAGTATTTGGTTTGATCCGACCAAGAATTAAGCCCGAATCTACTATTTCAGTAGCAGACGCTCTATCCACTTAACCACTGATTGGTAAATATTATCAGTCTTGAGATTGAATGAAGATCTATCTTATTACCTCATTTTAGGCTTAATGTGCTTTTGCTCGTTTTTTCAACTTTTTTGCTTGTAAATATACAAGCAAATCAACAAAAACGTAAAACTTAAGTCAACTACAACTAAAAAACAGAATTCAAAAAAAATTGGTTAATTCATTGTGACGTCATCTATGTGACGTCATCGCTCATTACTAGCATAACCCTATCAATTTTTAACATTTTTTTTTAGAAATAGGTTGGAAAATTCTGAACGACTAAAGGCAAAATCAATGGGAACATCTAAAGTTAGGCCAATCGCATAAGACTAAATTGGTTTTGATTCCATCCTTTTTAGTTCTTGATTTAGCCGTTCCAGAGATATTCTACTTCAAACACGACGTCGGGGCCACTAATCAGTCTATTGTTATTATTTTCATTGGCAACCCTGACGTTGATGGCGTTCTTAGCGACGCCATCCGAGTTCTATCCTAAAGCAACGCCGCTATTAGACTACAAAAGCATTGAGTCGTTTTTACAGATCCGATCTGGAAAAAAGAGTAGACTGTACTCAAGCATGTAGGTCATGGTATGAAATGGAAATAGAATGAAACGGAAATTTTGGTGTGGAATACGGTAGATGCCAAAATGGAATGAAATGGAAGATTTCAAGAATAGAATTGAAGACAACCATACATACTTCCATACTAATCCCATACTAGATTTTGGGTATGGTATTTACAAAAAATATACGCGGATAGTGATATAAAGTGTTTAACCGAAATGTTCAGCAGTTAATCAATAATCATCTGCCGACAAATAGTGATAATTCGGTTGCGTGTATTCTGCAAACAGAGCAAGTGTTGCATCATAGCATGCAGTATGTTCACAGCAATTTAAGGAATTGATGCTGACATCTGACTGGCTTGATTTTTTATTCGAGATTGACATATTTCTCAATTTGCCTGGTGATAAAACTTTGTCCTCCATGGTAACTACTAGCGTACGCAGGATTTTCAAAAGGGGGGGCAGGAAATTTGAGAATAATAAAGACCAAAAAAAAGGTCTTCACTTAGAAATAGTCCGTTTTTCTGCCCAAATTTTGGTGAAGACCAAAAAAAAAAAAAAAGGTCTTCACCTAAACGCAGCCCATTTTTCTCCGCAGATTTTCTGCCCAAATTCCAAATAGTGGGAGGGGCCATGACTCAATTTTGCGCACTATATTTACTTATTTAGCATTGCCCCTAAATACGCTCCTGGTAGTAACAAATAATCGCATTATTTTTTTATTCCCAATTGAGCATTTTTTATTTTTCGTGTTTAAGCTCATTTTTGGGGGGTGCTAATAGTTTAATATTTTTGTGGAATGTTTTTTGGCGGTTTGGCTATGCCAAATTTTATAGCTGAAGTATTACAAACCTACAATCATTAAATTTAGAGCATACCGCTCGATCTATCGTCAATTAATTCACTGGTTGATGTTTTGATGCAAAGTGCATTTTTATGATAGCTTTTTATGATAAAGTTTCGAATATGGGATGAGATGCGTAGCTGTGCGAAACAATTACGATAGTTATCAACAGGTTGTTATGATTTATGCATTGCAGCGTACGAAGAAGACTGGTTAAGGCATAGCAATACATAAAACAAAATGGAAAATTTAATTTATTTTACTTTCAACTCACTCAAGTTTTTTTAACCACGTAGCCTGTAATTTATTTGTATATACGAAGTAGCGAACATACTCAGTTAAAATGATTGCTCAAATGAAAAAAGACTTATAAAACTTAATCGTAGCTAATTAATTGCTTTTTAAATGGTCTGAAAGATACGTTTGTACCGGAAGCAGCCCAACACGTAATTTGCACCTTTGCATTGTTTAGCGCATCTTAACGAGTGGACGTGGTCGCTTACTCTCAAGAGCGGTTACTCGTTGAGACACGCTAAACGCAGACGCTGTCTAAGTACATTGCAAATTACACTCTGCTTCCGGTCTAAAGGCACCTTTAGTATGAAATGGAGTATTGGAGAAAAATTATTTGAGTATGGAATGAAATAGATAGAATGGAAGATTTTTAGCATGGAATAGAAGAAAATTGCCGGTATGAAAGATGTCTTCCATTCCATACCATGCCCTGACCTGGGTAACACACGTCTAAGAGCAAGGGAGAGTAAGGGTAGTAGTGTAGTAGTCCATTGTTTGCATTTTAGTTAGAAAAGATTTTTCTAGGATCACAAAATACTGTAAGCAAATACAATAAGCCTACTAAAGTACTGGTAGTTTTATTATTAGTTATGGGTTTGTACTTTGTAGCCTTGTAATGAAAGCTGTGTTGCTAGGCAAGGCTATGATTCAGACTAAAATGTATCGAACAGCTTAATTTTTTCTGAGATTGTATCAAATCGGATCTGTTCTGCTGACAAGATCAAACTGAGTACTGCGCAGCAAAACGATTTAATGCAGCTTAATAGCTATTATAGAAGGTTAATAGCGGCGTTGCTTTAGGTTAGAACTGGAATGGCGTCGGTAACAACGCCTAGGCTATTAATGTCAAGATTGCCAATAAAAATTACAGCATTAGATTGATTAAAAGCCCCAACGTCGTGTATGAAGTAGAATATTTCTGGAACGGCTGGATCAAAAAGGATAGAATTACGCCAATCTAGTCTAATACAATTAGCCTAACTTTAGATAACCTCATTGATTTTGCCTTTAGTCTTCGTTTAAGTGACGATATGGGAGGGAAGGAAAAACATTCGTGCGTAAAAAACGTTCAAAAAAGAATGTCCCCGCCGTACGGAAATATCTACAGTATATTGTACTAGTTTGCTTTTGCTGTATTGAAAAGGGATTATATCGTTTGATGTTCTTCGATGACAGTGTTTTTTGGTTGTTCATTGCTTCCTTTCTAAACAAAAGTAAGCTATGCTACTACTACACTACTACTGTTGCTGGTTGTCACTCACGTACAAGCACATTGTTTAAAAGATAGTCATAGTTACCATACTCTTGCACAGAAGAAGTATATTACTGTATTACATGCAAAGTTCGGGTGCAAGAGCATGGTAAGTACCAAAGATGCTATTAAGACATCTAATTTTACCATTTCGGATAAAACATTTCTGATGAATTTTTGAGAAAAATTCTGTTATGATGCTAACGAAAATAAGCAGTTAAAAAGTGAAAAGATATATATAACGGCAAAACAAAAACTTTAACCCCAAATATCTTGAAAGCGTGAAGATGGAATTGGCATAGTCTTGCACCAAGCCCTTCAGTACTGAAAATATTATTTCACTTCTACGGTAAACAATTTTTGAAAGCTTTATGTTTTTTTGAACAAAATGGTGTATTTTAACTGTAGTAAACGAACAACTCATAAAGGGTTAGTATAAAACAAACAAGTGATTAATTATAAGGCCTCGCTGGTAAATAAAAACCAGCATAATGTCTTTTCGATAACCAGAGCTTTACTTCGGTTATGTGACGACATAATACTTAATAAAAGAAAAACATTGCTTTTGCGTGAAACATTATATTGGTATGAGGCAACTACATATATTGAGGCCAACAGCAGTGCAATACTTTCCCAAACGCTCTTTATCTGGCGGCAATCGGAGACGTTTGTTAGGCTGTCAGCATAGTGTCACGAAGTTCATCGGCTGCGATCGGGATTTCAAAACTTTTGTATTGCTAAATTTGAAATATTTCTTTAACATAGGAGTTTAACGGTCGGAAGTTCCGCTTAATCTAAGACCAAAAAACTATTGCCAGAATGGAACTAAGCACAGACGCGTTTCGCTTTAACTTAAAACGTCATCAGTAGGCTAGAAAGAATTCATGCTGTAAATTGTGTAATTCATTCTACTAGTGAATTTATTTAAGTAAAAGCGAAACGCGTATAATAAATTGCTATGCTTAGTTCTATTCTGGCAATCGATTTTCTTCTGAAATTGTATCACACGGTTTTGAAATAAAGATCGGGGAGAGTTTGAAATGTTTTAACTCAAACCTTCGAATCGTAAAATTTCATGCGTTTGAAATTTTTTCTTGCCTGTGCCGGTACTCTACTTTCGGGGATATTGTAATGCTATCGGCATGAATTGCAAGGCTGCGTAACACAATGGGCAGCTTTATTTGCATTCTTAGCACATGATCCCTAGTGGTTTAAATACATCAGATCAGGCACGTAATCAGGATTTGCTAAAGAGGAGAGGCTTAACCCAAAATTAAAAGTGTTCTGTTTGAATGATGATGATACCTCAAATGATACCTCGAATTGGCGGCGTGTTGAGCTAACTAGAACCGAAGGAACTCGCAAAGGGATGCAGGGTCTCGAGTCGCAATTGAGAGATTTTTGAGACTTTTCGGAAAAATACCATTTTAACATCATTTGGTTCTCAGACTGTTTTGCACGTTTTTAGTGCTATTTGAAAGAACTAAAAAAATTGTTAAGATTCAGAAAAAAGTAGAAAATATTGACTTTTTCAGCCCTTTTTTTACAAACAATTCAAGTCCAAATCACGTTTCAACGCTCGCGTTTTTTGATTAAATTTTTTTAAATGACTTGGTTAAGGGGGGCCCTTAGCCACTAAATCAGACACGACAAAACCTTACAATGTTTTTTTTTTGCAGAAATAGATAGGATGAGTAAGTTGTTTTTTACACAACGAAGTGACTTGGCGAATGGAACACGCGCGGTTAAATAAACAAAGATTCCAGTGACATCACTCGTTTTCGGAAATTTTTATTTTGATTATTACACTTATAGGTTTGGGTTAGGGTTTAGGTTAGGCTTTGGGTTAGGGCTAGGATTAGGGTTAAGGTTAGGGTTAGGGCTTAGGGTTAGTTTTTTTAGGCTTCATTTTTAAATGTCTGCGCGAATGGAACATATGCCAAGCTTCTTCCTTTAAACAAAGTTGCACAGCAACATGGCAAAAACGTGTGAAAGTTACAGTTACAAACCAAAAAATAGTAAGTAGTTCCAGTACTGCACTTTCAGTGGTAAGTAAATTGGGCTAAAAGCAGCAATGTCGCCAGTATTGCTTTTTCTGCTCTTTTAGCAAAAAAGAAGTCATTTCGTCACAGTTAATCAAACTTAACAAAAAATTTTAAAGATTATGACCTATTCAAATAGAAAACAGAAATCAATCAGTTAAATCAAGCAAGAAATCCAAAAAATTTTGCATAAGCTTGACTTAGGGTTGCCAAATCGGTAGAAACGTTTTCAAGGACGTTTTGATGTCTGAACTCTCTTACTCTTAGAAAATTATAAAGTCAATAATTCAAGCGTACTTTATGAAAAGAGGATTGAGCATTTTATTGATAAGCTACTAGTACTACTGTTGCCAGATAAAAAATCATAGCTTGCAACCAGAGGTGGATTTGAGGACACAAGGCTCGAGGCCAAGGCCAAGAACACAAAAAAAATCCGAGGCCAAGGACAGCCTTTCCGAGGACAGACCCTCTCGAGGCCAAGGACAGGAATGGTCGAGGCCAAGGACAAGAATGCTCGAGGCCAAGGACCAAGGACACAGGCGCAAGAGTTCTCAAAAAAAAACTATTTTTCAGGCGATCTCAAAAAAAAAGGTCTTCAAAAAAAGTTTTGCTAGTGCTAGAGTTACGTAGCAGGGGCCTTTATGTTCAAGCCTATGCCGATGATCTAGCAGTGTCGGTCCTTGGCGCTGATAAGCTTTGGATCAGAGGTATCGCACAGAAAGCAATAAATATTGCTGCAAACTGGGCTTCGGAATGAGCTACAGTTTAGCAACAAGAAAACCGAAATTGTACTGTTCACTGACAAACGAAATCCAGATTTGGGTTCCTTGTCAATGAATGGTTCAAAACTGGAACTTTCCAAGGAAGCAAGGTTGTTAGGTCTTACTTTGGACAGCAAGCTAACTTGGAAACCACATATTACCCGAATTACCCGCAAAGCAACTACAGCTTTAATGCAATGTAGGCAAATTGTGGGTAAAACCTGGGGAATAAAACCATCTATGTTGAAATGGATGTACACAGCTATGATAGTCCAATCATGTCGTATGCGTGTGTGTCCTGGGCTGGCGGTCTCAACAAAAAGTATCTCGTGAGGAAACTCACAAAGGTGCAGAGACTTGCTTGCCTGATGATTTCATCAGCTTTTCTTGGCACCCCTACGGGTGCTCTGGAAATATTGCTCAACATAACTCCCATTGAGGAATTCTTACTGACTGAGGCAGTGCGAAAGTCTTACAGAATTACTGTTAGTAAACTCTGGCATGTCAACCGAGTTGGTTCCTTTGGAAAAACGAAATGGCATGGTGATGTTTGCAATGAAGCTAGAAAATTCTTATCTCTGCTGCAAATGTCAGCTGACCGAATAAAGAAAACTAAGGTATTCGAGAGAAATTTCGAATGTTAAATAATAGATTAAAAGAATGCTATCAGATCTGAAAGCGTTCTAAATCAGAGCACTGTCAAGGTTTACGCTGATGGCTTGAAACTAGGTGGGAGAGTAAGTGCGGGTTTTTATGCAGAATACCCCAACAACTCCCCAAAACAAGCATTTTTCCATCTTGGAATTTACAGTACTGTATTCCAGGCAGAAGTCTTAGCTATTTCAGAAGTGGCAAAAAACCTGCTTTTGGAAAAAAATGCACTATCAAACTATTTTTGCGCTGGTTAATAGTCAAGCAGCTATCAAAGCACTCATAAAATGCACTGTAGCATTAATTACAGTGTTCAACTGCATTAGAAACCTAAATCAGCAGAGGTGGAGTTCTCGAGGATGTCCTTGGCCTCTAGGACACATTTTAAAGTCCTTTGCCTTGGCTCAAAGCCTGCAGTCCTTGGCCTTGGCCTCGAAGCCTTAGATCCTCGAAAATTGCTCTGTCTTCGGCTCGAGGACAGCACTATTTTTTGAACCGTTGGAATTTTGTTGGAAAACGCCAGAAACCTCGCGGAAAATTGGCAAATACCTTTTTTGTTTTCCGCAATTGGAGCATAGGCTTAGCCAAGCGGGCGTCCCCCCTCAATTGAAATTTCACCAATGACAAAAATGTGACAAAAAAGCCTATTGTTTCTTGAGTTTCAGTTTCTTTTTAGCATTAGCGAATAACAATATTGAAGACCAGGAGCCCCGGGACCCCCTCAAATCAATTTTTGCCAGCCAATTTAAACGTAAACCTGGAAGTAATGGATAGTTTTTGTCCTAAAAGTTGCTATCTCAGGATCACATCTAGCCTTTTTATGAACGTAATGCATCAACCAAGGCCGGATTTACCACAATATGGCGCAGTACCAGCTAAGGGCCCTGCGCTCAAATCTTAAGACTTTTCATGGTCTTCACCTACATTTGGCAGAAAGATGTTGCGAAAATTTCCAAAGTGCCAGGGGCCCAGCGCG
Source organism: Trididemnum nubilum (assembly GCA_963965965.1). Taxonomy (NCBI): domain Eukaryota; kingdom Metazoa; phylum Chordata; class Ascidiacea; order Aplousobranchia; family Didemnidae; genus Trididemnum; species Trididemnum nubilum. The sequence continues at coordinate 36,851,622 of OZ014478.1, read as the reverse complement.
ATGTAAATCCGGCCCGGCAATAACATGGCTAATAAGCGTAAACATCTATTGTACTATTTTGCAATAGCAATGCATTAATTCACCTTCAACTCGCCAGTTTTTACGCACAAAATACTTTTTAAAAAAATTAGCCATGGAAAATGCTGATTGAACAAATCGTTGAACTTCAATTGAGGGGGCCTGGGCCCCCTGGCCTAGCATGCACTTCTATAACTAGTTATTTTCATGACAAAACAAAAATCTCTAAGGAAAATCTTCGAGTGGGTTTTCATTTACTGCTAAAATGTTGCACGAGACAATGCACCTTACTTCGCCCCTACCTGGACCAAATCACGTACAATTAAACTTTAACACCAAAATGCAAGATGTTAAACGTGTTTTGGACTTAAATTGCAACTAGAAGGTGGATTAAACAATTTAATTTTTTCAATTGGCTTTCAAATGTCAAAAATCTCGTGCTTTCAAATGGCTCTAAACATGAGCGAAATGTGATTTAATGGCATTAATAAAGCTTTTTTTCCTAAAAATTACAAAAAATCGCCCAACAGCTGGGGGCTGTGCCCCCAAACCCCCCGTCTGTAATACGTTTGAGTTACACTGGCTTTCTCAAAACGTCTCCAAAGTTACGTATTTGCACTTTTCAACTATATTAGTTTAAGCCCTCTCCCTTTGCAAAATCCTGGTTAAGTGCCTACAGGGAAATTTTTGATGACGTCATTGCATGTGATTTGTGGTTAAGGCCTCCCCAATCAAAAATTCTGGCTACGCCTATAAATTGGAGATTGCCTGAAAAACTTTTCCGAAGACCTTTTTTTTTTGGAGAACACTTGCGGCTGTGTCCTTGGTCCTTGGCCTTGGCCTCGACCATTCCTGTCCTTGGCCTCGAGAGTGTCTGTCCTCGGAAAGGCTGTCCTTGGCCTTGGCCTCGGATTTTTTTTGTGTCCTTGGCCTTGGCCTCGAGCCTTGTGTCCTCGGCTCCACCTCTGCAAATCAGCTAGGTAAACAAAACCACTCAGTATTGCTTGGATTCCTGGGCATGCAGGGGTACATGGTAACGAAGTGGCAGACTATCTAGCCGAGTCGTGATCTAAATCAAAAATACATGGTCCTGAATCTTTTATTACAGTCCCGTATGCCAGCTGAGTTAGCACGATTAAGGACTGGACCACAGATAGATGGAAATTTATGTGGAATGAACGAAAGGACTGCTTGAGGATGAAAGGAGTCTGTAGGTTGGACGTCTTCTCGACTAACAATACGTCTACTTAACCTTAAGAGGTCTCAATTGAATAGAGTAGTGCAAGTTTTAACTGGGCACTGCAATCTACAGCGACGCAAGAAAACCAGAGGTCATGCTGAGTCTTCTTTATGTCCAAAATGTAGCCTGGAGAATGAAACACCAAATCATCATGTTGGCAATTGCAAGCTTTACCAAGATATTTGTGTTAAATATTTTGTAATTACCAAAACCACTGTTCACTATGTGGTAACGAAATGTAACGTTAATAAACTGGCCCCGTACTTAAACGAAGCTTGAAGGCTTTCTGAGTTCGACTAGTAACCAAACAAAACAACAATAGCATAGCAGCTACAGTTGCAATGGGCCCAAATGAGGCCTACGCAATGTGTAGGACTGTTGGTGGACTTTACCTAACGGTAGCAGATTCGCTTGCACCGTTACCCATTAATAATAATAACAAAAACATTTTTCAGGCGATCTCCAATGGTAGAAAACAAAAAATGTCTCCGCAAATTTTCCGCGAGGTTTCTGGCGTTTTCAACGGTACAAGAAATAGTGCTGTCCTCGAGCCGAGGACAGGGCAATTTTCGAGGATTTGAGGGTTCGAGGCCAAGGCCAAGGACTTCAAAATGCGTCTTCGTAGACGTCCTCGAGGCCAAGGACGTCCTCGAGGACTTCACCTTTGCTTGCAACAATTAATTATCGACCATAGCAGACCAAAGTTTTTAGAAACTCTTATCAAGAACATAATGTACAATTATTGTGCATGCAAAAACAATAAAACTAAAGGTGTAATGCTTTGTGTCAGCGTAGTTTATTTAAAAGAAGTATTACAAATCATTAAATGTAAAGTCTATCCATAAATCGCACAATTACCAAATATTGCTTCGATGCTCGAACTGCATATCACGTTGTGTCCCTGAGAAAGACAGTTAAAGCTATGTTTCAATCAGGGCCGAATTGTCTACTCTTCTAGACTGACAGAGATTATAATAAAACACACAATCACACACGCATAGTACAAACGGGTAGAGCAGAGATTGCCAGCACAAAATGTACGTGGTGAGATGTGGGTAAGTGGTGCAAAGCTTTGTTTTGATTTTTAGGTTCATTGCGCAATATATAAAAACCAACAAGATTGGTTTATATTACTTTGTAAGTTTAAGGACTTTAAGGACGCCAGATAATTTTCAAGGACATTTTCCATTTTTCAAGGATCAAGGACACAGCGAGATTTTAAGGCAAATTCAAGGACGATTCTTGAGATTCAAGGACGTTTGGCAACCCTAGCTTTACTGTACGTTGTCCTCTTTTAGTGGACGGTAGCACATTCTCATCTAAATGACTACAATTTGTTGCTGAGAGAATTTCAAATTTACGGAAGTTACAAAATAAAACTCTGTCAAATCAATCTGAAACGGATGTGAAAGCTTTGCAATTTTACCTTAGCGCTGCAAGAATATAAAATTTATCATCTAACTTTGACAGTAGTAAACAGCCGTTGTTGAACTCCAAAAACTTCGACTCGGAGCATTTAGTCGCACGGAATCTTGACTTTGAAAATCAAAGGAAAGCAAGAAAAATATTTTTAATGGTGACATGTATAGGATGTTTCAAAAATATATATACAAAATGTGATTAAAGTGTATTTCAGAGCTTTAAAGTGCTTTGATGATATTTTAATGCTTGTTTTTGTGTTCTATAAATCATTAAGTTTTGTTTGATATTCCTAGTTGATGTTTAAAAATCCGAGGCTGACTAGAGACTACATCCACCAACGAAAAAAGTAATTGAGTTTTGACATCAAGAAAAAAAAACCTTCGAAGTGCGTTAGCGGTATTGCACTTATTTTAACATTTAGTCTCAAACTGTACCAGCAAATGTTAATAATTGAACGAATTGTTGCAAAAATTACGACTATTGGGACTGTTTGTGACCAATATAAACGTCACAGTGGTCGGAAGCGAACTGGTCGGTTTTTGGAAAACATTAAAATTGTCCGAAACTCGCAGCTCAAAATCCAAAAAAAAAAAAAACAGTGCGTCGGCTTTCTGCATAAAATGTTTTTTCCTTAACGTCTATACATCGTATTCTCAGAACAGACATACCGGTAAATGCATTTTCTCACAAAATTGAAACAGAAACTGAGTTGACTGAACCTCAGAAAGCTACACAATTAACCACCCCATACTGCTGGAGAAACACAAGGTTTTCCCCCGACATCATTTCCGCAATCGGCTGATCTCTTTGCGTGAGGAGGTCGAAAGGCAGGTCCGGATTTAGGGTGGCCCGAGGAGCTGGGGGCCACAAACACCCCTTACTAGTAGTCTGCACATTTGCGCGGTGTGCCCAAAATAAAAATATTTTGAAAATATTTGCCTTGTAGCAAACTGCTGTAGTTTAGTCAACTTTTATTCTTCGTTTCGAAATAAGTTAAATCTGGCATTTTGATGTCACAGTTATTACTCCAAGAGCAAGGTGTGGGCCGGTACGAATTAACTTCGTTATCAACTTGATATAACAATCATTTTCTTTCGCTGTTTTGGGCAACGACTCTGGGGCGCAATCAGAGGAGCTAAGGGACTCATCTTCGCCCTTATCCAAGTCACTTGGATCATTTAACACGAAATTGTAGGAGTTTAAACATGTTTTAAACTTGACCTGCGAATAAGGGAGGAGCTTGAAGAAATAAAGGGGTTGGGCAATTTCATTCTTCATCTGGATTTCAAATCTTAGCAATTCAGTTTTTGTCTAATAACTCTGAAAAGGTACAAAATTTCATCCAAATGGCGTTAAAATAGCTATTTTTTCCAAAAAAAAATACAAAATTGCCCAGCGTCTGGCCTCCGGCGGCTGGGGGCTTCTCCCCCAGACCTTCTTTTGTGACACGCGTATGAGTTGCACCACTTTCAACGGCGCGTTGCCAAATTGTGACTTTTTCGAAGTAAAACTATTTTACCTTTGGCTTCAAAACCCTTGTTGCACACCTGCGACAATTAGCCTTTGAAGCATTTAGTTGAAATTCACCTAATTTTAGTTTTTGCACAATTAAAAACTGGGCCCCACCAAACCTGGGCCCAAGGGCACTCCTCCGCATAAATCCTGCACTGTCGAATGCTCACTGCTGTTATACCAGACCTCACCTTGTCAGATTTCTTCTTGTGGGGTCATCTGAACTAAGGATTGAATATACTACAACCACAAACCTCATACGTTGGACCAGTTGAAGGATAACATTACAGTCAGAAACCAACAACTTCCCGCGAGAAACATTTCCTGAAGAGATGAGGAATATGGCAGTTTGCATGCTGTCAGTTATTAGTGTTGCTGCAGTTGGCCGCTTTTGTTAAAAACGCGCTTGATCTGATTCTTAGCGATTTTCTATTAATAAACGATAATAAACTAGGCGGAAAATATCAAACAGGTTAACTAAAAGCTAGAAGAAAGGACGCAATAAGATTCGACAGAGCAAAGCAAAAAGATACCATCAATGCATTTGAACTATAAAAACTATATATCATTCTTCAAAGGTTATCATAGGATACAGGTATTCACTTATCTTATACACTTATACAGTATCGGAAAAGATACAGAGCTGCAATTCAGTATGCAACGTCCAAGGCTACTCCGCGCACTCCTATACGACTCGTTGTGGCAACCGAAGTCGCCCAAACGCTTCGCCGAAGTGCACAAAATACTCCCGGACGTCCCATTCTCAACTACCAAAAAGTCAAGGTTTAGGACTAGCAACGTAAAAGATAAAAGCTTACCGACTGTTTGGCAGCAAACAGATCAATTAACAGTTCTACTCAGTAACACAGCAGTAAATATCGATCCAAATAAAGTAATTCTTAATACAGCAACTCTAAAATACACTTGAACTCATTGCTTTTGTTTCCATGCCTCGCCGCTGCCCGTGCGATCCGCACAAACGAGCAAAATGTCAGCGCCAGGGTTCAGAGTGCAAACACAAGTCGCCCACCAGTGAAAGCCACCCAGAACCAGCAGAACACGCATGAAAACAAAGCAAAGTCTGTCACGAAGGGCATCTCAGAAGTCTGGAATCTCCGCAGAAAATTCGCATCACAAGAATACCGAAGAGCAGCCAGACGTCTCCGTCACTGCCTGTCATGCTATAGAGACACTAATTACCAAGGAGCGGTGCAGACTCAGACCCTTCCATAAAAAATCAAATCTAACTGTAATCTCAGCAGTAAATTCGTAATCTTAAAGGCGGTGAACCATCTAGCCAATTCCAGTGGTTTACAATAGCTAAAATTGAACTATAACTTTTGATATTTTTTGTTTTGATTTTGGGCTGCGTTTGCAAAGACATTCAACAAATACAAAAAGATGTCCCCCCGAAAAAAGCTTTTGGAAACTCTAAGTTTTGATCATCCCGCCCAAACCAACAGTTCTCTAAACTATTAGGCCTACTGTAATCTTATTAAACTATTAGGCCTAACTATCTCTAAACTATTAGGCCTAATAGTTTAGAGATATTTAGGCCTAATTGGGCCTAAACTACTTATAAATAAACTATCTCTAAGCTATTAGGCCTACCACAGTTCTCTAAACCATTAGGCCTACTGTGGTTTTGGCGGGAAGAACAAAACTAAAGAGTTTCCAAAAAATTTTTTTGGGGGGACGTCTTTTTATATTTGTTGAATATCTTTGCAACCGCAGTCCCAAAATTAAAACAAAAAAAATCAAAAATTACAGTTCAATTTTAGCTATTGTAAACCGCTGGAATTGGCTGGACGATTCACCGCCTTTAACAGTTCGTAAGAGTAATTTAAGCAGTAAATCTGAAATCTTAACAGTTCGTAACAGTAATCTAAACAGTTAACTAACTATGTCAAAAAACTCTATACTTCTGACACCGCCCAAAAGCCAAAACCAAACCTTTAAGAAAGTTAAGGTTCTTGCTCTGCCGAATCAAACTGCATGTAATCAATGAAAATAAAAAGAAAAGATCGCCTGGTTGTGGAAACAGGCGTTTTGCAACGAGTGTAAATTACACCGGCAACTAATTGCGTGTACTAAAAATCTCGATAATGACGAAAGTCTAGCAAACAAAACCGGCTAATCGAAAGGTTACTGATTCGAATCCATTTTAGGATGTCTTGCAGTAACAATTGGTCACCCCAGAAGATATTATCTAGCACACGTAATCTGGGACAGGTTTCGGCAACCTTTTTTATAATAAAAGTTTTCGCGGACCGGCTTTCAAAAACAAACGCAAAAAATATTTAGCAATGTACTACTTTCTGTAAACTGCAATTATTTCAAAGAATTATTGTACTTGTTCCTTTAAACCAAAATCACTACATCGCAAGATGTTAAAACGCGTGTAACTAAACCTTTTTTCCTAAAATGTCCAAACGCAATTGCATGTAACGTTACAAATATATTCCAACGTATTTAACCTAGAAAAGTATACGGCCCGGGAATGGACTCTCCACGGACCGGTGGTTGCTGACCACTGATCTAGGAGACGCAAGTACTAATTCCTGATCTGAAGATTCAAGAAAAATCAACCACGCAGAAAAAAAATTCAACCTTACTACTTTACAATGATATATATTTTTTTTTCGCAGAGTTAATTGTTTCACCACAATTTTAGTGCAGCTTTTTGCGTACATTTTTTTGAAACGCCCTGTATTATTACAATAATGTACGCGATTCTATGTTGTAAAATATCTACAGTAACAGCTTCGACATCAGATATTTGATTATTTTACTTGACTTTGAGTCAAGTTTCATTACAAGCTGCTAATGCAACGGAAAAATCTTCCAATTTTGAGGGTTTCTAAAGTAACTTTCCGAAATCTGAGCATTTTTTGGCCAATATTTAACCTAAATGACGTCATGAAACGTTTTGTGACGGAGCTATTTTGACCTAGGTATTTTGTAGTTAAGCATAAAAAAAGTTAAGTACGAACTTTAAAACGCCTGCAACGTCATAGCAAAAAATGACTTTATTTTTTGAAATATGACTGTGACGTCATATTAATGATGTCATCAACTCAAAACTAATTTTTCTAATATTTTTTGATGAACACCAACCAGCATGTCAAATTTGGTGCTCCCATGACTTTCGATTTAGGAGGTAGATTAGGTGGCAGTTTTACTCCCCACCCCGTGTAAAATGCGTTTGTCAAAGAGCATTGTAAAGGGTTAACAATCATGCAATGTACGTTTATTTCGCGACTATACCTTCAGTGGTGTAAGGAGTACTCGAAAAGTATAATCAAGTAAAAGTTTTGTTACTTGAGCGAAAAACAATTGAAGTCAAGTACAATAAAGTATTGACCAAAAGACAGTGATGGGCACAGCGGCGCTACTAGCGCTACTACATTTTCGGAAGCGCCGCTGCTTTTTTTCGTCACCAGCGAAACGCGGCAGCGCCCCTGTTTTTTCAGTCAAAAAAGCGGCAGCGCTTCAGCGATGTTTTTTAAGCAAATTTTCTGCCGCTGCCGCTACTGCTAATAAACAAACTCTTTCCAAGACTTTTTTCTATTTAAATTTTCACACGTTATCGTTTGAAGTCTTGACAATTTTTGTTTCACTCTGCTCTTGCTACCATATTATTTCAGTAGAACAAACAATGCTACCTTTGTGACGTTTTGTCGTTGCTATATAATATGACATATACATAATAAAGGTGAGTTTTATCGAACGTGGTCCTACTTTTCTGAACAAAATTGAACAAATAATGTGGTCTGGTAGCGGGCCAAATTAAACTCTGTGTGTAAATTAACATAGTTACAATAATAATCAATGAGTTGGAAAAGTTTATCAGTTGTTATCGTTTTGAGAGAATTGCGAGCAACTAAAACTCCACATTGAACAAGACCAATCATTTCTTTATGAAAGCAAATAGGAAGTACCAATGCTACTTGACAGTCAGTTTCTGACTCTCCCTTCTTAAGGTGCGTTTAGACTGGACGCGAAGCAACCAAAATTTGGCGTCATTGACAGCTCGCGAAAGGTTGCAACCGGTCGCAACCTTCGCGAGCAGTTGCGCAACATCGCTTGCTTGCAGGCTGTAGTAAGATAACCTAGTAAATCACTGATCAGATTTTTACGATTGCAGTTTGCCAGGAAATAATGCAAATAGTATATTTGTATGGTATAGCGCCTATTTATCAGGCCAAAGAGTAGGTTGTAGGCAAAGTTTGATGCGGGATAGCCCTAGGCTAGCCAAGTTAATTTGGCCAAGTTACTACGATATCTAGGCAGCAAAGGCTGTAAATCCAAGAGTGATTTTTCATGGCTATGCTTGATCTCAGAGCGTCATTATAATGAATTCACCAAAGCAGTAGGCCTAGCCCCACGACATCTAGCTTTTAAAACAAAACTTTTTATTCAGTGCAGCATAGCAGAAGGCTGTCAGTCCAGTGCTTGTCAGTCCAGTAGTTCTTTTGGCTGAGTAACTTTTGATTTTTTATCTTAAACTAGCATGATGTTGTTTTTTTTTTACAGAACTCAATAGCCAGTAAAATAACCCACCAACAGGGTAGTTTTGAATGTGTTGATATTTTTACCCATTGTTTGTTAGCTTGTTGTTTTAAAAAGTAACCACAATTGAACAGTTGCTCGAATACTGGAAAATTCGCAAAAGTTTATTAGTTGTCTACTTGGCCAAGCCAACTTGGTGAATAAAACTATATTTAGAACTGGTTTCAAGCTACATACAAGAGCTAGATAGATACAAAAAATCGAAAAATTTGTATGAACTTTTGGATTGGCCTAATTAGTAATTACTTCTTTGAATAGCAACAAACATGAATTTTTTCTTCTGAATGTCCTCTTAAACGACTTCTTGTTTCTGAAGGTTTGTGACAGTGATCAAGTTGAACTGGAAGCAATGGTTTTGGACTCCCCCAAGTTTTATAATCATGAATATTGTAGTCTGGTAGTGATTTTTCACTCCAGTCCTATGTGATGAAAATAGAAGTGTCAAGTGTGTTATATTCATTTACTGTGTCTTTGCGTAATATCTGAATTTAGTTGTTTGTGAATTTCAAAACATTTTAGTGTCTCTTAAAATTGTAACTGCTTTACATGATGAATAAAGTCACAGAGTAAACGATTTTAAGTCTAAAGTTCAGTCATTACAATTACAGTCAGTATAATCAGATAGAACTAGAAAGCCAATATATATCTAACGAGTAGAAAGTGAGTTCTATTTTTGCTGAGGTTACTGTTATTGGTAGAGAAGTAGCTGCCAACCAAGTCCATTAATTTTGTTCCATTCTCATTAGCCTCGCTAAACAAAGAACTTGATACAGCAGTTATAATAATAATAATTGGACTTGGAAAGGAAGCTTCAGTTTCATGAACATGTGAGAACTAACAACACTTTTATTCAGATGCTTGAGTAACAATTTTCTCATAAAAAAATCTAAATGTTTTTTTTTTTTTTATCAGGGGCAGTAACCAAAAACTTGCTAAGAAGAGGGGGCTTGACCTTATAGCTATAGATTTGTCTATACCTTACAAACGGCGGATTGGAGCGAAGCCCTTTGAGGTAAACGCGACCGTCGCAACGTACTGGTACCGCAAGAAAATGCAAACTAATAAAATGCTCTCGAAAGCATTTAACTTTGCACTAAACATCGATAAGCGCTTCGCTAGCGAATAACAAACCAAACGTAGTTTTAAGAGGCTGACTTTTCCTCTAAGCAACTGCTGGTATTTTTTGCTAAATTCTTGTCCTTCGATGATAGTGTCAAATCATGCAAAAACTGCAATGTTTTTTTGCTTTCTCCAGCAAAGCAACACAGCAATCCATTGCACAATAAGCAAAAAATCCACTACATAGGCCTAACTGATGACAAATCCAGCTTTCAGATTCACTCATAGCGTTAGCATTGGGAGTCTTCATAAACAGCACTAAATAGCTAACACATACAACTGTTTAAGTTTACTACAGGTATCACAACATGCTTGCCTGAAAAAGAAAAATTACATCAAAAAAAGCAACATAGTTTACGCTTTAAATGTACCAATAGACTAGCCTATTGGTCTACACTCTACAAGATAGATCTACCAGTACCATAATGAGACATGAATGGTGAAAGCGTTTAAGGATTTGTTTACTGAGTAAACACCAAAAGAGAACTTTTGACATCTGCCACCAGCTTTTTGGGTTTCTGCTTTAAAACCCAGAACTGTCATTGTCAAAACAGATTGTGGCAAGTTTTCAGTGGAAGGACCTAAACAAAGCATTGATAGCTAGCCTATAACTATAAGCTAAGTACTACCACGGTTTTGAACAAATGACTTGTCCTTTCATTTCCAAATTCGATCTACCGTACTTCGTTTTTCCCTTATACTTTACAAACTTTTTTCTCAAGATTGTTTTGTTACGTAGGCTATTAGTCTTGACTGACTCTTCTTACGGTTATAGCGTAATAACCAGAGATGGAGTCGAGGACACAAGGCTGGAGGCCAAGGACACAAAAAAATTTTAAGGCCAAGACAAAGGACAGACCCTCTCGAGGCCAAGGCCAAGGACACAGGAGCAAGTGTTTTCTAAAAAAAAAGGTTTTCAAAAAATTTTTTCAAACAATCTCATAAAAAAGGTCTTTAAAATTTTTTTTCAGGCGAAAAAGGTCTTAAAATTTTTTTTCAGGCGATTTCCACTTGAGAAAAACAAAAAAAGGTCTTCGCAAATTTTCTGCGAGGTTTGTGGCGCTTTCCAACAAAATTTTAACGGTTCAAAAAATAGTGTTGTCCTCGAGCCGAGGACAGGGCAATTTTCGAGGACTTGAGGCTTCGAGGCCAAGGCCAAAGACTTCAAAATCTGTCCTCGAGGCCAAGAATTTCCTCGAGGACTCCACCTCTGGTAATAACATAATACAAACTCAATCTTTGTTTTAATTCCAGCGCACTATGACGAAACAGAACCTGTGATTACCATAATAGCGCTTCAGTAATAAAGTACACAACGCTTTCTGATCATTGAATACATTTTAAAACTAAGTTATTAAAATTAGCCTATGAAGCAACCTGTCGCGAGATTAGCAACCACTCGCGAAGGTTGGCAACCTTCGCGAGTGACGTAAGCGACCACTCACGAAGGTTGGCGAAGGTCGCCAACCTTCGCTTCGCGTTGCTTCGCGTCCAGTTTAAACGCAACTTTACTTGTGCAGAATGCACATACACCCTAGACAGTTGATTTTGATGCAGGTGTTCTTCGTTAGTGTCAAAATATACTGTTTGAAATCGGTTTTATTGAAGAAACAAGAACTACTTGAGGTAATAAAGAGGTGCCCCAAACCTTTTTCCACATTTCCAAATTCCTCTTTTTCGCGAAAATACGTTTTAATCCGTTTGACTAGTACCATTGGCAACCCTGCTTTTCCCAATTTTGTGACATCACAAAAGGCGTACTGTAGATGAGGAGTGGTAGCCTAGGTTTACAGGTTCCAGTGACAATAGCCAAGTTTTCAGATTTGGTGATAGCTAGACTACTCGCTGCTACTAGTTGGTAATCGTGTATCTGAGTTTGCAAAAATTTTTGCAAAATTATGCCTTTTGTAATGTCACAAAATTGCGAATGCAGGGTTGACAATGGTACGAAGTCAAACGAGTTAAATCGTATTTTCGCAAATAAACAAAATTGTGGAAAAAGGCTTAGGGCACCTCTTTATTACCTCAAATAATTTTCATTTCTTCAGCAAAACCGATTTCGAGATGAATCTCTTTAAGGAAAATGCAATAGTTACAGTTCGATAAATTGCTGTAAACTTGCAGCAGGCCCGTCGCTACGGGGGCATTTCGGGACCGTGTCCCCCCCTAATCACTGCTTGTGCCCCCCCAAACGAGAATTGTGCCCCCCAAGCCAGGATTGTGCCCCAAAGAATGTAAGAGGCTCGGAGCCACTGGAGTGCAGTTCAAGGCCTGAAGACTCCCAAGATACTAGTTATCACCCCAAAATTCGTGAGGAAGATCTGTTTTTTCGCAGATTTTGTAATAAAGACCCTTTTTTGAGTGGTTTCACCCCGGAATTCGTGGAAATTCGCCCATTTTTTGAGATTAAGAGCTTTTTTTGCCTTCACCCCAGAATTCGTGAAAATCCGCACATATTTCGAGATGAAGACCTTTTTTTTTGGTCCACACTCTCGGATTCGAAGTATTAAAGTTTTTGTGTCCCCCCCCAAAAAAATTTTGTTTATGCCCCCCTACCCCCCAGTCACGCTATCTTGGCGCCGGGCCGATTTGCAGATCGCAAAGTGGTTTTTCGCGATGTTCCCCCAAAATGCTGGCAATTAGTAGGACAAATGATTGGTTGGCTATCTGGTCACAGACCACAGTGTGGCGTGTCAAAAGGGAGCGCGCTCCGATTGCGGTTAACCGGCTCGGTTGTACAACCTCGAGTGAGTGATGATCTGTTGACTTATGAAGCTATCGGTTCCAATTATCTTTTATTTGTGGTTACTTCCATGCTAGTTTTCCACATCGCCACTGGATGAAGCAGGAACTGCGACACACTTCCCCCTTTCTGAAAGCAGTGGCAGGAAGAGGCCTGCTAACGTCGTCTCGAGCGCCGACCATCCAATCACGTCGGGGTCACCAGTTTAGCGGCTCTATATATTTTAGCAAAACGTCGAACAGACGGATAAGTTTTCACCGCTCATTTATTCGTAATCAACACTGCATACGAATTTTGTTTCTCTGACTATCTGAGTAAGGGAGTAAATGACGGCTCGCTCCAGCTTTATATACCAACCGCCATTGTATATTACTGTGACGCTCCTGTTTAGTTGACGTAACAATGATATACAATGGCGGTTGGTATATAAAGCTGGAGCGAGCCGTCAGTTACTCCCTTACTCAGATAGTCAGAGAAACAAAATTCGTATGCAGTGTTGATTACGAATAAATGAGCGGTGAAAACTTATCCGTCTGTTCGACGTTTTGCTAAAATATATAGAGCCGCTAAAACAGTATAGTTCGTGCTGTGCAAGAAAGACAGTAAATACATCAATGCATAGCAAAATAAATTTTTCTACAACAGTGTACAGTGATACTGAGAATTAAATTTATAGTGCGCTGAAAATTGAACTAATAAATCGAGCCAGGTAATAAAAAAAGTTTGAAAGACAATTTAGTTATGGAGTTACAGTATACTCGCCGAAAGAATACGTGTAACCTGAATCGCATTGTGAATCATTTACTTAACATGTATCTGTATAGCAGCGAATAGCATGTTGCCCGCGCTGAAGAACGTGTCATTACTGCGTACGTATCTCCTCCGAGTTCATAAACACCAGTTCTTAACCGCTCGATCTTCTTTTTTATCAAAGTTGGATGAAATCACCGCAGGGATGTTAATCACCTACCATTTCTACAAAATTCTCTCAAATGTCTGTAGCTCGATCGATTGATAAATTTTCCCGTCCTATCTCTACACGAGGAATTATTTTAGTGGTTGAAGGCAGAGCGTGTGATAAAAACATTGACTACTTCAGAGCTATAAGAACCGGGACAGAAGTGTACCGAAGCTGAATACTGTATGCAATCGTGTTAAAATCTTACCTTATTTAAGTGATTTAAACTATTTCTTATTGCCTTTTATTTCTGTAGAAAATGCGACAAGGAATTTAGCTTCCTATTTTAACTTCCAAGGGTAACTTCTTAAAGAACTTTCTAAAGCGCTGGTTTGACCGACCAGCGTTTTAAAATGATTGTTTTTCTGAAAAGAGCATGCCAACAACCAATTGAATTGTAATTTGCTTACTACTTACCGCTTAAGCCTGCTAATGCCGATTGTAATCTGTACCAATAGCTTACAAGCTTGAATTGTAACTTTCGCAAATAAAGTTGAAATTTCGCTATTGGGTACCGTATTTTAATGCCTTCGCTCTTTTTGCTAGAAATTTTTCTAAAGTGGCGGCAGCGGCCGCTGTTTTCTATGCAAGTAGCGACAGCGGCGCTACTTTTTTATTTAAGTAGCGACAAACGGCAGCGCTGCTGCTTTATTTGTCAAATAGCTGCAGCGGCAGCAGCGCTACTTTTTAAGTAGCGGGTGCCCAGCTCTGCCAAAAGAAGTACTTGAGTAAAAGTAAAAAGTAGTCGTTTTAAAAGTACTTAAGTGGAAGTATTTCTGTAAGTAGTTAAGCAAAATAAACAAATTATTCAATCGCCAAGGTGTAGTGTATCTGTACATGACAACCAGTCGACTACCTTCACATCACTACCACATAATGCTTAGTCTTTTAACCTCTTACTCTCTCTTAAAAGTTATGAGTTACTAATTGATGCACGTTTTGGTTATTATACTCCAATCAAAAAGAACAACAGCAAAACTTGAGATTTAAGACCATATCAAACAATATTTATTTGGAATCATTTCGCAAAATCTTTGCTAACTTAACTTAATTGAACTATTGACGGTAGAAAACTCAACCGTTCTGACGAATGTAATAATTGTGATGTTTTGACGTTGCGGTCCAGAGTTTTTATGTTTAATCGTTTTGCGTGCTTTTAGGCCAGGAGCATGCAAAACAATTAAACGTTCAGACGAATTTGCAATTCAAATTTAAAATTACAATACTTTATACTCTTCTGAATCAAAAATGCTACTTAAGTAAGGTCATTTCACGCTAAAAGTAAGCAAATGAAAGTAGAAAAGATCTAAAAATATGATTACTTAAAAGTGTTTGGTACCTATAAAACTCTACTTGAGTAGACTACTTAAGCAGAGCTACTTTAGATGCTTTACACCTTTAAATATGAAATGAATTTTGACGAGAGGTTTGAATTGTTTATTGCAGAATGGAACTACGAGATTCTTGATTTTGGTGCAGTAGACCAAGATCGTGCCTTCCGTAATTGCCATATCTCTTCCAGAACTCTCCCTATAATGAAAACCAGCATCAGCATTGCTAATTTCAAGATTTGGTTTTCAAGCATTGCAAGACTTCAACATGGTTGTATCGTTGTGTTTTTACAGTAGCTATGTTCGTTTAACCATGGCTTATGGCGCCGTTAGAAGTTGCTTTGGCCAGGAGACAGCTGGCAGATCTTTCGGTCTTCGAGTCAAGTTGCCATCTGCCCACCTGTCCACCACAAACGGCAGAGACTTCACACTGCCCCTTTAATTGCTGAACGTCAGGCAGGGAAGCTGTAAATACTAATTTTTATAGTTTTTGGTTTGGCCGATTGGGAATCAAACCCGAGTCTACGGCTTCAGTAGCAGATTCTCTATCCAATCGATCACTGATCGTGTTAAAACGTTAGCCTGGGAGTGAGAAGATTGCTGGGTATCGGTTCGATTACCGAACTCACAATTCATTGTTGTGTCCTTAGGTAAAAAACTCGGAGGGGCATTGAAGTCTAATTTTTTTGTTTTAAAGTTAGATAATTAAAAAAATCATTTACCAACGTTTTTGTTCGTTTTTTCATTGTTTGCCGTTAAATAGCTTTAAAGGGGCATCAAACGTTAATTTAACTCATTTATTGTATGCCAAGCAAAATTTTATATTTTTTTGACATTTTTGCGACTAATTTCAAAGTTCTGCCACTTCTAGATCGAAAAATATTTTTATTTATTTTTCCCGCTATATGCTGAATTCCTTTCATTTTAAAAATAATTTTTGAATCACTGATCCGTGACTGCTGGTTTGAACTGAAGCCATGGTTTGAACGCTAGCTTGAACGCTATCAGTAGGTCTATCACAATTATATCTTCTACCATCATCAGCAGCCTACTTAGAGATGTAAAAAAACGTTTTTTGTTTTCAATTTTTTACGCTTGTTTTTTTACGTTTTTTTTTTTTTTGTACTTGACAAAAAAAAAGTTTGTTCTTTAAATAAAGCAAAGCAAATAGCGCTAACAAGACATAGTATCGCATATTAGAGCAGTAAATGGGCCGAAAAGTACAGGCCCGAAATCGAAAATATACGCCCGGACCGGAGAAATGTTTTAAAGGTAAATAAAAATAAAACTACTCATTGCTGATCAATTGTGACGTACGTAACAATAATGATTGTGTAATATAGTTGATGCTTAAACGAAGTCGTTAGTCAATGTAGTAAAATATTTTTATTACCTGGCGCTTTTGCAGTATCAAAACAAGGCGAAAACACAAGGCAAAAACACAAGGCAAGTGTATGTAGAATGTAGATTAAGCTTCGACATTTTGTCAATCTCAATCCCGAACCTGACCTGAAAAACCCGGCCCGACTTACAACTAGGGTTGGATCCATTCATTTTGTTTTTAATTTTTAAGTTCAAATTCATTGACTTTAATTCGTACGTGGCAACCTGACAACATCTAATTTGCATAAGTGGTTTCAAACGAGCTATGTCAGATTGTAGGTCTCGGTGTACGATGGGCTGCTCTCCGGTTTCTACTGTGACTTTGATGAGGTAAATTGCTTTTCAGATGTAAAATTACACATATGGTGTACGTTTGCTACTTTTATCAAAAGCGTATGCGATTTGCTGCGCTTCGAAAGAAACAAAAAAATAGGTCTCGGCTGGTAGGCTACGCTTACCCTATTGAAAATAATTCAATCAATCAAATCAAATCATCTTTTATCCGGAATGGTTTAATGCCAACACTACAACACATTTTGTATAACACTAAGCACCCACGAAAATGAGGAAAATTGCGAAAGCACAAAAACTAAACCAGGAATCAGCGAAAACTCAGTCAGTAATTTAACTACATAAAACCACCAAGGGAACCACAATGGTTCCAGAGATATTACATCCCCGCCGAGGGGAACTCTAGCGATTCAAATGAAAAAGAGAAAACAACTTCCGCCTAATGAGTCCTATGAGGAAGGACAAAACCGATTGCCTATGCTCACATGTGTTATTCCTGTTATATGTTATGATCGTTGTTACACTTGTTAACCGACGTTGCTTTCTCTTTTTCATTAGTAATTTAAGTTAGGAGTTGTTAGTTATACTGTAACTATAAGAGTAAAACCTTGTCTAAAAAACAGTTAGGCTAGGCTAGTAGTTTAAAATCTACTGCTAGTGGTAGGCTACTAATGAAGGTAGGAGATACAATCATTATATTTCAACATTCAAATTAGAAACCAAATCATGGCAACATGAACAGTTACGGATCAGTGATTCAAAACTTGTTTTTAAATGAAAGAAATACAACAGATAGCGGGAAAAAAGAAATGCAAATAACTTTCAAAGTAGATGTTGCAGAATTTTGAAATTAATAGCAAAAAATTTCAAAAAAGTATATAGTTTTGATTCGTATACGATAAATGAGTTAAATAAACGTTCAATGCCCTTTTAATGTTTGTTCCATTGCAGTCAAGCTGTCTACCAATTAGGGTGATGAATGCAAATGCCTGAATGACTTGCAACCAAGGGAACCGTAAAGAAATGCTGATTTGTGTTTGTGTGGTTAGACCCTTAAACCGGTTAGACCAGTGTTTTCTAAACTTTTCTCTGATAGCGACCCCCTGAAGAACTTACTGACTACCATACTCCCCCTTGACAAAAAAGTAAAAACGAATTTATTTTCCGTTACCGACAACCACAACTCTATGTCTATTTAACTCTAGTGAGAAGAATGAGCTTGGTGCAATTTTATCAGCTTCTTGATATCCGGTTCCATTTTGGTCAGAAACAGTCGTAAATCTCCCCGTCTCACTATGTCGAGATGTTTTCTTTTGTTATCCAGAAGTGCTGTGACGGCAGGGTTGTTTCATTATATTTCAACAAATGCCAAATACCCTTGGTTGGAAATTGTATATAAAATACTTATAGATCATCTACGTAGGGTGGCACAAGCTATATATAAAATTTGTTTTTTGAAATCGGACTGTCCATTAATGAGATATCGAAAATCACCACTAATTGTCAGACGAGAGTATGTAAAAATACAAAAATTAATTTTGAGGCCCTTACTTATGGCAAAAAGTTGGTTTTTGTGTCAAAATATACATTTTGGGGGATAGGGAACCTAAATGTGGAGTTTAATTAAGGCTAATTTTGCTATAAAATTGTGTTTTGATAGTTTTCTTAGTTTTTTTTTGGTAAATTGGGATCAAAATTGGGGATGAAGGATTGAATAAAATTTTGAAACAAAAGTATTTTTGAGTAGTATAAAGGTTGTTCTTTCTTTTTAATGAAGAATTTCGGATGATAATTGATTAGCAATGTGTATAAACAGAACAATTTGTTTTGCTATTACATTCAGCAACCAAGATAGGTAATGCTACAAAAACAGCACATGAAAATTTCTTCATTTAAGCGGAATGAAAATATGGATATGTAAAGAGACAAATTTTGAGTATATTTGTTTTTACCATACAATAGCAGTTGAGCAAACAACGATACAGCTGCATGTAACATGTAACGAACATTAGTAGACGTTTTGGCCACAAATTATACATAGCATTATATTGGTCTTGCTGACTAATATAATGCTAGTCAATCACAAGATTGGTGTCATTGTTGCAATGGTAAAATTGGTGTTTAGTGCATTTTTGCAATAAAAATCAAATCAATCAAATCAAATCTTTCATTATACTCGCTGATGCGCCAAATCGTGTAACGAGTTTGCGGGGCCCATTTCCGCGTCATTGCACCCGGGCAACACAGCTTCTTTCGAAGAAATATCGCAGCGGTGGCGAGCCGTTGGCTACACTGTGTCCGATTTGACCGGCCCGAGATTTGAACTCCAGATCTTCCGCTCCAGAGACGAACGCATTACTGCTCGACCAACTATGCAGTTTTAATCATTGCAAAAGCTTTGAACAAGGTGTTTCAAACGTAACATACCAATATACTGGTATTATTTCAATACATTACAGTTATGTTTCTTTTGAAGCACCTTGTATATACTTTTTAACTAATTTAGCTCAAAACTATCATGAGCAAATAAGTTGATGCAAATGATGAAATATTGTATACGTGGGTTCATCGCCAAATGATAGCTACTGTATATCATTTGAAAGAATAAGAAACAAGCATTGCAAACTTACTTATAGTACAATTGCAATTTCACTTGGAATAAAGTTAAATGACCGGCCAGTTGGTCAAGTGGTAACGCGTTCTTCTCTCAAGCGGGAGGTCAAATCTCGGGCCAGTCAAATCAGACAGTGTTGCCAACGGCTCGCCACTGCTGCGAAATTTCTTCAAAAGGAGAAGTGTTGCCTGGGCGCAATGACGCGGAGATGGGCCCCCGCTAACTCCTTACAAGCTTCAGCGTAACAAAACGAATAGGCCTATAATGAAAAATTTGATTTTGATTTGATAAAGTTAAATCAAAATCAAAATCACACGCACAAAAGAATACCAAGGTCCTGGGAGAAAACAGTACAACTAACCACTCTCAAAATTACTTAATACATGAGTATTAATCCGAGTGAGTAAGCAATTCAGATGTCTGATAATATAGTGTTTTTTAATAACTTTGTTGTTGTAACCTACATCTTTTTCATAATGAGAAAAATTAAAAAAGTTAATCTTTCTAACATTGAGATGCAAACTTTAATTAACCTTGTTTATTAAATCAATACTAATAACAGTCTAGGTTTATTACTTTTTTCAGTTACTTGATAATTCTTTTAAACCACAAAGCGTATATAAGCAGAAACTTGATTCCCGATGGCATTTTTATTTTATCTGTAATGTTTTCGGCGCATTTTCTAAATGGCCCTCTTCAGCAAATTAAAAAGCAGTTTACAGTAACTTTAAAATTTAGAAATGAAAGGTTATCAAAATATTAGCTGCAAAACACAAATGTTACAATATATAACAACCACTATAACTGTATGCATTTGGTATTGTGTCGTATACGTTACCTTTTCCACAGCAAAAGCAAGTCAGAAAAAAGAAAGAAAAAATAAAGCAACACTGTAAAATAACAATACTGTATATGGCACAATGTAGACAATTAGACACACACACACAAAAAAATGTTTAAAACACTTTCAAAAGAAAAGAGCAACCGCTCGCGTATAATTGTGAATTCAATCGTGGTGTTACATTTTTTATCAATAATGCCTCCTGTATTTTGGTTTCATATTCATTGTGACAGTTTCTAATTATTTTAAACGAACTAACATCCAAACTAGAATTCTGACAAGTTTGGCAGGAAGAAATATGTGTTGGCTTATGGCACTTTTGGCGGAGTTGGAATTAAGCTGCAAGTGTTCTATGGCTCTAGTACCATGTGGCGCGTTGACAAACCAATATATGTTGCGTTCACATCTAGCGAACATTTAAATTTATATACCACATTGGATTTTAAAGCAGCACGAGTTTTGGATTTCAGATTAAAATATGACCCAGTTTTTAGCGAAGTATAATAAGTAAAAATTCGAACATCAAATTTTTGCTTTAGTAAGGTAGACAATTGGGATGCAAATTTACGAGATGGTTTTCCAAAACACGGCAAGTCAAGTATGTATGCATAATCATCAACTTCTCTATCATGTGAGTCTGATTTGGTATTATTTTCAATTTTTTTCAAGCATTTCTTAAAAAAACAATTTAGATAACATTTTTTTTGCGAAAATGCATCTTAGTTTAGTAATTTCATCTTTAAACAATTCATAATCAGAGCACATGATTTTGGCACGTTTTAATAAACAAGCAATTAGGCCAGATTTCCAAGCATTTGGACTAGTTGATCGAAAATTTAACAACAGTCCCGTATATGTAGGTTTGCGCCAGACACTAGTTTTAAAACTGAATTCGTCAAATCTTATTTACACGTCAAGAAAAGGCAGTGAATCTGTGGCTTTTTCGACTGTAAATTTCACGCTTTGATGCTGTGCGTTCAAAATCGGAAGAAACTCGTCGCAATTTTGGTTGCTATTAAAAATCGCGTACACATCATCAATATATCGAAGATAATGCTTAGGTAAAAGTGGTCCATTAGACTTTTCCCTCAAAAATTTTTTCTTCTAAATGAGCCATGAAGAAATTTGCCATTGTTGGTCCCAACGGATTGCCTATTATGATTCCTTCAACTTGTTTATAAAACCGTTCGTTGTGCATAAAAATTCCTTGTGTGGTGAGAAGCATCAATTTCTTAACGATATCTTTGGAAATCGGAATAGAATTATTGTTGTGTTCATAATTGTTCTAAAGGTTTTCTATTCAAAAGCGACAGTTACCAAAGTCTTCTCGATCTTCAAAGTCTTCTGGCTATATTATCGTTTGACTATAATCGATCAATCATGCATCTATTCAGGCTATTCCTATCTATTATCTATCTAAAACTAAACTAATTACCTTATCGTTCTTATTCAAATAGACTTATTCAAATAAAATTAAAAAACAAAAGCAAAGATAGCGTAAATTAATAAAATAATATAAGACAATAATTAATTTAGTAATAAAAAAGTAATTTAGAAGAAGATCACTAAAAGTCAATTTTCGAGAAATATGTCAAACTGCACTGTCAAATTCTACGATTACAATTGAAACTCAAATAATAACTTAATAATTTCTAAATTTTGATAACTCAGATCTACATGCACAACTTTAGCTAAAACTGTTAACTTCGAAATGATAGATTTTCAATACAAAAAGAAACCGCGGCAAAAAACAAATGACTCAGAGAACTTAAATTTAACGCAAAACAATAATCTTCCGAAACGCTGTCCATCAAAGGGTTCATTCCGGTTTAACCAATTTAGATACAAAAAAAACAAGAAAAGCTAACTATGATTTGGGCAAAACAACACTGGGAAGCGAATTTTACGCGGCAAGCTATTACGTCTCAAAATCAGCCAAGACGAAACACAAGTCTTCAGAACAATCATATAATCGATTAAGAATTATATCAATTGTTTCGACCAAAGGGACGTTTGTGAAAAGCGAAACCACATCAAAGCTTACCATAGTATTTTGATTGTTTGGATTAAATTCTTTTAATTTCTCTATAAGGTGATCGGTTGATTGTAGCATGCGAGTCTGGGGTAAATATGGCTTAATCATGTTATCCAAAAACTTAGCTAAGGCATATTCCGGCGTGTTAACCTATGATACTACAGGTCTCAATGGAAAATTACGCTTGTGAACTTTAACTGTACCATATAGCTTTCTTGGTGAGCTACCTGATGGTATGAGATTTGCTGTCATTCTGTTGTCGTAGTGCTTTTTTAAATATTTCCTCACATAGTACGCAATAGAATCTTCTTTCGCTATTAGCGGATGTTTATTGGAATTACAAAGAACTTCTTTGAATTTGGATTTGTCTCCGATTATGGCGTCCAGTTTAGCATTATAGTCATTTGTAACCAGAATTGCTACACCATTTTCAAGACCTCATATATACCTTTTCAAGACCTCATACCACTTATATACCTCGTGTTGTCAACGCGTTCCACTTCTTGCACAACAACGAATTTGATTCATTCAATAACATTTTTGAACTCATTACAATTTTTTGGAAAATTTAAACTCCAAAGATCTTACTCCACAATCACAAATCGAAATCAACAATTGTACATTCTTCGATGTGGCGCTTCACTGTATCTCTCGGAAAGAAAACTTTGTCTATCTTTATTGCAATGGCATGCTTTCTTGATCAAAATTTTAACCTGACATACCAAGATAATCTGCTTTCTACAATTTTATGGGTTTTCATGTTTTTAGCTAACAAAAAAGTGACTTCATCTGCTCCTTTGTGCTAGATCTGGCCTGCTTTGTTTATTCCCCCCGCTTTAACCATCCCTCCTAGTCGCTGGAAGCAGTTTTGATCTCGGTTTATTTTATCAACGTGTTTCGTTTTCAGAATGTATAATATTTGGAAACAATATGAATTGAAGGCATGTGGAAAATTTATTTATTTAAGGAAAAAACTGAAATGTAAACAAGAAAGCTGTTAGTCTAGACTTTTTGTTAAAAAATTCACCGCCTGGAAATTACTTGTGTACCACCTAGCTGGAAGACCTTGGCGTATCACTAATGGTACGCGTACCACAGATTGAGAACCACTGGTCTCATTTATAGCCTTAGCTTAGCAATAAGGTTTTTATTACTAGGCTACAAAGAGCAAATTCATACCCAATAATAAGAACTGCTAATACTTGAGTAGGCCCAGGCCCGGCGCTAGGATAGCATGACTGGGGTGGCATAAATAAATTTTGGGGGGGCACGAAAACTTTATTTATTTGAATTCGAGAGTGTTAACCAAACGAAAAAGGTGTTCAACGTGAAATTCGACGAAATCTGGAGGAAAGACCAAAAAAAAAGTCTTCATTTCAAACAATGCGCGAATTTTCACGAATTCTGGTTTTCATCGAAAAATACGAGAGAATGTTCATAAATTCTGAGGTGAAGACCAAAAAAAAGAAAAGAAAAGAAAGGTCTTCATCTCAAAAACTACGCGAATTTCCACAAAATCTGGTGTGAAGCCACAAACAAATACGGTGTTTATTGCAAAATCTACAAAAAAAAATGGTTCTTGCTCACAAATTCTGGGGTGATAACCAGTATTTTGGGAGTTTCAGGCGTCGAGTTGCACTCCAGTAGCACCAAGCCTGTTAACTTCTTCGGGGCACAATCCTCGCTAGGGGGGCACAAATCTCGTTTGGGGGGAGGCGCAAAAAGTGATTTGAGGGGCACGGCCCCGGAATTCCCCCCGTGGCCCTGGGCCTGAGTAGGCCTATTGTATTTGCTTACAGTATTTTGTGACCCAAAGATAAACTTTCCATCTCAGTAGCAAACAATGGCCTGCTACTCTAATAAGTCTATTTTGGCACGTTTTAACTCTAATAATTTTACTTTCCCCTTCCCCCCAAATTTCACTTGACCGTTTGTGTTTTAAGATGGAGAGAAAAAGGACTGTAGAAATCTTTTATAGTCAGTTCATTTATAGTCATTGAAAAATCTAAATTTTTGCTCAAATCACTGACGTAAACCACCAATACAGCGCTTTCACAATTATTCGTACCGTACTTCGTTTAATCGGCATTTCATATTATTATCCATTCAATGGATTAGAGCAGTGGTTCTCAACCTTTTTTGGATCCGGAGCCAAATTTTAAACCTCAAAGTTGACAGGAGCCGCAACCAAACAAACGAAAACTTTCAATTAGGTTTGTTCAACTGCTGTAAGTTTTTATTTTTTAATTATTGAGACATTTCACCACCCCATTGTAGTTAGCTTCATCACGGCACTGTGCTAAGCTGAAAGCCAAAACTAAATATCAAAAAATTAAAAAAGATCAATATTACAGCATCAGCACAGGTATCGGATGGAATTTTGCTACGAGTGGGGTTGGGATTTGAACTTAAGACTAAAACTTGTCTTCGTCTCACACAGACGGGAGTCTGGGGGCAGTGCCCCCAGCCGCTGGGCAAATTTTATCATTTTTCAAAAAAATTACTATTTTAACGCAATTTAGATGGCATTTTGGACATTTGTAGAGCCATCTGAAACTAAAAGAACTAAATGGAAACCAAAAGAACCTAATTGGAAACCCATTCACAGAAATAAATTTATCAACCTCTTCAGCTCCCTTACTTCCTCTTCAAGCTCAAACTTACGTTTAAAACCATGCATTGTTAAGTTTAAGAGACCTGGTTAAAAGAGTTCATCCCCAGTGGCGCAGACAGTTCACGTCACTTAGAACATTTACCCCAAAATACAATCGTTTAAACGTGTTTTGGAATTGACCTGTAAGTAACGGGAGGGTGAAGGGTCTGGGCAATTTCATTATGTCAAGATTTTCGAAATTTAGTTTTTTTTCATATGGCTCAAAAAACGTGCAAATTGTGATTCTAATGGTGCTAAAACGGTAGGTTTTGCTGAAAAGTAACAAAAATTCCCCATGTTCAGTTTGACAGGTTGCACGGCTGTTCGCTGTTCAGGCCTATTAGATCCCATTGATTTTGATACTGCATTAGCCTAATATTTTACAACTTTAGTCCTATAATCTATCGAAAAACAAGCTAGGTATCCCTCTCGTCCGTTTTGAATAAATAAGAATAAAATTTTTAATTGGGATTGAGAAGGAAGCTAAGAAACCAAGCTAATGCGCTAACTTTAACATCTAGAAACTCCCAAGTGGAAGTGTGTAATGTTATCCTCGTCTGTTCGCTAAAGGGATGTTCATAACCAAACAATAAAAATTTAACCAAACTTATTGCTTCAATAGTACTGGTTTTACTATTAAAATGAAGAATAGTTCAATAAAAATTACATAAACAGTGCAAAACAGATTCATTTTCAAAAGGTTAATGAGAGCCGTAGAGAGAATAACCAAGAGCCGCAGTTGAAAAACACTAGATAAAAGTATATATGCGGTAAAAAGAAAGAATTTGTACAGTTTTAAAGTTTTCCTTAAAATTTGTTATTGTAACGTCACAAAGCTCCTTTATTCCGGAAGCCGGCACAGTGCTGTTAGAACGAGACCGCAGTAGTAAATGACCATCGACTAGTTATTAATTCCTTATTGTTATTGGACAGTGCGAACAGCCGTGCATTCTTATCAGTCTTCTGTTGACAGTAGCGTAACCAAAGGGGTGGGGCGACCAAACTGAAGAGTAAGGAAACCACCTCGTTTTTAGCACTTCTGATGCTGTCTTTAGCACGGGAATAGACTCAAAATATAATTTAAAGCATATTTTGAAACGTTTATTTGGGGGGGGCTAATTTGTTAAAAATAAAACTTATCGATCAGAATAAACTTTGTGTCGCGATCATTGATACTTGGCTAGAGTACAACCTTTAATCTGTAGAATTGCTCACGTCGACTAAAACTAGAGAACGACTGAGATGTTAATTGATGAATCGAAAATGACAGTTGATAGTTCCTTTAGCTTCTTGAATCTCAGAAAGCAGCACACCAATCTTAAATCAAAATTTCAATTTAAGATTGAAACACAAAACCACTCTCTGAGCAAAATCGCTCCACTAACACTTCTTACGATCGACCAATTCAGATCGTAAAGACCTAACCGCAACCGCCCAACTCAGGTCGCCGCTACACACTATCGCGATCGACCAATTCAGATTGCCCACTATATGGCCACACAAGCCAACCACAGAAAATGGCCAAAAATTGGTATTCAAATTTGATTGCTTATTGAAGAATGCTTAACATGGGTTTCATCAAAAAATCAGTATTAGTTTTGATCGAAATAGACCTAAAATTAAGTTATTTTTGCCAAAGAAATACAAATTTTTTCGAGCGCTGGGGGCTCCACTCCCAGACCCCCTGCCTCCGGTGGCTGGGGCCAGGGCCACTGAGAGGGGGGCAGGGGGGTCCAATGACCCCGGGGTTCATGGACTTTAGTGGAGAGGGCCCATGGGGTTCAGGAAGGCCGTTGGCTTCAGCGGGCCCTGCAGAGGGTCCATGAGCTCGAGAGGGGCCCTTCGAAATGACAGTGAGAAATCAGCTAGTGAGGCCTGAAGACCTTTTTTTTCTTTTTGAAGATCACCTATTTTCGACCGCAAAAACCGTTAGAATTTCGGTGAAGACCTTTTTTGTTTTTTGGAGATCACATCATAATTCGGACAAAAACGCGGCATTTTCTTCGTCTGTTTTGGAGTTCACAAAACTGGAAATCCGTCATATTTGAGCTGGCTCCGGGCCCACGTTCGGCTCTCGGCGCCCCTGGCTGGGGCAGTGCCGTCGCCAGAACGACTGAAGTGAAGGGGGCACGAGCCAAAAGTGGGGGCACTAAAATATACTGAAATTTTGGACATAAAAACTGATATCTTATTGCTACAAATTATGCTCTAATTTTGCTATTTTTTAGTAATGTTTGAAAAAAGAGACGTATAAGTCCGGCAGCGTTTCTTAGCTCGTTTCGTATCTAGCCCATATAATCGCTTAAAAAATCTGTCTGCAGCAGTAAATGCGACC
This sequence comes from Trididemnum nubilum, assembly GCA_963965965.1. NCBI lineage: Eukaryota > Metazoa > Chordata > Ascidiacea > Aplousobranchia > Didemnidae > Trididemnum > Trididemnum nubilum. The sequence goes on along the minus strand of OZ014478.1, from coordinate 36,824,555 downwards.
AGAAGCGCAACCGGGATTTTGTTGAAAGGGAGGGTGCTTGAACCAAAAGCAAAATTATTTTACACAAAAATTGCCTTATTTAGGCCCCGTGCTGAACAAACTGATGCAACTCAAGTGTGTTACAGACGGGGCATGGGGGCTAGCCGCTGGATGATTTTTGTAATTTTGCGGGAAAAATGGCCATTTTAACGCCATTTCAATCCCGTGTCGCAAGTTTTTAAAGCCATGTGAATAACCACAGTAAATTGCTAAAATTCACAAGTCATTGGAAGAATTAAATTGCTTAGCCCCTTCTGCTTCTCTTATTCATTGGGTCAAGTCCAAAGCATGTTTGAACGTTCGTATTATTGGGTTAAATTTTCTAAATGATTTGGCTAAATGGGGCTGAAGCCCACTCAGCCCCTTCTCCATGGTTGCGCCACTAACTGCGACCTAAAATAATCTTAAGCGTGCTCTGAAAAAACAAAAACAGTTGGTATTTTAAAGAAATATTTCAAGTATTTTTTCAGGTCATAATCATTAACGAAGTACCGGTAACAATTCTATAGGCTTACATCCCCATTCCGCGACACATCCGTAAAGGCGTAGTAATAAAACGGATCATTGCGTCACATTTTTCAGCAGTACTTGATGGCAAGCAATTTTCCGAAGAATTGAGAAAACTTTAACCGAGAATTATGTATGAAAAGCTTGTTAGTGGTACAGAATTTCAAAACAGCTTTCAATAGCGTCGGTGCTATCATTTCCACTCTTTAAAATATGGGTTGGGTAGCCTTGAAAATGGCTGTTTTAGATTGAGCGTTTTGGTCCAGCTCTTTTCATGAATCTACGCTGGAATGAAGAAAAACTAAAATGCAGTGATATAGAGGTTGACTACATTGAAATGAAAATGGGTTGCTATTATGACGTAAAATACTGCAAAAATCACCTAAAATTGTATAAAGTTAATGCAAAAGTACAGAAAATATAGAAAATATCTTGTCGTTTTCTGATTGGTCAAAATTGGTCATTCTGGCAATTTGATTGGTGGAAAAATATTGTTTCAGTTTTGTCGGAAAAGTGAAAAAAAAAATTAATGTGAAATTTGGAGTGAATAAACGAATTCCTTTTGACGACAGAGAATAGGCTGTAAGGCATTGATGTAGGTTGCTTCCAGAACTGATAAATGGAATAAAGATCTTGCTGTAGCCAAAATGGAAAATTGTGCATCGTTGAAATGTTTGGCACATTCTTTATTCTCTAATACATGCTGTCCGATTGCAGAATCACAACAGGCACTAGGGGTGCTAGTGATTTTGCATTCTCGATTAGGCAGATTTTTCGTTGGTCTTTTGTCACTTCTTATGCATCTGGGAATGTGTTGATTAATTCTGTCTTGCAATCTTTGGGAAGTTCGACCAAAGTACCGACAGTCACAGCGGCACACGTATTGATATACGACCATACTTTGTTGAAGGGAGGGTAGAACATCTTTATGGATTGCAGGCAAAATTTTTCTCGTTGTAAAAATAATGCGAGGTTCAACAGCTTGGTAACATCGATTGATAGCAATCTTGGTTTGCTTTTCAAAATTCAAAGAAATTTTGCCAATCCAAGGAAGCTTCAAGTAAACTGGACACTTTTGCGGTCCTTCTTTTGGTTTACGTGATTTACGGTTTACGGTTAAAAAGCGCAATTTTCTTAGACATGGTGATTTGAATAATGCTTTCTGGGTATCCATTATTCCGTAGAATCGAGCTGATGTTTTCTAGTTCATGCTGCAGTTTACTTTTTGAACAAATCATCAATGCTCGATGCACAAGTGTTTTAATCAAGTTGGTTTTACGTTTTGTAGGCCCAAACGAATCTCTTTGTAGGCCCAAAAGATGTCCCTCTTCGGCCAATTTTATCTATGGTTGGCTCATCGCAACACGCTTTGGCAAAATATTTGGTAGCTGTTATTGATCCGGTTTTACAGCTTTACTCAAACAATTGCATGAAAGACTCATTCACCTTTGCTAAAGAGATGCAAGATCTTCAAATGCATCCAAAAGAAACGTTTCTTTGCCCATTCGACATTCGTAGTTTGTACACTAATGTTCCTTTAGCGGAAACAATTCAAATTTGTGTGGATTCATTGTATGGTGGTGAGCTCATACCTCTAGACTACCCCAAAGAAATCTTCGTGGAATTAATGAACACTGCCACTAAATTGGTAGAATTCAGCTTTAACAACAACATGTACAAGCAAATTGATGGCGTGGCGATGGGTAGTCCACTACGTATTGCTTTAGCCAATATATTTGTTGGATACCTTGAGAGTAAGCTGTTTGAGTCCACAATCAAGCCATTCTTTTATCACCGATATGTGAATGACACTTTTGCCATTTTTAGATCAGAGGATGAATGCACTTCTTTTCTTGACGCCCTAAATTCAATGCATTCGGCATTAAGTTCACATTTGAAAAAGAAGAGAATGATCAGCTCCCGTTTTTAGATGTTTTGGTGGAGAAAAGCAATGAGGGATTTTTAACTTCTGTTTTCAGAAAACCCACTTTTACAGTACTGGACAGTACTTTCGTTGGGATTCGTTTGGGCCTACAAAACGTAAAACCAACTTGATTAAAACACTTGTGCATCGAGCATTGATGATTTGTTCAAAAAGTAAACTGCAGCATGAACTAGAAAACATCAGCTCGATTCTACGGAATAATGGATACCCAGAAAGCATTATTCAAATCACCATGTCTAAGAAAATTGCGCTTTTTAACCGTAAACCAAAAGAAGGACCGCAAAAGTGTCCAGTTTACTTGAAGCTTCCTTGGATTGGCAAAATTTCTTTGAATTTTGAAAAGCAAACCAAGATTGCTATCAATCGATGTTACCAAGCTGTTGAACCTCGCATTATTTTTACAACGAGAAAAATTTTGCCTGCAATCCATAAAGATGTTCTACCCTCCCTTCAACAAAGTATGGTCGTATATCAATACGTGTGCCGCTGTGACTGTGGTGGTGGTGGTGGTGGTACTACCCGACCCCTTCCGAGAGATAGGGGTGCGGAGGAACTCCGCGGAGACCCAACAATCGGGTCACACCCCAAGGTCTGGACCATAGATCGAGAATAGAGAGAGAGGAGCCAAAGATAGATTTGCGAAGGGGTTTAGAAGCAGGACAGTCGAGGAGGAGATGATTGAGGTTCTGTAGAGGGTGTCCACAGGCACTACAAGCAGAATTCTCCTTCCGCCTGATCCTGTGAAGATATGAAGATAAAAGAAGATTGTGGCCATGGCAGCGAAGAGGGGAAAGCTCACTGCGAATGGAGCGAGAAAGAAGAAGTTCCTCCAAAGAGACTTCGGGGACTTGGAAGTTCAGATGGGAGTGGGAGATGTGACGTCTCCAATTGCGGTATTGGGAATAATGGACTTTGGCAATAACTGGGGGGAGAGGGCATGGGATCGCATCAGTGGGCAGAGAGGCAGCTGCTTTGGCAAGTAAATCTGCTTTTTCATTTCCGGGGAGACCTGCGTGTCCGGGGACCCATTGGAAGCTCAAAGTGGTATTGTTGGAGAGGGAGGAGGCGAGGGACCAAACATTCCAGAGGGACTCAGGCAGGATATAAGAGGGGGCTGAAGAAAGGATAGAGAGGGCTGATTGGGAGTCGGTTAGGAAAAGGACTGACTGGAATTTGCAGATCATCAAATGGCTAGTACACCAAACGAGACCTTGCTTAAGGGCAAAGGTTTCAGCTGTGAAGCTGGAGGCAATTGGACCAGAGGAAAAGGACAAGGAATTGGATGTGTTGCATTTGGAGCATGTTACATACACTCCAGTACCACCGGGACCAAAAAGGGAGGGGACAGATCCGTCAGTCCATACTTGGATATCAGACGGGGGGAGGGAGGATAGTCTGCTTGAAGCAGACTGGAGTCGGGCTGTACTGTTGCCTGTGCAGTCGGGAATGAAGGGGGAAACAGTGAAGTGGGTTGTAGACCATGGGGGAAAGGGGGGCACGTGATCAGAGTCTCACGTGGGGATGGGAGTGGTTGTGTGGCTGAAGAACAGAATGATCTCCAGGAGGGTTTCTTCTTTATTCGACAGGGAACGTTTCTAATTGCCAGGGCATAAAGGCAGGAGAAGCCTGGGGGGAGACGCAGAGCACGTTCAAAGGAGTAGAGGGTGTGATGTGCTAGAGTCAGCTTTAGAGGAGGGAGTTGGGCCTCGAGAAGAAGTAGTGAGAAGGGGGTGGAAGAGAGGCATCCAGTAATGACCCTGCATGCAGCTCTGTGTAGAACTTCCAGGTGATTGGTTGCAGTGTTGCAAAGGAATGGGAACCTTCCAGGAGAGGCATATTTGAGCACCAGACGGACAAAGGCGTTGTAGAGTAGGGAGAGAGATTCTTTCGTGGGACCCCAATAGGCAGTGGCTATTGAGCAAAAGGCTTTGTGGCGTGGATAGAATTTGGAACACAGGGATTGGACATGGGCCCCAAAGGATAGAGTCCGATCGAAGGTTACATCAAGGAATTTAGGGGTGGGATTGAACAAAAGAGGGAAGCCCAAGAGGTTCAGCCGGGGTTGGAAAGTGGCTTGATGGGGATCTGTCGAGAAAAAGGAGAACTCACACTTCTTTGGATTGAGTGGAAGTCTCCATAAGTTGGACCATGTTTCTAGGACAGTGAGGGAGGATTGGACAACAGAGGAGGATTTGAGCGGGTCTGGGGAGGAGGACCAGATGGCCGGATCGTCAGCATACAGGGAGGCATGGGCACCCGAGGTAAATCCTTAGTGATGTCATCAACAAACAGAATGAAGAAAACTGGACCAAGTACCGAGCCCTGGGGGACCCCTCGTCTGATGTGGAAGGAGCGGCTGTGGGAACCACCAACCTGGACTTTAGCTCTACAATCAGAACGGAAAGAGCGTACCCAAAGAACGAAGCAAGGGGGGAGTTTGAGCGAGAGGAGTTTGTGAAACAGAGCAGAGTGCCAGACCGAGTCGAAAGCCTTGGAGAAATCAACAGATACCAAAATGGTTCGGTCTGGAGGTTTTTTCTTTTGGAAGCCGTCCCAGATTGATTGAGACAGGAAAGAATTTGGTCAAGGGGCGACCTACCAGGACGAAAGCCGGCCTGGCAAGTGGAGAGGAGATGATTCGATTCAAGGTGAAAAATTTGGCGAGAAAGAATCAAGCGCTCAAAAAGCTTGGAAATGCAGGAGGTGAGGAAAATGGGGCGGAGAGAGGACGGAGAGGAAGTGGGTTTTCCAGGTTTATGAATGGGGATGATAGTGGTAGGTTTCCAACTAGACGGGAAGGTGTGAGAGTGCCAGGACCTGTTAAAAAGAGAAAGAAGGAGGATTTGTGCTGGCTCAGGCAGGTGCTTTAGTAAAGGATAGGCAATCTGGTCAGGGCCAGACGCAATGGAAGAGGAGAGATTGCAGATGGCAGAGGAGAGTTCAGTCAAGGAGAAGGGGGAGCAGAAAGAATTATGGAGGGAAGAAGCATCCTCACAGCTAGCTTTCCGGAGTTCATTCATGAACTGTCGTTCGGCTCTGCGCAAGGAACGGGGTGTCGCTTGAGATAGATGTGAGCGAAGATAGGACGCATAGTGGTTGGCAGCGTCAACAGGGGAAGGGCAATCGGGAAAAGAAGGGTCTTGGGAGGTGTTCTTTTTGCCCGAGATGGCATTGAAAAGCCTGAAGACAGCACGAGGATCAGAACGGGGGGACAGGTTAGAACAGGTGGCTTGCCAGGTTGCAGATTTGGCTCTAGAAATAACTGAGGACGCCCTACGAGAAGCATCTATGTATCTGAGGCGGTGCGACTCAGATCGGTGTGCCACGGAGCTGGCCCTCCGTCGTTCCCGCACTGCAGATTCCTCTTCCTGGGACCACCAGGCTTTGAGGGAACGACCAAGGCGGCCAAAGGGGATAGAGGCCTTGGCAGCTTCGACTAAAAAGAGGGAAAAGGAACGGGCAGCCTAGTGGATGTTGAGTGCATCAACATCAAGAGAGGGAAGGTGCTCAGCAATATATGATTGGTAAACATCCCAACTAGCCTTATCGTAGTTGAATTTGGGGGGACGAGTGTTTGGGTGACAAACTGGAGAGAGGGAGAGGACTATTTCAATGGGGAGATGGAGGCAAGGGAGAGTGCACTACTCACAGTAAGGAGCGAGAGACGCAGGGGCTAACGAGATATCAGGGGATAAACGGCTCCCAGTGGAATGATAAAGGAGCGTGGTAGAGGTGGGGTCGTTCAGAATTTCCAGACCGGAGGAAGTGATCCAGCAAAACAGGTCATTTCCAAGCGGGTTAGGGGAAATGGGTCTGTCCCAGATTGGGTGATGAGCATTGAAGTCCCCAAAGATAAAATTGTCAGGGGAGTTTGGAAGGATGTCAGGATAAAAGGACCTGGTGCGAGAGTAAGAAGGAGTATTTCTGATGGGATGGGAGTAGAGGTTAAGAAATTGTTGAGGACAGTGGTTGGAGAGAAGAACTTTAACACAGGTGTAGTCTGAGTAGGGGTCCTGGGAAGACAGAGAGGAGACAGAAACAGAAGAGAAAGCCAGGTCAGAGTGGATAAGAGTGAGGACACCACCACCAGTGTTATGAGTACCGGAGGAAACAGGGCCTTGTCTACCGAATATCCGATCCGTGCGGAGGGTATAATAACCAGGGATTTGAAACTTTTTGGTTGACGAAAGATGGGTTTCTTGGAGGAAAATGAGGTCATACTGGTTGCCAGAAAGAAAGGCGATTAGTTCAGCACGACGGGAGGAGGAAAGACCGCCGGCATTCCATTGCAGAATTCTGAGACTGTGGGAGAGGCGTGGATTTCTTTGAGGATGGGGCGGCGAGTTGTGGATTGGTTGTGAGCTTGTGGGTGGTGGTGATGAGACAGGTAGGGTGAAGGCGGAAGGAGGGTAGGTGTTAAGGAGGGGAGGATGTGAGGGGAGAGATAGAGATGAATCCATGAGATCTGAGCAAGTTAGTGGAGGGGGTGTGGGTGGGGGTGGAGCTGGAGAGACGGGGCGGGGGGACGCTGGCTGGTGGGTGGGAGAGGCTAGGTCCCCATTGAGATAAGCAGGGCAATTCCAACCCATGGGGGAGCTGGCCGCGCAGATTTTGCGAAAGTCAGCCCGGGTCAGAGAGGAGCAGGAGAAGTGCACCCACTTGGAGCAGGTGGAGCACTTTAAAGAGTCCTTACCTACCTCGAGAGAGCAAATGGAGCAAGGGTAACGTGGGGGGCCCCGAGGTGGACGTGATTGATAAAAGCCAGGCGGTAGTGGTGGGAACCCTGGGGGAGGGGGTGGAGGGGACGCAGGCGGCGTAACTAGGAGACTGGTCTGAGTGGGGGAGCCAGTTTTCCTTTGGGGATGGCACGCTGGGCATCGCCAGCCCACTGCAGTGCCAGTTACACAGATTGTGCGAAAGTCAGCACGGGTAAGGGAGGAGCAAAGGAAATGCACCCACTTGAGGCAAGCAGAGCATTGAAGAGAGTCTCTGCCCACATCCAGATGGCAGATGGAGCAGGGGTACCTGGAGTGAGGATGGTTGCTGATAGGGCCCGGGTTAGGATGGACATTACCACTAATAAAGAGCAATGCCAGGATAAGGAGACGCCGAAAGGGGGCCCGGTCAATAAGAAGAAGAGGAGCCGCCCAGTTGTGACCGGTCAACGGGGGGCCAAGTGAAAAAACAGTCCGAGACAATGGGGGCGACCTTTCGGTCGAGCCCCTAGGGAGACCTGTCCTGCCATTTCGACCCATCCCCATTGGGGAGGGGACTGCACCACCACGATGAGGTGGCAGGACGTTGCTGCACGCTGTGACTGTCGGTACTTTGGTCGAACTTCCCAAAGATTGCAAGACAGAATTAATCAACACATTCTCAGATGCATAAGAAGTGACAAAAGACCAACGAAAAATCTGCCTAATCGAGAATGCAAAATCACTAGCACCCCTAGTGCCTGTTGTGATTCTGCAATCGGACAGCATGTATTAGAGAATAAAGAATGTGCCAAACATTTCAACGATGCACAATTTTCCATTTTAGCTACAGCAAGATCTTTATTCCATTTATCAGTTCTGGAAGCAACCTACATCAATGCCTTACAGCCTATTCTCTGTCGTCAAAAGGAATTCGTTTATTCACTCCAAATTTCACATTAATTTTTTTTTTCACTTTTCCGACAAAACTGAAACAATATTTTTCCACCAATCAAATTGCCAGAATGACCAATTTTGACCAATCAGAAAACGACAAGATATTTTCTATATTTTCTGTACTTTTGCATTAACTTTATACAATTTTAGGTGATTTTTGCAGTATTTTACGTCATAATAGCAACCCATTTTCATTTCAATGTAGTCAACCTCTATATCACTGCATTTTAGTTTTTCTTCATTCCAGCGTAGATTCATGAAAAGAGCTGGACCAAAACGCTCAATCTAAAACAGCCATTTTCAAGGCTACCCAACCCATATTTTAAAGAGTGGAAACGATAGCACCGACGCTATTGAAAGCTGTTTTGAAATTATGTTTCAACGCTTTTATTACTTTTTCCATTATTGCCTGTTGTCTTTTCGTTACGTGATGTTCCAAAAACGTATTCTAAGTAAAGCGAAATGGGGGGGGGCACAAGCAGTCGCTAAGAGGGGGCACGACCCCCCTTGCCCCCCCCCCCCCTTAGCGAAGGCACAGGGATGGGGCTTTGCTTTCAGACTACCATCCACCGGTAGCTGGAGCCCTTTTCCCCAGACCCTTGTAACAGCCCCCCTATTGCAGATTTCTGGCTAACCGCCTGCGTCTGCATGATTTAGTAGACGTCAGTCTTTCAGTATAGTTATGCCGATAAGAAGAGAGGTAGAGCCTTTCTTATTCTTAATATAACCATTGACCTTTGCGATACAGTGTGACCAGAGCTGCGAACTCAATCAATTTTTATTTCAGTTGAGCCCATTTTAGCACGTCTGAGAAGTTTTAGATCTGAAATTTTTTTGAGTAAAGTTCGTCAAATGATCGAGTTTTTTCGAGTTGAAGCGTTTGCTGCCCTGAGTGTGGCAATGCTAAACTTTAAAATGATGTTACTTGGCTTTGCTCAGTATGTTATTTAAGCTATAATAGTTGTAATGATCAAAAATGTGTGTGCCATCTAGAAGTTTTCATGTTGTATTGTCATTTAATTTTAACTTATATTTTATACAACGCATTATGTGTGAGTGACCTAAGGCAATCCGTTTAAAAGTTTTCATTGTGGCAACAAACAAGTATGAAGCTTTTACAAACTGCATGAGCAAAACAAAAATGGTTGGTTTCAAAACCATACAATCGCAAAGACTGACGAAAAAATATTGTCTCCCTCGGTTTTGCGGTGCCCCCTCCAACCCCCGAAAATTTCGATTTGGCTACGTGATTGGTTTGTTATTTAGGCTACCGTACAATTAACTCTTTTTTTTCGAGCTCAGATCTATTCTGCTTACAACATCAAACTGATTTGTGCTCAGAGAAACGACTCAATGTAGTAGCCAAATAGCGGCGTTGCTTTAGATTGGAACTGATTTGGCGTAGTCAACGACGCTAAGGCTATCAACGTCCGGGTTGCCATGAAAAATTGTTGAAATTTATAACATTAGAGGCCCTGATGTCGTGTTTGAAGTAGATTATTTTTGGAATGGCTAGGTCAAGAAGGATAGAGTCAACGCCGATCTAGTCTTATGCGATTGGCCTAACTCTTGATACTCCCATTGATTTTGCCTTTATTCCTCGTTTAACCCAATTTACTGCCTGTAAGAATAAAATGTCTGATATCATTGGATAGAAACCAGCAATGAGAGTGAACCGAAAGTTTCCGAACCCCGTTCTAGTAAAAGAATTGGTGCTGGAAGAGCGTTTTGCTAACGTTCTTTGAAAGCATCCTGTTTGTAAATTTTGTTTGACAAATTACTACGAATTTAAATTTCCCCTTCAAAACTTTTGACCCTTCTCCATTTGCTTTTTGAGGTGCTCCTCTGCCGGCTATTAAAGTATGATTGCGATGAGCTTACGTAACAAAAAATATGCTAGAAATGATTAATAACAATTTTGTGTCGCTAACATAATTGGAAGAGTACTCGATTATTCTATTTGTTCCACAGCAGTGCAATGACCGGGATTATAGCTAGCAATTATTTCGTTTATTTTCCCTACCATAGGACTGTTATTTCAAGCTTTACCGCGATCATTAGGAAAGTTACATAGATCTTATTGATTCAAACTCCACTCATCATAGACCTTATTAAAATAGAAAATCATTAAAGTACTGTAATTTCAAACGATCGTCTTTTTTAATTAACGATCGAGCGCAAAAGCACTATTAAGCTGTGCAACCCTTGTGGGTTGCCTTGGCTTTTCGGTCAAGTCAATTAAAGAAAATTTTCTCAAACAGGACAATTTTTTGTTATCAATTTTGGGCTTGTCTGTTAATAGAATACTAAAGGGTGGGGTCGAAAGTGCTAAATTCTGTTAAAAAATTGGTTTTTAAATGAAATGAAGTTGAAAAATGAAATTTAAAAAATGAAGTTGCTTGTAAGACGTCTGGTTAAAAAAGATCAAATTACCTTCAGCTATAAAATGCTGTTATTTCCTATACAGATACTAACTGCTATTGGATAGATTTGAAAAAACGATGCACAGAAAGTCGCAATTTCACCTGGTCAGACGGATCTAGTTTTGACGGATTCATGAACTTGATTCAACACGAACCTGGTTTTAATAATGGCAATAATGACTGTGTTTGCGTTGCCATGCAGTTCGGACATTTTATCGCACGGTCTTTGAATTGCTTCGATGAAGTCCAAACTATCTGCCAGAAAAAAGGTACTGCAATTATTATGACCGCGGAAAGTCTAATCGTTATAATTATGGCGCTTCTTTTAAACTTACGGATCCAGACAGCATTTTTTTTACTCTAACATCTGATTGGAATCTCTCCGAATCGCCCCTGAGGAATACAAACACGGTAAATTAGCATATAAGGTTTTTAACTTTTAGTGTTAACTTGGTAAAGAAGTATTGTATTGTAAAAATGCATTAACATGGAAAAGTGCAGAAAAAATTGCGATTTCACAATTGCACGAACGTAAACTATATGTAATCCGCTGATTAAGAAAAATTTAGGTGTAATGTTAAACAAATAGATTGTTCAGCAAATAGCAGTTCCAGCAACAGCTGCTGCAATTAACTTGTGAAAACACGTTCAGTGAAAAATGAACACATTATTCACAAAATCAAATTGAAACATTTCGCTGTTTCGAGAAAATCGCTTAGGCATGATTACCCATGCCATATAGAGGTCTGAGAATAGAAGCCAGGCGAAGCATAGTTCTAATCAAACAATTTGGAAAACTTTAAACCTTTGTTGGTTATGCCCATCAGCTGTGGTAAGAATATATAACCTAGGAATAGGACAACTTTGATATAAAACCTCTCCGCCGTTAGATTAACCTGCAGAAAAATCATGACGAGTACAAATGATAAACATTACGCGAACGACGTTAATGGGTTCACCTTTACAATTAGAGCCTCGTTCGGCAAGATAGCGCCTAGGGACTACCAGGTCGTCATTCAGCGAAACCCCTACGGCGTTCTAGTTTCAGGCAGAGGGGTCTTTCAAAAAATAAGCGACGATCTCCACCCGCCAGCTTTAGTGGCAACCTCAACACGTTTGGAGAGGCAAATGGAGGTAGGGCAAAGTATTTGTACTTGAGCTAATGCCGCACATTCACTTGAGCTAATGTCGTACTTGAGCTAATGCCGCACAAAGGCACAACCATCACCAACTGCTGTTGGGCAATGGGAATATCCTTACCCTCACAGAAAAAGAGCTAGAATTGGTTGAGGAAGCAAAACGGTATCATCTCGATCTTATTGGAGTGTCTTTAACCAAAAGACGTGGCTCTGGAATTATGTATCTGGATGGCAAATGGAAACTCATCTATACTCTTGCTGATCTTAGTATGTCTGCTCAAGTGGGTGTGGGGATTTTCACAATCTCCAGATTGTCAGATTGAGTGTGTGTGTCAGATTGGATTTCTTTGGGATCGCGGGTCTGCTTCTTGAAGCTCAAGGTAATGGATTTGTTATTGTGCCTATTGCAGGTAAACGCCCACAATGTTAAAAGTAAATATCAGGCTTTTTTGGATGAAGTAAACGAGGCTCTTCTCCGAGTATCACATACTGAATCTACAGCCCTTATTAGGGATTTCAACGCACATGTTGGAAGTTGGAACAGACACAGATACGTGGAAGGGTGTGATCGGAAAACATGGAGTTACTGGACTGAATGAGAAAGGAAGGCATTTATTGCAGCTCTGTTGTAGCAACGGACTACGCATCATGAATGCCTTTTTCCACCACAGAGAGGTTCACAAGTATACATGATATCGACTTAGAATGGATCAAAAAATTTTGATAGATTTTTGCATAGTTTCGTCAGATTTGTTTTCTGATGTTCTGGACGTTTAAGTGAAGCGAGGTGCTGAATTGTCAACTGATCATCATCAGGTGGTACGTTCTTTGCAACTTTCGAAACCTTGGCCAAATAGAAAATCCAGCCGGTCTTCGGTGACTTACTGGATGGTCTTGGAGGCCTTGGAGGACTTGGAGGAGGACAAAGAAAGGCCTTGGAGGACATAGAAGTAAGAAAACTTGCATCCAGTATATCATCTAGTTCAGACATCTTCCAGGTGCATCCAAGGACATCGAGAAGGAATGGCTGCGGTTCAGATCAGCGATTATTTCATCAGTGGTTGAATGTTGTGAGCGAAAACGGCTAAGAGTGACCGTAGATAGTGAGAAAAAAACATCTTAGTGGAACCAAGAGGTTAAAGAAGCTATTCGAGCAAAGAAAGATGCGTTCAAGGCCTTGCTACAGGACAGATCGTCATCTGATTTGCAATTCCGATACAGCACTGAGGCGCGAAAAGCGGCAACTCTGGCAGTATAAAAATCCAAAAAAGTTATGGGAAGAGTTTGGTCATCCGTTAAATTTAAACTATTTTTCGGAAAACAAGTATTTTAGCAGACCATCCGCCACTTACGTGGCCAAAGATCAAGTGTCTACTCCATCAAGAGTTCTGCTGGTAACATTCTCATGACTGAGAATAAAATCATTTCACGATAAAGAGATCGTATACTTTTAAAACCTTTTGAATTCTGTTAAGGCATCGACTCGTGACACACAAGATGTGATGCATTTAGTAAAAGAGGACGCTTTCACTGCAGCAGAAGTGGCAAAAGCAATTAAACGGATAAATTTGGAAAAGCTGCTGGTGAAGATGAAATCAGACCCGAGCTGTTGAAAGCGCTGACTGAAGTAATTCTCTGGTTAACGCAAGTGAGTCAAGTTGCATGGAAGGATGGCAAAACTTCTAGATTGAGAAACAAGAGTGATTATTGAGAAGTCGCACAAGTTCCAACTGGCATTCCTGGGATATCGTCCAACTGCTGGCTACTCCGCTCCAACATTTATTTTATGCCCCCTGTTAGTGCTCAAGTGAAATTTCGATTTACACAAAGTCTCAGCTTGAAAATCAATAAATTATAGGATTCCATAATGAAATTATTACGTGCTACGTCGACGACGCAAAATTTATCGAAACCGCTGACCGCTGGCTGCAGAAAAATAAAGACTATTTTGAACCAAGTCGCGTGTTACGAATTGAATGCATAGTAGCGTAGATTAAGAATGAATCCGTAACACAAACCTTTGATTAACAGCCCACGACAACGGTTCTCAATTGGGGGTTCTCGCACTCCCTGGGGGTGCGATAACGGACTTCTAGAGGTGTGAGAAGGGACTTCTTGAGATGCAAACTTTTTGCCAAACTGTAGTTTGATTGGTGTTACGTCGGATCATAGGCGTAGCCAATCGCAATGCCATTTATCGTTTTTAGCAATTTATCGAACTCTAATTATGATAAATTTGTGACCAAAACGGTTATTGGTTTTTCAGTTTCCGCTCCAAGTTTGGTTTTCACCTCGATCGCAGACTGTGAAGACCTTTTTTTTTTGGTCTTCACCTAATTTTCGGGAGAAACTCAGCTCTTCAGCCTGTGAAGACCTTTTTTTTGTTGTTTATTTTTTTGGTCATAGTCGAAGTTTGGTGCAAAATCCAGCTGTGGGTGTAAAATCCTCAAATTTTCACATACGTTTTGTTTGTTTTCATTTATTGAATTCTTTTTTTTTTTTAATTGTGCAAGGGGTGCCAGCTTCAAAATGAACTGAGAACCGCTGGCCTAGAACATACTGTCTCGGAATAGAGACGAATCCAAGGGGGAACGGGAGAAGCTTACGCCCCCCATTGGCCTAAAAAGTATGCAAAATAGCACGTTTTTAGTGCTTTTGAGACCGATTTTTGCTCCAAAAATGAAAACAGCCCCCCAACGAGATTTGGGAGCAGAAGTTGTGAAGGACTTGCGTTATTTGGACCATAGTAGTTGAGCTTTTTTGTTCTGGAGTTCACCCAAAGTCGGTGAAGACTTTTTTTTGGAGAATACCTGATTTCGGCAGGAAAAACCGTTTGAATTTCGGTGAAAACCTTTTTTTTGGAGATCACCTAATTTTGACAGAAAAACCTCTTCAATCTAATTCAAGACTGATGAAAGTTTGGGTCAAGTTCGTTTACCATAGTTTCAAGCTTCCAAAAAAGCCCCCCCTTTGCGAAATCCTGGCTACGCGCCTGCATTCTTCTGTTTTTCCTCGTCATAATAGCTAGGACTACAGGTATAAACATGAACGTAGAAAGGCAAGGAATTGCAAATTAACCAGATCCTAACACAATTTTTTTTCCGAAAATATTAAGTAATCACAATATTAAGCGATTTTTCTAATGGTTTAATTGAAAATAATTTCCAATAACATGCCTTGTACAGCTGTTTCGCCCAATCTCCGGGCTCTTCAGTAGGGCTAGCAAGGCCAAAATGACAAACAGCCAGTGATAAAAATCTTCAAAACATACATCTTTACCAATTTATCAACGAATGGATAAATCTTTACCGATTATGTTTATATTGCACAAATCTTTACCTATAAATTTTAGCCAAAATAAGGAAATCTTAACTGAAAATCTTTATCCAATGAAGCTAAAGCTGTTAATTAATTCTTTACCGAATAAAACTACATGCTATAAATCAAATCACAACCGACCAATGTGATTGCAATGATAAAGATTAGATTTATAGCACGTAAATCAAAATTTTAGAGAAAAAGATTTTAGCCGTGTACGGCACTTATAGATCCTTGCAATACATACTATAGACGCGTATACGGCAGCGAAAGGGATATACGTGGAGATAGTTGTTTGGTTTATCGTTCACGTTTTGAAAATTTGGTTTATAAAAAAAGCATTCAATGAAACGCTATTTTGTAAAGAATTCTAATTAAAACGCAAAAGTTTTCAACCCACGAATTATTAGATTATACAGTATATTTTTTTTAATTATTGCATTTTTATCAATTGCCGAATTTGAATAGCCTGAACGTAAAATACCAGTCTATCCAGATGCAGTTGCAAGTCGAAATTGTGTATGGTGAAAAATTTGTTACTATGCGTCATTAAAGTTTCAAAGTGTTATTAATATTCATTCATTTTACCTCATTTTTAGTTTCCTAAAGAGGCGTGTAGTGAAACTCTGAAAACGTTTGAGTTCAGCAATAAATTCAATTAAATATGAAGTTAGCCTAGCTTGAAATAGCCTAGTAATTATGATAAATGGAGTGGTGTGTTTGAGCTGTGTTACAATAATGATCGAATTTTGGAATTCTTGAATTTGAAATTGACTTTGCGAAGTAGCGTTTCATTAAATCTTTTTTTACAAACCAAATTTTCAAAATAATGAACGATACACGAAATAGCAAATTTCCACATATATTTTTCGAAACGCTTTAAAAATACTGGTCGTTGTAGTCTTTTTTACTTTATAGAGACGTCTTAGTGTCTTTTTTATCGTTTGTTTTTGCAGTGCTAATCTACCTGTTTAATAGCTTATTACGTTATTTCAGCCTTGACGACGATAGGCAGTTGAGCTCTTTATCTAGCCTATCGAATCTTGGCGTTTTACAGTTCTTTAATGTTTCTAATACAATTACTTCTACCGATTTCACCAATTAAGCTTGTTATTATTATTTATCTGGTAGTAACAACATCATGTTTAAAAGCAACAACAAATTTTCGGTAAAAATGTTACGTTAGTAATTCTACTGCGGTTAGTTTTTGTCTCGGCTGGTGAAGGAAGGAAGAGAAAATTAACTCAATAATATCACCAAAGCCAGAGGTGGAGTCGAAGACCCAACGTTCGAGGACAAGGCTAAGGACTTTAAAAAAAATCCGAGGTCAAGGACCATAGACACAACGTGCAAGAGTACTCCAACAAAAAAAAAAAGTTCATCGCGCATGAAACTGAAAATTTTCCGCAATAATTTCAGCGTTTTCCAGAAAAATAAGCTAAACTAAAATGTCTTCACAAATTTTCCGCTAGGTTTCTGGCGTTCTCCAAGATAAAGTAAAAAAAAAGGTCAAAACCATGGCCCATTTTTAACGATTCAAAAAATAGTGGTGTCCTCGGCCTAGGACAGGACATTTTTGAGAACTTGTAGACTTTGAGGCCATGGACATCCTTAAGGACTTCACCTCTGAATAAAACAGAATTGCGTGAATAAAAGGGAACGACGTTGAGCGAAATACTACAGTCAACTCTCGTTAATTGGGACAAGATTTGCTCCAGTGAATAATGTCCGATGAGCGAGATTGTCAGATTAACGAGTTGTTAGCCTAGTTTGTAGCTTGTAATGTTGGTAGGTCAATCACGCTACGCCGATCTGAACTTGCATGGTTCTGGTTGCAAATAATTCATTATAGACAACGTACACAACTGCAAAATACGTCTCAAAAGTTGTTTTGTATAATGTTTTATCTATTGTGTTACAAATGTTACGCAATAATTAAAATTATTTTCTATTATTTGGTAATGCACTCTTGGGCAAACGCTGCGGTTGATGGTGTGTTTGATTAACGCGGAATTTTTTAATGCATTTTGCACTTTTGTTCCTAGAACTTCGCTGTCATAGTCGGATAGCGAGGTTGTCCAACCATAGAGGTAAAACACAATACATCACAATGCAGGAATTCTGTTCCTAGACAATTTGAGTACGATGGCGAGGGTGTCCGACTAAAAGGGGTCCGATTAAGGGGAGTTAACTATATCTTACTGTTTATCTTGGGGTTGTAATCGTTTATGTTTGAACAAGAGCGCATAATCGAGTATAGACGATATTATCCCATCACAGCATAGAATGAAATCGATATGGTGGTGAAGCTTTAATGCTTTAACCGTCTTTTTTTTTTAATTTTAATAAAAAGAAGCAATCGAATTTCTCAAACAAACTTAAAACTGCTTAACAATTAAATTGTTGCATAACATTCTGTAGCTTGTAAACTGCTGGAGGAAGAATCAAAAAATAATGAAAAAGGGCTACGCCACCTTGACCTCCCCATGGAGCGGCCCGAATCCGTTGTTAATTGACTGAAAACAAACCAACTCTGCTTTGAAATTAAACGAATTTGCTTGGGTATTTTTGCTGTTTAATAAAACAAATTTCAGGTTCTTAAAAAAACGTTTAAAACTTTGAAAATTTAGATTTACTGTAATTAAAGCACTATAGAAATATTTTTGACAAGTATTGTAGCTCTAATACAGGTTTATACTATGAGAATAGCTTTTGGCGAGCAAGTTTATAAAATTTTACAGCACCTGAATTCGTTGCTCATGAGTTTACGGCATCCCACCAACGCGCTGCCCAAGTTTGTGATATGAACGCGGAGTATACTCTTGCCTCACTCAGCGACAGAAACAGCATTACAGAATTCAAGAATTGGATGATAAACAAGCAAAGACTTCAGTACAACGATGAAGGTTGTCTTTTGATGTTTTTTACATTAGTCCACGTTTGTTAACCAATGCCTTGTGACCTTTGGCAAACGCACTTTACACGGAGAGGAGGGGCAAAAATGCCAAAAATCTATTCCAAACCAAAAATCATGGAAACACAAAATTTGGTATTTGGGTTGTTGTTCACCAAAATTTTTCAAAAAAATTAATTTTGGGTTGATAACGTCATCATTGTGATGTCACAGCCGCATTTTCGAAAAACCACGTCATTTTGCAATTACATTATAGGCAGTTGAAACTTTGTACATAAATTTTTTTTGGTACTGAATTACACACATTAAGTCATTTAAGTTTAATATAGGCCAAAAATGCTCAGATTTCCTAAAGTGACTTGGAAAAAACTCAAACGTGGAAAACTTTCCTTCACCTCAACAACTTCGAATTTTCAGGTTATTTGTGATAAAATTTGACTCAAAGTCAAGTTAATTTGAAATAAAAATCTTTTTGTTGAAGAGATTTATCGCAAAAAAACAAACAAAAAAATAAACGAGAAAGGTCAAAAATGCCCCTCCCCCACGTTTAAAATAGGGTTAAAATTCTAGTTGTTACAGAACAAAAATATTGTAATATGGTTGCTACTAAAGTGCATGGCAAAACACTATTGAAAAAAAGGATAATACTTTTTTGTTGAAGAAGCCACCAAATTAGTAATCATTATTATCACTATGTTATTCCTATGCTACCCGTACATGACAATACTAATTGGATTTACCTGCTGGGTGGTACTGACTGATTAGGCTTCCAATATAATAGAATGGATCGTTTTTGACTTTTTTGTTCAAGTTTTAAATGGTTATAGTAACGAAAAGTGGCACATGCATGAGAATTTTAAAGAAGATTTTTTATTCCCGCCAAGGGGTAAAAAACTTGGGCAGAATACGACGTATATGTAAAACTTCAAATTTTGGTGAAAGCAACGGCAACGAGAAAAGGCCTCTGCAAGTTTATATCAGACCAGCAAGCACATGACAGCTTATCACGACACAGAGTTGGCTGTAGTGTGAGCAAGTTGGCAACTGTTAAATATGTGAAAAACAATTGTTCAATAAAGAGTCGTATACAACAACGTTGATTAGCTTTGATCCGCGGGTCAACAAAACTTTGCTGGAAAATTCGGACAAATGACTTCGTAAATTGCTGTATTATTTTGTAATTGAAAACTATCTTCTCTGAACCTGCGAATTCCGTTCATTTTAATTTAATATGACAAACGTTTTAGAAATTAGAAAATTGAGATTTTGCGGATTAAGTTAATCCGCGTTCGTGCATACGACCCAAATGTATTACAGTACATAGAATTGCTACCATCAACTATTGGTGCAGTTATTTTTTGTACAGAGTCTTCTTGTTATTGGCTGGATTCGAAGATTCGATCAGAAGGAGATCGTGACTATACATGGGCGGATGGAACACCTTTAAACAATTTCTTTCGTATAATTCATCTCGAGCCCGGTTTTGATTACAGCTTAGGGGACTGCGTTTGCGTCTACAGAGTACTTCAACAAGTCATCGCACAGAGTTTAAATTGTTCAGCTGCATCCAAATTTATCTGCCAAGAAAGTAATACTTTAAATTACTCTGATCGGTATACGT
Organism: Trididemnum nubilum; assembly: GCA_963965965.1. Taxonomy (NCBI): domain Eukaryota; kingdom Metazoa; phylum Chordata; class Ascidiacea; order Aplousobranchia; family Didemnidae; genus Trididemnum; species Trididemnum nubilum. The sequence goes on along the minus strand of OZ014478.1, from coordinate 36,804,998 downwards.
TGCATTTCAAAGCCTCTATTGCGGCGGCGATAGCTCAGTGGTTAGCGATCGACAAGTTGCTGATTCTCGAACTGGCAATCCGTCATCGTGACCTTGCGAAAGACACTTTACGCTTATTTCTGATTGAGGCCAAGCAATCTACCTGTCGTGGAGGCCTAGCCAAACGAAAGACTTGCAGATAGAATCCAAAAAAGTGCTTTGCATTGGTGTGGTTAGACAGACGTAAAGTGCTTGGTGCGTACGAAAGAACGCCTCTGTTCATATACTGTAGGAGGTTCTTTGTTAAAAAGCTAGTTGGTGGTGGAGAACTTGAGAACTTCTTCAATCAGGATGTTCAGTTTTTCAAAGATTTTCGTTTGTCACTTGTGAAGAAGAATTGTCAGAACTGAGATTCTCAAACGTGTTCAAAATGAATCGTCAGAATGGAGATTCTATGACGATTTTTCTTGACAAATCAAGGCCGACATGACAAAACGTGTTAGCGAGCTCGTAAAGGTCATTCTAAAAAGCGCCTACGAACAAAAAAACTTCGTAGACTAACTGCCATTTCTGAGCCGTCTCGCCCAACATAAGTTAAAACTGCTCGCTCGAATTTCTTTGCGAGATATTTGTAACTTGTGTTAGTACGTAATAAATATCTCATTGTGACGTCAGATGCATTGCTATTTCAAAATAATGCGTTCAAGCGTATTTTATGTACTGCATTGTTGTGGGGAAAAGATACTGTAAGCTATGCGTTATTATTGTAAGCCAACAAATTCCTTAACTGATAATAATAATTAGTTAATGAACGATAGAATTTAAATATTTTTGGATCAATGTCAAGTAAGAACATCTTTTTCCATACTACAATTTTTGTAAATGACGTAAAGCGCCCTTGAGGTTGTTGGTGGGTAAACTTATATCTTAACAGTAACTTTAGGTTTCAAAATTTTTCAAAAGAGAGCAAATAGAAGTACACTCTTCGTTTTTAGAATCGGTAAATCTTGTGTTGAGACTGGCTGTTTTAATTTTTTGCCGATATTCAGTCTCATTTGTTTTTGATTTTTAAAAAATTTTGAGAGCATCGATATCAATTTTAGCAGGCGTGTTTGTAACACTGTTTAATTTCTATTGCTCTGTCTGCTTAAGTGAAGGCTTTTTTCTTGCTTTTGCAACATCGTAAAATTGCAAAAAAGAAAAAGCAAGCTTTTTTTAAGTTGAACAACTGCCAAAAAACTTTCTCAATTGTTTGCGCAGAGCAACAGAGCTCCATAATCTTGAATAGTTGCAGTTTTACGTGCAAACACAAGAAAATTATTAAACTATCGTTTTGAATCAGTACAAATTTAAGTTTCTTTCATAGGTTTGAATGTTTTTTGTTTGTTTTTGGTTTATTTTGCTGCCGAGGGTTGCATTGTTTTTAATTTGTTCTTAAATTTTGAACAAAAATAAGCCTCGTGTTCCTAGAAAATCGTTCTTATAAAAAGTGTGTATTGCTATTTTTGTTAACTGGCGCTACTCAATATATTCTTTATCAGTCGATACAGCGAACAGTTCTCAATGCAATTTGCTTTCTTCTTAGCAGTTTAATAGCAAACATGGAGACCATTTTAAGTAATTTGCAGCAAAAATTCGCTTTAGTTAAGAGTTTTCAACATTTTGCCATTAAATTTCTGATTAAAAAAATTTCTCGCACGCTTTAAGAGTGCTTCAAAGTCTTCGTTAAGTTGGCGAGGAAAATGTAACGTTTTTTTATCCAGTTATATCTCTCGCAATTGATTGAAGCAACTTAACGAGCGAAAATGACGTTACCCAGCTCGCCGAGCTTCAAATGCACGTGTAAAAATAATCTCTTGCCTTAAACAAGCATTTCGTTCATTAGCGCCTCTTAAAAAAATTCTCGTTATTAATGTAAACGAGGAAACTTCTGTCATGTGGGCCCAAGTCTCGTTTCTAACGATTCTTCTTGACAAGAGTCAGACGAAGAGCTTCGAAAAAATGAACATCCTGATTAAAGAAATTCTCAAGTTTTATTTTTGACAGTGTTGATTCCGACTGTTAGTCCTTACCAGGATATTCATAACGGTAAAGCGGAATTATCATACCCTGTACGTGTAGGAAAAATTTGCTTATAATCGAGTAATCCCTTCAATAGACCGTTAGAAGAACTGAAAGCACGAATGTTTTGAAAACAAAAACAAAAAAAATTAGATTGTAAAAATCACAAAACTGTTTTTAATTGTAAATTTGTTAAAATGTAGCGGAAAAGGGCTGAAAAATGAAAATTGGTAGGAGTTATCATTGTCAAGCTTTCAAATCTATAATGGTCTGACCATTGGAGATCGTACACTAAGACAGAGTTTGGCAATTTTTTTGCAATACGGATCTGTTTTAGCCTGGACTTGTTGCAAAGCGGCCATTTTTATTTTATCAATTTTAACTAACCAAAGCAACTTAGCTATTAGCAGTGTTACCAGGCCAAATGGATTAAAATCACCAAGCTACAGGAGAGCTAAAAATTTTCCCCAAATGAGTTTTTTTAGAAAAAATCTCAAGTAGCTTAAATGTGGCAAAACTTTCCGAGGTTTAAGTCCAGACCGAAAAAAGGGTTTTTTGCTTGACCTTAGGTCAAAGTTTTCCCAAATTCCGCGAGAATATCAGAACAAATATCCCAAAAGATTTAAGTAAATGCCCTCCCCGCCAAAAAAAACAAAACGCAGTTTAGTTCCCCAATAATGACCAAAAACTTTGAGTTATTGAAAAAAAACAAACAATTTTTTCAATTTTGAAAACGAAAAAGATCACGTTGAAATAAATATTTGCGCCCTCCCCCCTCCCCCGCCCATTCGGCAACTCAGACTGTTATTCATGCTCATTAACACAGAAAATTGAACACCTTTTAATGCCGAGTTTTTTTTTGTAACAAACGCTGCTAAAATAACCCATGCAACGAACCCAGACTCGGCGCCACCGGGGGCATACCGGGGCCGTGCCCCCGCTAATGACTTCTTGTACCCCCCCAAACGAAAATTGTGCCCCCCCAAGCGAGAACTGTGCCCCGAAGATGTTAACAGGCTTGGGGCTACTGGAGTGCAAATCGACGCCGAAATTTTCGTGTTTTCATAATTTACATTTGGGATGACGACCTTTTTTTTTTTTCGGAGATCACCTGTTTTGGGCCGGAAAAACCGTTTGAATTTCTGATTTCGGCCAGAAAATCACTTAGAATATCAGTGAAGACCTTTTTTTTTTTTTTTTTTTTTTTGGAGATAACCTGTTTTGGGTCGGAAAAACCGTTTGAATTTCTGATTTCGGCCGGAAAATCCCTCTGAATCTTGACTGGGATAACTCTGAATCATTTGATCCAGACTGGGATAAATTTCTCGTTCCCCCGTGCCCCTCTCGAATTCACACATAAATAAACTTCTCGTGCCCCTCCAAAATTTATTTTTGCCCCCCAGTCACGCTATCCTGGCGCCGGGCCTGAACGAACCTTTTCTCAAATTTAAACTGAATATTTTGTTACGATTAAGCGTTGCCAATGAAAGTGTATTGTCGCACAAAAACTCAGCGATTACATTTTCACGTTTAAATTTGTAATTATTGTAAAAGTTATAGCGTTAGCACTTAAAAACGTTTCAAGCTTAGCAAGAGAAACTCGAAGTCGGGGATGCTTTGATACAGAATAGCCTACTTTGGCGTCGCAAAAAATTCCATGTTAAGCTAAAAGTCCGCTACCCGGTTAAAAGCTCGCTGCGAACCGGCATCTGGCTGTGGCCCTGTGTTTGACAACCACTGTAGGAGAATACTCTCCAATGCAACCCAACAAATGAAAAAGAAATGACAGCAAAGGCAGTGCCGTCGCTACGCGGGGGGCAGGGTGGCTATGCCTTCCATAACGGGTCCTGGTTCCCCTATTTCGGTTCACTCAAAATTCTGTTTTTGGAACATCATGCAACGACAAGACAACAAACAATGATGGAAAAAGGAATAACAACGTTCAAACATAATTCTCGTTTACCATTTTCTCGATTCTTTGCGAAATTGTCGGTAAGCAATTGCTGTACACGCCTTTACGAATATGCCGAAGAGAGATGTAAGTCTACAGGGGCCGCATTCTATGCTAACGCATTGTTATTTCGTTAAGTCTATTCGGTAAAGTACATCGTAAACGCTATGTGCTAATCTTTAGGCGTTAAGTCCGCATAGAATCGTTAACTTTAGGTATTCAGCTATGCTTTGCGTTTTGAGCTTACGTATCGTTAAATTTGTTCACGCAATTCGTAATGCCACCACCTAAAGATAAGCAATATTCGTTGAGCGTTAAATCACTTAATAATTCGTTAATTTGCTATATTTTATGATATCATTGTTACGATATTCGCAATCGGTAAGTTAATGATAGTTGCAACGTAACAAGGACAAACTTTGCGCCGCAATCATGAAGCCTATACTTACTTGATAGATACCACGCTGAGACTGGAAAAACATTTTTGATACAACTTCCGCACAGCTTATGCATAGCTGCCGTTATTGAGCTTACGTAATGACCGAGATAAGACTGCATTGGACTCTTGGCGAAGACTGCTAGTTTGTAAAGCTCATAAAGGATAATTACCGCTTTCTCACCGAAATTTTAAACGAGACTAAGACTAAGCAAATGGTTAATTTCAAAAGGAGAGAGATCACCGAAACTATACATTTTCTTGGTAAAAGACGCTCGACGTTAACTGTTGACCACGTGCAAAAGAAATGGCCGAACATTAAATGTAACAGTAGAACTGCAGTTATGAAGTACAATAAAGCCATGTCAACCACTGCTTGGGGGGAACAAATAACGCAAAGAAGCCCGCTGAGTTTCAATATACCGTAGGTTCAATTATGAGCTCCACTACCACACATGAAACTTCTGGAGGAGGAGGCTGCGCCTCCAGCAAAGAGCAGCAACCACTAGAAAGCATTTGAGCGTGCGGCACCTTGCACAGATGAAAATCACTGAAAATACGCTGAGTCTTTATGTTGAAACGATAAATAGCGTGAAATTTCATGACATTCCGAGCAATGATTTTGATTATTGCCGGAACCGAATTACTTTATCTGAGTCACTTGGACAAAGCAAAAAATATTTGGTGCTTTTGTTAGATTAAAAATACCTCTAGTTTGAAGACATCCACTCTTCTGTGTATAGAAAAAATTTCGTCAAAAAACACAGATCGTACTTTTGTCCATGTGTTTGTTGAATGGCGTGTATTGTTATACTTGTTTATTTATTGGCATTTCTTCTAAATTTGCTACACAATTTTTCATTTGTACTGAGTAGATCAGGTTTGTGTGCTATCAAGATTTTTTTACTGAAGATGAGAGGTTGTAGACTAAACGACCTCATCTTTCCTGGAAGACCCCCAGTCATTTCCAGGAAATGGCCTAAGGTCTTTTTGCAACTTCTCATCAGAAATGATTATTCTGTAATTTTTTTTTTTTGCTCCATTTTGCTGCTTAACTTTGTATGCTTATTTGTTTTGCAAAATATCTTTCTGAACAAAACTAAGTGCCAATTGAATTGAATTGATTTGTTTTGGAATGTATTTTGATCGAAAAAGTAGGGTAAATATTTTTTGTTATATCAAATTTATCATTGGGAATAAACAAATAATAGAAATTGTTAATCATTCTTCAATAAATTTACTTACTTTTGATATCTCATTAAAACTAAAAAACCTTGAAATAACTGCTTTGAACGATAACAAAATGGCGAAAAATTAAAATTTTCTTAGTAAACCGCCGTTTGGAACGGAATGTACTTTATAGCAAAGCAGCGTTAACCCTCTACACCAGTGTTTCTTAAAAGGGCGAATGGCGCACCCCAGGGTGCATGAAAATTTTGCAAAGATGAACCAACCAAAAGGGGTGAATGAGGGGTGAACCAGCACAGACAGAAACCGCGTAAAAGCAACAACCTATCACAAAGATTTCACTTTCTAGTAACACAATAACACAATGATTGTGTGTTCACTGTTCAGGCAACGTTACACTTGAGTAATTTCACGTTTTATTGTAGTTACACTAAATAGGGCTTCAGCCTCCCTTTTAGACACGTCACTTAGAAAGTTTAACCCAAAATTGCAAGCGTTTAAACATGCTTTGGACTTGGCGTGTGAGTAAGGGGGACTTGAAAAGGCTGCGCAATTTAATTCTTCAACTGGCTTTCAAATCTTAGCAATTTAGTTCTTTCAAATGGTTCCAAAGACATACGAAATTTGATTCGAATAGCGCTTAAATGGCTATTTTTCTGCTGAAAAATCACAAAAATTGCCTAGACCCCTATCTGTAATATGCGTGAGGTGCACTAGTTGGCTCAGCACGCTATCCAATGGAGACATTTTCGAGCCAAAAAAGATTTACCTGTGGCTTCAAGCTCCCCATTAACAAAATCTTGGTTACATGTACGTGAAATAATATTTTTATATCGAGGGTGAATAATATGCAGAAATCTGTGGTAGGGGTGAACAAAACCAAAAATGTTTAAGAAGCACTGCTCTACACTCTACACAAATATTGTACATCTTTTTTTGCTGAGCGAAACTCCTGTAAAAACAACTGTTCTTCGCTTGTGGCCCACCATGAGACTTGATATTTTCTTATTGTAATTGCTATCTTCCCAGCTAGTTAAGCTCAAAGAAAAAAAAACACTACCGGTACTATGCTTTCCCGAGTAAGCAGCTTGGAAATAAAGTAACTTTACAACAATTTTGACTATGCAATAATTTTAACGAAAATCGTTGACCTTTATCGAAAATTCGTTTAAACAATGCGATGACAGTGAGAAGAGAATAGCAACTAAACGATTTTTTTATTGCACGACGCATAACAATTGTGAATAGCGATTACAAAAAATCATTTCACGCTTAATGATTGCGATTACGGCTGTAAAAATCCAATACGCTTGTAAAGTTTCGTAAACATCGCGCGATTAACGCTGAAGAGAGAATAGCGACTTAGCGACTCTTAAGGAAAACGTGCTCTAATGGTTGCAAATAACGATAGCTATGAGCATAGAATGCGGCCCCAGAATCGTTACCGGTACCTCGTTTAGTCATTATGACCTGAAAAAAAAAGAGAAAAAAATTTTTAACGGCAAGCTGTTTTTGTTTTTTAGAGCACACTCAAGATTTTTAGATCGCAGTAAGTGGCGTCACCAGGGGGGAGGGGCTAAGGAGACTTTTAGCCCCACTTAGCCAAGTCACCTAGAAAATTGAACCTTAAAATACGAGCGTTTAAGCATGTTTTTATAGACTTAGCCTGAAGTTAGAGGGGAGAGGCTGAAAGAGCTAGGCAATTTATTGTTTTAAATAACTTCTAAATTTTTCAAATTAGTACCACAAGACAAAACTATTACCATTTACCGATTCAAAATAAAGTACAAAAAATATTTACTCTCCAAAACTAAATGAATATATTTTAAGCACCAAAGCGAGTTATTAATTAAAATAAATCACAGCAGTTGATATTATTTTCAAAGAAAATAAATTTTAATTATGCTAATTCAAAACATCAAAACCTCAGTAATTGATTTAAAATTATAAGGTAGCTGCTTGACTCGATGACCGCGAGGTCCTTCGCAGCTTCCTGTTGCATTTCATTTTTTACGAAGTATGTTTGTGTTGGTCCGATTGAAGGGTAAAAATAAACTTCTATTGCCTATCGCCAAAATGAAGTCATTAAAATGACTTCAAAAACGTGCGAAATATGATTTAAATGGCGTTAAAATAAATCGCTACTTTTTGCCGCAAAATCATAAAAAATCCCCAGCGGCTGGGGGATCAGCCCCCAGGCCCTCGTCTGTGACACGCTAGGGTTGCATCAGTTTGTTCAGCGCGAGGCCTAAATTAGACAATTTATGTAAAAAAATTCTATTTGAATAAGATTACAGTAGTACCTGATGAGTCCTGAAGACAAAACAGACTTACTGTTGTGCTTTCAACTTTTTACTGTGATTTTATAGTTGCAATTTTTGTGCAAAAAACATTTTCTTTCGCTTCAAGCCCCTTACCCTTTTAGCAAAATCCTGATTGCTCGTCTGGTGGCATTCACTGCTGCAGATAGATTTTTCAAGCGATTATAGGCCGCAGACGAAACGAACTAAGAAACGCTGCCGGCCTTATAATTATGTCTCTTTTTTTATACATAAATACGGAGTTTTTAAAATTGCGCATAATTTTTGCCGTACAAAATCAGTTTTTATGTGCAGAAGTTCAATCTATTTTAGTGCCTCCTCATTTTCGGCTAATGCCCCTTCACTTCGTAAGCTCTGGCAACGGCACTGAGCAAAAATACAGCAAGTTGTAATAGACTTTGGTGTATTAGCGATAGGTTTGAAAGTTATTATAAAAAAATAATAATATCCAGTACTATTTTTCAAATTGTATTTATTTTAGACGCGTTTCACCTAATAAAAATCATTGATATTTTTCAAATAGTATCTTTCTAAAGAATTTTTTGTAGAATTTATTGAAATAGAATATTTCTTGTTGGATGAGATTGAATATGGTTAGAATTACCAGCCGAAACGCCTCTAAAATAAATAGAATATTTTAAAATTGATACTCTTGGCAATTATTTTTGTAAAAAAACGTTTTTATTGCATTGTGAATAGATTTTTTGGGGGGAAGATATTAATGGTACATATACTGCTTATTTGAAAGTTTAGTCTCTTTATTTTGTCTTTCTTGAAAGCTCGTACTTTACCCTATTTTGACGTACAGTATATGTTATTCTGTGCAGTTAGAAACTTGACGTCTACCAAAACATTAATGGTACTGCAGCTGTACCAGGCTGATATATTTTTGTAGGTATATGCTATCATGACAGTCATTGTGGCGTAACTCATGGTGTAGTGCATTTACTTTTTTGGCTTCTTTTCAAGAATTTTTCCTTACCAATTGACAGAGTTAAGGGCCTGTTATCTTTAAAACTTTATTGGTATTTTTCGTCCACGGACGACAATTTTGCTTGGAACGAAGTTGCGACCAAGCGTTGTTAGTCGAGTCAACTCATTATTAAAGCTATCTCAAAGTCGCTGACCAATGGTTAAACCTTATGATTGTGGTTTTAGCGTGTTTTTACTACATTAAAGAATAATAAGGCTACATAGAAATAAAAAATTTTCAACATAATAAGATCAAAATCCAGCCAAAAATATTTAAATAATCTTTTGAACAGTTTAAGTTATAACAATAAAAACCAAAACGAGTCTTACAAAATTATTCACTAGCTGCTTACATTTTTTTTTTGTAACTTGTAAATCCACACCTCCTTTAATTCCTTAACCAGTTAAAGACATTGCTGTTGATTAAAAAATGCCACCAGCAACACCTGCCAGACAATTGATTAAAAAATGCTACCAGTGCGAGAGTGATGCTAGCGAGGGCTTTTAAAAAATATCAGATTTTTAGAGAAAAGCATCAGAAAACATCAAATCCACAAAACGGCGCTTTTTCAGAAAATTTTCAACAGAAACACCCATAAACAAAGATAAAACTGAGCTGAAGAGTCATTTTTTGTTATTCTGGCAATTTCCTACTTTTTAACTTTCTCTCAGAAGAATTTAGAGCCTGCTTTTTTTGGTGATCTCTTTTTTTCAACTTTTAATTTAGTGAAGACCTTTCTTTTTTTCTGAGATCGTCTCATTTTCAAACCAGTTAGTCAATATTAGCGTAGTCCTCATCGAATTCTAATCAAAAATTTCGGATTTGCTTCTGAAATCAAATTCCATCAGATTTTCATCAAAAGCATCAGACATCAGAATGAAAGTCAAAACACATCAGATCTGATGTAAAAACATCAAAGCTGGCAACACCGCTGCTGCATGAACAAAACGCGCTTACAACTATAGGTATATATGAACAAAATTATTTTTCCTTTTGTGTCGTTGTTTTATGTCAAGATTTATTTACAAATATAGTTGACTTTTAAATTTATTTGGTTCGCTTTGAAATTTTCAAAACCATTTTCGAGAGAAAAAATAATCCAAGACTTTCTTTCTCATTTGGCAAAGTTATTACGCGAAGGTGCATTTAATAGTTCATTAGTGAGACATAACATCAGGAAATCTAACAAAAACAAACAAGCAAAACCTCAGATTATTTATCAAAGTTTACTTGTCAATTTTTGTTGCAAGCAAATTATTGCCGGTGAGACAATACGATTATCTCGAAAAAATTGACTGTATATTTAAAATTTGAAAATTCAAATTTGCAAGTGCATTCAAGTCAAATTTTTTACTGTTGATCAAAATGTTGCGACAAGCCAAAAATGCATTTTCACAAAATTTGAAATTCTCCTCAAATCTTCCCGTTTTAAGGATATTGAAGTTTGAAATTAATAGCAAATTTGTGTAGCTGGCATAACCAGAAGAGTGCTTAATGTTCCTATAAGGTCCAGAGTAGTTTAATCAACACGCTTATGGCTGAAAGTTATTTCCTTTAATTTCCTACAGGCCTGCTTCACGCTTTACCGCGATCATCAGCAAGTAGATCTCAACAAAATAATAACAAACGGTTGGAAAAGATAAAATGGTACTCACTAGCTACCAAACAATCCATTATTTCATCTCAACCCACCTTTCTTACCAACCGCGTGACGGATTGGCAATGAGGCGACAACGAGCATTCAAGCCCAAAAAAAGAAAACAATGCTCGCTCCTCCTACACAGCCATGACGTCATGCTCGCTCTTCCCACACAGCCATGAGGTTATGGCTGTGTAGGAGGAGCGAGCATCGTTTTCTTTTTCTGGGCTTGAATGCTCGTGGTCGCCACATTGCCAATCCGTTACGCGGTTGGTAAGAAAGGTGGGTTGAGATGAAATAATGGATTGTTTTGTAGCAGTTGAGTACCATTTTATCTTTTCCAACCGTTTGTTATTATTTTGTTGAGATCTACTTGCTGATGATCGTGGTAAAGCGTGAAACAGGCCTGTAGAAATTAAAGGAAGTAACTTTTAGCCATAAGCGTGTTAATTGATGCTCAAAATTAGCAATTTTTTTCTTATACTTCAAGACTACCATTTTGTCAGTATTGTGACAAAATTAAGTTTCGAAAAGCTGGCTTACATTTATTAAAAACCAGCTAATTTTACAGTTCTAAACCTGTATTTTGTTTCACAAGATATCTCGCCGCAAAACATTTAATGAAAATCCGGAACATGCAGTAACTTTTTGAAAGTTTGTTTTTAGTTGACAACCCTTTGAAATTTTCTCGGGGGAAAAAGCCTTTCTAAGGAGAAGCCTAATTTGTTATATCTCATGAACGGAAAGTCGTAGAAAATTCAAGTTTGATGAAGTTAGTTTTTAGATCTGTCAATTTTTTTTGAGGAAAAATTGTGAAAAAAATTTTTCGACTTGAACGCCCTTTTCAATTAATTTTTCTTGCAGACGTAAAACATATTTTTAACTAGAAGGTTCAAAAAATGAATTTTGACAAGTGAGAAAGTTTATGCAAAATTTTGTAGAACCAAAGTTCATTCTCTTCAAAGATAACATACATGGAGTGACGCAACAACATGCCTCAGAAATTTGTGATATGACATCAAGCTCTCTTTTTGTATTGAAAAACCGAAACAGCATTATGGAATTCAAAAAATGGATTCTAAACCACCAGAATAATAACGAAAGAGGTAAATCATAATCCAATTATAATGTTTTTAAAGTTTGCTTTGATAATCCTTTATCAATAGGCAAAAAGAACATCAAATTGTACAAAAAAAAGCAGCTAGCATTTGATTCAAATAGAATTTCTATTTAAATAAGCTTATACACACTGTCTACCAAGATTTATAGTGCTTGATGGACATCGGCCAGAGCCATTCAACGAAATAGAAGTTCAGTTAAAAATAATAAATTATTAAAAATAAAAATCATTAGAACTTATAAATTTTAATGATTTTTAATTTTTTTTCTGATCTTCCTGAATCGTTTATTTAAATAAGGTTATTTGAGTCGAGGCATAAGAGGTGATCAAAGCAACAACAAATTCCTTAACGAAACAAAAGAAGGCATTTGTAAAATTATCTGTTTTCAATTTTTTTGGCTGCGATGAAAAGGCGATTCCATAAAATAAAGCAAGAATGGCAATCTTCAAAAAAATTGGGTCCAATTTGTTGGCATCATAAACACATTTACTCCATTTTTCAAAAAGCTTTGCAATTGTTTAGTAAATTATCCGGTTAATTTTTGTTATATACCTGATTATTTCATCACAATTTACAAGATAAATTGCTAGACCAAAGACCATACAGCGAGAAGAAAATCGACATATTATGCACGAACTATTTCGCCGATAAAGGAGAAAATCAAATCTGAGACTACCGTTTAAAAGCAGCTTGTGCTGTTGAAACGTTAGAATCCAGTTCAATTCCAAACCGGGTTGAGCAAAAACTTGACCCTCTTCTTGGTACTTGTTGCTTCTTTTGCGTGAGGTTCGGAGTAGTTAATGTGCATATATATTTCTTTACATTTTCAATGCAGTTACTAATTCGTGTTTGGAGGAATCTGCACCTGCTTAAGAGTTTGCAGTGATCCAATGCCCTGTGGATTTCTTTGAATTCTTACCCACAGAATCTGCTACTTGTTGGAAGCCACCAAGCAGAGATAATCATCGTAAAGCGTCTTATCCAAGGACGCAACTACGTGATTAGGGTGCAGATTGAACCCAGACCATGCAATCAGGGTCGTCGTAAAAACATCATCGTTATCCTCCAGGCCACGCTGCCGATAAAAAGAGACAGCTAGCGTTCATGATAGGCCATGAAACACTGTAGGGCCAAAGTGATGGGACACTAAATCAGGGAAAGATTTGCTAATCATAATTGAATTGTTGTTTTGGTTGCTGCTACTTATGTTTCAATTCGTAGTTTTGGTGCGAAAATGAGATCACCAATTTTTACTTATGAGTAGCTGAGTGGATAGAACATCTGCTACTGAAATGGTAGACCTGAGTTCCATTCCCGATTGAGTCAAACCAAAGACTCTAAAAGTTGGTACCAACAGCTTTCATGCTTGACCTTTAGCATTAAAAGGAAAAATGTGAAGCCTCTGCCGCGTGTGATAGACAGGTGGGCAGGAGGCAGATTGACTTGAAGATCAAAAAGGCCCTTCGCTGTTTCCTGGCCAAGGCAGCTTGGTTAATAAAGTTCAATAATTACAATTGCAGTGAATTGTGCATTAATATAACGACCAGGCAACAATTGGGATTTGTCCAACGCCGCTAGTGGGAAAATTTTGTTAGTTTTTGAGAAAAAATCTTTAAAAACCAGTAGAATTCGGCATTAGCCTAATAAAGACTCTAAAATAGATTTTAAGGGCTCGACCGCAGGAAAAGTTTTTATAATATACTGTGATCCGCGTCTGGAGAAAACAAAAAATTAAAATAATCTTTTTCCATTTTAACTACGTTTTTAAGCGTAAGCAATTTGCATTCAAAACATAAACAGGATTTCTTGTACGCATCATTTATATAAAAAATAATAGAGATCGAAGTAAAATGAGTACAACTATGGAAATGCTGTTAAAGGGGAAGAAAAATTGCGGTAGTTTACAATAGCTAAAATTGAAATATAATTTTTGAAATGTTTTGTTCTTATTTTGGGGCTGCAGTTGCAACGATATTTAACAAATACAAAGAAATATCCCCTCCAAAAATTTTATGGAAATTCTGAATCTGTTTTCTCAGCCTGAACTTCGAAGGAAAAAGAGAAACTTAATAATATTTACCCTTTTAGTAACATCACGTGACTAATCCAATTTCTGGAAATTCATGCTGGGAGAGAAAGCTCAGGGTTTCCAAAAACCTTTTTAGGGGGATATCTTTTTGTTGAAAATCTTTGTAACCGCAGCCCCAAAATACGAACAAAACTTTCAAAAATTATTTTAATTTTAACTATTGTTAACTACCAGAATTGACTGGATGCTTCACCCTCTTTAAGTGACATTTATCGTTTCTACTTATTAGACAAACTTTGTTGTTGAAAGTTAACTCCAACCAAACGAGATTAATTTCATAAAATAGTTACTAAAATTTGAAAGAAAATGCAAAAAATGAAACCATCCCTTTAGTTTTGAAATAATTTAAATAAAACTGCAAAAACGTAAGTGGATCTGATGACCTTCCTGAGTATTGACTGCTTGGGTTTCTCTGCATTTGTACACAAAACTATTCCAGGTAGCGCCACACATTGGTCACTGCACCCTCTCTCCCCTTTATCAATTATGCGAACAACTACTTGAACCGTTAGTTTTACTTACATCTTGTGTGCCTGCATGTGTGCGTGGAAGAGTGTGATTGATTAGGCCTAAATTAAGCATAATTCAACTTGTGTGGCAGATGTAGCAACCATGCAAATAAAAATCGCTTTTTTGTTCTCAATATCCTCTACATGTCTTAAAGTCTGACGTTGTGTCGCTACTTCCTCATCCTGACTCTACGTGTTATTATTGCGCTACAAAGCATTCGCTATTGCTGTGGTAATCAAGAATAAAAAAATCAATGAATGAATGCATTGTTCATTGCAAAACCTAACGGGGGTGAAGCATCCATCCAATTCCGGCAGTTTACAATAGCTAAAACCGAAATATAATTTTTGAAATTTTTTGTTTTCATTTTGGGGCTGCGGTTGCAAAGATGTTCAACAAATACAAAGAGATATCCCCCTAAAAAATTTCGAAAATCGCAGTCTGTTCTCCCAGAGTGTGTTTCCTGAAAAAGAGGTGGTTTACCGGATTGGTCACGTGATGTTACTGGAAAATTAAATATTATTCAGTATCTGTTATTCCAAAAAAATTCAGGTTGAGAGGATTTCCAAAATTCTTTTATGGTGATATCTTATTGTAATTGTTGAATATCTTTACAAGTGCACCCCCAAACTGAGAACAAATAATTTCAAAAATTATTTTTCGATTTTAGCTATTGTAAACTTCTAGAATTGGCTGGATGCTTCTCTCCCTTTAAAGATTAACTAATCGCTGCAGATAAACAGCATGACCCACGTGTAAGTCACCATACAGACTAATATTTTTCCAGGTTTTCTCAAATTATATCAAAACCAGAAGTTTTTGGGACTTTCTCTTTTTGCGATGTCCTTATCGTTTGACAACTATTTGATGAAATGTGGTCTTGCTAAGTTGATCCTTTATAAAGCTTTGAGTTTGAACTTGATCGGGTATAAAAACAATTGCTTGTAATTGCACATTACCATAGGCGTTGCCAGGATTTTTGATTTGGATTTTTTAAACCACAAATCAAGACGTCATCAGAAATTTTTAAAAGAGAAACTTTTCATGGGGTAAAGATATCGTAGAATGGACGATCAGAAGCCGTAGCTTGTTTTGGCACTTAAGCAGGATCTGGTAAGGGAAAATGGCTTAAACCAATAGTTAAAAAGTGAAAATGTCTAACTTGGGAGACGTGTTGAGTTTTTTTGTATTTTAATGCCATTTTAATTTTAATGCCATTTGGATCACGTTCTGCACGTGTTCAGATCCAATTGAATAAACTAAATTTTTAACATTTCAATGTCAATTGGAAAAATTAAATTGTTAAATCCTCCTTTTACTTGCAATTTAAGTCCAAAGCACGTTCAAAATATTGCATTTTGGTTTTAACTTTTCTAAGTGATTTGATCCAGGTAGGGGGAAGAAAGGTGCACTGCCTCCTGCAATAGTTTAGCAGTAAATAATAATCCTCTAGAAGATTTTCTTGAGAGATTTTTGTTTTGTCATGAAAATATCCAGTTATAGAATTACATGTACGGCCAGGAAGCCCAGGCCCCTTAATTCAAATTCAATAGTTTGTTCAATGAGCATTTCCCCTAGTTTCTTTTTTTCAAAATTTTTTTTTCGCGTAAAAGCTGGAAAGGTGTAGGTGAACTGTTATTGAAAAATAATACAATAGATGGTTACGCCAACTAACCGGATTTAAATTGCGAGGGGCCACTGAAACTTTGGGGTTATCGTAACATCTTCCTGCCAAATACATATGAAGACCAAAAAAAATCTTACCATCTAAGCGTGGGGCCGCTGGCACTGTGCCATATATGGTAAATCCGCCCTGGTTATTGCATTACGTTCATAACAAGGTTAGATGAGAGCCTAAAGTAGCAACTTTTAAGACAAAAACCCTTAATTTCACCGGGCTTATTCTAATTGGTTGACAAAAATTGAATTAAGGGGGCCCAGGCCCCCTAGTTATCAATATTATTGTTAATTACTGTTATACTCGTGTGCTGTTGTACGAGAAGATGCTAAAAGAAGCCGAAACTGAAGAAACAAGGCTTTTTTGCCACATTTTTATTATTGGTGGCATTTCGATAGGGGGAGGACTCGCCCCTCCATGGCTACGCTTATTCACATTACAGTTCCGGTACTCTAAATATGTAATTTAGGCTCACCAAGAAGGCAGGGGCAGACGTGCTTTCTCCCCTGTTGCAACGTTACTGGTTAAGTGACAGCTTAACCGGAATAATATTGTAAGTAGGGCCGGGTTTTTCGGTTCGCGTTATTCGGGATCGAAATTGATAAAATTTCTTGCTTATTACCGGTACTGGCACGAACAGCTTTTGTTTTAGGTGCAATAAAAACACAATTAAAATAATTTTGCAGCATTGAGTGAATTTTTTGGGTTTCGGCTTATATTTTTGGGTTTGGGCTTGAATTAGTCGGCCAGTTTACAATTCTGAGCTTAACTCGATACTGAGTTAATTTTCGTTACGCAAAAGCAAGTTGTTAAGTATTGCAAATTACTTGTTAAATGAAGCAGAGAAGAAAAGTTGGTAAATAAGACAATTTAATGAAAATTTTCATCAGCTATTAATGTTGCTATTTTGTGAACAGAATCTGAATGTTATTGGATCGGTTTGAAAAGAGAATTCGAAAGAAATTTCATCTTCACCTGGCCGGACGGATCACGTTTTAACGGATTCATGGGCATAATTCAACTGGAACTCGGTTTTTATAGCAGCAACAAGCATTGTGTTTGCGTTTTTAAGCATCAGGAAGACGCCTTAGCCCGGACTTTAAATTGTTCAACTTTAGCAAAAATCGTCTGCCAAAACCAAGGCACTTCTACCATTGAGACAGGTAATCATCAAAATATTGAAACGTCTCTTCTCATTAGTTTGTAGACCTCTGACAGCTTTGAATCCAACTACAATTCATCATGAGAACTGTAACAGCTGTGCTGATCTTAATCCGAGGGCCTAGTAAAACTAGTCATAACGTAGTAATCTTATGTTATATAGTACAGTGGAGTGAAAATGGTCGAAAAATTTTTGTATTGAATTTGACTTAGCTAGATTTGCCAAAAGTTGCCATTGCACCAAAAAACCAGTTAGTTAAAATTTTCTTGTTTTTAAGCAACGTTTTGATCTCCCCAACTTTTTGTTTTTGCCATCCTTTTCAACAGGTTATTTTGCAATCGAAAATCATTATGCTTTATCTAATTAAGCCCTCCTTACCTCTCGTTTTAAAAGCGATAAAAGTACGAGTTTTTGTTGAGGAGTATATCTCTCTAGCCGACAAAGTTATTTCATTCGGATTGATGGCGTCATTTGGGGTTTGATATGTCATGGTTGTTCAAGTTGTGTTCTAATGGTGTTTATCACGCTGAGGATTTTGGCCTCAAATAGATCCCCCAAATTAGGATATTTTAAGCTGCTTAATTGCGCTTAAGGGCATAAATTTTCAGTATGGATGGTAAGTATAAAAAAAGTAAAACATAACAAACCTTAGGGAGGCTACGTCAAAATGCTAGTCTCTAAATTTAACCCAAAATATATGATGTTTAACTTTTTAACCCTATTTGTACCAGGGGGCAAATTTGCCCCCTTCGCAGTTATTTCAATATTGCTCTTAAATGAAAAACAGTTTTGCTTTGATGCACCCTGACTTTGAATCAAATTTAATAACACACACTTTCAGAAAATTTGGGGTCATCCGGACAACCGGAAGTGACGTCATTTTTGCCTGTGTCAGAGGCACCTAAGGAATTTCATACAGTTTTGAGCAGAATGCACGCTTATCAGTGCGCTTATTCTATTCATTGTACTGCGTAATCATTATCAATGCTAATCTTCAGCTGGAATAAAATATTTTATTTACTGATAACGGCATTGCACTATCATTACGTCATTGATGACGTCATAATTCAAAAATATTGCTTTTTCTCCTGTTTCTCGAAATAAACTGTGTTTTCATAAACAAAATATTCATTTTCATCAGCTGTTGAATGATAAAATGAAAATAATACTGCAGTATTCTAAAATTTTGCGAATTATACTATATCTCAATTACAAAAAATTACAAATAATAATAAACACGATATGTTAGAGATGACGTCACCATGCATGTGACGTCATCATGCACGATGACATCATTATCTGCGGTGACTTTATCAGAGGTGTCTTTAAAATAACAAAAGTCCAAACTAAAAATAATATTTAGCGACATTTAGACAAATTTGCTTTCTGTTATAAGGATTTACTGGTTTTGATGACGTCATCATCGTTTTCGTGACGTGAGAACCTCAAAATATTTATTTTTAAAAATTTAACAAAAAAAGGCTTCAACTAGCAAAAAATCTTACTTCTATCACTTACCAAGCGGTTTTTAGATTGGGGAGCAAATTTGCCCCCCCACCCGGTACAAATAGGGTGTAAAAATAGCCCGGTACATATAGGGTTGAGCTAGATGGCTGAAATTCTCAGAATGGGTAAGTATCAAAGAAACGTAGAACCTAACAACTTGGAGATTCCAAGTAGTAAAGTTTTCCCAAAATTGATCTTCAAGTTTTCTTGATTGTGCGAGTTTCATGGCTTTGATAGATGCTGTATTTGATTTAGGTGGCCGATTTTATTTAATAAACTGTAACCTGCTGTGATGTCTAGAAAACTCTTCTCTTGTGCTTTAGATTTTTTGAACAATTTCATTTAGAAAGTTAATGTTAAGTGATTGATTTAATGATTATACAGTATCCAATACTTTGGATTGCAATATCAGAATAGTTTGCTCACAGCTGAGAGATGGCTGTGAAACGTGTCTGATAGTAAAATTCGTGCAACCACATGCCTTGGCATATCTCTGTTAGTGAAAAGTAATAAGTTTGATTGATTTAATAACTAGGGCAAGTTTTCGCAACTTTTTCAACTTTTTTTACAGCTTCCGACAGCTTTTTAAATACTAAGAACTTATGTAGTACAATACTCTAAGCTGTTTTTGGGAATTTTATGTTGCAACTTTTGCAACTTTTTTGCTTTTTTACATGCAACTTTTTATTGCAATTTTCATTAAGAATGGCGCACAATGTTAGTGTGATTTAAAAATTATGCTACAAAACTATTGCGGTACAGTTCTATTGTCCTTGAGATGAATAACAAAGAGCTATGTGAGGGATTCCCTGCGTTTCAATGTCATTTATGACGCAACAGTGAGCTTACAACTTCAAGTGCACTGTGGAGCGAAGTTTTAGCCTGCTTCGCAAACTGTTGGCAAAAGATCGCCATTTCTCCCCAAGTAATGTTTGCAAATATTTGGCATTATATGTAAATAAATCGCTTGAGTAACTCTCTGCCGTTTTCAATGTTTGTCAATAAACGCAACTTTTCGCAACTTTCGTTAAAAATAAATGCAATTTTTTCAATTTTTTAGTGCAACAAAAACTTGCCCTAGTAATAACATATTACTTGAAAGTCACCAGAATTTTAAAGACCGCTTTATATTATTGTATAATGAAGTGAAAACTGTTAACTTTGATGAAGTGAATCTTTTTAACGAAATATTTATTGAATTGCAAAATAATGCGAATAAGATTTGTTTGTGGTGAGTGTAAATACGAGTTGTTAACTGTACTGATATAAGCTTATTGATTGACCTTAATTAATTATTATTATTATTCAAAAGCTTTCTAGACATTTAAATTTACAAAGCGAGTAACCACAAGATTGTTAAAATTAGTGAAACATGACAAACCTAGCGGTGTTTTTAAACTATTGCACTGATTATCAACAGCCAATTGGGAGGTTGTTTTAAATCTTAGTAAGTTTCTAAAGTTCAGTTAACGTTGGATATCTTCACGAATTAAAGTCCCTGAATCTCGCTTGCGATATTACCTTTTAGTTCGTTTCTTGTTTGCCTAGTTCAGGCCTGTGCAACCTTTTAACAGCTACGGGCCAAGTTTACTGCAAAAAAGTTACTGCGGGCCAAATGCATTTTTAGCAAACTTAAAACCCAATTAATTGCAAGCAAGGATGGCAGTACGGTACGGTACGTTCAGAATTTGTGTACGACTTACCCCGCACCTTGAACCGTATCGTACCAACGTACCGTACTTCAGTTCAATTTTTGAAGCGTACCTTTCCAACATACCCTATCCGTACCATTAAAAAAGGCGTACCGTACTTCTTAGCAAAAATTGAGGCGTACCGTACGGCCATCCTTAATTGCAAGTTTATTTCGATAACATCAATCTAAATCGATTAGTTTAGTGAGCCACTTGACTTTGTTTTTGCCGAAATAAAAAAAATTATGTCGGCTTCTAATGATGTAGTAGCGAAGTGCATGTGTTGCTGATAGATGACCGTCGTTTTTTACTTGGTTCATTCCAGAGATGGAAACCGATCGGGTCGACCGGCACCGGTCGGGTAGACCGGCCGGTCGGGTTGCCGGTCGGGTCGAGATTCTTCGACCGGCCGGTCAAGCCGGTTGAAACACCGGTCGAATTATCCTTTCTGGCAGCTAAAAGACATCTAAGCACCAACCGAAATGTACTTATATATTTTATCATGAATACAACTTTTTATAGAAATCAGTATTAACAAACCACACCTTTCGAAAACATTTGTTGAATGGTTTCAAAGTGTTACTAATATGCCGTGACCATAAAGACATGCATATCCAGGGACGTATTTAGGGTGGGAGTATTGTGCCATGCCTCCCGACTTTGAGCCACGGCACAAAGCAAAAAAGTGCAAAATAAACGTTAAAATCACGTAATCAGATTCTAATAAAGTATGCATGTGGAATTAAGAGGCTTGCGCTACCTGGCATTTTAGCATCATTTTAATCAGCTTAAGAGTAGAAGTGGCGCAGATTTTTTACTATATGCTAAAATCTTGCCGCTTTAAAAAGCTTGTTTCAACTTAAATTTACCACACTCTACACTGGGCAAGAAAGACATAGCTCTTTTTTTTTTTATATCTAACTAACCATGGCTTGTTCTGAAGTACCAGCATTTCTACAAACTGCTGGGGCACATTATATTTGAATGTTTTCTAGCCAATGTCATAACAGTTTAGTGTTTTCAATGAAAATAACGGAGGCGTTGCGTTCACCGGGATAGTGATTCATAACGACTTCGTACTACCGATGAGTTTATTTATTGGTTTGACGTTTTGCTTCCCAAACCGGGAAGCTTCTTCAGAACAATTTTTGGCAGTGCTGCCTTTGCAGTTACAAAAAGATAAACGAGAAAAAAATAACAGCAGAAGATACTGTAGGTAACAGTAAAAACATACAAACATTACAATACTTGTACTATCATATCCAAAAACATTAAAATGATGGAGCAATAACATTACATGATATTGAAAATTGTGTCACTAACAGCGTGAAAAAAAAGGATTATTGAAAAATTATGTCACTAACAGCGTGAAAAAAATTAATAATATGCGTAACAACTAGGCTGCTTCACTAACACTTTGAGAGAGTATGAAAAGGATCTATTGCAAAACATTATGTCCTGGAAAAGGTTTTTAGCTCAACAGAGATTTATATTAATTGTTCCGTCCGTATATAAATCTCTGTGGAGCTATTACCTTTTCCAGTACATAATGTTTTGCAATAAATCCTTTTCATACTCTCTCAAACTGTTAGTGAAGCAGCCTATATTAATTTTTTTTCACGCTGTTAGTGACATAATTTTTCAATATTCCTTTTTTTTCACTCTGTTAGTGACATAATTTTGAACATCATATAATGTTATTGCTTGCTGCTCGGCAAATTGCAAATAATCTGTCACTAAGAGCTAAAAAATTGTAACTTTATTTTTTGGCCTTTCGCAAAATATCATTAGAAGGAACGTCTAATAATTTAGCTTGTGCCCTCCAGTGCTTTTTATGCTTGTTTTGTGCACGTTTTGCGCTGCTCAAAGCAGGACATTCAAACCGAAACTTAACCAAAAAAGGTCTTAAAATTGAAAACGTTTTTTTTCTGAGACCCC
The DNA here is from genome assembly GCA_963965965.1 of Trididemnum nubilum. Taxonomy (NCBI): domain Eukaryota; kingdom Metazoa; phylum Chordata; class Ascidiacea; order Aplousobranchia; family Didemnidae; genus Trididemnum; species Trididemnum nubilum. The sequence goes on along the minus strand of OZ014478.1, from coordinate 36,782,755 downwards.
CGTCCAAAGTCACAAATTTTAACACTTCACCCATGCCCCCTCCCCCTTTTGATAATTTTTCATTAGATTCATTGAACAGTGAACAAAAACTTTCTGTAAAAAACCGGTCGACCGGGCCGGTCGGAAACCGATTAACCGGCCGGTCGACCGGCCGTCAACCGGCGATGATTTTGAAATTTACCGGTCGGGTCGGGTCGAGAAAATCCTGACCGGTTCCATTTCTGGTTCATTCGAGAAAACATGTGTTTACAAAGATATGTGCATCCAAATAGAGAGATTATGAGTGTTGCATTCTTTTGCAACTTGGGAAACGTATCAGTAGCATAGCTAGGGGGGGCGAGGGGGCATAGCCCCCCCCCATTGGCCTGTCAACCAAACTGCAGAATAAGAAAAATACCACGTTTTTAGCTCTTTTGAGACTGTTTTTTGCGCGGGAATTGACTAAAAGTGATTTAAAGCATCTTTTGAAACATATATCGGGGGAAGGGGGCCAATTGTCAAAAATTAAAGTCACAAATCAATGCAAACTGCAAAAAATGCCCGAAAATAAACAACATTTGATCGCTAATGTAAAAACGCCAAACATAGGTTTCATCATCAAATATATTATAAATTCAAGGAATAAGGGGAGAGGGGGGCAATTCAGTGTCAGTTAAGTACCAATCACTTCTCTCAAATATCTTTCCATTTGCCCCCCTCAATTATTTTTCTTTATAAAACATAGACGAAATAGATTACTCCGTGTTAGTTTTATTGAATAATAGGATTTTATGATTTACCAGCAAGTAAACAAGAGAACTGCAATGCTATTATTAGCCATCACTTCCCATATAGCCCATTAATGCAATCAGTTGATGCGCTGCCAATTTCTATGCCACGTTTTAACAGCATTATTTTTTATTAAAATAGCTCTAAAACTAAGTTATTTTTGCAAAAAAATGCAAAATTTTCGAGCGCTGGGGGTTCCGCTCCCAGACCCCAGTGCCTCCGGCGGCTGGGGGCTTCGCCCCCAGTCCCCCAGCCTCCGGCAGCTGGGGGCTTCGCCCCCAGCCCCCCATTGGCCTCCGGTGGCTGGGGGCTCCACCAGCAGACTCCCAAAACAGCCCCCCCATTGCGAATTTCTGGCTACGCGCCTGTCAGAAGGTACATATTTGCAATAGAATTTATCCACTGCAAGCTTGTTAAACTTTTTTTGACAAATTCATCGCATTGTAAGTCAAGTAGTTCCAGTTGAAAGTCTGTTGGAGCACCTTTAGAATTAACAGAAAAAGGTTGTGCAACAAAAACAATGTTTTCCTCTTGTAAACGGAAATCACGAAACCGCTCATTAAATGTGTCTTGCAATTCAGAAATGCACATTTGAAAATTCGGTGCGTGATCTGCGCAATTCCTGTGAGCCATTACTAGAAAATGACTCAGATTTTTGTTGTCAAGCTGCTGAACAAAAAAGTTTCAGTTTAGCTTGAATTGAAACTAACAACCTAAACAAACCTCTTACCTCTGCTCATAGGCGTAGCCTGGATTTTTGATTGGGGGGGCCTAAATTACAAATCACATGCAATGACGTCATCAGAAACTTTGAAAGAGGAATTTTTTGTGGGGTAAAGATATCGTAAAATGGAAGATCAGAAGCCGTGGCCCGGTGCTGTCACGTAACTAGAACTCGTTCAAAGAAGAGGGCTTAAACCAATAGTTAAAATGTGAAAACTTCTAAATTGGGAGACGTGTTGAGCAAAGAAGTGTTCTATAATTCAAACGTATTATTGACGGGGGTCTGGGAGCATAACCTCCAAGCAGCTGGGCAATTTTTCGTCATTTAAAAAAAAAAACTGTTTTAACGCCATTGGATCACGTTTCGAACGTATTTAGAGCACCATTTGAAAGTACTAGATTTTTAACATTTGAAATCCAATTGAAAAAAATAGGTTGTTCAGTCCTTCTTTTGCTGGCAATTTAAGTCCAAAACATGTTTAAAATCTTGCATTTTGGGTTAAATTTTGTAAGTGACTTGGTCCAGGCAGGGGGAAGTCATTGCATTCTGCAATATTTTAGCAGTGAATAGCAATCCTCTTGAAAAATTTTTTAGAGATTATTGTTTTGTGATGAAAACAAACAATTATAGGAGTTCATATACGGCCAGGGTGCCCATGCCCTCTCAATTCAAAAGTTTGTTCAATGAGCATTCCCCTTACTGTAGCTAATTTTTTTCAAAAATATTTTGTTGCATAAAAACTGGCCAGGTGGAGGTGAATTGTTATTGCAAAACGTACAGTAGATGGTTTCACCTACGTACCATGTTATTGCCCAGTCCGGATTTACATTGAGTAGTGCCCCTTGCTCTTGGGGATTTTTGCAGTATTTTCGTGCCAAATATAGGTGAAGATCAAAAAAGTCTTATGTGAGGGCGGGGCCCCTGGCACTGTGCCATATGTTAAATCCGTTCCTGGTTATTGCATTACGTTCATAAAAACGTTACATGACGGCCTCAGTTAGCAACTTTTAGGATAAAAACCCTTAATTTCACTCGGGTTGTACGTTTAAATTGGTTGGCAAACATCAAGTTGAGGGGTCCGGGCCTCCTGAATCAATATTATTGTTAGGGGTCCATTTAAATTGGAAGGCAAAAATTAAATTGAGGGGCCCGGGCCCCCTGGATCAATATTATTGTTGGGGACGCATTTAAATTGGGGGACATTTAAATATTATTGTAGGGGGCTCATTTAAATTGGTTGGCAAAAATTAAATTGAAGGGTCCCAAGCCCCCTGGATCAATATTATTGTTGGGGGCGCATTTAAAATGAGGTCCATTTAATTAAACATTGTTGTAGGGGGCCCAATTAAATTTATTGGCAAAAATTAAATTGAGGGGCCCGGGCCCCCTGGATCAATAATATTGTGGAGGCTATTTAAATATTATTGTAAGGGACGCGTTTGAATTGTTTGTCAAAAATTAAATTGAGGGGGCCAGGACCCCCTGGATCAATATTGTTGTTAATTACTATTGTATGCGTGTACTCTTGTACGCAAAGATGCTACAAGAAACTAAAACAGGAGAAATAATAGTCTTTTTTGTGACATTTTTATCATAGGGAGCATTTCAATTGGGGGGGCGGGCCCCCTGGCTACGCCTATGCCTCTGCTACACCTGCAGACTTAAGCTGCGTATCAACTTGACTTTTTAGCAATTTGTAATTTCATTCTGAAGCTACCTCTTCGAGCAAATTTTGCCGTTTGAGCGTTGTTTTGTTATGCTGACGTGGCAATAATATTTTGTCGATCATACTTTCAAAGAAAGCGGCCGTTCAAAGGATTAAAACTTGAAATTTATAAAAAAAATTCTAGATAAAATTAAAAAATCTACTTTTTTGAAATTAATCTTCATATTGGATGCAAAATGTTTGGAGGTATGCAGCTCTGTAGCTCCTGTGGAGGAGCTGCTCGTGCAATTGTTGGCCACATAACTTTCAGATACAATCCAACCTATTTGACTAAATATATCTCGCGTGTTAAGTTTTTTGTGTAAAAAATATGCAAATTAAAGCAATTAAAGTGGTTACATTTTTTTTTGGAGCACCCTGTATATTGCTTAGTTTATATTGCTTTATCCTATGCATGAGATGTTCGCCGACGTTTCGAGACCGCTAAAAAATGAGAAAAAAATTACATTCCCGTCAACTCTCCCGATTTCGTCGGGACCCAGATTTTTTGAATTTAAAAATTAATCAGTTTTTTGAAAAATTAATCAATTTTGTTCGCGAACGTTTTTATTTTTTTCTGAAGGGAAACAATACACTTCGATCCTTGCTTCAACTGGTTTCATATTTTTCAAGACTTTTAATTTGAAAATTAATGTGTGATCTTGCTTTCACATAAGGGGTAATATCAATTCGAAGTTGCAAACGTAGGTATAGGCCTAGTAGGCCTAAAGGTTTGATGTTCACCGGGCATAAGTAAAATAGCTCTAATTCTTGCGTTCTTCCGGTGAAGTCACTGTCACAGCAAGCTTGATCTTAAAAGCTCTGTTTTTATTGACGTTTCGTTGGTCATGACGACCAACATCATCAGAATACGAGCAACGATAAAGAACTACGACTGAAGCTACGTAGCATCAATATGAATGGTAAAATTTTTATAGTTTTCGAAATCCGAAAGTTAATTATTACGTCACAACAATAAAAACAAATTTGTAGAAAAGCGGAGAGTGTTAAAACTTTGGTCACAAAAAACTACAGTATAAACTAAAATGATATCAAGGCATAAGGACATTAAAGCAAAGAACGATAAACTATTGGAAAAGATTCACCATCTGAACGATTAATTACTTTTGGCCTAGAAAGAATAAACCAAGATTCGGCGGTTAATCTTTTAGAAAAATTACTTTCAGTTTTCAAAATTCGTGAGTTGGCCCAATGAATTACGTGATCAAATAATATTACATGTTCACACAAGGCGGAATTTTCTGGTTTTTGTTGCTTAATGGCTCTTTGGTGCTCTTTTAATCGGGAGTTTAGGTCTCGTTTGGTCTGGCCAACATAAACAAAGTCACAGTCTTTGCAAGGAACTTCATATACAACGCAGGTAATTTCATCAGTGGTGATAGGATCCTTAGGGGAAGGTAGATATTGGCCAATGGTCCGAATAGGTTTCATTGCAACTTTGACGCCAACTTCATTTAAAATTCTCCTAATCTTTTCTGTAGTTCCTTGAATGTATGGAAGTGATGTGAATTTGGTGAACGTAGGTAATTCACGTTGTGATCGGGGTTTTGGGGGGTAAGTGTACTTATAGGGATAACCATTTGTTCTGAGGGTCTGGCGTACTTCCCTTCTAGCTATCTGTCGCTCCGTCTGGTCTGTGATGTGGGAGGATATCCTGTTGTGCAAGGAATGGGTTATAGCCAACTTCTGGTGTTTTGGGTGGTGCGAAGTATAGGGAAGATAACGGTCGGTGTGGGTAGGTTTTTTATGAATTTGAGTGAAGATATTGTTGCCAGATCGAGAAACAAGAACATCAAGAAAAGGTAGAGAGGATTCAAATTCTACTTCTTTCGTGAACTGGATGTGCTTGCAAACTGAATTCAAGTGTTGATGAAAACTTTCCGTTTGTGATTTATCCAAGATACAGAAAGTATCGTCCACATATCTGCACCAAAGAATAGGGGGAGTGGAAAAGGTTGAAATGGCCAATTGTTCAACGTGTTCCATAAAGATATTACTTAGCACAGGCGAAATGCACGAACCCATAGGAAGACCAAAAATTTGGCGGTAATTAGTGTGATCATAGGTAAAAATTGCAGCATTAAAACAAATCTCTAAGCCAACTTTTATGTCTGATATATCGAGAGAGGTACGGTCATGCAAAGTGTAGTCATTAGCTAGTAACTGTAAAACGAGATCAAGAGCTTGGTCAGTAGGAACAGAGGTGAAGAGACTCACAACATCAAAAGACACAAAAATGTCATTACGGCCTACACATTGGCTACGAATTAAATTAGCAAATTCATTAGAGTTTTTTACACTGTACGAATTTTTCAAAAGAAGCGAAACAATTTTGCACAAAAATTTGGAAAGATTATAAGTAGGCGAATTCACAAACGACACAATGGGTCTAAGTGGCAAATTAGCTTTATGTATTTTGGGCAAACCGTAACATCTAGGCATTACACCTTTATTACTTCGAAGATCAAAATAATCCGATTGACTAATTTTATCATTTTTACGCAGTTGCCACACGAATTTATTGACCCTCTGCACCACCGCGTTTAAAGGATTGGGTTTATCTGGTAGCTGCTTGTAGACAGAATCATTTGTTAAAAGCTCTTTAACTTTAAAGTCGTAAGCTGAACTGTCCATTACAACAGTAGAGTTTCCTTTATCTGCTTTCAAAATTTTAATCGTAGTATCCGATTTTAGTTGTTGAAGAGCGATTTCTTCATCTTTGGTTAGATTGCTTTTGGGAGGTTTGGCCGATTTCAAAATTTCCGTAACCTTTGATCTCGCAGTCATCACCTGAGCAAGATCCTCTACTTGACGTAAACCAAATTCAACTCCACTCACAAAGTCAAGGGTAGGGATTTGAGATGGTGCTATGGCAAATTTGAATCCTTTTTCGAGCACTTTAACTTGAGATTCAGAAAGGGTTTTTGAACTTAAATTATGCACCCACCTTTGTTTGTTGTTGGTCGTTGAAGATGGACGTAAAGGCTTGTTTTGTTTTTTTCTCAATTTGTCTAATTTCTCCTGATGTCTTGTTGATGTTACATTTTTTGTTCGAATTTTAGATTGTTTCAAGTGATCTGTTAAACTTAGCATATCGTCTTCACTTAGGCTATTTTGTATATCTTGCACTAATTTGCGTTTTTCGGATTTAAGCCCAAGAATTTTGAGATGGCATTCCGTGATTCTTAGTCTTAAAAACTCAAAACCTTGTTTCCTGATCAGCTTATAACCTCGACTAGTTTGAATGGGTGAAGAAAATTGTAGGCTTACCGGTAACAGGGCTTCATCTTTACAGCTGTGGTTAAATCTCAAATGGCAGTAAGTTCTTGCGATTGAAAGGCTGACTGTCTCTAGCCTCCTGCATTTACGCAATATTTCGTAGCTGTATTTTCTTCTAATTAAATTAAAAATTGCAAACGTAGGTATAGGCCTAGTAGGCCTAAAGGTTTGATGTTCACCGGGCACAAGTAAAATAGCTCTAATTCTTGCGTTCTTCCGGTGAAGTCACTGTCACAGCAAGCTTGATCTTAAAAGCTCTGTTTTTATTGACGTTTCCCGATTAAAAGAGCACCAAAGAGCCATTAAGCAACAAAAACCAGAAAATTCCGCCTTGTGTGAACATGTAATATTATTTGATCACGTAATTCATTGGGCCAACTCACGAATTTTGAAAACTGAAAGTAATTTTTCTAAAAGATTAACCGCCGAATCTTGGTTTATTCTTTCTAGGCCAAAAGTAATTAATCGTTCAGATGGTGAATCTTTTCCAATAGTTTATCGTTCTTTGCTTTAATGTCCTTATGCCTTGATATCATTTTAGTTTATACTGTAGTTTTTTGTGACCAAAGTTTTAACACTCTCCGCTTTTCTACAAATTTGTTTTTATTGTTGTGACGTAATAATTAACTTTCGGATTTCGAAAACTATAAAAATTTTACCATTCATATTGATGCTACGTAGCTTCAGTCGTAGTTCTTTATCGTTGCTCGTATTCTGATGATGTTGGTCGTCATGACCAACGAAACGTCAATAAAAACAGAGCTTTTAAGATCAAGCTTGCTGTGACAGTGACTTCACCGGAAGAACGCAAGAATTAGAGCTATCAATTCGTAGTGTTAAGAATTGATGACGTAACAAATAACAATGGCATGCACAAATTGCTGTCTCTGGTACCGGTCATAGCAGGTCATTGCAACTGTGAAGAGCTGAGCTCTTTTAATGGCGTCTGTCGGAGAAAGTTCAGGGTTGGAAATATCGATTTGTAATCGCTGCTTTCAATACTTTTTATGGATTATCGCATTTTCTTAGCTATTTGCTTACACGTTATCGATTGGTAGAATCTTTATACTTAATTTTTGTTCTTGTTAAGTCTGCCTAAGCTTACAACGTATCAATTCTCTTACGATTTGTTGCTCTATATACCGCTATCCTAAAAGTGTATTTTTTATATCCTTTATAGTACGGTAATTATAGTTTTTTTCCTCACAAGCAAGGATGGCAGTTCGGTACGGTACGTTCAGAATTTGCGTACTACGTACCTCGCACCTTGAACCGTACCGTACCAGCGTACCGTACTTCAGTTCAATTTTTGAAGCGGACCGTTTCAACGTACCGTACCCGTACCATCACAAAAAAGGCGTACCGTACTTAGCAAAAAATTGAAACGTACCGTACCGTACTGCCATCCTTGCTTTCAACCAATCGCAACTTTAACTGTCTTTGAAATCACTAGGCTATAAATCAGTGATCTCAATTCATACTTTCAGCGTCGGTTTCAGCTGTTTTTTGCCTTTGTATAAAAAAAGACGGCGCAATGTGCGAAAAGTCTGGGATTTTTAATTCAAAGAGCGTACCAACGTACCGTACCCGCACTTTTACAAAAAAGACGTACCGTACCAACGTACCGTACCCGTACCATTCCAAAAAAGGCGTACCGTACCAGCGTACCGTACTTCTTAGCAAAAACTGAGGCGTACCGTATCGTACCTACGTACCGTACCGTACTGCCACCCTTGCTCACAAGCTTCATTTAATAATCAATACAACAAAAATTTCAGCGCATTCTAATGAAAAATAGAATAAAAATTTTTGTTCGCATTTTGGCGTCGATTACTAATCTTTAGTCTTTGCTTTTTGTTTCTGGTATCGACTATCGACAATTCTTCGCTTTTTGAGTGAATTATCGATATCGATTGGTCTTTGCTTTTAAACAACATCGACTTCCAACCCTGAAAAAGTGTTAGTACTAATAAGCGCAAGGGAAATGGTCAGCAAGAGTTGCAAGTAGAGACGGAAAAAGTAGATAAAAGAAGTATAGCTGCAAGCACAAGCAAACTTGAGAGAAAAATTATCCTTTCGTGTGTAGAAGCCATAAAGGAGATGAATACGCTAAATGTAATTTTTGCAGGATAGACATTAGCGTAGCTCGAGAAGGAAAGAATTACGTTAAGAAACAAAAAACACGTCACCTCCGAAAATTATAAAAAAGAGCATTGCAGCCGAAAATAGAAATCAAAGGATAACCAGCTTTATGGTAAAGAGATCAGAAGAAAGCGCAGGCGCGTAGCCAGAAATTTGCAATGGGGAAGGCTGTTTTGGGGGTCTGGGGGCAAAGCCCCCAGCCCCCGGAGGCTAGGGGTTTGGGAGCTTTGCCCCCAGCGCACGAAAATTTTGCATTTTTTTTGCAAAAATAACTTAGTTTTAGGGCTATTTTGATTGAAAAATAATGCTTTTAAAACGTGGCTTAGAAATTGGCAGTGCAAACATGGTTAAAGTGGTTGCATAAATGGACTATTTGGGAGGTGGCTGATGGTAAAATTTTAGTTCCCTTATTTAGATGCTGGTAAGTTATAAAATCGAACAGTTCAATAAAACTCACACGGAGTAATTTATTTCGTCTGCAGTTTATAGAGAAATATAATTGTGGGGCTAATGGAAAGAGATTAGAGAGAAATGATTGGTAATTAACTAATACTGAAAAGCCCTCCCTCCCCCTATTCCTTAGTATATGATATATTTGTTGATGACATCTATGGTTAGCATTTTTACACTTGCGATCAAATTTGATTGCATATTGTTAACCTTTTTTTTTTATTTTTCATTTATTTGTTAGTTTTTTTTTACCCCCCTCCCCCCCAAATCAATGTTTCAAAAGATGTTTAAAATCACTATTTAGTCCACTCCAGTGCATTTGACAGTCTCAAAAGTGCTAAAAACGTAGTTTTTTCTCATTCTGCATTTTCGTCAACATGCCAATGGGAGCGGGCTATAGCCCCCCCCCCCCCTGGCTACGCTACTGAGAGAGAAACAAAATTTGCAGTGTTCGTGGTGAAGAACAACTTGCCTTTAGCTTACTCAAACGCATCTAGCGAAAGAAGCTTTTCCATGGTGCGGAAGATTGTGACCGAAAACAGAACCAATTTGCACAATGACACTATGAGCGCGCTTGTAAGTTGCAAATTAAATTGTGACGCAGTGCAGTTGGCTTTAAACCTTCCAAAATATAGTTGAATGCTGCCAAAAAAGTCACATGCAAATATAATCAAGCCCACAAGAGTTAAAAGTCAAGCCTGCAAGTATAAGCAAATGCTTAAGGTAAGGGTGGTGGACGAAAACTAGTTAAGAGAAGGCGTTAATTAATATACCACTAAACACGTATACAACTGATTTTGTCTCGGCCGGGAGACGAAAAAGTTTTATTGGGGGCCGCGGGTCTGGTTAAAGTAGACGTAGTTGAACGATATTTCACTTTTGTCATTCAGTATTTTTTGGAAAATGTCTGCTACGCTGAATGTAGCATGACTTTTTATGCCGTGTGTCAGTGAAGTGTATGAAACAGTACTAATGCTAACGGTTACCTGATAGGTAATTAGGTATCGTATCTAAAATCAAAAGACTGCTTGATTTAATTTGTCTGTAGTTTAGTAGCTAGAACTGCTAGAACCTGAAACGGTAATGTCAAAATTTTGGTAATGTGTACCAACAATAAAAGACAACAATTATTATTCAAGCAGTAGAAACAAGAGGTAGGTCTGGCGCATAGGCGTAGCCAGGATTTTTGATTGGGGGGGCCCAAACCACAAATCGCATGCAATGACATCATCAGAAATTTTCAAAAAAGGAACTTTTTGTGGGGCAAAGATGTCGTAGAATGGAAGATCTGAAGCTGTAGCCCGTTGACACTTAACCAGCATTTTGGAAAAGGAAAAGGGCGAAAAGTAATAGTTGGAATATGCAGATCTAACGTAGGAGATGTTTTGAGTAAGCTAGTATACTCAAACGTATCACAGACAGGGGTCTGGGGGCAAAGCCCCCAGCCACCAGAGGCTATGGGGGTCTGGGGGCAAAGCCCCCAGCCGCTGGGCGATTTTTGTATTTTTTTGGAAAAAAAAGCTTTTTTAATCCTATTGGATCGCATTTCCACATGTTCAAAGCCATTTCAAAGAACTAGATTTTTAACATTTGAAAGCCAATCCAAAAAATTTAACTGTTTAATCCTCCTTTTACTTGCCATTAAAGTCCAAAACACGTTTAAAATCTTGCATTATGGTGTAAAGTTTTAATTGCAAGTGATTTGGTCCATGTAGGGGGAAGTAAAGCACATTGCCTCCTGCAATATTTTAGCAGTAAATAGTAATCCACTCATAGATTTTCCTTCAAGATTTTTGTTTTGTCATAAAGTTAACTAGTTGTAGTACATTTACGGCCAGGGGGCCCAGGCCCCCTCGACTGAAATTCAATAATTTGTTTAATGAGCATATTCCCTAGCTGTTTTTTTTAAAGTAATTTGTGCATAAAAACTGTCGAGGTGGAGTTGAATCGTCATTGAAATGGTACCATAGATGGTTACGCTTACTAACCGTGTTGTTTCTGGGCTGGATTTACAATGCGCGAGGCCTCTGGCACTTAGGGGATTTTGCAACATCTTCCCGCCAAATGTAAGTGAAGACCAAAAAAAGTCCTACTATCTGAGCGCTGGGCCTTGGCACTGTGCCATATGGCAGATACGGCCCTGGTTATTGCATTACGTTCATAAAAAGTTTAGATGAGGGCCTGAGGTAGCAACTTTTAGGACAAAAACCCTTGATTTCACCCTGGTTATACGTTTAAATTGGTCGGAAAAAATTGAATTAAGGGGGTGCATCGGGACCCTGGTCCTCAATATTATTTATTGTTAATTACTGTTGTACGCGTGTACTGTTGAACGCAAAAATGCTAAAAGAAACCGATAATGAAGAAACAAGATTTTTTTGGAAAATTTTTGTTGTTGATGGCATTTAAGTTAAGGAGGCCCGAGGCCCCAAGGCCACCTCCCTGGCTACGCCTATGATTTTGAGATAAGATCGTGCCCTTAAGTTCTTTCATAAAAAAAAAAATTTAAAGCGAAATTAAAATTTTTTTTTCTAATCGTGGAGGACTCGAGTCAAGTCACTTGAGAGTTTTTTGAAACCTCCAGGAATTGCATGACATTGTTATGACGTGGACACGTGATCGTTATTATTATCACTTACTTTTGTACGCGTAAATCCTAAACTAAAGAAACTGCAATTCCGGACAAGGACAACGTACTGGCTATGCTCTCATTATATTCATCATTGGTAGTATTTCAATAGGGGGTTTGCATTACCGCCTGTGTTATAGCATTAAGTTCATAATAATGTTAAACGAGGGCCTGGGATTGCAACTTTTAGCACAAAACTCTAAGATTTTTCGCAGGTTTTACATATAGATTGTTAAAATTTTGAATTACAGGCCCCTGGCCGGGGACCCTTGGTCATCAGTTAAGGGCCCCTTGGTCGTCAGTTAGAGGCTCTGGGGTCTCCTGGTTGTCGGTTAGGGGTTCCGGTGCCCCCTGGCTGTTAGTTAAGGGCCCCCTGGTTGTTGATTAGGGGCCACCTGGTTGTTAGTTGGGGGCCATGGGGCTCCCTGGTTGTCAGTTAGGGGCCCAGGGCCCCCTGGTTGTCAGTTAGGGGACCCGGAGCCCCCTAGTTGTTAGTTAGGGGCCCTGGGGCTCTGGTCGTCAATTAGGGGCCCGAGGGCCCCCTGTTCATCCGTTAGAGGCCCCGGGGCTCCCGTTTGTCAGTTAGGGGCTCCAGGGCCTCCTGGTTGTTAGTTAGGGGCCCTGGGGGCCCCTGGTTGTCAATTAGGGGCCCCAGGGCCCTCTGTTTATCAGTTAGAGGCCCCGGTTTGTCAGTTAGGGGCCCTAGGGCCCCCTGGTTGTCAGTTAGGGGCCATGGGGGCCCCTGGTCGTCAATTAGGAGCCCCAGGGCTTCCCGTTTGTCAGTTAAAGGCCCCTTGGTTGTTGATTAGGGGCCCCCTGGTTGTTGATTGGGAGCCCTGGGGCTTCCTCGTCTTCCGTAACTGCAATTAAACATTGTTTGGCTGTTTTGTCATAATTTTTTTATCATTAGTGGTATTTTAATTGGGGGGGGGCCCGGGCCCCTTGGGCCCTCCCCTGGCTACGCCTATGGTCTGGCGGACGAAACTTCCCGCCTATTGAATTTGCTGGTAAGAAATCTCCCGATTTGGCATTCTCAAATGTTGACTGGTATGAAATTACGTGAGTGCACATTTAATTCTGCACTGTCACAGCAATATTGTTATATTAATTCCGCACTTAACGGATTGACATAGATACGGGTACTGTTTTTAGCCTTTATATTGAAAAATATTCGGGGAGGAAATGTTTTCGATGGAGCTTTGCCCCCTCTCCTTTTTCTCTGGTTGCGTACCTATAGCTCTTACTATAGGAATGCAAAATACCAAGTATAGTTTTCAGAGAATATGAAATTCATTTTTGTTTAAAATCTAAAACACTATGCCAATCTTGGCAATAACAAAATATCGGTGCACCGGTGTAGCATTTTAGGAACACGAGCCAAATTCATACATCAAAAATCAAATTATGCAGTACAGTGCCTCATCGTAGCAAAACCACCAAATTTTCGCAATCATGGCTTATGGACTGTACTGTAATTGTTTTTGCAGCTTTAACAACCGACAAATTTCGATCCTTTTTCCAAGCAAACTGAATTTGCATCACACAATAGTTCTAAAAAAACGAATCAAGAACAAACTAAGAACAAACCAGGTTGAGAATTGGTAAAAATTTAAGAACAGTCTCAACCCCAAATTTATTGATTTTCATATAGTAAAAGTGTACACCCGCCAGAGATGGAAACCGGTCGGCTCGACGGGCACCGCTCAGGTCGACCGGCCGGTCGGGTTACCGGTTGGGTCGAGATTCTTCGACCGGCCGGTCAAACCGGTTGATACACCGGTCAAATTCTCCTTTCTTTTAACTAAAAGACATCTAAGCCCCAACCGAAATATACATATATATTTTGTTATAAATGAAGCTTTTTATACGAGGTGGAGTCCTCGAGGACGTCCTGGGCCTCGAGGACACATTTTGATGTCTTTGGCCTCGAAGGTCAAGTCCTTGGCCTCGAAGCCTCAAGTCCTCGAAAATTGCCCTGCCCTCGCTCGAAGACAGCAATATTTTTTGAATTGTTAAAATTTTGTAGATCGCTTAAAAAAATTTTTGAAAACCTTTTTTTTGGAGATTGCCTGAAAAGACCTTTTCTTTTTTTTTTTGGAGAATACTTGCGCCTGTGTCCTTGGTCTTGGCCCCGAGCATTCCTGTTCTTGGCCTCGAGAGGGTCTGTCCTCGAAAGGGCAGTCCTTGGCTTTGGACTTTTTTGTGTCCTTGGCCTTGGCCTCGAACATTGTGTCCTCGACTTCACCTCTGCTTTTTATAAAAAGCAGTATTAACAAACCACAACTTTTGAAAACACTTGTTGAATTAAGGAGGTTTCAAGCTGTGACTAAAATTCTTATGACCATTAAGACATGCACATCCATGGGCATATTTGGGGGGACAGCATTGTGCCATGCCCCCCTCCCCTTTGGGCCACGGCACTAAGCAAAAAAGTGTAAAGTATACGCAGTGATGGGCACAGCGGCACTGTTCACCAGCGGCGCTACTAGCGCCGCTACTTTTTCGGTAGCGGCAGCGCCGCTGTTTTTTTTCGTCACTAGCCACAAGCGGCAGCGCCGCTGTTTTTTTTAACCGAAAAAGCTGCAGCGCTTCAGCGCTGTTTTTAAGCAAATATTTTGCCGCGGCCGCTTCTCCTAATAAACTTCTTCCAAGACTTTTTTGGTTCACGTTTTCACACGTTACCGCTCGGAGTATTTACTCTCCGTTTGTTTTCACTCTGCTCTTGTTACCACGTTATATTAATTTAGTTGAACATACAGCACAAGACCTTTGTGACGTTTTGACGTTGCTCGCATATGTGTAGGCGAGTTTTATCGTACGTGGTCCTATTTTTTGTGAACCAAAATTGAGCAAATAATGTGGCTAGTAGCGGGCAGTAGCGTACGCAGGATTTTGAAAAGGGGGGGTCAGAAACTTTAGAAAATTTGAGAGGAACATAGATCAGAATTTGAAATTGTCACACTCAAATTTCGTTCCATTATTCGCCCAAAATCAGGTGAAGAATAAAAAAAAAAAAGGTCTTCACTCAAATTTCGTCCCATTTTTCGCCCAAAATCAGGTGAAGAGCAAAAATAAAAGGTTTTCACTCAAATTTCGTCCCATTTTTCTCCCAAAATCAGGTGATTTCGAGCCCAAAGCCTGATGCCCAACTTGCAAAGGGGGGGGGGGGCATGCCTCAATTTTGCTCACTTTTCTATGCAATTTTGCAATCCTGGCGACCCAAAGGGGGGGCCATGGCCCAATGCTCCCCCCTAAATACGCCCCTGGTAGCGGGCCAATTTGAACTGATAAAACAGATTTTAATAAAGCCGATTTCTAGCAGTATCTCTTTAACGAAAATGCGATAATTACATTTTGATAAATTGCTAAAACTTGCAGATCGCAAAGACGGTTTTCCGCGATATTTCCTTAAAATGCTAGCATGTAGTAAAACAAATGAAGATGATTTGTTAGCTATGAGGTCGCAGACCGCAGTGCAGTTCGTGCACTGCAATTAGAACAGTACAGTAACAGGCCCGGAGCCAGAGTAGTGTGTTTCGGGGGAGGGGGCACAAAAACTTTTGGGGGACGCTTACGCCGCCGAGACCAGACGCCTCCGGAACGCTATTGCAATCTTGTGAATATTTTGCTCCAAATTCTATGTTATCCTCCTTTGGTATGGATTTTGCGCTCGAATTTGGAGGTGAAAACCAAGAAAATAAAAAAAAGGTCTTAATCGCAAAATCTTAGGCTACTTGATCACGTTTACTCGATCTGTCTTGCTGTTTCATAGAAAAAAAGCGTTTGTGGTGACGTGTTTTTGGGCATAAGTTTGCTGGTTCTCTTGTACTAGTACAAAAGTTTACTCTCGCTTGGGAGGCACAAGCAGTGATTTGGGGGGCAAGGCCCTAAAAGCCCCCCGTGCATAGGCGTATCCAGGATTTTTGATTGGGGGGAGGGCCAAACCAAAAATGACATGCAATGACGTCATCAGAAATTTTTGAAAGAGGAACTTTTTGTGAGACAAAGATATCGTAGAATGTATGATCAGAAGCCGTCACTTAACGAAGAGTTTTCAAAAAGGAGAAACTTAAACCAAAAGTTAAAAATGAAAATATGTAAATTGGGAGACGTGTGTAAGCAAACTAGTTTAACTCAAGCGTATCACAGATGGAGTCTGGGGCCAAAGCCCCAGCTGCGTGGAAATTTTTTTAAATTTTTTGGAAAAAAAGCTATTTTAATGCCATTGGATCACATTTCGCATGTGTTCAGAACCATTTGAAAGAACTTGATTTTTAACATTTAAAAGCCAATTGAAAAAAATTAAATTGTTTCAATCCTTCTTTTACTTATAGTTCGGTCGAAAATACGTTTTTGATTTTGCATCTGGGGTTAAATTTTTGTAAGTATTTTAGTAGTTTTTTGTTTTGACGAAGATTTTTTTAAAGATTTTTGTTTTGACGTGAAAATAGTCAGTTGTAAGAGTACATGTACGGTCAAGAGGCCCAGGCCCCTCCATTCAAATTCAATAATTTGTTCAATGAGCATTTCTCCCAGCTATTTTTTTTTCAAAAGTATTTTTTCGCGTAAAAACTAGCGAGGTGGAGCTGAATTGCTGTTAAAAACCGTACAATAGATGGTTACGCCTAATTGCCATGTTATTGCCCGGGCCAGATTTACATTGCGCGGGGCCCCTGGCACGTTGGAGATTTTTGCAAAATAACTGTAGACCAAAAATAAAGTCTTACCATCTGAGCGCAGGGCCTTGGCACTGTGCCATATAGTAATTCACGCCCTGGTTATTGCATTACGTTTTTAAAAAGGTTAGATGAGAGCCCGAGGTAGCAACTTTAAGATAAAAACCCTTAATTTCAGCCAGGTTATTCATTTTAATTGATTGGCAAAAATTAAATTGAGGGGGCCCGGCCCCCTGGTCGTCAATATTATTGTTAATTACCGTTGTACGCATGTACCGTTGTACGCAAAAAATGCTCAAAAATATTAAAACTGACGAAACAATAGGCTTTTCTGTCACATTTTTACCATTGATCGCATTTCAATAGGAGGGGGCCCGGGCTCCCTACCCTCCTCTGGCTGCGCCTATGTCCCGTGGTGCCAGGCCTGAGTAGTTACATCAAGGCGTAGTAAAATAAATTTTGCTACAACAGTTAACAGTAAAACCAAGAATTGAATTTTTAGAGTGCACTGAGAATAGAACAAACAAATAGAACCAGGTAATAAATAAGCTTTAAAGACAACTTAGTTATGGAGTTATATTCGTGGAAAAAATACTTAGTGTAACATGTGTCGCATTGAGCATCATTTGCTTAACATGTAGGTAAAAAAGGCAAAAAAAGCATTATACTAAGTATCTCCTTTCGTAAACATCAATATCTTAAACGTTCGATCTACTTTTGCGTCAAACTTTTGCTTACTTGTCTACCATTTAAGCCTGTTAATGCCGATTTTAACCTGTACCGGTATCTTAAAAGCTTGAATAATTTGCTTTCGCAAATAAAGTTGAAATTTCACCATTAGGTACCGTATTTGAATGCTATCGTTTTTTTACTCTTTATTTTTTCAAAGTAGCGGCAGCGGCCGCTGTTTTGCATGCAAGTAGCGGCAGCGGCGCTACTTTTTCATTTGAGTAGCGATTAGCGGCAGCGCCGATGCTTTTTTTGCCTTTTTTGCCTACCTTTTCAAGTAGCGGGTGCCCAGCTCTGAATATACGTTAAAATCGCGTAATCAGATTATAATAAAGCATGCATGTGGAAGAGGATTACGCTACCTGGCATTTTAGCATCATTTTAGTCAGCTAGAGAGTAGAAGTGGCGCAGATTTCAGATTTTTTGTACATGCAAAAATCTTGCCGCTTAGAAAAGCTTTTTTCAACTTAAATTTACCACACTCTACACTGGGCGAGAAAGCCAAAGCTTTTATTTTTTATATCTAACTAGCCATGGCTTGTTCTGAAGCAGCAGTATTTCTACAAACTGCTGGGGCACATTATATTTCTAATATTTTCAAGCCAATATCATAACAGTTTAGTGTTTGCTGCTCGGCAAATTGCAAATAATTTGTCACCAATAGCTAAAAAATTTTAATTTCTTTTCTTGGCCTTACGCATAATATCATTAAAAACAGCGTCTAATAATTTAGCTTGTTGTGCCCTCCAGTTCTTTTTGTGCTTATTTTGAGCACGTTTTTCGTTGCTCAAACCAGGTCTTTCACACCGAAATTTAACCTAAAAAGGTCTTAAAATTGAGTTATTTTTACAAAAACCGCAAAAATTTTTTTGCGTTTTTTTTTCTAAGAGTCGGAGTTACAAATTTCAACGCCTCACCCATGCTCCCTCCTTTTGAAAATTTTTATTAGATGCATTGAACAGTGAACAAACACCTTCTATAAAAAAAACGGTCGACCGGCCGGTCAACCGGCGTAGATTTTGAAATTTACCGGTCTGGTCGAGAAAATCCTGACCGGTTCCATCTCTGATACCGGCATTCTGCACTCTATTCTTCTTCTACAAGTAGCTTTTTTATGCTGAAAACTTTTTGTGCACACACGCACAATCCAAAGCTATAGAAAACACAATTGAGTCTATGACGTCATATGTCTGTTACGAATAAAGATTGTACAAAAGCATGAAATGACCAATTTTAATATAATAAATAACAACGTCAAAACAAAGTGACTGGCAATTGCAGTTCTGTTATGGAAAGAGGTTCTGATTAAGATGTTGTACATTTGTTAGCTACTTTACTCTTTCACGCCGGCAAAATACAATGGCGATTTACCGTTTGATACAGCAGTTAGCACAAATTTGTCGCGTTAAAATTGCCGCCATGGAGAAGTATTTTAAAAGGGCAATAGCGCGCAGCTACGGTCATCACCAACGGAATGTATGCCGTACAGTGACCTCCCGCTTAAGCACGCAACTTGATCTGGAGATGGTTTTGCGTACTTATGCGGGAGGTGCGTACTTCACAGTTTTGTGCCCCATCCCATTGCACGTACAGTATGTGTGCACGGCCAGCAAGTCCGTAAATGCGGGTAACCATTGTGCAGTGATGCGTGTAACCATTATACAGTACAGCACAAACTCGGCATTTATTACGTCAAAGACTTCTTTGTTCTCTCGATCATTGTTTTGTTAGTCTTTTGAAACAATTGCAGTTTATAATAACCTGCTTTCTAGGCTGAGATCTTTTTGCTTTGCTTGTAGCCTACTGTATAATATACGATTACGTAATCGTGTACTATACTTGTCATTACGTACACTAGAATACACTTCTGTACAAAGAAGACTTGAGTTTTTTGAGATTAGTTTCGTTGTTCCCATCATGTCAAGTAAAGGTAAACGTTTAAGTGAATCTCAGAGGTTGGACGACATGATGAAGCAATGTTTAAGTTTAAGTGAACTTTACGTTTAAGTGAACTTTGCACGACATGATGAAGCAATGAATAAATACTACGCATTACTGCACTGTATATTTCATCACAGTAGCGTAGCCAGGGGGGCGGGGGGGCTCGAGCCCCCCTCATTAGCCTGAAAAGTATGCAAAATCACACGTTTTTAGTGCTTTTGAGGCCGATTTTTGCTCAAAAAATGAAAACAGCCCCTTCCGAAAGGATTTGGTGACGAAGTTGTGAAGGAGTTGCCGTGATTCGGGCGGAAGAAGCGTTTAAATTTCCGATTTTGGCCGAAAAATCCGTCTCAATTTCGGTAAAGATCTCTTCTTTTTTTTTTCTTTTTTTTCTGGAGATCACCTGTTTTTGGGCGGAAAAACCGTTTCAATTTCCGATTTCCGCCGAAAAATCCGTCTCAATTTCTGTTAAACCGTTTGAATCTGATTCGAAAGCAATGAAAATTCGGGTCAAGGTCGTTTACAGTTGTCTCACTCTTTCAAACCCCCCCCTCCTTTCCAAATCCTGGCTACGCGCCTGTTTCATCACGCTGCAGTTTGTTACTGCGCGTAAATTTTCGTTTGAAATAAAAAAAGTTGAACCAAAGTTTTTTGAGGAATTTTTGCGTACTTTTCTGGGATGCGTACTTAAACGGGTGCGTACTTAAGCGGGAGGTT
This sequence comes from Trididemnum nubilum, assembly GCA_963965965.1. NCBI lineage: Eukaryota > Metazoa > Chordata > Ascidiacea > Aplousobranchia > Didemnidae > Trididemnum > Trididemnum nubilum. Next base: position 36,762,974 of record OZ014478.1, on the reverse strand, counting down.
ACTAAATTGTTGCAACCATAAATCTTGCTCTATCATCTTCAATGTTATATCACTGAAAAGCAAGTTTCAAAAGAAAGAAAAAGCGACTTGAAGTTTGAAATTTGGTCAATTATGTCGAATTTTATGATGCCAAATATCAAGGACAATTTCCGTTCCGAAAAAACTCTGCAAAGTGGCTAAATGTAATCAGTTCTAAATAGAGTTCTAGAACCGCTTTTTAAACAAATTTTTCAGTAAAGGGATGACCGAAGTCTAAGCTTTAGTATTTCCTTTTTCAGTTGAAGTCACAATGCTTTGAAATTTTTTTTATTTTTCTAAGCGTTATGTCTATGTAGCAAGCGTTATGTCTATATAACAGTCGCTGGCTCGACAAAAATTTTTTAAATCGGATAAAAATTGGTGATTCTATGAGGTTTTGAGTAAAAATTGACAAAATTTTTACTAAACTCTAAAAAACTAAAAAAATTATTGTTTATTTAAAACCAAGATTAATATTTTTGTGATACAAATCTACAAAATTTCAACCAAAAATGATGCCAAATTGATCGCAAAATGTTTGATAAGGCCTTAAAGGGTGCAAAAAAGCTATGTAAAAAAACTTCAAATTTTAGTGCCAATATATTGCCACGCCGGCTCGAAGCCACTTGGTCAAAATGGTAATATAGTGACACGCCGTATGGAAAGGGTTAAGTTTTTACTTTGATCTGATTTTGCAGAGACAACAATTATCGCAAATACAAAAATCGAAAACGCCACATCCACACAACACAATGCATCAACAATCACACCCAACAGCGCAACAACCAACATCACTACAACCAACACCATAACGACGAATTTTTCAAATAGCAACAACATATTAACTGAGCATACAACTGGTGGAAATACGACGGCTAGAAAAAACCGTTTACCAACAATTACATGGGTCATTATTGGAATCGCTCTTGCAATATTGCTCATTTTTGTGTCGAAGGTTCTCGCAGCAAAAAGACGTGTTTCAACTCATGAATCAATGGAAGAAATTTACTAACGTAGAGTCTACTGTTACTGCAAAAATATACTTACGAGAGTCTTTTTTTTTCTCTATTTGAAAATCAATAATCAAACATTTCCTTGCGCTTGAGGTAGTATACGCCGATGCGTCCACCGGGCTGGCGGGTTACATTTGCGCGTCATTACGCCTACTGGCAATACAGTTTTTTGAAGTAATGCTGTTGCGGCGGCAAGCCGTTAGCAACATCGCGTCGAATTTTTGAACGGTCTGATATTATACTTCCTCTGACGTTCCGTCCCAAAGTCGCGCACTTTACGCTCAATTAATGATCGAATGAAAATTGGTGCAAGTAGCAACAATCAATCAATCAATTTTATTCTCAAACGCCGATTGGGCTGATGTAAGCACGCGAAAAACCATGTTGGTCGTCTTAGTCTACAGCTCCCAGCATAAAGCACACGAGAGAAAAAATAAAAAAACACTCATACACACACACACAAACAATACCAATTAAGTTGGGCACATCTATCTATTAATATACATCGGTGTCAGAAGTATTAAAGCAAGTATCCAGGAAGCCTATAGCAGCCAATAGCAGCCTAAATTAGGCAATCACTGCTTGTTCTTTATCCCAATACCAACACAGATCTTTAGATTTGCCCGGCTCTACATTAAATTTCATCTGTAGTGTACCGTGCTTAAGATAACAGCAATTTTTATTTTAGAACTTCTTGGGATGCAAAAATTTACGATAATACACATATTTGAATATGACTTTCAATAAAATCGATTTCATTTTGCTTTCACAATAAGCTTTTCGGACAGAACTCTTCATTTGCGATCTCTGTCTGGTTTGATATGTGGTGAGCAGGATGTTTTAAAGACCAAATGCAGTAATGAGAAATGCACTGTGCAGTAAGGAGAGATGCATTTTAAGGAGATTGCACAATAGTAATGAGAAACGCAATTTATCCAATGACAACAGGCTTTGATCTTACCAAAACAGCTGTAGAGTGAATACAAACTGCTTTTGCCTGAACAAATTTGTTTTTTTTTGCCTGCAGTAATAATACACATCAGAAAACAAGTTTATCTGTGAGAGTAATATCCAAATCAAATGCAAAATATTAAGGAAGATTACAGCTCTTACAGAAAAGTTCATCATCAGTAGTGTACGGTCTTAAGATAATGCAAAATATTAAGGAAGATTACAGTTCTCCACTTAACTATTCTTTGCAGTAAAAAAGTGGTTTATTAATTGTTTTGTAAAAGCTTTGATAGTTTTTAAATTTGATATTTTCAAAGGAATTTCATTCCAATTCTTAACTCCGACAAATTTAATGCTACGCCTAATGGCTAAGGACGATTCGCTTCTTGGTAGGAACAAATTTTGGTCTTTGGATGGTATTGTGTTATAAAATGGATTTTGTTGATATTATCATACATAGCGACAAATTGACCGGGCATAGCATTATTGTGAAAGCATAACAAACTACAGCTTGCTTGTTTTGAAATATTTTATTCACCAACTTCATACCAAATATTCGCAACGTGGATGAATGCATGTCGCGACCTGTTGGCTCAGTGAGTTTTGCAGCAATGAGCGTTTTGAATTAAATATCAAAATTATTGATAAATTTTAAAAAAGGGCGCTTTTAGGAGATATTTTATTTGCCAACTTCTTTAACCTTATTTTACGCGATGGGGAATGGGGTAAAATGCCTCCTCGTTTGGTTTTTGCTTTGATAAATTGCTTCAGAAAAAAAGATTTTTACTTCGAGTCTATTGACTTTAGGTCAAGTTTATAACCTCTGAAAATCCAAAAGTGCTAAGGTAAGGAGGAGTTTCTCAATTTTGAGTTTAGCCGAAGTCAGTCTCAAAAATCTGAGCATTTTTTGGCCCATATATAAATAACTTAGATTACGTCATTAGCCGTTTTTATGACATTTTCACTTTAACCCTATTTTACACGGGTCGGGGACATTTTTGCCCTCTTCTTATTTTTTTGTGATAAATCTTTTCAGAAAAAAGATTTTAATTTCAAATTAACTTGACTTTCAGTCAAAACTTATTACAAATAACTTCTGAAAATTTGAAGTTCCTATATAAGGTAACGGAAAGTTACCCAATTTTTGAGGTTTTCCAACGTTACTATCCGAAATCTAAGCTATTTTTGGCCCAATAAGTTTTTGTGCCAATGACGTTGCTAGAAGTTTTTGTGACGTAACTAACTTGAGTAAAATTAGAATGAAAAGTCGTATCAGCTTGTCCAGATATCGTATTAAAAACAATTACATTTCACTTAGATCCGTTTTTATGCCGTTATCGCCTGCCTCAATCATAATTTTATTTTGGCTGATCCTCCTTTTTAAAAATTCAATAAGTAACAAACTTGACTTAGGCATTTTATGATTCAGTATCAAAAACAAACCTATCTATAAGATTTGAACCGCCTGTGTCGTCATCGCATAAATGACGTCATTTTTCAAAAAACATGACCATGACTTCACAATGATGATTTCATCGACACAAAATAAATTTTTCTAAAAAATTTAGGTAAACAACAACCCACTTGTGAAATTTGGTGTTACCATAGCTTTTGGCTTAGGAGTTAGATAGGGGGCCTTTAGACCCTACCCCTGGTAAAATTCATTGGTCAAATAGAAGAGGTGGAGTCCCCGAGGACATATTTTGAAGTCCTTGACCTTATGGCCTCAAAGCCTACAAATCCTCGAAAATGCCCTGTTCTCAACTCGAGGAAGCGCTGGTTTTGGTCCGTTTAATAGGAATATAACTGAACAAAAATCTAGTCTGTCAAATTATTTAGCTTGGTTTATGGCGCGATGACCTTTTTTTTACATCGCCTGAAACCTCGTGGAAAAATTGCGGTTTTTGGCTTGATGACCTTTTATTCTTTTTTTCTTATTTATTCATTTTTTCTTTTTTTGGAAGACGCCTGAAACCAAATTGTGTCCTTGGTCATTTGGCCTTGAGCATTCCTGCCCATGGCCTCGCTGTCCTTCTTGGCCTTGACCGCAGATTTTTTGGGTCCTTGGCCTCCAACGTTTGGTCCTCGACTCCACCTCTGTCAAATAGCCCGTGCAAAATAGGGTTAACTTATGTATTATGTGATTCAACTTTAAAAATCAAGGCTATATGATTGTGTAAAACTAGAACCGCCCATGACGCTATTGAAAAACTGACGTCATTTTTTTAACAAATGCACTTAGTGACTGCAGTTAGCCGCTTTATCCAAAACGCGCTCAAGGTGATTCTTGGCGGTTTTCTATTAAATAAACGATAATAAATAATGCGGGAATTAACAAGACAGTTTAACTAAAGGCTAGAAAAAAGGACGCAATACGATTCGACAAAGGTAAGCAAAACTGTACCATCAATGCATGTGAAACTATGAAGTTAAATAAGTTAAGTAAATACTATTTTACAAAATAATCGGATATTGATATACGCTTATCTTACACAGTGTCATAACAAATACAGAGTGGCAATTAAGTATGAAACGTCCAAGACTACTCCGCGCACTCCGACGATTCGCCATGGCAACCGAAGTCGCTCAAAACGCTTCGCCGAAGAGCACAAAATACCCCGGGCGTCCCATTCTCAATTATTAGATGCTTAACCAATTACAGTTGCAGTAAACTAAAAAGTCAAGGTTTAAGAGCATAAAAGATAACAAAACTCACCGACTGTCTTGCAGCACACAGATCAAAAACAGTTTTAGCCAGCAACACAGCAGTAAATATCGATCCAATGAACTAATTCCTAATACAGTAACTCTAAAATACACTTGAACTCATTACTCTTGTTTCCATGCCTCGCCGTTGCCCATGCGACCCGCACAAACAAGCAAAATGTCAGCGCCAGGGCCCAGAGTGCGAAGACACGTTGCCCGCCCGTGAAAGTCATCCAGAACTAACAGAACCCGCATAGAAACAAGGCAATGTCTCACCCAAAGGGCATCTTAGAGTCTGGACTCGCTCCAGAAAACTCGCATCTCAGGAATGCCGAACAGCAGCCAAACGTCTCCGTGGCCGCCCGACATCCCAGAGACACGAATTACTAAGGTGCAGCACAAACTCCCAGACTCTTCCATAAAACTCAAATTTTACAGTAATCTCAATAATCTCAACAGTAAATCAAAACATTTCCTAACAGTAATCTTAATCTTAAACAGTCATCTCCAGCAGTCAACTAAACTATGAAAGAACTCAATAGCTCTGACCAGTGGCGGATCCAGAAAATTTTGGTGGGGGGGATTTTAAGCACAGAACCTCAAAAATTCGAATGTCTTCACCAAAATTGAGAGCGATTTTTCGGCCGAAATCGGAAATTCAAACAATTTTTTCGCCCAAAATCAGGTGGTCTCCAAAAAAAAAAAAAAAAAAAAAGGTCTTCACCAAAATTGAGAGCGATTTTTCGGCCGGATTCGTTACGTTTAGGCTGGTGGGGGGGGATGCATCTCGAAATGGGGCCGAATTGTTCGAAATAGAGGCTGTTTTTTCGGCCAAAATCGTTACTTTTAGGCTGGTGGGGGGGGATGCATCCCCCCCATCCCCCCCCCCTAAATCCGCCACTGGCTCTGACCACGCTTAAAGCCTTAAATCTAGAAACTTTACAGAAAATTATAACGTCCTTACTCTGCCGAAACAAACAGCATGTAATTATTATTATTATTATTATAGTATGCGATCAAAGAAACTATATTATAACAAAAAAGATCGCGTGATTGTGGAAACGGGCGTTTTGCAATTTCTGCAAATTACACCAGCAACTAATTACGAGAATTAAAAATCTCAATAATAACGAAAAGCGAGTAATCAAGCAAGGCAAGTACACAAAAACGACTAATCGAAAGGTTACTGCTTCGAATCCATATTTAGGTGTCTAGCAGTAACACCCATGACGTTAGTTTAATGACGTCATCTATTCAAAATTAGTTTTCCTAAAAACTTTGGTTAACACCAAACCGCATGCCAAATTTGAAGATCCCATGACTTTTGGTTTAAGAGTTAAATAGAGTCACCTATCAGAGCAAAATGCGTTAGTAAAAATCCCGGGCAAAATTGGGTTGGTCGCGGAGCAGAAAACATGGGTATACTTTCGAGTAAAATTTGATCAGATATATGAGAGATAATATTTCATCAAATAGAGTTCATTTGAATTATAGAAATGTTTCGGGTTATTCTTAAACTATTATCAATTTTATACCAATAGATTGGCTTCATGATATTTCTGATCAAAATTTGAAATATAGTTCAAAAGTTTTTTACGAAAAGTGCGAATAGATTATAAAATATGGCTAAATTCTCGTTTATTATTAATATTGATTGCATCCTAATTTTTGAATTTTGTACACCCTCAGGTCATTGCACCCTAATTTTTGAATTTTAACTTTCAATATATAATAAATAACTGACTTCTATTGTTTTTGTCCCATTTTTTTATTGCTTGACAACAAAAACTTTTAACGGGAAAGATTTTGACTTTACGGGAAAAAAACTCGGCTCCAATATGACAGCATCAAATTTGCATACGTGGTTCAAACCGTCTTAGTTAACTGGTAGGTGCAGAAGTAACGATGTGTTTTTGCGTGACTTCTGCTGAGGTTTTGGCTAAAAAGGTATGTTGTCAAAGTAAAATTAGGCTTCTTGGTTTGAATTTTCTTCTTTTGGCACAAAGATATTCGATTTGGTCAGCGATGGCGATACTATATCTAAAGTGTGTGTGGATGGGGTCAAAAGCTGTGACCAGTTTTTTTTCGCCTAACTGTGAACTATCAAAAGGTCATATTGGAGATGAAGAGTCTTCTTTCGGCTCTAGGACATCACAAACTGCACGATGATTTAATTTCACGCCCTTTCGGTATACCCTGAAAAAAAAAAAGCAATTTAGAACAAAAAATCCTACCACCTGATGTATAGTACTGCAGCTGTGTGCTGCATTTTTCATGTCTTGACACAGAAACTTGGATATCTTGTTTTTTTCGAGATAAATTTTTTTAGAAAAGCTCTTTTCACTTTAAATTATTTTGACCTTGAGTCAAATTTACGATTCCGAACCAAAAAGGACTGCACGAACGATTTTTATGCTGTGCTGTAGTCAGAAAATTTTATTTGCTTACCATTTCCACTTTATTCTGCTACAGCTGCTGAATAACCGGAAAATAAACTTTTTGTATCCTTTCCGATAAACCGGATTCAACACTCCGTAAATAACAAAGTTAATAGCGGAGTTGCTTGATCCAAGGTGGGCTGCAGCCTACGTACACAAAATCAGTGAATTACTTTTTCATCATATTACAGGTAAGAGATAATTGAATTATCAGGTGTAAAAGATCAGAAAAATTTGTTTTGCTGCGTGTGCACGAATATAATTTTTAAATTATCGCACCTCGATTTGTCTTCGTTTACTAAACAATATTTCCATATTGCGGTAAATTGTTGCAACAAAAACAAAGTGAATCAAAAGTTAATTCGTTTATGTACAAGAACCATAAAAACCATTTGCGCCATTCTGTTTAACACATCATCTCAAAGGCGTTTCTTCTGTAGTTCTGTTTGTCTAGTGCCGTCGGCAGCAGCTGCGTAGAAGAAGGTTTCGCTATTGCGGCGATCTTATTCGCATGATCTCGATTCAATCCGCACATGGCCACGTTGTTACGCATTAGCCTTAGGTGCTTTGTGATGATTACCTTTGCTGTGATTTCAAACAAGACCAAGTTAGCTACATGAAAAAAGTCAAAAGTTTAGCGTTAACCTTGGAAAATGGTCATCTTCTAAGCAGGCACAAATTCGTCGGAAGAACAGGCCACCTTCACTTTCTCGTTACAGGAGACCACTTTCAATTTATTAATGGATTGCAGCTTTCATGCGCAAGATTTTTGATTTACCGATGTAAACTTTCAAATTCAAAACCGGACATGTCACCATATTTTATTGCGATTAATTTAGTAAAAAATTCTGTACTGCATACGTATATAAAAGCAGGACATAAGGATAATTTGAATTCGCATTTTAGAAAATGGGCTTATTTCAGTCAAAGTTTGTTTTTTTTTTGCACCGGTGGTGCATTTAATAATGTTTCGTGAATTGTTACGAATCAACTGATTTTCTTTGCAATCTTAAAATTATCGTTGTTTTTGTTTTTGTGCTTTTGTTTTTTTGTTTTTTTACTTTAAAGGCCGTTTGCTGTCTCTTGGACAAGACAACTTAGTGAGTAAAATGCAATTTTAAATACAATTACAATTAAAATTTACACGATTATAACAAAAAAGTCCCAAAGAAAAAAAAGATGCATCCAATAAATCAATTTCTGCGTCTAGTGTCTTGCATAAAATGGTACTGAAATTATTTCACCACATCCCATACCTTCTTCACTGCTGGCGGAACAGATTCAGTGAAAAACAACACAATGATGCCGTAAGAAAACCAGCATACGAGGAAAGCGCATACGGTGAAGACCAACGTTTTGAGAAGGGCGATTTCGCGCTTGATTCGAATTCGTTCCTTCTGTCTGCTTTTGGATCCGGACGTCACAACCGATTGTTGCTTAATTCTTTTACTGCTCTTTCGGACTGAGCTAAATGTATAAACAAGTTGTCTCGATTCACTTCTTAAACGTAAGAGACAGTAAGGCTCTATGAAACCACCAAACGTTACTCCAAAATAAGACAATCGATAAATTCAATTGTTTTGCAAACGTTCGTGGTAAAAAAAATACCAAATTTTGGATAATAATCAACAGCATAGAGAGTGCATAACTGCATATACTGTAAACAAAGTATTACCATAAAGCGTAAAAGTTGCTTGCATAAACTATGCATTATATTAACTAATTGTGATGTATTTATCGTACCGACAAATGCTCAAAAGCCTCCAGAAATGGAAACTATAACTGTATTCAAAATAAGCAAACGTTATTTTTTGTTCAGTATACAGCAGCTGGCGATTGCTCCATAAAGCTACTGGAAAATGCTTGAAAGAAAATACCCACTTAAAAATACACACATACCTGCCAGTTGGTCGAGCGATAACGCCATGGTCTCTGAAGCGGAAGGTCTGAGGTTCAAACCTCGGCCCGGTCAAACCGGACACAGTGTTGCCAACAGCTTGCCACCGCTTCAATATTTCTTCAAAAGGAGCTGTTGCCCGGGCTTAATGACGCAGAGACGGGCCCCGCAAACTCGCTAACGCCTCGGCGTAATACAGTGGTTGTAATGAAAGATTTGCTTCAAAAATACATATCACATACAATCAATATTCTGATCATCATAAATTTTTGCGCAATACTATTTCAATAAGTCTTTTTGTTTGAAAAACAAGATAATGTTTTGCTAGGAATGAAAATTAATTACTGATTTACTATCCGTGTTTGCAAAAGATTGTAGTAATACACATGACTCCTGCAACATTGCAGTTCTGTTATACTTAGTTGTGAGACAGCAAAGAAACTTGCAGTCTTCAAGCAAACTGCCATTTGCTGCCCACTTGTCTAACATCCACTCTTCACTTTTTCCCGTATGCTGAAGGTTAAACAGGCAAGTTGCAAATGCCATTGGACGCAAACCCCGAAAAAGGGCTTTGTAAAATAATTTGATTCCTCCACAAAAATCATCAAAAACGAAAAAATCAAGGGACAACCAAATCATCAGCTGTGCAGTGCTATACAAAGCCCACTAACTGCACTGCAGAGCATTCTCATCTAGGTTACGAACGCAAGCTTTCGTCCGACTTGGCCACCACAGCAGAGAAACTGCTTCCTAGCCCAATGAGAAATAAGCTTTAACAGTTTTTGCCCAAGAAAACGACACATTTAGCTGTGCGGAGATCGAACGGGAGATTAAATACAGGGTGTCCCAAAAAAAATGACACCATTTGAGATGCAAATATCTCCAAAAATTATCACTCGAAATCAATGAAACTTGACAGGCATATAAGTTGATATAATTTATTTTAAAAGATATCGTCATTTACGCGTTGTCGGCAATACAACACACGTGCTTATTGATTTTCAGAAATTCACGGATTTTTAATGTGTGCTCCTCCTGCAACACGGCAAACGTCTACGCGATAACCGAGTTCATCCCAAACTCGCTGCAGCATGTCTTCTGTAACAGTCTCTAACACTGGGACGTAAACTTTGTGGGACCTAACGCTACGTTTGTGGGCAGAGGAGAGATGTAAACTAAACCTTTCACATAGCCCCAAAGAAAAAATCGCAAGGGGTCAAGTCAGGTGATCGCGGGGGCCATTTTAGAACACTACTGTATGGCATTTTTAGGCTTAAAATAAGAAATACGTGAAAACCAAAACATGAAACATATAATATCTGTGTGCATATAGCTAGAATTTGACTCTGTTTGAGTAAGAATGAACATAATTATTAAATTTCAAAATGGTGTCATTTTTTTTGGGACACCCTGTACTTCACGAATGTAACTAATAACCATGCCATGTAAAAATATTAGTTCTTGATTAATGGTGATGGGACAGTGCTAGTCCAAGGATAACTGCAGGTTCATATTAATAATTGGGTTAAACCTTAATGAGCTTATTTGGGTTTATCGGTTAGATTATCAAACAATTTCTGTTTTTGACAATTAAAAAATATTTTCACTAAATTTTTGCTTTTTCAAGCCTGCACTTCGCGATATGCTGAAAGTTCAGGTTAAGTTTGGTTTTCAACTAGTAGACTGGTTGCTATAAAAATTCAACTTGGAAACTACTTTTTTCTAACCAGCATTGTTGCTACGTCAATTGAAGCCTACAGCATTTCAATGCTTTTGCAATTAATCAATGATGACGTCAAAATTATATGCGTCGGAAAATCCAAAGGATATGCCAAAACGAAAACTTAGCATAGTTGTTGCTGTTGTTGTATTGTTGCAATACATATGTATCCTCCTATCACCGGACAGCGTCAGACGCTAACTTTTGGATGATCCGCACAATTTTCATTGCGATAACTATTAATCCGCACTTGCTTATAGGACTTTCCAGTTATCCTATATTTCAGTAGATTTGAGCGAATTCTGGCCCACTGAATTTGTTTCTTTTTCGAAGCCTCCAAGCAGAGATAATTATCGTAAAGTGCCTTATCCAAGGATGCAACAACGAGATCAGGAGTGGTTTGAACCGAGATCATGCGATCAGGGTCGTTGTAAAAATGATGCCTTTGCTCTCTCGATCACTTTGCCGACCATAGTGAATTTTAATGATCCATTCACTGCCTGCGATAATTATTGAGTGTGTAGGCAACATCTTAAAATGATCGCTCGTAAAAAGCTCAAAATGGTGAGGACATGAAACAAGAATTAAAAATATTTTCCTATCATTTCGACGGTGTTTCAACGGGGTAGCAATCCTCCATTTTTACCGTTAGATTTCCCCGAAACTTACTCAAACAATTTCCAGTAACAAAACGTGATGATGCTGAAAGGAATAAAGTTGGAGCAAAGTATGAGAACAACGTTATAAACGAAAGATGCTTGATCATCCCAGGAGCATACTGCAATCTTTTCATCATATCTGAAATCATTTCGCATGTTTATAAGGCAAAGCGCAAATACGCGCACAGTTTTATATAGCAGCTATCAAAACTGCCCTAAAATAAGCCTATGGCGGCTTTTACCAATCGCAGAAATACGTGTGATATCTTTTTCAATGTAAATCCAATAAAATAAAAAAAGGTAAAATGCTTGCAGTCAAATGACATGCGTATGTCCGCGCCCAAATACACGTGATCGGCAAAAGAAGACATGCACTGTTTCGGAATTATTGTTTTGATATCCCTCATCAGTATAATTAAGGCTACAATAATTTTGAACATGAGCGCGAAAAAGCATTGCGTAATTATTAAGTAAATTTACATGGAACTACAAAATCGTGCAAACAAAAGGCCATATTTACAAGTATAGAAAAATTTATCTGCTAAAATGTCAGTGGTCCAGTAGATAAAGTATTCACTACTAAAACGGCAAACGCGGTTTGATTGCCGTCCAATTCACATCGTAGACTATAAAATTTGAAATGAAAGCTGAGATTTAACATTTTAAAAGGAGAATGTAAAGCTCCCATTGTTTGTGGTTGACAAGTAGACGGATGGGAGGTGGCTGCTTGACTCGAAGGCCGTAAGTTCTCTGTCTCCTGACCAAGGAAACTTGGTAAAAAAAGTATTTTAAAGTCAGCAAGACTAACATATAAACTTCTCGTACAATGCATTCAGAGTCGGATTTACCATAGAGCACAATGGCACAGTGGCAGGAGCCCCACGCTCGGCTAGTAAGTCATTTTGTTTTTTTAATTTAAACTTCACCTCTATATTTGGCAGGAAAATGCAGCAAAACCTGCAAAAACCTTTTTTTGGTCTTCACTTTTATTGGGAAGCAAAGTGCATCGAAAATTCCAATATTGCCGATAGTCTCGCGCAATGTAAAGTAAATCCGATCCTGAATGTATTTGTACCGCTTTACTACATGCTTACATTATTCGACTCCATCCAAATAAAGTTGGTGAAACAAGTAAATTCGACCAAAGCCATGTGAACAGAACCATAACGATGCTGTTGCGTTTTGAAAACACTTTTGAATAGGAAGGATTGTGAGAAACTGACCAGTATCTTCAAGCAGATTATGGATTAATTACAATTAAAACATTACTAAATTAAAATATACTGCTATGCGAATAAAACGCCCTCGTTCATAAACATATTGGCTGTTTGGCAATTTCGCAATAAAAATCAGGGGCAAGTAAGAATGCATCACAGCAAGAAAAGTCAATGTTGAAAATAATTAAATCTTTTAGCTACGAAAAAGTATAATAAATCACCGTATATAAATATTGCATTAGTCGAAACTGTTGAAAGGATGTTTTAAAGTCTCGCAAAATATCAAATCTTGAAATATTAATTATTTTACACATATTCTAACATGCGGCCCGCGAAAGAAAATTTTGCAGCCCGCGAGTGATTTTGAGATGAATTAGCACAGAAATATTGTAAGAAACCACATCAATTTTTTTTCAGTTTCGTTTAGTCACCACCTAAAGTTCCCCAAAAACTTTGGCCATCCCTGTTCTAACACAATAGTTCATAACCTGGGTGCAGCGGCACGTTAAAGTGCTATTTGCTTCTTTTTTGGGGTGCCGCGAGCGATACTTCAAATTCTCACTGGCGCTACGAATTCAATATGGCATCCTGTAAAGGCATTATTGTTGGAGTTAAAAAACTTTTGTTCTCCTATAATACTGGCAGACCACAATATGTAAGAGGTGTCTATTGTTATTACCAGAGGTGCAGTCAGAGCTGAAGCCCTCCTTCGCCAAGTAACTTAAAAAATCTAATCCACTCAAGTTTTTAAAGGTGATATATTATAATATTGCATAGTAAGTATGGGGCAAAGCAATGGGAGAACTGACGAGGTTTTACCGTTCTGTTTAGGCAATTTTAGCTTAAAATGGCTCTAAAAGCACGAGCATTAAGAAAATAGCGTTAAAATGGATATTTTTGCATAAGAAATTTCAAAAATCGCTCTACAGTTGGGGTCGCTCAGTTAAGATATTTAGTCGACATTGCAGCAGCGCATTATTGTCACGCCTGGCGCAATCTCGTTCACTTGGCGTGCTTTATTTGATTTCAAACTTACTCTTAAAATTGAATTTATTTGATGTGAAGGTTTTTCGGGCAGGCGATGGGTGCCGCGAAATCGTTTTATTGTACGCAAGGTCCCGCAAGCCAAACAAGGTTGAGAATCACTAAGCTGACACTTCATTTGAATCAGCTTTCAACAAATTTTGATAAATAATGCCGATACTCATTTACGCTCTTTCCTTCTCTAATTAAATCCACTGCAAAATATCAGCCGTTTTTTTCAGTTGTTTGATTCAGATTGATCGACTTAGTAGCAGTGCAACTTAAAATCTTTGCCTTTACTAAATTAACTTTGCCTTACCAAAAAGGCCTACCAAAACATTTAATACTCCAAAACGAAAAAAAAAGTGTTTTCTATCCTATTAAAGTTTAAGGTTAAAGGCGCAGAATCAAAACAAAACTATTCGAATTATTTAAATACCAAGGTAATAGATGCTACATCAATATCATAAACACAATCAAACATGAGCAATAACTTTATAGTATCGTATACTGAACATGTTTTTACTACCTGTTAAGGGCAATAAATGTTAGGTTGGATCCAGAGCAAGTGCAAGTGACGGTTACCAGGTAACCGGTAAATTGGCAAACTGCCATTGGTAGAGCATTCTCATTTTTGATGATGTTGGCAACAGCTGTCGGAAGAATAAATCCACAAACCTAACAACACAGGGAAAACTGAAAAAATTATTATTTTCTCAAGAGCGCCAAACAAACCAAAAATTGTCTAAAAATTCTAAATGCATTGATTTTTTGCTTAGGATCTAGTAGTGCAACCAAAAACTCTGTAATGACCTAAGTGAACATAATTTGATATATAGCGTATACTGTTAAGGGTTGAATTATTCGGATAACAATTAACCGAGAGTTTCTTTTTTACTCTCCGATATCCGGATATAATTTTTCGGTTAACCGGGTTAAAGAATATTATTGCTAATGCGTTTTGAATATTTCCTGGGGATCATTACATGCTCTTTGTCATTTATCGAATGCTCGTTATTCGAAAAAAAGCGAAAAATGGTATTACGTGCTCGAAAAATAACGAATGACCGGTAGTAACCTTTCGGAAATTGTCACAAAAAAATTCCGTTGCCATTGAATGTTCGCTTTTCGTAATTTCGTATTACTGTATTTGCTCTTTGTTGTTTGGTATTGTTTGCTATTCGTTATTTCTATTTGGCATTACATCCTCAAATCAATTTTATAAATAACGAATACCGAATATTCGATAACTAAGTTACGTCATTTTTTGAGAAATAACTTATTTCGAATTTTATAAACCATTCGTTAACTTTACTTTTATTAGTTTTGACACTATATTTTGTTGTCGATCAGTATAAAAAGTTGCGAAAAGGTAAATACCGGTACGTTTTTATCGTTTTTTATGTTTATATTGTCCTAGAAAAAAAATTGATAAATCTTTTTCGAAAGAACATTATTGCCAATAATATGGTATGCAAAAAATTTAACGAAATAAAAATTGCTGAGAACAACAAACTTTGAGTTGGGCAAGTTTATCTCCGTTGATAATACAAAAGCTTTATCTGAAAGATAGTTGTGACATACTTGCCTAGTATAGCGTACTATATGCACGCCAATCAATAAATTCATCAAAAAAGGGTAATTAAAGCTAAATCATCTTTTAACTCAAACTTAACTGAGTAAGAAATTCGATCAAATTTTAAGACGTAAACTTTGGAACAGTATTCTTATAAACTCTTTAAAAAAGAGTAAAAGAAGCATTTAATAAGCAATCACAAAACTATCTTCACCAAATAAAATTTGACCACCGTTCAAACAACAACAACAAAAAAAAGAAAGAATGAGCAACAAAGTTTTCAGCGGCCAAAATTATTTCAAGTTCCACAGCATTAACAGATTAGGCACTTTCGTTCGCAATTTGCTATTAGTTTTTGCAGGATCAAATGCTCCATTGAAAAAATTGCTTTTACCATCAAATCAATAAATATCCAAGTTTCCGTACTCAACCCTTCACTCCTTTCACACATGTTTTTTCATTTTTATTTTTGAAGAACTGCCTTCGGTTGTTGAAACTTTTTTTCTTTCTATTTATTTTTTTTCTTTTGATTGAGACAGTGATATTTATTTATTTCTAAAGATGAGTTTACACAGTATCCTTTTCTCGTCGATTCGGATGCTGAGTTGCACGGTGAATAATGTCATGCCAAAAAGTTGTGAACGCACCTTTCATTCCGACTTTAAACTTTCAATAGTTTAAGAGACAGAGAGTCTGCAATTGAAACGGTACTCTTGCTATAGGGTATAGTTCTAAGTCGGGTCAAATCAAAGACCAGAAAAATCTAATTGACATTTTGCTTTCCTGCTTAATGCTTTGCATTGAAAAGGGCAGAGCAAAGACTCCACCGAGAGTGTGGAAGACAAATTTGAAAGCCCTCTTTGATGTCTCGAGAAAGGTTTTGTATGTTATTTGCACAACAAAAATAAATACGCTAAAAATTATTTTAAAAAAAATACCGAAACTTTAAAATAATGATGTATACTAGCTCTGTTGTGTAGTAAACCCCGTCCTCATCCCCTAATTATTGCATAAATTTTTCGCTTTTTCTGGAAGCACCGTCGTAATGTACTACGAGAAACAAAAAAAATTACCATAAAATCAGCCACAGCTAGGTTGATAATGAAAATATTTCCATGTTGTTGTACTCTTTTGTCATTAATAATTGAAAAAATTACGAGTAAATTTCCAAAACTTCCAACCAAAGATAAAATTGTCAGAAAAACTACTTCTACTGTTTCTTTTGCCCCAAACATTGCGTAGTAAGAGTTGGTTGATTGATGAAAGTCAGAATATAATAAACTTCCATTTGTATTCCTGGGATATTCAACGGTTGTTTGGTTAAAATTCATAAAGTATGACTTGTCAAGAAAACAAATAATAATACAAAACTGATGCTGGTAAAATTGACATTAATAATTATTAAGATTTGTTTTACGTTACTGTAGTATCTAATTTGCTTATACTATTATTATTCTATGCCTACAAAATCTACGTTTTAGAAGTTCGTAATTTAATAATAAACACAACAAACACTGTAAAATTTTTAAACGCTAAATTATAATAAACGCTTTTGAATAATGTTCTTGATTTTGAATCTGTTGTTTAAAAAAAGCCAAACAGAAAGCTAGGGAAGTTGTCAAGCGATCTCAGTAACCATACGTCAGGGCATTACTCCTGCGGACATAATTTTCTACTGAGGAGTCCTATTTTTACGGAACAAACATTGATCTCTCAAACCTCCTGCTTCAAATCCAACGTGAGTTTTTTTTTTTATTTCGACGAAAAAAAGTACGGTAGCTATTTCACCGCCATTTCAAAAAGTCATTCTTTCAAAGTTATTTGAAAAATAAACTGCTAGTAAAGAAAAACTTTAGCCCCTTTTTAGCCCGTAACCTCTATTTCTAGTAAAATATTCCCATGTTTAAAAACTGTAGCAAATGCGGATTAAATGACAGTGGTGCTTTTCAAATGTAAGTGATATGGCAAAAAGATTTCAACCACGCATTAAAGTCATTTAGTTTGCACCCAATTGTCTTCTCTATCTTTTCTGTAATAACTGGTTCATATACTGTACGCCTTCATTTTTTCGCGTTCTAAAACACTTTTCTCAATTCTTTGATGTTTTTAAACGTTTCAAAAAAGTTGTAGATAAGTGTAAACAATTAGGCAAATATCAAAAACTAATGAACGAGCAATACGTTTAAATTGGATTTTTGCCATTGACACTTGTTATTTATCGATTTTTCTACTGCTATAAATTTATCTGATTCTGATGCTCTAACTTTTTGGTATGCGGAAATCGACTATCTTGAAAGATATTTTGATTGTACGAAACTAAAACTTTTGCTTTTTTTAAAATTTGGTAATTCAGTTCAATCACGTTATTTCGCATCTTTGTCGAGCAAATAATTCCATGCTTGCGGAAGTTACGAAAGTTGCGAACACTGTGAACCTGCTGGCGGAAGTTGCGAAACAAAATGTAATCTAAGCAAAGCAAATGTTTTATCGACCATTAGCAGAAGTTTCATAGACAAAGTATTTCCTTGTCCGTAAAATAAATGAAGACATTAATCACAAGAATGACCAGCAATAACGTAAATGTTATTTTCTATTAACAAAGATTTTTCAACTTGCTAGCTGTAAGACTACAAAAAATTCCGAATTTTATTCCGAATTGTTCTATTTTGGCTTAACTATTAGGGACAGCGCTCGAAGGTACCGCTATTTATTATTATCTTCATCATTTAATTTCAGAAATACTTTATTTAATTTTTGGCTTTCGAAGAGATCGTCTTTTAACGGCGAAATGCAAGCAAATAAGAAAACATACCAAAAAACAATTTCTAATGACCTTCTTATCTCTAGTGCTACATTGCTACCTCTCAGAATGACGAAAATAGCTAGCTTTTGTTGCTATTACTCTTTAGCAACTTACAAGATTACCAAACTATAATCATTGACTGAAAATGTCGGCTGCATAGCCAAAAGTGTAAACGCGTTATTTAACAGCGACCCCAACCTCATTATTCGGGTTCAACTCGCACCATGGTCACGTTGTTGCGTCCTTGGGTAAGTCTAAGACTCTTCACAATAATTATCTCTGCTGGGTGGCTTCGAAAGCAGCAACACAGGACAAATTCATTTCATCGCTTAGTAACAGCACGAAGTAGAAATTAATTAGCATTCGTTTTAGTCGGCGACGTTTTTAGTTGCGAAAGACCTTACGGTCTTCGAGCCAAGCAACCACCCTCTTGTTAGAGAGGCAATTTATGTCAGTGCCATGGATGATTTTCATTACTTCGTGTGAGTTGCGACATTTTGACGATTTCAAAAAAAATAATAATAATAATTGCGACCCATCATCAGCAAAATTAGTTGAGGCGATTTTAAAGAATTTATCTACACGAAAAGTGACATTGGAACAGTAAAAATTCCTTAGCAGATGCAGATTTGTTCAACACTAAACAGCAAATCAGTGTGCGGGTTATCGAATAGTAAGTGTTTGGTGTTGTCCTGTGAAAAAAAGATGGAAATACAACCAGACGCGCCACCAGATTTTGCTAGATGGGGGGCTTGCCCCAAAAGTAAAAATTGTTGTTCAAAAAATGTCACAATTAGGCAGCATGCTCAGCAAACTGATGCAACTCAAGCGTATTACAGACGGGGGCTTGGGGGTGAAGCTACCAGACACAACGCGATTTTTATGATTTTCGGCAAAAACTCAATATTGCTCAGCGATTTCTCCTAAAACGTTCCGTGGCCATGATGTACGTTATAACAAGCACACAGAAATATTCATGAATTAAGATGACTGTTTTGACTTTAGTCTTTTCTGACTCGGCGACACTCCTCAAAGCTTATTTTGTTAGTTTTTGGTCAGCTGTTTTTCTGATGTACTGAACTTGCGTTTGCAGAATCGGAAAAAAACTTAAGTTGTTTAACCACTAGAAACAATGAAGAGTTCCATATTACAATCTTATTTTCATACCTTAGTTTTCAAGTCATCGGTAAAACGCTTAAAAATTAAAAAGTACTTGCGACTGAGCAGATTATTGCCACCCTGGTCTTTTCGACGTAATTGATGTTTGCGTTCCCCAATTTTGTGCCTGATTCCACCTATTCTTGATGAATTTTTAGACCTATCCAATGATTAAATTAAAAAGTACTCGTAGATAGCTTTTCAAATAATTAATTCGAAATGTAACGCTCAATCAATTTCTTTCAACTGATCAATTTTCATGCAATTATTGCTGCACACAAGTACATATTTCATACACATTATGAGCTAAAAACAAGCTACAATATGAAAACTCCATCCATGTGAGACAAATAAACATCGACTTGATTCGAAGACCAAAATAATGGTCCCCTTCGCTGTCTCCAGGTTAAGACGACTTTTTGAATAAAAATATAGTTATATTAAAATTACGAAATAATTATAAAGCAAAAGGTAATCTAAGTTATTAACACCTTCTTTCCTAGTGCTTGTTGGTTAATTCACACCTTCAACTGTTGCTGATGTATGTTGAATATTCGTTCGTTTGTGCATTGCACAACAGTTGCATTTACTATTGGCTAGCAGTTGCATTTATTATTGCTCTGCTAGTGGCTGCAAACGACTCTTTACCGAAAAAAACCTTGCGAAGCAGTTCTATTACTTCTGATGCATTGCCAAAACACTCCGATCACGGGAGCGCTGCCAATAGATTTGCGTTACCTTTATCATTCGTGCCGACAGCCGCGGCGTTGCAATGTTTTCGATAGTACAAAATCGAGGAAATTCCAAATACGTTTAAATTTCAGAAGTTTAAATAAAATTTCAAACTTTTCCAGATTACCGTCAAAAAACTTATTGCTGGCACTATAGCATGATATAGCCGTGCAAGACTGCGATTATCCCATTCCCCAATCACCTCCGATAGCGTATCGGCGAGTATCGCAACGTTGTCGAGGCCTAGTTTAACCACAATATTGGGTTTGAATCATGACATCGTCGCGCCTTTTCCTTGTCTATTTTCTACTCTTGTAAGAAATACTTTGAATTATTGTTCCTATAAGTAACTTTTTTAATTAGAAATATTCGCAATCAGCATAAGATTTTTGAAACTCAGAGCTATCACTGATTCATACTTTTAAATCTTTGCCAATACTCATTTTAGACTCTGGCACAATGCACAATTTACTACTAATTTGCGATTAAATTTATAGTGCACTAACCACGCAAAACCTTTGCCAATATTTGCTGTAGCTTGTAACAAAATAATTCGTTTATATTTTGCTTTGCTTGAAAAACGCTTTCACCTCATGGTTTGATCAGGTATTATGCATTATAATGGGTCGTAAGAACCAACGTGGATTTTAGTTTGATTTCAGAATTAACAAAACTTTAGGCGAAAAGTTTAAAAAATGGCCGCACCAATTGCAGTAATTGTAAAGTAATTTAAGAGTAGGATCCCTAAACCTGTAAGTTCGTAAGCGTAGAAGATAGAAAGTTGATAATCTGAGGTTCTTTGATAAATCTACGTTATTCCACGTCGGTGTATACGACTCAATTTGTATATCAGGAATTAAATTTTGAGAAAGGCCAAGGCAAAGGTCATGGTCAAGATATTCCTATGCTGAGAGTGCTCTAGCCACTAATTAGGTGCGTGTAAATCAAATTCAGTAAAGGGGGTTCAGGACAAGAGCACTTGGGACATTGTTTCACAAAATGAATAATGATTTAATGACAATATGACAATAAATGGATTTGAGCCATCGCGACACGTTTCGTTCTTGCTCAAGAGACTCATCAGGTGACAAAGGTCAATTTTGTTTTATTAGCCAAACGAAATAGTGAATGGAAATTGCACCCCTTACCGTTTGAAAATATCTCCCAGTGCAATTTTGCTTCTTCAAAACTTTTTTGATGACAACTACCGACGTATCAGGAATTATGAAGGATTAGATTACGTATTATTCAAATGTACTTTGATAAATAGGAATTTGGAATTTACCCCAAATAGCATTTTTTCAGTTTCCTTTGCATGCTGGTCGAAAATTTAGTAGTGGTCGTTTTCATCGTTTTTACAAAAATTATGAAGAGCAGAGGTGGAGTTGTCGAGGATGTCCTTGGCCTCGAGGATACATTTTGAAGTCCTTGGCCTAGAACCCTCAAGTCCTTGGCCTCGAAGCCTTAAGTCCTCGAAAATTGCCCTGTCCTCGGCTCAAGGACAGCACTATTTTTTGAACCGTTAAAATTATGTATTTCTTACATTATTAATGGGCAGCGGTGCAAGCGTATCTACTACCATTAGATAAAGTCCACCTACACATTGCCTAGGCATCATTTGGGCCCATTGCAATTGTAACTGTTACCAGAGGTGGAGTCGAGGACACAAGGCTCGAGGCCAAGGCCAAGGACACAAAAAAAATCCGAGGCCAAGGCCAAGGACAGCCTTTCCGAGGACAGACACTCTCGAGGCCAAGGACAGGAATGCTCGAGGCCAAGGCCAAGGACCAAGGACACAGCCGCAAGTGTTGTCCCACAAAAAAAAAAAAGGTCTTCAAAAATTTTTTTCAGGCAATCTTTAATTTATAGGCGTAGCCAGAATTTTTGATTGGGGAGGCCTAAACCACAAATCACGTGCAATGACGTCATCAAAAATTTGTCTGTTGGCACTTAACCAGGATTTTGCAAAGGGAGAGGGCCTCAACTAATATAGTTGAAAAGTGCAAGTGCGTAGCTTTGGAGACGTTTTGAGAAAACCAGTGTAACCTAAACGTATCATAGACGGGGGTCTGGGGGCACAGCCCCCAGCTGTTGGGCGATTTTTTGTAATTTTTTGGGAAAAAAAGCTATTTTATTGCCATTGAATCACACTTCGCATATGTTTAGAGCCATTTGAAAGCACTAGATTTTTGACATTTGAAAGCCAATTGAAAAAATTAAATTGTTTAATCCTCCTTCTAGTTGCAATTTAAGTTCAAAACACGTTTAACACCTTGTATTTTGGTGTTAAAGTTTAATTGTACGTGATTTGGTCCAGGTAGGGGGAAGTAAGGTGCATTGTTTCGTGCAACATTTTAGCAGTAAATGAAAACCCACTCGAAGATTTTCCTTAGAGATTTTTGTTTTGTCGTGAAAATAACCAGTTATAGAAGTGCATGTTAGACCAGAGGGCCCAGACCCCCTCCACTGAAGTTCAACGACTTGATCAATCAGCATTTTCCATGGCTAATTTTTTTAAAAAGTATTTTGTGCGTAAAAACTGGCGAGGTGGAGGTGAATTACTGAATTGTTATTGAAAAATAGTACAATAGTTGGTTAGTTTTGCTTACTAACCATGTTCAGGCATGTAGCCAGAAATTCACAATGGGGGGGCTGTTTTGGGGGCCTGTGAGCAAAGCTCCCAGCTGCCGGAGGCACGGGGGTCTGGAGGCGGAGCCCCCAGCGCTCAAAAATTTGGCATTTTTTTGCAAATATAACTTAATTTGAGAGCTATTTTAATAAAAAATATTGCTTTTAAAACGTGGCATAGAAATTGGCAGCGCAACATGATTCAACTGTTTGCATTATCGGGCTATGTGGGAAGTGGCTAATGATAACATTGCAGTTCTCTTGTTTAAATGCTGGTAAATAATAAAATCCTATTATTCAATAAAACTCACGCGGAATAATCTATTTCGTCTGTATTTTATAAAGAAAAATAATCGGGGAGGGGGACTAATGGAAAGATATTTGAGAGAAGTGATTGGTAATTAACTAACACTGAATAACCCCCCTCCCCTTATTCCTGAGTTTATAAAATATTTGTTGATAAAACCTATGTTTGGCGTTTTTACACTAGCGATCAATTTTGATTGCTTATTTTTGGGCATTTTAAAAGTTCTTATTGATTGGTGACTTCAATTTTAGACGAATTAGCCCCCCCCCCCTCTGAATATATGTTCCAAAAAATGCTTTAAATTACTTTTTAGTCAATTCCAGCGCAAAAGACAGTCTCAGAAGAGCTAAAAACGCGGTGTTTTTCTTATTCTGCATTTTGGTTGGCAGGCCAATGGGGAGGAGTTATAGCCCCCCCCCTGGCTACGCTACTGGCCATGTTATTGCCGGGCCGGATTTCCATCGCGCTGGGCCCCTGGCACTTTGAAGATTTTCGCAACATCTTTCTGCCAAATGTAGGTGAAGACCATGAAAAGTCTTTGAGCGCAGGGCCCTTAGCTGGTACTGCACCATATTGTGGTAAATCTTGCCTTGGTTAATGCATTACATTCATAAAAAGGCCACATGTGATCCTGAGATAGCAACTTTTAGGACGTAAACTATCCACTTCGTCCAGGTTTACGTTTAAATTGGTTGGCAAAAATTGATTTTAGGGGGTCCCGGGGCCCCTGGTCTTCAATATTGTTGTTTGCTACTGGTGTAAGCGAAAAACGCTAAAACGAAACTGAAACTGAAGAAACAATAGGCTGTTTTGTCACATTTTGTCATTGGTAAAATTTCATTTGGAGTGGGAGGCCCGCTAGGCTACGCCTATGCTCCAATTGCGCAAAATAAAAAAGGTATTTACAAATTTTCCGCGAGGATTCTGGCGTTTTCCGACAAAATTTCAACGGTTCAAAAATAATGCTGTCCTCGAGCCGAGGACAGGGCAATTTTCGAGGACCTAAGGGTTCGAGGCCAAGGCCAAGGACTTCAAAATGTGTCCTCGAGGATGTCATCGAGGACTCCACCTCTGGCTGTTAGTTGTTGTAGTTTTGTTTGGTTACTAGTCGAACTCAAAAGCCTGCCAGTTCCTTAGGTATTTGGCCAGTTTGTTAGTTACATTTCGTTACCACATCGTGAATAGTGGTGTAGGTGATTCCAAAATATTTACACGAATATCTTGGTAAAGCTTGCGATTGCCAACATGATGATTTGGTGTTTCGTCCTCTAGGCTACATTTTGGACACAGAGAATACTCAGCATGACCTGTAGTTTTGTGCCGCTGTAGATTGCAATGCTCAGTTAAAACTTGCAGTACTCTATTTAATTGAGGTCTCTTAAGGTTAAGGAGACTTACTGTGAGTCGTTAGGACGTCCAACCTACAGACTCCTTCTTCCTCAAGCCGTCTTTTCGTTTATTCCACATAAATTTCCATCTAACTGTAAACCAGTCCTTAACCTTGCTAATACACCTGGCATACGGGACTGTTATAAAACGTTCAGGACTATGCATTTCTAATTTAGATCCTGATTTGGCTGGATAGTCTGCCACTTTGTTACCATGTACCTCTGCATGACCAGGAATCCAGGCAGTACTGAGGTGGCTTTGATTTAGGTTTCTAATGCAGTTGAGCACTGCAGTAGATGTTACAGTGCACTTTATGAGTAATTTGATAGCTGCCTGACTTTCCACTAGCAAACAATACTTTGATTGTGCAGTTTTTCCAAAAGAAGGTTTTTTGCCACTTCTGGAATAGCCAAGACTCCTGCCTGGAACACTGTGCTGTATATTCCAAGGTGAAAAAATGCTTGATTTGGGGAGTTGCTTGGGTATTCTGCATAAAAACCCGCATCTACTCTCCCATCTAGTTTCGAGCCATCAATGTAAACCTCGACAGTGTTCTAATTTAGAACGCTTCCAGATCTGATAGCATTCTTTTTATCCATAATTTAACATTCGAAATTTCTCTCAAATACCTTAGTTTTCTTTATTTGGTCAGCTGGCATTTGCAGCAGAGTCGGCTTTTTTCTAACAAGTCAATGCTCTACATGGCCCACGAATTCATGCAAAGCAGTTTACGTAGAAATACCTGCGCGAAATCCGTACTGTGATACAGAAAGCTTTGCCTGCACGTTATTATGTTCATTAATATGATACAGTATTATTCTTTCCAACCATTTCAGTTGGAAAGAAGTTAAAATGATCATACGGAAGAATTTAGCTTCAAATAGCTTTTGCTTCCGGGTTGGGGAGAAATATATCTGTGCCTTCCAAATAAGGATTAGTAAAAATATTGTTTTCTAAATCACTTAAATAAATTAAAAATAGAAGAGGTCCAAGCGTTAATCCTTGTGGTACCCCATTATTGATATTGAGAGGCATGGAGCAGTAGTTATTGATAGTAACACTTTGTTTCCGGTTAGTTAGATAAGATGATAATAAACAGTGTGCAACTCGTAATGATTAAGTTTACTGAGTAAAATATTATAATTGACAGTATCGGAAACCTTTTTAAGATTAAGAAATATTAGCTCAGTATAGTGATTATCAGAGGTGGACAAAGTAGTCGAAAAATCTACTTAAGTAGAAGATTTTTACTTACTCAAAAATGCCTTTCAAGTAAAAGTAGAAGTATGGCGAAGCATTTCCACTTAAGTAAAAGTAGGAAAGTAGTAAAATTAATTCTACTTAAGTAATGAAAGTAGAAAGTAATTTCGAATTTCACGTGTTTGTTTATTCTTCAAAGGTTTGCTGTTATGACGCTTACGATCAGTGTTCAAGCAAAGCCATACTTACGGTAGCATATCAAAAAATCAAAGTTTTGCTATTCTCTTGAAATTACACCGAAGCGTGTTACGAATACGATTTAGTAGGGACTCTGGGCTCATCTCCGCGCCTGGACAACACAGCTTGAGAAGAAATGTCGCAGCGATGGCGAGTCGTTAGCAACACTGTTCGTTAATCGGTTAGGGAATTGAACCCCAGACGGGCCGCAGCAAACGCAACGCCGTTAACCGTTAATCTTTTTCGTATGAACCAGGAGTAATGCGCATGTCTAGTTTGTTTACTGTACCATGCTAATCAGGGTTCGGTATGCTTTTTTTTTTAGTGATACTGAATCAACACCTGCTTTTTGATGCGACGCAAAAACACGCTACCCTAGATGACCTGTAAATGAATCGTCGTAACTTTTTAATAAGTTTCGTAGTACTGTACAGTAAAACAAACTCGATACATACTTATTGTACACGTTGTGAGGTGGAATAATGTACACTACCTAACGGTCGAGTTCAACAATCCATTTAAACTTTTATAGGATTAAACCTGCTATAGTATGTACAATATGAAGTAAGCCAATCAGCAGGTCACCACAGATTCGTAACATCTAATTCGTACAAATCTTCAACCGGGTATACGATATACCAATTGGTATGCGAAACGGTAATTATGGTACTCGGTATACAGAGGGTATACGAAACAAAACTGCGATCTCCAAAAAAAAAAAAAAAAAGAAAATGGTCTCCACTTACATTCGGGCTAGATTCGGTCCAATTTCGCCCAAATCTAAGCATGAAAAATCGGATCGACAAAAAAAGTCTACACCGCTTACACGGGCTAGAATTTTTTGTGGAGTATACAAAGTTTTCGAAAATCGCAAAAGGTATACCACGTAAAAAAAGGTTGAAGAGCACTGATCTAAACAATGCATTACTCTGCTCGGATGGCTAATTGTATAGCTCGCATGACTCAAGAGCGGTAAATGACAGTCACGCAAATGACAGTAGGCTGCTAAGATAGTTTAAATACAGGCTAGTCTAAATCTTATAATTTATCAATGCTGGTACTACGGTAGTAGCCCTAACGCTTACTGGTATATACTAACAGCTATAGGCCTAAATGAAGGCTTTCAACTACCGGTATCTATCTGCAATACTTCTTTGGAAAACCTAACAAACAATAAAGTACACAATAATACTGCGCCCACCTAAAACAAAGAAATTCCAGAAAACCTTGCCAAACCTCAAAATTGCGGCTCATTACCGGTACATAGACTGTAGTCACAGCGTACCAGACTTCTGTTTCGCGTCCTGTACGAACATGTTATCGATAAGCAGAGTTGCCAGATATAATGAGACAAACAAAAAAACTTCAAATCGTGGTCATTGGTCAAATCATCATCAAAAAGGATTGGCTAGGTGTTTACTTCTACTTTACATAAAAGTCTTTACTACTCAAGTAGCGTTACTTTGAGAGGATTTTACTTGAAGTAAAAGTAGAAGTATCAGAAATGAAAAATACTTAAGTAAGTTGCTCGTTATCGAAAATACTACTTAAGTAGTCTACTTAAGTAGAACTACTTCGTTACTGACCACCTCTGGTGATTATTGCTCATGTTTTTATAAGCTGCAGTGACTATATCTGTGAGAGCATGAGTGGTATTAATTCCAGGTCTAAAATCATATTGATTAAGCGATAAAACTTTATGCTCATATAAAAAATAATTATAATAGTCGTTTATAAATAACTTTTTCAAATATTTTTAAAAAACTTGACCACATTTAGCGCAGATACATGCAATCGATTCAAAAGTTAAATCGATTTATCTTTTTGTTTCTTTATTTTAAGATACTTTTTTTTGCTCTTTTTCGCTATAATAAAGAAACAAAGGATAAAATCGATTTAACTTTTGAATCGATTGCATGTAACTGCGCAAATTGAGATAGGGCGATAATAGCCATCGATAGCTTATCCCCAGTTTTAAAGACAGGAGTGATTTTGGCTTTTTTCATGCTGTCACAGAAAAGTCCCAACTCAAACGAAAGGTTAATAAAATCGGAGAGGGTTGGAGCTGTTACAACCGCAGCAGTTTTTAAAAGAAAAGATGGTGTATTATCAAGACTAGACGACTTTCCTGCTTTTAAACCAAACAGAGCATTATAAACTTCACTCGGGGAAATGGGCTCCATAAATAATGATTCTTGTGCTCGTTTCTGCGGAAAATTTTTGTGATGAAAAAAAGAGTGATTAATGGAATTGAAGTTACTGGCGTTCATTAAATAGTCCGTAATGCTGCAAAAATAATTATTGAAGTTTTCTGCAATTTGAGAAGTAGAATCTGGTACATTCTCTTTACTTCGAGTCGGTGAGTATTTCGATTTAGTTTTGGTTAGTAGAGAACAGAGGAGCCGATCTTTGTTGAGCATTGGGGGGAATAATTTGCAATTTTACCCCAATTTTGCCCTATTTTCAACATGAACCTCGACCACGATTTTGTTCCGGTGATCAAATTAAGTGAAGACCAAAAAAAAAATTAAGTGAATACGAAAATTACCAAAAATGGAACACTTTTTTTCGCGAATTTAAGAGGACACCTACGCTCAGAGGCACAACAGAGTCAAATTATTGGGGGGTGCAGATGTAGACCATTCGCAAACTATTGAAGGGGATACAGTCAAATTATTGGGGGGATATATCACCCCCAGCCCCCCGGCGTTTCGGCAACCCTGGTAGTGAATTTATCACTTTCCAGGTTTTGCGTGGATTTGATTTGTTTTGATCAAACTGTTGCAAAAGAAAACGTTTCTTTGCAGCAAATTTTGTTTTGTTGAGCTTATTGGCAATTTTTTTGTAAAGAAGACGAGACTCGTTGTTGCCGTTGAGAAAATGCGTCTTGTACATTTTTTGTTTTTTACGCATAGAATTTAAGATGTCTTTCGTTATCCAAGGCCTCTTGGTCAATCTTTGTTTCTTTCGAAAAATTAATTTATTGGGAGAATGCTTGTTTATAACATTATTAATGACTTGAAGAAAAATTTGAAACATTTCATTAAAACTGTGATAATTAAATTTTTTCGTAGCAAAGTTCGAATTGAATTCAGATAAAGAGTCTTCCAGATCGGATATAAAGTTATCTTGACGAAAATTTGTTAGATCACAAACCATTTGTTTCATGCCAGATTTTTCACAATTTTCAGAAAAAGGGTCAAAAACAGTGCCGAAAATAAGATATAATGATCGCTTAAATCGTATTGAATTATCCCCGGTAAAATGCAATGACAAACGTAATTTGCATATGATGTAATATAGTACCAGTTGTTTCAGTAACTCTGGTTGGTTTGGTTATCAAAGGTAAGAAGTCCATAACTTTCAATCATATTTAAATAGCTACTAGCAGTTGAGATTCTATTGATGTGCGAGATATCAATATTTAAATCACCACAAACAAAGAGTTTAATGTTAGAAGCTAACAATTGGGCTAGTGAATCATTAAAAGCTTCAATCAAATTAGCACAATTACTTGAGGGATGTCTGTATATAGATCCAACCAAATATTGAGCATGATTGTTACGATCCCGAAATTTCAACCATAGATTTTCACATCCAGTAACTCCAATTAACTATTTTGATATATTGTGAACTATAAAATGCTTAGAAATGTAAATAGCTACTCCTCCGGCGTTTTTAGGCGAGTTGGAAAAATAAAAATTATAATTAGGAATTGATATGTTTAGTAAAGGTAAAGATTTAAGTTTTGTTTCACTTACACAAATTAAGTCAGGCAATTTTTTAAACGTTTGCAGGAAATCTAAAAAAAATTCAAAATTCTCTTGTTAGGATCTGGGCCCACATGACAAAACAAGTTAGCGAGCTTGTAAAGGCCATTTTCGCTCGCTAAAAGGCGTTAACGAACAAAAATCATCGTAAACAAAATGCTATTTCCCAACCGTCTCGCCTTACACTTGTCAAAAAATGCTCACTCGCATTTCTTAACGAGATGTTGCATTAGCTGGAAATAAATACCTCATTGTGACGTCAGATGCATTTCTACTTCAAAATAATGCGTTCAAGCGTAATGTGTCTGTATGACGGTATGTACTAGAAATGGCGCGGATAACAAAATATGCATCCGCATGCTGCGCTGCATCCGCAAACCTTGTCCGCATGCTGCACCGCACCGCATCCAAACACAACTAAGTTCACGCTGCACCGCGCCGCACCGCAAGTTAAATATCCTTTAAATTTCCACTAACATCACAAAAAAATTAGCTTTCTAGCTTACGACATATAAAAAAATTGATTTTAGGGGTATTATTCCGGAGAGTTTTCAAAAGGGTTGCCCTCTCAAACCATGTCAAAATATTTGTTTTTAAACATCTGTCGATATAAAAAAGTAATGCCCTAGCTTAAGCTGTTCAAAAAACTAATTTCTGGGGAGTCGATTTGGGGGCCCCTGGGGGGAAGGTACCTCCATACTGTTTCAAACTATTTGTTGCTTAAATATCTACCAACATAAACAAAAAACTATCACCCTAGCTTGAGCAATTAAAAAAATTAGTGTTTTAGGGCCCAATTTTGGGGGGTTCTGGGGAGAAGCCTCAAAAAATTTCAGGAGACAAAATTGCATTTGCAGCTCAACAAATTTACACAAAAATTAGATATCCATGTTGTGTGGTTTAGGAGAAGAAGAGTGCACAAAATTTAGAAAGCAAAAATGAAAAAAGAAAAAAAACTCATTGTCACTAAAATTGTAGGTAGGGATGAAAGGGTATCTTACGTCATATAACCATGTGAAATATTTTTTGCCATTCTTAAGCCGTTTTTGAATAAGACCGCTTTTTACACCAAACTTTTGAAGTAGTTATCGGGTCCTAAACCTGAAGTTACGGGACTCATTACCTTGAAATTTTGCACACACAAAACTTATGAATCTCAAACTGCTATCAAAATTGGCAGTGTCTGCTGCACCGGCCCGGTTTTCAACATCTAATCGCTGCTGTACCGGCAACGCCGGTCTTTTCATTTTGCTGTTCAATTTACTATCACTCAAGCTGGCATCGCTGCCTGAACCCTAACTCTATTCGTAAGGTTTTTGAGAAAAAAAAATTTTGTAGCGATATAGCACTCTAGCGCTGTTTATGCCAAGCGTGTCTACTGAGCATCATTCCCATGACCCTCGGTTTGCCAGACATGAGCACATACCACTACACCGTCTGGGCATTGCATTATATGTGTCAAAGTTCCGTATTTAAATCGAAGCAATAAGAAAAAAGCAATAAAACAGGCTGCCGGGGCAATTTTGTGTCCGAAACTTTTGTTGTCCAAAGCAATTTGGTGTCTGAAAACGGACCGGTGATGTAGACACTTCCGTCAAAATTTCATGTAGCTAGACCAAACCATTATCGAGTTATAAGTAAAAGTCTGAAACTTTGCACTCGTTAACTTTGAAAATGGCCGAGTAAAAACTGAAAAACATGTGACGTGAGATCAGTCGTTTCAATTATAGGCCTTCAGGTTTAATCTGCCTTATGTGTGCTGTTTAGCAGTTTTTCTGCAACATGTTTTGGCAATCAAAAACAATCTACCAGTCTTCCTGATGATTCCATGCAACTACTATACCGTACTAATCCTGAACCAGTAGCTCAAATAATGAAATATAAGGTATCATGTGCTCTGCATGCTGTCACAAGCTGCTACACTTGTATGAAACTACTCTATGTATTATAGGCTACCTTTGCCGTTCGCAGGTGTGTTTGATTGTGGAATAAATTTTGCTACTACGTAGGCTATTCTGTCATTGGAAATTTGTGTAGCCTAGTCTTCGTACTCAACTTAGAACCCTCTAATCATCCGCTACCACCACATAGGCTATTCGGTCATTGAAACTTTGTGTAGCCTAGTCTTCTTTCTTACCATGTACCAGACAGGCTACAAGCATCTACGGTAGGACTAAAAGCCTAATGCTTTATGCCATGACCTGTTGACGAATACTATAGGCTACACTGAACTAATTCTGTCACTCTGAAATGCAAGCGTTGTACCAATACCATAGGTCTACTGCATACTGGGAGAGTACCTTGTGACCAGAGCCTGCAAGAGGGGCTTCAGGGAGTACATCATACCCAGGCCTACATCGTAACCTGGCTTAGGGGGGCTTGGAAGAGTTCAGGTTTCCGCGTTAAGTTTTGGTATTGCACCCAGGGGCGTATTTAGGCCTGCACCCAACTTTGGGCAAAAAATCAGACCAAATTTGAGTGAAGATCTTTTTTTTTGCTATTCACTTAATTTCGGGCAAACAATCGGACGAAGTTTGAGTGAAGCCCTTTTTGTTTTTGCTCTTCACCTAGTTTTGGCCAAAAAATCCGACCAAACTTCAGTGAAGACCTTTTTTTTTGCTCTTCAACTAATTTTGGCCAAAAAATTGGAAAAAAAAATTTGCGCAAGTTTGGTGCTGGGTCATTGATTTATGGCTTGGGGGGCCCGGTATCAACCTTCGTACCCTCTGGAAAAATTTCTCCCTGAGACCCTGCTTGTGGCTAGGCTATGTGCCTCTGCTCTGATGCTTGTTTCACACAAACCTGCTTCATCAACATTTTTTTTTGTCTGCCTTTGTTCCATCTTCTCCAGTACTTAAATTGTAAAATTTTGCATGGGGGGGGGGACGCTTTTGCAGTCTTGACCAAACGCATTTGGCATGCGAAAAGTACTTTCGTAAAGATTATGTAATTCCGTCGCCGAAATTGAATGAACACTATAAAAAAAGGTCTTCGCCGGAAATTGAAGTGGTTTTTCGCCAAAATTAGATGAAGAATTAAATTTTACGTCTGATCATCCAGCGCTCAAATCTCGATGGGGAGAAACCTAAATCTCGATGGGGGACGCTAACTCTCGATGGGGGGACACATCCCCTCGCGTCCCCCCTACAATTTAAGTACTAATTTTCTCACCAAACATTCCAAACTTTTCGTAGTCTAGCCTACCAAAACCAAAATCTTTTTCTTGGTGTCAAGAAACATGTTCAGCCAATCAAAACTAAGTTCGTTGCTGCCAAAATAGCCTATTTTAGGATGCTCCGAATTCTAAAAAAATATACTTCAACCAATGATTGCTTCAACCGAAGGCACCATTGACTGTTGACTGTTTTAGTACCCTAAACATATGTATTGTCACAACATGATATTGTTATTGTCTTCAATTTATATTATAGTTGCATCATGACCTACCACTATTGGACATAAAATAATTCACTTGCAATAATTGTAAAAAAAAATGTAAAAAATTATAGTACGCGGCGCTACGCTGACGCTGTGACGTAATACAGATTTTGGTTGCCACGCTGCGCGGCGCGGTGCACCAACAACAGCGCGCGGCCGCGTACGCTGCGCTGTTGCCATCTCTAGTATGTACTGCAATTGTTATGGAAAAAGATACTATGGGCCTTGCGCTAGTATTCTAAGCTTGCGAAATCCTTGGTCGGTATGCATTTATGTTAACAGCAACAATAGATTTCAAAATTTTTTAAAAGTGAATAAGTCGAAGTACACTATTCTTTTTTAGAACAAGTAACTCTAGAGTTGAGACTGGCTGTTTTTATTTTTTTGCCGATTTTCAGTATCATTTGTTCTTGATCTTTTTTTAAAGTTTAGAGCATCGATGTCAATTTTAGCGACCATATTTGCAACAGTATTTAATTTTTTAATCTCTTCTCCTGAATGAAGGCTTTTTTTCTGCTTTGTTGCATCGTACAATTTTTGGAGCAGTCGTTCAACTTGAATAAAACAAGTTTTTTTCGAACGACTGCAAAAAAAATCTCAAACAGCGCTCTATACTCTTGGAATAATTGCAATTTTGCTTGCAAACAAATGAAAATCACTAAAATTTTACCGTTGTAAATCAGTACAAAATTTAGTTTCTTTTCTTTGATTTGAATTTTTTTTTCGTTTGCTTTTGGTTTATTTTCTGCCGAGGCTAGCATTCTTTTTAATTTATTCTTAAATTTTGAGTAAAAACGAGGTTCACGTTCTTAGAAAATTGTGTTTATAACAAGAGTGTATTTTATTTTTGTCAACTGGTGCTACTCAATATTTTTTTATCAGTCGATACAGCGAACGGTTCTTAATGCAATTCGCTTTCTTCTTAGCAGTCTAATAGCAAACATGTCGACTGTTTTAATTAATTTTCAACAAAAATTCGCCTTAGTTAGAAATTTCCAACATTTCGCCAGTATGAACCAAAAAAAATTTCTCGCACGCTTAAAGAATGCTTCAAAACCTTCGTTAAGTTGGCGAGGAAAATGGACGTTTTTTTACTTTAGTTATATCTCGCGATCGATCCAAGCAACATAAAGGCGGTGAATCATCCAGCCATTTACGGTGGTTTATAATAGCTAAAATTGAAGAATAATTTTTGATATTTTTGTTTTAATTTTGAGGCTCTAATTGAAAAGATATTCAATAAATACAAAAAGATATCCCCCGACAAAAAGTTTTTGGAAACTCTGAGTCTTGTTTTTCCCGCTTAAACCACAGTTCTCTAAAATATTAGACCTATTGTGGTTTAGGCGGAAAGAACAAAATTCAGAGTTTCCAAAAACTTTTTGTCGAAGGATATCTTTTTATATTTGTTGAATATCTTTGCAACCGCAGCCCTAAAAATTAAAACAAAAAATATCAAAAATTATAGTTCAATTTTAGCTATTGTAAACCACCGGAATTGGCTGGATAATACACCGCCTTTAACGAGCGAAAATGACGTCACACAGCTCGCAGAGCTTCAGATGCGCGTGCAAAAATAACTTCTTGCCTTTAGCGAGTATTTCGTTCGTTAGCGCCTCTTAAAAAAATCCTCGTTATTACTGCGAGCGAGGAAATTTCTGTCATGTGGGCCAAGATGTTAACATGAAACAAAAAAGCTTGTTTTTGGAAATTCGGAAACATTGAGAATGCATATCAAAATAATTACACTGATGTAAATTCTTAGAAACAGTATTTAGAAAAACATCTTTAATTTCAAACTGATCACCATTTAGGTTGACCGCTTGACTGGAAGACAAAAAATTATTCAGATTTTGAGTATCCACAAAAGAGCACAAATTACTCATTAAAAAGTTAAATTTGGAAACGGGTATCAAAAAAAAAAAACTTTCTTGGAAAGATGAGTTAACAAAAACATAACATTTCAGCAATGAGCAGCCGTTCCAAAATGGACCCTGTTGTTCCAAATATATCCTACTTTAAACACGACGTCGGGGCCTCCAATGTTTTAAATTTTAATGATTTTTAATGGCAACCCTGACGTTGATAGCCTTAACATCGTTAGCGACGCCATTTTAGTTCTAACCTAAGCAATGCCGCTATTAGGCTTCTGCATTGAGTCGTTTCGCTGCGCAGTGCGCACTAATCAATTTGATCTTTTCAGCAGAATAGATCCGAGCTGAAAAAAGGTAGCCTAGTCAACAAACGTCTGAGAACCTAAGTTTCGTCAAAGCTAGCCTAGATAACAATTGTGTTAGAACAAGCGAAAGTAAGGCAAGTAGATTTATTAGAGTAGTAAGCCCTTGTTTGCGATTTAGATGGAAGAATTTATTCTAGGGTCACAAAACACTGTAAGCAAATACAATAGGCCTTGTACTTTGTAGCCTAGTAATGAAAACCATATTGCTGGAGTAGGCTATGATTTAGACTGAAATGCGTGTGACAGCTTAATTTTTACTGAGATCATTAGGCTGCCCAACAGTCTACTCCTTTTACCAGCTCGGATCTGTTTTGCTGACAAGATCAAACTGATTAGTGCGCACTGAAACGACACAGTGCAGTAGTTTACTTGCGGCGTTTTTAGTTGCCAATAAAATTTTATTAAAATTTATAACATTAAAGGCACCGACGTCGTGTTTGAAGTAGATTATCTCCGGAATGGCTGGGCAAGAAGGATGGAGTCAACGCCAATCTACAGGGTGTCCCAAAATAAATGAAACCCACAAAATTGCTAATAAATATGTTGATTTTAACCCTATAGTTTATATTTTTCAGATTTGATAACAGTTATAAATAACAATTATTGTTTTAAAACCCCATGGCTTGGAAATTAGAAGAAAAAATTTTTTGCGTCACGACTTATATAGAGACTAAATCCTATAAGACTGTTCAAACACGCTTCCGCAGGAAGTTTAATTTCAACACTTATCCTGGAAAATCCCAAATATTCCTGTGGTATCGTAACTTTCAAATCTATGGAACTGTAAATAAACGTAGCAAGAAATTAGAGAATCCATCTAGTGGAAGGAAATTGAGTGCAAGATCTGCAGATAATGTGGAAGCGTCCAGAGTTTCTGTTGGCCGGAGCCCGAAAAAGTCCATTCGAAGACGCAGTAGTGAGCTCGGCATTTCGCGGTCCTCGCTGCATAGAATCCTTACTCAAGACCTTAATCTGTATCCTTACAGAATACAGATTAAGCACAAACTTACAGCAACTGACATGCAGAAACGTGTTGAGATGTGCCACTGGTTTCAAAACACAATTGAAGGTGACCCAGATTTCCTTAACCATGTATGGTTCAGCGATGAGGCTCACTTCATGCTTTCTGGGCACGTCAACAGCAAGAATAATGTGTTCTGGGGCACACGAGCACCAGAAGAGGTGCTTCAGAGACCACTATACTCTCTAAAATGCACAGCATGGGTGGCCATATCAAAACACGGCATTATCGGACCATATTGGTTTGAAGACGAAAATGAAAAAGCACTTACTGTCACCAAAGAGCGCTACATTGTGGTGCTTAACAAGTTCTGGATGGACCTTGAAATACAGCAGGGTATAAATCGAAATGTACAGTGGTTTCAACAGGATGGAGCTACTCCACATACAGCCAATATCACATTAGAGTGGCTTGACGAACGATTCTCTGATCGTTTGATTAGCAGGCGGCGTGATACAGAATGGTCTCCACATTCGCCTGACTTGAGTCCCCCAGACTTCTACCTGTGGGGCTTGTTAAAAGACAGAGTTTATCAGAATAACCCCAAAACTATTGCTGAATTGAAATTGGCCATTACGCAGAACATTTGTGCAATAAAAAGAGAAGAATGTGCGAGAGTGATTGATAACTTTGCTCGGCGGCTTCAAGAATGTCTGAGACGGAATGGTGGTCATTTGGAGCATGTATTTAAATAAACCTTAAAATTTAGCTTAAGGCCCCAAACTTTCAGTACTCAAATGCTATTATATGAGCTCACAGAAAATGTTAACATTTTTAACGTATTTTGTTTTAGTAATAAATGGTAATCGAATTAATAGGTTTCATTTATTTTGGGACACCCTACGACTCGCTTAACTTTAAATACCTTCACTGAGTTTGCCTTTGTTCTCGTTTAACGTAACTTTCGATCTTGGTTTGGCTTCAAATTATTTTCGGGTTTGGGCCGAAATCGCGCTTATATTTTCAGATTCGGGCCTAAACTAGTCGGCTCCTTCAAAACGAGTTGTTCAGGCGGGTTTCAATATAATTGTATGTCATAATTATGCCAATTACTGCAACATTAGGACATGTAACTATCGAAATTCGCTCTTGGTTTGGCTTCATATTATTTTCGGGTTTGGGCCGAAATCGCGCTTATGTTTTCAGGTTCGGGCCTAAACTAGTCGGCTCCTTCAAGACGAGTTGTTCAAGCGGGTTTCAATATAATTGTATGTCATAATTATGCTAATTACTGCAACATTAGAACATATAACTATCGAAATTGGCAACACCTGACCTTCGTTAGTGTTTAGTTCCTCTAAATCAACTCGTGTTGTGAGTTGTCAATAATTAAAACAAGAAAGATTGTAAGACGTGATGCCCCTTCGAATTATTAAATTTGTTACGCCTATTCTCTTCAGAAATACCATAATTTAATAAAAAAATTGACTTGACTTATATTAACATTAAGTACCATTTTGCAAGTGCTGTTTTTCAAATATTGAATTTCAGTAAGAGAGACGAAAGGTAACACCAATTAAAAGGGTATTGAGTTCTAATTTATTGCCAAACAAAACATGGCAAACTAAATTTTTTTTTAATTTTTGAGATTTATTTCAGAATTCTTCTATTTCTACATCGAAAAATATTTGCATCGTATTTTTCCGCTATTTGTAGCAATTCTGGCATTTATAAAATAATTTTGAATAAACCTTTAGGTGTTGTTCGTGTGAACGCTGTAATAATGTTAGGATAGAACGCGTTAAAAGTAAATAATGAAAAATGGGCAAATGAATATTTTTTATTTTTGCTTTACTTCTTAAAAATTTTTGGTAAAACAGGTTGGTCACAACCAATCTGTAATAGGCTTGTAACTAGCCTAGCTCCTATACCTACTAGCCTATCATTAGTTAAATAGCCCACTAGTACTAGCAGATTTTTGAAAGCTGTAAAGTCTAATTTAGCTTAATGCGTTTTCATACCGGGCTTAATTTACTCTAAGAATTACAAAAAAAACAAAAAAAAACGTTAGGCCTATATGACATAGGCCAAAAGTATTAATGTTATTTGATTGACCTAATCCGATTTTCAAGTTTTTTTTTCTAAGTACACCAAATCCATAAGTAGCGAAACTGGTGGGCCCAAGCCTTCCACAGAAGGGGCCCTGGGGAGGCCTGATTTACGCGTTTATTTTTAGAATAACACTTTTGAATAAATGAATTTGCAATTGAATTCCACAAATGGTGAAACCAAAAGAAAGCGTAGACTTACACTTTTGTAACTGGGTGGGATGAGGGGGGAGTAGGCCCTATATTCTATGCACTGACTTTTAAAGCAATCACTCAAAATAAGTTTATTTGAAGCGTAATTTCTCGTTGTGGGCCTTCCACGAGATTGATTCCATTCCCGTTTGTGATGCTCGTGTAAGGAATACGATGCCTTTGGTTTAGGTTTAATAGAGCTGTCATTTCAGGAACTATGATTATATGATGTTTACATTATTTTCTGAGATAATTGCTGATTTTACCCATCACGCATCTTTTGTAGCAAGGTTATTAAAGCGTTTCAAATTTTATTTGTTTTTGCTGCTAAAAGTGACATTCATTTTTATTATTAACATTCACACTTAAATCATCTAACTAAAAAGTTGTTTGTGGTATAGCCTAAAACTACCTTGAATACTGAAAAGACATACTTTGATAAAAATGTGATTCTTTTGCTTATGAAAATGCTAGTCTAGAATTATTCCTGAACACATTTCAGCTTCTAATGCTTTTGATTATTATCTTTGCTGGCTTGTGGCTACTTGTGCAAACAATAATACAATAATCGGGCTATTTGCCGTGTTTCATCTGTGCTTTTACAGTATATTTATTAACCACATAAATTATTAATTCGAATTTTTCTTTTATGAAATTTGCTGCTATGATAATTAATCAATAATGGATAATCCTACTACGAGTACAACAGATTTTTTGATGAAGAATTCACAATTAGCCTACATTTGGAATCGTGCTTATGTGCGCTTTGCGCAGTGTGTGTAAAATATTGCACTCCTCTACCGTAAATTTCCACTTTTGCCGCGAAGAGATTCGAACTCTTGGAATTGGTTTATAAAAGATTTTGAACGTAATGCAGTATGCAAATCAGCATTTTTCGCAACTATTGCATAAAGCGGCGAAGAATCGTCCAAACTGACCTAATTTTTTTGTTTTGCGTTTATTGCATATTTTCTTTGTTATCTTATTAATAAAACTATTTAACTTGGGTGTCAATGGATTTATGCTAAATTTTATTACAGCTTTTTTGACCAATAGATCTTTTCAATTTAGAGTCTCGGCGGTTCATTCATAGGTTAAGCACTTACACAATGGCATTCCGCAAGGGAGTGTGCTATGCCATTTGTTGTTTGCCGTCACGATTAACGACTTACCAACATTCTTAAATTCCGAAGCTGTATTTTTTGCAGATGATGTGTGTTTTAGGGAAACTGATACTGATATTAAAATTTTGAACAAACTAGCTCAATCCTCACTCAACAAAATTGTGTCAGTCAACAAATCTGCAGCGCTTCTATTTCCAAAGAAGCGTAAGAACAAACAAGTTTCCAGAGTGGAGTCCTCGAGGACGTCCTTGGCCTCGAGAACACATTTTGAAGTCCTTGGTATTGGCCTCGAGGCCTCAAGTCCTCGAAAATTACGCTGTCCTCGGCTCGAGGACTGCACTATTTTTTGAATTGTTAAAATTTTGCAGATCGCCTGAAAAAAATTTTTGAAAACCTTTTTTTTAAATCGCCTGAAAAAACTTTTTGAAGACCTTTGTTTTTTTAAAGAACACTTGCGCTTGTGTCCTTAGTTCTTGGCCTTGGCCTCGAGCCTTGTGTCCTCGACTCCAAGTTTCTTTGATCCTAAACGATCAAACAATTGAAGTTAAACATCAATTTAAATACTTGGGCATTATTTTTCAGGAAAATGATTTGTATAATGAACATGTTAGTTACGTGCATGACAAATATATCAAACGCATTAATTTGCTTCGGATGTCAAAAGGAACAGATAGGGGAGTGTCAAAAGACTCTCTTTTATGCATTGGCAGGGCATTAATCCGTCTATAATTTAATACGAAATGGAGATCTACTTTAACTCTTCCGATTCAACTTTAAAGCAAATTGAAAAAATTAAAATTGAGTGCTTGAAGACATGTACTGGCGCAATGTGTAGCTTTCCTATAAATTGTTTTCAAGTTCACTGCAACGAGTTGCCGTTAAAACTAAAAGTTGAACAACTATGAGTGAATTTCAGAGCTTACATGGGAACATTTGCGAATCACCCTAGCTCATCTGTCGTTCAGGACAGTTGGCAGGAGAGGTTTCTAGATAATCCTGGTTTCTGTTCTTTTAATATGGGAACAAAAGTTTTCTTTAATAAACCTAATATGAATTTAAATACTATCGTCTTGCCCGACATTCCTATTTGGCTGATTGACAAACCGGTTATTAATCTACACATGTTTTTTCGTTGCAGGAAAAATGATAATACCAATTTAATTAGGTCTTGTTTTTCATATGTAATTAATACCGATTATGCAGATTTCACTCTTTTATTTACTGACGGTTCCAGAAGTCAGCATAGCACCACTTTTGCTTTCTTTGTACCGCAAACAAATGCAAAAAAATCAATAGCGATTAATACCCTTGGATCTGCTTTTTCTGCCAAGTTTTATGCTATTCTATCGGCTTTGCATTGGATATCCATAAATACTAGACCCTGGAAAAGCCTCATTGTAACCGATTGTTATTCTGTTTTACAGGCTTTGAATTTAAAGAAGTGGGGTAAGCATTATATTTTAACGAAAATTTTATTATTGAATCACTATCTAACTAATTGTAAAGTGAGAGTTACTTTTCTCTGGGTTCCTAGTCATTCCTGGATTTCTGGAAACGAGATTGCTGATAACTTAACCAAACATGTTTTCAGATCTGTCGTACAATGCTCATCAAATGACGTTCAACTTAAGCGAGCCGCAAGTAAATTATCTTATTCAGAAGTCAAATCATTCATTCGGAATCATATTTACAAGAAGTGGAATCGTCATTACATCGCTTATCCTGCCGGTGGCCAATACAAACTTTTATTCCCAAATGTCCAAAATGTACCTTCCTTTCAATCAAAAGAAATTCTTAGACTTCAAACTGTTCATTGCTGCTTAAATTAGGATCTGTTCAGACTAAATTGACTTGAATTTGGTTTATGTTCCAAATGCAAAGTTCTGGAAACTGTCCGACATTTTCTTTTTGTTTGCCCAAATTATTTAACTGGTCGTAATATTCTGAAAAGTGCGGTGAAAAATTAGGCCTGAACTTTGATTTGAAATTTATATCATCAAACAAGGTGGTGTATCCCCATCTTATTCAATATATTTGCTCCAATAAGCTGAGTAAGTTGCAGAATTTGAAAACTGCAGTATTGAAAATCTTCATGGTACGTTTTCAATATGATTATGATAATTTTGATAGTTAAAAGTATTATTGCTAACAACCTTTATCTTGTTTTGGAATAATAAAACTTTAGCTTGGTCTGCTGCTTTCCTTCACTTTGGATAAACTCATTTTGTGCTTTCACTTTTAATGATATTGAGATATTAATTGTTAAACTATGTAAACCTTGACAGATAACTCACGTCCTGAATGCAATTGTACTAGTTTGCACCTCTCACTATTTTTGTTTTTAATTAATTTTTCTAATTGAATAATATTAGCAGAGGTGGAGTGGAGGACACAAGGCTCGAGGCCAAGACACAAAAAAAAATCCGAGGCCAAGGCCAAGACCAAGGACAGCCTTTCCAAGGACAGACCCTCTCGAGGCGAAGGACAGGAATGCTCGAGGCCAAGGCCAAG
The DNA here is from genome assembly GCA_963965965.1 of Trididemnum nubilum. NCBI lineage: Eukaryota > Metazoa > Chordata > Ascidiacea > Aplousobranchia > Didemnidae > Trididemnum > Trididemnum nubilum. The sequence continues at coordinate 36,720,959 of OZ014478.1, read as the reverse complement.
GACCAAGGACACAGGCGTAAGCAATCTCAAAAAAACAAACAAAGGTTTTCAATTTTTTTTTTTTTTCAGGCGATCTCCAATTTGTTGGCGTACCCAGAGTTTTTGATCGGGGGAGGCCTAAACAACAAATCACATGAAATGATGTCATCAAAATTTTTCCAAAGGGGAAGTTTTTATGGGACAAAAATATCGTAGGATGGAAGATCTGAAATCGTTGTTGCCTGTTTGCACGTAACCAGGATTTTGCAAAGGAAGAGGGCTTAAATTAATAGTTGAAAAATGCAAATATCTAACTTTGGGAACGTGTTGAGAAAGCTTGTGTAACTCAAATGTATCACAGACGGGGATTTGGGGGCGGGGCCCCCAGCCGCCGGAGGCTTTGGGGGTCTGGGGGCGAAGCCCCCAACCCTCGGGCGAGTTTTTGTAATTTTTTGAAAAACAAAAGCTATTTTAATGCCGTTGGATCACATTTCGCAAGTGTTCAGAGCCATTTGAAAGCACTAGATTTTTGACATTTAAAAGCCAATTGAAAAAATCGAATTGTTTAATCTTCCTTTTACTGGCAATTTAAGTCCAAAACACGTTTAACATCTTGCATTTTGGAGCTAAATTTTAATTGTAAGTGATTTGGTCCAGGTAGGGAGAAGTAAGGTGCATTGTCTCTTGCTCAGAGTTGTAAGTCGGGCCGGGCTTTTTGGGTCGGGTTCGGGCCTAAAGTTGACAAAAATGTCGGGCTTAAGTCGGGCCTGAGACGGACTTTTTGTCTTAGGTGTACAAAAAAAAGAATTAAAATAACCTGGCAATATTGCTAAATATTTTAGACCTAACTTAACTTTCGGATTTTTTCGGGCATGATTTGGGCTTCAAACTATTTTCGGGTTCGGGCCGGGTTTGGGCTTGTAGTTTCGGGTTCGGGCCTGAACTTGTCGGCCCGTTTACAACTCTGCCCTGGCTACATTTTAGCAGTAAATAATAATCCACTCCAAGATTTTGCTTAGAGATTTTTGTTTTGTCATGAAAATAACTAGCTATAAGAGTACACTTTCGCCAGGAGGCCCAGGCCCCCTCAATTGAAGTTCAATGATTCGTTCAATCAGCATTTTCCATGGCTAATTTTTTTAAAACTATTTTGTGGCTAAAAACCGGCGAGGTTGGAGGTGAAATACTGAATTGTTTTTGAAAAATGGTTCAATAGATGGTTACGTCTACCAACCATGTTATTGCAGGGCCGGATTTACATCGCGCGAGGCCCCTGGCACTTTGGAGATTTTTGCAACGTCTATCTGCCAAGTATAGTTGATGATCAAAAAAAATCTTACGATTTCAGATCGGGACCCCTAGCTGGCACTGCGTCATATAATGGTAAATCCGTCCCTGATTAATGCATTACGTTCACAAAAAGGCTAGATGTGGGTCTGAAATAGCAATTTTTAGGACAAAAATTCTCCATTTTCTCCAGGTTATACGTTTAAATTGGCCGGCAAAAATTGAATTGAGGGGGACCCGGCGCCCTTGGTCTTCAATATTGTTAATTAGTTATACTGTTGTCAGCGAAAAATGCTAAAAAGAAACTGAAACTGAAGAAACAATAGGCTTTTTTGTCACATTTTTGTCATTGGTGAAATTTCAATTGGGGAAGGGCCTGCCCCCCTCCCCTTGCCTACGCCTATGCTCCAACTGAGGAAAACAAAAAAGGTGCTCGCAAATTTTCCGCGAGGTTTCTGTCGTTTTCCAACGAAATTTCAGCTGTTCAAAAAATAGTGCTGTCCTCGAGCCAAGGACAAGGCAATTTTCGAGGACTTGAGGCTTCGAGGCCAAAGACTTCCAAATGTGTCCTTGAGGCCAAGGACGTCCTCGAGGACTCCACCTCTGAATATTTTAGCTCATCCCTTGTCCTTCAATTTACGCTTGAAATTTAAATTGTAGAGCGAACCACGAAATTGTCGCAATACCGTACTGCACCGTCAGCTGCTGTCCACACTGTGATACTTTTTCGCTCCGTCACCGTACCATCATTTGGGCAAAACAGTTTGGTCGGTTACATGATCGAAACTACGGATTTCAAATGTTAAAAATGGTTGCATAATTAATGTCAGGTTAATTATTCGATTAGTTCAAAAAGATTTTCTCCTGAATATTTTCGAGTAGGATGTTTTTTATTGTTTTCCTTAATATTACGCTTTTCTTGTTGATTATATGTTATGAAGTTTTGCCTTCGCGCTAGAGTTCATTTTTTTCATTGTTTTAACTGAAACCGCTCGCTCTTACTATGTTACACGTTGACCGCCTAATAAAAAACGATTGATCTACACGCTTAGTGGAGAGTTGGTTTTGGGTAGGAATTAAAGAGCCGAGTTAAGGTTCGAGTTCCGAGCGCGTTTCGCTGTTAGCTAATGATCTTTGTTGGCATCCGGAGTGCACCCAAACCACTTAAATAAGACGGTTGCGCAACAGTGTGCACCTACTAATTGAAATGCTAGCTTCTGCATCTTGAGAGACTTAAACTGCAATAGCTGGCGCTAAAACAATAAAACTCGCGTTGAGCTTATAGTTACACGGTGTGGCGCAATCAGCTGTGAGGTAAGGGGGCTTTAGTTCCCCCTTAATTAAGGTGCTTAAAAAATTTAACTTCAAAATGCAAGCGTTTGAACATGTTTTGGACTTGACCTGTAAGTAAAGGGTGGCTGAAGAGGCTTAATTCATTCAACTGGCTTTCAAGTTTTGGCCATTAAGTTGATTTAAACGGCTCTAAACACGTTCGAAACGTGATCCAAACAGCGTTAAAATGTCCATTTTTTCCAAAAATTTACAAATTCGTCCAGCGGCTGGGAACTTCGCTCCGAGACCAGTAGGGGACGCTTACCCCATCGAGAGTTAGCGTATCCCCATCGAGATTTAGGTGTCCCCCATCGAGATTTGAGCGCTGGATGATAAAACGAAAAAGAACCAGCCAGCATGAATAAATCCAACAAATTCCGGCCGAATATAGTACCAAATTGCGGGGAAAAATTGATTTTGAGAGAGAAACAGATTAACTGTCGGCGAAGACCTTTTTTTGTTTGTTTGGTCTTCACATAATTTCGGCGAAAAAACACTTCAATTTTCGGCGAAGAACTTTTTTTTTGGTCTTCCTTAATTTCGGGGAAACATTCAATCTTCGGCGAAGACCTTTTTTTTTTTGGTCTTCATTCAATTTCGGCGACGGAATTACGTAATCTTCACTATAGTACTTTCGCATGCCAAATGCGTTTGGTCAAGGCTGCAAAAGCGTCCCCCCATGCAAAATTTTACAATTTAAGTACTGCCCTAGACCCACATGGCCTCCGGCGGTTGCGGGCTCTGCCCCCGTTTGTGATATGCGTAAACTTGCGCCAGTTTCCTCAACACCAAAAATTGAGACATTTCTTGAACAAAAAAAATTTTAACTAGATTCAAGCCCCCACACGAGCATTCATAGCAAAATCCTGGTTGCTTGCCTAGCCAAATAAGAATATGCGCTAGATGTTACAATTTTTTGATTGCAATTTTAGCGTTGGTAGAGAGCCACACGGCAATTCGATGTTATGGCTAACAGTATAGGAACTAATAGCATTGACCTAATATCGTATTCAAGTTTATGGATACCTTTATTATTGTGTTTATACTGTGGAAACGTTTAAACTGTAGATATGTTCAGTAATTTGTATAGCAAGAAATGCAGTGCCGTTACCCTTTAATTTGAGTAATACCGTACTCTGCCTAACTCATCTGAGATACAATCCATCAACAATGCATTGACGCGTATTTGGTAGTCTACCTCTCGTGTAAAATCAGTATATCTGTGTTCTGTTTAAGTTGTTGGTGAGAATAAAACCTATGGTACTTTGTTCCAGCTATTTGTATAGACACAATGTAGATGGTGTGACTTAGGCCTAATATTGCTGTATGTTGTACATAATTATTTTAATCCATACGTATTGATTACAAATTTTGTTATCTTGATACTTTGACCAGCTGCCACTAGAAAGGGTTTCCGGGCCCGGTGAGGTTTCATTTTCAGAGTGGCTTTTCTTTCCTAACCATGCTCCTTGAGCTAAAGTTAGTTATGGACCGGTTGCGCCACCCATTGACCACCTACGTAACCGTACCTGGCCTTGCATTGGTCACTGCACCCTCTCTCCTCTTTATCAATTACACGAACAACTACTCTAACCGTTAGTTTTACTTACATCTTGTGTGCCTGCTTGTGTACGTTGAATAGTGTGATTGATTAGGACTACATTATGCATACTTCAACTTATGTGCAATAATAAACAGCTTTAGTGCTAACAAAAAATTCAAGTCAAAAATGAAAAGGTGTATGAAAACCTTTAAAGTAGAAAACTTTGTTATTGATCTAAATTGCCAATTGCAAAGCTGTCGTAATATAAATAACCAAGACACGGATGTCAATGAAGATGTCTCCCGAATTACTGAAATTTTTATGAAAACCTTAAATAGCCATGCACCCCTAATGTCTATGTCTCGACGTGAAAGAAAATTGAACGAGAAACCTTGGATAACTAAAGGCATTTTGAAATCAATCAAAACGAAAAACAAGCTATTCAAATCTTGTTATAAGTGTTCTGAAGTTAGCAAAATTGAGTTTTACAAAAAATACCGCAACAAGCTCACGCTCGTAAAATTTCTTGCAAAGAGTCAATATTACAACAGTTTATCAGCAGAAAACCGATCCAACCCTAAAAAAACCTTGGAGATTCTTCAACAAATTATTGAAGACAAGAACAGCTCGCGAAATAAACTACCCACTTCCTTAAAAATAAACGAACTAACATGTGAAACTGACAGTAATGAATTTAAACTTAAACCGAATGAGTGAATATTTCGCTAACGTTGGCTCAAACTTGTCGAAAAGTAATAAATCTGACATTTCCCAACTAAAGATTTTTTCCAAGTCTATAATGCAAAGTTTAATGTTGCATGAATTTACTGAAAGCGAAGTGTCTCTCGCTATTAGCGATGTTAAAAGTAATTCGGCTCCTGGAATTGACGGCATTTCTCCAAAATTTATGAAAATGGCCAAAGTTGCCTAAGCTCCTATTTTGACTAAATTATTCCGTAAATGTTTGCAACAGGAATGTTTTCCTGATGATTTTAAAGTAGGTCAAGTCATTCCAATTCCGAAAGCATTAGCACCCAAAGAACTTGGTGAATTTCGACCTATAACTCTCTTAAATCTCTTTTCTAAAGTTTTCGAAAAAGTGTTGAAGTCTAAATTTATGAATTTTATTGGCAAATGTAATATACTAGCTCCTGAACAATTTGGATTTAAGACAAACAGCTCCACTGAACTAGCAATAACCACGATTTACGACAAATTACTTGATAATATTGATAAAAATCAATATACTTGTGCTATATTTCTCGACATCAAAAAGACTTTTGATTCCCTTGACCACAAAATCCTACTGAAGAAGCTAGATCACTATGGTTTTCGAGAAAAAATTTGGAATTTGATGAAATCCTATTTGGAAAACAGAAAAATTTGCACCAAGTAGAACAAAAAACTTCGGGTTTTTTTAAAGTAACTCACGGAATTCCTCAAGGCTCTGTCTTAGGACCACTTCTTTTTCTATTGTTTATCAATGACTTACCTCAAGCATCAAAATTCAATGCTACTTTCTTTGCCGATGATGCTAACTTGCATATTTCCCACCAAAATCCACACAGTTTGCAAGTAATGGCATAACGATTAATGAAGAATTCGAGAAAATTGAAAACTGGATGTACTCGAACAAACTAACGTTAAACTACTCGAAGTGGTGCTTTATGATTATAAACCGCAAGCCCCTTAATATCTCAGAATTTAGTTTGACAATGAATAACTTGAATATCAAACGAAGTGATTGCGTAAAATATTTAGGCGTGTTATTAGATGAAAACTTAACCTGGAAAAATCAAGTACAAAAACTAAACGAAAGCCTTTCAAAAATATGTGGGTTAATCTTTAAAATAAGACACTACGTACCCTTAGCCAATCGCAGAGTAATTTATTACTCTATGTTTCATTCCGTCATATCGTACTCTTTAATTAATTGGGGAAGAACTACAAATTCGTGTCTACACCAACTAGAAGTTTCTCAGAATAAATTTATCAGAGCCAGTTTATTTCTTCCTCGAAATTCTCCTATCGATTGTCTTTATGTTAAATTTCAAACTTTAAAACTAAAAAACATGATCAAATTTGAATTCGCAAAATTTATTTTTAAATTCAAAAATAACATGCTTCCTTTATCATTTAGAAAATTACTTTGTCGATCTAACTAAGATAAACAAACACAACACTAGACAAAAATTAGCCGGAGGTTATTATCATCATACATTCGACAGTGAGTTTGGAAGGAAAAGATTACATCAGGCATGCTTAAAGGAATGGGAAGCTATTCCTCTTGCTCAAAAAAATTGCTCCTTTGCTAAATTTAAAAATAACTATAAATCAGTTACTTTGGAACGTTACTCCAAAGACGATGGTTAAATACATAATTTTGCGTAACTGCTTGGTTTTTGTTTTTTTTTCAAGTGGAGTAAAATATGCAGTAAGTGTGATCGTTAATCTTCAGACTTACATTGATGTAAAGAAACGTTTTAGCTAAAATTAAACTTGTATTTTACTAGAAAACATGTTTGCTAGATTAGACCTGTATTGTTATTAGGAAAACGTAATGTAATTATTCAATTACACCTATCGCATATTGTTGTTAACGAAAAATCGCTCAACAAAAATTTGACTAATTTGATGGATGCACGGTACCCATTAATGAAAAAACTGAATATATTGTAGTGATGTAGTTCTCGAGACCGGTCTCGGTTCTCGAGACTATCTCGCGACACATTTTTGAAAGTCTCGTCTCGGTCTCGCCTCGGACTTGAACTTCAAGTCTCGATCTCGAGTCTTGGTCTCGAAAAGTCATGGTCTCGAAATATGAGAAGTCTCGAGACTCAAAATCTTGGTTAGGCGTAGGAGTAAAATTTTGAATTTAATTATTTAATGCAAGCAACGCAAACAAAGATTCGATTGACTTTCTAGGTCTTAACATCTTTTTAATTGCTTTCAAACAATCTCCTTTATTTATTCATTTCGGTCAATTTTCATTTATTTCCGTCAATGTTTTTTAACTGAGATCGTGAGAAACAAAGTTTTGCAATAAAACCTCAATTTTTGATAATTGGCTACTCAGTGGGAGATACTTGAGGTTTGAAAAAACTCAGGTAGAGCCGTGGTAGAAAACTGCTCGATCTGTTATTCATTATTATCTTTGTTATTTACTTATAAAAGGTGTGATGTAAAACAGTCTGGAGGGGAAGAAGCCACTTTAGCGGTATTATTTGATGTTGATCTTTGTTGAAGGTGCTAATTGCCGCTGTCTACATTTTTGCTTCGTGGTAGTAAACGCTCTAAACCGATTCTCGGTCAGGTTCCTTGCACGTGGACCGAGTTTGAGGTGGTAGCATGGCAATGCGATGAGGTTTGGTCAAGGAAGGTTAATCGGGACAGCTCAGACCTCAAAGTGATTGTTTTCAGTCTCATTCTGTTGAACAGATCTTTTGTAGTATGATACAGTTAAGATTGCAGACTCAGAATGATGAACTTAAGTCTACTTTACCACTGCTTTTTTCTAAATATCAAACGTTAGAAGTAACAATTAGGTCCAGTGAAGATTAAAATAGCTTGAGGTATAAACCTGAGGTATAAACATGGGCCAACGAATGGGGAAGACGCGTGACCCCAAAAGATTTTCAGGGCGGTATCGGAGAAATAAAGTCTTGATAAAAAATAATACCGTAACTCAGACATTTGTTATACATTAAGGTGTTTGCTGTGTACTAGGACCACTAGGTTACTGAATCATTCATCTTGATGTCTTGTTTATGAAAACACAATTGCGCATTCCACCATAGCCTTCTTGTCATTAAAATAACTATTTGAATGCAACTGCTTTAGCAAGCCCACTTTTTTTAGATTTAAACGACTGGTCAGCGTTAGTAGTTAAAGACACTGTCATCGGAGCGTGAGGTCTGCGTTTTGATTCTTGGTGCGGTGAAAATCGGACGCAGTGTCGCTAACGTCTCGCCCCGCTGCGATGTTTCTTTGGTGCAGTGTTGTTCATTTGCTCAATGCCCGTGCACTAAGCCGCGAGTTTATGAAAGCTTTTATTTTAATTTGATTTAGCAACTCGCTTCGAAATCGAATTCCTCTAGATTGGTCCACGATCAGTTTGGTAATGAAACTTAAGCAAATTTAAGATGCATTTTCGAAGAAATATCTTTGTAATACATATTGTAAGAATATCTTTGTAATACGAGTGACAGTCGTGTTTAGTTTGAGTTAATTCGTTATAAAGTATTATTTCAGTTTTTACGTTGAAGCAATTTGCATTATGTCTCGTAATTCGGCCTTAATAAAATTTGGGTATAGTCATCATAAAGAGTACGACGATGAAAAAGCAGGAAATAAAAAACATTCTGCAAAATGCAAGTTTTGCCCAACATCGACAACAATCTCTGATCGTTCAGGCACAACCTCTTCGTTTGTTCGGCACATGAAGAAATGCCACAAGTCACGGTAAGCTATTGCATTATTTTTGAAAGAATGATTTAATACACTAACTTTGTTTGTTTGTAATAGTGGATAATAATTGTGTGCTTTTGTATGTTATTTATTGATATTTTTAACGGTTGTGTGCCGAAGTAAACAAGTTTAATTATGAAACGCTCTCCAAATCGAAGCTAAATTAATGTACTGCACGTCTCAACCTGATGGCATTTTGCATTCCAAGTTCTTGAATTATTAACCCGGCACTGGAGGGTGCTATTTAAAGTATCACCACTTCAGTTTCTTTTGCTGTTGTAAAAAATTGTAGAAGATAACAAATACCCGTAACCCCCATCAGCGACGTGTAACTCAACAACAACTTACAATGTACAGCTATATATATTGCATCGACCCAGGTTGTAAGGTTTTTTATTTGCGAGTAAACTTTTATATCAATTTTTACAACTTTGCTCTCGGCCAGGAGCTGCAAACGGGTCAACATCTGTAGTTCAGGCTCAAACACAAAAATAAAAAGCCGGAAACTAATGTGATTCGAAGCCCAATAAATAAGAAATCGCAAGTGAAATTTGAAATAGATCGAAAGCACTAAGTAGCGGCTTCTAGCTGTGGGCTTGTGCATGCTAAGCGACTCGAAATCCATGACGGCTGCAAGTGGTCTTCCTCAGCTTACGTCCGTCTCTGTATAGAATGCAACAAGATAACAGTTAAATTGACGCATTTTATGTCATTATTGAAATTGAATTGTAAAAAGGCTATATATTTTTTGCAGAAAAGATTATCCGAGCGGCCGAAAATTTAATAGATGATATGGACGTGGAGGGAAGCACATCTGAGTTGGCGAATCGTGGACGCTCGGAGGAAGAAACGGCACAGCTAAGAAACATTCCACGTCTTTTCAGCAAATATTCGAAAATTCCAAATAAAGCAACTTCCAAAAGATCAACAAGCGTTCGGTGGCAGTTGCTAAAGTATCTCGAAATCACCAACAATGGTGAACATTTTAACGAAAATATTTTCGAATTTTGGGAAACCATGGAAAACCAACTACCTGCCTTATACAAACTCGCGATGCAAATTCTTTTTGTGCCAGCGTCATCGGCTCCTGTGGAGCGTATTTTTAGTACCGGAGGTTTGATCATAAGACCTCATCGATCTCGGCTTTCTTCAGTTAATCTAGAAATGCTGGTTGCATTAAAATGTAATCACAATTTTATTGTTTGATTTTGGTATAGGCTTACTTTTTACGGTTGCATTAATTTTTTCCGTTGTGTTTAGTGATTATTTTTGCTTGCAATAATATGCCATTCAAGATTTTTTGGCTCTGTTACTAATCTGTAGTTACTGCAAGCTGGACCACTGCGATAGTTTGAACACAGGAACGCATTGCCCAGTTTCAGTTGGCATCGAACGGCAATTTCTCTACTTTAAGGTCGGGCGCTTGACAATAGAGGTACGCCGTCACCTCTTCATGTCCTTGTGAATAGCACGTGGCCCAAGTTCGTTTTTTGGTTCATGGTCGTTCTCTTGTATTGCGATTGGCTGTTTGTTTAAAGAAAAATCATGAAAAGGGTTGTCAATAGTCAATATAAATAAGTTTTGCTTCTAAAATCTCGGGTCTCGAAGTCTCGTCTCGGTCTCGAAAAACTCATCGAGTCTCGATCTCGGTCTCGAAAATTTTTTCAAGTCTTGGTCTCGGGTCTTGGACTCGAATTTTTTCCAAGTCTCGGTCTTGGTCTCGTTCTCGACCATCAGGGTCTCGACTACATCACTATTAAGTGGCATAAGTTCGCTCAGTACACTGGCCAATTAAAACATTTTTTATACAAAAAAATTTAACTTTGTGTTCAGGCTCCCCCCTCCTGGCAAAATCTTGATTGCGCCTGTGCTAGCTCATGTTCTTAATTATTTTTTATGTTGAGCCTGGCATTTTTCTTGACTTGCCCTTCAATTTCCAGCAAAAATGAGCTTTGCGTTCTTGTAAAATATAATATTGTTCTTATATAAAAAAAAAGTGTTGGTTTGCACTTTACATTAAGAAATTGAACATTCAAGTTGTAAATTGCTAATTCAAAACTGCTGAAACGTATACGGTGGACTAGACAGCGGGTGCGTGGCTGCAGCTGCTTCGCTTGGAGACCGTAAACTTCATTCCTTTACTCCAGATAGCAAAAAGGTTATATCAGAGGATTTTTATCCTGTGATAATAGTCAATCTGCTCTTTTTGCATGTTGTAAATTGGGCATTAATCAAATATCTAATGGTTCGGTGTCTGTTATTACTACAAGGACTACATCCACAAGTGCGGGTGTTGTCAGCCAGTATTTATTCATGCATTAAGGACCCAAACAGTCCGATGTCAGAACAAATAAGACGATAATTTATCCGTAACCTGGCGGCCGTCCGGTTGAGTTTGTATCCTATAGTTTTTAATAGAACCACATCAAATGAGCCCAACAAACATTACCTTTCAGAAACTGATCAGAATATATTCCTAAAAAGACAAATGGTAGTGATTTTGAGGAACTATCTTCCAACGATCTAAACTTTTTTCCAACGAACTATTTTAAGAAAAGAGCTATCTTCCAACGCCACCTAACACTGCAAATTATTTTTGGCAATTAGTTTTAAATCTGAGCATTAGGTTTATCGAAACTCTTAACTCAGTTTTGCAAAATTATTCGCAGTGTAAAGGTGATAGCTTCAGAGGTCGTTCAACGAAGTTTGTATGTTTCAAATACTTTAGAAATTATTAAGCTGAGCAAGTGTGCAATGCTGCCGTTTTGTCAGTTTGAATCTTTTACTGGTAATTATTTCCAATGTTCTGTAGTACACTAGAACAAAGTTACAGTATATACAATATTGAAATTTTTTAGCAAGAAGACAAAAAAACATCATTCTTTTAAGAGTTTTTGGAATACACCTACATGCTGATTTACTGTACGCTCGCGAAATGATTTTTCGACATTGTAGATGTTTTTACGGAGCATCCTTGGTTGCTACGGCAGTTTTCATTTGAACGACCTCTGGTAACGTCGTTAGGTTTTTTTTTGCAGGACCTTCACCAGTAGTCATATTATACCTGCTGTTTCGGCGAGTTTTACTTGGAATGGCTTGCTTTCTCCATTTCCGTGCGGAATCGATTTTAGTTGTGACTTCCGGGATTTCCCACCTATTCCTGTACAGTGTAAAGTAGCCTCAGAGTTCTACTGTTTTAAGAGGACCCATATTTTGATGTCAGTGTATCTTTTTCTCTTTTACCTTGTTTGTTTGGTACGACGTGCTTGCAATGCTATTCTTTTGGCTTGCCTATTTTTGTCATTGGTTATTTGCTTGCTGAAATTTGTGTTTCTTGGTGTTAAATGATTTTGAACATTAGGCACACTGCAAAGAATTGATGCTGTTAGTTTTCAAGTAATATCTTAAAGCAGTGAGATAGAAACAAAGTAATGGTATAATATTATATATGGTTGATTTTTGAGTGTTGCATCTCGGCTTTTATCTGCACACGCTCTTAGTCACACCCTTTTTTGGGGGCCATTATATATAATATATATTTCTCTCCATTCCTAATCAATATAAGATACCATAGTTGGTAATAATTGCTTCTAACATTGCTTCAAATTCAACATTTCAATACTCACTGACTGAAGGTACAAAAGCACTGAGTGCTTAGACCACCTTTTTCATTTATATTTATCAGTATTCCAATATCATACATGATACCTGTAACAAAAATTAAGATGTACTGGTAATGATTAAAACTGCTTTTGCATAACAATTCTTCTCTTTAAGCTTAAGAAACTTTGAGCTAAAGTTGTTTATTATGCCACACAAGTTGTTGAATTTTAGAGCTAAATTGATATGAAACTTAGAATGTATTTATAGCCTACTTGTGTTGTATAAAATTGCAATTAAAGGACAGATTTGTACACCCTGTAGCTTATTAAACATGATCATGACTAGGGGAAGGTCGGGTAAGTTGGGTAAGAGGGTAGGTTGCACAAACGTAATTAACTCGTGATTGGCTAATGGAATTATAACGTGATTTGACGTTTGGAAAGATAGAAGTGTCTTTTATCAGTTCCAATACTTTCAGATTGCTTCTGTAAAAAACATGGCTGCAGTGGTCAATTATGTTCAAAATACTGTATAGTCGTTTTAGGCACTAAACCAATATTGTGAAAAATTATTCTCCGCCTTTTTGAAAGAAAGTCGTGAAAGGTCGCTTTCAACTAAAGTATTTGAGAAAGACTAGGTATTACAAGGACCTAACAGGGTGTTTCGCTTACCTTTAAACTCAAACAGATTTAGACTGACAGCAGTCTAAACAATATGGCAGCCTTGAGGGTAAATTGGACGACTTTTGGTAGGGCATGTTGGACAGATGTCCAATTTACCCGACTAACTTTGAGTTTTAATCCTGCAAATACAGTAGTCTGCTGGTTGCCCTCGTGTCCACACAAAGTGGATGAGGATTCCTGATTGAGTTATATTAGTATCCGGTTCATTAGAAGACTAGGCCTGCAGGATCGAACCTTTGCTTAACTTACAGTTGCTAAGAAATAAAAAACAATTTGCAGTTGTGCTTAGCTCGCTTCTAGCCTACAGTCTCGGTTATTGTTGGCCTACTGATTAGCCTTAGGTCTTGCAAAATAGTGAAGGGATCTTAAGGGTCTTCTAGTCAAGCGGTAACACAATTAAGTGTTCAGAGTTAGGGGGAGGAAAAAAGACATTATAAATAAGGCAAAAACTTGTCTATGATTTTAATACAGCAACCCTTGCTTGACTTCAATTTTTTACATGCAGAGGCTATTTTTCTGATGGTATTTAAGAAGTGCTTGAAAGACTTGAGTTGAACTTTTCTAAGGACTTATCAAACCTTTAATTTAAGGGTAGGCTATCCAGGTCAAGTTACTAATCTGTTACATAAAAACATAGCTTTGGCTACACAGCAAATATTTTTCAAATTTTAAGGATACTTTCCAGGTTTTAAAGTTATAGCTATCACTGTGTTGACTAATAGCGTAGCCAGTGTGGGACCTAATTGCCTCCTAAGACGAAACCACAGCGAAATAGGCCCACTGCAATGGTGTCGAATCGAAAACGAAAACAGCCGGAAAGAGGGAAAGCCACCATTCGAGATTATGAAGCAGCAAAGCGATTGGTAGAAGGAGGCTTGAGTAAATCTAAAGCATGCTCCAGCTCCAGCGCTGCACACGGCCAGCGCTGCACACGGCTATCCGTTGCTTAAAAACAGTAACACCGGCTCTGCAATATACATTTGTAATGAATGGGCACATGTGCTTTGTTACGACTCTGAAAATAAAATGCTATGTCCAAATTGCAGTTAGACTTTAAGCTTTGATAAATAGCCTATCCCATGAGGCTATATTATGTTGACTATTTTAGCTGGTTTTATTATGTTGGTGGTTGGACGATGGTGCTATTTTGCTGACAAAGTTGGCTATTTCCATGGTTGGCTGTGTTGTGTATTATCTGCACAGGTTTAGGCCTAATGACTTGGCTACACCAAAATTTTGGTTTGTAGGCTAGTCCTTATTGTGACAATTTTTTCTGAATTAAAGTTTTAAGTTTAAGTCATGACTAGCAGCCGTTCAAATATCATATGACCCGCTTTTTGTTCAAACATCATATGACGAAATTTTAACCCCTCCTCATTTAACAATTTTAAGACGTAGGCCTAATTATATCCATCCTTTTGCATTGCATTTAAAGCTTTTTCCAACCCCACCCTCTTCTGAAAGCGTCATATAATATTTGAACATCCCTCCTACGCTACACCATAAAGTTTTAACCAAAAATGTTAACGGTGTACCGGTACTGTACTTCTTCCTCAGAAAGTTTCGCTATTTTTGATATTTTGTGAGCTCTGCCGATAAGTAGGCCTGCTATTTTGTTGCTCGCAATTTTCTCGGAGCAGAATTGAAGAATGGAGCAATGAGCATGCCACCTAAATTTCGTTATTACTCGTTTAAGCCTATGTAGTAGAGCGATTATAATGTCTTGGCTTTGGTTCCCACCCCCCAGGTCTTAGTGGAGTGATGCAGAATGATATTACGACTGAGTAACTTAGTCTGCTAATGTAAGCTGTAGTTTAAATCTGGTTTAAATGTTTTACTGTGGTTTAAATTTCTTAAATTAAATGGCTACTGTTATGTATAGCAGGCCCGTTGCCAGAAATTTTTCTCAGGGGGGCTATGTCCAACGCACCCTACACGGTTGACCAACATACCCTTATATGAGGGTTGTTTAGACAAATTAAGAGCACTTTTTGGATCGAACACTTTGGCTTGAAGGTAATGTTCAACACAAGATTTTTGGCTATGGTTGAAGACCTAAATGCATGTAATTTTATTTCATACCAAAACGGTTTTTATATCTGCAAGCATTCTCGAGTAATGTGCAATTTACAGCTTCAGTGTCCAACTCACCCCACCTTCCCCTAACTCCTGGCAAGACTAGTAATGATGTGAGTGTGCTTTTAATGTTACTGTTTACATGAATGCATTAATGGAGCAAGCAAACTTTGGCAGTTATAGTGGAAGAGATGATATTTTCCATACATATCGGTAACGCTCAGAGCTGGACAACGCTGTTTCGAGGTTTTAGCTCTCATCGGCAGCCCTCAGCTTCTCTTACATAGTTATTGCCCAGCTGGACAAGACTCTTGGTCGAACTGGACAAACCTAAAGGGCTTGCACAGCGGCAGAGGCTTTGTAGGGAATAAACGATTTTTCACTTGTGGTACTTAAAATAAATTTCTTATGACTTAAAGTTGTCCAGCTCTGTGCATCTTATGACTCGAGCTGCTTGGTAGCTGCAGGGTTGGTGGTTGATCTGGCCACCTAACTGCTAGTGGAAGTCGTTATGATTTCCCAGGAGTCGACCACGAAGGACGTCAAACTTGTCGACATAACGGTAATGTCCATGGTTAAATTCATGATTGGGATACTTTTGTTTTGAACAAGCTTAGCGTCTGGGTTAATGGGCTTGTTTATTTAAGCAACAATTTAGACCAAGTCATTATTTAAAGCTATTGTTTGACTAGCATCAGGTGAATCATGGGTGCCAACCTGTTTGGTTTGTAATTTTGCATGCAGTAAGCTACAGTATTAGTGTTACATAATATCATTAACCAGTATATTTTGACTTGCGGTAGTATTTGCGGTGCGGTGCAACTAGTTTACAAATTTTTTTGCGGTGCAGAGCGGTATGCGGACAGAATTAAGCAGTGCGGTGCAGTTTGCGAACAAAAATTTTGCGCACCGCACCATCTCTAGTGAGTTGTTAGTAGTGGCAGGTGTGTACTCAATATTGTTTGGCGTAGGCCTACTCTATAGTTTTGTTCCGGACGCTAGCTATTTGTTTCCATATTTCAATTAAATTTAATTTAGTTTACCTACGGTAGCCTATTTTAGTTACAGACTAAACGCCATTCATCGATTGTAGTTCCTACTGTACTATGACGTCATAATTATTCAATGCCGGACTCTGACTTGTCTAGGCGTGTCGTTTCATTCTTGAATAATGTTCTGAGAGAACCACTGCATACACTGCGGGTTAAATATTCAAGTGTTTTTTGCACATTGCATTGCGTCAAAACATTACATTGATTGTTGTTGGTTCATTTCCGAGTGGTTACTTAACAAGAAGAAGGCAGCATATGTGTGAATTGAGGTCATTGGTTCATAGTGCCCTCGAAGTCAGTAGCAGTGGTAAGCAAGAATCATTCAACTTGTTCCTTCCGCCCCTTGGCCGGAACATAAAAGAAAAACACTTGAATCTTTACTTGAATCGAAGAAAAACAATTGGAGAAGAAAAAGACATAATTTCAACTCATCCAGGAATCCCGTACAATTTTACCGATTCCAACCCCAGCATACCGATAAGCAAGCCTAGCCTATCTGCGCTAGCCGCAAGACTATCAACAAACAATATTGTCAAGACACGAAGCCGAGCAAAGCAAGTTATTGCAGCCGCGAAACTTAGCAAGCCGTACTTCTAATCTGTCACAGACAAAGATCAACAGCATCGCATCTTCTCAGAAAAGAAGCCTGCGATTAACCAAGCCAGGTCAGACATTAAAAATATTTGTCTGCGCTACGAACTAATTTTCTTTGCATCTCGAAAGAAGTGATAACCAACGTACTGGTAATATTCATAGAGATAAAAACTCTGAACTGTTTGAACTTAGTAATTTAGTGAATTACCGAGTAAATATCGGAAGTTTCAATAGCCTACAAGTGCAATTTGAGACTTTTGTGTACGCGACGCAATTTCGAGTCTGGTTTAGGCCTAGCTATATTTCAATTGTGTACCGGTAATAATAATTTATTAACAAGTGTAGGCCTACACTTACAGCTATTAATATGGCAGAAAATTCTAGTTTGCGAGGCAGCTCTTCTACACCTACAGGGACTGATCCACGTGAACAGCATAACGCATGGGCGTTACGTGCGCAAAGGCGAGACCTGCAGTTGCAGGTTGAGGCATTTATCTCCTCGTTTTCGCATGATCATGGGGATACTGATGAACAACAAGTGCACAGAACCTATGATCATCTCACTCGACAGTTAACAGAGCTCACACAAAGTGTATCACACGAATTACAGAGTGAGGAATCTAATGATCTGTCTGAGAGACTTCAAAACTTAGGTAGCATACTAACCGGTACTTACCATCAGTGGTGCAATGAAATATCTAACACACACCTAGAATCTCATAACAAATCACCTGACATTCAGCCACACGATTCTGCTAGCAATGTAGGGTCTGGTCTCAGTAAAGCTAGTAGTAGGACTCCTTCACAACTGGCACGCCAGCAGATTGATCTTGAGTTAGAACGCCAGAAGCTGGAGCTTCAGTACCAACTCCGTAAAGCAGAACTCACAGCCAAAGAAAAACGCCTTGCTCTATCCAATCCTGGCTCACTGATAAGCAGGCATTGCCCAGTGCCAGTAAGGGCCTCTGCATCTTTCACAGACTTTGGCAACAGAGATGTGAGAACTACAGCTCTGAAAAGAAACCTTCAGACTACATTTGCCTCAAACCTAGAACAACATGCCTCTATGGAAGCCACATCACGCAGCTCAGGAAGTGCCGCCAAAGAGAACACTAGTGTTGCATGTGGGATAGGACTTCCATTGTGTGATAGTGCAGAGCAGAGTTTCCCGATTGCAGATCATGGAGGCGGATCATCGCACTCTAACTGTGCTCCTCCTGAGACAACACAACCTGCTCCACCTCACCCACAACAAAACTTGCATTATCTTACTGATTCTTTGCCACAACTTCCAGCATTTAAGTTGCCGGACGAAGCTCAGCAAACATTTAGGGGTCAGCATCAACCCTTACAAAGGCACAATTTGCACCATGACACACCTAGAACCCGTGACTATGTGGAGAACCACGTTCATAGTGGTGCTACTCATGCTAATAAGGCTTTGGAAACATCCACAATTCTTGAAATTCCTATGGCACAAATTCATGAACAGAATAGGAAAACACCATCTCAGGATCACTTTGCACAACTACAGAATTACAACAATGCTGCACAACGTACGTTTCACAGGGATAGCACAAATCACACACACATCTCACCCGCGCCTCAGACATCACCACATTCGCAATATGCTCAAGCATCATCAACATAACAGCTCCCCAGGCAGCCTCACTTCAGCCCAGGCGGTGGAGATTCTTTGGCCAGCAGTCTCAGCTACCAATTGTTGTTAGAAGAGGCTCGTGAGATTCGCTTCACTGGTCGTAAACTTCCATTCATTTTCTAATTCAACCAGATCACGGAACTGCTACATCGCTGCTCAGATCCAAACCGCAAGATGGATCTACTCCGAGCATCCTGTCAGGAACAAGCGAGAGAAGCCTTCTCCGCTCTTGTTCCTCGAGTCCCTGGATGGGCCATAGACACTCAAGTTGATCGTGCTGTGGAAGGCTTGAGATTGCGTTATGGCTGCTGCAGTTTCCTGTCTGAACCCTTGGTAAAAAAAATCAGGTCTGGACCGAAGTTTAATAAGATGGACGTGAATGCTTTGGAGCAATTACTTTCTGAGCTGAATGATTGCGAACTGTACGCACGAGCATACAAGCAAACGAGCTCTCTCAACAGTTCTTTCATCTTGGATATTGCTGAACGCTTGCCTTTCTATTTCAAAACCCGCTACACTGATTATCTTGTGGATCACTGTGGAAATCCAGATGATCTCTCCTTTGACACTTTCAAGTTCTTCTTGAATCGAGAACTTAAAAGGATTAACACAACATTTGCACAACGCCTCCTAGGGTCTGCACATGAGAGAAGCATTAAGACGAACACACCACAAAAGGTCAAGGTTCACCAAACGAGTGCCGAGGTTAAGCAAACCACACATACACCACCACTTGTTTCACAAAACACCTTGGTTACCAGTAATACACATAGTGGAAACCAGAGACAACCTCCGGTGTGTTTCATTTGTTCTACTAAGGATACCGAATACAGGCATTTGCTAAATGCATGTAACACTTACAAGAGAATGACTTTGTCTAAGCGTTACGAAACGATCACTGCAGCTGGTCACTGCACTAACTGCCTATTGAAGCATAACCTTAACGACTGCACACAAGATTGTAAATGCCGGCAATGTGGCAAACATTACCCTCACAGACATACTACTTCTTTGCATGAACTATATGTTTATCCCCAAGAAACTAGGGGTGCTCGTGGGGCCGCTAACAGTTTGTCTCTACCTCCAGACACGGCTAGTAACAATGTTACTACTTCGAGTGCTAATATAAAACAAATACACACTAGCAACACGACAGTTCTTACACGAATTTCAGCAC
Source organism: Trididemnum nubilum (assembly GCA_963965965.1). Lineage (NCBI taxonomy): Eukaryota > Metazoa > Chordata > Ascidiacea > Aplousobranchia > Didemnidae > Trididemnum > Trididemnum nubilum. Next base: position 36,701,506 of record OZ014478.1, on the reverse strand, counting down.
TCACTGTGATTAACCCACAAACTCAAGACCGCATTCAAGTATATGCCCAGCACGATCCAGGCTCTGAAGTTACTCTTGTCTCTACTTCTCTTGCTGAAGAGCTTGGTTTACATGGCACAGCACGCTCTCGAATTATCTTGCATACAGTATCTGGCAGCAAGGCATCAGACCTACAACGTGTATCATTTAAAATTGAAACTTTGCATACAGGACGAGAGATTAAGGTCCAGAACGCCCTGGTGTTAGATGCATAGGCTGATGAAAACGTTACCTTGCCACACGACTATGATCTTACAACCTACCCGCACTTTGATGAGGTGGACATTCAAGTTCTACCAGAAAGGACCAAGGTAGACATTCTTATAGGACTGGACAATTCACACCTGATGACAGCTCTGGAGGAGCGAACAGGAGCTGAAGGCGAACCCCATGCTATTCACACGCCTCTTGGGTGGATAGCATCAGGAGGAAAAAGTCCTTTCCAAGTCTCCTACCATTCTATGCGACTTTCTGTACATCCCGATGTTAATGATACTGATCAAAAGATCTTGGAACTTCAGCTAACAATTCGAGATCTCTCCATTCAAGATGAAGCAATACAGCTATCCGTTTGCGACCGCAAAGCTCAACAAATAGTGGAAGATAACACTCGAGTTGTGGACGGGAGATACGAAATGCCTGTTCCATTCAAGGACACAATCGATACTCTTCCCAGCAACTTTCAACTGGCCACCAAACGCCTCTCTAGCTTGCGTCAGCGAATGCTCAAAAACCCCGAGCATATGCAAGCAGTTGCTGAAACCATGAGTATGCTAAAGCAGCAGGGCTACATAATACCCGCTGACCCTCATTTTCAAGGCAAGAAGAACTACTTACCTTATTTCCTTACAAGTCAGGATAAGCCTCGCATAGTTTATGACGGGTCTGCCACAGTTGATGGTCGGTGCATTAACGACTGCATACTTTCTGGTCCTGATCTTCTTAACTCACTTACTGACGTCTTGGCTAAGTTTAGGTTGGGTCAGTATGCACTTATGGCTGACATTACCAAAAGCTTCTTTCAAGTTCTTTTACCAGAAAAGCAGCAAGATTATTTCCGTATCCTGTGGTACAAAGATGATGATGTTCAACAAGGACAAATTGAGTCATACAAATTCACGAGACATGTATGGGGAGTCATTAGTTCACCATATATCGCCTGTGCAGCCATCCGCAAAACAGCTGCTGACAACCCCACCAATGCAAGTTCTCACACGACGGAAACTGTAAAGGGCTGCATGTACATGGACGACATGCTGTTTAGCAAGGACACCCAGGATGAGGCTCAACTTGTAGCCAAAGAAGCAGTCGAACTATTGGACAGTCGAGGATTTCAACTCGTAAAGTGGACGGCTTGCAAGAAAGCTAAAGCCATCATTGCCGAAATGGACGAGGACAACTTGGCACCTCCCATACGAACATTAGATTTAAAGACTGAGGAGCCTCTGCCTGATCTTAAGGCTGTAGGTTGCGTATGGAATGCAGAAGATGACGTTCTAAAAATTCACTTCTCTCTCGAAAAACCGACAAAATATACCAGACGAATACTTCTCAGCCAGTTATCCAGCCACTATAACCCTCTTGGGTATTGTGCGCCATTGTTTCTGAAAGGTCGGCTTATACTTCAGCAGTTGGCCATAGAAGGAAAGTCGAGGGACGAGCCCATAAGCCAGCATCATGTCAAATCTTGGAACCGTTGGCTAAACACATTAGAGGAATGGAAGCATCTTTCTCTTCCTCGATGGTACTTTGAAAATGCCAGCCCAATCTCCACTGACTCTGAATCCGAACCAGAATATGAGTTACATGCATTCTCCGATGCTTCAAATGAAGCATATGGTTGTGTCGTATATATACGCAGAACAGTGCATCAGTCAGTGTGCATTTCACTTGTTTTTGGCAAAAGTCGTGTGGTCCTGAAACATCAACAAAACTGGCCTATTGCAAAAAAGGAATTATTTGCTGCAGTAATCTCCGTTGAACTTATGGCCAAAGCAATTGATGCATTACAACTACCGAAATGTCAAAAGTTCTTTTGGTGCGATTCGAAGGTCGTACTGCAGTGGTTATCCAACCCAGAATTGCGCTTGGACAAATTTACTTCCAGACGCATTGATCGGATACTCCTTTACTCACAACCTCATGAATGGCATTTTTGTCCGACTGACGACAATCCAGCTGACGTAGCTTCACGTCCCTTGGGCAAATCCATCTCTTTCCGGATTAATCTTTGGCTTCAAAGTGCTTCTTTTCTGAACCAGCCAGGGAACTGTTTAGTCACGCATGCTACTCTTCACCAAGTCGGCATTTCAAATGCTGGCAAATCCAGTTTGACAACGCTTTCTGATATTATTCAAGCTGCTCCCAGCTGGTATGCGCTTAAAAAGAGAGCTGCATACTTAATGGCGTTTGCTCAATACATGAGACAGAAGCACCAAAAGCAGTCGTTTCAAAAACCAATACTTGATGCCAAGTATCTAGAAACAGCCTTGCAGCGGTTGACTAGTTACGTGCAGAGAGAATGTTTTGGCAGCGTGATGGAGGGCTTGAGGGAGAACTCTCCTGATTCACTAGAAGAGATCATAAAGCAATTGACTGGACACGCTACAACTGACGCTACACGTAGAAACCTTTCGGATCTACGTTCTCTGCGATGCCTTAGACCGTATGTATGCACGGATGGAACACTTAGAATCGAAGGCAGACTAGGAAAAGCCGCTCTTCCTACAGACGAAAAATTTCCTATGGTCTTGCCTTCCAGACATTCTTTTACGCGCTTGCTTGTGCTATACTGTCATGAGGAATGTGTTCACTGCGGTATCCAATACACTTTGATGCTTACAAGAAGACAGTTTTGGATTATCAAAGGACTTTCTTCTATCAGATATTACACGGGACGCTGTAACGTTTGCATTATCAGACGAGCGCATCCCTTACGCCAACTAATGGCTGATTTGCCAGCGTTTAGAATGGCATTCAACAAGAAACCTTTTGCTAATACCGGATGTGACTACTTCGGGCCGATCCTCTACAAAGAAGGCAGGAGTGAGAAAAAAGCTTGGGGCTTACTCTTCACCTGTCTCACGATTCGAGCCATACATGTGGAAATCGTAACTTCCCTCGATCTAAACAGCTTCATTTTGGCTTTTTCACGCTTCATCTATCTCAGAGGACCGGTTCGAAGTCTTTACTCAGACAATGGCTCAACTTTCAAAGCTGCTGCACATGTTCTTCCAGAACTCCTGCAATCGCAAGGACTGCAATCTTTTTTCAGGCAAAAGGAACTCACTTGGGAGTTCATTCCTCCCTATAGCCCTTCCCAGGGAGGAGCTTGGGAGTCACTTATTAAGGTTTTCAAGCAAACTCTTCTGAAAACTGTGAATCTTACACATGGTAGGCCCACACTTGTTGAGCTTCAAACATACATCTCAAACACCACCAGATTGGTAAATGACAGACCACTGACATCACAGAGTGATGATCCACGCGACTACAACACAATTTCACCTTCATCACTTCTCACACCATCGCTAGACCCAGTCGTACCGATAGGGCAACCACACCACAAGGATCACCTACGACGGGACTATAGGTATAACTGTGCACTAGCTCAACAGTTTTGGGAGCGATGGGTGAAATTCTACTTACCTCAGCTGCAAAAGCGCAAGAAATGGTTTCGAACTACAGCTAATCTCCAAGTTGGTCAAATAGTGTTAGTGGGAGGTCTCGGAGAGCTGCCTAAAAGAGGGTGTTATCGCATGGGCCGAGTGGCTCGAGTTTTGCCACAAATCCGTCGAGGCCGAGCACTGGTACGTAGAGCAATTATTACTGTGTCAACCTTTAAAGGCCAACTGAAGCGAAAATAGATGCTTTTTTACACTACGGGGCTATTAACTAGCAACACACCAAAAAAAATTCGGTTTTGAAAGGTGCTGTCAGTCGCGAGAAAACAGAGAAAAACCAACCGAGCGGAAACGCTTCTGATTGGCTGAGCGTTGCGTGACGTGCTTGGACAAATGGGAAAGATTGAGCTCAGATAGTTTTGTACAGGTTTACAATAGCACCAGCGCTGCCAGTTCGCTTTCGGTAGCCTTTTTTACGATATTTGGAGAAAATTAGGCCAGCCTGTGAACAAAAATAGACAAGGAAGAGTTACTTGAGCAGTTTAGCCATATAACGCAGAGATATAAATCGGTTACCATTGCCATCGGTCAATGTTTGGTCTAGGCTATTACTCAGTATTAGTCAACCAGTGGTTTAAATAGTTTGCAGCTCCACTGTGATACTGGTGGTCAATAATAGATCTATACTCTGCCGTGGTTACAATTAGGCCTCTTTATATCATAAATTGTCATAGTCAGAAAGTAGCCCACCGAGCTGTTGTCCGTAGCCTGATTCACAGATGAAAATTAAGTACCGTAGGTAGCAGAGGTGTACTGGTTCAGTGGTAAGATACTGCTATCGGTGCTGCTAAGTAAGCAACTAAGACTGCATGGCTACCGATACCGTAATTATATTTGCATTTTATTCACTGAGTTGCCTTGGTCACGAGACAGGGAAGGAATCTTTTAGTCTTCGAGTTAAGCTACCTCCTGCCCATCCACCACACATGGCTGAGGCTTCACACCGTTCCATTAATTGCTGAACGCCAAAGAAAAAAGTTGTGAATACAAATTTTTATAGTTTTTGGTTCAAGCCTACCAGAAATCGAACCCAAGTCTACCATTTTTGTAGCAGGCTATCCACTCAACAACTGCAGTATGAACTGATCGGTTAAAGTGCACTGGTTTGATGTACTGGCACCAATACCACAGATTGTGCAATAAAGTAGTCACTACAGCACAAAAATAGCTTGCTATAGGATTAGATGAGTTTATTATTGTGTATGAAAGATTTCAAAACAATTTTTGAAAATTTTAGAGGGTTGGAAGTTTATGTTGTTTAATAAAAGCAAAGACAAATCGATATTGATAATTTGCACTAAAAGCTAAGAGTTGTCGATATCAATATCAGAAACAAAAAGCTTAGACTAAAGACTAGTTATCGATGCCGAAATTGTTTTCTGTTTTTTATTAAGATGCACTAAAATTTTGGAAGAATTGATTATTAAATAAACTTGTGAGTGGAAAAACTATTAATTGCGGTAAGATAAAGAATAAAATAAATACACTTACAGGATAGTTATTTAGAGCACTACAGCTATTTTGCCTCTGGAGGCAAAATAATGTTTTTCCTCTGTTTGGGTTAAGATTAAGGTTAGGGCTAGGGTTGGGATTAGGGTTAAGATTAGGGTTAGAGTTTGGGTTAGCATTAGGCTTAGGGCTATTTTGGCACTTGCGGCAAAATAGTCGTTAGGACTATTTTGCCTCTAAATGGCAAAATAACATGGAGCTATTTTGCCTCTAGAGGCAAAATAGCCACTGCCTAAAATAAATGAAACAATAAACAATGTAAAATTAGGCAGACTCAGCAAGAACAAAAGGAAAGTATAAAGATTCTACCAATTGGCAAAATGCAAGCAAAAAGCATAGAAAAGACGATAATCGATAGAAAAAATTGAAAACAAAGAGTCTGCGATATTTGATTACAGAAAAGCAAAGAATGTAGTATCTATTTGTATTATTGATTACTAATTGATATTTCCAACCCTGAAATTTTACAAAAAAGTTTCCTACCGACCCATTTTTGCAACATGTCATAGTAAGAAAGCAGCCCACTGTGCTGTTGCCAGTTGGTGACTGGAAACAGCGATTAAGCAGGTACTGGCAGTTATCACTGATCAGGTGGTATTGCTAGCCTAAATGGGTAGTAGTTAGTGGTACCTATACTCATAAAGCATTGGTTTTTTGGGGCGAAAATTTTTTGCAAAGTTTGGCCAAACTTAATAATTCTATTTCATTTCAAAATTTTTCCATATTTAGGTGAAGGCCCAAAAAAAAGGTCTTTGCCACAAACTGCTTCTATTCCAGTTGGGCATTGCGGAAATTTGACCCAATTTCAGGTGTAGACCAAAAACAAAACAAAACAGGTCTTTGCTGCATTCTGGTACAATCTAAGTCCAGAATTTCAGATTTCTTGTTTGCATCTTGGTTTTCTGAAGTAATTTTATTAAATCTAAAATTTGGGGCTTGCTTCCGATCGAAAACACGTATTTGCCTTGAGTGCCAAGTGGGCATTGTTTGCCAAAAAACCGAGGGGGCCAGACATTTCAACCCCTTCAGTGTCAGACCCAAGGCGGCACTGCCCCCTTGCCTCGCAAAATCAATGCCAGTGCCTAATACTGTTATAGATTGAAATGCATGGCTTTTGGTTGCTGGCTAATGGCACAACAGACAATAGATTGCCACCGGCGTCACAGAGAACTAAAGCAATAAAGATTAGTGGATTTAATTGTGCTGCTCAAAGTTACTTTCATTTTGTAACAGCATATCATACAGTAATATTGATAGTTACTTTAAGTCTGCATTTATAATACATTGCCAGTCGAAAACCTTTAGTGCTGATATCAGAGCTACAAGTGTAATAACCATGGGAAAATCTTGCATGGCACCTGGGTGTCATAACGCTCAGAATAACAAAAGCGTTTACTTCCATCGATTGCCCCTAGACAGGACAATTTTGTTAAAAAGATGGATTGTGAATACAAAGCTAAAAAATCCTCCAATTAGCAAACATTCAAGGATTTGCAGTGCACACTTTGAACCGGACTGCTATGAAAGGGATTTAAGAGCTGAACTGTTGGGTACAAAACCCATGCACCGACTAAAAGAAGATGCTGTACCTACAATTTTCGACTTCAGTACATATAACACCAACAACACTGACATTCCCAGTACTTCTGGTTTGTCTGTAACGAATACTGGTACTCAAAATAAAGAGCGAGGAGATCGACTGAAGCGAAGAAGTGCAAACAAAGAACTTCAAGAGGTACGGTAAATTACAAATAAAACTGTGAAATTATTTAGAACTTCTCTCTATCAGTAGATTTTTTATTGTACTTAACAATATCATCATATTTATTGTTACATACAGGTAACTGATACATTCCATGTATTGCATTTTATGTAATTCTGTTTTAATGGTATCCTTGCCTATATGCAATTAATGCTTATACAGTAAGTGACACTGATACTTTGTCTATTATGTGGTATTGGGGTTACCAGCTGCTAACAACTGCATTACTTAAGAACATTGATATTTCCAAGTAATGTTCATTTGATTATCACACCATTTCGTCTTTGAGGTTGAAACACATTGGAATTCTGAAATAAAGAATTGCTATACAGTATATATAACACTTAGCCACAACCACGGATCACAAAACTGTAAAGTGACCCAGGCTCAGAATAACAATTTTTTAGATCCATGCTGAAGTGGAAAAAGAACTGACTGCCAGCAAACGAAGTAAAAGCAGTGATACCAGTGCAATACCGGTTCACAGCGATAATACCAATCCTGCTGAAGAAATTCTACGGCATGTATCTGTTGGCATTCAGACTGATGCATGTCTCACTGCTGATGCCTCAACGCAAACATCCGCATTTGAAATTTCTACGTTTGTTTGTAACAATGGAACATCCACACCAGTCAGGCCTCATCTTACTCACAATGTGAACTTACAAACTACTCCTGGTCAGTTATCAAGCAATCTCAATGATTCTGTAAAATCTGGTATCAGTTCATCGTATATTCTTTCCAATAGCAGTTCAGAGAGTGAAAATATTAGCTCTGAAGATGAAGATATTCCAACTCAACATTGCAATACCCAGGATAGTGAAATGTGTTTAGTTTTTACTGACCAACTAAAACAGCTTTTCACAAAGTGCTTGTTTGATCCTTTTTGCAATTCTTTAATTGCCTCATTGAAGAAGTTTTTCAACGGATCAATGCTTTGCGTTACCACAACATGCTGCACTAGCCATACACATGTATGGAGGTCGCAACCAATGGTAAATAATACTCCTAAAGGAAATGTTGTTGTGGCGGCTGCAACTTTATTTTCTGGCAACACTTTTCGTACCATTGCTGAGATTGCTAAAGCATGCAGCTTACACTTATTTTCAGAAAAAACATTTTACAGTGTTCAAAATAAACTTCTGTTTCCTACAATTAATTCCATGTACAAGGTTCATCAACAAGAACTATATGCAGGTATTGCGAATACTAATTTGGTGATTATTTTCTATAGGCTATAGCATACCATTGCGATGAGCCCTGCTGTGATTGTTTTGTCCCAGTACTAGCTGAAATCTACCTCACTTTTACCAAAAACTTTAGTAACTTGTCAATTTTTATCAAAGATGTACCTTTGATTATCATTTTGTGCAATTATTATTTGGTTGTACCAGTATGTGTTAATTTTCTTAATGGTGTTATGTTGTTTCTGTGTATGCTAAAACAGCTTAATTAGTGTTGGCTGGAGATAGATTAATGTTAATTTGTTTCATGTTGTTTCAGAGTATAGTAAGAGAGCAAATTTAGTGTTGGCTGGGGATGGGAGATGCGACAGCCCTGGACATTCTGCAACATACTGTAATTATTCACTGATGGATACGGTCACTGGGTTAATTCTGACAAGTAATGTTGTCAGAGTTAGCGAATCCAAAAATAGTTACAGTATGGAGAAAGACGGTCTGGTTCGGTGCCTACAAGATATGAAAGTAAGTGTATTCGTATTATACTGATTTTAACAGGAAAGCTATTATGTCAATTGCTAATTAAAGCATGCACAAAAGTCAACTAAGCAGGTTTGCACTTACCGTTAATATTAGTTATGCGTTGAGTTTACAATATGCGTTATATACTGCCTCTAGCATAGAATGTGCGGGATTCCATGTACTCATCCGAGTTTGTCCAGGAGTCTAGGCACACAAAACTTTAGTTTTTTGGGAGCATTTTATCTAGCATAGACGCATAGAAATTTTACGTTAGATTTCAAGCTGCAGAGTCGCATTTTTCTGGCGTTTTGTCATATAGGACCTGCCCATTCGTCACATCCATCATTGAATTAATAAATGGCGAGGTAAACGTAACCACTCTTTTAAAAGCATGTTTTCATGTTCCAGTACAAGAGTCACTCTTAACCTTGTATTTGTTCGCTATTTACCGCATTTATTTCGATATGAAGAGATAAATTATCACATTTTATTGTTAATTATTTTAGGATTCAGATATACAAGTACGCGTATCGGCCACAGACCGGCATCCTCAAATATCAGCAACAATGAAAAAAAAGCATCCACAAATAAACCACCAATTTGACTTGTGGCACATCGCAAAGTCACTTAAAAAAAGACTAAGAGCTGCAAGTCAAACGAAGTGATGCGAAGATTTGGGTGCATGGGCGCAATCAATCCACAACCATCTTTGGTGGAGTGCGGAACATTGCAATGAGGAAAGGAAAGAGCCACCAGAACGGCGACTACTTAAAACAAGCAATGCGAAAAAGTTGTCTTCCCGCAGGATTCGAACCTGCAGCCTTTGGATTACCGATCCACTGCTCTACCACTTGAGCTAGAGAAGACGTCTTCTCGCGTGCTTAATTTAGCTATTCAAAACCCAGCAACTTGCTTGTTCTATAATTTTAATAATGAGTCAATTATGATGTTTTTGACGTTTGCAGGCCAAAGTTCTAATTTTTAATCTAAAGGCTGCTGGTTCGAATCCTGTGGAAAGGCAACTTTTTCGCATTGCTTGTTTTAAGTAGTCGCCGTTCTGATGGCTCTTCCCTATAGGCTTCCGGGCTGGTAGCCTTGAGGCCAGAAGTAGGTACGCAAAACGATTAAACATTAAAAACTTTGGCCTGCAAACGTCAAAAACATCATCATTGACTTATTATTAAAACCATATAGCTTATTAATATCGCAAATTTTAGGAGCGTTGGAAATCAATCTTATGGCACATTGTTGACATTCATGAATGGGGTGGTGCTTCAGAGTATAAACATTGTGCTCATGAGCCGTACACCAGTGAAGAGAAAAAGGATCGAGAATGGCTTGTCCATGGTTCCCCTGCATATGAAGAATTGCGAAAAATTGTTTTACAAAGACAGTTCCTCAAAACTCTTAACCAGGTAACCTACATCGTCCAAATCAAATGCATGTAGAGATGTTGCTTTTGAAACTTCACTTTTGGTTTGCTGTTTTCTGTCACAGCTGGGCACCTGAAAATACCGCCTATACGAAACGCATAGGAAAATAACGCATCAAAAATTTTAATGGCAAAAGCGCGCAAGCAAGCTCATTTTCGAGCAATTACGATTCAGGGCGAGGATGAGAGAAAACTAAACGTTTAAAATCAGTATGGTGCTGCAGGCGGCGGACCAGTTAATTTCCCATTATTAACTGAATTGATTTAATAAACTGAGAAATGCTTACCACTGTGTTTATTTTGATGGCATACCTTTATTTTTAGATTACTGCGTTCTGTCATACAGGGAACCTTGAAGCTGCCCACAACGTCATGCTAAAATACATGCCTAAACGATTATCGTTTTCATACAAAGGCATGAAAGCAAGGAGTATGCTTGCAGTCATGGACAATAATTTTAATATTGGACGCAATCAAACGACGACTGCCAAAGGCGCGAAACGTTGGGTTGTGCATTGGTCCAAGGCTACAAAGAAATTCGTCGCCAAACAAATTTATGAGCCCAAGCAGTATTCTTTCCGGGCCGATCTAATGCAGACAACTCTTCAAAGATTACAATCCAGTAAGCGTTTGTTGATGATAGTATTCCACTAAGGCGGTTATACAAAGACCTGATTTTGGCATACCCTGTTCAAGTGGCATTAACGTTTTTTCGGATGCCATTGTGTCACTGGTATGTTTTCACTTAAATTTTGTTTAATGTACATCATGCACCGCTGCATACACGCATGCATCCCTCGAAATGTCGATCCATATTTGTAAGCTGATTATCAAACCTTTCGTTATACTTGCTGTTATACGTCGAAGCGTGTAACGAGTTTAGCGGGGCGAGCTGTTGGCAACGCTGTGTCCGATTTGACCGGCCTGAGATTTGAACCTCAGACCTCCCGCTCCAGAGACGAACGCGTTACCGTTCGACCAACTTGCCGGTGTAAGCTGTTTATCATTTATGAAATCCTTATTTTGATTACAGTAGTTTCAGAGTTTTGGCCGGCTTTGAGTTAACTCTATTTTCTGCCAACAGATATCTTCGACGAAGCTGATGAAATTGCTGTACCGCTAGCAGCGAAAAAATCAATTGCTAGCAAACCCAAGCCTTCTGCAGATAATGTCGTTAGTCGGCATATTTCACGATTGCGAGCCACATCACGCATGCTCCAGTTTTCGATGGCCGAAGAATGCTCTGAGAATGAAATTGTGGAAGCATAACTTACTGTTCTAAGCTTCTAGCAATGATCTAAATATTATTTCACTTTTGTGTTCTACTAAGTGAACGTTCAGTTTTCATTGGTCAAATTCGAATCCTGACACGGGCATTTTCGCGCTGGACGTCGTAAACTCTTTAACGATGCGACACTGCACTTTCGATCAGTAATGATCAGCATCAAGCCCTTATCACTATTTTGTGTCATTCACGGAAACTAGTTGAAATGCGCGTCGTAAGCAAAGTGAAGAATGGATAAGTTACATATTCAGTTTTACACTCTGCGGATTTTTATCAATACCATAACTGTACCGCTTTACTTTTGTTTATTTAATTAACTCATTTGCTGTTATGCTAATTTTGTTGTTAAACATATTGATTGCTAACTTTTGTACGCAATTCATCTGTACTTACTGTTTTAATGACTTAAGTCGGTTTTCAATGCTAGAGAATAAAAAGAGATATCAGTACTAAATTATTTTTGAGAAAACTCGCTCTATAGTTTTAGGTTGCAAGCTAGCGACCTGAGTGATATTTGTATTTAACCGATAAGAAATGCAGTGTCATAGCCAGCCAACTGAGGATTTCAACTCAACAAACATACGAAAACGGAATGGGGGTGGCAGGATAGCGAGCTCGCGCTCTTCGAGTCTCCACCCACCCGTGTATGCGTCAAAGCAAGCGGCCAGCAGCCGTAATCGAACTCGGGCCGCAACATTTAAACTAAAACCTGCGCGCAGTTTCGCTTAAAAATCTTGTCAGTTCCGCTACTCAACTCTCAGCGGGCGTCCACGTGTCAGAAAGGTAACCTAATCTACAAGGAATATGAAGAAAACTGAACTCTACGAGCATGCCGGTAATTAGGAGAGAAGGTGACTGTTGACTGGAAAACGAGCTCGCGCTCTTCCAGACTTGAACCACCGGCGCATTATGTGAAAAAGTATGTGGCCGAGCATTAATCGGAACTTGAATCGCAGTATTGCGTAAATAAAAAAAAAAAATGCGCAGTTGTGCTAAACCATGGTATTAACCGAAACATACTTTATTTCACTTATGGCACAACATGTGAACAATAACAACCGCAACATGCAGAGTATCTTAAAAAAATTTTAATGATAACCATCATATTGATTATTTGGTTCGGGAAAGGTTTTCGAATTGCCCCAACCACACATGCTGGAATAACTTTGCGCTGCGTTCGTCTCAGTCTACCGAAAATCGAATGAATGCAACTTCGGTAGGCAGAATATTGCCACTCCCTAAAGATAAGCATTATCATTAATCATTTTGCCAAACCTAATTGCATGCCACAAAATAACGCCAAATGCCAGTATGGAAATGTCAACGGAGGACTAAATTGAAAATGAATGGCGTTCGGATTCATTATAAAAAATATCTTTGATACTGACCTCGTGACCCAGCATTCATTTCAATAAACTGCGAAAACATGATAGCTGATAAACGATCAGTATTCTCGACACACCTTAGGCAAGCGCCAGGTGGCGAGTCTCTTAGACATTTCAGGCTGATGATACCTGATGAAAGATCAGTATTTTCGACTCGCCTTCCCTAGGTAAGCACCAGGAAAAGAGACTACAACGCATTTCAGGGTAAGTGTTAAGGGACTCAGAATGATTCGATTCAAAAAGCAAAACACACTAAAGTATTGCAATTTCTCAGTGCTCAAATAAATCATTCGCTTATATGCATGTAACTATGCTGGTTTCGAGGTAACAATTTTTTTTCCCGTTGATATTTTTGTTTTACCTGTTAGTAATATTCTTTGGTGCTTTTTCCAACATGTGAACAACTGAACAACAATCACAAACGTAACTTGCAGAGTATCTTTCGAAAACTCTCCTGGTAACCCTTTTATAGATTATTTGGTGAGGGGTAATATCTTTCGAATTGCCACAACCACACATGCTGGAATAACTTTGCGCTGCGTTCGTCCCAGTCTACCGAAAATCGAATGAATGCAACTTCGGTAGGCAGAATATTGCCACTCCCTAAAGATAAGCATTATCATTAATCATTTGGCTAAACGTAATTGCATGCCACAAAATGCCAGTATGGGAAGGGTCAACGGAAGACTAATTTGAAAATGAATGGCGTTCGGATTCATTCAAAAAAATGTAATATCTTTGATACCGACCTAGCGACCCAACATTCATTTCTATAGCCTCCGCTGCAGAAAAACAATGATAGCTGATGAAAGATCAGTATTCTCGACACACTTTTCCCTTGGCAAACGCCAAGTGGCGCGTTTTTTAGGCATTTCAGGCTTAAGTGCTTAGGAGGCTGATGATACCTGATGAAAGATCAGTATTTTCGACACGCCTTCTGTAGGTAAGCGCCAGGAGGAGAGACTACTACGCATTTCAGGCTAGGTGTTTTAGGGGCTCAGAGTGATTCCATTCAACAAACAAAATGCACTAAGTATTGCAATTACTCAGAGCTCAACGCAATAAACCATTCGTTTACATGCATGTAATTACGGTGGTTTCGTGGTAACAATTTTTTTTTACCTCTTGGTATTTTTTTCTTTACCTGATAGTAACATTCTTAGGTACTTTTTCCAACATGTGAACAATCACAACCGTAAAATGCAGCGTATCTTTTAAAAAATTTCATGGTAACCCTTATAATGATTATTTGGTTCGGGAAAGGTCTTTCGAATTGCCATTACCACACATGCTGGAATAACCTTGCGCTGCGTTCGTCCCAGTCTACCGAAAATCCAATAAATGTAACTTCTGTAGGCAGCATATCGCCACACCCTATATATAAGTATAATTATTTATTTTGCTAAACGTAATTGCATGCCACAAAAGGCCAGTATGGGAAGTGTCAACGGAGGACTAAATTGAAAATGAATGGCGTTTGGATTCATGATAAAAAACATTGTTGAAACTGACCTTATGACCCAACATTCATTTCTATAGCCTCAACTGCACAAAAACATGATAGCTGATAAAAGTGCAATATTCTCGACACACAGCTGTTGATATTGATACTTTACACAGAATTTCATCTTTTTTGACACTAGATGGCGTACTTTGGTAAATGCAACATTTAATTGTGTTCAAAAAGTTTGTCTATGGGTTTTTGGACAAACCCAAAAAAGAAACTTCAAAATTGGTCAAGAATAAAATGAAATATGGAGAGTTTTGGTCTGTTTTTCTACTCAATGATGCCACAAAGGCTTGATGGTGAAAAGTCGGGAAAATTGATGCACCCTAGTGCTCATCACAATAAACCATTCATTTATATGCATATACAGTACTTCCTCGATTATCCGGTCTAGTCGGGACAGCATTTCTTCAAAACCTGAACGGATAAGTAAAAAAACCGCATAATTGAATTTCTTTATTTAAACCAAAACAACGCAGCAAGAAGCAGATTCGAATGCACCAAAAGTTAAACGAGGTTCAACATCAAATAATGTACCGCATTGAGGGATCTCAGTACTTTTTTATTGAAAGCAATGTAAATTTGCATGATCGTTAAAATTACAGTAGGGCTATCTATTGCCCCACATTAACTGGAAAAGTGTTAGTTATATCATAAATTATTATCTGACCCAATGGACGGATAATCGAATGCCGGATAAACGAGGTACGGATAATCGAGGAAGTACTGTACAGTAACTATGCTGGTTTTGTGGTAACAATTTTTTCACCTGTTAGTAATATTCTTTGGTGCTTTTTCTCCGGGGCGATCATTGATAGCACACAGCACGAATTCAAAAAAATCCACATCGAAGCAAAGTTTCTTGAATTTTTCTGATTCAGTGATGCAAGCACCACCAGCCAGTTTGGCACAAATTGAATTTTGCTGGCAGCATTGGTTTTCAATAGCAGAAGGCATGCTTTGGCAGTTTTGGCATGTACACCACTGCTCACTTCCTTCAATCATGATTTTATTGATCCTGCCTTCCATGTTAATATCGTGAAGGTCACTTAAATCAGAATCTGAGAAATAAGATGAAAATTTCAGTGAAAGCAGCACAAGAACACAGATTTAGACAATACTACACAGTGAGTTACATACCATATTACCAATAGTGCAAGATAATTTAAATATACATAGTACATAGAATAACACAAAAAATGCTAGATCGATGCATGAAAGTATGGTCCAATTTCGTAATGTAGACATTCCTTTGTGCATCTGCTATGCTGGCACTTGGAGAAAGTGAAAATGACCATAACGTAATGATCACAAAGTAATAAACATAAACATACCTGCATCAGTGTGTGGCTCTTTAGTCGGCTCAAATAAAAACCCTTTTGTAGTAGTGACAAGTTCCATTGGTGTTAGATCAACTCAAGTCAGAGGTCAAGATAACTACGGTAACTTAAAAAAACTTTAACTTGAAATGTTGCTTTTTTTATCAGTTACGCCATATCTTATCAAACAGCAATCAAAGCATGTATACCACTATAGTGAAGCAACTGGTATACTGTATCAATATATCAGATTTTAAACAAAGACAGAAATTTTTCTGTAGGCCATAGCAAAAAAGTTGGCGATCATTCACAAAAACGCTCCGATGTTACACACGAAAAGTGTAATTGCTTGATGGAAAAATAGCACCACATGAGGAACTGGTAGGCTATTCAATAGGCTACTATAACCATCGTGCAATAATTTTTATTATGTATGAAAGATTTTAAAAAAAACTTTAATTTTACAAAAAGGTTCCCTACCAACCCATTATTCAGACTCAACTTTAACCAAATTTGAGTGTTTTTTTATTTGTGATACACAGCAGAGACAATTTTCAAGCCTAAAAACATTTTAGGTAGATGGGCCTTAAGATCACACACTGTTTGAAAAAAAAAAACCAAATGCAATCAAGTAATGGGATCAAAAATCATGAGCAATAAAGTAAAACCTTTAGCGTTAAAATATTTTTGATTGTTGAAGTGATTGTTTTTTACAAAAGTTTGTAGTAAAAATAAAACCTTTTTTTATTTCTACAAAAGCCAAAAGGTATCGTATTTTGAACACATTCAAAATATCAATAGCATTATGAATGATTGTTAAAAACTATTGTACTTTAACAAAAATTTGTTGCTTTTGTTGCAGTAATTTT
The DNA here is from genome assembly GCA_963965965.1 of Trididemnum nubilum. NCBI lineage: Eukaryota > Metazoa > Chordata > Ascidiacea > Aplousobranchia > Didemnidae > Trididemnum > Trididemnum nubilum. The sequence continues at coordinate 36,685,013 of OZ014478.1, read as the reverse complement.
TAGGCATCTGGGGGCAGTTATCTAAGGGGCTAGACGATAATCATAATGCCTTAAAAAATAAACAGACTACTAAAAAAAGTGCATCAATTGAAAATAGCAACATTTAAAATTCACAAAAATTTGCTCTTTTTCCTATCTCTGTATCAGGTATACAGGATCCGAGATAGAGCTACAAATGCTTGTTATATGTTGCATTACCCCTTGATAATGATAATATACCTACCCTCTAGTTCGTCACTGGCCATGTATCCTGAACCCAAACACTCTTTTTTCTTAAAACAGTTGTTGCACTTGCTTTCTTGAAAAAAGTTATAAACCATTAAGCAGCTTATCAACATTGATTGCTGATGTTCAGCATTGTGATTAAGCCTAAATCAAATATTGAAAAAAATCCTAAGTATGTATTATTGCATATTTCTTGAAATGTTAGTTTTAGAACAGTAATGTTTTGCTCTATAGTGGCAAAATTTTAGAAAATACTTGCTATATTTGAACCAATATCTTGCAAAATGGAATTTGACATCAATTGTACAAATTGTACAATGTACTAACAGAGGTGGAGTCCTCGAGGACACGTTTTGAAGTCCTTGGCCTCGAGGCCTCAAGTCCTCGAAAATTGGCCTGTCCTCGGCTCGAGGACAGCACTATTTTTTGAATTGTTAAAATTTCGTGGAGCGGTTGAAAAATTTTTTGGAAAACGTTTTTTTGTGGGGATCGCTTGAAAAATTTTTGTGAAGACCTTTTTTTTGTTTTTTTTTTTGGAGAACGTCTAAAAAATTTTTGTGAAGACTTTTTTTTTTGGAGAGCACTTGCGCTTGTGTCCTTGGCCTCGAGAGTGTCTGTCCTCGGTATGGCTGTCCTTGGCCTCGGATTTTTTTTGTGTCCTTGGCCTTGAGCCTTGTGTCCTCGACTCCACCTCTGTGCACTAAGCTAACTATAGAACTTTTTGCAATCCAGTTGCTAGAGACAATTCACAAGTTTAGCACTTTATTGCTAAATTTTGATTCTATTGCTCAGTTTTTTTTTAAACAATGGGTAATCTAATGGCCCATCTACCTAAAATGTTTTTAAGTTTACAAATTGTTGCTATCATGCACCATAAACAAGAAAAATCAAATTTACGCAAAGTGGGGTCAGAAAAATGGGTTGGTAAGCTACCAGCACTTTCTGACTATGACAATTTATGATATAAAGTGGTCTAGCTGTACACCACGGCAGAGTATAGATCTGTTATTGACCACCAGTATCACAGTGAGCAGCAAACTGCTGAAACCACTGGCTGGTCCAACTGTAAAACTGGCTGACTAATAGCCTAGACCAAACATTGACCAATGGCAATGGTAACCGATTTATATCTCTGCGTTATATGGCTAAACTGCTCAAGTAACTCTTCCTTGTCTATTTTTGTTCACAGGCTGGCCTAATTTTCTCCAAATATCGTAAAAAAGGCTACCGAAAGCGAACTGGCAGCGCTGGTGCTATTGTAAACCTGTACAAAACTATCTGAGCTCAATCTTTCCCATTTGTCCAAGCACGTCACGCAACGCTCAGCCAATCAGAAGCGTTTCCGCTCGGTTGGTTTTTCTCTGTTTTCTCGCGACTGACAGCACCTTTCAAAACCGAATTTTTTTTGGTGTGTTGCTAGTTAATAGCCCCGTAGTGTAAAAAAGCATCTATTTTCGCTTCAGTTGGCCTTTAATAAAAGCACCGGAATGCAACAAGTTTCGGAGATTGAACGAGATCTTTCTAAAATTGCTCCACTTGAATTTTGCGACTAAATGTGCTATCTCGAACAAAACTAGTTGGAGTGCTGTTGTTGAACCTGTACATACATGTAAATATTGTTTGTGTGCCTTTGACTTTAGTGGGCGTGCATTTCTATGAGCCACGGTGTTAATCATCTCATTCACGACCACGAGGTGCGTCCTCCTCTTTCCTTTTGTTACATTATGAGCCCACTTCGTTTAAAGACTCATAATGGGGGCCGCTTATGTTCCGGACGCTAGCTATTTGTTTCCATATTTCAATTAAATTTAATTTAGTTTACCTACGGTAGCCTATTTTAGTTACAGACTAAACGCCATTCATCGATTGTAGTTCCTACTGTACTATGACGTCATAATTATTCAATGCCGGACTCTGACTTGTCTAGGCGTGTCGTTTCATTCTTGAATAATGTTCTGAGAGAACCACTGCATACACTGCGGTTTAAAAATTCAAGTGTTTTTTGCACATTGCATTGCGTCGAAACATTACATTGATTGTTGTTGGTTCATTTCCGAGTGGTTACTTAACAAGAAGAAGGCAGCATATGTGTGAATTAAGGTCATTGGTTCATAGTGCCCTCGAAGTCAGTAGCAGTGGTAAGCAAGAATCATTCAACTTGTTCCTTCCGCCCCTTGGCCGGAACAAGTTTAAGGGTGCGTTTAGACTGGACGCGAAGCGACGCAAAGCAGCCAAAATTTGACGTCATCGACAGCTCGCGAAAGGTTGTGACCGCTCGCAACCTCGCGAGCAGTTGCGCAACAGCGCGTGCTTGCAGGCTGTAGTAAGAGAACCAACTAATTCACTGATTTGATTTTTACGATCGCAGTTTGCTAGAAAATAATATAAATAGTTCATTTGTATGGTTTAGCGCCTATTTATCAGTCCAAAGAGTAGGCCTAGGCTGTTGGCAAAGTTAGATTCGCGATAGCCCTAGGCTAGCCAAGTTAATTTGGATCTAGACAGCTAAGGCTGTAAATCCTAGAGTGATTTTTCATAGCTATGCTGGATCTCAAAGCTTCATTATAATGAATGCAGCAAAGCAGTAGGCCTAGCCCCACGACATCTAGCTTTTAAATCAAAACTTTTTATTCTGTACAGCATAGCAGAAGACCAGTCCAGTAGTTCTTTTGGCTATGCAGCTTTTGCTTTTTTGTCTTAAAGTAAACTTAAACTAACATGATGTTTTTTTTTCAGAATATAAAATAGCCCACCAACAGGCTAGTTTTGAGTGTGTTCATAGTGTTTTCACCCATTGTTTGTTAGCTTGTTGTTTTAAAAGTAACCACAATTGAACAATTCCTTGAATACTGGAAAACTCGCAAAACTTTTTTCACTGCCTTTTTGACCAAGCCAACTTGGTGAATAAAACTGTATTTAGAATTGGTTTCAAGCTACACTGCTACATGCAAGAGCTAGGTAGATACAAAAAATCAAAAAATTCCTATGAACTTTTGGATTGGCCTAATTAGTAGTCACTTCTTTGAATAGCTACAAACATGGAATTTTTTCTTCTGAATGTCCTCTTAAAGTCTTCTTGTTTCTGAAGGTTTGTAACCGTGATCAAGTTGAACTGGAAGCAATGGTTTTGGACTACCCCAAGTTTTATAATTATGAATATTGTAGTCTGGTAGTGATTTTTCACTCCAGTCCTAATTGATGAAAATAGAAATGTCAAGTGTGTTAAATATTCATTTACTGTGTCTTTGTGTAATATCTGAATTTAGTTGTTTGTGAATTTCAAAACATTTTTACTGTCTCTTAAAATTTTTACTGCTTTACATGGTGAATAAAGTGACGAAGTAAACAATTTTAAGTCTGAAGTTCAATCATTGCAATTGCAGTCAGTGTATTTAGATGAACTAGAAAGCCAATATATATCTAACCAGTAGAAAGTGAGTTCTGTTTTTTTGCTGAGGTTACTATTATTGGTAGAGAAGTACCCGCCAAGCAAGTTCATTACTATTGTTCCATTCTCTAAACTAAACAAAAAACTTGATACAACATTTATAATAAAAATAATTGGACTGGGGAAGGAAGCGTCAGTTACATAAAAATGTGAGAACTAACAACACTTTTATTCAGATGCTTGAGTAACAATTTTCAAATGAAAAAATCTAAATGTTTTTTTTTATCAGGGGCATAAGCAAAAACTTGCTAAGAGGGGGCTTGACCTTACTGCTATAAATTTGTCTGTATCTTACAAACGGTGGTTTAAAGCGAAGCTCTTTGAGGTAAACGCAACCGTCGCAACGTAGCCTACTGGTACCGCAAGAAAATGCAAACTAATAAAATGCTCTCGATAGCATTTAACTTCGCACTAAACATCGATAAGCGCTCCGCTAGCGAGTAAAACACCAAACTTAGTTTTAGAGGCTGACTTTTCCTCAAAGCAACTGCTGGTATCAGGTATCTCTGTGCTAAATTCTTGTCCTTCGATGATAGTGTCAAATCATGCAAAAACTGCTATGTTTTTTTGCTTTCTCCAGCAAATCAACACAGCAATCCATTGCACAATAAGCAAAAAATCCACTACATAACTGATGACAAATCCGCTTTCAGTTTCACTCATAGAGTTAACATTGGAAGTCTTCATAAACAGCACTAAATAACACATACAAACAACTGCTTAAGCTTACTACAGGTATCATAACATGCTTGCCTGAAAAAGAAAAATCACATACAAAAAACAACATACTTAATGATTTAAATGAACCTGTGGACTAGCCTATTGGTTTACACTCTACAAGATACCGGTAGATCTACCACTACCATAATGAGACATGGATGGTGAAAGCGTTTAAGGATTTGTTAACTGAGTAAACACCTAAAGAGAACTTTTGACATCTGCTTTCAGCTTTTTGCGTTTCTGCATTAAAACCCAGAACTGTCATCGTCAAAACAGATTAGGGCAAGTTTTCAGTGGAAGGATCTAAACAAATCATTGATAGCTAGTAAATAGGCCAAGTACTACTACGTTTTTGAAGAAATGACTTGTCTTATCATTTCCAAATTCGATCTACTGTACTTCGTTTTTCACTTAAACTTTACAAATTTTTTTCTTAAGATTGTTTTGTTACCTGAGCTATTACTCTAGACTCTTCTTCACGGTTATTGCATGATAACATAATATAAACTCAATCTTCGTTTTACCGGTAATTCCAGCGCGCTATGACGAAACAGAACCTGTGATTACTATAATAGCGCTTCAATAATAAACTACACAAAGCTTTTTGCTCATTGAATACATTTTAAAAGTAAGTTGTTAAAATTAGCCTATGAAGCGACCAGTCGCAAAGATTAGCAACCACTCGCGAAGGTTGGTAACCTTCGCGAGTGACGTAATCGACCACTCGCGAAGGTCGCCAACCTTCGCTTCGCGTTGCTTCGCGTCCAGTCTAAACGCACCTTAAGTGTATAAATCAGTGTTTAGTGCAGCTGCAGTTTTACTACAGTACAGCCTAAATCTGGTTTAGCTTTCGGGCAGCTATCACTGGCTGTTGGTTTGGATTAGCCTACTGCAGATGATTTCTGAAGTGTAGTTTCTGTAGCGTGCAGTTGCCTATTGTAGACTGTTGTGTAGTCTAGGCGTGGTTACTGTATTGCCGGTTGTTTGAGATGGTTTAGTTGCTTTTTGAGCAACCCTCTTGGGCTACTTAACGTATTGCTGCAGTTACCGTAGTTCTTCATTGGGCCTAATTGCGGGCTAGTAGCCTACCAATACCGATTTAGGTTATTGTGTATCGGTATCTGTTTGCCGTCTGTTATAGTCAATTGTAGTAAGGTTTGGTACTGTACCCAGGCGAGTGTATGTACTGTATATCGTGTTTGCTCTACTGCATTGTGTTTAGATCTTTGTATAGCAGACTTTAACGTCTTCGATAGATAGGTAGGGTTGCTGACTGCGTTGTATTAGCTTAGTGAGTTAGTATAGGTTGGTGATTCTGCTTGTTACTGTGTCGATTACTGGCGAGTTGGATTTTGAACTGCCTAGAACTTCATTATAATTCATTAATTCGTGACCGAATTTCTGGGGTGTTGGCTGCTCTTATTGCTTGTTGTCAGACGTGGAGACACTCGATAGAGCTACACTTTGTTATGACACAGCATGCGAAGTAAAAAAAATACAGAGCCAAGTTTGCATCAGCATCTGGCTTCCTAGCCAGATGCTAATCATACCTGCTTATAGCATCTGGCCAGGAAGTAGAAGTTTGGAATGCAAAGATAGGAAACCATATGTAGATAGTAAACGGAATGTAAAAAAACTCTTCAATAAAAGATTCATTCATCAGCTCAAGAAAAATAGCGTGGCAGAGATAACTAAATGATTTCAATAAGTTATACTGGAATAGCCCGAAATGGAAGATCAAAATTTACGTAAAAAGTCAATATTTAGCAGCGGTGGGCGAGGCGTTCAAAACAGCCCCAATATTGTTGAAACAGCAACTCAACGTTGTGTTGGCAAAACAGCTGGCTTGAGCTTAATATATCGTGAGTTCTCAGCACCGTTATCATATACGACGAAAAGATGAAAACTATTTGCGAAGGCCACTTCAAAGTATAGTGCAAAGTTGAATACATTTTTCTCGTTTGCATATGAAAAAGATCAAACAGTATGGAATTTAAAGTAGATGGCACTGTAGAATTAAAGAGAGGCGCTCGATTTGTAAATAAACAGCAAGTGGTACGGTACGTAAATACCGGTAATCAGATAACAGATGACAGAAGTTTATTTGTCGCCACTCGCGTCAAAAAACAAACAAAAAACAAAGTCAAGGATTTGACAAGGAAATTAGGTACGCGAATGGAAACTGGGAGGCTGCGAAGGGACCTTCTCGGTCTTCGAGTAGAGCAGCCACCCGGATTGCTTTTTAACTGTTTAGTGTAGAACAGACGGATAGAAGGTCGTAACCAGGTTGAATGCTGACCAGTTTACCGCAAATGTTCAAGATAAAATCAATTTATTTCTTTTAGATAAGCTTGCATTAAATGGGATTTCAATTTGATTTTAAAGCGTGACTTGGGTAGATTTTGAATTTTAACTGGAATTGAGTTCCAAACTTTTACACCTTGATATTTGATACTTCGCTGAATCCTGTTACTTTTATAGCAAGGTATATATAAATTGTTGGGGTTAGAAGAAGATCTTGTTGTACGAGTGTTGACTTGACCAACCTTTGTAAAAAAATTAGAGAAGGATTGTGGAAGAGTATTATGCATAAATCTATGTACGAATTTAGCAATTTCAAGTTTATATAAGTCGGGGAATTTTAAAATGTTTAGTTTTGAATAGTATGGGGTAGCCCTATCGAGGTAATTTCCTCCACCGATTATTTTAACCGCTTTATTTTGTAATATCAGAGGTGGAGTCGAGGACACAAGGCTCGAGGCCAAGGACACAAAAAAAATCCGAGGCCAAGGCCAAGGACAGCCTTTCCGAGGACAGAACCTTTCGAGGCCAAGGACAGGAATGCTCGAGGCCAAGGACCAAGGACACAGGCGCAAGTGTTCTCCAAAAAAAAAAGTCTTTAAAATTTTTTTTCAGGCGATCTCCAATTCATTGGCGTACCCAGAATTTTTTTTGGGGTAAGCCCAGCACTTAAATTGTAGGGGACGCGTCCCCCCATCGAGATTTAGCGTCCCCCCAACGAGATTTGAGCACTGGATGATCAGACGAAAAAGACCTAATTCTTCACATAATTTTGGAAAAAAAACGCTTCAATTTCCGGCGAAGACCTTTTTTTTTTTGGTCTTCACCTAATTTTGGCGAAAAAACACTTCAATTTTAGGCGAAGAACTCTTTTTTTTGGTGTTTGTTCAATTTCGGCAACCGAATTACGTAATCTTCCTTAAAGTACTTTCGCATGCCAAATGCGTTTGGTCAAGGCTGCAAAAGCGTCCCCCCATGCAAAATTTTACAATTTAAGTATTGGGTAAGCCTAAACCACAAATCACATGAAATGACGTCATCAAAATTTTTGCAAAGAGGAAGTTTTGTGGGACAAAGATATCGTAGGATGGAAGATCTGAAATCGCTGCCTGTTAGCACGTAACCAGGATTTTGCAAAGGAAGAGGGCTTAAACTTATAGTTCAAAAACGCAAATATTTAACTTTGGAAACGTGTTGAAACAGCTAGTGTAACTCAAACGTATCACAGACAGGGGATCTGGGGGAGGGGCTCCCAGCCGCCGAAGGCTTTGGGGGTCTGGGGGCGAAGCCCCCAGCCCTTGGGCGATTTTTTTGTAATTTTTTGGAAAACAAAAGCTATTTTAATGCCATTGAATCACATTTTGCAAGTATTCAGAGCCATTTAAAAGCACTAGATTTTTGACATTTGAAAGCCAATTGAAAAAATCAAATCGTTTAATACTCCTTTTACTTGCAATTCAAGTTTAAAACACGTTTAACATCTTGCATTTTGGAGTTAAATTTAATTGTAAGTGATCTGGTCCAGGTAGGGGAAAGTAAGGTGCATTGTCTCTTGCAACATTTTAGCAGTAAATAATAATCCACTCGAGGATTTTCCTTAGAGATTTTTGTTTTGTCATGACAATAACCAGTTATTGGCGTACATGTTCGGCCAGGGGGCCCGGGCCCCCTCGATTGAAGTTCAATGATTCGTTCAATCAGCATTTTCCATGGCTAATTTTTTCAAAAAGTATTTTGTGCATAAAACCGGCGAGGTTGGAGGTGAATTACTGAATTGTTATTCAAAAATGTTAAAATAGATGGTTACGTCAACTAACCATGTTATTGCCGGGCCGGATTTACTTCGTGCTAGGCCCCTGGCACTTTGGAGATTTTCGCAAGATCTTTTTGCCAAATATAGGTGAAGACCAAAAGAAGTCTTACGATTTTAGCTCGGGGTCCCTAGCTGGTACTCAGGCGCGTAGCCAGAAATTCGCAATGGGGGGGCTGTTCTGGGGGTCTGGGGGCGGGGCCCCCAGTCGCCGGAGGCTAATGGGGATGAGGGGCGAAGCCCCCAGCTGCCGGAGGCTTGGGGTCTGGGGGTGGAGCCTCCAGCGCTCAAAATTTTGGCATTTTTATGCGAAATGAACTTAATTTTATAGCTATTTTAATGAAAAATAATGCTTTTAGAACGTGGCATAAAAATTGGCAGCCCAACATGATTCAACTGGTTGCATTAATGGGCTATATGAGAAGTGGCTAATGATAACATTGCTGTTCTCTTGCTTACTTGCTAGTAAATCATAAAATCCTATTACTCAATAACACTCACACGGAGTAATCTATTTCGTCTACATTTTATAAAGAAAAATAATTGGGGGAAGGGCTAATGGAAAGATATTTGAGAGAAGTGATTGGTAATTAACTAACACTGAATATCCCCCCTCCCCTTATTCCTGAGTATATGGTATATTTGTAGATAAAAGCTATGTTTGGCGTTTTTACATTAGCGATCAGATTTGATTGTTTATTTTCGGGCATTTTTTCAAAGTTTTCATTGATTTGTGACTTCAATTTTTGACAATTAGCCCCCCCTGAATATATGTTTCAAATGATGCTTTAAATCACTAGTCAATTCCAGCGCAAAAAAAACAGTCTCAAAAGAGCTAAAAACGTGGTATTTTCCTTATTCTGCATTGAGATTGACAGGTCAATGGGGGAGTGGGGGCTTGGCCCCCACCTCCCCCATGGCTACGCTATTGCTGGTACTGCGGCATATTATGGTAAATCCGGCCTTGATTAATGCATTACGTTCACAAAAAGGCTAGATGTGGGCCTGAGATAGCAACTTTTAGGACAAAAATTCCCCGTTTTCTTCGGGTTATACGGTTAAATTGGCTGGCAAAAATTGATTTTAGGGGGACCCGGAGCCCTTGGTCTTCAATATTGTTGTTAGTTATACTGTTGTAAGTGAAGAATGTAAAAAAGAAACTGAAACTGAAGAAAGTATAGGCTTTTTTGTCACATTTTTGTCATTGGTGAAATTTCAATTGGGGAGGGGGCGGACCCCCTGTCCCCCTCCCCTTGGCGACGCCTATGCTCCAAGTGAGGAAAACCAAAAGGTGCTCGCAAATTTTCTGCGAAGTTTCTGGCGTTTTCCAACAAAGTTCAACTGTTCAAAAAGTAGTGCTGTCCAGGCTTCCAATCTTATTCGCCTACAGTACATCAGCACTCAACAGCTTGCTAAGATAGCGTTGCAATGCCACAACATTGTAAAAGGGAAAGCTTCTATAGTGTTGTGGTATTGCAATTTGTATTTTATGTCCCAAATGAACATTGCAAAAGCGAAAGCTTCCGGGCCCCGCCACATTTTCAGCTCGAGGAGCTTCCAGCACTCACCAGACATTTTAGCTTGATTTAATTAACGTGCTGTACTCTCATGTCCACCTAAAAGTTTTATAATTTTTGACAACAAAACCTTCTTGCTCCTTTGGCCCTTCAACACTTTCTTTTGAGCGCTCCTGCACAATACCGAAAAGAAATGCGTGAGAGAAGTGTTGGGTCCCGCCGCCACTACCATCTGTAAAAAAAATTTGGCTGCGAGCCTATCAATAGTAAAAAAAGTTAACTTTAAGCGCCCTCCTCTTCCACCCTCTGGGATGGTCACCCTAACGTACGAGTGTTCGAAGTGATTTTTGGCTACATTATAGTACATTGTTACAAACAAGGAGTTATGAAACAGTACTTACATTCCCAAGCTAACTATTGTGCAGTAGGTTGCAAAATTACATTAATAGCAAATTATTTTGAGTTACTTTTGTTACCAAAACCTAATAATTGTGCTTATGAATACGTACTTCTTTTTCGCTAAGCCAAGTGTTGCAGAAGTACTTTTGAAATTACGGATTTTTTTGTAGACATCACTGTCTTACAAAATGTTCAACACAACTTCGAAGGCTTCATCCGTCTCAGCTTTTGCAACGGCCCGCATTAAATCAAAGCCTCCTTTCGACTCTCACCCATGCTGTTTTCCGATCTCTTCATCCACCTTTCCCACGCTTGTTCCCGGTGGAAATCGCATATCAAAACATGGCAATCTGTAAAAAAAAAAAATTGGATATGGTTGCGTTTTTACTTTTGCAATTTCAATTACTGTTATGGAGCATACTAAAATAGCAATCACTCCGGTTTTTTCAAACTGCAGCATATCACTTAAAACACTAAAAAAGAATGTTTCTCTGTGCTATAGCAGATCAATATGCTAGTTAAATTTCTGTTTCAAAACTGGTTCAAACGTTCAATACGAATGTCTGCGCCCCATGGGCCTTTTTTACGACGTTCACATTAAAAATATAGAATGCCTTTACGACTACTATCTGAAATTAAAACTGAGGAAAATTCATAAAATCTAGCAAGTGGCGATAAAAACTTAAGCAAACTGAAACACAACTGAAACTAAGGTATATGATCAAATGCATTTGAAAGTAGATTTTAAAGTTATGAAACAGTATGAATTTACTCATGAATAGTGGCTACATAACGCATTTTTGCAATTTTTGAGGAACTTTGTCCAAACATTGCAAAAATACTCCAGGAAGAAACATCAGAAGGTCAATTAGTGTTATCAGCACTGATGCATTCACTTGAGCAACCACACTTTTTTCACGCAACCCGACATAAGGGCGCCGGACATTAGGGTGCAGACATAAGGGCTCAGGGCGTAAGGGTGCAAGGACGTATGGGCACAGAGGCGTAAATCTGCAATATGCACTAACATTTTTGTGGTTTGGAAAATAATTATTTAATCAAAGAAACGAACTGGATTATTTTTTAATTAGTATTTTACTTAATTTTTGAAAACGCCGAGCAGGTTTGTGATTGTTTTCACACACAATCATTTAACGTTTGCACTTAATCCGTTAAGCAAACAAAAATAATAAGTATTGTGCTCCGCTGCTAACCAAAAGCGTTTTCTAATCGCATGCGCGTGCACTGTAGATAGCCATTATCTACAGTTTAGAGAAATCGTTCCTTTTTTTTTTAATTTTTGCTTGTTGCAATTTATTTGAAAATTCAGAATTGCCCGATTTCGTTCCTTTAATTACAAAATTATTTTCCGAAGCACGAAAATGTTACCGCAAATTGCAAAGTTACGTCTCTACACCGTTATGTCCCAGCGCCATTATGTCCTTGCACTCTTACGCCTTTTATTACTTCTGCAGTTAAATACTTAGGAATTCATATCGATGAAGAATTTAAATTTTTAGTATGATATCACATCGATTGTGGCAAAAATTTCACGTGGCGTCGGTATTCTACTCAAGGTGAGAAATTTTCTTCCAACCTCTACTCTTTTATGTGTATATTACAGTCTTGTGCATTCACATCTAAGCAGCTATGGCATCATCATATGGAGATCAACATACAAATCATACTTAGAAAAACTAACATCGCTCCAAAATAAAGCAATTCGGGCTGTAGGTAGTGCAGAGTGTAATAAAAGTTCCTCTCCTTTATATTCTAAACTTAAAGCGTTAAAACTTCATGATATATAAATAAATATAAACTAGCAAATTTATGCATCATTTAGAAAGCAAAACTGTTCTTACACCATCAATGAATTTTTTTGCCGCTGTGAAAAATGATTTAAATCTTAATACTATGTCCAGAACACAAGAAAAATTAAAAGTCCCTCTTTTCAAATTGTCAAGAACTCAAAAACTGTGTAGTATCAGGGTGTAACTCTGTGAAATTTACGATCATTAAATTAAAACAAACTATGAACATATTCTTTGTCACCAGGTATGATGTGGATCTGTATTTTACTGTTCTGCTGGTGTCAAGGCTAATTTCAAATATAAAAAACTTAAAAACGGCCAACGTTTCAACAGTAAACTAACTGTTTTCATCAGGGCTAAAAGGCCTAAAATGAGTCAAAATGCAAATGGAAACAAAGCAATCTAAAAATGACGTAATCACGAGTCACAAGTATCCTTCACAGATTCTTCGTATCCTTCACGGATTCTTTGTTCCCGAAAGAAGACCGAAGCTGAAATTACAAACTTACCTCATAGTAACAAACGATATGTCATAATTCCCTATTTTCCTGGCTTGTCAGAAAAAATTAGACAAAGTTTGATTCCACATGGCGTGAAAACAATCATGAAACCAAGAAGAAAATTGGGACATATCTTAGGCCTATCATCTCGCAAGGACGAAATTCAATCCAATAAACGGCAAGACGCAATCTACCAAATTCCATGCAAAGACTGTAATATGGATTACATAGGAACAAGCGCGTAGCCAGAAATCCACAATGGGGGGGGGCTATTTTTGGGGTCTGCGGCGGAGCCCCCAGCGCTCGAAAATTTTGCATTTTTTAGCAAAAATAACTTAATTTTAGGGCTATTTTAGTAAAAATAATGCTTTTAAAACGTGGCACAGAAATTGGCAGACCAACATGATTCAACTGGTTGCATTAATGGGCTATATGGGAGGTGGCTAATGATAACACTGTAGTTCTCTTGTTTACATGCTGGTAAATCATAAAATCTTATTATTCAATAAAACTCACACGGAGTATTCTATTTCGTTTATATTTTATAAAGAAAAATAACTGGGGGGGAGGGGGGGCTTCGAGAGAAGTGATTGGTAATTAAAAAGCACCACTGAATCCCCCCCCCCCCCCCCCCCTTATTCCTGAATTTAGAATGCATTTGTTGATAAAACCTATGTTTGGCATTTTTATACTAGCGATCAAATTTCATTGTTTATTTTTGGGCATTTTTAAAAGTTTTTATCGATTTGTGACTTTAATTTTCGACGAATTAGTCCCCCCCTCCGAACATATGTTTCAAAAATTGCTTTAAATCACTTTTTAGTTCATTCCAGCGCAAAAAAACAGTCTCAGTAGAGCTAAAAATGTGGTATTTTTCTTATTCTGCGTTTTGGTTGACAGGCCAATGGGGGGGGCTATAGCCCCCCTAAACGATCATTCAAACTAACGAATGATTGTTTACTAAGAGATACTAAACGATCATTCGAAACCAGAAAAGAAGAACATATTAGAGATATCAGAAACGCTCAGTCAAAACCCGCAAATATCAAAGATAATACCTCAGCACTTTGCAAACACGCCATTAACTTGCACCACGATATTGACTGGAACAACTGCCAAATTTTAGAATTTGAAAATGATTATGGATAACGCCGATTTATTGAATTATCTTTTATTAACAACGTTCCAAATACAATGAATGATAGAAAATCTATTTCATTGCCATCTATGTACTTTAAATTGGAAAAATAATACATCATTTCGTTTTTAAAAAATTGATTTTTGTGAGTTTAGAACCCGGTTTTCATGTTTGTTTCTATTTGCTCGCTTATTGAAATTGTTATCAAAGTATTTCAGATACCGGTTTGGTCCCAATTCGTTCATTCACCTGCTTTTTTACACAGTGTTATTGCTCAATCTTGTGATACGTGATTACATCATTTGTTAATTGCTTTGTTTCCATTTGCATTTTGACTCATTTTAGACCTTTTAGCCCTGATGAAAACATTTAGTTTACTGTTGAAACGTTGGCTGTTTTTAAGTTTTTTATATTTGAAATTAACCTTGACACCAGCAGAAAAATAAAATACAGATCTATACAACAAATTATCTTTTCAAAAATTTTTTTCTGAATATAAATACAATCTCCTCCAAAACTATTCGTCATAATTTTTCGAGTTAAATTTGACGTTAGCCTGCACTAATTCGATTATGTCTATACCATCATCAAAATGACTGAAAATAAATCTCTTTATTTTTTGTGAGGTCGGCCGCTCCACTCAAAGACTTATGTCACTTTCCGGTCCTCCCTCCGCATTATTCTGATAACTATACTTTTGTGTTGTTTTGAGTTCTTTGTTTTTGTTTTGTGCGGTAAAAAATAAGCTTCCCTTACCTTACCTTTTGTCCCTGCGTTCTTCTATCTGTGACTTTTGTCCTGCGCCTCATGCCTGCACCTTTTGTCTGCGCATTATGTAGTAGATCGCTTTTTCAAAAGAACCAGTACATTTTGAGATAAGGCTGCTGGCTGTTATTAAATTTTCACAAATTTTCAGCCTCACATGTTCTTGAATTTTATTGAAAAACAAAGTGACACAAAGTTTTTCTTGCTTGGTTGAAAGCTGTAATTTTTTCAATGATCTCAGATCAAGTCTTTCATTATATTGCTGTACTACGAAGCGTGTAACCAGTAACGTACGCAGAATTTAAAAAAAAAGGAGGGGGGCAGAAACTTCAGTAGATCTGAGAACAAAGATCAGAATGTAGATTGTTTCACTCAAAATCAGCCAGATTTTCTGCCCAAAATCAGGTAAAGAGCAAAAAAAAAGGTCTTCACTCAAATTTGGTCCGATTTCTGCCCAAAAGACCTATTGTGTCATCAAAGCTTCTGCCCAACTTGCAAAGGGGGGGGGGGGGCATGCCGAAATTTTGCATACTATTCTATGCTAATTATACTATCCTGGCGACCAAAGAGGCGGGGCATGGCCCAATGGCCCCTCCTAAATACGCCCCTGCGTGGAACGAGGTTGCGAGACCCATCTGCGCGTCATTGCGCGCCTGCAACACAACTCCTTTCAAAGAAATGTCACAGCGGTGGTGAGCCGTTGGCAACTTTGTGTCTGATTTTAGCGGCCCAAGATATAAACCTCAGACCTCCCGCTCCAGAGGCAAACGTGTTACCGCTTGACCGATTGATCATAATTATTAATATAGTCTTCAGATAAATCAACAATGGAAATGCAGAAAAGTGAAAGACAGCTCTATTGATTGATGCCTGTCAAGGCATTGTACTGGGTTTCGGTCTTAAGTTTTTTTGCGGAAGCTGGCATTATTCTTAATTTGTTCTTAAATCTTGAGCAAAAATGAGCCTCGTGCTGTTACAAAATCGTTCTTACAAAAAAGTGAAATGCTGAAAGCCATACACCGGTAATCAGAGCTAAATCATACCTTGAAAGCAATCTTCAATCGCATTAATCTCTGCCTCGCATTTGTCGGTCATAAAAAATTGTGACTTACAGTCCGGGTTTCAAGATTTCAATATGCTAAGTGCTTCTTGGATATCAGATGTTGCTTCATTTTGAATGACAAACGTTGCGACTACTTGATATCCGACATTAATTTTGACGCAAGCAAAAAATAACGGTCACGCATATTTAGATGTTTTACACGTTGCGTGCAAAAGGCAAATAAATATCTTGTCCATACCGTAACAATAACCGCCATTGCCATGCTATTTGGTGGATAAACAGTAGACACTGATCCGAGTTTAGTCGAGGAACATTTTCATCTGTAGTATCAATAACGTCCTCAGCACCGGTGACATAAGGATGAAACAGCATTTTGTCCCCAAGGTTTGAAGACTCAAGCCATTTATTTATTCACCAAAAAGAAGACATTTTCTTGGTCTAACTTGGCAAGCTTCCGTTTCGAAACGGCCAAATTGTAATGGTTTTCAATATCTTTTTGAGCGGGATAAAATCTTCGGTTGCGTTTTTTTTTGTGACTCCTTATCTTTGAAAAGAACTTCCGCAACAAAGCTACTTAAAGATCTTTGTATTTCTTGCAAATTGCGACCAGAATACACCATGTCGTAAATTCTAGAAACGAGTCGCTTGTCAATGACTTGCTGAATACCGCAAACCTAAAAGTGAAAAAATATGATTAGAACCTTAAAACACAATGTCGCTTGAAAGGTGCATTTAGAGATGCAAAGCAACACACAATTTACACCTTCGTAATAACACGCGCTCATTCGAAAGTGTTATGACGTCACTTGCTGAATTAAGTCGTTGACTGTTTAAAAAAGATTTTGAAAATTTGCTTGTCGGTCCATTAAAGTAAAATACATTTACGCGTAATACAGTGCGGAATCTTAGAAACTTATTTTTCTGAAATTATCTCTGTTAACTGAACAACAAAAAGTATGCACAAAAAGTAACTAACGTCATTTGTTCCATGATGGCCAGTATGATCTTGCATTGATGGCAAAGTAATCCTATAAGCAATTTCTTTTGGTATTGATTTACAGTTGTTGGTGCCTGCAAGTACCAGGCGAAGTGATGTCTCCGATTTTGCAATGTCTTTTAAATCGTGCTTTGCGACCTAAATCATTAAATGGCTTTTTTTGTAAAAAAACAAGTGCCACTTGTAAACAAACCAGGGCCGGAAAATCGGTTTAAAATCAAAGTGACTACCTGAAAATTTTTCACTCGTAAGTACATACGTCTAAACTTATAAGTGAACTGGTAACTTGAAGTCAGACTACCGACTCCACAAGAATCAGATTTTTATCATCAGCTCAGTGATATAACTCCGACCCTGACATGTTCTTAAAAAAAACAACAAAAAAACACGAATTCGTGAGCCTCGGCATTGACTTCACAGCACAAATGAGAAATAAGTTAGAATGAAAATGCAATTTCAAGTGTTTTTTTTCTCAAAACTTGAACGTTATGTCTTTTATAGTTTCATAGATTTGGAATTCACAAATGCCCTTCCACGCTATTCAGTGTTGTTAAGAACAAACAAACTTATCAAAACTTTGATTATTTCCCCCCTTTTATAAATGCTTTGATTACGGCGGCTGATTTCATTACAGCGGCGGCTATAGCTCAATTGGTAAAACATCTATGGTAACGTCGGGTTAATGATTCATCGAGTTAATTATAATAATACGTCAAAAATTGCCGACTTCCGGCTCGATGCGCGATCTGGCAACGCGTTGCTGTGTTCTTGGGAAGACACTTGACGCTTATTTTCCTTTGGGGCCAAGCACCGATGCAATCTACCCGTTGTGGTGGCCCAGCCTGACCAAAGATTTATAAACACTAAACAGAACTAAACAAAAACGTGCTCTGCGTTGGTAATTGGCGCACAGTACCTACTAAATACGCAGGAACGAAGGAACAAAGCACTGAGGTCAAAATAAAATGTTACCCAATTGATGCGACGTGAATTAAAGCCAAAAATCACGTTTATTCAAACTAAAATTAATCTTCACCTGAAGTTGTAGATATCGAACCATTTCCACTATTTGGGCAACTGCATTGCAATCCATTTTCTTTGTACTTTGCACCACCAAACGCGCCGGTTGGTGATGGTGATCCATTAGCTATAAAGCAAAGAGAAAATTTTTTTTTTCAGATTTGATTACAATCTAACAAAAAGTCAATGTGTTAGTTGCTGACTTGCCGACTGAAACAAATTGTGACCGAATGCGGAGGTGTATACTTCCCCAATGATTATTCCGTGGAAAAGAGTTAGAACTCAAACCATTCGAAAAACTGCTCTACAGCATTGGCCACTCTGGCTAGAGCGGATATCATAACACAGTACACATCACATATAAAAATTTAAAACTCTACAGACTGCTTCACTTGTAATCGGGATCATCAGGGGTGTCTTATTCGAATAAAACCATTTAAATAGATCTATGTTATTCGTATACAATATTGCCATTCAAGCAATATTATAGTATACTGTAGAAATCTGCAAGTAGTATGATACTCATTGATCGAACAGAGTCTTTTTAAATTTATTTACCGTACTGTAGATTAACATTATTTTCTTACGTGAGGTGGTATGGTATTTACATTTCGAGATCGATTTTTGGCTGCATTTCGATGTTTTCCTCAGTGGCATTTCAAATATATATTTTACCGGAATGCAAGAAATGCCATTGTTCCAAAGAGTTCATTGTCGTCGGAGTTGGTTGTCTGCCAAAAAAATTCAAGTAGCACTAATCATTTTAAGCAAAGTTCAATATCGTCAGCCTAATAAAATAAATGTCTAAGTCGATTTTTGGGCAAAATGAGTTATTCATACCAAAATGATCAGCATGGAAAGGCGCACCTTGTGTACTTTTCAGATTTCAAAAATCGCCACTAGAGGGCGCTTTATGCTGTTATAATAAAAATGCCTAAGTCCAGAGAGGGACTTGAGCAATTTCATGATTAGCCTATGTCATTTGATATTTACTTAGGCAATTTTATGATGAGCCTATGTCAGTCGATGCTGACTTAGGCATCCAAAAACTACACTAGCTGTTAGAAAAAAGAACAAATTCTTTGAAAACAGAAAAGATTTTTTTGAAAACAGCACAGTAGCTCGACCAGAGGTGGGCAGAAACTAGTTACTTTTGTAACTTTTTGAGTAGCTGTAACGGTAACTTAGTTACTTTTTTGAAACTGTAACGAAATTGGTACCTAGTTACAAAATTAGACCTGTAAAAGTTACTAGTTACAGTTACTTTTTTTTAGTGACAGCACACGCATGCCGGACTAAGTTTGGTAATTATATTACCTGCATGCTCTGCGCAAGCCGATTGCTAGATGCACACACACTCACACACCTGGTCATCATCACGCGATTACATAAGTTTCCGTTTCACTGATTTTTTCGCCAAGTTGCCTTGGCCAGGAGACAGCGAAATGACCATACGGTCTTCGAGTCGCTGCCACCTATGTAAACCACACCAATGCTAAATCTTCACATGGTCCCTTTAATGCTGAACGTCAAGCAGGGAAGCTGTGAATACCAATTTTTAAAGTCTTTTGGTATGGCTCGACAAGGAAATGAACCCCGGTCTACCGACTATAAGGAGGACGCTCTTACCACTACACCATCTCTGCTCAATCAAGCGTTCACAAATATTGATAAACAAAAAAATGATCGTTCTGAGCAGTATAAGTACTTGTTTTATTAGGATCAAAATTTTCTTAATCAAAGTAACTGCAATCGCAACTGTACCGATAACCAGTTAATTTTTCAAAACTGTTGCTGTACGTTAACTTAGTTACTTTTTTCCCCGAGTAACTGCAACTGTAACTAAGTTACTTTTAGAAAGTAAAAGTAACTTAGTTACAGTACTTTATATACTACAAGTCAACAACATAAACGTAGCTAGAATGGGGCTAGGGGGTCCGGGTCACCCCAATTGAAATGCCACCAATTATAAAAATGTGACAAAAAAAAACATTGTTTTTTCACTTTCTTCTAGCATTTTTTGCGTACAACAGTAAGTAACAACAATAATGATGACCAGGGGGCCCGCGCTCTCTCAATTCAATTTTTACCAAGCAATCTAAATGTACAACCCGGGTGAAGTTAAGGGTTTTTGTCCCAAAAGTTGCTACTTCTGGTCCTTATCAAACTTTTTTATGAACGTAATTCAAAAACCAGGGCCGGATTTACCATGAGGCAAAGTGCCAGGAGCTCTGCGCTCAGATGGTAAGACTTTTTTGGGCCTTTACCTATATTAGGTAGGAAGATGTCGCAAAAATCTACAAATTGCCAAGGGCTCGCACAATGTAGATCCGGCCTGGGTAATAACATGGCTAGAGAGCATAACCATCATTCTATTGTATCATTTTGCAATAACAATTCACCTCCACCTCGCCAGTTTCTACGCGTCAAAACACTTCTGAAATAAATAAGCTGGGAAAATGCTCATTGAACAAGTCATTGAATTTGAATTGAGTGGGCCTGGGACCCCGGGCCATAGGCGTAGCCAGGAGGCCAGGGTATTCCGCCTCAATTGAAATGTTATCTATGACAAAACTGTGGCAAAAAAGCCTATTGTTTCTTCAGTTTCAGTTTTTTTTAGCATTTTGCGTACAACGCTTTCTTTTAGCATTTTTGAATAGCATTGACGACCAAAGGCCCCGGGCCCCCTCAATTCAAATTTTGCCAACCAATTTAAATGTATAACTCGGGAGAAATTGAGAGTTTTTGTCCTAAAATTTGCTATCTTAGGCCCTCATCTAACGTTTTTATGGACGTAATGCAATAACTATAGGACCAGATTTACCATAGTATGGCACAGTGCCAGGGGCTCCGCGCTCAGAGGTGAGACATATTTTGAAAAAAGTTGTGTTATTTAAGATTACCGTTCTGCGGAGGAGTCCAACCATTTTATTACCATCTGCTGCAATATTGTTTACGTGAAATGAAAATTTCAATTTTCCATCAAACATCGCACCAAGATCTTTGATTTAGTCAACTTGGTTCACATTGTTTATGTTCTAACAAGTCCTTAATAGTGCGTGTAAAAGTGGGGGGTTCTTACCCAGCCTTAAAATGTGACATTTCTGGGAGTGAAAATCCAACTTCCATTTGTAATTGTTTTACCTGCACAAAGTGTATCAAGATCTGTCTGCATGTTTACGCGGTCCTGTAGAGAAGAGATTTGAGAATATAACTTTGTATCATTTGCAAAGAACTTTAGGTTGCATTTAATCAGTGCTGGGCATCGCAAGTTTTTTTTAAGTCCGCAATTCCGCAACCGATTTTCAATTTTCTTAATGCGCAACTGCAAGTCCGCAATTGCACGCTTAAAAGCTTAGTCCGCAACGATGTTTCAGGATTCTTGAATCCGCAATCACAAGTCCGCAACTTTGTAATTCTTGAAGTCCGCTACCGCAAGTCCGCAACTTCGCGATTCTTCAAGTCCGTAGCTTCGTAATATTTGAAGTCCACACTTCAAGTCCTCAACTTTTTATGAACCGAGTAGAAAAGTTTTGCCTTCAACCATGTCCCGAAGTGATCTGCTCAGAGTTTATTAGCAAACATTAGTCAAAAGTTGTGACTTAGGAGAAGTATAGCAAGCGTATGGTGGAAGCAATTCACGCAATAAAAGGAATTACTCACAATCGTTCATTGTAGTAAAAGTACCACAGCATGACTTGTTATTTAGCTGCTTCTTCGAATGGCAAACGTAAGAACTGCCCAGCTCCTCTTACTTTCAGGTCCAACTCAAAACAGATTTAAACGCTTGCATTTTTGGTTAAAGTTTTTAAGTGACTTGGCTAAGGGTGATTCAGGGATATTGTAGCTCCCAGCCCTTCTGGTTGCACTGCTGCTTATACAGTAGGTGCCTAAACTGCATGGAAGCAAAAAGCACAACCCCGACGACGAACCCTTAAAAATGCTGCAATGAAGCTAGAGATTCGAAAATTAAAAGCCATTGGATTACAGTGAGAAGCCATCAAATAGCAAAGCACAATCCGTATTTCTGCTTACAACCACATATTCTAAAAAAAACAATTTTTTTCATGGCAGGAAAAGGAAAATACTGTAGAAGGCAAAAAAACATTCATATCACTAAATCGTATTACTAAATTTTTAGTTTCTGGTTTGTATAAATACTATAGGAACGAGATAACCACTCGCTACCAGCAGTGCCATCGCCAAACCAAACGAAGTGAGGCCGGGGAGCCTAACGGAAAATGGGGGGACACTATAAAATAGAATGAACTTTTGCACATCAAAACTAATTTTTTAAAGCTACAGTTTTCCATTCATCTTTGGAAAAATAGACATAGAAGCCCGGCAACGTTTATTAGCTGGTTTCATATGCGGCGTGGCCTGTATAAGCGCTTGAAAAATCTTTATGCAGGAGTGAATGCGATCAAAAGCGCAACCAGGTTTTAGTTAAGAGAGAGGGGGCTTGAACCAAAAGTGAATGTTTTTCGCACAAAAATTGTCTAATTTAGGTCCCGTGCTGAGCAAACCGTTGCAACTCAAGCGTGTCACAGAAGGGGCAGAGCCCCCAGATGCTGGGTGATTTTTGCGGCAAAAATTGCGATTTTAACGCGATTTAAATCACATTTCGCACATTTTAAAACCATATCAATAATTAGGCCTACACAAAATTGCTAAAATTCAGAAGTCATTGAAAGATTTACATTGCCTAGACTCTTGAGCCCCCATATACTTAGGTCAAGTCCAAAACATGTTTAAACACTTATTCTTTTTTGGTTATATTTTCTAAATGACTTGGCTAAAGGAGGCTAATGCTCCATTAAGCCCCTTCCCCCTGGTTGCGCCACTGACTGCGACCTAAAATACAGTACATCTTGAGTGTGCTCTAAAAAAAACAGCTGGTCTTTTAAAAAAATGTTTTCACAATTGTTTCAGGTCGTAATCATTAACAAAATACCGGTAACGCTTTTGTAGTCATACATCCCTATTCTGCGACATATCCGTAAAGGCGTGTTAATAAAACAGATTATTGGGTCATGTTTATGCAAAGCAGTTGGTGGCCAGCAATTTTGCCAACAATCGAGAAAACTTTAAATGAGAATGATGTTTGGAAATTATTATTCCTTTTCTTGTCATTGCCGTTCTTGTCGTTACGTGATGCTCCAAAAGAGCATTCCGAGTAAACCGAAATGGGGAGGGAGCACAAGCAGTTGGTAGGGGGGTATGGCACCCCTGGCCCCATCGTAGCGAGGGCACTGGCTATCAGTACAAAAAATGATACACCAAAGGCTAATTTTGTGAACTTACGGTGAAAAACAACAAAGCTATACTTTGAACCAGGGCTGCAAATTTGAACTTAAACTCGAAAAAATCGGTTGTTTAGCCGAACTCGAGAAAACAGCATGTCAACAAAAAAAAAAGCGACGAAGTCGAAAAGCAGACTTAGTATTTTTGTCAGCCTGAAGTCAAAAAACTTGATGTTTTTGTCGAACTTGAACTCGAAAAAATTAAATTTATTTCTCATATTTGATTGGGTAAAAACATAAATATTTTACGAAAATAGAAAGAAGTTTCAATATTTGTCAAAAACTTGCGGAATTGCGAACTAAAATTTAAAACAGTCCGCAACCGCAAGTCCGCAATTTAAACTGCCAAAGTCCGCATGTCCGCAACTTTTTTCGTTTGTCCGCAATTGCGGATTTGCGGACTAACTTGCGGACTTGCCCAGCTCTGCATTTAATATCATCAAAAATGTCATTCATGTAGCACAAAAAAAAGAATAGGTCCAAGTACGCTTCCTTGAGGTACCTCACTAGTCAATTTCAACCTTAGTCCAGGTTGAAGGCTTTTTCATTTAACACAAGTCTTTGTTGTATGTGCTTCAGAAATGCCTTAATCTGTGTTAATAAGGTGTTATTGATTCAGAGTTGTTTTTTTTTGCATTTCATTTAGAGCACCTTATTAGTTATATTTAGTGCACCTTATTAGTTATATGATGATAATCTATCGGACCACTACGTCATATATTGCAATGTAACTAATAATTCTGTAACGTCACCAAAGCAAACCTACTTCATAATCAGAGATAAGTCTACCTTTAACGCAGATTCTTATCGCGACGAAATGAATACTGCAGTTTACGACTACCTGAGTAATTTAGGGGAATTAACAGAACTCAATTTTGATCGCACATTTGATGAATTTGTGTCACTCGTTCAAAACGTAATGGAAAAGTATGCCCCTCTCAAAGGATTATCGCGCAAACAACAGAAATTGAAAAGTAAGCCATGGATTACAAAAGAGATATACGCAATGATTTGTCGAAAAAACAAGATGCATAAATCTCATTATATTTCGGGAAATGATGATATGAAACAAGAATATAAAAGTTATTCGAATAAATTAACTAAAATTAAAGCATTAGCCAAAAAAGAATATTATTCAGCAGAAATAGAAAAAAATAAAACAAATCAGCGAAAAACATGGGAACTTTTGCGAACTTTACTGCCTGGTAATTCCAAAAAAAGAAACATCTTGCCTACAACTGTAAATGTGGATAATGTTACTGTAACAGACCAGCAAAGAATTTTGGACGAATTTAACCATTTTTTCTCAAAAGTCGGAGAAAATCTCGCGAGTGAATTTAGCACGAATGACGAGGCAGCATTTGAACTATTTCTTCAAAAGAGAGTAAGTCCATCGATTTTCATGGAACCACCTCGGGTGAATGAAATAATAAACATAATAAACTCTTTAAACTTGAATAAATCTGTAGGTCATGACAACATATCGCCGTATTTTTTGCGAGTGGCTTCTGATACATTAGCTCCAGCTTTATGTTTTATCATTGACAATGCTTTTCGACTGGGAATATTTCCAACAAGTTGTAAAATAGCTAGAATTGCTCCTCTGCATAAATCTGGAAAAACTGATAACATTACTAATTATCGTCCAATATCCATATTAACATGCTTCTCTAAAATTATTGAAAAACTAATATATAAACGAATGTCAAACTTTTTTCAGAAACTTTCTGTCTTGGTTACATCACAATATGGATTTCAGAATAACAGGTCAACATCTTATGCTATTATGGACGTGTTGACCTCTACTTATGATCACATTGATAATAACATGTATATTGGCTTGATATTATTAGATTTTAAGAAAGCTTTTGATACTGTCTGTCACACCACATTATTGAAAAAGCTTGAGCACTATGGAATCCGTGGCATAGCACATAAACTATTGCACTCTTATTTGTCTGACAGACATCAGTACATAACTTTTTATGACATACTGTATGTTCTGAAAAAGTTCTCAATCGCTTTGGAGTACCTCAAGGGAGTAACTTAGGGCCATTGTTGTTTTTAATATACATAAATGATATTCCAAATGCATTAACTTCACCACCGCGATTATTTGCTGATGACACGTGCTTAGTAATCCACGCTGCAAATCCACGTACTCTACAAGAAAAAATAAATATTGCATTACTAAATGTTCATAAGTGGACAAAAGCGAACAAAATTACCCTTAATCCAAAAAAATCTTCCGCCTTGATAATTCCTCCTAAAACAACTCTTCCAGTTCCTGCAATTGATTTGATTTTCGACAACAATGTGATTACTATTAGTGATTCCGCAAAATACCTGGGCATTACAATCGATGCAAGTTTAAATTTTGACGAACAAATCAATTCAATATCAAATAAAATAGCGAGGTCCGTAGGTGTTTTGTCTAAACTAAAGCATGTCTTACCTTTCACTGCCTTACGAAATTTATACTATAGCATGATTCACCCACATTTACTCAATGGCATCTCAATTTGGGGAAACACGTCCGACAGATCCTTAGAGCAATTGATAACCTTACAAAATAAAGCTGTCAAAATAATTTCCGGTGGACAGTGGCGAGACCACGTTACACTTTATTACGAACAATCAAAAATATTAAAATTAAAAGATTTATATACATACGAGGTAGCAAAAATGATGCATAAACACTCACGCAAACAATTACCTAGCAGTTTCAACTCATACTTTGCTACCGTGAATGCGAAACACACACGAACTACGAGATTAGCTTCGTCTGATTTTAATTTGTTTCTCCCTAGATATAGAACCAAAAAATTGCAGAGAAACTTCCAATATCAAGGAGTCAAAATCTGGAACTCGCTATCAGAAGAATTAAAAATTTTATCGTTCAATCAATTCAAAGTAAAATATAAACAAAAATTATTGTCAAAATATAAATGATAAATTGCATAATAATATTTTTGAACAAAAACTAAGCTAGAGGAAACATATTGCAATATTTTTTAAACAGTCAGTACGCCTTGAAATCTATGAATGCTAATATATAGGTGGCTGCTCGACTCGATGACCGTGAGGTCCCCTCGCAGCCTCCTGTTGCAATTCAAGTGACTGCTTTTTGAATAATATATTGCCTTGCTTACTTATTTATTTGTGCCTTAATTGCATTTGTCTTGAATTGTATATAAATGTTATGTTATGTTATGTTATATAAGGAAATAAAATTGATTAAAGCCATTTATTGATGCTGCACCCTATAGTCCGAAAAATAGGCCTACCATAAGCATGCAATTATCCCTATGTTTTGCTGCTGAAGTGCTATTTTTTTAGAAATTCAAATTATGAAAACTTACTTTAAAAAAATATCATCTTGCTGGATTGTGGATATAATTGTATTTGCTCTACAAGTATATATATATACTGGTACCGATTTTTATTCAGACTTGTAGAAGCCCAAATTTACAAAATGCAACTAATTTTTGCATCTGATTTTGGACTTTTTGCCTCCCTTTTCACTTTCAGCCTGTAGCACAGTATACTAATACTGTGCTTGTAGTATCAATTTTAAAATTGGCATTGTGACTAGAGATGGCAACAGCGCAGCGTACGCGGCCGCGCGCTGTTGTTGGTGCACCGCGCCGCATAGCGTGGCAACTAAAATCTGCATTACGTCACAGCATCAGCGCAGCGCCGCGTACTAAAATTTTTTTACATTTTTTTTACAATTGTTGTTGGTAATTTTCTCTTTATGAACAACAATGGTTAGTCTGGATGTAACTATTATAGGTATGAATTGAAGACAATGCATGCTACTAAAACAGGAAAAGGTGCCTTCAGTTCAAGTTTATTTTTTCAGAATTCGGAGCATCCTAGAATCGGCTATTTGGGCAACAAGAAACTTAGTTTTGATCGGCTGAACGTGTTTATTTTTTGACACCAACAAACAGATTTTGGTTTTGGTAGGCTAGACTAGCAAAGGTTTAGGACGTTGGGTGAGCAGGGGTGCCGATCTTCGTTGAGCATTGGGGGGAATAACTTGCAATTTTACCCCGATTTTTCCCTATTTTCAACTTTGGGGGGGAAGAACCTCGACCACGATTTTTTTCAGGTGAGCAAATAAAGTGAAGACCAAAAAAAAGGTCTTCACCTAAAGAAAGAAAACTTTGTTCCCCAAATTCTAGTGGAGATCTGCGCTCAAATGCACACCAAAGTCAAATTATTGGGGGGATGCAGATGCAGACTAGACTCAAATTATTGGGGGGGATACAATCAATTTATTGGGGGATATATCTCCCCACCCCGAGTTTCGGCACCCCTGTCGGTGAGAAGATGAAACAAAGGCAAACAAAAGTAGAAGAAACAGATTTGTGGGAAACAATCATCAGAGTAGAGGCACAAAACAAAGCCTAGCGACACACCCTTCCTGTACACAGTAGGCTTATGCCTAGGGTATTGGTACCAGCCCAAGTCTAGACAACAGTTTCTACTACACATGCGCTTGTATTTCAGAGTGACAGAGTTAGTTCAGTGTAGCCTATTCATCAACAGGTCATGGCATCAAGAATTACGCTTTCGGTCCTATGTCTGTAGCCTATCTCAGATCTGGTTGACCTATGTCTGTATGTAGTAGAGTACGAAGACTAGGCCACACTTATTTCCAATGGCAAAATAGCCTACCGGTACGTAATAGCAAAATTTATTCCACAATCCAACACACATGTAAACGGCAAAGGTATTAATACATAGGGTAGTTTCATACAAGTGTAGTAGCTTTTGACAGCATGCAGAGCACGAGATACCTTATATTTCATTAATTGAGCTTCTGGTTCAGGATTAGTACAGTAGTTGCATGAAATTATCAGGTAGACTGGAACTGGGTAGATTGTTTTTGATTGCCAAAATATGGTGCAGAAAAACTGATAGCAAGCACACACAAGGCAAATTAAACCTGAAAGCCTATAATTGAAACGACTGATCTCACATCGCATGTTTTTTAGTTTTTACTCGGCCATTTTCAAAGTTAACGAGTGCAAGGTTTCAGACTTTTACTTATCTATAACTCAATAACAGATAATGGTTTGGTGTAGCTACATGAAATTTTGACAGCAGTTTAAGATTCATAAGTTATTTGTGTGTGCCAAATTTCAAGGCAATGAGTCTCGTAACTTCAGGTTTAGGACCTGAAAACTACTTCAAAAGTTTGGTATAAAAAGTGGTCTTATTCAAAAACGGCTTAAGTACGGCAAAAAATATTTCACATGGTTATATGTTGTAAGATACTCTTTCATCTCTACCTACACGTTTAGCCGCATTGAGTTTTTTTTCATTTTTTGCTTTCTAAATTTTGTGCACTCTTCTTCTCCTATACCACACAACATCAATATTTAATTTTTGTGTAAATTTGTTGGGCTGCAAATGCTATTTTGTCTCCTGAACTTTTTTGAGGCTTCTCCCCAGAACCCCCCCAAAATGGGGCCTTAAAAAACTAATTTTTTTAATTGCTCAAGCTAGGGTGATAGTTTTTTGTTTTTATTGGTAGATATTTACGCAACAAATAGTTTGACATAGTATGGAGGTACCACCCCCCAAGGGCCCCCAAATGGACTCCCCAGAAATTAGTTTTTTGAACGACTCAAGCTAGGGCATTACTTTTTTTATACCGGCAGATGTTTAAAAAACAAATATTTTGACATGGTTTGAGAGAGCGACTCTTTTGAAAACTCTCCAAAATAATACCCCTAAAATCAATTTTTTATATGTCATAAGCTAGAGAGCTAATTTTTTTCTGATTTAGTGGAAATTTGAAAGATACTTAACTTGCGGTGCGGCGCGGTGCAACGTGAATTTAGTTGTGTTTGAATGCGGTGCGGTGCAGCATGCGGACAAAGTTTGCGGACGCAGCGCAGCATGCGGATGCATTTTTTGTTATCCGCACCATCTCTAATTGTGACATTATCAAATATGATGCTACAATAAAATTCAAATTATGTTGCTAAGGAAAGACTGTAGTTACAAGCTTCTAAATATGAAGGAAATCAAGAGATTTGGTTGTCAGTCTGGTGAAATGGCATGGAATGACCCTTAAGCTAAGTTTTCTTTAATTGAAACCATGTGTGTCCTCTGCACACTATGCACTAATCCATGAATCATGTGCTTTTGTGTGCATTCATTCACTAACCTCTCTATTCAAGTTACATCTCTTACCAGTAATCTTATCACTGTGATTTTGCCACAAAGTGAAGGTTAGGGCAAGACAAGCTCTTGGGGATAGCAGAATCTGGAATATATCAATGACTAGGCTACCCTTCTCAGTCAATGCTTTAATTTTCATATTGCAATTTAGTACAGGAATGGTTGCCAGATGAGATAGGCTAATTTTGTCTGTTACATATCGGTAATCACTTTGTGATGAGATCGCAAGCAACCACGGCATCAGCCTCTTCCAAACAGAGTTTTTCCTCATAAAGGATGATACTACTGCAATAAAAATCTCAGTTGTGTGGCAAACACTTCACAGCATTAATTGTAATCATAATTTATAAAATATACCAAAAGTTTTCATCAGTTTTAATCGCTGATAATCAGGGCCTGTAATCTTAGGCATACTTGTGTGTTGTGTGTGTACTCTGGTACTAGAGTGCTACCCTACACACTGTACACATCTGACATAAAAGTTTTTGTTCTAGGTTATTTATGGTTAGTTACAGAGTACAATACAAATCTACAAAATGGACATAGAAAACAACCATGCTGCTCGTGAACGTCTATGGCAAGGTCGATGGAATAATGTAAAAAAAATTCTGGAAAGGTCGAGTCCATTTGCTCATCCTGATTTTGAGCCAAGTTCTGAGACTTTGGAGTTTATGTTGAGCAATTGTAAAATTTTAGTAGTTGGTGCTGGTGGATTAGGGTGTGAGCTACTAAAAAATCTCACTTTACTTGGTTTTCGTCATGTCCATGTAATTGATATGGATACAATTGATTTGTCAAACCTTAACCGGCAATTTCTATTCAGACAACATGACATTGGAAAACCAAAATGCAATGTGGCTGCTGATTTCATCAATAAACGAGTAAAAGATGCACAAGTTATTCCTCATTTTTGCAAAATCCAAGATCACGATAGTTCTTTTTACAAGCAGTTTCACATGGTTGTTTGTGGATTAGATTCAATTGTTGCCAGAAGATGGATCAATGGGATGCTGATCAGTTTGCTTGAATATGATGAAGATGGAAACTTGGACCAGAGCTCGGTTATTCCTCTTATTGATGGTGGCACTGAAGGTTTTAAGGGAAATGCTCGTGTTGTTCTTCCTGGTCTTACAGCTTGCTTAGAGTGTACACTTGATCTTTATCCTCCCCAAGTCAATTTTCCAATGTGCACAATTGCCCATACACCAAGACAACCAGAGCATTGCATTGAGTTCATAAAAGTCTTTGGCTGGCCAAAAGAGAAGCCATTTGGAGATGTTCCAATAGATGGTGACAATCCAGATCATGTTAAGTGGATATGCAATGCTGCTGCTAAAAGAGCAGATGAATTTGGCATTCAAGGTGTTACATATCGACTTACACAGGGTGTTCTCAAGCACATTATACCTGCAGTTGCTTCTACAAATGCAGTAATTGCTGCTGCTTGTTCCAATGAAGTTTTTAAGCTCGCTAGCAGTTGCTGTGTGCCACTTAATAATTACATGGTGTTTAACGACAGTGATGGAGTGTATACATATACTTTTGAAGCACAGCAAAATGAAAACTGTGTGGCTTGTAGTCAAAGACCTAAGATTTTGACATTTATGGCAACTTCCACTCTTCGGAAAGTGATTGAACATTTATGTGATGATCCTTCACTTCAAATGAAGAGTCCTGGTTTAACTGCTATGGTTGATGGATCAAATAAAACCTTATATATGAAGTCAATTCCTTCTATCGAAGAAGCTACGAGGCCAAATTTATCTAGGTCTTTGAAAGAACTTGGTTTAGAGAATGGTCATGAGATTATTGTTGCTGATAGCACCACTCCTAATTCACTTATTTTTAAATTAAACTTTTTTGAAAACACAAAATCTGAAGAATGTTCATGATTTTTTATTTTCTTGTTTGTTGCACCCTCTTCTAATCAGTTACATTTAGTGATTGCATTTAAATACTTTCAGGCTTAGGCCTTATTGCGATTTTGTTGTAAAATTTCTTGTAGTATGCTAAAGTATGCGATCTGGAATACCTTATGCTTTTTTCGCCAAACTCACATGCTACCGTGTCAATCTCCATTTTTGTATGAAGGGCATAGGAGGTTCAAACCACTTAAATTCTCTATACACAGTAACCTCAAACTTTTTGAATAGAATTACCCATTACCCACATACTACCAATTAAAAATAACTTTGGTATTAAGCAAAACTAGAGTCTTGGACAGTACTTTGGGAAAAATTTAGTTTTGCTTTAGTTAAGTTAAACATTTCAAAACCTGAAGTTAAATGAAGTCGACTTTAGCTGCCTTGCACCTGTAGTCTGAAAATTACTTGTTGAGTTTGCCTAATTTGAGATTCATACAATTCCCTGTACTGTGTTGACTTCTCTTTAACCTGAGTTGACTTTGAAACACTGAAATGTGCCTGTAATGAGGGCTCTGTGTCACTAGGGATCGAAACGATTATCCATCTAGACTTTGAGACAGCATTGAGGTGCTGTCAAATGAAGCAGGACTGTAAGACAACTAAGAAATGTTGTCTCGTATTAAATTAGTTCTGCCAACTTCACTTCAGGAATAATTAAACTTGTTAAAAATACTAAATAACTTCCTTTAGTTTCATTTCCGTATGAAGTTTTAAAGTTTGGTTATGTAAGATTGATATTTTTACGAGTTTTTCACAACCTTGTTGATTACTAAAAAACATTTTGGAAGGTAGAAAACAATTAAGATAAATCATATGCATCAAGCAATTTAAATTTTTTTAAATACCAAAATTTATTCTGATGTAACCCCAGTTCAACGTATCATAACACTTCTACTTAATTGGAGGAAAATCTCTTAGGGCACAGTTAAGCTGCAACAATAGATTTGATTCAAGTATCATGTTGAATTTAGTGAACAAGCAATTGTGATAAATTATAGGCTATTCTTACATACTGACATACTTGATTGAAGACTGGTGCACAAACAATTTTATTAGTTAAAGCTTGCTTAAACATTCATCAGTCATCAGGTATATACCGTACTTAATTGAAGATTGGTCCAGAATATTATTATTATATAAAATTGATTTGTATGTATCAATAACATGCTATTTTTGCTTACTAGTACAGTATCGTATATATCAGCAGCAGCGTTCCCGCTAAACTGTTTTTTGTCATCAATTCAGCAATGTGTTGAAACAAGGGCATTAGATTTTGCCAGTATGATAAACATAGCTTTAGAAAGTCGACAAATTTGCAGAAATATGAAATTTAGATCACGTAAATGTCTTTAAGAATATTTAACACTGACCAGCAGTCCAGTATAATGTCAGATTAACCCTTTTGATAAAATCTTGATTAACAGCTTTTTATTGTCTTCACAGTTTTATGTGCTGTAGCATACTTAATTGTTTTTCTGGTTTAATTATTGTGTTTTTGTGTTTTTCAGATTGTATTTTGAATTAATTGTATTTTGACTTACTTGTGAAGCAATCATGGTAAGTATTTTGTCAAGATGACACCTATTACTCTTGAGTCTTGTAGTCTATTGTATAGATAGGCTTACTCCATTTCACTTGTGCAATATGAACCTACTACCTTAATGCTATAACCAACTGTGTTTTGTTTGTCCAAAACTTTGGTCACCACGATCATATTAAGATGAGTAATGATTAGTTTACAAAATTATTTTGGTAGTTTTTTTAAGTGTGCTATGTGCATTCATGTCTCTAATAGATCTCTGCAACTTTTCAGTGTTTTCAGTTGTATTTTTTGAACCACAAGGTGCACCAGGTTACAAAATGCAGTATCAATAGATTGAGTAGCATCTAACAGTTTTAGTTTGATGCATAAGACACTGCGGTTTATTAGATGCTTTACATGAAACAAGCTCATAATTGAGCTGTAAAGAAATAGCATTGTTTCCCTTTAAATTATTAGTTAGCTTGAAAATAAACTACAAAATGGTCCATGCATTACATGCATAATGTTATTAGACACACGATTGTTCGTGCAATTTTTGAGAAATTTCAATCATGCAATATGGTCTCACGAATATGATAGTGGTACATTTGATGCTTGCAAAGTATATGTGTTATACTTTGCTCAGTGATTGTATTAATGCTTAGCAGGCTTGATGTTTATCAGTTGGTTTATAACTATTTTATTAGATGTAATAGCTTACTGGTGTTGTTGCTTGTGCTTGCTCAATCAAAGAATCATGTAAATTTGAAGTATTAGTATCTACCGTCTAGTTTGCTTTTTGCATTTATTCAGCTCTTATTGGTGGTGCAATGTAAACGTTCAGTTGAATTTAATCAAATTTTAGTTTGGATTTGTTAATACTTGTGTTTGGCAAGTAGCAACTCGTTTGTCTGTGAAGTGCAAAGCCTGAGGTTCAAATTTCGTTTTGGTCAAATTGGAACAAGTTGCCAGTTGCTCATCAATGCTGCAACATTTCTTTGAAAAGAGCTGTGTTGGTCGGGTGCAATGACATGGAGATGAACCCTGTGAACTTGCTACCCTTGCAAGTCCTACGCGCTTCAGCATAATGCAGCGAGTTAATTAAAGATTTGATTAATTTTGTTACTTTGTTTAGGCAAGAAGCGCAGAAAAGGCTATGTGAGTATAATATTATGTTCTTGTACATTTTGCTAAAGTGAGAAAAGACAGGAATATGACATTGCAAGGAATATACGAGGATTTTGCAAAAGTATATATCTAACTTGACTGAACTAAAGAACTTCGCAATATTGTGTTTAGCATGTTTATGGTTGTTGATAGTCAGGTTTGAAATACATCGCTTTCGAATTTTGTAATGTTCCATTAACTTGATCAGGTTTGGGGTTTGCAGGTTTTAAAATATAAATGTCTACCAAAGGTACCTATAAAATGTCAATCAAAATTTCACAACTCTGCTTAGTTCTTGTTTTAACTTTTAAGGAGGTTGTTAAATTTTCATTTAGCAGCGCAGCGCAATTGTTAAAATTGCGGTTACCAACAAAACCCTCCTTGAAACAAATATTTCAACAGTAACTTTTTGCTTCGGTTAAAATAACCAAAACAAAATTTTTGATCTGAAAATGCCAATATGATTTTTAACGTATTTTAACTTGACCAGAAATTTGACACACTATATCCTAAATATCAAATCTACACCCTCAACTAGCCCACTGCAATATTTTTTTAAGAGGAACTTTATATAAGCGCACGTATGAACGGTTCTACTGATTTTTCTAAAAATTTAAGAACGTAATCAAAACAATGCCTGCCTTGCAATTAGCATTGAAAAAGATATGTACACAAACAAAATTCAGAACAAAACAATCAAATGCTTATAAATTTATCAGTGATATTGCAGAGCGTAACTTTACGATGACTGCACATTGAAAACTTATAATAATTTACTTAACTCTATGCTTTTCAGAACCTTATAGGTGTAATGTTTAAAGTCAAACAACTACTTACCAAAAAGTATTTACTTCTTTTGCACATTACACTCTTTTTAGTTCATTTTAACAGTTTTAAGGTTATTCTCTCTCAAAGTTTAAAGGTTTCAAAAAGTTATCAAAGTAATGGAGTAACGTCAATCAAAAAGCTATTAAGAATTCCTAACAGTTTTTCACTTTATTCTGAAATAAAATGGAGTGATCTTTAAAATTCCAGCTACTTTTTAGCAAAAACTATTATTGCATCAGCCAAACTTAACCACTTACCACAGCCACAAATATGCACGCATTTTACAGCTATTCCTATTCTGAGAATGCTATTTTGCGGTGCAACCCAACGGCCAAATATTGGATATTGCACACTTGCATCCATTATTCAGCACCAAAGCTTTCTTAATAAATTTGTTCAAAAACTTTGAAGAGCAAGTAGAAGATTTTTTTAATGTCACAAGTGACAGTTTGGTAAAAAACTCACCCATCCAGCTTAAATTTAACAAAGCTATTAAGCTCAAGTACTTCAACGTCTTAAGTGTTGGAGTAATTCCATTAGTTTGACTCTTCTCCTTTTCTGTGACATCAATTCATCGTGAGAATTCATCTTATAGTTTGAAGGTCCATTTTAGGGCTACTTGTCCAGCATGGCATTGCCAAGTTTGGCATGTTTTCTTATGTTAGCTGACTGGTACTCTTAAAATTTGATATGTCTAGCTGGAGTACTTCGTAATAAAGATTTAAAAATTGTTAGGGGCTCATTTAGCATGGTCTTCTCAATGTAGCCTACCAAAGTTTGTTATCTTTAATCTTCGATTATATTAACCTATCCAATTGATTTAATTCGCTTAACTTTTGTAGTTAATTGGGGGAAGGTCATAATTGGAGGACTCCTATAGAATGACTAGAGTTGGATTGATTTTGAATTTGAATCTACTCACGAATTATTGATGAATTTGAATTTGAATTCGACTTTTGCAAAATCAATGAATTTGAATTTAGTTTTTCAAAGTCAATGAATTTGAATTTAGTTTTTTCAAAGTCAATGAATTTGAATATAAAAATTAAAAATAAAATGAATGGATCCAACCAGTGCCGTTGCTAAGGGAGGGAGAGGGGGGCAGAGGGGAGGGGCGTAACTCCCTAACAGCTGCTTGTGCCCACATTTTGGTTTACTAAAAATACAGCGTTTGTAACATCACGTAACGACAAGGCAACTGACAGTGATGGAAAAAGAAATAATTATGTTTAAACATAACTCTTCTTTGCTGTTTTTCGATTCTTTGCAAAATTGCTGGCAACCAACTGCTGTACGTCAATCTGACGCAATATACCGTCTTATTGACACGCCTTTACGAATGTGTCGTGGAAGAGATATGTAAGCCTGCAGAATCGTTACTGGTACGTCGTTAGTGATTATGAAATGAAGCAATGCGTGAAAACTTTTTTCAAAGACCAGCTGTTTTGATTTTTAGAGCACACTCAAGATTTTGAGGTCACAGTCAGGGGCGCAACTAGGGTGAGGGGGTTTAAGCCCCATTTGCAAAGTCACTTCAAAAATTTAATCTCAAAATACAAGCGTTTAAACATATTTTAGACTTGACCTAGAGTAAGGGGGCTGAAGGTGAAAAGCAATTCAATTTTTTGAAATGACTTTTGAATTTTAGCAATTTAGTTATTCGTATGGCTTCTAGAAGTGCAAAGTATGATTAAAATGGCTATTTTTTTGCTTCAAAATTACCCAGCAGCTGGGGGATCCGCCCTCAGGCTCTATCCACATTCACTTAATATTCAGTATCTATGTCTGTGTGTGACATGCTTGAGTTGCATCAGTTTGTTCAGCACGGGGGATAAATCAGGCAGTTTTTGTGTAAAAAAATTACTTTTGGTTCACCTCTCTTAGCAAAATCCAGGTCGCACGTCTGGTAGCGTTCACTGCTGTAGAATGTAGATAGATTTTTCAAGCGATTATTGGCCAATGGCCATGGACGAAATGAGCTAAGAAATGCTGCCGGCCTTATTTTAAAATTGCACGTAATTGTAGCCGTACAAGATCTGAAGATCAGTTTTTATAAGCAAATTTTAGTGCCCCCTCCACTTTTGGCTGGTGCCCCCTCGCTTTGTTTGCTCTGGTGACGGCACTGGATCCAAATCTGGATTCAAGGGACTTGAGTTGTTGGTTTATTACGCACCTGTGATGCGCTAATACACATCTGCGACTGCGAGACTGACTTGCTAGGTGTAAACTGCAAAATCCTTTTTGTATCTTTGGTGTGAAAAGTGGGGTTGGATTGAATTTGAATTTTGAATTTGAATCCGCTCACGAATTATTGATGAATTTGAATTTAGTTTTTTCAAAGTGAATGAATTTGAATTTAGTTTTTTCAAAGTCAATGAATTTGAATTTAGTTTTGTTAAAAGTCAGTGAATTTGAATTTAAAAAAATGAATGGATGCAACCCTGAGTATAACATCCTCTAATTTTGTCATATTGTATTTTTACCTATTTTGAAAATTATATTTGTGTGGCTTGAGTGGTTAAAATTTTATAGGACCTATTGGAGGTGGACTCCCCAATTGCAACACCTGAAATTAGTTATATTGTATTTGCCTATTCTGATTTATCTTTTGAATTTACCTAATCTGAAAGTTACATGTGTCTAGCTTGAATGGTTGAAAGGTTTGAATTTTGAAGGACTCAATTCAGTGACCCCCCATTTTGGTTCCCCAAATTTCATATTTGCCTATCCTGAAAATTTCATGTGTCTAGCGTGAGTCGTTAAGAAGTTTGAATTTCGGTGGCCCCGTTTGAGAGGGATGTCCACGTTTTGGTAGATCCCAAATTTTGTCACATTTCATTTTTAACTTGTCTGTTCTGAAAATTTCATCTGTCTAACGTGAGTGGTAAAAAAGTTTAAGTTTTGGCTGCCCTGTTTGAAGGGGTTCATCCTATTTTGGTATCCCCAAATTTTTGTAAAATTTAATCTTTTTGTATTACCCAACCCTGAAAATTTCATCTGCCTAGCATGTGTGGTTAAAAAGTTAGAATTTTGGCAGCCCTGTTTAAGGGGCACCCCCCATTTTGGTACCCCCACGTTTTATCTTTCCTATGTATTTACTAACTTCAAAATTTGACGTGTACTGCTTAAAAGGTGGAAAAGTTTGAGTTTTGGAGTGTTCCATTTACAGGTGCGCCCCCCATTTTGGAACTCCCCAATTTTTGTTAGGTTTAGTTTATATTTAATATCTACCCATTCTGAAGATTTGATTCATCTAGCTCTAGTGAATTAAAAGTGTAACATTTTGGCGGCCTTGCTTGAGGAGGCCCCCCCTTTGGTATACCCAAGTTTTGCCAAATTTTATCTTTTTATGTTTGCCTACCCTGAAAATTCATGTGTCTAGCGTGAGTGGTTAAAAAGTTTGAATTTCGGTGTCCCCGTTTAAAGGGGGACTCCCCAGTTTGGTACCCCAAATTTTATCTTTATATGTACTTACGTTAAAAATTTCATGTGTCTAGCTTAAATAAAAGGTTGAAAGTTTGAATTTTGGAGGGCCCGTTTTGGGGAAAAAACCCCCACCGTGGCGCCCCCAATTTTTGTTAGGTTTAGTTTATTTTTATACATACCCATTTCGAAAATTTGATCCAATAATGATCCATCTAGCTGTAATGGTTTAAAAGTTCATACATTTGGAGGACTCGATTGAGGGAGATCCCCCTCAACCTGGTACCCCCGATTTTTGACGCACAAAAGTCCTCACTGATATTTTCAATCGCTCAAACTTTGAATACAGTGCGATTAGCGGTTTAAAATTTGATCGCGCCGAAAGAAAAAAAAAAGTAAGAAAAAATATGCAAAACAAGAAAAATAGTATTCAAGTTGGGGTAGACGAACATAACCAAAAGAAAGGTGGTTTATAGTGTGCTGAAAATTCACAAACCATTTTTCATCAATATCGGTAATTACCCAGATATATCGGTTCAAATTCGTCCACTTTCTGCCCATTTTCGGCCAGTAAAATTTTGGTCACGTGACCGGGCGCCTTCAAACTCGGTTTGCATAAAGCATTCATATGCACCCACTTTGGTCCAAATTTCATCTTTGCTCGTCAAGTGGTTTTTGAGTCATAGGCGAACTAATAAATTTTCAAGCCAAAAAGCGCTGTTTTTTGTTTTGTTTTGTCTCAATTCTCAATCACGTGACCTAGGATTCCCACGATTGGCACACACGACGCTTTTATTAATTCTTAGGTTGAGTCCAAATTTCAACTTTCTAGGTTGAACCGTTTGCTAGTTATAAGCAAATCAATCCTCATCAATCAAAATTCGCGAACAAAAACAAAGCTGCTACGCGCTCACGCGAAGTCACAATAAGCATCGCAAATTTTGAATTAAACATCTACACTTTTTTATAGAATACTTTGTTATTATTTTTGCTCACAATTTAAGGACAATGCCAGCCTCAGCATGAAAAAACAATTAAGAGCAGAGGCTAGTGCAACGCTTGTGTTAAGTAATCAGTGCCATTGCCAATCTGTCTATCAGTAGCCTACTTAACCTTTTCTACAGTGCTATTGCTGATTTGTTTAACAAATGACAACTTTTATCCGAGTAAGAATGAATTTGTGTCACTTCAACTCCAATGAAATGTGAAAACAATTTAAGAACAATGGAGGCTGAACATAGGCGAAAATTTAAGAACATCCAGCTTCAACCAAAATTTACTGGTTTTTAGAAAAAAAAGTGTACCACAAAATAAAATGCTGTTGATGCAGCTCACTTTTTGTCTTGCACTCTTTGCATCAAATTCTTGCACAAATTGTAGTTACAGGAATAGGCGTCAATTTTTTGGGGGGCCGGGGGGCGGCGCCCCCTTGGGTCTGACACTGACGGGGGCGAAATATGTCCGGCCCCCTCGTTTTTTTGGCAAGTAATTCCCACTTGGCAACATGAAATCCGAAATTCCGGACTGAGTTAGAACCAGAATGCGACGAAGATTTTTTTTTTTTTGGTCATCACCTGAATTTGGGGGCGAAATTCCGGAATGAAACAGAATTACTACGTTTAACGAAACTTCCCAAAAACATTTTGCCCCCTCGGAGTTTGCTTAATCAACAAAAAATCGACGCCTATGGTTACAGGTAGTTGCAGTCTTTACTTTATTGCCATTTCAATACGTATGCCTGCTATGCAAAATCAGCATGTCGGAATTGAATTACTCGGTATTAATGCATAAGCTAATTTTTGAAAAGTGAGTCATGAAAAAAGTTTGAAATTTTTACATATTTCGTTCAACTTTTTTGTTTCACCAATTGAACTACAATCAAATAAAATATGACTTCTGTCCTTTTGCGCAGGACAGCTCTTGCGAGATTTCGCAAAATGAAAATGGAAGAAGGAAAAATAGTGGAAAGAAGACCTTACCTTGCTACCGACTGCAGCAACTTAAGAAAGTGTGAGAAGTGGCGAAGGCAAATCATTGGTGAAATATCTCGCAAAGTTTCGCAAATCCAAAATGCTGGTCTTTCTGACTTTCAGTAAGTTGCGATTGGTGAAGAAAGGTGACATTGCGTCATTTAGTCATCAAGGGTCAAATACACCAATTCAATGTGATTAATCTAAATTCATGGATGATCTTAGGGACAAATATTGGAAAAATAACTTGGTAAATTGCCGTAAATATAAGGTAATTCTAAGAAGTTGAAATTCAATTTCAAAAGTATTTGAAGGTCGAATTATGGACGGTGTTCCCACTAAGCCTCCACCGTCAGTTTCTTGAAATAATTGGAATAAAAAACTGACGATCTATTGAGATCGAAATCGGTTTTATTATTTTGTCGTTTTTGAAATTTTCAATAAATTTAGTACTTAGTTTTTAAGAATTTTTGACTGATTTTGTGTAAGCACTTTATGTTTCATCATTAATGAACCGTCTCCACTAAATCGTCAGTTTGTAAACTCAACACATTTGTGGATATAGGACTTTTACCATACTTGAAACACTTGATTGACGCAAAATTTTGGCCACATAAACGTATTTTTACAGCTTTGCGCACAGTTGTTTATAGCTAATTTGGGCACTCGCAGGTTAGGCGAAAAGTTAGAGGGAACACTGGTCATGGAAAAGCATAGGCAAATAAAACATGGCTCTCGAGGAAGATTAAGATGATCCACAAGTTATGTTAATCTTTGTTAATCTGTTGAATTCACTGGTAAATTATTTCAGGTTACGGGATTTAAATGATGAAATCAATAAGTTGATGAGAGAAAAGGGCCATTGGGAAGATCGAATAATTGAACTCGGAGGTCCGGATTATAAGAAGATTGGTCCCAAGATGCTAGATCACGACGGAAAAGAAGTGCCAGGAAATAGAGGATACAAGTAAGTGGTGTTTGCTCTTCTTTACCGATTCATTAAAATTGGAGTGCCGCAAGGTAGCGTGCTCGGGCCGTTTCTGTTCTTGGTTTACATCAGTGATTTGACATTTGATAAATTCTTGCAAATCCCCAATCATGTTGTAAACTGATGACTCGGTATTGCTTTGTTCTGATAACAATACTCAAAGTCTAAAAAAGAAATGCGAAAATGAATTCAGACTTTGTAAAAATTGGATCAATTATAATCGACTTACTCTCAATTATTCAAAAACTCACTGCGTAGTATTTACCAATTCAAGAACGAACTTAAACGGCAAGTTTCATATTAACACCCAACATCGAGTAATTCTTCCCAAAAATGCTATCAGATATTTAGGAATCAAGCTGGATCACAAGCT
This sequence comes from Trididemnum nubilum, assembly GCA_963965965.1. Classification (NCBI taxonomy): domain Eukaryota; kingdom Metazoa; phylum Chordata; class Ascidiacea; order Aplousobranchia; family Didemnidae; genus Trididemnum; species Trididemnum nubilum. Next base: position 36,643,599 of record OZ014478.1, on the reverse strand, counting down.
GACCTGGAAGGATCACACGCGGCTTGTTGAAAAAAGTTTATATGGCTAGGGGGATCTTGTGCAAATTAATTCGACATGTTCCTCAATCGGTGTTGAAATGTGTCTATTATAGTTTTGTTTACCCATACCTTTACTGTGGCGTCACATCTTGGAGAAATACTGCTACCAAATACACCAAAAATATTCAGATTCAACAAAATTATATTGTTAAAATTATGAATAATTCATGTTCTTTTAAATTAAAATTGCTGCCTATATACCAGAAACTAAATTTAATGAATGTATGTCAAATATATAAATTAGAAGTTTTAAAATTTATGTTTAAATATACAAATAAAACTCTCCCCAACTGTTTCAAAAACTACTTTACGACGCCGTCAGAAACCCATAATTGTCCGACCAGGTTTGCTTTTGATGACAACTGGGCTGCTATATTCCAACATAGAAAGTCCACTGCAAATCGTTCAATTCAATATAATAGGTATAAAATTTGGAATGACTTGCCTTTACAAATTAAAAGGGTGCATAAAAAGAGCTGTTTCATCTTTTTAGAAGAGTGAAAAAATTTATTTTGGAAAAAGAATGACAATAGTTGTTTTGTTATTTAAGAAAACAACATGGCAAACCTTAATTAGGTGGTTTTCCTGCCTGTATGCTGTATAATTTTCAATGTTGGATTTGCGCAGACTCAGTTGTCCTCGGCCATCTCTTTTCTAAGTGATAGAACTACCAGTAGTATTGTTTAAGGAGATTATTGTTAAATGTTATAACTGTAAAATTGTTTATCCATGAGTATATTGTATAGCGTACATCATTATACTGTATTAGTTCTATTTATTTTTTAAGGTTTCTCCTAAATTTACTGCGCTATTTTTACATTTGTCCTGAACAATTCGAGTTTGTGTGGTATCAAGATTCTCTACCAACGATGAGAGGTTGCAGACTCGGCCACCGCGCCTTTCCTGGAAAGGACCATGAGCTATTTCCAGGAAATGGCTCATGGTCTTTTCGCAACCTTTCATTAAAAATAATTATTCTGTACTTTTTTTTATTGCTCTATTTTACTGCCTGTCTTGGTATATTCACTTCACAGAGTATCTTTCTACTCAAAAATAACTGCCAATTGAATTGAATTTACTTTTTTGGAATAGCTTTTTTCATTTTAATAACAAATTTTGGTTTTAAGAAATGGATTTTGGTCTAACAGTGATATCAACAAGATATCAAAAGTCGCATGTTTGCTAATTCTGGGGAAAAAGCTTTTTGTTTGAATTACAAAAAATGTTTTTTGGCCTGACAATTGTGTCAACACGAAATCAGTAGCCGCTCTTTAGCTACTTGTTGAATTATCATTCTAGACTGTGCTAGGCAACCTATTTTTTCAATGCATACTATGTATTGCTTTGGTTTTACGATGTAGTTTGGCTTGCTAACTCATTAGTTCGTAAACTGTTTGTATAAAAGCTTTAGACACACTTGTCAGTGAAGAGTACGCGCTTTATATTATATTTGCTTGGTTTTGTAGATACTTTGGAGCTGCGAAAGATTTACCAGGTGTCAGAGAGCTGTTTCAGCAAGGCGGTAAATGCAAAGTAGATTTATTTCGCTATGAATGGTAGTGTATTTGCTTCAAGTTGTCTTTTTTCATGGTTTGTTCCATGGTGTACAATGTTCGTCAGAGATGTACAGTTGTACACTGCACAATGTTCGTAAGAGCTGCGAAATCCAACTCGAAAAACTCGATTGTTTTACCGAACTCGAAAAATAATTGGACTCAAAAACATTCGATTGCTCTGCCGGACTCGATTGTTTTGCTAAACTCGAAAAAATAGTTTTTTGAACTCGAACTTGCACTCGAATAAAACTGTTCGAGTTTATTGAAAAGAAATTAAAATATAAAAAATTGTCTAAGAGAAATATTTGTTGTTGATCAAGTCGTGCAAATTGAGATTGCGTTTTCCACACTGACATACCGTTATAATAGTGAAGCTACTGCATAAAGGAAATAGTTTTATTTTTTTATTTGTAATAAGCACTGGCAGTGAACAAGTGGAATAAATTAGTATTTTAGTCAGCCTGAACTCGAAAAACTTAATATTTTTGACGAACTTGAACTCTTACAAAAATCGATGGAGCTCTTAAACCCTGATGTTCGTACATTACTCAATATCATTGCCACCTGCGAGCAAGGATGGTAGAACGGTACGGTACGTTCAGAATTTGCTCTCTACGTACCTAGTGGTGGTGGTGGTACTACCCTACCCCTTCCGAGGAATGGGGGCGCGGAGGAACTCCGCGGAGACCCAACAATCTGTCCACACCCCCAGGTCTGGACCATAGATCAAGAATAGAGAGAGAGGAGCCAAAGATAGATTTACGAAGGGGTTCAGAGGCAGGACAGTCGAGGAAGAGATGAATGAGGTCCTGTAGAGGGTGTCCACATGCACTACAAGCAAAATTCTCCTTCCGACTGATCCTATGAAGATATGAAGATAAAAGAAGACTGTGGCCATGGCAGCGAAGACGGGAAAGCTCACAGCGAATAGGGCGAGAAAGGAGCAGTTCATCCGAAGAGACTTCGGGGACTTGGTGGTTCAGATAGGAGTGGGAGATGTGACGTCTCCAATTGTGGTACTAAAAATAACGGACTTTGGCAACGACTGAGGGGAGAGGGCATGGGATTGCATCAGTGGGCAGGGAGGCACCAGCTTTGGCTAGTAAATCCGCATTTTCGTTACCGGGGAGACCAGCGTGATCGGGACCCATTGGAAGCACAAGGTGGTGTTGTTGGAGAGGGAGGAGGCGAGGGACCAAAGCGTTCCAGAGGGACTCAGGCAGGAAATATGAGGGGGCTGATGAAAGGATTGAGAGGGCCGATTGAGAGTCAGTTAGGAAAAGGACTGACTGGAATTTGCAGGTCATGAAGTGGCTAGTACACCAATCGAGACCTTGACCTTGCTTTAAGGGCAAACGTTTCAGCTGTGAAGCTGGAGGCAATTGGACCAGTGGAGAAGGACAGGGAATAGGATGTGGTGCATTTGGAGCGTGTGGCATACACTCCAGCACCACCGGGACCTGCACCAGCGTCCTGCCACCTCATCGTGGTGGTGCAGTCCCCTCCCCAATGGGGATGGGTCGAAATGGCAGGACAGATCTCCCGAGGGGCTCGACCAAAAGGTCGCCCCCATTGTCATGTTCTACGTACCTCGCGCCTTGAACCGTACCGTACCAGCGTACTGTACTTAATTTCAATTTTTGAAGCGTAACGTATCTCGTTTTTTTGCGTACCGTACCTTCAATCAATCTAGTGAAACAACGACCCCCTAATGACGTATATGCGATTTATGTGGACGTGGTTTTTGTTTATGTCTGATTCGTATTATAAGTTAGTAAGCATTGGCTTAAGTCTTTAGGTCCAGCAAAGGTGCGGAAAACCCGAGGTCAACTTATGAAAAATATTGATGCGGATTATTACGGATATAGAGATGAAGACGACGGAGTTTTAATTCCACTGGAGGCAGAGTTAGAACAAAAATGTACTGAGGTTATATGAGTTATGCAAATAAGTTGATCCTTTAGTTCCTACTTATGGTGAAACGGTCTGTAGTATTTTTTGTACTGCTTATTGCGTTGACTTTGCTCGGACCGTAGATTTTTTAACAGCATGGAAGATTGAAGCTATTCTATGATAAGTTAATCCTTGAAGTTCACAGAGGTCTGAGACTACTTTAATGCTAGTTTGGTGTTAAATTTAAGAATTAGACGGATAAATGCCGTGTAAGCTTAGTCGTTTTTAAAAACTACGAAATTGTTAAATTTTAAATTTAAGATGCCTTTTCTAATAACTAGCAATGCTGACTTCAGCACGAATCAAACCCGTTCACATTCAGGAAGATTCAACCTGCTGTTGCGTAATCAAGGTGGCTGTTTTGTTTTTTGTAGTGATAGAAGCGGCGGTCAGTGAGTGGGAGGAAACTTCTACAAAGGAAGAAACTGAAGAAAACATATATGCTGTTAAAACAGAGCCTGTTGATGGAGAAGAAGCGTTTGAAGTAATTTCCTAAAAATATGATCGATTACCGGTCTAATTATTTAAGCAGTTTTGAGTAGGTGAAAAAAGCGCATTTTCAATTCCGTTATTTTTAACCGTATCAAACGATTTAATGCTGTTGTTGCATTGCGTATTATCCTCTTGTTACCTGACACCGTCAGACGCTAATTGTTTGGACGATATTCCGTACACTTTTCATTGATAACTACTTTGTGTTTTAGAAGAATACGCACCTGCTTCCAGCAACCTAATGTACCTACGAATTTTTTTCGAATTCTTGTCCTTTGAGTGTACTGCTTGCTCAAAGCCACCAAGCTGAGATAATCATCGTAAAGTGTCTTATCCAAGGACGCAACAACGTGACCAGGGTGCGGGCTGTACCCAGATCAGATCTGAGCCCGCATTATAGAAATTTCCGCGCTCGCATTAATTGGAAGTATTTTAAGAGGCAAGAGATTATTTTTGGACGTGCATGTGAAGGTGTGCGAGCTCTGCTACATAATTCTTGCTCGCTAAGTTGGTTGGAGCGCTCGCGAAACACAGCTCGATTAAAAAAACTCTTATTTTTCTCGCCAACTTAAAGAAATTTTGAAGCACTTGGAGAAATCTTTTTCGGTCAGAAATTTAATGGCGAAATGCTGAAAATTTAAACTAAAGCGAATTTTTGTTGAAAATATTAATTAAAACGGTCGCCATGTTTGCTATAAGAGAGCGAATTGGATTGAGAATCATTTGCTGTATCGACTGATACAGAAATATTGAGTAGCGCCAGTTAACAAAAATAACAATGCAGTCATTTTTCTTATAAGACTACGAGGCTCATTTTTTCTCAAAATTTAAGAACAATGTCAGCCTTAACAGCAAACATAAATTAAGAACAAAAGAGAATAAATTTCAAATCAATAAAAGAAACTAAGTTTTGTACTGATTTAAAACGATAAAACTAGTGCTTTTTTTGTATCAGCTAGCAAAATTGCAGCTATTCCGAGATTATAGAGCCCTGTTGCTCTGCGCAAGCAATTGAGAATTTTTTTTTGCTGTTGCTAAGTTGAAAAAAAAACTCGCTTTTGCAATTTTAGGATATTGTAAAAGCAGCAACAGTCTTGACTCTAGCAGGCAGAGCATTTAGAATTAAACAGTTTTTTAAGGTAGGACACCCATGCAAATAGTAATATTTTTATTTCTCATTTTACAAGTAATTTTTAGTATTCAAAATGTTTCATTAAGTGACACAAACACAAAAAAAGAAAAAAAAAATTTCAAAAATGCTTCAATAACCACAAAACTGCCCTCTAGTGGTGAATCGCATTCAATTTTTAAACATAAATATCTCCCTAACCTTACACTCAATTTCAACAAAATTTTCAGAAAAGATTTTTTAGCATCCACTGGAGGGATCCATGGCAGGAAATTTCAATATTTTAACTACAACAAAAAATATAGTAGTTTTTGTCATTTTTGCCAAATTTTGACTCCGCAAAGCTAAGAAAATGTGGTCCCAAGAGTGCCACAAGCAAAATTAAAAAAAATTGTTTCGCAGAAGCTCTGCACAAACACATAAATAACTAACATTGAAAATTTGAAAGAGATTGGTCAACAAATAACTGAAATATTTATGTTTAAAAATCAACAAAAGCCAAATTTTTGCATTTTGAGAAAATCAAGAAAAACCATTTAATAACATTATCATGCTTTGAAATTTAGTCTAAACAGCACAATTTTTATTTAAAATTCTCCTTTGGCATAGGAAGTTCCTTCCTCAATTTGTTTTCTGTCTTGAAACCCTTTTTTGATGGCTCTGAGAGTTTTTCTCCTCTGTTTAGCCTTGGCAGTGCTTCTTAGATGGGACTTTGTTATGCGATTTGCATCAAGCTTTTGGCAAATTGAAAGACAAAAATGTCCAGGATCAATTCCAAGTTGCTTCATAATTTTGATGTATGATAAATTTCCATCATTAAAGTGGGCTGCAGCTGCATATGCAGCCTGTTGGACAGTTTTATAACTGACCCACATTTCTTTGGGGCAGTGAGACCATATGACTTTGTTTAGGCACTCATTTGGATTTTGGGTTTTGCCATGAACACATCTGGACAACAGCTCAGGTTTACTTAGATCATCAAAAATCGGTTCCAGCAATTCAACTATTACTTCTGGCTAACCATGCTTAGGCTTGTATGTTGAAGAATCCCTTTGCCACCCACACCAAGAATTCTCACCAGCAGGGCTCATTGAAAGATTTGGGTTGTTTTCAGTACTAGCAACATGATATAATACTGCCCAAACAGCATTTACCATTTCAGTTACACTGTGCGTATTTTTTCGGATAGCCATGCCATAGTAATTTTGCAAAGTATCAATGGCTGATGAGGTCAATCTATTTTTTCCAGTTAGAGGTTTTCCGTCCGAAAGCTTTTTTCCCTGATATTGCTTGCATAATTTTCTTAATCGAGATTCAACGCGTTTTTGTACATGGCCAATACACTCATTTTTGGTTATCAAGTCATCACCATATGGTTTGGTTGCTTTAACTTGTGGAAAAGATGCACTATCTCCATCTCCAAGAAATTCAGTATACCTTAGGCTACGCTCTGCTTGGGATCTTTGAAATATTTGAATTGCACCTTTTGGTTCCATTGACCCAGCATTTCCATCATGATTTAAACTGCAAACATGACTTGCTTTCCATGACAAATATTCAGGGGTATGTTGCTGTTGCTGAGTCCATCTAGCACATCCTTTGCAATAGTTGCTCATTATTGCAATATCGAACACTTTGCCAGTAACTACACTTATAGCACTCACAATGCCATTATGACTGCTGTGCCCACGACGCTGCCAAGTTCCATCAACTGATACCATGGTATCATGGATTCCCTCTTGCTCTTCAATGACCTCTGCAGCAGCTTGTTTCATGCTTTCTTCAGCAACTGTTTTAGTTGCCTCAGAATACTTACAAAAAAGTGTATCATAGGAATTTTGATTCATAGGAGGGGGAGAGTTCAGGCATTTAGAAAATGTTTGAAGAGCAGCAAGACCTAATCCAACTTCCTTGACAAAAGAAATCATTCTGGCATTTATTGTAAATGGAGTTTGCCTGGAGTTAGATTGAAAGACACCATTCTTCTTGCAGGTTGTTGAAGTGGCAAACAAAAAAGTATCAGTTTCACACATTTGGCAATAACCCATCACATCAAAGCAAAACCCCTTTCCATCTTCAAAAGAAATTCTGGTTTTTAAAGGATTACAACAAGTCGCACATTTGATATTTGTGTTCAAGAATGAACAGAGCAATTTAGAATCCAGCCAAATAAAAACATGATCATCTTCAGCAAAATCCTGACTTGATAATTGATTCATTCAACGAGTCTAGATTTTTTTGAATCTTTTTTGCAGATGCAGAAAAAGAGACATTTTGCTTGTCAGTTTCCTCATCAATAACTAGAGCTTGAAAATTATTTTCGGTTTCTCTTGAACTGGTACTGGGTTCTTCTATCTCTGGTATATGTTCATTGCCAGTAGGCCTATTTTGAGCTGAAGCTTTCTCTGTCAACCTTTGTATCTTTACAGCACCTTTCAATTGTTTTTTCCTTGGTCGTTTTTTGTTTTTTTCATTTCCTATTGATCTCGCTCTTGTTTGTTTATTTAATTAACTTAATCAGCAAATTGGAATATTTTAAGCACAAAAAATTTTGGAATAAAATATTTCAAAGTTAGGTGAAGATGTCAAAGATTCCCTATTCAAAATGTTCTAAACGCTATTGGAATTAAAACTACATTACAGTGCAGAACTCTGCAATAATTTCGTTGCTATGGCCGTTGCTAAGGGGGTGCCCCACTTTAACAACGCATTTTACTACTCAAAACACCAAATATCAACTTCAAACCTATTGCAACTGGTAATCAGTATACTAAACTTCAAAAAAATCCCCTAAACTGAAAATCACAAAATTTTGATCGCTTGCATTGACCATCGATGCTCTCAAAAGTTGAGAAAAATTTAACTAGTAAGAGGCTGAAAATCACAAAAAAAAAGAGAACAGCCAGCCAGCCTCAATTCAAAATTTACTAGTTCTAAAAAAGATTGTACGTCGATTTGTTCTTTTTTGAAAAGCATTAAAACTTGGTGTTACTGTTAAAATATAAGTTTACCTACCAGCAACCTCAAGGGCGCTTTCCGCCATTTAAAAAATTGAGGTATGGAAAAAGTTGTTCCTTGTTGCATAGATCCAAAAATATAATTAAATTGCCGTCGTTCCTTAACTAATCATTATCAATCGAGCATGTTGCAAACTTAGAATATTAACGCCAGGCTTATATATTTTTGTCCTTAACGATTACGGTGGACAGTGTTTTTTTAAGGTCAGGCTTGAGGACTCGCTAAAGAATTTTGAAAGACCTCAAATTTTTTACCTAAATTTATGACGGAAACTGCGGTCAATAAATTGTCGGTATTATCAGAGCATACGCGTTTGCGTTGAGACTTTTTTCAGTGTACTTTTCTCTATCAGCTTCCTAAAAGAGTTTATTGAACTAAAGCGAAGTAGTCTAGCCAGTAGCTTAATATTATCACTTTTAGTCAAGTTAAGAAACGAGTTTCCGACCTGGCTTGATGAGAAGTCATACCAAGTTCCACATTAGTCTCTAGCATTAGTCTAGAGTAGACAGTGATTTAGTGAAAATGACTAAAGGGAAGTATTAACTATTGACTTTTACAAAAGTCGGTTTATGATGATTTTCTTTCATTTAGCCGTATCCTAACAGACTACTGGGCACTGGCACGCCGGGATTTTATAATGTAAAACATAACTTTTACAGTTAGTTTATAAATATTTTTTCTATTGTTCCAGAGCGTACTTAGCTTTGTTTACATTATTGTAGATTCTGAGAGACCGTTTCGGTTCCTCAAATCGCCTTTAAAAAGAACGAATTATTTTGAAGTAGTCATCTGACGTTACAATCAATGCATTTATGACGTACTAACGCCGATTACGTTACATCTCGCAAAGAAATTTGAGCGAGTATTTTCAACGCTTCTTGCGCGAGCCTGCTCCGAAATGGCATTTTGTCAACGAAGTTTTTGTTCGTTGGCATGTTTTAGCGTGCGGTAACGGCCTTAACAAGCTCGTTGAAACTTTCGGTAATGTGGGCCTTGGCTCTTTGTAATTTCGTCAAAACGACGCCTTTGCCTTCTTGGCACGCTGCCGACCAGAGGTGGAGTCGAGAACACAAGGCTCGAGGCCAAGGACACAAGAAAACGAGGCCAAAGCCAAGGACAGCCTTTCCGAGGACACACACTCTCGAGGCCAAGGACAGGAATGCTCGAGACCAAGGACACAAACGCAAGTGTTCTCAAAAAAAAGGTCTTCAAAATTTTTTTTCACGCGATCTCCAAAAAAAAGGTCTTCAAAAATTTTTATCAGGCGATCTCCACAAAAAGCGGTTTAAAAAAATTTTTCAGCCCATCTACAAAATTTTAATCATTCAAAAAATAGTGCTGTCCTCGAGCCGAGGACAGGACAATTTTTGAGGACTTGAGGCTTCGAGGCCAAGGACTTCAAAATGTGTCCTCGAGGATTCCACCTCTGCTGCGGACTAAAATTTTTGTCGAAAAATTTGATCTGGTGTGGCCTAACCGTTTGAAGTACGTCGCCGCAAGAGTTGCAGTATTAACGAGAAATTAGATACCTCGTTTGTTTTGCAGTTTCGTGAAGTTGAGACACAAGAGGGTGCCAGACCGTTCGTTGCTCATGTGCCGGTCCCATCTCAGCAGGACGTTGAGGATGCCCTTCTCCGGAGGAAAAAGAGAGAATTGCTGGAAAAGTACGCCAGTGAAGTGCTGCATGATCCTAGCGCTAAAGCTAACACTGTAATGGATATTTGATTGGACGGAAAAAGTCACATGGTTAATGATAAAATACCCGGATGTTGAGAAGTGGCAGAGCCATTTTATTCCATGAGCTTGTGTGATCGTTGCAAATGAATGACAGACAGTTAACCACCCCGCGTTCCGAATAGTGACTGCCAAAATATACTGCTACTCCCCTAGAATCTAGCTACCCCAAACTCAATTCAGTTAACCCAAGCTTTAACTCAGCCCTGACTCGAACCCTAAGAAGTCGCACTATTGGTGGTTGCTATTCAATACAACTACTGATAGGTAGTGCATATTCAGTAAAACCACTGTAGTTCCTCAAAACATACCCGAATTTATGGTTTTATTGGCTAATATTCCCTCAGCGTAAAGAATTAATAATCAGTCTGGAGATGAAATAATTTGTTGTCGGTTTCCTACCTCGATACAAACATAATTCAGCGAGGTTTCATACACCAAGAGCTTTTATACTTGCACAGTTGCGTAGAGCAAGTTCCTACCACTCTTATTCTTGCAATACAAATTGTATTTCGTGATTACTGAAGTTGTTTGGCTTGCATTAGGCCATTATTAAACTGTTTCTTACATAGCACAGAGCCAATCGCTTTATGAATTCTTTTCAATAAAAACAGATTACCTTGACCAGTTATGATGTGTGTTAAGTAAGACTATCGCACACTCCTGTAAGATCATTAGTAGTCGAGAGTCAATTTGAAATCTGCTTGCTACTACGGCATAAAGTAGTTTCGGTAATGACTTAAATCGATTTTTGGCAAAACGCAACTCTCAATATTATGAGTGCTTTTAAAGTCATGCTTTGACTATTTTTCCTGCTGAACGTTTAGCAGGGAAGCTGCGAATACCAATTTTCTGTTGTCTTTTTGTTTGAACCAAATGGGAATCTAACCGGAGTCCTTTGTTGCAAACCCTTTACTAGACCATTGTTTGAGGCCATGTTTTGGATAAAAATCACACACAGGAGAAGAAAGAAGAAATTCCGACGACTTCGCATTTAGGGATCAGTGAAATAATATAGCCACAAGCTTATCGGGCATATACGAAATCAGTCGTAAATTATATACTACTATTTTATTTATTAAAATCGATTTCACCCCAGCGGGGCATCATCAGTTAGATCTAAAAACAATCAGCGTATACTTTAAAACCAAAATCATCATAAAATCTAAACAGACTATTACATCAATCAAATTGAAAAGAACATAAAATGGACTCCCATAGCAGTGAAATTAAAGAAAATATAATACTGTATATAGTAAAACCTCTTCCGAAAAGCAAATATATTGGATTTACTGTCATATTGTCATTAAATCATTATTCATTTTGTGAAACAATGTCCCAAGTGCTCTAGTCCTGAACCCCCTTAACTGAATTTGAAAACCTTGTTTTATCTACACCACCCCAACATCAGAAAAAAAAAACTATGCAAAAAAGTTGTTCAAAATAATAAACCCCTACAAAAAATTTTTTTTCAATTATAAAATGCGTTGCTAAGCAACCAAAAAAGTAAACATATCTCCAAACCTTAAAATGTAGAAAACTTAAATTTTATTTCAAAAATAGGTGGAATTGGAAAAGAACACATTACCAAACTCCTACCTTGGTTGGCAAATCCACAAGTAGGAAGAAAAGGACCTTTAATACTAACTTCTTCCTGAAGTCCAATTCTACCTATTTTTGAAAAAAAATTTAAGTTTACCTTTTAAGGTTTGGAGATATGTTTACTTTTTTGGTTGCTTAGCAACGCATTTTATAATTGAAAAAAAAATTTTTTTTGTAGGGGTTTATTATTTTAAACAAGTTTTTTGTATGCGGTAGTTTTTTTCTGATGTTGTGGTGGAGTAGATAAAACAAGGTTTTCAATATATTTGCTTTGCGAAAGAGGTTTTACTATATACAGTATTATATTTTCTTTAATTTCGCTGTTATTGGAGTCCATTTTATGTTCTTTTCAATTTGATTGATGTTATAGTCTATTTAGGTGTTATGATGATTTTGGTTTTAAAGTATACGCTGATTGTTTTTAGATCTAACTGATGATGCCCCTCTGGGGTGAAATCGATTTTAATAAATGCCCGATAAGGTTGTGGCTATAATACTTTACTAGACCACTAATTAAGCTAGATTTGTTCGCGTGGACAGAGAGAAATTATCAGTGAAAAAGTTGTATTTACACTGTTAACATGACCAGTAGAGGCATTCAAATTTTGGTCACGGAAAAGTGAATTTGCGGTTCATCCCGTGCAATAGAAATTCGCAACTTTTTTACAGAAATACGCTGGCAGGAAGCAGCGAAAGACCATGTGGTCATCTATGTCAACTGCACCAAATAGCAATACTTAAACGTATCAGACGTAAACTTAAGCTTGGCGAAAAATTAACACAATTCTACAGAGCATAGTAAAAAGTAGCATTGTCATAAAGCAAACAATATTTACAATATAATTTTGCAGGGTGTTATGAAATTTCAGTTGCGGAAGTTAGGTTGCGCTTTAACTTGCTACGAAAATGCTGTTCGGCAATCGCGAAATTGCGTTGCGCTTCAACCGCATAAAAAAGTTCATTGCGGAAGTTGTGCTGCGTTTTAGAAATTAAAAAAATTAAGTTACACATTTTGCACTGCACTTTTACCGGTTGAAAAGATCGTTGCGCTTTCGATATAATGTTATTTGTGCCCAGCTCTGGTTGACATATTGTCAATGCTTGCAGTGTACCTTACATTTCGATAATTTGCTATCATCATTTCACCCTGCCGTGAAAAGGTTACTATTTCTAAAAAAATAGCTTATAACGGTTAAAATCCTAATAAAAGATGAATAGAACAGCAATGATGATTTGTTCGTGCCAACAAGTACCAAAAATCATCAATTAGATGTTTTAGCGTGCAGGTGAAGAGGTAAAGGTTGTTTTTGTTTTTTTTGCTTTTCCACGATCACAAGACGTTTCGGCGTAATGTTGGTTGCTACAACAGCGAAAGCATGCGGCCCGCGATTAGTAGGTCTGTGTTGTTATGGCCCTTGTACTGCAGCGAGTTGTGCAGGTCTGTTACTGAGTGTACTAGAAAGAAAGAAAGCCAACAAAATAAATGTTAATTCTAAAAAGTTTTTAGCGTTAACATTGCCCCCCCCACCTTAAAAATCACCAATCCAATTCCAACAATCGAAATATTGTACTTTTCAACAATAATCCAGTTTCTGTCAATAAACCAGTAAAACATTGGGGCATTACAATTGATGAAAAATTAAACTTTGCCCAACATATTATCAATTTAACATGTAAAATATCTAGATCTAAGTAGGTATCATGTCTAAATTGAGGAACATTTAACGTTTTAAAACTCTTCGTAAATTGTGTATTATACTGTAAGAATATGGGTTTGGTAAATCCAATCCTAAGTGCTCTAGTTTCGATGCGTCAAAATTAACCACTCAATTTAGTTGAAAAACAAATCCTTGTCTTTTTATTCAATTTACTAAAACAAAAAAAACTTCCTAAAACTGCAGTATGTGCTTACAGGACAACGGCAAATCCAGAAAGAGAATCACTGTTACAGTTTACACGATACACTGCGTAAGAACAGGATCACGCGGCGACACAATGCTTTCTAAAATGCCGTGATTATCGCCAGATCGCATGTTTCATCAAAGTGCCAGTGGCCTCGTGCAATGTAAATCCGGCCCTGGAATAACATGGTTAGTAAGCGTGACCATCTAATCAGTGGCGGATTTAGGGGGGGGGATGGGGATGCATCTAAAAGTAACAATTTTGGCCGAAAAATCAGCCTCTGTTTCGAATAATTCGGCTCCATTTCGGGATGCATTCCCCCCACCGACCCAAACGTAACTAATCCGGCGAAAAATCAGTCTCCATTTTGGTGAAGACCTTTTTTTTTTTTTTTTTTTTTGGAGACCACCTGAATTTGGGCGAAAAAAACGTTTGAATTTCCGATTTCGGCCGAAAAATCAGTCTCAATTTTGGTGAAGACCTTTTTTTTTTTTTTTTTTTTGGAGACCACCTGAATTTGGGCGAAAAAAACGTTTGAATTTCCGATTTCGGCCGAAAAATCAGTCTCAATTTTGGTGAAGACCTTTTTTTTTGGAGACCACCTGAATTTGGGCGAAAAAAACGTTTGAATTTCCGATTTCGGCCGAAAAAACACTCTCAATTTTGGTGAAGACATCCGAATTTTTGAGGTTTTGTGCTTCAAATCCCCCCCCACCAAAATTTTCTGGATCCGCCACTGCATCTAATGTACTATTTTTCCATAACAATTCACCTCCACCTCGCCAGTCTTTACGCACAAAATACTTTTTTAAAAAATTAACTAGAGGAAATGCTCATAAAACAAAACAATAAATTTGAATTAAGGGTCCTGCGCCTCCTGACCGTACATTGTACACCTGTAACTGGTTAATTTCATGAAAATACAAAAATCTCTAGGGAAAATCTTCGAGTGGATTTTTATTTACTGTTAAAATATTGCAGGAGGCAATGCACCTTACTTCCCCCTATCTGGGCCAAATAAATCACTTACAATTAAAATTCAACAACAAATTGCAAGAATTTTAATGTGTTTTGGACTTAAATTGCAAGAAAAAAGAAGGATTGAACAATTAAATTCTTTCGATTGGCTTTCAAATGTTACAAATTTTAGTTGTTTCAAATGGCTCTGAACACTTGCAAAATGTGATCCATTTTCAATAAAATAGCTTTTTATTTCAAAAAATTACAAAAAATTGCCCAGCGACTGGGGGCAGGGGTGCCGAAACCCGGGGGGATGGGGGGATATATCACTCCCAATAATTTGACTCTGGTCTGCATCTGGTCTCGATCTGAGCGCTGGACTTCCCTTGAATTCGAGGAAAAAACTCTTCCATCGTTGGTGAAGACCTTGTTTTTTGGTGTTTTTTTTTTTGGTCTTCACTTGAATTCCGCGGAAAAAAGTCTTCCATCTTTGGTGAAGACCTTTTTTTTGGGGTCTTCACTTAATTTGCGTACCTAAAAAAAATACTGATCAAGGTTCATTCCCCCAATGTTGAAAATAGGGCAAAATTGGGGTAAGATTGCAAATTATTCCCCCAATGCTCAACAAAGATCGGCAGCCCTGGCTGGGGGCATCGTTCCCAGACCCTCAAAGCTTCTGGTGGCTGGGGGCTCGGCTTCCAGATCCCTGTCTGTCATACGTTTGAGTTAATTTAGCTTACTCAACACGTCTCCCAACTTAGACAATTGCACTTTTTAGTTATTAGTATACAGTACCTCTACCTTTAGCAAAATCGTGGTTAATTGCAAACAATCGGCCACAGCTTTAGATCTTCCATTCAATGATATCTTTGCCCCACAAAAAGTTCCTCTTTTGAAAATTTTTGATGACGTCATTGCATGTTATTTGTGGTTTGCCCCCTCCCCCCAATTAAAAATCCTGGCTACACCCTATGGTTACAATGGTTACTTACCTCCGGTTACTGTCACATCTGACGTCATAGGCCAATTCTATGTTAAGCTATTTTTTATCTTAAAGTTAGTGCTAGATAGGATTAGACTAGGTGCTAAGTAAAGGTTATGATTATGATTAACCCTATCTCTAAAACTAACTCTGACTATCCCTAACCTACTTTGATGTTCGATTTGTCACTTCAGATGTGATTGCAACCGATAGAAAATTTCAATATCGATTTGCAACCGGAGGAAAATTAATATTGTTCAAACACATTTCGTTATCTTCTATCTCAGTGAATAATAGAGTAGTTGTAATTGAAAAAAGGCAGAAAAAGTTTCAATTACAATTACAATTACCGACTTTTGAAAATTCGCAATTAGAATTACAATTACAGCAAAATCGTGTCATTAATTACAATTTTGTCAATTACAATTATAATTTTTCCAAGCCTGCTCGGTACCATATGGATTAAAGAAATTACCATTTGAGCAATCTAAATTAAATGCAAAAAATATGTATTCTTGGATTACAAATGATTCACATTTCTCTGAAATTAATTAAAATTGACAAAAGCTCAAATTTAACCTATACGTAACACATTCAAATCAACATGAAAAATTGACACGCCCAGCAGCTTGATATGACTAATTGTTGGGTGGCCACTTGACTTGGATGAACGAGGGGTCCCCTCGCAGCTTCCTGTTCTATTTATTTGAGCTGTATTTATGTGTCCATGAGAGTTTGGCAGACAAAGCGAGTTATCAAAACAACCACTAATTTATTATGAAGTTTTTGTCGTTAACTGGCCCAAGTATATTTCTTACTAAACGATTTGTGTGCCCTGCCCCCCTGAAGCAAAATCCTGGTTGCGCGACTGCTGTAGACTGATCCAGCTGCAAGAAGTACGAAAGGCTATTTGAGGTCCAAAGACTATATAGTTGCTGAAGGTTTGCAGTAGGAACTAAAACTTCGCGTAATGTTTTTTGCAAGACTTTCCACAACAGTGAAAATAATTTTCATTAATGCAGTGGTTGATACCATTGAATCGCTTCGAAATTGATTTTTTTTTACCGCAATCAGCAGCCTCAGAGATGGAAACCGGTCAGGTCGACCGGCACCGGTCTGGTCGACCGGCCGGTCGGGTTGCCGGTCGGTTCGATAATCTGCGACCGGCCGGTCAAGCCGGTTGAAAAACCGGTCAAATTATCCTTTTGGCAACTGAAAGACATCTAAGCACCAACCGAAATATACTTATATGTTTTATCATAAATAAAACTTTTTATAAAAAAACAGTATTAACAAACCTCATCTTTCGAAAACACTTGTTGAACAATTTCAAGCTGTGACTAATATGCTGTGACCATTAAAACATGCACATCAAGGGACGTATTTAGGGTGGGAGTATTGTGCCATGGCCCCCCACTTTGGGCCACGGCACAAAGCAAAAATGGGCAAAATATACGTTAAAATCGCGTAATCAGATTATAATAAAGCATGCATGTGGAAGAGGCTTGCGCTACCTAGCATTTTAGCATCATTTTAATCAGCTTAAGAGTAGAAGTGACGCAGATTTCAGATTTTTTAGTACATGCTAAAATCTTGCCGCTTTGAAAAGCTTGTTTCAACTTAAATTTACCACACTCTACTCTGGGCAAGAAAGAAATAGCTCTTATTTTTTTATATCAAACTAGCCATGGCTTGTTTTGAAGTAGCAGCATTTCTACAAACTGCTGGGGCACATTTCATTTCGAACGTTTTCCAGCCAATGTCATAACAGTTTAGTGTTTTTAATGAAAATTAACGGACGCGTTGCGTTCATCGGGATAGGGATTCATGATCACTTCGTACTACCGATGAGTTTATTTATTGGTTTGACGTTTCGCTTCCCAAAGCGGGAAGCTTCTTCAGAAAAATTTTCGGCAGTGCTGCCTTTGCAGTTACAAAAAGTAAATCAGAAAAAAAATAACAGCAGAAGATAGGTAACAGTAAAAACATACGAACATCACAATACTTGTACTATTATACCCAAAAACATTAAAATGATGGAGCAATAACATTATAGAATATTGAAAATTATGTCACTAACAGCGTGAAAAAAAGGAATATTGAAAAATTATGTCACTAACAGCGTGAAAAAAAGGAATACTGAAAAATTATGTCACTAACAGCGTGAAAAAAACTAATAATATTCATAACAACTAGGCTGCTTCACTAACAGTTTGAGAAAGTATATAAAAAGGATCTATTGCAACCAGGCGCGTAGCCAGAAATTCGCAATGGGGGGGGCTGTTTGGGGGTCTGGGGAGGAACTCCCAGCAGCCTGAGGCCAATGAGGGTCTGGGGGCGGAGCCCCCAGCGCTCGAAAATTTTGCATTTTTTTGCAAAAATAACTTCATTTTAGGGCTATTTTGATTGAAAATAATGATTTTAAAACGTGGCTTAGAAATTGGCAGTGCAAACAAGATTAAACTGGTGGCATAAATGGGTTATTTGGGAGGTGGCTAATGGTAAAATGTTAGTTCTCTTGTTTAGATGCTGGTAAATTATAAAATCGAATACTTCAATAAAACTCACACGGAGTAATCTATTTCGTATACAGTTTATAGAGAAAAATAATTGGGGGGGGGGGCTAATGAAAAGAGATTTGAAAGAAATGATTGGTAATTAACTAATACTGAATAGCCCCCCCCCCCCCCCCCCCCCCTATTCCTTATTTTATTGTATATTTGTTGATGACACCTATGTTTAGCATTTTTATACTTGCGATCAAATTTGATTGCTTATTTCTTACCATTTATCAAAGGTTTCATTTATTTGTTGGTTTTATTTTTGACAAAGTAGCCCCCCCCTGAACATATGTTTCAAAAGATGTTTTAAATCACTATTTAGTCCACTCCAGTGTATAAAACAGTCTCAAAAGTGCTAAAAACGTAGTGTTTTTCTCATTCTGCATTTTGGTCGACATGCCAATGGGGGGAGCTATAGCCCCCCCGCCCTCCCCCCCCCTGGCTACGCTACTGATTGCAACACATTATGTACTGGAAAAGGTTTTTTTGCTCAACAGAGATTTATATTAATTGTTCCGTCCGTATATAAATCTCTGTGGAGCAAAAAACCTTTTCCAGTACATAATGTGTTGCAGTAGATCCTTTTCATACTTTCTCAAACTGTTAGTGAAGCAGCCTAGTTGTTATGAATATTATTAGTTTTTTTCACGCTGTTAGTGACATAATTTTTCAGTATTCCTTTTTTTCACGCTGTTAGTGACATAATTTTTCAATATTCCTTTTTTTCACGCTGTTAGTGACATAATTTTCAATATTCTATAATGTTATTGCTCCATCATTTTAATGTTTTTGGGTATAATAGTACAAGTATTGTGATGTTCGTATGTTTTTACTGTTACCTATCTTCTGCTGTTATTTTTTTTCTGATTTACTTTTTGTAACTGCAAAGGCAGCACTACCGAAAAAAAGTTTAGTGTTTGCTGCTCTGCAAATTGCAAATAATGTGTTACCAATAGCTAAAAAATTGTAATTTATTTTTTGATCTTTCGCAAAATATCATTAGAAAGAACGTCTAATAATTTAGCTTGTGCCCTCCAGTTCTTTTTATGCTTATTTTGTGCACGTTTTGCGCTGCTCAAAACAGGTCTTTTAAACCAAAACTTAACCAAAAAAGGTCTTAAAATTGAGTCATTTTTGCAAAAAACGCAAAAAAATTTTTGCGTTTTTTTTCTCAGACCCCCGTCTAAAGTCACAAATTTTAACACTTCATCCATTCCCCCCTTTTGAAAATTTTTTACTAAAAACATTGAATAGTGAAGAAAAACCTTCTGTAAAAACCGGTCGACCGGGCCGGTTAAAAACCGGTCAACCGGCCGGTCGACCGGCCGGTCAACCGGCGATGATTTTGAAATTTACCGGTCGGGTCGGGTCGAGAAAATCCTGACCGGTTCCATCTTTGAGTAGCCTATTACGCAAGTTCTATGGCTTACTTAACAGGCTAACAGCTTTTACGCGCTGGCTACTGAATAAACCCATCAGGTTTCGGCAATTTGGAATGTCGTCATGAGACTGCTCATATAAAGTATATTAGATCCATTATCGAATTTTATGGCTTTGATATTTTTCAACAAAGGAAGGTTGGCGCTTTTTAAATGGAAATCTTTGAACTCGAAAATATAGTTATTATTAATTGTTATTACTTTAATTTTGGATGATGATGCTTCAACAATATTTTGTAAATCTTGCCAGGTGTGCACCTTGGTATTTTTTTAAATTTGTTTCCAATACTTCCATGCACCAGAGTTGTAAACGAGCCGACAAGTTCAGGCCCGAACCCGGCCCGAACCCGAAAACTAATTTGAACCCCAAATTAAGCCCGAAAAAATCCGAAAGTTAAGTCAGGTCTAAAAAATTTAGCAATATTGCCAAATTATTTTAATTATTTTTTGTACACCTAAGATAAAAAATACGTCTCAGGACCGAATTAAGCCCGACATTTTTGTCAACTTTAGGCCCGAACCCGACCCGAAAAGCTCGGGCCGACTTACAACTCTGCCATGCACAGAGTCGGGTCCAGTAGCGCAAGCAGGATTTTCGAAAAAGGGGGGGGGGGGGAGATTCAGAAAATTTCAGAATAAGAAAGTCCAGAATGAAAATTTTTCCACCCAGAATCAGTCCGTTTTTCCAGGCAAAAGTCAGGTGAAGACCAAAAAAAAAGATCTTCACTCAAATTTATTCCGGTTTTTGGCCGAAAATTAGGTGAAGACCAAGAAAAGGTCTTCGCCTACCGTTTGTGTTCTCAAACCTTCTGCTCAAGTTACAAAGGGGGGGGGGGCATGCCGCAATTTTGCATACTATTCTATGCTAATTATACTATTCTGGCGAGCTAAAGGGGGGGGCATAGCCCAATGTCCCCCCCATAAATACGCCCCTGGTCGGGTCTCATGTATGAGTGGCCCTTTTCCAGGTACTTAAGTTCTAACGAATTGGACCCTTCTGTTTGGTTTACTGTTAACCACAGCAAGGTAAACAACACCCAATTTTTATTTTGGTCGGAACAATTGTTAGTCCAAATAACGAAAAAATCGAAATCTGAAAGTGACGACACTACTTTGTAGTAGGCGGAAGCCACATCGGCCGCACAACGTCTTGATTCCTCTTCGTGCCATAGAACGTACAGATCGAGGTCACCTCCTAAATCAAAAAATGTTTCATTAAACATCGTCAAACAGCTTATGAAATATTGACTCTTTAGAGTCATTTTTGGAAGTTGCAGAATTTTTTTGCACATCAGCAGCCATTATTATCTGCTTTTTCTCTTCTGGGTGTGATTTATTTGTTTTCCTCTTGCTTTTGTCAGTCTGATATTCACGTCTTGCCAACTCAGCCGTACTGTGATGCTGCTTGGCTGCGTTGCAAACGGAACATTCTTGGGCCCCTTCTTCATTTTCATGGATCTTTTGATGTTCCCTAAATTCTAAACACAAGTCACATTCGTCTTTTTAAGAACGAGCAAACCCAATGTTTTGTGATTTGAACACTTTTTGGTGGTTTGAATATTAAATTTTGGGAAATTCTTTATTTTCCAAGAAGTCTCTCCATCAATATCAAATGGACAACTCGAGGTTTAGGAAACGTTTGTTAAGGGCGTGTTTTGTTTTGTCGTGAGATAGTTGAGGGTTAAAAAAGTTGATGTGATTAATGATTGGTTTTCGGGTTAGCTCTCTTCCTCGGGTAATATCTCCTCCTCTCGATTCTTGTGGCGTTGAAAGTGGATTTTCAAGCTGTGTCTGCACAAACTTGGTATTAAATTATTCTATCGTATTTCTAAGGCTTTTATAAAAGGTGCGACACACTTCAATCGAGTTAATTGAAGACGGATCTGGCAATGTGAAACTTAATTTGACCATCTTTTTTTTCATTTTGTTCTTTGTTATGCAAAATTTGGACGGTACTTTTCATAAATTCCCGCCTGCCCCTCAAATCTTTTTTCCAAAAATTTCTGCGAATGCTTTTTCTTGCTCTCTGACTAAATTTTTCTGAACATTTTTCAGCGCACTTGGCCGTGCATGGTGGTAGGAGAGGACATCCAAGAAATATTTGCATTGCGCTCTTCTTCTGTAGTTCTTCTTTTTACTGCAATCATAAATTATGCTGCTAATTCATTGATAATAATGGCCTTTGCAACTTCTTTGCAAAATGTTTTAATCTTGATCAAGCTCGTAGTGGTGCTCTGCTAAGGTGAACATAATTTATCAGCAGCTACTTACATATCATACTTAATTAGTAACCCAAATGAAATAATGCATCATTGAAATGTTTTGGAAACTGTTTTTGAAATATTTTAAGCGTGCCAACAAATTTATAAAAGTTTGGCTTTTCAAATTCTAAAATTTGATTTCTTGTGTTAATCGCCAAACGAACAAAAAACTTGGTTCTGCCCAGAGGTGGAGTCCTCGAAAACGTCCTTGGCCACGAGGACAAATTTTGAAGTCCTTGGCCTTGGTCTCGAAGCCTACAAGTCCTCGAAAATGACCTGTTCCTCGGCTCGAGGACAGCACTACTTTTTTGAATCGTTGAAAATGAAGTCGCCTGGAAAATTTTTTTGGAGACCTTTTTTATTTTTTTTGGAGAACACTTGAGCCTTGTGTCCTTGGTCTTGGCCTCGAGCATTCCTGTCCTTAACTTCGAGAGGGCCTGTCCTCGAGAAGTCGGTCCTTGGCCTCGGCCTCGGATTTTTTTTTGTGTCGTAGCCTTGGCCTCGAACGTTTTGTCCTCGACTCCACCTTTGGTTCTGTCATACCTGTGCAATGCGTTTGTTCTGAAATCAAGATAGCAGCATCAGCTGCAGCATTCGATTTACTTCCATTTTCTTCATTCTCCAAATTGGTCAAACGATCTTCAAACTATTAGACGTCCGTTTCATCTGCCGAATTTTCTGGAAAGAACAAATCAATGTGAATAAAGATTGTTACCGCCTTCTTTAGCGATAAGTTAAAAATTTGAATAGCCAGTAAATTTTTGAATCATATAGCGTAGTAAATGCTGGAGATGTATTAATGAAAAATAGCAAATATATTTATAGTTGACTTACTATTAGTCTTGAACGAATTTAAACATTTGGTTTTTATTCAAGCAAAAAATGCTCAACAAAAACTATGATTAACTTGTAGAATATACAGACAAGGAACATTACTACCACCATATCATGCAGCGTTTAAATGAAACGGTCAGAGAACTGTGGTTTACGGCGGAATTGTACGAACAGTCAAATAAACGAATGGGGCTTAAAGAATTGTGCCTAACAGCAACATTATAATCCAAGCCTAAGAAAAGGTACGAGTTCTATAGCATGTTCATGCAAATCCTGGTTAGATTTTAGTAAACTGCTTAGTAATAGCCGGTTAATTGATTAGCATATTTTACACATGTTTAGAGGATCAAGGTATTGCATCTCTTACATTCAACTCCGCTTTCTTAAGCTACATATTGCTTTTGAGTCAAATGTATTGAAAATAACAGAAATGACGACGCCTAGCGCAGAAATAATTCGAATGTACAATTGCAGTATATATGAGTTGAAGTTGTAGTCTACTGATTTACTATGTATTCATGCAAAAAATGCTCAACATAAACTGTAAGTAACTCATACAGACTAGGAAGATTACTATCACCAGATCATGCAGCGTTTTCCTGAAACGGTCATAGGACTGTGGATTACGGCGGAATTGTTCGAACAGTCAAATTAACTAATGGGGCTTAAAAAATTGCACCTAGCAGCGGCATCATCATCTAAGCCTAAAAAAAGGTACGAGTTCAAGGTAGTTAAAGAGGTTAAAGGTAGTTAAAGGGGGTGTAGATTTACTAGTTAACAAATACATACAAACATCGATTTTTGTTGGTCATCGTTTACTGCCAGTGGGACAGCACCATTATAGATAACGAGTCTTGGGATTTTTATCCCTTACATCATAAAAAAAAGTGTAACGTTTGTAAAAAATTGTGACTCGATTATATTTGTGTCAAAGGCAAAGACCTCAGCTAAAAAACACATATTTTTTAGCTAACTTACATGAGTTGTGCTTTTGTGTTGGTTTCTTGCAGTTCTTGTTGGTTTCTTGCGTTTCATGTCGAGCTTGTTATAATACACTGCCATCTGCGGTTCGATGTTGATATCAATTATTTCTGCCAGATCGGGACGGTCCACCGGCAATCATTTGTGAAACCAAAAGCTCTCAAATTCATCACTCGGATTAAATTTGGTCATAACCTTTTTTTGACCTCAAACCGATGATACTGGAAAACAGCTACGCTAATATTCTTATTCAGCACCAGCCCACTCAAACTGAAATATTTTTAACCGCAACATAGAAAGTTGTTTACCACGTGCGTATTAAAGCAGCAGACATAATGCAAATAGTTACGTCACAAAAATCAAGGCAGAAACACGAAAATAAAAAAATTGTGCTTTAAATCTCCGAAGTGAGAAGAATTTTTTAAATGTCACGTAATGCTCAGCGCTTCAACTACAAGTATTTACGCTTAAAGTACTGGTGGATGCGTCTTTGCCAGGACTTGGGATGGCGCAGCGGTATTATAACGCGTCGAACTCATAAAGCAAAATGCAAGGCCGTATCAATAGGGTGGTTTGCGTGTTGAACATATTTGGCTGCTGCTTCCAGAATGAATTGAAACCCGAAAGAAAGAGTTCCTTAGCAATTCCACAAAGAAGTAGTTCCTTAGTTACCATTTTAAGACGAAACCGATTGTACATTTTTTATCCGAAAAAGGCTAAAACCTTTTTTGTCTATAAATCTGAGTCTTGAAATTAGGTGAAGATCTTTTGTTATTGATCGATATTTTGCAGAGGTGGAGTCGAGGACACAAGGCTCGAGGCCAAGGCCAAGGACACAAAAAAAATCCGAGGCCAAGGCCAAGGACCGACTTCTCGAGGACAGACACTCTCGAGGCCAAGGACAGGAATGCTCGAGGCCAAGGACCAAGGACACAAGCGCAAGTGCCCTCCAAAAAAAAAAAAGGTCTTCACAAAAATTTTTCAAGCGATCTCCACAAAAAAACGTTTTCTAAAAAATTTTTCAAGCGCTCCGCAAAATTTTAACAATTCAAAAAATACTGCTGTCCTCGAGCCGAGGACAGGCCAATTTTCGAGGACTTGAGGCCTCGAGGCCAAGGCCAAGGACTTCAAAATGTGTCCTCGAGGACTCCACCTCTGATATTTTGATTAACGCGGTTTCTAAGTGCAAATTTTTGAGTTTCTTTCTTATCGGATAATACCTAACATCAAACATTACGGACTATTAAAGATACGTCATTTGGTCAGACCAATGACATAAAACTACATGATCCGAAACTCCACAAATGCGCTCATTTTATTCTCTGCTTGGTCACGCTTCACTGCAGGCCCCACTCTTCTGGTTTTCTCTGGTACTGGCCATTGGCGTGCGTGCCGACATAGATCGGTTAAAGCGCTAATTATGTACCTGCAAAGTTATGAATAGTGTTTGAAGTAAACTAGTCTGTATTTATGTTCATGTAATTTGAGTAAAAGCGATATGTTTAAGGTTTTTGCTAATTTTATAGCTTAGGGTGGCCTATTCAGATCAGCGATGTTACCCACCTTACTGGTACCAAGTTCAGAAGTCCCAGGTTTTATGGACTTCTATTGGTTGGTAGGTTTTGACAGTTGTGGTCTAGGACTATATTGATATTGTTTGTGAAACACAAGCATAGTGCAGTGTTAACAAAGTGTAAAAGTCGGCCATATTTGTACTCCAGACTCAGTACCCCGGCTGCTTTCTGACCAATTACCCCACCAGCTACTGTTTAGTGTATACCGGCTGCTGAGTGATAGAACTACTGTAGTAGCTTGCAGCGTAGGCACAGTCGGCAGGCTTTGATATGATAAAAAGTTGCCGGGTTACTGTTGGTGGCAGTAGTGGTCTATGAATGAATGAGCAATTAGTACATTTTGAACCAAAGGTACTACAAATAGGGCAAAACAGCTTAGGTTTTTGCTGTTAAGCTGACTGGTAGTGATGTTCAATGACATCTCTGTTTGCAGGTTAGGATCTACCTGCCTAATGGTATTTGAAAATGACTAAAACTTGTTGCATTTTGTGTTGTAACAATTCCAGAATTTCAAATCAAAACATCACTTATTTTCTGTTCCTAAGAAGAATTTTTAAGCAAAAAAAAAAACAAAATGGCTGAAGATTTGGAAAGAGTTATTTACTACTACACAAAAATCGAGCTTCCATATCTGATATGTCAGATGTGAGGAAAATTTTGAAGAGAAATGTATAATAGCAAGTAAGTCAATACATTAAACAGTAAAGCACCGGTAAGTAGTTACTAGTAGGCTACTAACTGACAACTTTTTTTAGTGTTCTTGTATTACTTGTAAACTAAGCTATATATTTTATTAACATAATTAGAGATTACGGTAAGGTCTTACCTCATCCCATGAGGAATACTGGTAACTAGTTTAGTAGCTAGGAACTGAAACAGACATAAGTCTGGATTATTAATATAAAAGTATTGAGCCCATTTTAGTTTAGATTTTTAGCAAGTTGAAATGGGTGTGAGATCCAATCCTATTAATATTCAAAAATTTTCATAAATTCAAAAGTTAAAATTGGTTTTTGTTGTAGTTGACCTAAGCATACTATGCTGCTGGCCTATTGCACATGGTTCTTGACAGGGGTGCCGAAACCCGGGAAGGGGGGGGATACATCCCCCCAATAATTTGAGCATGGTCTTCATCTGCATCCCCTCCAATAATTTGACTCTGGTGTGCATCTGAGCGCAGGTCTCTACTTGAATTCGGGGGAAAACGTGTTCCATTTGTGGTAAAGACCTTTTTTTTTTGGTCTTCACCTGTTCCATGTATGTTTGGTGAAGACTTTTTTTTTTGGTCATTTAATTTGCTCTCCTGAAAAAAATCGTGGTCGAGGTTCATCCACCCCAATGTTGAAAATAGGGCAAAATTGGGGTAAAATTGCAAATTATTCCCCCCAATGCTCAACAAAGATTTGCATCCCTGGTTCTTCATTTACTGTTATCGTTCGGTTTGTATTGATGTTGGCTGTACAATATACACATGGTGATTTGTATTTTTTTTTATCTGCAGTTTAGCCGAAAGTTTAGATGTTTCTGCTAAGCTGTACAACGAATTTGTCTTACATCTGAAAAGTCCAAATCATCAGTTTCAGTATCAATAGTGCATAATTATTTTCTTTTGTAATTGGCCTTGTTTACTATGGATGGGCTGTTGCTAATGCTCGTAGTGCTAAGTTGGATCTAGCGAAGCCTACCTGGTCGGACTGTTCGAAGACACCAACTTGTGCGCCATCCACGCTAAACGAGTGACCATCATGCCCAAGGACATCCAGCTGGCTCGTCGCATCCGTGGCGAACGCGCCTAAGCAAGGCAGCCTCGGCGGCATCAAGCAAACGGCTCTTTTCAGAGCCATCCTTTGCTTTGCAAAAGAGTAAATAAATCGAGTTTAAACCGAGATCTTTCTTTCTCTGTTAGGCGAATTAGTAAAAGTCTGTGTGCACATTTAGAATTTCTACTTGCGATCCATTCATCTGTTTTCGACGCGGCCTCTTCTTCTTTCCAACTCGGGAACTACTGGCTCTCAAGGGCTCTTGTTTTAATTTCGACCCCTAGATCTGTGTTTTTCATTTAAGTTTTGTCATGGTACTAACAAACCACCGCTGTTACAAAGCACCAACAACATTCACGTATAATTAAACTCGCTTTGTCTTTTCCAGCGCACGTCCCCCCCCCCCCGGTTAACAAGCACCGAGCGATCACAGACGCAAACGAAATCATTCGAGTGCACTTGTACCTGTTTTATTCACAGTGAAATTGCACAAGTAAATTGCTAAAATTCAACTCCAAGACTCTTTCAAAAATCGCAATAGGTGGCTCTGAAAAGAGCCGTTGTATTAATTTTCTTCTTCTTGACAAAAAAAGCAAAACTTTATGCTTTCTTCGACGTTTTTTTCGGCAGCAGCACTGCTTGGATGTTGGGCAAAACGCCGCCCTGCGCGATCGTCACGCCGCCGAGCAGCTTGTTGAGTTCCTCATCGTTGCGGATAGCCAACTGCAAATGACGCGGGATGATCCTCGTTTTCTTGTTGTCTCGAGCAGCGTTGCCGGCCAACTCCAAAACTTCGGCGCTCAAGTACTCGAGCACGGCCGCGAGATAGACAGGCGCACCGGCGCCGACTCTCTCCGAGTAGTTGCCGTTTCGCAAAAGTCTATGCACACGACCGACTGGAAATTGCAGTCCCGCCCTCGAAGATCTGCTCTTCGGCTTCGCTTTCGACTTGCCACCGCCTTTGCCTCGTCCAGACATTTTTTTCTCTTGCTTCTTGATAACGCGTTGAATGAGAAAGAGCAAAAATTGGAATGTGTGCGAGCGGCCGCTTCGAATTGCTTTATATAGTCCAGCGCTACGTCGAAACGAGACGGCCGTTTATTTGCGCGCCAACAACCGAACGACAGCATGCGCGCTTCTGATTGGCCGCCGGTTTCGACGTCTCATTTGCATAACTCGTGCCTTATAATCGGTTAACGCGCTGCCGAGCGCTCACACTTCATTTTTTCCAGCATACTCGACAAGCGATTTGTTAACATGGCTGCGTCGAAAGGAAGCAAAAAAGCGGTTAAGAAGGCTGCGCCGGCCGACAAGCAAAAGAAGAGGCGTGCAAGAAGGAAGGAAAGCTTCAGCATCTACATTTACAAGGTCTTGAAGCAGGTGCATCCCGACACTGGAATTTCCAGCAAGGCGATGAGCATCATGAATTCGTTCGTCAACGACATCTTCGAGCGCATCGCTTCGGAGGCGTCCAGACTTGCCCACTACAACAAGCGCTCGACCATCAGCAGCCGGGAAATTCAGACCGCCGTTCGTCTCTTGTTGCCCGGCGAGTTGGCGAAGCACGCCGTGTCCGAAGGCACCAAGGCCGTCACCAAATACACCAGTTCGAAGTAAGCGTCCGACGGTCGCTCGCGATACAAACGGCTCTTTTCAGAGCCACCAATGCTTTGCTTAAAAGAGTCTGCATCCGTTCGAAAGCGGTTGGCAATTTTCGCGTTCGAATCTCTTTCTTGCCAGCAGGTTAACAACAATTTTTCCCGCACACGACGAACGGCCTTGCTGAGGCGAAAATTGCAAGCGTAAAATATCATCGTGCTTTGCTCGAGTCCGGATATGTCTTTTCATTTTCTTACGCTTTTGTTAAAGTGCAAGGATCGAGTTTGGCTCTTGTTTCACAGCAACTGGCCGACATTTTACTGGAATTCTCAAAAGTCACTTGAAATGCCTGCTGTGTACGTTGCATTTTTGACAACAGTGCCAGTTTTCCAAATCTTGTCCAACCCCCCGCCCTGCTTGGCACCGCAGTGAATTATTTGTCGACGGTTCAAAACGTTCGTGTGCACGAGCGCCATCTACAGACAGGAACGTCAATAGCGTTGACTGGTTTTCGTTTCGTTCAAGTACGAAACTAAACAAGCTATGGCGCGGCTGTTGGTTTGATGAATGCTGAACGTAAGTTTCATCAAAAGAAAAATATGAGCTTAGGAATAGGGGGTCGCTATTCGCTGTTAACTAATTACCAATTACTTCGACTCAAATATCGTTCCATTAGCCATTTCTCACCTTCCCCAAATTACCTTTCTCAATCCAAACATAGACGAAATCGATCACTCCTTGTGAGCCTTATTGAACTGTAAGATTTTATGATTTAACAGCTTGTAAACAAGAGAACCGAAATTTTACCATTAGCCACGTCCCACAAAGCAATTGCTCATTTGTGCAACCAGTTTAATCATGTTTTTGCACTGCTAATTTCTATGTCACGTTTCAAAAGCAATAATTTTTGTCAAAATAGAGCCTAAAATTCAGTTGTAGAAAAAAAAAAATTTCCGAGCGCTGGGGGCGTTCCTCCCCAGCCTCCAGTCTCCGGCGAATGGAGACTTTTGCCCCCAGATCCCCGGAAGCAGCACCCCCCATTGTACATATGTGGCTGCGTGCCTTAGTCTAATTATGCTTTTGCAATGCTAATTTCTATGCCACGTTTTGAAAGCATTAATTGTATCAAAATAAGCTTAAATTTAAGTTATTTTGGCAAAAAATAAAAAAGATTTTCGAGTGCTGAGGGCTCCGCCCCAAGACCCCCACAAAGCAAGCCCTCCCCCATTGCAGGTTTCCGCTTACGCGCCCGATACTAGACGTGTGCTGCTCATAGTTCCAAGTTTCAGAATCTTACAATGAGAAGCTATTGAGCTAGTCAAATAACAACCGCTATCTAACAGTAACGAAGTAGAGCCGCTATCTTTAAAATATAACCTTTTGCAGCCTATCATACATTATGAAGGGTGGCACCACGAAATTACGCCCCGGGTGTCACCGTCCTTAGCATGGTGCTCCGAATCGGAGCAATTTAATTCGAACTTTGATCAATTATTCAACCCTACAACTGCTGCTCCGACCCGGAGCGAAAATAACCACTGCTCGGAGTCGGATCAGTTTAACACTCACCTGTACGGACTCGGAGCTAAGCTAAATGCAATTTTCTCCGAAATACTTGATCAAAAAATTTCCTTGGTCTCTTGTGACGTAACAAAGCCAGAAACTCGCTGGCTATGCTTGATTACAAAAAGAAATCAAAGGGACAACAAAGTTGTAGCACGAGGAAATCCATCCGAGCTAAGCGGAGTGCAGTAACCACGCATTAAAACAAAAATTGAAAATGGAACACCATTTAAAAGGAGCATTACGAAACCGATCGAACAAACATCAAAATTCACAGAAGCCTATGCTCAAATTACCGGTTGCATGCCTAAGACAGCTGTTTCGCCTAATTTTAAGGCTCTTCAGTTAGGCTTAGCAAGGCCAAAATGACAAATATTATAGTGATAAAACTTCGGAAAAAAAAAAAACTTCCAGAAAATCATGAAATATTTGCAGATAAAATTCTGTTCCATACCAATCTTTACCCGACAAATTACGCTAAATTAATTAAAACTTTCTAACTGAGATCGTTACCGAACAAAACTGTAGGTGTCAAGATGCTAAACTCACTGAAGTCTTTACCAAAAGAAACTAGGTTGCGGGCTATAATCTAACTGAAATCGTCACCGACTTACACTAGGTTACAGCAGGCTATTAATCGCTTTATCTATTAATCAACGGAATTTTTCGGGGAGCAACGGCTTCGCGCTGGGGGCAATCTCCCCTCCACCCCAAAAAAAGAAAAAGGTCCTCACAAAATGAAGACCGGGTTTTGACCCCGAATTACAGTAAACTCCCCCCTCAAAAAAAAAAACAACAACAAAAACAAACGGTTCTCACAGAGTTGAAAGCCGATTTTACATACGCAATTCAATTTTACGCAGAGTTAAGGCACTTGCCCCACTCCCCTGGAAATTAAGATGTCAAGTATTTTCTATGCTTAAATTTGAAAAATAAGTCTAAATACATTTATCTAAACTAAGAAAACAACACTTTGTGGAGCTTTTTTACAATTTTTGTCTTGGTGCAGAGGGCGGGGGCAAAACGAGCAGGATTGCCATTTTACGTGAATTATCGTAGAGCATTTCCTTAAAAACGAGAGTAAGCAACACCCTAGGATTAAGCGTTAAACCGTTCGATTAAACAACCAATATCAAACGCCTCTCCATCTGTCATTGCAGTAGCGCAGCCAGCAGGGGTGCCGAATCCCGGGGGGGGGGGGGATATATTTGCCCAATAATTTGACTGCATCTCCCCGAATAATTTGACTATGGTGTGCATTTACATCCCACCCTATAATTTGACTATGGTCTGCATCTGAGCGCTGGATGAACTTTGGACTTCTTTTCGGTCTTCGCTTGATTTCGGGGACAAAAGCTCTTCAATTTTCGGTGAAAACCTTTTTTTTTTTGGTCTTCACTTGATTTGCTTACGTGAAAAAAATAGTGGTCGAGCTTCATCCCACCCCAATGTCGAAAATAGGACAAAATTGGGGTAAAATTGCAAATTATCCCCCCCAACGCTCAAGATAAATCGGCACCACTGGTAGCCAGAAGAAGTGGGGGCTATAGCCACCCTCCTATGGTCCTATCGGCCTGTCGACCAAATTGCAGAATAAGAAAAAACCCACGTTTTTAGCCCTTCTCAGATAGTCTTTTGCACTGACCCGGACTCAAAATGATTTAAAGCATCATTTGAAACATGCATATTCAGGCGGGGGGATAACTTGTCAAAAATAAAACTCACAAATCACTGAAAAGTTTGAAAAGTGGCTAAAAATAAGCAATCAAATTTGATTGCTAATATAAAAATGCTGAACGTTGTCCTCGTAAACAAATATATACTGCAAACTCAAGAATGGAGGGGTAGGGGCTATTCAGCATCAGTTAATTACGATTCACTTCTCTCAAATCTCTTTCGATTAGTCTTCCCCGATTATTTTTCTACATAAAGCCTAGGCGAAATAGATTATTCCGCATGAGTTTTATCGAACCATACGATTTTATGATTTACCAGCATCTAAATACGAGAACTAAAATTTTACGATTAGCCACCTTCCGTGTGGTCCATCTTTGCAATAAGTTTAATCACGTTTGCACTGCCAATTTCTTTGCCACCTTCTAAAAGCATAAGTTTTTGATTTAAAATAGTTCTAAAATTAAGTTATTTTTGCAATAAAGTGCAAAATTTTTAAGCAAAAGTGGGCTCGCCGCCCCCAGACCCCATTGCGAATTTCTGGCTAAGGGCCCGTGTCATTGAGCTCTTATCAGGAACTAAATACAATACAGCGTTTGATATTTCAAATTTACGCTGTGCTTTAAAAATAAACCCTAAAATAATAATTAGGCCTACTCCGTCATTAAATTAATTTTGCTCAGAAACCAAAGTTGTAATCAAAAGCGCATAGCCAGGAGGGCCGCTGTGCCCCCTCGCGTTGACCTGTAGACCAAAGTGCACAATAAGGAAAATACCACAACTTTTGCCCTTCAGAGGCAGTTTTTTGCGGTGATATGGTCTCTAAAGTGGTTCAAAGCCAGTTTTGAAACATTTATTATCATTATCATTTTTTTGGGAGGGAGGGGTATTAACTTATTTGTCAAAAATTCCGTTTACAAATTAATCGATAAAAACTTCAAAACATGGCTAAAAACAAGAAGTCAAAATTGATTGCTTAATCCGAAATGCTTAACGTAAGCTTCTAAAAAGAAGACTACAGGGGGGAAGGGGGGGCTATTCAGCATTTAATTTATTCAATTAAATCAAGAGTTTTGGAATTGACCTGTGAGTAAGTAGGGGGTTGACGGGGCTGAGCAATTCAATTTTTTTAAATGGCTTTCAAATTGTATTTATTTAGTTTTTTTAATGGCTCTCAAAAGACGCGACATTTGATTCGAATAACGTTAAAATGGCTATTTTTTTTTTTTTCATCATCATCATATTTATTTATTTATTTACCAAGTGACGTCATATCACAAGAAAAAAAAAACTGCAACTTCCTCTAGGTCTATCACCAAAGCATCGAAATATGCAATTCCTTTAAAACCAAACACACAAACTTGCAGAGTCAAAGCGATATTTAGTCACTTGGTGAGGAGACAGCGAAAAATTTTCTGAAATATCACAAAAAGTGCCCATCAGTTAGGGCTTTGGCCCCAGACCCCGGTTTGTGATTTGCTTAAGTTGCACCTGTTTGCCATTTTGAAGGCATTTTGGAAGCAAAAACCCACAATCTTTAGGTACATCAAGCCTCATCATCCCCCTTAGCAAAATTCAGCTTGCAGTCAGTGGAGCAAGCTAAGGAAGCTTAGCCTCCCCTTTTCCTTATCCAAGGCACTTGGAAAACTTGACTCACATAATTACGTGAGCGTTTAAACGTGGTTTGAATTTGATCTGGAAATAAAGAGGACTGAAAGGTTCTGGGCAATTTAAGAATTTCAAGAAGATTCCTAATCTCAGCAACTTTGTTCTTTCCAATGGCCTAAAAAACGTTCAAAATGCGATCCAAATGACGGTAAAATGGTTATTTTTTTCAAGAAATTGCGAAAATTGCCCAGCGACTGGGGGCTTTGCCCCCAGACCCCCGTGAATAGTACACTTGAATTGCATCAGTTTGTTCGACATGCCGCCCAATCGCAACATTTTTTTGAGCAGGTTTATTTTAACTTTTGGTTCCAAGCCCCTTACCAAAATCCTGATTGCAGCTGTAAGATTTTATTTGATCCGGTAGAAAATGGATACGTCACTTGCCCCCCTCCCTGAAACAATTTCTGCGGGCGCCTCTGGGGGGGCAAAGTAACGTATATAAGTACTGCACATGCTTTTGCTTCATGAAATTTTGTAAACGTTCAACTGGACTTGTTTGGAGGGCAGTTGCCCTTGGCTACGTGCCTGATGCAACACGCAAAAGTAACTGCTCCCCCCTGGCTGCGTGCCTGATGCAAAACGCCCTGTTGTGAATAGTTTTTTCTCTTTTCAGCTCTACAATAACGCCAAAAGTGATCATATCGAAGACTAGCAGATTTTTGCGTTCGAAAAAACATTTTTGGAACTTTTCTTGGATAAGTTCTTGTAGAAGAAAATACTTCTGACATCTTCATTGATTTTGCCATCTCCCATCATTTTCAGGCTGGCGCCGCCCCTGATTGGGGCAACAGTTTTCGTTTTTCAGTCAGTCAATTTTTTCCAATTTTCAATCGAGGCAAACTTTTCCAAAAACTTTGATCAAAAGCTTTTTTGCCGGCTTTGACGTAACAGCAAACTAAACCACCCTTTCATATACGAATCGCATGCAGCTAAAGTGATTCTCCAGTGCTTGGGTTCGACTCTCAAGTGGCTCGAGCTGAGTTGCTGATTCCGTTAGTAGGCTAGTGGACGGTTTACCGCATAGTCCGGTCTTCCTTTGTTGCGTCAAGTGCCTCCTTGTACCGCATGGTCCGGGTGCGGGCGCGAGGAACAAACTTTCATACATTTTCTTGTCAATGTTTTGTTTTCGGTTGTTTTGTTTTGCTTTTGTTTCGCTCTCGGCGGACATGCAGCCCTGATGATTCCGATTGCGAACGAAACCGACTGCAGGCTTTTTAACTTTTTCCGTGCGATGTATTTTATGTGCGATGTATTTTGCTCTCTTTTCGATGCGTGCGATTTTCCGCTGCTATGAGCCACTGCTTACGAGCAATTTTTTCACTCAGTCGAATTCAAGCTGCTCCACTCCTTGTAAGGGCGATCGAGCAACATAGTGCTCAGTTCGTCCAGAGGGGATGAGTCTTAATTGCGCTGCATCTTACCGCAATCGGATTCGAATGGCAAATGCAATCGAAATTTGAAGCGCTCATCAGAGCTCTTCTTCAACTTTGCTCTGCAGGACTTTAGGACGTTTCTCATCAGCCAGATCTGTCTTTCTGTTTGTCTGTCTGCAGCATCGTTCCGTATCAAACAAGCTCTTTCGGAAGAAAGAGTGGCGATTTCGCTGCAACGCGAAGCCTCTGATGCTCTTTGAAACACAGTTGGCGAGCGAAAAAGTCCGGATCAGCGCCGTGAGCCCGAAGCGAAATCGCTTCGTTTCAGTCGTCTGGCTGTGGAAGAAAAACGAAAGTGATTCAAGAGCGTGCGCGAGGCCTGCCTTCAGTCTCGCTTGCCAACTAAGCACGTTTCTTTTCACGGAAGCGCAACCTTCGTTCGCCTTTGTTGGAAAGAAGAAGGTGCGAGCAAGCGGCCAAAGCGATTCGAGCAAGTCGAGCCGGCGAACGGACCTTTCTTCTCACTGTTTTGCAACGTTCGAGACTCGAAACGACGGGGCTTCCATTCGGCGGCGATTGGCAACGGGGACGCAAGCACAAGGCCAAGCGACTTCAAAGCGCGAAACAACAATCGAGCGCGCGCGCGTATCGTTTCGCTTTCGTCAGAAATGGAAATCCAAATACCAAACAAGGCGCGTTCGACTATTTTCTCTTTTCTCGAAATTTTCGATGCAAAAAAACATGAGTGCACAACAATCGCAAGACAAGTCCGCAAAGAAGCCAAAGAAGCAATCGGCTCCGCCGACTCATCCGACCTATCAGGTCATGATCACGGCAGCGATCAGCGCCCTGAAGGAACGAAGCGGTTCGTCGCGCCAAGCCATCCTCAAGTACGTGAAGGCAAACTACAAGGTCGGCGACAACGCCGAAACGCAGGTTCGCCTTGCACTTCCCAAGCTTGTCAAGTCGGGAGCGCTGAATCAGACGAAGGGCAAAGGCGCATCCGGTTCATTCCGGGTAGCGAAGGCTGCGCCGGCGCCGAAAAAGAAGAAGGCAGCTGCTGCTGGACAGAAAAAGAAGAAGAGCGCGGCGAAAAAGGATGCCGCCAAAAAGACTGGAGCGAAAAAGCCGGCCGCCAAGAAGAGCGTGAAAAAGGCAGCAAAGAAGCCTGCCGCAAAGAAGTCTCCGAAAAAGGCGAAAAAAGCGGCGCCCAAGAAGAAGGCGGCTGCCAAAAAGCCGCAGTCCAAGGCGAAGCCAAAGCAGGCCGGCAAGAAAGTGGCGAAGAAGCCCGCGGCGAAAAAGTCAAGCAAGAAGTAAGATGCATTTTGCTCGGACACTGTCGTCGAATAGAAACGGCTCTTTTCAGAGCCACCCGATCCGCTGCTAAAAGAGTGTGATTCTATGCCAAACGAAGTTCGTTTTCAAGTTCATTAGTTTTGCGATGCGCTGCCACTTTAATTCGTGCGCTGACAACGCCGCTTTGCATCGTAATCGCGCGGGTAGTAGGGAGGCCAAGCGTGAGCTGGTAAGTGTTTTTGCCCCCCCCCCCTCCCACATTCCAGCATCGATTGTGCACTTTGTGAAAATTTTCCAACAAGATTCGCGTCGTTTTTGGCTAGTTTACTTTCCTCTTGTTTTCTGCAAGAGTCCATGTCAAAGAGAAATGGAAAAGTGCGAACACTTTTCGGCAGGCAGTGGCGAGGCAACCGCTCAGCAGCAGCGACGCAAAAATATCAGAAAATTAGTCCCGCGACGACTAGCACGTCTTCGCTCGCTCGCACGACCGCCACCTATCGACCGCCCACGTTGTTCGTTTCGTTTGCAAACGAATTCGACCGGGTCCGAAAGCGGACCTTAAGTGTTTAGCGCGCTCTACGTTTCCTATCATTTCTTGAATTAACGTTGCTACTCTGCACTGCAGTCAACAAACATGTCTGGTCGAGGCAAAGGCGGTAAAGGACTTGGAAAGGGTGGCGCCAAGCGTCACAGGAAAGTGCTTCGCGATAACATCCAAGGCATCACCAAGCCCGCCATCAGAAGACTTGCTCGTCGTGGTGGCGTCAAGCGAATTTCGGGTCTCATTTACGAAGAAACCCGAGGCGTCTTGAAGGTTTTCTTGGAAAATGTCATTCGCGATGCCGTCACATACACGGAACATGCAAAGCGCAAGACCGTCACTGCGTTGGACGTCGTTTACGCTCTGAAGCGCCAAGGTCGCACTCTGTACGGTTTCGGAGGTTAAGCAGCTTTGACAACGTGTGCGCCAAATTGAACCGGCCCTTTTCAGGGCCACCCAAATCTTTTAAAAGGAGAAACTTTTTCACAGCGCTGCTGTCCAATCGTTTGTTGCTTTCACGAATTGCCAGCACTTCGAAAAGTGATTTGCGCCCGGTTGAAATAGGATTTTGATAGCGATCGAAAAGTGGCCCCACCCCATGCGCTGGGGAGAAATTTGCCAGCAGCTCGACGGCTGAACAACTACCAGCAGCGTGCTTGCTTGTCAGGGAAAAAATTGCGTCGCATTCGGGCGTTTCCGTCATGGCTTTGCCGAAGGCCGAGAGCTATTTTTTCGGCCGCGAAAGCCGGCGAGCGCCGGCACACTTTTGCCATCCGTTCGCTCGCACGTTGGAAGCGTCAAGAAGCGACGTCGTGTGGATTGGCCGATCTTCGTCCAATCAGAGAAGCGCATTTTGCCTATATAAACCAGCTCGATGCTCGAAAAGCTTCACACTTTTGATTAAAGCAAAATACCTTAGGCGAAAATGGCACGTACGAAGCAAACCGCTCGAAAATCAACCGGAGGAAAGGCTCCGCGAAAGCAGCTCGCCACCAAGGCGGCACGTAAGAGCGCCCCAGCAACCGGAGGCGTGAAGAAGCCCCACCGTTACCGACCAGGCACTGTGGCGCTCCGAGAAATCAGGAGGTACCAGAAGTCGACCGAGCTGCTTATTCGCAAGTTGCCCTTTCAGCGTTTGGTCCGCGAAATCGCCCAGGATTTCAAGACCGACTTGCGATTTCAAAGCAGCGCCGTCATGGCTTTGCAGGAAGCCAGCGAAGCGTACCTGGTCGGACTGTTCGAAGACACCAACTTGTGCGCCATCCACGCTAAACGAGTGACCATCATGCCCAAGGACATCCAGCTGGCTCGTCGCATCCGTGGCGAACGCGCCTAAGCAAGGCAGCCTCGGCGGCATCAAGCAAACGGCTCTTTTCAGAGCCACCCTTTGCTTTGCAAAAGAGTAAATAAATCGAGTTTAAACCGAGATCTTTCTTTCTCTGTTAGGCGAGTTAGTAAAAGTCTGTGTGCACATTTAGAATTTCTACTTGCGATCCATTCATCTGTTTTCGACGCGGCCTCTTCTTCTTTCCAACTCGGGAACTACTGGCTCTCAAGGGCTCTTGTTTTAATTTCGACCCCTAGATCTGTGTTTTTCATTTAAGTTTTGTCATGGTACTAACAAACCACCGCTGTTACAAAGCACCAACAACATTCACGTATAATTAAACTCGCTTTGTCTTTTCCAGCGCACGTCCCCCCCCCCCCGGTTAACAAGCACCGAGCGATCACAGACGCAAACGAAATCATTCGAGTGCACTTGTACCTGTTTTATTCACAGTGAAATTGCACAAGTAAATTGCTAAAATTCAACTCCAAGACTCTTTCAAAAATCGCAATAGGTGGCTCTGAAAAGAGCCGTTGTATTAATTTTCTTCTTCTTGACAAAAAAAGCAAAACTTTATGCTTTCTTCGACGTTTTTTTCGGCAGCAGCACTGCTTGGATGTTGGGCAAAACGCCGCCCTGCGCGATCGTCACGCCGCCGAGCAGCTTGTTGAGTTCCTCATCGTTGCGGATAGCCAACTGCAAATGACGCGGGATGATCCTCGTTTTCTTGTTGTCTCGAGCAGCGTTGCCGGCCAACTCCAAAACTTCGGCGCTCAAGTACTCGAGCACGGCCGCGAGATAGACAGGCGCACCGGCGCCGACTCTCTCCGAGTAGTTGCCGTTTCGCAAAAGTCTATGCACACGACCGACTGGAAATTGCAGTCCCGCCCTCGAAGATCTGCTCTTCGGCTTCGCTTTCGACTTGCCACCGCCTTTGCCTCGTCCAGACATGTTTTTCTCTTGCTTCTTGATAACGCGTTGAATGAGAAAGAGCAAAAATTGGAATGTGTGCGAGCGGCCGCTTCGAATTGCTTTATATAGTCCAGCGCTACGTCGAAACGAGACGGCCGTTTATTTGCGCGCCAACAACCGAACGACAGCATGCGCGCTTCTGATTGGCCGCCGGTTTCGACGTCTCATTTGCATAAATCGTGCCTTATAATCGGTTAACGCGCTGCCGAGCGCTCACACTTCATTTTTTCCAGCATACTCGACAAGCGATTTGTTAACATGGCTGCGTCGAAAGGAAGCAAAAAAGCGGTTAAGAAGGCTGCGCCGGCCGACAAGCAAAAGAAGAGGCGTGCAAGAAGGAAGGAAAGCTTCAGCATCTACATTTACAAGGTCTTGAAGCAGGTGCATCCCGACACTGGAATTTCCAGCAAGGCGATGAGCATCATGAATTCGTTCGTCAACGACATCTTCGAGCGCATCGCTTCGGAGGCGTCCAGACTTGCCCACTACAACAAGCGCTCGACCATCAGCAGCCGGGAAATTCAGACCGCCGTTCGTCTCTTGTTGCCCGGCGAGTTGGCGAAGCACGCCGTGTCCGAAGGCACCAAGGCCGTCACCAAATACACCAGTTCGAAGTAAGCGTCCGACGGTCGCTCGCGATACAAACGGCTCTTTTCAGAGCCACCAATGCTTTGCTTAAAAGAGTCTGCATCCGTTCGAAAGCGGTTGGCAATTTTCGCGTTCGAATCTCTTTCTTGCCAGCAGGTTAACAACAATTTTTCCCGCACACGACGAACGGCCTTGCTGAGGCGAATATTGCAAGCGTAAAATATCATCGTGCTTTGCTCGAGTCCGGATATGTCTTTTCATTTTCTTACGCTTTTGTTAAAGTGCAAGGATCGAGTTTGGCTCTTGTTTCACAGCAACTGGCCGACATTTTACTGGAATTCTCAAAAGTCACTTGAAATGCCTGCTGTGTACGTTGCATTTTTGACAACAGTGCCAGTTTTCCAAATCTTGTCCAACCCCCCGCCCTGCTTGGCACCGCAGTGAATTATTTGTCGACGGTTCAAAACGTTCGTGTGCACGAGCGCCATCTACAGACAGGAACGTCAATAGCGTTGACTGGTTTTCGTTTCGTTCAAGTACGAAACTAAACAAGCTATGGCGCGGCTGTTG